>OU426887.1:12332500-14732500 GCA_911387775.1 Thymelicus sylvestris | reverse complement strand
AGACGTCAGGAAACACCACTGTAAGTATTATACCTACATTACCTCCAAGCACTACCACCACCGTGACTAACACCACCACTACCACTACAACCTATCCTAATGTAGTACGAGACAGGGTGACACGTTATGGGAGACGCGTACGTTTTCCAGACTACTATCGCCCCTAACCAGGTCGCTGGGGGGGAGTAGTGTGGTGGTCTTATACATAATATTATTTATTTTATATATAATCAAAAATATTTATCTATTTTATATTTATTTCATTTACAAAAAATATATAAATACATACATGATATCTCATACATACATACATACACAATAAAATACACACATTATTTACTTCAATACGTATAACATATTAACTATTCCGGCACGGCCGCCATTTACCGGCTCGGCGCGTGGAAACACGCTCCGAGATAACGGTACTCGCCCCAGCTGGCCGGCCGGCCGCCACCGCCGCTCGCGCAGTCAACCTACGATCGTTGCCCGCGAAACGTGTGTCGCCCGTGGCTTGACGCCCCTCCCGCTTACGCGTGTATAAATAGTGCTTAAGTCTTTCCGCTCTGTATCTGTTTACCTTGACTGTCGCTTTCTACTCGTATCCTATCTTTCTACTCCTTCTTTCTAAGTAGTACCTATTACTTCTTGTGTGACTTGTGATATTCGTTGTCTAGTGTACTGTTCTACTGTGTATCATTTCCTTGTGTTGTGTTCGCGCATTAAATGTGTCTCAGCGCTATATGACTTTCTTCTTAACCTAACGCTATAACGAACTCTTACATTATATACAATATTCGCTTGGCTATATACCTACATATACACAGTTCCTTACTACAACGAACACTTAATTACCACAGTGCGATCTACTTTTTCGGTTTTTTGAATCGTAAACTATGTCGTAAGAATATTGCCAATATTAGTAGCGACACTCATATCTACCTAGATATTTAGTTTTCTGCCAAATCAGTATAAAATTAGCAGTATACCGAATGTAACCATAACCAAATACTCGTTCTTGTAACCAAAATAACTTTTAAATTTAGTTAGTAAGGGTAAGTATGTATATTATGGATATATGAATGATAATGGTTGCTTAAACTTGTTTAAACAACTTTTATTCAAGAAATTTTCAAGAACCGTCAATTTGAAGTTGACGTTTACTTGCCGTGACGTGTGAGCAAAGGAACGACGTGAATGCGTTTCGTTCTGAAATTCCCAATACTGCGTTGCGGATCCGTTCCAGTCACAGTTAAAAAAAGCTCGACAACTGAATTACATACATATAGAACATATAGTACAATTGACTGAAATATAGCACGATACTATACCTATACTATAGTGCGGGTGGCAACCCTATCTGAAACCTCCATTGTCATTTATCATAAGAGCGTAACGTTTTTCTTCTGTGCTTAACTTGGCACACACCTCCACCGAATATCGATTTCGGAAGCGATACACAACGCGCGACACGGCTACATCTCTAAGGAAGTTTCAAAACGGTATGCCCCCGACGCCACAGTCTTTCATGCTAGACAACGACTTCATAACGATGACAATTAGTGCTGTGCTTTACTACTATTTTGTTTGTAATGTTTTGTTTCATAATTATGTTATTGTAAGTATATTAATTACTATAGAGTGGGAGGTAGCACAAAATTAAATAAACCATCACATATTTTAAGTAAGTAGTCATTTATTGCATAAAAAACCAACAAAAACAAGTCACTGTGGGTTATCGATATAACGACACTTGGAAACACTACTGTTTTCGTAGGTATTTTTGTCAAATTTATGTCTTGGCGTACAGCGATCGGCGCACGGTTTGAGGCTTGGCGTTCAAAAGGTTAAATGTGAATATTTAAAGTATAGTGCATTGGATAAATGTGGTCATGTCAGATTTAAACATTAAAAAATCTGCCAACACTCTTATCTGAAGTAGGGTAAGACGTAAGTCGGGGCAAAATATGACTGAAAAGACAAATACGTCATGTACTGGCAAATGTCATCATATTAATCCAGCCTAGTCGCCCCACCTTACTCTTGTACATAAATGAGTGTTGCCAAGTTAGCCTTAGCTTAGAATGTACGTCGTGCGTCACAACTCACAATACTCCCAATCTGCCCAATCATGTATACTTTTTACAAAATCTAGTATGTTACAGTTTGAAACTACATATAGGTACGTGAGTGAGCACACTCAGTAGTCACCGTCACCGGCCTACCCTAGGGGCTGGGCGGTTGTGGCAAGACCCTGAGAATATTCCAACCTCTTTTGCAAGTTTCCTCACATCAGTCGACGATTTGAACGCACCAGAATTACCAGATCACCAGATTGTCTGAATGTATCTAAATGTCGTCAGTTGAGGTCTTCCTGATCGAAAGGTCAACTGTAACTGATTGAAATATATTTGAATTGGCAAAACAAGACAGAGCATCATATCTCAGTAAGCTTCTATTAAAAATTCAAACGTATCGGTAAATGTAGGTAGTGATCGTCAGTTAGTTAAAGTTGATCTCAGTCTCGTTACGCCGGTCACGTTTGAAGGTTCTATTATTCCCTTTTCCGCTACAGTTAAAAATTTAGGTCTTTACTTGGACTGTAACTTGAGTTGGGCTACACAAATTAATGAGGTTTGTAGATCGGTTACTGGTAAACTTTGCGCCCTGAACAGGCTTAGAAACTTTCTCCCCATTAAGACCAAAATATGCCTGGTGCAATGTCTCATTCTCCCCAAAATCGATTACTGTGATGTGTGTACTACAGATCTCAATGAAGAACTCCTGAACAAACTTGAGCGTCTAATTAATAATTGTATCCGCTTCATTTTTGGTCTCCGTAAATTTGACCATGTTTCTTCCTTTCGTCGTCAGCTCCAATGGCTCCCAATTCGCCTACGTAGACAAACTAGGATACTCTCTACTCTCTATTCCGTCTTACATGATGAACACTCTCCTACGTACCTTAAGGATAAGTTCAAGTTCTTGCGGGACTTTCATGATCGGCCATTGCGTTCTACTGAGAGCTTGCTTCTTTCCATTCCTCTTCACCATTCGGGTTTTATGACTTATTCTTTTGCCGTTCAAGCCGCTCGACTTTGGAATGATATGCCTGTAACTCTCAGGAAGCCAGCTAGCAAATTTACGTTCAAGAAAAGACTTCACGGACATTACTTTAAGTCAATTGTGTAAGGCGTCATCATTCATAATCATATCACCTATTACTTTCTCACGTCTGTCTGATAGTTGTGGTTCATCTGACATGTTTATCAGTTTTATTTTTATATATTTATGTATATATTTATGTATGTATTTATGTATGTATGTATGTATGTTTGTATAAAGTGTATCTATATATTTAATCTTATTTATTTTTATTCTAAGTAGTGTTATTTATTCTAACTACATATACCGCCATATCGTTGTGTTCTCACTATCCGAAGGTTGACTGGGAGAGAATGCTATTAGCATTAAGTCCGCCTTTGCTATTGTACAAATTGTATGGTGCAAAAAGCTAAAAAAAAAAATAAAAAAAATAAATAAATAAATGCTTTTCTCTGTTCTACCTCCCAAAAATTGAAAAATGCGCCACTCCAAAATCCATTAATGCGGAAGATATGTGAGACATCTAATATCTGTAAAGAGCAGCTTTTTTGGCAGAACAGCGTTTGGCGATCAGCTAGTATAATCAATAAAATACAAAAATACTATTACACTGTTTATTTTACTAAAACTAAACTAATACAATAGTGCTACTTTCGACACCTCTACACGAGCACGAGAATCTCAGAGTAGATGTCACCGTGCTCGTTCTCGGCGCGACATCCGTAGTAGCCCTTGTCGGCCTTCTGAACGTCTTTGATCATGAGGTCCCCGACCGTCATGTTCGTAGCGGGGTTGGTAGGGTAGAACACGTATTTCTCGCTCTTCGGCAGGGGCTTAGCGTTGTATGTCCAAGAGATGCGCGCGAGGGGCCAAGCAGCTACTTGACAAGGAATGGTCACATCCTGGCCTTCCTTGGCTAGGAGTTTGTCTGCGGGCTCTACGACGTACTCCGGTTCGCCTGGAATAGAATCATTCAGTTCGTAATCGACCAAGGCTTCTTTCCAGAGAAGCAATTGAAAGTGCAATTTTTGCTAACATAAAATAAAATATTTGAGAACGTCTTGAAATTAATACCTTTAATATCTCCGTGTCATTTTTTCAGGACAAGCTAAAATAACTTTATCATGTTCGATCTTCGACCATGTTATTGGTTTTTAAATATTACTTTCATATAACTTTTGAAATAAGTCCTAAAAGAAGACTCTAACCGGGCTGAAAATCGCTCATAACTGAATGGAAGAACAAACAGTGGTCATGGATACTCACTGACAACAGTCAGACGGAAGGTATGGTTCTGCGGCTTGCCAACCTCGTTGTCGACGATGCAGGTGTATTCGCCCTCGTCCTCCAGCCACACTTCGCGGATGAGGAGCCTCTTGCCCTTGCTCCTGTTGTACCTGGTGACGCGGTCTGCCGGGTTGTTGTTCACGTTCTTTCCGTCTTTGTACCAGTCGGGGTGAGCTAGAGGGCTGTTTAGAAAAAATGAGTTTGAGGTTGTAGATTCCTTGGCAAAAATTAAAACAATGATCCGTTGCTTGGCAGAGTCGTAGAAGTATCAGGCAGGTCGGCAGTACAAAATTATTATTAGCCTAATCACGTCGCGTCGATCAAAATTCTGCACCGTGCATTATCGACAAATTTTGTAAGAAAAATGAAGATGAAGGAATAGGAGACGCATTACAAGTAAATCTATTAGCCATACTCACTTTCCACCGTAGATGCAGAACAGGTAAAGAGATTCTCCGTATTTGGCAGTCATACCCTCAGTAGCGTATTGCTTGTAGACCTCGTTATCAGGGCTAGGGTCTTTCTCCAGACTCTCGATGTAGTGTTCAGCTAATGGCACACCCTCGTCTACGGCAGGCGATTTTGCAACGCATACATACTTGAAGTTGTCGCTAACATCCTCTTCCTTAACGCTGGAGATATACAAGGTGCCTTCAGGAGAGATGGTGATGCGGGAGTCTGCGACCTGGTTGGAGATGCTAGGATCACTAGCAAATTGATGCAACCATGTGATCTCTGGTTCTGGGTAGGCATCAGGGATGGAGCAGTCCAAATGGTAAGGTTTGCCTTCTACTGGCTTGTGTTTCTGGGTCTTGATTTCAGGTGCATTGATGTAAGCACGTCTGACACTGATGACCCTTGAGCTGGCTATACCCTGGTCAGATTCTGCGTGGCACTGGTATTCGCCCTCATCTTCGGCGCGAGGATGCACGAAGACGAGGCTACCTTCGCCTTCACGACGCATCACGTCTTTGGTATCGGGATTGAATTCCTTGCCATCCTTGTGCCATTTATACCTAAAGAATAGAATAGTCGCACTTAAATACATTTAATCCAAACTAAAACATGAACTATACGCACATCGCCCTTTGCAACCGAGTTTAAATATTTTGTGTCATACTTAGTAGAAGTGGAAAAGTCTGAGAGTATGAAAAATAGTTCATAATGAAAAATACTTAATACATACTTCATCTTTTTCTCCAAATTACTCACGTGATGCCTTCCTGCTTCTCAGTGGTGACGCATTCCAGGAATAGGGGTTGAGGTTTCTCCGATACCCTGAAGAGAACCTCAGCCGGGGTTTCCTTCAGCACCGGTTGCTTGTCGACAGGTTGAGATACGCCTATATGGAATGATATGCAATCAATGGGAACTGCGTAGAGAGGTCTATATACGTGGATCCATTTATGCTGGGTTACGACCAAGAAGATAATAGTATCTACCCAACCTGGAGGCGACGCTACGAAGAGGTACCTGAAGATGGACATCGATTGATCGAAGGGTATTCAACACCCTACACTTCTTAAGTTCAATGCCAATTAGACCTATGATTTGTCGAAGATGCTCATCCAATGTCACTTGATCCGTCTTTAGGCACCTCTTCGGCCTCCACTGAAAGCTTCTTGATTCCGGTGAAGTCAGCTAACAATAAGTTAAATACTGCGTAAACTGCAGCAAGTGAACATTGGAGTAATACCGGTACCCTGCTTCCTTCACTGTTCCATGGGTGACGATGACCACTTACCATAAGGTGGCTTGTAGTTCAGGCTGCTAATTTGATGGCTATTAACATTAAAAATCTTAGTCGTTCGCAATACTGCACAGACAGAAAATATCAAAAAGAAAAGATAAAGATAATAACAAAAGAAAGCAAGCAGCGTACAGTATTTCCGATCTTAAATCATTATTTAAAAAAATACACTTACAGATTACTGCGCAAGCAACAAATATCAAAGCTTCGGAAAACGCCATTTTACCGCTAACCTAAACAATAAAAAAATTGATAAGTTCAAAAAAAATTTTTAAAACAAATACATTTTTTTCAACGGAACGCACCGGTATTGGGTTGGCGGGAAATGATACAAGTATGGCGACAAGTCGCCCTTTTATATGCGTAGCGTAGGTAATTATGTAGTCATCACTTTCAATCAGTGACTCCGGCATGAACATGTAAAGTACCTGACGCTGATACTATTCAGAAAATTTATTTATCGCACACTCATAATAGTGAGTCGTGTTCAGATCTTGTTATTTTTCCTAGGGAAAAGGAAAACTCGATGTTTTTGTTTGTTTATGTTAGTTTATGCATTAGGCGAAGATTGCGATATTTTTATATTATTTTTGGAATCATCTTGAATCTAACTGCAAACTTCAGTTTGTTAATTTTTTTTGTAAGGGCAATTTTCGGTTCTATATATTATTATAAGCAGTCCGACTCGCATTTGGCAATATTTACAGATGTACCCACTAGGCTGTTTCTTTTGCTGATGAGGACAGCTTGCTGGTGATTTCAGGTTTTTATCAACTTCTCAAGTGATAACTGACTTTTCTTGACGAGTATCTATTCATTTGCCACCAAGGAACACGAGGCTTCAATCAAACTCAAATGCTTCTTAATATTATGCTTAATATTAAAAAACGTGAAAGTTTGTATGGAATTATGGATATCTCTCACGCTCACGAAACAACTACATACTGAACGACTTTTCATCAAAATTTGCACACACTGCATATGATCTGGAATAAAATATAGATAATTACTACACTACTTATTATCCCGAAAAACGCGAACAAAGCCGCTGGTAGAGTACTAATGTTTAATATTGAGTTGTAGAACCTATCGCAATCAGCATTGCCAGAATCCTATAATATAATAATAATCCTTATACTGTGCTTACGTTATAGAGGAACAATAATAAAAGCAGAATGAACGTTATGAACCGCTCACAGCCAGGCGGCTTGTCTATCCTAAGAACCTTTCCGTGTTTCAGAGAGCACGTAAAGCCGTGGTCCCGGTTGTTATAATTTTCATTTCATATCAGTCATTAGGCGATGGTGAATTGTGAATGATATGATCCTTTTACTGTGAGCAGGAAAAAATCTCCTTAGGAGTTTATTACCGGTTCTTCTTACTCATGGGGGTACTCATGGTTACTGCTGTTGGAAGTATGGCTGTGATATTAAACAACTCCAACTTTATTATAGATTACCGCTTTGCCCGCGTTTTCTGGGATAATAATAATCTTACAAATAAGTTATACCGGATCATGGTCTACCTCCAGAGCCGGCGTTAGGGAGGGGCGCGGTGGTACATTTGGGGTGAGGAGCAAAAAAAAAAGAAAAAAAATCTTAATAAACGTTCCTATTGGTTCAGTAAAAAATTTTTCGAGCAAAAGTGCTCGTTTTTTATTTTCATAAGTGGGCGCTATAATATTCTTGCCTAGGGCGTTAGTGGCTCTAACGCCGGCACTGTCAATCTCTGTAACAAACATACATAATATCATACATAACATCCTCACAAACAAACTTTTATAATATTAGTAAGAGTAGGATAAGTATAAAAATATAACGTAGCCATGACTTTAAAAGCACGAGAAGTTATTGGCTACAGAATTCACGTGAAGAAACGACAAGTATTTCTTAAAACCATTTTCGAACCCCAGCACAGAACCATAAAAGGACCTTCCCATCGACATTTATAAAACAGGAACTGCGTCAGGCCACAATTGATCGCTAATAACGATCATGAAATAATCGATCGATTTGCTGTTTTACTAATAGATCTGTTTGTTTATCGGTCCTGAACTGCGTCGCACGTGTAGCATCGGAAATCGGAATGCTGTCATAATACCAAGTTGAGTTAGAGATAGTAGGTAAGTACCTACTATGCCCGTACTCCATAGACGCCACCAGCATTTCTTCCAGGGAGGTGCATCTGGAACTATTATCTACTCCCGGGCCCTCTGACCTCTCACAGTAGAGCCTTGTTGAAGCATTGGCGTAGCTTGCTAAACCAGACCAATTTTGAATAAAAATATTTGAATTTGATTATAGATACTCCGTTTTTTTGACGAGTCTTACGTGGTTAACAAATTTAACAATCTTGGTACTACTTATTGAAATATTAGTAAAAAAAAAAATCAATAAAACATTAAGTTTTAGCATCAAATTGTAATTTATCTTCAACTTCTTCTCATTTTATGCCGCCTGCTTCGCCTGCCTTATTTTTAAATTACAAATTACGACAAAAATATATAAGATTATTTATTAAAAGATCTGAAAAAACATCTTTTGATTCTTTAATCTGAGATTTGATTATAATCGACCCATTCGTTTGGCATGGAGTATAGAAGTAGACTCCATCTCCATGGTTTAGGAGCTACGATGTCACAGACAGACACACATCAACCAAGCAACATCATACATACATCAACCAAGAATCAAGACCTTATGTTTTTATTCAGTAACTTAATGAAAAATAGTAATATTTTTTTCCTGACAGAGGGTTGCTAGCAGTGGCGTAGCGTGGGGGGGGGGGGGGTCCGGGGGGGCCCTGGGCCCCGGGCGGCACATGAAGAGGGGGCGGCTAGCTACTCGGTTTTTAAAGAAAAAAAAATCACATTAAAATTAATTTCATTTAAATTTTAATGAAAATTGTGCTATGAAAAAAAAAAAGAAAAATGTATTTTTAATTAATAAAAAAAACAATTTAAATAATATGGGGGCGGCAAAGATCAATGAGGGGGGGGGGCGGCAAATTTTCGGTCGGCCCCGGGCGGCAGAAGCCCACGCTACGCCACTGGTTGCTAGTGAACCCCATTGCACACTGGGACCCTGGGTCATGTACTCCCATGACGACACCAAGCGCCGGTTGTTCCCATCCTTTCGTCCAAGCCTTCGCTGCCAGAGGTAGGTACGAAACTCTCCTTTTGCGAATAATCCCACCGGATGCACTGTCCACATTTATTAATAGCCCTGGCATCTGAACCCATCAACGGACTGAATCGCGACATTAGGTACTAGTGCGTTATGGGGCGATTCGGCCTTTTCTATCACCATCCTAATAATATTGGTTCCGCATAAAACATATGCATTCAGCTGAAGACAAATTACGTTAGGCCCTGTTTTAATAAATAATTGACTTATGTTATTTTTCATTTTAAAATCATCGACAATGTTTATCGATATTCTTAAAATTCCAACCTTGATGAAGTGGGTGCACCCACCGGTGGGTGAAGCCAGTGGGTGCACGGGCCACTGGCTGGACCCAATAGGTCCAGAATCCAGATATCCACCTGGCGTTCGTCTACAGTTGAGTTTTACTACTTCCTTCATTGGCAAACTCGAGATATCAGATTGAATTTGTTTAATGATTAGATTATGGATTTTGAAGAATATCTGTTATAAACAAAACTTGTGTGAAAATGCGAACGCATAGATAAACCGCTATGACCTTACGGGTACCTAATCATTTTCCTGTTCTATTTAATAAAGGCGGGATTCACGGTGTCACTATGAAGAGGAAAGTTAAATTGAAAAATGAGTGTTATTTTCCTTGAAACACGGAAAAAATGATTCAATCAGCATACTTTATTGTTTATTAATGTCATGTGAAGTGAACTGTTTTACAGGATAATGTGTCTTTACCGTCGCTTACTGTATCGTAACGTGATTCTACCTTTCAAGGGTCCTGGGTTCGATTCCCAGCGAGATGGAAATTTGAATGATGAGTTTGAATTTCTGTTCTCGGTCTGGGTGTGAGTGTTCTGTTTTTGTGTGTTGTCCATGGATGGGGAATGCTATTGTGGGGTGTAGTATGTGTAGAGTTGTTAAAAAAATATTTGATAGCCTGATAGGTAGTGGACATAGATTACCCCCAATAGATACCGCATAAGGAAAATTTTCTTAGAGTTTGAACTCACAAAATTTGGCGGAAGGCGCGGGTTGCGGGGGACAAAACAATGCGCTGTGATTAGCTATTTTTAATTCATACTTGGACTTGACGCGTCAGTATTGGTCGACACTATTGTCGTCGACTTGCAAATGCACGTACTTGTTGGCGCGCGTCAGTTGCCTTGTATGCGGTATCTATTGGAGGTAATCTATGGTAGTGGAAATCCGCAAAAAATACCCAAAATAAAACAAGTCATCACTTTGTACAAATCACATTTTATTTCACTATTTACAAAACGCTCGTTCGATAGACTGTTTGCGCATACACCAACATGCGGACATATAAGTCCAGTATACCTTAGCTGTAGACCATACATTGCTCATACCACTGCTAGGGCGGTCCTTGCCCACCTCTGAGAATATACAATCACTTTCATCCCACACAAAACATAGGTGCTTTGCTCGAGAAATCCACACTATGATTACATCAACATACCAATATAAATTGTGATAACATTTACAAAACAAAATATTTAGGAGATTGATTAGAAATTACATGATCCAACATAACTTTATGTAATGTTGACTCCTAAACTACACAATATGTAAACTCACATATCAAACTCTCCACTAATTCATCGGTGATCATTAATATTTATTAGCTTTAACCATAAATAAAATGGATTGAATTTGAACATAAAATTAATATAATTTTTTACGATAAGTTATTAAACTTAATTATTAAACTAAAATAGTAAACTCACAGCGGAATTTACTATGAGTTAGACTTGTGAGTTAACAGAACCGCACTGTAAGGGGCCGATGTCCCTTACATTAAATATGATCTGTGATTTATACAAATTATTGCTCCACCTGCTCCCTGTAATCTATCATGATTTCATGATAATGCAGTTATATTTGTGTTTTTATTTGAAGGATAGTCACCAGCACTTCCAAATTGTTCAATTTCAGTTTAAATACTTCTTATATTATGCCAGTAGTTACATCGAAGATTAGGGACAATTATCCAATTTGCAGGCAGAATGCAAGCTCACTTGCAATAAAAAAATAAATAAAAAAATAGTAGGTCAATAATTTGGTTAGAAATTCTCATTAATTTATCCAAATATCACCTATCCCTCATCACCATGCCCTTATCAGATCACTTGCCCTGTAAAGCAGTGTTTTTCTCCGTGATATAAAACTCATTCGCATATAAAATATACCATCAACATTAAACGCACAGACACTGACTAAAACTATAGGAATCGATACGTAACATTATTTCATAATAATTAAAAGAAATTAATGAATAATAAAATAAAAACAAATCAACTAGACACATTCAGAACTTAGACCTAAACAACAAGCCGTCCTTATCACTCTTTACTTCAAACTGGGCCGAAGACAGAGATGGGTATAGTCGAGATACAGTCGTTCTTAAAAAAAGATGTTGATAATAATTTCATGAAATGAAAATTGAAAGATGAAAATAGTGTTTATGAAGATTTCAAATTAAGGGGCCATCCATAAATTACGTCACACGTTAGGGGGGAGGGAGGGGGTCGATGAAGTGTGACATTGTGTGACAAGGGGTGGGAGGGGGTCGTAAAATTCGTGACGTCACATTTCAAAATCGAATAATTGGTATGTATAGGTAAATATTTAAAAAAAAATGGAATGGAAATAAAACTTATTTCGGAACAGGTGTTTTAATTTAATAATTTCTAGGTGTAAAATTTCATAATATGTGACATCACACTAGGGGGGGGAGGTCTCACAGATGTGACCAGCTGTGACAAGGGGGGGGTAGGGGTCAAAAAGTCATGAAATTAGTGTGACGTAATTTATGGATGGCCCCTAAAAATTGTTACTCTTAGATTTGGGTGTTGCTTTGAGAACCTAATTATTCTCATTACGCGTCTACGAACAAAATAGTATTATTCGGTATTTTCCTAATCTCACAACTATTTGCGTGAAAGATTATACAACTCACAAATAATTCCGTCAGATAACGTTAACTATTATGATTTGAAACTCAATAATTTGAAATTACAAATTACTGCGTTGACTCTTTTGACTTGTACCATTTTGGTGTAATATCGAGTTTTTGTAACCCAAACCAAAGACTAACTTGTAACTTTAGTTTGAAACACTCAAAGGGAATTTGCGATAAAATAAAAATATGAATATGAAAAAATTACCCGACAGCGTAAAATAAACTTAAAAAATACAAGCCCAGTAGTTTAGAATGTTGTTAAAAGTAATACTGAACAACTACACTATAGAAGGATTAACTGTCGAGACCTACAGAACAGCTATAGACGAATTGTCTTTATCCGACATGAGACAGAAGTTACATATTTACATAACCTTTAATTCAAATGAAAGCCGTACAGATATACCATATTGCGTAAAGTTCTAACTAATTTCTTGAGATATTTAGCAACTATTTTAGTCGATAAAAAAAGTTTTATGAAAATATGGTGTCGCTGTAAGAAGAAAAATCTCATACACTGAATTCCACTCTAGGACTCTTTGTTTCAATGGCGAACATACACAAATAAGAAATCACAAATACTCACACCCTGGAACAAACATTTATCTATCACAAAGGGTCGTCAATTTTTTTTGCTCACTTTTATGTACGAGTAACGGAATATTACAAAATCATCTTTAAATACTTAATATAATTAAATGAAAAGAATATAGCTAAAGACAAAACTGCAGTGCCAAAAAGTTAATTAATTTGGACCCAGACAAAGGTTACATTGTGTCAAAACAGCCGTACTTTTTTTTATTAATTTGGTGTTACAATACTTATTACATTGTGCGAGATTATACAATTATACAATAATATTATTAAATATTAAAACATAGATTACACAAAAATAAATCGACGTCGATTATTTCGCAAGTAAAGCAATTATAGTCAAATCACGCACACACTTACATCATAGCGTGCGTGCGGGTACGGTTCACGTCAAGTGTGAAAAAAACAATATCTTGTATTGTATGGTAAAATTATCTAAAATAAATCTACAAGACAAAACTGTCAAAAGTTATACTTTTCAATAGACAGACGGTATTTAATCTGGTGTTCTTATAATTAGGCATTGAAAGTCACGCACACATAGACGATGATTTACTAAATGCCATGAACGACACAAAACCCGATTTTTTTGAAGTACATGTATAAAATGCAATTTTTTCTAACCTAATATGGAATTCGAATGAACGCACAATATAAATCATAGTGTTCATGATACAATTGCATTTAAGACCTAATCAGTAACAAAAACAAAAGCCACTTGCAACATTAATATTGGTTTCAAGTCGCCATACCTTGCTATTGTCGGCTACTTATATTATAGAATTTGAAATATTGAATTTATAAAGAGAAGAATGGAACGCGGTTTGCCGGTCTTGCCTTCCTATTTCAATGCTACCAACATTATACCGAACTGCAGATTTAGTTCAAACGCACTTTATTACGACAAAAAGTTTCATGCACCTGTTTGTTTTTGGTTGCTAGGCAACAGTTTGTTTACATCGAGTCCAAACCGAATGTGCCTAGAGTATAGTCACATAATTATTTTGAATCCAAATGTATGGCAACGCATTGGCCATGTAACTACAAAACCAACAATGTTTATGAAATAAAGAATAGCTATTTTTCAACGTCCATTTCCGTCGAGACAAATGTATTAACTACGATCTTGAGATACGTTTGGCGACTAGAGATCTGTTTGGCGACTAGGAATCAACGAATTGTGAAAACATGATAATATAAAAATTATTAGTTAAAAATAGTGTTTTGTAATTGCGTGATATACGGAAAAATACACGCTCTCTTAAGAAACGTGCACAATAATATAATTTGTATGACTTGAAGATAAAATATTGATTAATTGTGGAGTTAGCGTTACTGTGTTGCCATATTAAGCCTCCATATAGCTTTCTGTGAGTATTATTTAATATTCTGGCAGTCTCAAGTTGACTTTATTCGAATAACCTGATTTAGTTTTTAGCAAAACCCCATAAAATCATGACGCATTGATTGGGAAAAGTACATGTGAATGAAATAATATTATTTTGATACAAATTAGCGCCATCAAAGACGTTTTGCAACATTCTGTAGCGTCAATTTTGCAGTATGCATGTTTATAGACCGACACAGTTCAATGTGATGCGGCCTTAAAGTATCTGCTACACTACTCTGTGAAGTTCATCGCCGAAGTTTGCTGTCGAGAAATAATATTTCTCAAATAAAAATATTTCTTTTGTCAAATCTTCATTTTGATATAAATAATATCGTTTCGTTAACTAAAACGAATAACTAAAGTCCAATGCGTCCGCAGCGCCCCCTTCAATTCACAAATAAGTTGGTTTCACTGTACTAACTATACCCATAGACCGATAGTCGACTAGACACGACATGTCTAAAATCTTGACATCATCCTAGCGCATCATTATGATACAACGATTATTTATATAAAAGAGAAGCGTACATTTATTTAAAAACTCAAATACAATCCATATACATATATAAAAATAAATCCACATTTCCCTTGGTCATGGCATCACGCGTGAACGCCTGGACCGATTTCGCTAATTCTTTTTTGTTGTGTTCGTTATTGTCAGCAAAATTAACGACCATATTAACTTTCTAATGTAACCTTAGTAACATATCTAACTTTTTTATTTTATAACTGACAGTCGAGGGTGACGGAGAGGGAGAGGGTCAACTAATTTAATAATAAAAAGTTATTGTCAGTAAGTTTGTGAGCATAGAATAGCATTTGTGTGATATGAAAAATAAAGTTTTGATTTATACTTGCATTCATCTTCGAGTAAGCAATAGTTAGGAGTGACATCACCGCTTATTAGCCGAAATATGCTAATAAACAAAAACAATTGTATAATTCCGCTATCTTTTGACAGCTGTCACACTATCCAATTACTTGACACACTGTTGTTAATGCAAAGTTTTTGACAAACAATGCAATTTAACAGACAACCACTTCTGTCAAATAACTGTCAGACAACTAGTCATTTAATAAAACAATGGGTATTGAAATACCTATGTATGCAATTCTGTACTAATTCTGGCGAACTTCCCATCACCTACTGCTACAGCAACATAACAGTAGACAACTGTAGGTATATTATTATATAGGAATCTGTTTTAAAATACAAACATACTATAATAGTCTGTTTTTTAATACTTGTCTTATTTAGTACAATCTAGGCTGCGCTTTTTATTGAAATTATCATTTATATGACTCAAAAAATTAATAGCTAACAGAAAATAATTTTAGCTAAATAATTTATCTATAATATATTTATAATTAAAACGATAAAAAGACGCAAAATTGTTCTCTAGATAAGACAAGTAAAAAAACTACAAACAACCTCCTCTTAATAATCTGTGAAAACACTTACATCGCTAACAATAAAACACCCGAGTCCATCATCAAAAACCACCTACTTGCCGTGTCTAGTAGACCGATCGCTCTCCACGTCACTTAGTTCCGGTATTGCTTCAACACAATCTATCACAATGCTGTGTACTGACTGGGCGGGGTGCCTCGCGGGTTGCCTCGCCATGCCTCGTGGATGCCTCGCGGTTGCCTCGAGGCCGCCTCGCTCAGTCAGTGCACGGCTCCTGGCGAGCGAGTCACCGCCGCCGGTTATGACGTCATCATGTCGTTCCCGCCCGCCGGGCCCGCGCCTTTCAACAGCTCGTTCATATCCCGCCGGAACATCGACAGGTTCTGGGTGAATCTGCGGACAATGTAAGTGGTGTTATTAATAAAGACTCCCCCCTAAGTGGCTAAGTATAAAGGTAAGCTAAGAGGGATTAATGCCCCAATTCAGAGTCACTAATGGTTACTTAAATCGCTCCTCAGTACAGAATTTGTATTGTGATTCATTACTAAGGAGCGATTTAAGTAACCGTTAGTGGCTCTGAGTTGGGACATAAGAGTTTTCCCCCACATTTCGCTTCTGTCAAGCGATTTTTGTTCTTTCTTATTTATATTTAGGTAGGTGCAGTGCTAACAAAGAAAAAATGTAAACCAACACCATAACGTCCCTCTACTGAGCGGCGACGTAGTAAAATACACAAGCACCAAACCCCACACACTTTTCTTTTCTTTTTTTTTCTTTTTCTTTTTTTTCACATTTCTGGGCCACTGGACACATGCGAGCGTTACAGACCAATCATGTTGTAAATTTTTTGTTAATTCAATTTTTTTTTTTTTTTTTTTTTTTTTTTTTTTTTTTTTTTTTTTTTTTTTTTTTATAGCCTGAAGGGCAGACGAAAAAGCTTACGGGCCACCTGATGGTAAGTGGTTACCGTCGCCTATGGACATGAGCGACACCAGAGGAATCGCCAATGCAACGCCGGCCCTGAAGGAGAACTCTTTTTATACCTTTTTTGAAGAACCCCGTGTCATAGCGCTCCGGGAATACCTCAGAAGGAAGTCCATTCCACAGTTTGCACGTACGTGGCAAAAAAGTTCGTGAGAATCGGACCGTAGAGCTTCTCCACAAGTCCAATCGGTGTGGATGGAACTTCAATCTTCGGTGAGTAGTGCAATGATGAAAAGGAGACGTAGGCATCAAGTCGAACAATTCCTCGGAGCACTCACCGTTGTAAAGTCGGTAGAACACGCAGAGAGAACCGATGTCTCTTCTGAAACTCAAGTGTTCTAACCTGTGAGTGACTCGTGGGTCGTTGACAACTCAGACCGCGCGCTTCTGTATGGCGTCAAATGGGTTAAGCTGGTATTGCGGCGCCCCAGCCCAGAGGTGGGAGCAGTGCTCCATGTGGGGCCTGACTTGAGCTTTATAAAGCATAAGCAGTTGCTTCGCAGTGAAGTACTGCTTAGCCCGATTCAGGACACCAAGCTTCTTGGAGGCCAGCTTAGCCTTGGCCTCTGAATGACGCCGATACTGCACATCGCTCGAGATGTCAACTCCCAGAATCCCAACACTTTCACTCACGGTGAGCGCGGTACCCTGGAATTGAGGCGCTATGACGAATGGGGTTTTCTTAGCGGTAAACGCGCAAACTTGTGTCTTCGTGGGGTTGAACTGGACCAAATTAAGTCGACCCCATTCCGAGACTTGCTCCAGAGAGTTCTCGACTTCAGACACAAGTTTCATTCTGCTATCCGCCATTTGCAACTGAGAGGCATTGGCAGGGGCTGTGTAGTAGGCATCCCCTGTACTATCATCTGCATAGCAATGGATGCCACTTGTATGCTGCAGCATGTCATTGATATGCAGAATGAATAGCGTAGGAGACAACACAGACCCTTGGGGGACGCCAGCATTTATAGGTTTCATATCTGAGCAACAACCGTCGACAACGACCTTGATATATCGCTCAGATAGAAAACTGGCTACCCAATTGCATAACCTCTCAGGTAGACCGTAGGATGGTAACTTCGTGAGAAGGGCCCTGTGCCAGACCCGGTCGAAGGCTTTAGCGATGTCTAGGCTGACTGCCAGAGCTTCCCCATTGCGATCAAGAGCCTGAGCCCACCGGTGTGTAAGATAAACTAGAAGATCACCAGCCGAACGACCGTGGCGAAAACCGTATTGTCGATCGCAAATCAGCTGGTGATCCTCAAGATATCCCAAGAGCTGCGTGTTAATCACGCGCTCCATCACCTTCGCAAGTAGGGAAGTAATCGCTATAGGCCTGTAGTTTGCCGGGTCACTAAGATCGCCCTTTTTGGGGATGGGATGAACGAGGGCAACCTTCCACGAAGACGGTACTACTCCTGTGGCATAAGATAGCGAGAACAAGCGCGTTAAGACGGGAGTCAACTCGGGAGCACACGTCTTTAACACCACTGCGGGGATACCGTCTGGTCCACTCGACTTCTTGGTATCGAGAGACTGTAGAGCCCGTCTGACAGACTTTTGGGTAAAAAGTATATCATTTAACGAGCTCTCACACCGCGGGATGTTAGGCGGTGTGGCCCCTCTATCATCAAGAGTCGAGTTGGCGGCAAAAAGGGTGCCAAGAAGTTCGGCTTTTCCCTTTGCCGTATGGACCACAGAGTCGTCCGGTTTACGCAGTGATGGAAGAGACGACCGACAAAAGTTGCCCTCGGCAGCTTTAGCTAGCGACCAGAATTCTCGACTACCGGAGGGGTAACCAACCAGCCGCTCGCCAATTCTGCCGATGAACCTTGCTTTCGCCCTGGCCATTTGCTTCCTTGCTGACCGGGAGGCAGCATTGAGCTTTGTCTTAAGCTCTGGGGTGGATGGATCTTTACGCGTGTACGCTGATGCCCAGGCCTGGTAAGCGGCATGCTTCCGGTTAGATGCCGAAATACAGGGACCGCTGTACCAGGGCTGGTTTTTACCACCAATGACAGAGTTAGGAATAAAACATTCCATGCCCTGTCGTATCACATCGGCTACCGAGTCGGCGCACGCATTCGGATCCTCCGAAGCAAAACAGAGCTGCCTCCAAGGATACGAACTCAAGAATTCCCGGAGTCCGTTCCAGTCTGCTGACTTATAGTGCCAAACTTGACGCTTTCCGGTTGGTCGAGATCCCTTCTCGCGCGTCAAGGGTACAGATGTACTTACCAAGCAGTGGTCAGACGATCCTAGGGGAGCCATGACCACTACTCGGTAGTTAGATGGATGAGAAGTCAGCAGCAGGTCTAGCAGAGAAGCAGTATGGTTCACAACGTCAGGGACTCTGGTGAAACCAGTTACAACCTGAGTGAGCCCATAGGCCAGGGAGAAGTCAAAAGCAGACCTTCCCCCGAAGTCAGTGATCTTGGACCCCAACCAGTCCGTGTGGTGGGCGTTAAGTCCCCCAAGACCACTAACTCCGCCGAAGGATACTGCTCAAGCACCTTGTCGGCCGATCTTTGGACGTGCTCAAATAGACGAGTCGTCTCCACGTCTCCGCTATAGGACCTATAAAGACACGCGTAAACATGAATGTAGCCTGCAATGTCCACGCGTGTCCATAACAGAGATAGGTCCTTGTCTTCAAGGCAGGTCAGACGGGAATAACAAATATCATCCCGAACGAACACACACACCCCGGCACGCCGTCTGAATGCGTGCTCTAGCCTGTAGCCAGGGTAATGTAGATAAGACGTGTCGCCCGGTGATGAAATCTGAGTTTCCGTCAAAAAGAGTAGGGCCGGCTTTGCTGTCTCTAGATGGTGGTGGACAGCATTGAGATTTGTATGAATTCCCCTGATGTTGCACATGTCGACATTTAGTGTGGTATGAGTGTCAGGGGTTGCCGCTGGGTTTGACCTATTTCTCTTTTTTACCTTGCCCATAAAATAAGTGTAAGGAGAAGGAGGAGGAAAAAAGTAGGGAATGCAGTGATCTGTAAGGGACCCCCGGGACAAGGTTCGATTTCGTGACACCGTGCTAGCAAGAGTAGAGTATGAGTTGCTGGCGTGGCGGACGGAAGGGCCCCTGGTCCCCCCCGAGCGTGGACACCGGGTACCACTCCGGTCTCTTACTCCGGCACGGCGTCCACGCGACGGGATTATGCGCCGGCTGGTGGGACAGCCTCCCAGACCAGAGGTTAGACGTGTTGTCTGGGTTCGGGTCCCTGTACTATCCGGCGGGCGGCCTGCGGCAGGTCAGCCGTTTCACCAGGTCTCCCTGGCCGCCACGCCAACACATCACGTCCTCTCGAGCAACGATGCCTCAAGAATTCATAAGACCCAGGGATACACCACAGAGTCACAGCATATAGGATAAGGAAAGGTGGGAAAGGGAGGACAACTGGATCTCAAGCCCCCAGCCGGAACACGACGAGTCGTTTGGCGGCTGACTCATGCTCAAGGGTGGTATTTTATTTCAGTTTGTAAATTTTAACTTTTTTTTTAACTATAATTATATATTTTGATCTATGTATGTATGTTCATGTGTGTACCTTTGGCACAGAAATAAACGTGTTTCTTTCTTTCTTTCAAA
Source organism: Thymelicus sylvestris (assembly GCA_911387775.1). NCBI lineage: Eukaryota > Metazoa > Arthropoda > Insecta > Lepidoptera > Hesperiidae > Thymelicus > Thymelicus sylvestris. The sequence continues at coordinate 14,712,238 of OU426887.1, read as the reverse complement.
CCAACCAACCAGTATAACAAGACCCACCTGTCCCTATTCTTAGTGAGAAGGTTGGGCTCTATCCCGGCCATGAGCGCGCTGAACCACTGCGCGAGTTGCGCCTGCTTGTCCCTCGGCTGGGCGGCGATCATCTCGGCCCGCAGCCGGTTGAACTGCTCCTCGTTCAGCAGCACCAGCCCGAGCAGCGGCCGCGACATCGACCAGTGGTTGCAGCAGTCCTCGAACATTATCACGTTCAACACCTGGGGACAGGAGAAATTAAATTAAAAAAAGCCCCCGAATCCCGATTGTTCTATTTACACGAAATCATAATCTAGATTATAAGTCATCTTTCAAACAAAAAGCTAGTTCAAATTCGGTTCATCCACTTAGGAGTTATGATGCCACAGAGAGACTTACAGATCCACAGATATATAGAACAGACACGTCAAACAAGATAATTCCTCATCCTCAGTCACACGTCTTATAACACGTCGCCGTCGGAGGTTAAAAATGATTGGCCCGGCCCATCTTGAAAACTTTTACAAAACTTAATTATTATCCAATAAAACTATAAAATTTTCAGATTGTCTATTTCATCACCTGTATATTTATATAAACGAATCACATTATAAGGCCGTTAGTAAGAACGCCTATACAAAAATAAAATTGTTATTTGTATCGATATGTCTAAAAGGGTCTCGACTACCTATATTAAACGCTTAAAGAATCTCAACACCGTGATTCAGATTTCTGAACAGCGCCATCTATGGACAAGTTCGGTAACTTTTAGTGACCTCAATCGAAAATCTGATTTTAAATATCGTTGAATCACTAATCCATTAGACCAATTTATTTGACAGAAAATAATGTCACTTTGCGAAATAATATTGCCGTAGTAATAGTAAAATTGACTGTTTGGTCCCTAAAAAATATATGTTTCAAATCACAATGTTTCACATCAGAATCGGTTTATCACGACAAAACTATTTACTGAATAGTGATTCTACTATATGTAGTCATTTTATACTATATATTCTACACATTCTATACTATAGATCAGATTTTAACATTAATTCTACATATAAGACAATTTGATTCGGCCGCCAAACGACCCGTCGTCCGGTTGGGAGCCAGCCCCGGATCTACGATTTTTTCGAACCGGGGCTGAAACTTGAATCGAACTCAAATCGAATGTCGAATGAATGAAAGACTGACTGTACGAATGAACGAACGAATGAATAAAGGAGTGAATGTATGAAACAAACTGCAAACAGGTAACTCACTGATTGAACGAATGAACGAACGAATGAATGAACGAATGAATGTACGAGTGAATGTATGAAACAAACTGCAAGCAGGTGAAACTCACGGTGGCTAGAAGCTGCTGCATGATCTCCGGCCGCCGCTGCAGCACCTCGATGAACATGTTGCTGGTCTCCGGGGGCGGCTTGCGGGGGTTCGTCACCTTATTGCTGCTGGCTGGAACAGACATGAGACTGCGTTACATTATGATAATTAAATCAAAATAATTACATAAATTTTAAATTAAAAAACACTCCCGACAGTTTCATTTACACTGAACAGTGATCAAGTCAGCTTTCAAACAAAAAAAAAACCGTAAATAAATCGGTCCATTTGTTTGCGCTAAGATGCCATAGACAGACACAAAAAAGATAAAATAACACCCCTCTTTTTGGGTTGGGGGTTAATGATTAAGTTATGAGGTGTAACAAGCGCTCATAGCCCAACTGGCGGCTTTAAACAACAGCGGACCCGGTCGGTAGTTGGGGACCGCTTGAGGCAACAAATTATTGAGCGTTTCCGTGCTTCAGAGGGCACTTATGTGAGTCGATCTCGGTTGTTATCGGACACTTTCACCAATCCGCATTGGAGCAACGTGGTGGAGTATTCTCCAGGCCTTCTAGGAGAGACCCGCGCTCAACAGTAGGCCATTAATAGGTTGAAGGCATACTCACATTGTTGTAGTAATTGCTTAAATAGATATGTGACTATGTGGTCCAATGTACTGCAACAACCCGTGCAGACACTCGTATCTGTAACAAATTTATTAGTTAAGCCCAATGCATACTTACGGGGCACATTCCGTACGGGATTCCGCTGCGTGTGCACTATCATATACATTTTCTATGAAACGATGTTTCCAAAACTTCACGTCCCGTCCCGTACGGGAAAAAACCCCGTTACGTATGCATTGGGCTTTAATTGTATCAAGCATTACCGAGAAATTGTATGACTATAATAATAGTCGTCCGAGTTAGTTGGAGTCTGACTTTGTAACTAATACTCATAATTACTCTGATGAAGCTAACAAAATATAAAAAGTATAAAAAATTTTTTTGGTCTCTTAAATCAAATAATAAGTGTAAATTTTGATATTTAAAAATTCTCCGGCACTTGTATTAACCAAAATAGTTTTGATGATCTTAATTTTATGTAACCATAAATTTACGATTTTTAGATTTTTACTCTACTTATTACCCCTTTACTTAAGCTAATGGTGGGCATACACGCTACGAGAAATCGTTACGATCAGACTGTACGGTTCGAACGGTACCAATAAATCGCTGAGTGTATGTACTGTACAGTTTCGTCCGATTTTTCAAGACTGTGCCGTCGAACCGAACAATACGAATATTTCAATTGATTAACGGAACCGGAAGAACAGTGCCCACTGATCGTAACGTGTATGCGCTCGTTCAGTTTTCGTGTTCAATTTTTTCGTCAGTCGCAGATCGGGGGGACGTGCGCAGATACGCGTAGATGTAAATAGGTACGTATCATGATCCATTCTTAAAAATTTATCCCAGCCTTTTGGAAACATCTTTAATTCCGCCAACAAATTGACATGAGAATGAACTCTTCTTTTCATAAGCCATTCTTTGCACCAGAGAATACGATTTTTCCGCTTCACTTTTTTTTCCTTCAGAGCGAATATTAATCCAACAACTGCTAAAACGTCGTCCGTCGAAGCCATCGCTGACACGTGTGCGTCGGCACCGTTTATTGTACCGTCTGATCGTAACGATTTCTCGTAGTGTATGGCTTGTATGCCATGTACGATAAACTGTACCGCTCGAACGGTACGGTCTGATCGTAACGATTTCTCGTTGCCTGTATGCCCACCATTAAACATTGCCTCTTGCTAGATTACGTTTAATTAAAATGCATTAAGCCGCTCTCCTTTCTTTATTATGCGTGATACTAAAAATGTAATACCTATCTCACGTTTATAGTTACAACTTACAAGTTTGTGGAACGGTGTACTTCACACAGAGGGTCAAACCAGATACAACTCATACTTTCATAGTCATACTCATACTTTCATTCTTTCTTTTTCTTCTCTCTTTCTTGGCCGACAATGCATCAGTAACGGCTTTGGTTGGTGTTGCTGATATCCATTGGGCGACGATAGCTACTTACCTTCAGGTGGATCGTCACTCGTCAGCTTGGTCGCCGGCTATTTTTACAAAAAAAAACTTAATGTCATACCTAACGCGGTGAGTCCCTCGGAGATGGAGGACAGGACATAGAGCGTGGCCTCCGGCTGCAGCGAGGCCAGGAACGGCATGTGGTCCTGTGCCAGCCGCTCCAGCAACACGTAGTACGTCTGGGACAGCTTCGGGTATGTCTGCAACAAACACACATACATTATATATTTATATTATACAGCAATAGTCGGTACTGGTGTCATCATTCAGTGGTATGGTTTTTTTAATGCTTAATAATTCTCTTTCATACATATTTCGTTAAACAATTTTGTACAGCACTTGTATAATGTCTGTATTATGTATTGTTAAATTAATATCCAAATATGTTTCTGACCGCAAAAGCCGAAAATAGTTATATTGACTATTATTTTATTATTTTAATAGAACAGTATTACCATATTTAGCGTTCTTTTTAGTGAAATAATATATTTAAAGTATACAGTATAACTTACCAATAAATCACTCTGTGGTATACTTAATAATAACTTCACGAACATATTGAGTGCGTTGTCTAATGCTTCATCACCATATAACCTGAAAACATTATAACAGACAATCAAAATACTATGAATATACATGTAAGAGAGTATGTTAGGGATTGATCAAATCACATTTTTCATCATTTCCCTACGACATATACAGTACGGCCGACGTATCTTGGCGGGTCTGAACATAGGCTCTGCGAACTTTAACGCATGTAAGACAGAGATAGCGACAGGAACATGCTAACGTGTGACCGAGACATAATACGCCGCGTACCGAGCATTGCCGAATTATGTTACTGCGCAGCCTTCTGTGCGAAGTTCAGACGCGCCAAGACACATCGGCTGTACTGTACATATTGTAATAAATATATAACTGATCAATAATTACATGGGAGACATTTCGAAAAAAAAAAATTACGGGTGAAGTATAAATTTCTCTATGAATATTCACCTAAAGACACCGAAGTTGGCGTAGTTCCCGCAGAGCGCCGCCTTCAGTATGGAAAAGCAGAGCGAGATGCCCTTCAGTTTCATGGCGTACATCTGCTTCTTGCTCACGTCGATCGTCAGGATCCGGCTGCCTGGAACAGTCCACGACACATTCTTTATTTTATAGCCTGAAGGGCAGAGAAAAAGCGTACGGGGTCACCTGATGGTAAGTGGTTACCGTCACCTGTGGACATGAGAAATACCAGAGGAATCGCCAATGCAACGCCGGCTCTGAAGAACACTTTTTACACCTTTTTTGAAGAACCCCATGTCATACTGCTCCGGGAATACCTCAGAAGGAAGTTCATTCCACAGTTTGCACGCACGTGGCTAAAAAGTTCGTGAGAATCGGACCGTAGAGGGTCTCCACGACATTCAACGCATGGATAGACTTACGCCCCAACTCAGAGTCACAAACGGTTACTTTAATCGCTCCTTAGTAAAGAATCACCATACAAATTCCGTACTAAGGAGAGGTTTAAGTAACCGTTAGTGACTCTGAGTTGGGGCGTAACTCGTGGACTGAAGACACAGTATTAAGATACAGTTTGATAGTATAGTTCCACGATCTATATAACTGCACAGAAATATCGACATACATTATCTTAAATTAAAATAAAAAAAAACCCCGACAATTGTATTTACACTAAACATAGCTAGGAACACTCGATTAGGTCATATTTCAAACAAAAAAACTAGATCAAAATCGGTTTATGTTTAGGAGTTATGATGCCACAGACAGACTTACAGATCCACAGATACACAGACACGTCAAACTTATAACACCCCTCTTTTTTCGTCAGGGGTTAATAAAAAAAAATCTTTGAAGAAATCACGACGAAGCGAGACCCTCGCTTCGCAGACAGATTCCCTAAGATAAATTGACAATAAATTCAACCAAATGTTACTGGCTGTTACATTTCTTCCTTTGCACACCTCACAACGTACAACCGCTTGTACATAATATAGTAACAGTTCCATTACTTTCCTTATTCAGAGTCCATCCCCCACTCACCATAAGTACAGATAACATTGGACAGCTCGCGGAACAGTAGGATGCCGTTGGGCGAGCTAACGTCGAAGTGCAGCCGTTGGTTCCTGTTCTGCGCGAGCTCCGACGCCAGCTTCAGCACCGGCGTCGTCACCGCCGGCTCCGCGAACCAGATCGCTAGACCGCGGAGGAGTACCTTCATGTACACTGGGTACCTGGGGGTGCATACACTGGGTTAGGGGGTAGCTTCATGTGTACCGCGTACCTGGGGACTCAGACACTAGGTTAGGGAGCAGCTTCGTGTATAATGGGTACATGGGGGCACGGACACTGGGTCAGCACGAAACATTCTTCACAGACATGAAAAATAATATAAAATCAAAAAAGTATATTATTTTTGTCGTAATTTTCAATTTAAAAATAACACAGGCATAAAACGTCAAGGATTTAAGTATAAAATAATCATTTAATGCTAAAACAAATTTCTGTTTACTTCTGATTATGGTCCAATTACAGGGCTGTACACCACTATGCGTCTGCTCATACAAGTAATACCACAGAAGACATAATAGTACTAAAGTGTCGACTATGAAACAGAAAGCTCGCCATAACGAACGCATTGAGAAATAGCATTATTTGCATAGCGTTGCCTCCTTACGTACGCAAGGGTCGTTTCTGAATACGGCGGTAAGTTAGGTAATAAAGACAAGTTTCCTTACTTAGACAAGTGTCGTTTTTCAATACGGCGGCAAGTTAGGTAATAAAGACAAGTTTCCTTACTTAGACAAGGGTCGTTTCTGAATACGGCGGTAAGTTAGGTAATAAAGACAAGTTTCCTTACTTAGACAAGGGTCGTTTCTGAATACGGCGGTAAGTTAGGTAATAAAGACAAGTTTCCTTACTTAGACAAGGGTCGTTTCTGAATACGGCGGTAAGTTAGGTAATAAAGACAAGTTTCCTTACTTAGACAAGGGTCGTTTCTGAATACGGCGGTAAGTTAGGTAATAAAGACAAGTTTCCTTACTTAGACAAGGGTCGTTTCTGAATACGGCGGTAAGTTAGGTAATAAAGACAAGTTTCCTTACTTAGACAAGGGTCGTTTCTGAATACGGCGGTAAGTTAGGTAATAAAGACAAGTTTCCTTACTTAGACAAGGGTCGTTTCTGAATACGGCGGTAAGTTAGGTAATAAAGACAAGTTTCCTTACTTAGACAAGGGTTGTTTCTAAATACGGCGGCAAGTTAGGTAATAAAGACAAGTTTCCTTACTTAGACAAAGGTCGTTTCTGAATACGGCGGTAAGTTAGGTAATAAAGACAAGTTTCCTTACTTAGACAAGGGTCGTTTCTGAATACGGCGGTAAGTTAGGTAATAAAGACAAGTTTCCTTACTTAGACAAGGGTCGTTTCTGAATACGGCGGTAAGTTAGGTAATAAAGACAAGTCTCACATCCACTCGAACAGCATCATGTACGTGGTCTTGGTGTTGAATGCGAGCGCCAGCCCGCGCAGGTCGCGCGCGATGCCGATCAGCGTCTTCTTGGCCTCCTCCGACGCGAACATCGGGTTCTCTGAACCACCCAACAGCCCTATTATACTCTCGAACGCACCTGGTGACATCACAACACATCGACTATAGTAAACCACACTGCCGTCCTAACGAAGAGTGCAATAAGTCGAGTTTTTGGGAAAATTGAATTTAAACCATATCTGTAACTACATAAGGTCTTAAATCAATTTGCCCAAAAAATCGACTTATTGCACTTTTTGTTAGGACGGCAGTGTGGTTTACTACGTGTTTGCTTTCTAGCGTCGAGTCATTATTAATTCAATTCAAGGCGTTTCCTTCTTGGTAAAAAGGGTTGTAACTGTTTTCTAATTTATATTTCTGTACTTTAAAATGAGCAATAATTTGTATATACAGGGTGTATTTTAAAACACTGACAACATTGCAGCCTGTCATTACTGAGGTCATAACCAATCCGATAACTTTGTTGAATGAGTTTTTATGAAATTTGCAAAAACACTTTTTACTGTGCAGTGTATCTCTCTCTCTATGTCTGTGTGCGCGTGAGTGTCTGTCTCTCTCTCTCTCTGTGTGTGTGTGTGTGTGCGAGCGTGTATAGCGACTACACCGGCGACACACACACCTGTAAGCGGCATCATGAACGCGTGGAAGCGCTCCTCGTCCTCCCCGAGCTCGACCATCAGCAGCCGGCCGAGCGCGGTGTACAGCATCGTGCGCGAGCGCATCTCCGCCGTGCCCGCGCCCGCGCCCGCGCCGCCGCTCGACGTGCCCGCGATGCCCAGGAACGGAAAGTGTTCCGCCTGGAGGTTATACGGTCATTAAACTAACAATATGTACAAGTCGTCGCGTAGCTCGCCGAGGTTATACGTACAACCAAAGATTGTGATTGAAGTGCAGACTTATGTGAAATGCACTAGAGCCTGGGTTCCTACAAATTACATCCATCATATTCTATCATAAGTTGAAGGATTGAGAAATCACAATCTTTGTCCCGGGTTCGATTCTCGGCCGGGGCAGATATTTGTGTGACAGATAAATACTTATACTCAGGTCATGGGTGTTATTGTGATGTGTTATATGTGTCGTCCATGCCACCCGCGACACAAGTAATAACCTAATGTAGGGGGTATGAGTGTGTTAGCGTTTATTTTATTAATTACCGATGAATATAGGATTAATAGGATACTCACCGTGTGATGTGTGAGCATGAACTGCACCTCATCCAGCTTGACGAGTTTCCTGACGCAGGAGTAGCCGCTGCTGAGCTCCGACAGCAGCCCCAGCGTCTTCGAGATGATCTGCTCCGACCCGCCCCAGTACTTCAGGTTCGTTATTCTGTCAACACACAGGTTTAATGCTTAGCCCTAAAGCGATATCTACACTTCGCATAACCTAACCTTTAGTAGGACTTAAAGAGATTCGCCAAACGACTAGTCGTGTTCCTGCTTAGGTCTTGAGAGCCAGTTCATTCTTTCTTTGTCTTCGTTCTTTCTTGGCCGACAACGCATCAGTGATGCCTTTGGTGTTGCTGATGTCCATTTAGTTTACTTGTTCATTTTAAACCCAAAACTATTGTGCATTACAAAATACTTCACGTTTTTTCGCCTTGCATCCAACTCTTATTCAAATAGTTATAATACACTAGATGGGTGCAAGTAATTTTCCACCAAAGCTACGTCAAGAGAGGCTAAAGAAATAAAGTCATCTAGATCCAGATTTTCACGAGAAGACACTAGTGACCAGTGGCGTAGCTAGCCCTAAGGAGGCCCCATATCGATATTTATTGTGGGGGCCCCTCAAAGTCAGCTGTCAAATATAAAAGTTGTAGGCTGCTGGCGAGCTCTTTTTGGGGGTGTTAGTGGGGGCCCCTATACGGTGGGGGCCCCGTATAATTGATACGGCTGATACGGCGGTAGCTACGCCCCTGCTAGTGACGCCACTGAGCCACTCACATCTTCCTAACGATAACGCTGAGCAGCTGCGTCTCGTCGCCAACCCCCAGCACGTCGCTGAGCCGCGAGTACACCTTGGGGTTCTTCTGCACCTGCTCGCCCACGTAGATCCGACGGAAGTGCTCGAAGAACGACATCATCGCCAACTCCATCTTCTCGCAGCTGCAACCCTGCACCACACAACGTATCACCAGGTTGAAAAGGTTTGGTCGCGTAAACGCCTATTTGTGTAAGGTTCCATTCACGAATGAATCCATTCTCACATGTACAGTACGGCCGACGTGTCTTGGTGCGTCTGAACTTCGCGCAGAAGGCTGCGCAGTAACACAATTCGCCAATGCTCACAATAGGGATGTTGACACTATCAGTAAATATGTTTAAAGTATCAAGGAAAACATTTAAATACCTAAAATATTATTCTTTTGTCGAAATCAATCAATATAAATTAAATATAATTATTTTAAAATGTTAAAAATAATACTCACTGTCACGTGACCTCAAACGCCGTTTGGAGCTTATGACGTCATTGTTCCTACTTTATATGAAAGTGCAACTAACTTCAGTCGACAGATAGTATTGAATATCGGCTAGTGACGTCACGTGACGTTTTTGGCGGGAAATTAGAAAATGATTTTTATTTATCAATTTTTGTTTTTAAATTGAAGATTATTATTTTTATAATATTTTTCGTGAATCTTAAGGTTATATCTATAAAATGAAATTGAATCCTAAAATTAGTCAACATCCCTATTCTCAGTCACACGTTGTCGTGTTTGTGTCGCTATCTCTGTCTTACATGCGCTAAAGTTCGCAAAGCCTATGTTCAGACACGCCAAGATACAGCGGCCGTACTGTAATGTTTCGTTTAAACGTATTGAGTAGTTAACTAAATTTTAAGTTAATAGTTCATACAATTCTACTTAAGCATTTTACTAAATTTTAACTAAAGAGTGCCTGTCCAAACGTGTTAAGTGATAAGCCATGCCCACACACACACACACACTTAACAGAAAATAGAAAAATTACTTGTCTACTTGATTACTAAATTACTGAACTACTAAATTGTCCGTTTACACGTATTACTTAAAATGTAGTTAAAATTTAGTTAACTACTTAATGCGTGTAAACCGAACATAAGTGTAACCAGTACAACAGATCACCTGCGCCAGCCGCGCGTCCGTGAGGTCCATCAGCTGCAGCACGCGGCACACCAGCTCGCCGTCCATCGCGTCGTTCTCGTCGCACGTGTTCAGCGTCGCGCGCCCGCCGATACACGCGCCTATTATGTACACCAGCCACGTCAGCTGACCTGCGGAATTGGTTCAATATAAGTATACTATTTAAACACTACGGCATCATGCTGAGTGGGCTCCTTTTTCTAGGCCACTGGACACATGCGAGCATAACGTGCATGCGTAGCAATAACTTTGTATTTGTAATGTAACTGTATGTTTCGTTTTTTGTTTTTAAATTTGGTTCTTACTTTTCAAATGTTTTTTTAATTGAGTTCTTTTTTAAGTGTATATTTCTTATAATAATGTTCGTGGCCTCAGAAATAAAAAATATTCTATTCTATTCTATTCTAAAAGAAAACTAAAGCCCAATGCATATGTCACGGGTTTTTTCCCGTATGGGACGTGAAGTTTTGGAAACATCGTTTCATAGACAATGTATACGATAGTGCAGCGGAATCTCATACGGAACGTGGCTCGTACGGGACGGGAAAAACATCGTCGCCGTAAGGGGAAAATACCCGCTCGTATGCAATGGGTTTAAATAACAGTCTTTTTTTTTGTAATCAGAAGACGCTCGTCGTCAAGTTTAATGTATGAACTTTTGTATGAAAATAGCCGACAAACTACTTGATGATAAATTATAGTATAGTATGCTTTGCCAGTCAAGAATGAGAGAAGAAAAATAAAGAAATGGTGCCGGGCCCTCAGCCGGAATACGAATAGTCATTAAGACTGCTGACTCAAGCCAGACAGAAAGCCAGTCATTATTTCTTAAAATTTAACAACAACAACAACAATAACAACAACAACACCAATCACCACCACTCACCCTGCAACACGAGCAACTTCTGCGGCTGGCTCTCGACGCTGTACGCGGCGGCGGCGCGGTCGAAGTGCGCGACCAGCAGCTGGCACGTCTTGCCGTACTCGCAGCGCCCGATCACCGACAACTGCTCCAGCTGCTGGGCCACGGTGCCCGCGTCGTCCAGCGGGTCCTCTAGGCCTTCGCTGAGGGACAGGACACCACACATGGTTCGGTTATTTAAGATTATACCTATGCACTAGTGTGGTGTATATGTATTAAACTGAAGAGCGTAATTATATTAACACATTCGAACACAAAAAATTTTGACATTTAAAATAAGTAAAAAGCAAAATTTTGTTAACAACTTAATTCTTGTTGACCATTCATATGGCATATGGTTTAAATTTCTAAGGTCAAAATGCATACAAGGAACAACAACAACGAACTGCATAAAAGGTAAAAATCCAGAGAAAAGCGCAGCAGTAGGTACGTTATACCGGCAGCTTCAGTGGGCAACACAAAAAAAATTAAACATTGACTGCGTAAAAAGTCCATAATTCATAGAACGACGACGAAAAGAAATATACCTTGTTTTTATGACATTAAGGTTGAAATTGCATGCCAAGGCACATTGACAACTTTGTGTAGCTACAATGGGCTTCATTGAAATTTCAACCTTATCACCCTACACAAAAGAAACAATAATGACGTAACACGTTACCTGACAAACACATTGACATAGTCCAGCCTGGAGTTGACGTACGCCGTGGTGACGCCCGGCGCGTACTGCTCCAGGAGATGGGGCTTCGTGGCCTTTATGAAGGGCACGGAGGCCACCATCCGCTGCCACAGCGACAGGAGATAGTGGACAGAGTTCGGGGCGAACTGCATCATCTGGGAAAGGGAACATTTTTTTTTTGAACTGATACTTCTATATCGACGTAGCAGATGGTTTAATGTCCCTGCTTCATCTGCGTTAACATATAATATTAACGGCTGTGCCAGAATGCGACTTACTTAGCGCGCTAGGCCACAGTAACCAACTGTGGTAAGTATCGCTTAACGTTAACAGTATTAACAATGCCGCGCCCCTTTTAGTGCGCTAACATAATAATATTTGTATTCCTGAAAGGGTCGAACATAGAGTACTTTTAATATATTTTAAGACCTGTAATACCTATGATAACAAATAAAGAATTATTATTAACTATTGGCTACACAAGCGTAATGTCGATTTTTAATCTCGCTTGCTCTTTGGACATAAACAAGCGATACACAGCCAGACTGAAAGCGTCTCCAAATCTCTCCATCTCTCTCTCTCTCTCTCTCTCTATCTCTCTCTCTCCAGCGTCTCACCTGCAGACTCTGCACGGTGAACTTGGCGACGAGCTCGATGAGCCGCGGGTAGTTGTCCACCACCACCATCTCACCCAGCTGGTAGTTGGACTTGAGTCGCGCCAGCAGCCGGCAGAACTCGTGGTAGTTCGTCGCGTCGCTCAGACCCTGGGTGGAACAATGATACGATTATATTATTTATTTATTTAAACTTCTGAACCTTACTAAAAGTAAAAGGAACAAAGGCGGACTTAATGTTAAAAGCATTCTCTGCCAGTCAACCTTCAGGAAGTATGACAAACAACGATGGCGGTATTAAGAAAGTACAGAGAACTAACAATTAACAAATAATCATCTTACGTCTTAATGTATAAAAAGAGATATAAAAAATGAATATTGAAGTATACAAAATAAATGTATATAATTATGCAATATTATATCAAAGTTTGTTTACTAGAAGAGCGGTTTCACAAACCGAGAACAGAAACACAATATAAACGTCCATATCAATCGAGGGACATGGGAATAAACAACCAGAGATATTGCTAAATGTTTTACTTTCCATTGATGTAATTCAAAGTTAACATTTATTTATTAAATATTGCATACACTTACAAAAATATATCAGAAATCTGTGACATTCTTTCACCAAATTAAAGATATATTCTGCAAAGATTCTTCCAGTTAATACTGCAGTAGCAAATCCAAACCGATAGCCAACAAATTCGTATTCGGTGAAACCTTATAAATATGAGCATGAGTCAGCCGCCTAACGACTCATCGTGTTCCGGCTGGGGGCTTGAGAGCCAGTTCTATCTTTCTTTTTAACCGACTTCAAAAAAGGAGGAGGTTCTCAATTCGACTGTATTTTTTTTTTATGTTTGTTACCTCAGAACTTTGGACTGGGCGAACCGATTTTGGTGATTCTTTTTTTAATCGAAAGCTGGTGGCTGTCATGTGGTCCCACATAAATTTTATTGAGATCTGACAATGGAATCCATGAGAAAACCACTAGTGTCCGACCGAAGCTTCGGCTTCGGCTTCGGCCACCTTCGGCCAAAAAAGCACCTTCGGCCAAATCTTCGGCTTCGGCCAAAAATTTGCCGAAGGTTTGGCCGAAGCCGAAGGTTTGCTAGTTGTCAAATATTGAAATTTACTGAACGATGCTAGAGCGAGACGGATAGTGTGCAGAGCAGCAGAGTTTCGCCGCGCCGCACAGTGGGCTGAAAATCGGCTTTCATAGACATAGGAATATAAATTTTAAAATGTCATTTTTCTTGTTAGATTCGGCCTTTATTTACAATTACAATGCTCAAATATGTGATTAAAGTTAATTTAGCTAATAAATGGATGATTTATAAATTTTTTGCGAAAAATTTGTATGGAACTCGCAAGAAAAGTCAGATTATTTTCGGAATTGCAAGTCAAACCGTAATATCCTTATAGGAGGTGTTAGTACTAATTATTTGTGATTTTTTGACATACCACATATTATGGTTACAGCTGCAGAATTTTTTTTAAAAATGGAGAAACATAAAATATTTTTTTATTTACTTAATGTTTCATCTTAATGCATCAAGTTAAATTCGAGGTACCAATAGCTATTATTATCTTCTTGGACTTAGTATCACTATCAGTATCACTATCATTTAGTACTAGCATGTCACAATACAAATCATTAACTATAATATAACTATAATTTTTTTCTGTGAAGTGAGTAATTAGGACTATGAGCTCCTGTAAATACTTTCTACTATCATTATGGACTTGCTAGCACATTTTAATTAGCATACCTAGTAAACAAAGGAAAATATCTAATGAATACCTCATTTAAAAAAAACTTTTAGAAGCTCTTATAAGATCTTTTTACCGTATTGGGACGGCTTAGATGACAATCCAAATTCATATGCACCAGTGGACACAGTCTTTGATGTAACAGCATCCAAGCGGTTCATTTCTGTAGGTTTAGCTAAACACAAGTAGCACGATGTATTCGATCTAGCTTCAGAAAGGTACGTGCAGATCTTAGCGTCGATCATTGTCATCATCAGTTGATGACTCACCTGGTTACTGTTGCACTCAGTGGGGAGAAGGGACTTAATTTCATCATCCATTTGCCTTTTGTGACTGATGATCACTTCTTCGCTCTCTTTTACAAATGTAAACTGCACTGGACGACAATATGACGCTGAACATGGCTCTGGATTCGTCCATAAATTTTCCTCTCCAGCAGTCAGCTGTAATAGCACCAAGGACGCCATAAATATACTGGAATCGTCTAGTTGCTCATCCATTTTCTGTTTATATTGGTTTTGGTTATAAGCACCATCTAATCCCCACTTGGATATTAATTTCAAATCTTTATTTTCAACATTTTCAGGAAGACTTTCAAGGATCCTCTTAATGAAAGGAGCAACCTTAGCGCTTTTTCTGCTGTAAATATTATAGTTTTAACAGATTCGTTAAGCCTTTCCTTAATTTTTGTAGCTGCTTCTGGATTTTTCAGCATATATTCTCACAACCTTCTTCTTTAAAAAGTAATGCAGCTGAATATGCCACTTCATTTGGATCTTTGTTATAACAATCATCAGACCTTCTCTTCTTTTGTTTGCTTCCTAGATCTTCGAATGCTTTTCTAGGTCTTTTACTCATTGTTCCACAAGACGATGTCGACGGTTCTTGACAGATTAAATGTCGACTGTGTCCCTGGTGTTCTTCTTCATTTGATTGTGGCGTGATGAAACTGGCTAGCACGCAACTTGGCCAATCAACATTAGCCTGAAGCCAATTTTCATACTCCTTTCTAAATGTATCAAGGATACGGTGAGATCTCTGCTACCTCTGTAAAGCAGCTAGTGTAAATCTTCGACAAAATTCCTTGAGCGTTACACGATCTTCATCAGATATGCGATCACCTAAGCGATCTATCACAGCCTTGAACAATACTACATGATCAAATGAAGTACCCTCCCCTTTTAGAACAACAAACAAATCTAAATTGGTACTCAGACTTTCCATTGTAAAACTTTTGAGGTCGCAAGGTAAAGATATTATAGTAGCGGTTCAAAAGTTTGAAATAAACTGAACTATGAAGTAACAAATTAGTGTATTTATAGTAGTTCAATGTCCACCAAAAATTTAAGTGCAAATTATTGTATAATTAGCAAATTGTCTTTTTTGTAATTATATAATTGAGCTCATAGTCCTAATTACTTACTTAACAGAATAAAATTATAGGTAGTTATATATATTAATAAATTTAATGATTTGTATTGTGACATGCTAGTACTAAATGATAGTGATTAATTATCATTTACTAAGTCCAAGAAGATAATAATAGCTATTGGTACCTCGCATTTTAACTTGATGCATTAAGATGAAACATTAACTAAATAAAAAAATATTTTATGTTTCTCCATTTTTAAAAAAAATTCTGCAGCAGTAACCATAATATGTGGTATGTCAAAAAATCACAAATAATTAGTACTAACACCTCCTATAAGGATATTACGGTTTGACTTGCAATTCCGAAAATAATCGGACTTTTCTTGCGAGTTCCATACAAATTTTTCGCAAAAAAATTATAAATCATCCATTTATATGCTAAATTAACTTTAATCACATATTTGAGCATTGTAATTGTAAATAAAGGCCGAATCTAACAAGAAAAACGACATTTTAAAATTTATATTCCTATGTCTATGAAAGCCGATTTTCAGCCCACTGTGCGCCGCCGCACCGGCCCAAACGAATCGCAGTTAGTAAACTAAACGAGTCAAAACAAGTTTAACTTAATTATCCTAAGAAATTACTTATAAGTATTTAATTTTCTCAAAAATTCCAAAAAATTATATGTAAAAAATAGATATTGAAAAAGCGTTAAACTTTGCTCAATTATTTTATAGAAATATTTTGTGTTCGTCTGATAATTAAAAAAATGTGACTGATTATTTGATTATTTTTGTTAAAATTACTTTAAGTAAATAAATATTTAATTAACATTGTAAACCTATTTGAAACTTTTATTTTTGACAATATTTTATTACCTACTTGTATATGTTGGTCACTCGGCTCGTTATTGGGCTAAATCTCTAAAGCTCTCACAATATGTATCTAGTATATTCTGAGATCAAAGTAACTATCGTATTTCTCAAGGTCAATGACACCTTCGGCTTCGGCTTCGGCTTCGGCCGAAGGTTTTGGTGAATACCGATTAATCGGCTTCGGCTTCGGCTTCGGCCAGAATTGCACCTTCGGTCGGACACTAAAAACCACATAAGTCGTAAATTTGTGTTAAGATGTGCGCGACAAATTGACGAATAACTCAATATCACGCCAACCGATTTCGATGATTCTTTTATTAATCGAAAGCACGCGTTTGTCATGTGGTCTCACATAAATTTGAACGA
This sequence comes from Thymelicus sylvestris, assembly GCA_911387775.1. Lineage (NCBI taxonomy): Eukaryota > Metazoa > Arthropoda > Insecta > Lepidoptera > Hesperiidae > Thymelicus > Thymelicus sylvestris. The sequence goes on along the minus strand of OU426887.1, from coordinate 14,695,520 downwards.
GATCTGACAACTATGTAGTTTTTGAGACTTTGAAGTCGGTTATTTTTTGTTAGTAAAATTTTGATTATTCTTCTTTCTTTCTTAGCCGGCAATGCATCAGTGATGCCTTTTGTGCCTTTGCGTCCATGGGCGACGATAGCCACCTACCATCAGGTGGATCGTCATCTCGTTTGCCGGCTATTTCCATTAAAAAAAATTTGGTCATTTTGCAAATTAAATACTAACGCTTCACACTCACAGGATTCCCTGTGTCCTGGGTGCCATGAACAACACACTACACAAGGACATTCACACCCAGACCGAGAACAGAAATTCAACTCATCATTCAAATTTCCGCCTCGCTGGGAATCAAACCCAGGACCCTTGGCCACATTGCGCCACACGGGTCGTCCTGTCCAGTGTCGACCCTACCTGCGTGTCCTCCAGTATCCGCAGCACGCCGCACGCCAGCCGGTTGAGGAACTTGGCGCGCTCGGTGGTGCTGAACAGCGAGCGGCGCACGGACGCCAGCTGCACGAGACACGCCAGCGCCAGCCCGCCCAGCGAGCCGCGCACGCAGTGGTATAGCTCGAAGAACAGCTCCGGCGTGCCCGCCTCCAAGAACGTCGGCCGCCAGGAGGTTGGGATCTGGGGGAAATAGACAAATACACTTACCCCCGTATTCAAGAACAATACTTGTTTAAGTAAAGAAGCAATACTATGTGAAGTAAGGTGTATACAGCCCTCTTATTGGTCCATTTGATGCGGCAAACTTCACTTTAGTCATTTGACACGAGAAAAAGACAAAGATAACAATACAAACAATCGATCCTTTCTTTCTATTCTGATAGAAGTCAAAGCAACACTATGCGTTCGGTAAAGTAGCTAGGCAGCTACTTTATCGATTTCTACAAACGCACAAGCGAAGGATTTCAATCAAGTATTGTTTACGAAATGATTTTAATGGCACTAGGCGCTCGCAAACACTGCGAGACCTCACAGTATCCTTTATGCATACGGGCATTAATGATACACAGTATACTATAGATTGTTAATGGGTGACACTGTCATCAAATATGAAAAAAAATCGTTTTGGATGAAGAACCAACAAGAAGCTCATATACAAAGTGGAGCAGCTCACGTGATGTGATTATCACATAATCCAGCTTCAGGTGCTTTTTCGAAGGTTGGGTTCCAGATGTAAATGTAAGAATCCAAGAATCATGAATTTCAATGACAGTGATGATGAAATATAGGTTTTACAAGAAACATCTAAATATATGTATATTCATTTTAATCACCTCCTAATCACCCATAGCAAGCACCAGCAACACACACACACACACAAACTGCCAGCCCTACCTGCACCGTAGACAGATCCTCCGAGCTCTGGTCCGTGGTGGTCCCGATGAAGTCAAATGTGAGACAATTGTGTGCCAGCCGCAGCAGCGCCGCCAGCAGCGCGTGCTGCGCCTCGTCCGCCAGGTCCAGGGTCTTGCCTCTCGCCGCGCCCAGCAGGGAGCAAGCGAGACGGAATATCTCGAACAGTTGGCTGTCTCTGTGGGAGAAGGGAAGCTTGTCATAATCAAAGAAACGTAAAGGTAATGGTCTTGCCTCTCGCCGCGCCCAATAGGGAGCGAGCGAAACGGAATATCTTGAACAGTTTGCTGTCTCTGGGGGAGGGGAAGCTTGTGAACATTTCTTTTGCGAGTTTGTCTAAATAAAACTCATTTGTTGTACAAATTCATGTCAGTTGGTGAAAAACCCTAGAAAACTATTTTAATGGTCGATCCTCGCTATCCTCGATATCGCGAGTTGCGAAAGGGGGCTAGGCGGAAAATTTGGTAACGACACTTTTTGCCGGTAACGACACTTTTTGCCGTCGTAGTTTTTTTTACATAGAAAGCAAGCCAGAGTTAGTACTCTGCATGTTTTTGCTATCCTAGTACTGACTGCAAGGAACTTCGTTCCATCCGGGTGTCTCTTGACACCTGTCAAGTTTTTTTGGTATAACAGCCATTCCCATGGCCCTTGGCCGCTTTATACGTGCTATGCACACAACGAGAACGCGCTAAGCGAGCTGTCAAACATGTTAGGAACAGGGACGTATCACCATTTAATTACCTGAAGGAGGAGGCGATCTTCCTGTGCTTGGCGAGCGAGCGGTTGGCGTCGGCCTCCGACACCTGGTTCATCTCGACCACCAGCTGCGACAACAGCTGCACGCCGATCGTGCACATCTCCGCCGGGCCCTGCAACGTGTTGATACACTTTTACTTTATCCAATACTATAAATACCCAGCGTATGATACTTAACTGCACAAAAAAAAATGTGCCTAATGCAGACTATCTGATGTAACCAGAGAGTTTAAATAGTTTTTAAATCTTGACAGGCACATTGTACGTCAAAATTCAAAAGTCTAATCTGTTTAAGTTATCAAGTTTGCAAGTTTACCGTGCTATTTCTAATATTATTCCGAAGAAAACATTTGATATTTTGGAAACTTTTATATTGGAAATGAGCTTTATACTTCAACGAATTGTAGGTCCAATTTTATATAAAACGAGTATTTACTTCACACAATACGTAACCGCCCTCGCTTTGCTTCGTTTTTCTTATTTTTTTACACCTTGGGTTATATTATTGGAGTTTTATTGATGATTAAACGAACTTACCTGTAAGTGAAGTTCAATCCCAATTATTCGAGAGCTTCGTTCGAAGATATTAGCATAGCAACACTTGTAGTAGCCACGTACCGCCCGCCATTTCGCACTGAATTTTAGAGGTAGATAAAAAATAAAACATGAAATTATCAATTTTTGTAGGGTAGATTTGTAAAACCTCACTTAGTTGGGGCGCTCTCCTCTTCGGTTCGTCATTCAGTTCAGAGATTTGCTGAGCTGTTTTATGTTTCACGACTAGGCGTGTAGTGTATATGACATTTACACTAGGGAGGGAGGGATGCTAATATCTTCGAACGAAGCTCTCGAATAATTGGGATTGAACTTCACTTACAGGTAAGTTCGTTTAATCATCAATTATTCTTCGAGTTTCGTTCTCGATATTAGCATAGCAACACTTGTAGACGTTTAGAGAAGGTAGTCGTGAAACTAATGATATTATATTATTTTTAATTGTAATATGATAGCAATATTTTTCTCTTTAATTTCAATCTATTGAACAATATATTGGTGACAACAGTATATACGTAATACCGTATTTAAAACACACTCGGTAATTATGCTACTGATAAGTAGTTAACTGTATTTGCTATGAACATGACGAGTGTAATGTTAACCGAATAAAGTGGAATATCCACTGAATTCTGAAATTTTTATGTAAAATATTCATTAAAATATTTAAGGATAATAAGTAAATTACTTATATGAGGTAAATATAGATTTGGCAATATTATCGATAATATATATGGTATCCTTTTTATGTAACCCTTGCCAGTACCAAGAGAGTAAGTAATTTGATGATAATTGTGTTGACTGAAATTTGTTCTTTCCCGAAAGATCAATTTTTTTTTTTTGTAGCTTTTGGTCACACTACTACAGCGAGTGTAGCAACGAAAGCAGCAACTATGTCGCCAACCACAATTAATTCCAAACCTGTAAGTAGAATTAAAAGTTTCTATAAAAACACTGTTTTAATTAAAACATTATCTATCTATAATGTATATAAAAACATAAAACGTTTGTACGGATGTTTTCTATAGACTGTGAAACCATCCAACCGATATGTCTTAAAATGATTTAATTTGAAAGGCAATAATCCGAAAGTGGTTTGAGGCCACTAAAATCCATCCATTGATAAAGTAGATTTTCCATTTTTCCCATAAAACAATTTTCAACAGATTGTTAACACAAAAAACACTGATCTATAATTGTTATCAGAGATTTTATAAGTGTAATGGAACACACAGAGCATCCACCAGTCCTGTATAAAAAACGAAATCAATGTATTGACTTCTTTTAGAGTTTTGCGGCCGAAAATCACATGAAATATATGTGCTGTAAAAAATACTAAATTGAATAACATTGGATATTATTATGTTCCAAATTAATTAGTATTTAAGTAGTAGGCCGCAATGAAAATATTTTCTATAGAAAAATATATAAAATATAATCCTTGTCTAGACTGATTTGACCAATTACCAAGGACCTGGGTGAACTGTCGTAACCTTATGATCTGTAGAATTAAGACTTGTGTGAAACAATAAGAGAAATTCTATTACAAAGTATTGTAAGGATAAAATTGTTTTCGTGGGGAATTGACGATACGCAAACTTCTGTTTTCCATCACATATGCAGTACTATGCGTAAGCAGTTGGGATGTTTTTATAAGGGAAACAATATTCGGACTTGAATCTGGTAACGATAGTGTGATTAGTTAAGTATACATATAATACCTAAAATAAAATTACTCAATGTTAAAAAAAATTATGGGTGGAGGCCATTAAGAAACAATCTCATTGTTAAGTTTATAGGATGACAGATATATAGGCGGACCGCAGCCGCGCAGTCATAGCGCATATAATTAAATCAAACCACAATATCCTAAGTGTACCTCCGTCCTAGAACTGACACCTGCAACATTAAAAACAAGTAAGTAAAAAATAAGTACGTTGGGAGTACGTACTCGTATATTGTAATCCACGAGAGCTACTGGCAGACGTGTAAAGCATGCAATTGTACTTGTTTGTTGAAATAAATAAATAATAAATACATTATTGTTTGTCTTATTTTACAGTATCACTCGATGGCAAATTTAAACGATCATTTGTTGAGTATAATGTTGCCTTAGTGATAATGTCTGGTTACTTTGGAGGCGGAACCCCGTTGTTGAGACATGCACATACGGAGCATAATATTGTATAATTATACAATCTGCGGTATACATGCATGTTTTGCATGTATAGAAGATGTTTGTATCTCTAGCCTGGTAGGCAAAAATTAATCAATCGTCCGTTAGCACGGAATTAATCAAAAAATATCCAATATTCAAAAATTTTACTTTTAATTGAGCAATAAATAAATTACTAATACATTAAGCAATGGATAATACAATTAATCGTACATATACAGTGGGTATACAGTAGTATACCTACTATTTGTAATTTCATTATCATTGACCGGCAGGCCAACCAGAAAATAATTCACTCAATTAAGTTTATTTGTTTATTATTATTATGTAGAAAAGACAAGTATTCCGTACGCCTCAGTAAATTAAAAACCCGTTAAAAATATTAGCTATATTAAGCCAAACGGTATGTACATACGGTGTACAAACAGGATATAGCTTATTATTTTCTTCAATTCGGCTGAAATTGAACAACTGATCACATCAATTTATAAGAGTTTATAAGAACTTAAATTAAGTTTTCCTCAGATATTGAAATATAATTTGAAATTCGGAATTAGTACTCATAATTTCATATGCCAATAGGTATAGGTATCAATTTGTAGACATACATTTATTAGTTTACTTTCAATCTAATTAAATCCATACTACATTGTACTTCAATGTCTGAATTGTTATTTTCTTTTTTATTGGAACATGTGCGATGTTATTGTATAATTAGGTACATTTATGCCAATTGTTCTACGCTGACATAAGAATGGTATGTTCCCAAATTTATCAATAAGACAATCTTTCGTGAATCAATAATAGATTTGATAGATAAAATATCTTAGTCTTATTATTATTATAATCCGTATCGTGAGAACGTTTTAGAACTTACGTCTACGGCTGACAGTTTAAGGCTGTTTTTCTTAGGCTGGCTTTGTTGTCAGCATTGGCTACCTTTGTGTGAGAGTCACATATGCATAGTTCGACCAGCAGGTCGAACAATTTTTACGCTCCTTACGGCGGTTTCCGAAATATTACTGAAAAGTTACTGTTGCTTAAGGGCCTGATGACAGGCTTAGCTGGTTATTGATTCGCAGACTTTATGATCAAAGTGAATTTAATTCACAACCCACGAAAAAAAAGGCATCACCAATGCGTTGTCGACGGAATAGACAGCTACTGTTGTTAAGGTATCACCGTCGGTATTGAGTACCACCGTTGCAGTGGTGCGGTTAGCAAAAAACTTTTAAAAGTTGATACTATAATAATTGTTATAACAACTTCACACTACTTGTGAACTTCAAAGTTCTGGATGGATGAAAGTAGTGCAATTTTCATTGTCATTATTGCTGGTAATTGAATATATTATTATAATGTACTCACGCGCGTCGACGAACGTTGTTTGCAGTAACAAGATGGAATTTTGCAGATGGCGAGAGAATCACCCTTGATTCGTGTAAATTGTAAACGGTGTTAGGTTTAAATGAACCTGTTACGTTTACATTTTATTGTGAATAAATAAATAATATACAGCCCTTGCTCGTATACAGCCCTTGCTCGTTGAATAAAAATCCTTCGCAGTTTCATGCGAAAAAATAAGTACTTGTTTCAGTTCACCGTGTGCTGTGCAGCGTGACGTGAGTTCCTTTAGAAATATATATATATATATATATATATATATATATATATATATATATATATATATATTTATATTTTTCTTTTTTGTTTGAGTAATCCCAATCGTTGTCAAGTACTTTGTGTAGTTCAACGAAAACGAAGCGTGCAATATTAATTCCGTATGGAATATACGCTAGTCAGCTGCATAATGCGGTGAAGATTCTTTCTGGAACTCATTTACAATGCAGTGGGAATACCCCATAGGTAGATCCGATTAGCGAGTACTTTTTGTTGCAGTTGTCTGCGTAACACGGTAAGGATTCTTCCTGAAATATATGTACAATGCAGAGGAAATACCCCCCAGGTAGATCCGATTAGCGAGTACTTTTTTGAAGTTGTCTACATAACACGGTGAGGATACTTCATGGAATACATGTACAATGCAGAGGAAATATCCCTCAGGTAGATCCGATTAGCAAGAACTTTTTGTTGCAGTTGTCTCCGTAACACGGTGAGGATTCTTCATGGAATTCATGTACAATGTAGAGGAAATGTCCCTCAGGTAGGTCCAATTAGCAAGAACTTTTTGTTTCAGTTATCTCCGTAACACGGTGAGGATTCTTCATGGAATTCATGTACAATGCAGAGGAAATGTCCCTCAGGTAGGTCCGATTAGCAAGAACTTTTTGTTTCAGTTGTCTCCGTAACACGGTGAGGATTCTTCATGGAATACATGTACAATGCGGAGGAAATACCCCACAGGTAGATCCGATTAGCGAGTACTTTTTGTTGCAGTTGTCTGCGTAAAACTAATTCAAAAGTAATGCCAGCAGTGAACCCCACAGGAGTCCCCAAAGGACAATCCTATTATGTTTTGTATTTATATACTATTTCGATATAAATTCATTACGGAAAACTAGTACTAGTACATACTAGCGATGGAAGAACCTTATAGGTGATTATTGTTAGAAGGAACTTTTTATTTTTATTTAGAAGGCCTTCAAAAGAAAACGCGATTATATTTTGTATTTCAAATTCAAATTCAAAATCATTTATTCATGTAGGTATCATTGATACACTTATGCACGTCATCATTATGCACGTCGTATTTGTACACTAATGCAATATCAATTCCTTACAGAATACATGTACTAGCAATTAACAGGTACTTTTTTATTTGGAATCCATCAAAGAATAATCCGAGTATGTTTGTATTACATAATGTTGCATATAAATTGATAAATTCCTTATGGAATACATTTATCAGCATTGGAAGAACCCCCCAGGTAATTCCGGTTAGCAGGTATTTATTTGGAAGGCCCCCAAAGGACAATCCAGTTATGAATTTAAATAATATTGTAATATATTTTCCATACGGAAGACACGTACTAGTAATGGAGAGAATAAAAGAGGAATCCCTGAGGGTATTCATATTAAAATTATATATTCACTGATATATAACAGATTTCTGCTTAGTAATTACGTGTAATTTCCTTGCGAATTACATTTGCAAGCAATTTTTAACCGACTAAAGTAGGGTTATGATTTTTAGTTACTTGCTGTATTCATCTGTATTTGAATAGTGGAATTCACCTACCTGCTCATTATAAGCGTTGATAAATCGCTATCCAATCCAATCCAACGATTCCCTGTACGAATCCAACGATACACACTGTAGATCACTTTTACTTTGGTTAATTTTTCTTTTTAACCTTTTTATTATTTTACACAAGTAATTGATTTCTTCCTAACTATTTAAACTTTAATTTAAGCATTTTTGCTTTTAACTTCAATTTTGCGCCCGTGCGAAACAGCGAAGCACTGAAACGTGAATGACGAACCGAAGAGGAGAGCGCCCCAACTAAGTGAGGTTTTACAAATCTACCCTACAAAAATTGATAATTTCATGTTTTATTTTTTATCTACCTCTAAAATTCAGTGCGAAATGGCGGGCGGTACGTGGCTACTACAAGTGTTGCTATGCTAATATCGAGAACGAAACTCGAAGAATAATTAAGGATCCCTAACTTTTTTGAAAATATAATATAGCCGATGTCACCCAGGGATAGTGTAGCTTTCTGACAGTGAAAGAATTTTTCAAATCGGTTCAGTAGTTTCAGAGCCTATTTAATGCAAACAAACAATCAAATCTTTCCTGTCTAAAATATTGTTTTATATAAAATTGGACCTATTCGTTGAAGTATAAAGCTACTAAGATTTACACACTACCTCATTATAACATTAGAAAACTACTCTTAAAACTACTTACTTGTAAAAAACTTGTGATGTCATTCATGACATTGTGGAAAACTAAATCTTCTTTCACCGTGTCGAACCATCCCAGCTTTGTGATGCGTCCGTATAGCGACACTAAAGCCTGTGGAATAACTACTATTTTAACAGACTTCAAAAAAGGAGAGGTATTCAATTCGACTGTATTTTTTTTCTTTTTCTTCTTTCTTAGCCGGCAACGCATCAGGGATGTCTTTGGTGTTGCTGATTTCCAGGGGCGACGATAGCAACTTACCATTAGGTGGATCGTCAGCTCTTTGGCCGGCTATTTCCATAAAATGTTTGCTGCCACGGAACTTTCGACTGGGTGAAGAAATTTTGATGATTCTTTTTTTGATCGAAAGCTGGTGCTAGTCATGTGATCCCACTAAAATTTAAGCGAAATCTGACAAGTAGTTTTTGAGTTATCCCTGATTTTGAAGTCCGTTATTTTTTGTCAAGAATTATAGTATCTCAATAAAACAAGGAAAGAAATAACTGTGTGACAATCCATCCATCCATCCATCCATCAGCCTTTGTAGGTCCACTGCTGGACATAGGCCTCCCCTAACTTCCGCCACTCTGACCGGTCCTGAGCCTTCTGAATCCAGCGGATACCCGCTGTCTTCTTCAGGTCGTCGGTCCACCTGGTCGGGGGGCGTCCTGTCGTCGTTTAGATTGGTAGCCCGATCTCTGCCGGCGATTCTTAGCACCCCCTGCCCCGCCGTTACCATAGCCGCTACCGTAACTAGGAATAGCGGGGCTGCCGGGGACTGGGGGCCGAGGCTCATTCGTGTCTGACATGCGGGGGTTTTAGCCAATAGTCACCACGCTTGGCTAGTGCGTGTTGGTGACCGCAGGAGACCTGACTGGTATTCGTCATACACAGAAAGATGCTGCTGCCCATCTTCTGGATTTGTCCTATTAGTCGCCTTTTACGACATCCCAGGAAGAACGGGAGTGGTGCTATTCTACAAAGTGAACCCGGACACCACACGGGTAGTGAACCCGGACACCACACGGTGTGACAATCATATTAGTTAATAATAATGGTCTTTGTTACTGAGTGCAACTTAAATATTGATTGGTAAACAAAAATGCATCATTTTCTTGACACATTTTACCTTATGCATGAGAAAACCTTTAATAAGTTTACTTTTAAATAAAGTTAATCAGTTTTAATTTAATACGAAAAAAACAATAGGTAGTAGTAAAGAAGTTAATTTTGTACATGCATATATTAAAATACAAGTGCAAACTGGTGTTTTTAATTGAACATACCTGTACAACAAAACTAGCTAACTTATGCCGAGTGGCGAGGTAGTTCACCACATAGTTTCTGATGTCGAGTCTCTGTTGTATCGACAAACTAGTAGGTGACCTAAAACACATATAAAATACATATTATTACATTTTAATCTGTGTAATTTCTTCAGCAACCCCACAGCTTGATTTATACCTAGGGCAGACATAATAAATAAATAAATAACGCTTCACACTCATAGCCCCACACTAGGATTACCTGTGTTGTGGGTGCCATGGACAACACACAACATAGACAAGGACATTCACACCCAGACCGAGAACAGAAATTCAAACTCATCATTCAAATTTCCGCCTCACTGGGAATCGAACCCAGGACCCTCGGTGCGGCGATCCGGCATGGTAACCATTGCGCCACACTGGTCGTAATAATATTTAATTTGAGAAATAAATGTTTATTCTAAAGTTGTGGTTGCCAATGGTCTCTCATATGGGTCAATTATTATGGGTTAGCAACTAAGATACACTCAAAAATTTTACTTATATTAAAAGCACTCGTAGCCCGGTGGTTTGCATGGGTTCTAAGTGATCGGCAAAGTTAAGCAACAGCGGGCGAGGTCCTTAGCCGGATGGGTGACCACCAGTGGCAATAAATATGAGTGATTCCATGCTTTGAAGGACAAAGACCTAGTTGAAAGATAACAATCGTTAAGCCATGTCTTCGAGCGGTACGAAAACTTCCGACACTTGCGACGGCCTCTAACCCTTACACCGCTTCCTCCACACTGGAGCAGCGTGGTTGAGTATACTCTAGGCCTCCTCAAGAGGAGAGACCCGTGCTCAGTAGTGCTCATTAATGGGTTGAAGCCATAGATTATCCCCAATAGATACCGCATAAGGGAAATTTTCTTAGAGTTTGAACTCACAAAATTTGGCGGAAGGCGCGGCTTACGGGGGACAAAACAATGCGCTGTGATTGGCTATTTCTAATTCATACTTGGACTTGACGCGTCAGTATTGGTCGACACTATTGTCGTCGACTTGCAAATGCACGTACTTGTTGGCGCGCGTCAGTTGCCTTGAATGTGGTATCTGTTGGAGGTAATCTATGGTTGAAGCCAACCACAGAACTAACAATGGGACTTGATTGGACAATGTACCTGCTGATCAGCTTAGCCAGTGTAGTGGCGGCCAGGAGCTGCGAGTAGCTGGAGTCGGCACGCTCAAGTAACGCCTGGCATTTACTGAGGGTGTCCAGTGATTCCTTAAAAAAATGACAGTGGCAATGGCTAAACGTGGCTAGTAGAGAATATTGTTAAGCGTTAAGTCTGACTGTAGTTTTGAGCTTCAATAATGTAATTTTTCTTATATGATAGCAAACAAATCTGCAGTGCCACCATCCCCTGTATTCCATGCCATCCCCTGTATTCCATGGACAACCTTGAATTTTTTGCTGTATTGGAGCGGCTTAGAATACTAACCCCAATCCCATTTCAGATGGGTGTTGTAATGTTCGGTTTAGACGTATTAAGTAAGTTAACAAAATTTTAAGTGAATAATTTTTAGTGTGTGTCCACACGTAATACATAATTTAGTAAAGCTCTTTAGTTCATGCAATTCTACTTAATTACTTAAGCATTTTACTAAATTACTTGTCTACTCTATTACTAAACTACTAAATTACTAAACTACTAAATTGTCCGTTTACACATATTAATTTACTTAAAATTTAGTTAACTACTTAATATGTGTAAACCGAACATAAGAGCCTAAAAGTAAGACCTGCTGTAGGGCACCTCAGAGGGATTATATAGGTAATATTGATTTATAGTTCATTATTACCGTTATTACTACATATTAGCATTGAATGAATATTCACGTGATTAAATGATTTTGAGTTGAGAGTTGAGACTGTTGTAGGCATTTTTTGGTGGATATAATATTGTATATATTATGTTTTTTTTTGTTTCAGCTTACATCAATAAAAGAAGATAATTACCTGAAAAGCAACTACTGCTTTCTCCGCCTGCTCCCGTATCGCAGGGTCCTGTGCCTCGTACAATTGTTTGCATAGTATTTCTATCTGTATCACCTCCTGTCAACATATCAACAAATTACATTTTTAACAGACTACATTTAAAACTTACATTTTAATTACATAAGTATAAGAAACGGTATCTTAACATCATAATTATACGTGGTTTAACAGGGGTGATGGATCAATGGTGGCCCAGGGGTAGGGAATCTCAAGACCAACCAGTTTAACCCCCCTGAATGTATAGCAATATTCAGTGGTTCAGCTGATATTTGGGAATTAGTGATTTTTTTGAAGAAATCAGATTCTTTGGAAAAAATGTGTGAATACTAGATTCTATCCTTTTTTTATGGAAATAGCCGGCAAATGAGCAGACGATCCTACTAATATTATAAATGTAAACATTTGTTTGAGGATGTATCAATGTTAATTACTCTTTCACACAAATACTACTGAACTAATTATTAATGTTTAGCACACAGGTAGGCCAAGATCTGAAATAAGATATACAGTACTTATTATCCCGGAAAGCGGGAGGACAGTAGCTAACATAATCACATATTTGAGTGAGTTAAAAGTTTGGCATAATTCATAATATTACTTAAGGTATGTGAAGTCTGCCAATCCTCGCTTGGTCAGTGAGCACCCTTAACTCTTATTGTGGGACAAGACCCGCCTAGCAGTGAACCATGGTTACAATGATAATAATGGTGTGTGTGTGTGTGATAATGACAAGTGGTGTTAGTCCGTGAGCCAGATAGTATTTTTTGTCAGTCATTTCCTCTCAAGCGATAACTCGTGAAATACTTCAGAGAGTTGCATTATATAGCATGGTGAACGTCAGCTGCCGCTCCAAGGGTGGGTAGGGGGGCGGCAGCCTTTCAAACATGTAAAAAAAAAATTGTTTTCAGTCATTTCCTCCCGACTGAAAATTTGTTAGATGATAGATAACGTAATTATTTAAAGGTAAAAAAAAGTCAGCTGGCCATACCGTGGTGGATTATACGTCAGCTGGGCACGCGAACATGCAAAAAAAATTTTTTTTTTCAGTGATATCCTCTCACTTGAAAATGCGTCAGATGATACTTTACATGTTATTTTGAGTAAATAAAAACGTCAGCTGGCTGTATGTTGGTGGAAAGATCGTCAGCTGATGCAGTGAAAGGTGGAGATCGCTTATTTACATTCGTCAGCTGACGGGTCTTCCACCAACTTAGAGCCAGCTGATGTTTTTGTTTATTCAAAATAGCACGTAAACTATCACCTGACACATTTTCAAGTGAGAGGAAATTACGTAACTATAGTTATTTTACTTTAATAAATAATTATGAAAAATCAAATTTTAGAATAATTTTAATCAATTTTGTACGCCAATAATTGGCAGAGTAAGAGAGCTATTTATTAATGTTATCATCCTTATGTACCTTATTTCACAAATAAAATATTTGATTGATTGATATACGTAACATGTGTATGTGGGTATTTGTAGATGTATAGTATTATATTATATCTAATGTAGCTGCTCAAAATAAACGCTTCTTGTACATTCTCAAACAGAATGTAATATGCCCCACCTTTCAAATTTTCCACTGGTAGAAAGTACTTGGGCCCCCTCCTTTATTTCGTCCAAGTCCCCTCATCTGTGAATACGCTTTAAAAGCGTATCGAAAAAACTTCCGTGAAATGTTAATGATCTTTAAAAGCGTATTTCCCTCATCGCGCCACATTTAATGTCACTGTGCGTCATAGTCTGTTTCTGTCTTGCTCAAACTTACACAAAATGTAGTGTAAAGAACAAGGAATACAAGTCTATAGATTTCAAGTCTATGGACCATACCCATACCATAGACTATGGATGGGAAGAAGTCGACAATAGATATGACTTCAGGTGGTTTTCTGGAAACCAATTACCATCATCGATTACTGAAATAACTATCCAACCAGAAAAAGGTAACATTTTATTTATTCTATTTACGAGTATATTGATTAAATAACAAATGATATAAATACTTCATTTTTTATCTTTAAATAGATGACGATGAAGAAATAGCCACAATGGACAGCTCTGATGACAGTGATAGTGAATCAGAAAAAGATGAGAGTGGCACGAGTCAAAGTGAATGAATGATTATTTTTGAAACGAAATTTAAAAATGTATAATTAATAAATATCGTTCTATACACTACAGTTTCATTGAAAATAAATAACTGCATTTATATATTATTAAATTTAATTTTTTTATTTATATATTTATCAATTTTTACGTAATTGATTCCTATCCAAAATAGATATGAGAGTATTGATTCGATTAGTACATATAAGAGCGCGTGCATAGAGCCTAAAGTAAAATAATTGTAGTTACGTAATTTCCTCTCACTTGAAAATGTGTCAGGTGATAGTTTACGTGCTATTTTGAATAAACAAAAACATCAGCTGGCTCTAAATTGGTGGAAGACCCGTCAGCTGACGAATGTAAATAAGCGATCTCCACCTTTCACTGCATCAGCTGACGATCTTTCCACCAACATACAGCCAGCTGACGTTTTTATTTACTCAAAATAACATGTAAAGTATCATCTGACGCATTTTCAAGTGAGAGGATATCACTGAAAAAAAAAATTTTTTTTGCATGTTCGCGTGCCCAGCTGACGTATAATCCACCACGGTATGGCCAGCTGACTTTTTTTTACCTTTAAATAATTACGTTATCTATCATCTAACAAATTTTCAGTCGGGAGGAAATGACTGAAAACAATTTTTTTTTTTACATGTTTGAAAGGCTGCCGCCCCCCTACCCACCCTTGGAGCGGCAGCTGACGTTCACCATGCTATATAATGCAACTCTCTGAAGTATTTCACGAGTTTTCGCTTGAGAGGAAATTGGTCATGAAAATCTGTCGCTAGCTCACGGACCATGTCTTCATACAAATAACATAAAAATAGGCTAGGTTTCAGTTTATCAGCAAACATGGTTAATATTGATGCTTCCAATGAACACTATGCTAACTCCAAGATCGTAATATTGGAGTTATGGTCATTGGAGGCATCGATATGCTTTTAAATTAATTTTGTAATGCAATGTTAATCAAAAACCTTGACTTGAATATTTGTATTTTATATTGGGTTTAAGATTCAGAAGTAATTAACTGTTTACATTACAATGAATTTCTTTAATATTCTTAGAATTATGGAATACGCAATTCTGATTTTTTTTTATTGTTTTTAGAATGCTATTTTTTATCTATACCGCTTTAGTGACCCTAGTATAAAACACCGAGTACTCAATTGAAATAATACTTTCAAAGGGAGTTTTTCCGGAGTTTTAAATGAATAAATTAGGGCAGAGGATGTCGGCTTTCATAGCAATCATCACAACAGTACACTTCAGTTTAGTAGACATTTGACGACTCGAATTCAAGGGTAGGTATTCCTGTCATACAAACTAATATAACCAAAGAGCCGGTTAATATTCTACTTCAAACAACAAAGAATGTAATATAATAGTGCAATACTACAGTAACTGTAATTCCTAAACCTCAAAACATGACAAAATAGCCGAGAAAATGAATAGATTGCCTACTACGGACGTTAACATTGGCCGCAAAAAATAACTTAAATGCACTTAAATACTCACTACTCTAGTACGGTAATATTTTATTTCTCAAATTTGGAGTGCATCAAGAGAGGATGTGAGACTGAATTCTGTTAAAATAGTATAAAAAACGTAATATTATGATACTCACCTGTTCTTCAGCCATCTTTGTTATTTTCATGCATTTGATTTGAAATGACGTTTCGTTTCAGGGCACTTCTTGGGCACAGAAAAGAAAATACAAATACAATAATTTTTGTTTATTACCTACAAAACTTTTTATTTTGCTAACGAAAGTTTTATTTTAAAAAATTCTCCGTGTTTTTTCTTTCTTCTTTCAATTTTTATACGGCAAATGGTGGATAAATGGATCACAGAGCACTGCACCATACCATACACTCTATATAATATGATACCATACCATAAAGTAAGTATTACATATAGAGCGAGTGTAACGAAGTGGGAACAGTAGGCACGGGTGAGAACAACACGACGTTCCCGTCGCGAGCGCTTGTAGTCGTGGTTGATTGCTAGCGGTGTGCGGTTCTAGAGAGATTTTTAAATATTTACGTATCAAAATGGTCAAATGTGCAGTTCCATCTTGCAAAAACGATAGTAGGAAACACACAAAACTGAAATCCACTATCACATTTCATCGGTAAGTTGATTTTTATATTTATTTTTAAGAAAACAAATCACGCATCGCGGGTGTGAAGGAGACGTGAGGGGCGGGCACGGAAAGACCGCCCGCGCACCGCGCTCTCCTCGCGAGACTGTAGTGATGTGATGCGACCAACGCTGTAGTCGATATTTAAAATATGTTTTGAAATGTTTGCTATGAGAACAACGTATGTATTATATTTATGTAACTTTAATAGTCAAAATCTTATAGACATTTATTATAAATCATTATAGTGTGTGTTTTGTATGATATACTTTGTAATATTTATAATGCGAAAGTATTTTAACGTAAGCTAGGAATGTAAATATAAGAGCGTACTCGTATTCACGTAGATAGCTGGCTACCGGCGCCGATCTGCCAGCGCTTATTGGAACCGGTCCGCCCATGTAGTCGGCATGTAGTCCAAGAACCTGGGCAAATGAGCTTGCTCAAGTGAAAATAGAGAAAACAAATTTTCCCAGATATGAGAACTAGCTAGATCGATTAGTCGCCCTCGTAAACCATAACATTGTAAATTTCATCGAAATCGTTAGTGCTGTTAGTGTGAACGTGAATACAAACAAATATATAAATAAATATACATATTTATATAAAAAATTCTCGTTTAATAGTAGGAAATAAGATAAGTTATCGAAATAACTTATCGATACCTCGTTGCCGATCGGCACGTGATTGAAACATCCCTATCTGTCATACACGCATCGATATACGTATCTATAGATCACCTGCCTACGATGTGTTCTGTACCATTTGTGTAATACACTCCCTCTATCTAATACATACTCAAAGTACCATACCCTCTAGAGTCTAGGGTATAAGTGTTCACTGTTCAGTGATACCATATGTTTACAATATATTCCAAAGAATACATTTGTATACAGTAGAACTACAGTGCGTTCAAAGTTATTTTACCTCTGACACCTGTCACTGTACCTTCCCACTAGATTGGCATTACCTGCTGTCAATATTCTTGGATTTTTCTTTTGTGATAATAATTTTTAATTTCTATCATCCCAAAAAGGATACAAAGTAGTGGTAGAAAAAATGTTCTATCAGTGCGTAATTTTTGTAAAAAGGAAAAAGCTGAAAAAGTCCCTATAATCCCATTTAGGTATGTTCGTTGACGGGTAGCGGCCAAGACAGGTAGGAAAAATAGTGTTACCTGTTATTATTTTTTCCTCGTTGTAATGTCCAACTAAAATGATGTATACGGTTACGGTTTATTAAAAAATTGCTCGTCATGGTTTTGTATCGACATAAAATTCAGTTGGCCATAGAATTGATTTGAATTTTGTATCGATACAAAAACATGCCGACCATTGATAAACGAACTGATTTATTTTTTAATTTAGTTAAGCATTTCTTTTGCTTTGCTTTTAATATAACAGTGTTCACGGATAGTTCTTATCTGAAAAAACTGTCAGCACCATTACCAAGGAAGGCAAAGTTGCTGCTTCTACATCCCAAAAAATATTTTCACTTCGAAAAAACAAAATCAACAAAAGAAGATAAAGTTAGGAGATTTTGATCTATGCGCAATCAGAAATAAAATACATGAAATGTACACAGTCAGGAAAGAGATTCCAACTTTAGGAAAGTTATTAGCTGAATTAAAAGTTGACATCCACTTTAACATGAAATATTTCTTGTAAGGAAATCGTACAAACTAAATATGACAACACACAGCTAAGGTTAGCCAACTTAATAGCCAGAGGTAAAATAACTTTGAACGGACTGTAGTTCCAATTTTTGCCACTTCACAGATAAGTTGGTGGCAGTACCTACATCTACGATGAGCAACTAGAGACCGACCGAAGGTTCGGTTTCGGTTTCGGTTTCGGCCAGTTTCGGCCAAAAAATCTAGTTTCGGTTTCGGTTTCGGTTTTGGAAAAATTTGGCCGAACCTTTCGGCCGAACCGAAACTCTGTGTTCGTGAATTTTCGTGCGTCGTTCGGTTAAGTTCGTGTCTTAACTCGTGGGCGCTGACTTTCCAAGTGAATTCATTGATTTAACATGTTTATTATATTTGTTCATTAATCTGAAGAGCGTCTGACAGGGTGCTTTGGCGCTTGATTTTAGCCGTTTTTTGCTCGATATTAATAACGGCAACAGGTAGAAAAAAGGTCATAATATAGTGTCTAATGCTGTATAGATAATGATTTGGAATTCATATCCAAGCATGGTAATGAAATTGTAACTGGAAGATATTTAAGTAAAACTTTTACTAGGGGTATTAATTAGACGTAATAGATTATATAAAAAGTAGTTTTCGTCTATTTGTTCTGACTACTCTTAGGAACGACATAACAGATTTACCTGCGGTTTCCACTCCCTTATAACTTACAATACATACGTATTGTAGTGAGCTTTGGTTAACATTTAGTGGTTGGTTTATTTCAAACGGTTTACAAATAAATAAATTACGTTATGTCAATTTCACCCATACTTACATTTATTGAGTGAGGGCTTACCGAAAGGTTTACGGAAGCAAAGCGAGGACATTCAGTAGTAGTATTTTTGAAGTCTAAATCCCAAATCATCCATTACAATGAAACGGTAACTGATCGATATGTCTGTAACTCTGTACATGGAAGATATTTGAGAAAATCTATCACGAGCGGTATTTGTCAACGCAAAAGAGACCATAGCAATTATTTTTAGAATTTTCGTCTGTTTGTGTGTATGTGCGTTTGTTCAAGGTAATTTCTAAATCAGCTAACTCGATTTGCATGCGGTTTTCACTGACGTATTTAGTAAAATGGGGCTAAGATTTAAATGATCTTAAATTAAAATTTAAAAAACCCCCGACAGTTTTGTTATACACTAAACATAGCTAAGAACACACTCGATTAAGTCATCTTCATGCAAAAAAAACTAGATCAAAATCGGTTCCTCCGTTTGGGAGCTACGATGCCACAGACAGACATAAAGATACACAGATACACAGACACGTCAAACTTATAAAACCCCTCTTTTTTCGTCAGGGGTTAAAAACATTTTTTCGAATTTTGTCGTTTACGTTTAGATAAGTTTACCGAAATGAAGGCAGATAATACACATAAAAATGTACAAATAAAAATGTGTAAAAAACACACTAGATTTCAGTACCTATACAGGGTGTCCCGTAAGTAGTAGGTCAACTTTAGAGGACAGATAGCTTGAGGGTTGACCTACCTAACGTCAAAAAATGACCTTTGTAAAATTTAAAAAATTCGGCTCCTTTAACCTACTTTTTTCTGTTGAGTCCACAAATGAGCAGCTCAAAAAATACCCTAATGGGGTAGCCAAACGAGCGTAAATCGTAAAATCGCGTAAAATACAAATTTCAAAGAATTGAATTAGAACTTTTGTATGAAACCAGCTCATTTTACGTGACTCACAGCAACAAAAATACGCTCGTTTGGCCTCACCCTAAGTTTCGGTTTCGGTTTCGGTTTCGGCCGAAACTGGACCTAAGGCCGAAGGTTCGGTTTCGGTTTCGGTTTCGGCTGAAAAACTAGTTTCGGTCGGACTCTATGAGCAACGCAAAAATTCACGACACGACATCGCAACCGGCAACGTGCCATGAGCACGACGCACGGCATGACGTCGTCGATATATTATTTATTAAAGTTAGCTTTATTATTATAAAAATGCAGGGATTATGCCATGCCTCGGGCGGAAACTATAACTTAACTCAAACGACAACGACATAATATCGAATACGTCAATGTTTATTTTACAAGTTGGCGACGAAGGCTACTGGCACAAAAATATTCTGCCACGAAAAATTAAGAAACAGAAGAGAAATAGAACAGATTTCGTATTTTGACAAAATTCAAGCAACTGTGGATCCACTCAACTAAAATGTAATTTTATTTTCGCTGATTATCATTTAATTTTTCACAAGAAAAATTAAATTTTAAAACTACCTATGAAGTAAAATGTTCAAAATGACCTTTTCTAAAATCAAGAAGTTATGCAGTGTTGCGCTCATTCCGCGTATTTTGCGGGATGAAGTCACGCTATCACCACGAAAATTGGGAAAAAGTAAATATAAACACATATAAATTAAAATTTCTGATTTCTGTATTTACACAATGTTTCTACAAATTGACAAGGTTTGTCGAAATTGTAATCATGTAGTCTTCATTCAGGCACTTAACTGCTCTCCTGGATTAATAACTTAAGTTCTTATATCTATGCGGATTACACTCTAGCACGATGCCGTGATCTCGCGGGCAGTCAAGACATCCTGTGCTGTCAGCGGGCGCAAGCAGCTATTCTATACATTTCCTATAATTATATTCCACAACCTTAACTCGACATAACCGATAAAAATGCAAGGCGCTCCACCCACTGAAGACGCATCCCGCCGCGGTGCGCAGAGCGACGGATAACGCGCACGGCAGAAACTGCGCGCGGGGCGCCTTTCCGCGCGTTTCCGCGTCGGCAGTGTGTTGTGCTAGGCGTGATTTCTATATAAATTGAGATACTTGCATACAATGGTAAAATCTGCCATCCCGCGCTACGCGACGGGGCGCGGTGCAGTGGGTGGAGCGCCTAAGTGGTACAAAAA
The DNA here is from genome assembly GCA_911387775.1 of Thymelicus sylvestris. Taxonomy (NCBI): domain Eukaryota; kingdom Metazoa; phylum Arthropoda; class Insecta; order Lepidoptera; family Hesperiidae; genus Thymelicus; species Thymelicus sylvestris. The sequence continues at coordinate 14,674,668 of OU426887.1, read as the reverse complement.
GTTGAGTGACCCAACTATAGACGACCCTTTTAAAACAAGTTAAAGTAGCAAGGGATCGTGAGAAATTGTCAAAAGTAGGAAGCAAAAAAATAATAGCATAGATATTTTACTTATCTAATAGTATATTTTGTGCCCTGAAAAATGGCGTAACAGGCTTTTGCCACTCAATATCACGGATAGATTGTATTATGTATTTTTACCTAATTAGTAATTATTGGCTTTTTGCGCTATTTTTCAGGGCCTCTCGATGGATTTTGGAAAATGGCAAAGTCAACAGACTCGAAGGACAGAGAAGCAGAATGTGAAAAATGTAAGAGGCTCATTGAGATGGTTTTTGGTCGTGAGAAACCAGAGAATCTTATAAAGCAGGTTGAAGCTAACATAGAAGATATACAGATGGATAAAATTCAGAGAGTTATTGCTCCGAATATTACTCTAAATGAGAAATCAGATGATAATAGCAATCTCACTTCTATAGAAAATACGAAAAAACGTTTGGAATCTGAAGAAAATATTTCTGCTGAGAATATCAAAGAATCCGTATTAAAGAATCCCATCAACCAAACTGCTCTACCTCTAAATAATATACTAGAATCCACAACAGCTAAAACAAATGAAGAAAAGCTAGCACAGAAGTTGGAAACTATTGAGGAACCTGGAATAGTGGGGGCTGCGACGCCTAAAATCGAGGGTTTCAACACTCCTCCTAAAGTGCTAGGTGATCAACAGGATCAGGATAATTTATTTAACAGTAAAAATTCTCTTTGTACAAAAATTGGACCTGAAGAAGACGCAATGGATGAAATAGCAAAAAAATGTCTCGGCACGCCACCGGATAAAATTGACGAACGTATTCTCGAGGAAATGAAGAGTTGTGGAATGTTAGGTAGGGGACGGAAAAAACCAACATCAAGAAAATGTGGCTACCATGCAATGAAATATAATGACAAAGAAGCGCTCTTGGGAACGAAATCAGAACAAAGTACGCTTCATTATAAAAACCAACATAAAAATAACAGTGCAATAAATAATTACTTGCGATATCATAACATGAAGTACGCTCATAATCCACAAAATGTTTATCCTGCTTATTTCAAAAATGTACCTTTAGGTTTAGTTGGTGACGGAAGTTTTGCCAAGAAAACGGATGAACAAAAAATTACAGAAAAAGAACATAAACAAGAAGAATCTGAACTCGAAGTCTTAAAAACAAACACAGGGAAAGAAAAACCTTTACTGCTTTCCTCAGAAAATTCTATTGTTGATTTAGATAAGAAAAACACTGTACCTAATGATCATGCTGGTAACAAAACGGAAATATTAGAAGAAGTATTAACCAGAAATATAACTACTGAAGAAGGAAAGCCTCAAGAAATAGTTGAAAATATAGAAGTTGAAGTAGAGCAAATACGCGTGACTGCAGCAGAAACGAGTCGCTTAGGACTTCCTGGAGAAACAGAAATTGACCCAGACTTCGATAACAAACAAACAAAATCGCAAATTTTTCCATGCCATGAGATACTTCAAACAGCTGAGACGCCTATAGAAGACAACGTAACTGAACCTGATAAACATAAACATGTAGTCCTTGCGAACTCGAAACATCCAACAGATTGGCACTTTCGGCCAGATTTACCAGAACGTCCATTCCTCAATCCAAATACCGCAATCTCTAGTACGTTTCCCGTAATTAATCAAAAACAAGAACATGAAATACCAAATTTAGAAACATCTATATCGGCGAACCAAAACCCAGATGAATACTTTGATTTGTCACATTGCAATATGGAAAAAGTAAAAGATGATGACATAACAACTCTGTCAGAAATACGACCGTACCATCACACATACGCAGCGTACCATCAATATACTATTTTCACCGGACGTGATGAAGCAGAAGAGTCTATTAGATTTTCCACGAATCATACACCCGAAGTATCTCACGTATCAGAGCTCAAACTTGATCCTCAGATTAAAAACGAAGATTTATCTAAAACAATAAACAAAGACATATCTTCTGCAATGGGCCCTTTGCCACAGTTGAAAGACATGGAAGAGGAGCTCTCCTTGACAGAATTGTTGAGAAGAGTACGTGAGAGAAACCGGCTACAATACTGCCGAGAATGTGCCTTTAAGGCTGTAGAAGCGGAGCCTGTCGAAGCCAATAAATGTCCACCGCCACTTGACAAGGGACCAGCAAAAACGCTTGGACCAGGACCTTGTAAGCCAAAGCCCAAGCCAGCGTGTCCACCACCGCCTCCTACTTGCCCACCACCTGCCTCGCCATGTAAACCGAAAGACCCATGTGCAAAATTTTCTAAAACCAGTATCATTGGAGACAAAATCAAGGAAGCCTTTACACTTGTCTTGCAAGTGGCTTTGAAGCCAGCTTTTGCATCCCCAAGCGTCTCTTTCAAAGGTAAACCGGATACAGAAGAGCCTTTAAGACAGATGCTTAATGATGAAGACGCTAACCGAATAGAAAAGCTTGGTTTCTTGCTCAGTAGCTGCCCGGAAAGTAAACAGAAGCGATTTGGGGATGAAGATGTTATTTTGGCGAGAGATTATGAGCCTTGGTCACCGATACCTTCCTGGCCAATCCCGGAAAAAGAGAAGAAAGAAAATTTTGTATGCCCAAAGGAGGGATGTAAAATAATTCCTCCCCCGCGTCTTAATGCTCCTTGCAAAGAGAATCCATGCATTAATTTGCCCAAAAGAACGTTTTCATTGATAGAGTTCGAGTATGAACCTCTATATTTATACAATAACGAATTTTAATACTTTATTAGTTACTTGTAATGAAAAGCAGCGAAAATAAAAGATTTTTAGGTATGAATTTGTTATATTTTGTCTACATTAATTATTAAGAGCAGTTTTACCTAAATATCACTGGTACATTATTCCTGAAATCCCGATCAAGATGCAAAATATCCCCACTGAAGGGGATTTACAGATTTTTATTGTGAAATCTCCACCATCAAAACATCTTCTAAAAATACCGGCCAAGTGCGAGTTGGATACGCAAACCAACGCGATGGTTCCGTACACTTCTGAAAAATGCTCTAACACAAGAAGTTGGGTAACAACACGGTAACAACTACAAATTTACTGTTTTTGGAGATTTTACCCTTCTCTATTTCTGTTCCTGCAGCGCACGCTTCTGAAGCCTTTGGTGTTGCTGATGACGACTATTTAGCTGGCGGGGATTTCAGGAATGAATCATATCCTGAGGGCTGACTGTATAAATTCAAATTAGGACCGCGGTCCACTTGGACGCACATCATATGGGGTTATTCCCAGTGGTCAGATTGATGGTCAGACTAGTCTGGCCAACGGGAATTTTTTTTCCCGTTGTTCAGATCAGCTCGTAATTTAGTAAAGTACTGTTGAACACAAAAATACTAAGACGTCATATTATAATTTTTAAATAGGTTTTATTTGTGACATTATGAAATTTATTAACACTGATTGAAACTATTTGTAAGTTGTTTCTTGGTTGTTTATTAAATAACAAAATTTTCCTGTTTGTCATGAAATGTCAATCACATTACTTACACCTTACCCTTACCTATATATTATCACTAGCTTTTACCCGCGACTTCGTCCGCGAGAATTGAGAATTGGATCCTGATCCTACAAAAATTTAAATGTTTTAGATGTTAGGTATAGATGTTTGGATGTTTGTGAATTAAACTTGCAGTATCCTGCTTTTCATCCCAAGCAATGGATATCATTGATGTCGACAAAATGCTTATTATTTCGCGTTCTAGCAAGTTGCTAAGGATTCAAAAAAATCATAGGGCATGTCGTGAGAAATAAGTTCAGCGGCAGGCTACCTTAAGAGCTGCCTTAACAGGCACATCATCGACACTTCATCATCATTATTTGGCGTCCCAGCGAGCTGCTGAGAGGTCATAAAAATGAAAGGGAACGTCGTGAGTTCAGCCAGCTTGAGAGCTGCTACGCCGGAACAGGCAGGTGAACGACGTTAGCAACATGCTCATGAAACAGAATGACGAAGACGGGCTGTTGCTAGAGTATGATGCGAGTCGCAACTCGCGAGTCTCAATAGCCACATGCTTCTAAAAAGGGACAGAATTAACAAAGCGTGTAAATTTTGCAATGTGCAGAAAATAAAAGAACAACTATTATTCTGGAGGAAAACTATAAAGTTATTCCGCATTTAGAACAACCAGCAGAACCATTAAGAGAATTACGTTAACACAAACGTAACACAAACGAACTATAGCATTCCTTAAATAACATCGGTATATTTAATGGATGCTCCCATATGACATCTTTAAGGGCATTGAAATGAAACGAAACTAAGAGACTCAGTGTTTTATGTACTCCATAGAGTGGTAAGAGCGAGGTTGCCCCATGCATATGTTTTAGTAGCTAAAAAATACAACCATATCGTCCTAGCCACATCGACTATATCGATAAAAAATTACACGATATCGTAGTCATAAATATGATTCATGGTGCATAAGGTGAATGTGTCATCTCTCAAATTATTCATTTATCTGTGGATCTTATTTACGCAGATGATGTTGCAGTTTGTTAAGGCGCGGTATGATCTCAATATTCACAAAACTGGGTTTCTTTGATGCTCGAGTATGAGGAAACCCAATGAAAATATCGCACGCAAAAAATACAGAGCATAAGAAAAGGTCTAAAGAAAAACGTTAACCGAATAGAATATCAAATAGTTGTTTAATATTTCCAATAAAAAATCGTAATTTGCTGTACAAAAATAAACTTTAGCGTCGAAATTCTCTGTATTTTCAGCGGTAACAACATATTATTTTTGAGAATGTAATAGTCATATGGTTTTATTAAAACTTTAACCGGACAGATATTGAATTTAATGTCTATATTCTGAATTATCTAAGGAAAAACCTCAAATTAAATGTTTATTCGCAGTCTAGTTACATTGTTAGCAAAAATATGCTCTGCAATTTTGAACCCTATTCAGCGTCTCGTAAATGTAACATTAGATTAGCGCAGATATGCGGTTGTGTGAGTGAAATCAACGTTTTTAAATCGTAGTCATACAGCGCCTTAAATCGTTAAACTATGATTTAAAATAAAAAGTATGCCAAATTAAGTCTTTTCCTGGCAATCATCGCAGGTCATCATTATACTTAAAGTATGAAAGGTATGAAAATATTTATTATTGTACTAAATAGATAGCATACTAAACCAAGACTACATCGCTACCATCAGGTGGGATTGTAGTCAAGCATTAACTTTTTTCTGTGCGTCTGGTTTTGCAGTGTTAATATAACGAACTTGCCGGCGGCTTGCGTCGATCCTATGAAATCGACAAAGCGGGCGCGGTCGGTAGTTGGATAGGTGACCGCTAGAGGCAGAAATTTCTTTAGCGTTTCCGTGCTTCGGAGGGCACGTAAAGCCGTCGGTCCCGGTTGTTATCATAAGATAACAGTCGTTAAGCCATGTCGGAGACCCTCGGGCGGTTTGAAAACTTCTGGCACTCGGGTTGGCCACTAACCCCTCAACCAATCCACACTGGAGCAGTGTGGTGGAGGCCTAGAGCGGCCTGCTGAAGAGGAGAGACTCGTGGCCCACTGGCCATTAATGGGTTGAAGCCAATATTACGAACAACAAATATTTTTAAAAATTGTTTAGTTATTTCAATTGTTCCGTTGAGGAGTCACATTTCGTCTGTAAGACACACCACCATACCTGGCAATGTCAACGATTGATAATGATAACGACATGGACGATGTAAATGATGACAACAGCTAATATATTATTTAAACACGGTTCAGTTATTCCCTACGATTGAGAAGTTCACTCATTATTTCCACAATCCATCATCCCACTATACCTACTGAAATAGGACCAACTTTAGTAAATTCCCAATAGAATAAAAAATCATGAAAATCGCTTCATAAACAACGAATCTATTCCTATCTAAAGCTCATTAAAAACTTATTGAAGGTTTGTAGATTTCGGTAAAAAGCACTGGTAATTTATGCATGTACAGCAATAGAAAAATAAAGAAATCATGACATAAGGCCGATCTTGACATAAGGCCGACACCACACTAGGATTTTATAAGCGGATGCGTTCATCCGACACACTTGAATAATGATTTGCTAAATAGGTTAACAAAATTAATATTTATTTCTATAAAGTAAATTAAAAAAAATTGGTAGATATTTACGAATGTTAAAAACAAAATTTGATGATTTTCACCTGACAAATTAAACCTAATGCGGTACGTATTATAATATTTCAATCGCACCTCATATTGAGAGCTAGGAAAAACCTTGATAAGTTACAGTATTTCTTCTACGTAAATTTATTATTTTTTTATAGCTCATTGATTAAGCGTTGGGCGCGTGGAACGCTCGACAAACGCTGATGTGAAAGCAGCCTTAGTTTAGCGTAAAAAATGCTGGGTTGGCTTTATTTGATTTTATACGAGATCGATGGCTACTAAAGCTTCCATTTTATGACAAAAATTATCACAATGCGCCTCACCGCAAATTTTTGATATGTTTGTTAATAAACATATTAAAACAATGGACCATAATATTAATTTTATCACTCAATCAGCTGTTTTGAGTTTTCTAATGTCACTGTGAAGACAAACGTCAAAACTGTTTTCCTATTACTATAAAAATTACTTCTTTTCCCTCGGGAACAGATCATTATCTCGGGATAAAAAGTATCCTATACTTTATTCTAGGTATAAAACTATATGTGTGCCAAGTTTCATCTGTATCTGATCAGCCGTTTTTGCGTGATTGAAACACAAACATCCAAACATCCAAACATCCAAACTCACAAACTTTCACATTTATAATATTAGTAGGATTGAATTAATACCTTACTTAAACAATAATATGGACCTCAATTTTATAAATAGAAAGGGTGGGGTTGTCTTGTTACATAATGGATATCAATATCATAAAAATAAAACGTACACAAACGGAAACGAAATTTGGCTTTGCAGTCAGTTTAAAAGAATGCGATGCGTGGGATCTGTGACGATTCAAGTGAGTAAAGTAGTTGTGACTAAAAAGGGGAGTTTGCTGCTTTTATTCCCTGTAAGGGCTCATTCACACGGGATCCTTCATTGACGATTCGTCAAAAACACGACTCATGTGAATGAGCAATTATTCTGTTTACTTCTGTTATTTAGTTCGTAGTACGTTCAAGATCCTTTTTTTATGGAAATAGCCGGCAAACGTGCTGACGATCCACCTGATGGTAAGTGGCTATCGTCGCCCATGGACATCAGCAACACCTAAGGCATCACCGATGCGTTGCCGGCCAAGAAAGAGAGAAGAAAAAGAAAGAAAGAACTGAATGGCGTTTGAGGTCACGTGATAGTGAGTACTATTTTTAACATTTTAAAATAATTATACTTAATTTGTTGTGATTGATTTCAAGAAAAGAATAATATTTTAGGTTTTTAAATGTTTTCCTTTATACTTTAAACATAAATTTATTTTAATTTACTGATAGTGTCAACATCCCTATTACACTTCAATTTTATTTTCTATTTTTTTGTTGGATTTTCTATAAAAGCACTTTTTTTAGTTTTTTAAACTATTATTTATTTTTTTCATTTTTAGTTTGATTTTTTGAAATGAAATTTAGGTTTTTTTTTCTTTCTTTCGTTCTTTTTTTCTTTAAATATTGAATTGTCATCGATCCTCGATAAGTATACGAAGTTTGAAAGAAATCTGACCGTCTAAAGCTAATATAAAGCGTATAATTAGGTTTCTTTCTTTCTTTTTTTTTTCTTTAAATATTCAATTGTCATCGGTCCTTAATAGGTATTTTAGGTATGCCAAATTTCGAGTTAATCCGACGTTTTGGGGGGGGGGGGTCAAAAACATGTACAAAGATTCTGTTACATACGTCTAAAGCTAATAAAAGCGTTATAATAAAATGCAACTGTTTTTACTTTGATTGTACTTTTTTCTATGTCTTTTTCAGCTGTCAAATAAATCTGGCCAACGGGAAAAAAAATTCCCGTTGGCCAGACTAGTCTGACCATCAATCTGACCACTGGGAATAACCCATCATATGCACGCAATGGTCCAAGATCCCAGGGCCACCAGACGTCATGTATTTTCTGACGGACGAAATGTGGACGATTGAGTAGTATTAGTGTATACTACAGTCGTATGCCTACCTGCTAACTTGGTCAAACGGCCAATTTCCAGGTATCAGGTGATCAAGGTACATAAAAACATTATAAACTTCACGTGAATTCTCATGGCTGATTTTCACCATGTTCTAGATAATATAGTTAAAAGTAAGTCGTCAATGCTTCCAGACACTTTCCGTTGGTCATATTGCTTTGTAGACGCTTTAAATCTCCCAAAGTAATTAGTTATGTGCGCCTACACCAAAACAGACACTTTTACACCGCGCAATTTGATTGCTCCTCGAATTCTACAGGAGTCGATTAGTGTTGATACCTTATTATTTTGAGAGCTTTAAAGCGTCTGCAATGCAATATGGCCGACGGAAAGTGTCTGGGAGCATTGACGACTTATTTTTAACTATATTTTCTAGAACATACGTGAATATCAGCCATGAGAATTTACGTGAAGTTTATAGTGTTTTTATGTACCTTGATCACCTGATACCTGGAAATTGGCCGTTTGACCAAGCTAGCAGGTAGGCATACACTCATAGTACATACTAACCCTACTCAATCGTCCACATTTCGTCCGTCAGAAAATATGTGACGTCTGGCGGCCCTGGGATCTTGCTCTACAATTATTGCTTGCTTGCGGCAAAACAGCTAAACTACTCAAAGATTCAATTCAGATCGAAAAACAACGTGATAATATGAAAATTCTTGAAGAGGCCAGATGCTTTTTCGTTCTCTTCGAAGGCCCCGGACCAGATGTACCGCGTCGCGTTGCGTTTCGGTGTGGATTGACCCTAAATATGTGGATTATATTATTTTAACTGAAGCGGAATAATCGGAAATATGAGTTTATAAAAACGCGGATATGAAAGTCGCAAAACATGCCATTCGCATTAATGGTCCTTGGAATGGAATGGGACCTTCCACGAATGGGACCGTATGTAATTGGGGGTGATTAACTAATACTGCCACTTTTTATCTCAGGGTTTAGACACAGTATAAATATTATTACATCCAGTATTCGCTCTTCATACAAACGGTCGGAACGCGCGTCATACCTACGCACATTGGAATATGCAAGCGAAATGTAGGCAACTGCGGCCGCCGTGTGGCGATTGGCGATCGAGCGGAGTTTGTACCACGGTCGGTAACTCGGTACAAATAATAAACTCTTCACTATTTTTTTAAACCTACCTACAAGTAGGTACGTATGGCAAATTGTTTATTTTTCGTAAGTCCACCGAGTGAAATGCCTAGATTGATAAATAAGGGGCTAAAAAAAATCAAATGTTTTATTATTATTACTTTTGCCGTATTGGGGCGGCTTAGAATACTAACCCCAATCCCACGCCGGATGGGTGTCGTAAAAGGCGACTAAACCCGGCCCGCTGGTGGTAGGGCCCCTCGAGGGAATATATGGGTAATATTGATTTTAATTGTTAATTAATACATTACCTACTATTATTATTTCTCCATGGGGTTCGCCTGGATAGCTACCACCCTTGAGCATGATAAGTCAGCCGCCAAACGACTCGTGTTCCGGCTGGGGGCTTGAGAGCCAGTTCTTTCTTTCTTTTTCTTCTCTCTTTCTTGGCCGGCAACGCATCAGTGATGCCCTTGATGTTGCTGGTGTCCATGGGCGACGATATCCACTTACTATCAGGTGGATCGTCAGCTCGTTTGCCGGCTATTTCCATAAAAAGAAAATTAAGCAACGTTTGCAGAAGTTGGACATTGAATGGATTGGATGGGCGACCTCCGTCATGGTACTTTACTGTTCACGCATGGCAAAACTCCAGCCGTCCAAGACCAGACGTCTCTTCACTTTTTTATTATAATTCTTTATTTAAATCGGCGAGCGCTATTTTCATGTTCTTATATTGTTTTTTTTACTGTCAATATTTTCTGTGTCCTAAAATGTATTAAAAATCTCACTCATTCCAAACGGTTATAATATTTTATTTAATCCACCGACCATCCCCGTCATTAACATACATGTTGTACCTCCATGTTGTAGGCATTACTCAAATACAATATAAATACAAAACTACAAAGAAACTCAAGTCGTTTGATAAAATTAAAATACTGTCGATGTCGGCGGACAGCCCTAGCGCGCGTTTACTTCCGCGCGCGGCGCGGCCAATTTTTTCGAGAATAGACTCGGGCCGAGTTACGTTATTGAATGTAATAATATTTATACTGTGATTAAGAAGACCTCTTTTGAGGCTGTACAAAATCTCTTTCAGTTAATTTTATCCTTTTCAGTTATAAATGCAGATTTGCCAGCTTGTACAAGAAGCTTTTTTAAAACTGATTGGATGAAACCAAAATTTGATTTGAAGAAACCCTACATAGACTTTATTAAAAAAACAACGAACAGTAAAAAATTCAGAATTATAATTCAAAACAAGAAAGTTGAAGAACCGAAAATCGTCAAAATATACGTTCTAAGGAAATATTTTATCAATCGTCATACAAATATTAAAGCAGGGTTTTTAGTATTACGCAACGATACAACAAGTTTGACTTACTCAGCCAATAAAAAAAATGATCTGTCAAAGCCAGTGCTGCCATACTTTGCAAGATGCTAACATTTGGGTAACAAATCAATATTTTTACAAGTAGCAATACATTCAACGAAGATTCAGGATCGATCGAATTTTATCGATTCGGGATTTTAAGTGTTAAAGATTATGTATGATGGTTTAGATGTTCCCAAAAATCCTCATTACACTGTGCTATGTAGATGGTGGAATTTTTAGTAATAAAATGTATACATATACCCACCAGCGGGTGCAGTACGGCAGATGTATCTTGGCGCGTTTGAACATAGCCTATGTTGCTACGAACTTTAGCGCATGTAAGACAGAGATAGCGACACGAACATGCTAATGCGTGACTGTGATGCCCCGTTTAGATGCGCGCGCGAGCCACGAGACGATCCGTGAGACGCGCTCGTACGCGCGCGTGTGAACAGGGAGCTCGCGGACCAGACCGCGGCGCGTCTCGTGGCTCGCAGGGCTCGCGTCGGGAGCGGTTTTAATTTAAAGGCGCGCGCCAAAGGAGCTCGCGCGGTGTTCACACGCGCGCGACGCGCGCTTCATTCGACAGCGGCTACTAGTGCCTGTTCGTACTTGTTCTATTGGATTCGTATTTTTCAAAATAAAAATATGATACTGAACGTTAATACTGAATGATAATAATAATAATAACCTAAAACTACTTGTAACAAAATCTCGTATATTCAAAGTAATATTATTATAAAGAAGAAAATTTATATGTTTTGTTTGTAATTAATACCAATAGCTTTTTTATTTTAAAAAGCCTAATTGTACAGAAATCTACCCATAGTACAATCTACATTGAGTATTTTGCCTATAAATCATGGTAAAAAGGTTTCACTGACTGGATGCCGATGTATTACGTCAGCGTGCTCCATCCTTGAACGTTCGAACGCATCTGAACGCAGCGAGCGTGTAAACACTAGATAGCGCTCGCGCACGTAGGGGGCTTGGCTTACGGACGCGCTACGAGACGATCCGCGAGACGCGCGTATAAATGAGCGGTGACATAATACGCCGTGTACCAAGCATTGCCGCATTCATTATGTACTGCGCAGCCTTCTGCGCGCAGTCCAGACGCGCCAAGATACGTTGGCCATATTGTACATGTTGGTAAGGATTTTAATAATAAATAATTAATTTGTTTGATTGTTATGAAGTTATTGTTTCACAAATATGATTCTTTAACATTTAAAAATATGATACTTAATAATTTATGATTTTATTTTATACAAAACAGTACACTACGGTTGATTGTTATTTTATGTACCCCGCAATTTAAAAATTTGAAAAAAAATGATGCAGGAATAAATCTTAAAAAAATCTGCGTACCTTCCTTTACCCATGATTTTCTTTTTCTCGTCTACCACATAGGGTGGGGTATAGTTGAATAGGTAATTCAAAAATACAATGAGTTTACCTTGCGACGACCATTTTGCGATTCTGGAATTCATTTGTGAAATTTTATGCTTTAAAAGGTAATTTTTATTAGATAGTACTTTGCTGTATAAGTTGATGTGTATGTCTCAACTGTTCTTCTCTCCCTTCTACCATCAATGGTTGATTTTGGAAAATATGTAATTGCACAACCATTTACAGCAGGAGATTAAAAGAAGCTTTTAAAAATAATTCTGTTGGTGTTTTACCGACATTTTACTAATGACACTTCGTATCTTAACTTACATAAATCAAACAAAGGTTAAACTAAGCATAATGCATTTAATGATGTACTTCCATTGGTATAGACAAAGGTTTTCCGTGGGGGTCATCGAATCGATCATTACTTCCACAGTTATAGATAGTGAGGAAACCGTATGTCAGGATTCCTACACAAATAAAAGTAACAAATAACGCTGCCAAGATATTTGCGTTGAAGTACGGACCACAGTTAACTGATGGACCAAAGCCTTTAGTGCTGGCTGTATTGGGTGGTGCTTCGGGTGGCGCGGGCGCGGCCACCTCGGATGGCGTGTCGGGTGCAACCTCCGATTCACCATCGGTTAAACGCTTAATATGTCTATCGAATAAATCGACCTTCTCTTGATAAGGTTGGATCTGAAAGAAGTATTTTTATTTCGTAAAAAAGTTAGTTACCCGGTGTGGTTTACACCTAGGGTGTATGAAGAAAGCGTTGAACCCACTTGTTCTGGCATAACTTAATTAATAACTGGCTCTCCAACATAAAACTGAAATAATACTTGATGGTAGACAAATGATATGGGCAGGTAAAGGTGTTGTTTATTCCTCTGAAATTGAATCAATCTGGTATTAATCCATATGGTGCATCTTGGAAAAATTTAAACAAAATCCTGGAGTAGATTCAATGATGGACCGTGCTCACTGAGAAGAGGGAACTATACAGTCACATTTATGTTTCCGAGATTCAGTTGGTTCACATAACCACTATGTTGGCTGATACATCAGCCAACTAAAACTACTAAACAATAACTACTGGCTAAAACGGTATGTCTGATGTCGAGCTTGCACTCATTCATAAAAAAGCAGACACTTAACCTGTTCTTAAACTTACTTGATACTGCGATACAGTTACAACACTACCATCACGCATATTGACAATCACCAGTGGCTCTCCGCACACATACGATTGGCCCCAGCGTGCCCCCGCTCTCAATGATGAACGCCCAACCTCTTCTCCACCTTCTAATAACATTATGTTATCTATGGAGAAAGGGGAAACATAGAGTTCACTGGCTCAGAATTTGCTCAGGGTTATCTTCAGTTATTTTTGTTGATCATATTGCCTATCATAATAGCTCTTACGTTATACCTACATTTTATTATGACTGTGATAAAACGGAATAATGATTAGAAGTATCCACCCTAGAGTGGCATTTTTGGTTTGGCAAAATGGAATAAGCCAATGAAAACCTACCAGCTTATCAAAATCTTTTTCAAACACACGAGCTCGAAAGCACAAAAGCTGGTGACCTTGAAAAAAACGGCTAAATACAAACAACTAGAAATCATCTCGAACTTTCTCACCTATTGTCCACGAATCTTGTTCGAATTTAAAGTTAAACTGCAATTCGAAGTCACTGTATGTCATTCTAGTGGATAAATGATGTTTTGTCCACGTTTCCTCAGCCACCAGTGGTAATTGGCTGAACATGGAGCGACGATTACCTGCCGTTGTGTAGACACCTGATATAAAAGAAACAGATACAACTGAATTTAGAGACACTATATAAATACACATTAGCAGTTTAAATTCTTGACAGCACTAACCAATTAAACGGAAAAGAGCACCAGTGCTCCTTATTGTGACTCCAGGATTTCGTCTCATAAAGGAAGGTTTTACAGTGACAAAGCTCAATTTGTGAATAGGAATTGCATTGATTTTTCCTGTATAAAATGCCACAACAGGCCCGGCATAAATTTGACGAACAACGGAATATACTTCTTGCATTATCAAGTCATGGTTCCTCAGAGCTTCAACGCGGGTATCTTTGTCGCTATCTTGGAAATAGATATAGAAGTACTTAGATTTGCCATCGTACACTTGTAACCTAGTGGTCATGCTGCTTAAATGAAATACGTTAAATGGTTGCTGGTGGAACATCTGTGTTATAGTTTTAAAAGGCTGCGATACTGTGGGTAAATACATGACTTTCTTATCACTTAGTCCCTTGTGCAAATTTAAGAAAGGGGTCCCATTTTTATCCCTTAGACTAATATCTTCAAAGCTGAAAGTATCCTCTATGAAGAGTACAACACCTTTGCTATTTTTTTGAGCATCGTGGATTATTTCTTTAAACTCTGCAGTTGTTATTTTCGCTAAGGGATTAGGTTGGACTAAAATGTTGGCCATTACTTTATCATGATCCAATACAAATACTGGTACACCGTCTCTTTCAGCCTTGCTAGATTGTGTTAATGCTAAAGTAATAATAGCGTAAATTAAAAGCATTCTGTAGATTGTAATACACGTATGTAACCTAAAGAATATCCGTCTACTTCTTTCATGCGAGACAGTGTCATAAATATTTCTTCCACAAACTTCTTGAACCAAAGAGAAATTTGTTTTAGGGCATTTAGAAAACGCTGCAAAAAGTACAGAATAATTTGTTCGTTATTATTATTATAATATAATAAATATATTCTGCTTAATAATTGAGAAATATCTGTCTGAGTATTATATTAATTATTAAAATAAATGATTCATTAATAAGTCGAAGGTTCTCAAAATATAGTAGTAAATTTTAATTTTATATAGCAACATTACTAAACCATAGACTACCGTCAAGTAATCATATGATCACTTTTCACATGACCGTCGGTCACCCGTCATCGCCCATTTTTCTCTCTTTTAAGAATAATCTGGGCTAAAACAGGGATTTTAGTCCAATAACGTCCACTAGTTTAGTTATAACTTTATCAAAATGGCGTTTAGCGGTGCTGTGTTCGTTTTATTAGTGTTAAATGTTGTGTTTACGTACGCGACTGTTCCTGTATTTATATGGGGGGATATGAATGGTAAATCGCCTAAGTCTAACCCCCTCTCGACGGTATCAGAGTTGGAATTCGAAGGTATACTAAAACGCGAAACGGAGGACGATCCTTTCATCGCAATATTCGAGGAGGAATCGTTGTCCGTCGAAGATTTATCTTTGAAGAATGACGACGGTGAGACAGTGTTTCCATATTTGCATGCGAACATCGGGGATGCCTTGTATCTGCCGTCGGTCGAGACGCCTTTGGAGTCGTTGCAAGTGATCGCCCAATCGAAGGGGAACATCATCAGAGTGACTGACAAGGGTTTGTCGGCGGAAATCGAGAAACAAGACAACGGTATCCTGTTCATCAGTTTGAAGGACGCGCAGGTTGGTGAGTCGCGAGCTGATCTGTTGCGCCGCCACAACGACCTCATGGAGGACATGTTCTCGAAACTCCAGGAGAAGTACGACAAGGTTGTAGCTATCTACACGGCCAGATATCCATCGTGGATTATCCCAGCTCATTCGATCGTCCGTCGTCAGGCCCCAGAACTGGAGCAATCACGCACTGGTGATTACGTCCTAGATGGACTCCGGTTGTACGTCGGCAACTTGGTTTTAGTCCTCAATAACGAAGTCACCAATCTGACGCAGCTCTCGACCAGCGAAACCATTTTTAATTCAACCGACAACTCTATGAGCACGGTGATGAACTTTGCGAATACTAACTTGACTCTGAACTTTGGCCAGAAGTCGGGATATTGGAGCTTTGGTAAGCATCAATGTTCTGTTTACGACCTAATATGTATGCATACTTGAGCAAATAAATTCATTCATTCATTCATCTTAGTTGTATTTCATGTGATATTCATTTTAATTGAGTTAGTATTAGTGAACTAACAAACTTACTCCCACTAAGTGTTACTATAGCATTTATACAATCAACATAATCTGATGATGCTTTGTTTTGGAGAGTATGTATGTATCTACTTTTATGTATTGTAAGTGCATGTTTTTTATTTGTAGGATGATGTACATACTTAAACTTATATTAAAAACCCATTTTTCTGCTTGTCAAAAATGCCATGAGATTCTGGTACACCTATAGTACTCTATGTTGTATGTAGCAAAAACATTGGTATGGGATGTAGGGCTGTCAAACATCAAAAATTCCTATAATTTGAAAAGATAGATTTATCTTTAGAAAGATTTATCTTTTTTTATTTTATATCTAACATATAATCTGAAGTTCTGAACATTACAAAATTAAATGAATATTCATAACTTTTATGTAAATCAAGGTTGTGGGATCATTAGACATTAAAATTTATTTCAATGCTATCTTCAGATTCAGTGGAAGTCGAGACACAGAACTTCAAAGACGAACTGCGTGGGACATCAGAGATAATAGCGCTCGTCGGTTTCGCTTACCGCTGCAGTCAAAACATCTCCTTCACCAGCAACGCTACCAGCCAGGTCACAGTGACATTCCAGGATATGAAGGTACATAATACATATGTGGTTTATGTAACTAGCTGAAAAACGAGATGGCGATCCACCTGTTTGTAAGTGGCTACCGTCGCCCATGGACATCAGTAACACCAAAGGTATCACCGGTACATTGCCGGCCAAAAAGAAGTCACAGAAAAAACTGGCTCTCATATCAAGCCCTCAGCCGGAACACTATGAGTCGTTTGGCGGCTGACACAAAAAAAAATTTAATTTCTTATAAACATTCTGTATTATCTGTATTTGGTAAAATAATACAACTAACTTGCAAAGCATGTAAACGCGAGTGTCGCTATGAGGTTTTGGTTTAATTTTAAGTAAAGGTTACAAATCACTTTACTTAATTAAGGATGAAAGAGCGTAAATTTTTCAGTAACGAAATTGTTGTATTATGTCGATTTTTTACCTCGTTCTCTGGCAGTATGTAATTGTCATCGATCAATAATAAGTTAGTTTACAAGTTACTAATATTATTTTGATTGTTTATACATATTTATATGATTTTGGAGGGAGGATAGGTAGTAGATTGCCAGGGGTGTAAAAAATCTGATATCTTTGTATGGCGGTCACCAAATACTATCAAAAGACCGTTTTTTCACTGTCTTCGTTGTATGACATAAAGCCAAAAACACAAATCAAGCCAAAATGCTGGCATCTATTGATGTAAAGCTGCATACACATCAAGTTAATTGCCAGCCGGCGTATTATGATAATGTTCCTGTTTCAGTAAACAACTTGGTTCAGTAACCAACAATACACTATATTGTTACGTAGTCACTACCTTTTATATGATGTTTTATTGTACATTAGCCAAAGAATCAAGGTCATTCAGACACGTTAATAAATGTTTTTATTGGCTGGCATATCGGTGCACAGGGTGTATTCTGTCCACACTAGTAACGTCATAAATAAAGTGACTGTCACAGATGTGTACGGAACTCCATTGGCGAGCTACCTCAGCCCACACCATAAGAAAATAAACAGATTTTTGCTAATTTCTAATCAATTTACTACTGATCCCAGTTTTAATTTTGGGTTTAATTTTTTTAGCTTTAGTATAATCAAATCGCCTCGTTTTTGAGTTTTTTTTTTATCTCGTATTAGATTTTACTATCCGTTTTGATTGTTAATATCGGTTCATAAAAAGATAATGCTGTTTTTTTAATATAATTTTCTTAAACTCTAGGTACAACCATTCTTCTCCAACGGCACCTATGAGTTTGGTGATTCGTTCAACTGCGTCGGGTTCTTCTCTGTACCCATCTGGTCTGGGCTGATGGTGACGTTCATTCTCCTGGCCATCACCTTCTACGGCATCATGATGATGCTGGACATCCGAACCATGGACAGGTTTGACGACCCCAAGGGCAAGACCATCACGATAAACGCTGGAGAGTAATCTATGCAGTATTCGGTACGGTCAGTGATAATAGTTTAGTAAGTTACAGCAACTTTATTTATTAAGAGTACAACTTTTTTACATTATTTTGGGTAACTCTTGAAGTATTCTGTACGAGTTGATCGTAACAGTGTTTTTTTTAACATTATAACTTTTTTTTAATCAAGTTTAAATACCATTTTTTAAATTTTCTTTTTTGTGTTTCCTTATTAGAAAACAATGTTTTATGAGATTTTTTTTTTTTAATTATTTGGTAGTTGTGGCATGGAAAATCCACCAATTATTAAAATAATCATTTACTTCTTGTTTGTAACTTTTTAATTTTATTATAATTTTTTATCATTTGCTTTAACAAATAATCACCAAATTCTAGGTTGCCTTTTAGTGATCTAGTAGTAAAACAAAAGGTTACTTTTGTGTTTTTTTATCAAATCTAAGTAAAATTCATAGTTACCCAAGTTAATTTTATAGGCATGTTTATTTTCTTAAACTTGGAACAGTTTATAAAAGGGGTTGATAATTTGATATACCTTAGATGGTGCTTAGAATGTATTTAAAGAAAGAATAAACTGAAACATTAGTTCTTATTTTATAATAAAAATACTTTTATCACTGGCCGGAATGTAAGACAATTAGCACCAGGTAGTTAACTTTGGAAGTGAAATGATAATAAGCATAGGGTTGGTATCTGGTGGAAATGTCAGGAACTACACTATATGGAATATACGAGTAAACAATAATGGCAACACTATCACTGTTTCTCGTTAGTCTTTGTGGCATTATTGCGTGAACGCAAATACTATAAAGTTTTATTACTCTGTGGTGATGAGTGTGTCTATGGTTTGCTTGGCTCAAATCTACATTAAAATCTTCGTATGTAAGGATTATAATTTATTGAATTTTATTTGATTGAAGCACGTTGATTATAATTATTATTGTTGGCGATGTATATAAATTTAAACTTAGAAGTTCCTATTATCTTCGAGGGCTTTTATGAGATTCAGAGGGCGTATTGATATTATAATATATTATATCCGAACGTTTTAGGAAAGGACAAACATAATTATTTCATTGGTTAGCAACATTTTTCTAAAACTTGGACATAAGGGACATGTCGGGAAGATTTAATTTTACACATAACACTTGTAGGCCGCCATTTCTGCTAGATACTTACTCTGTGGTAATTTGTAATAAGTCATAGAGCTCAAGTTATTAAAAAAAAACAAACACAAAAACTAATAATGTTTATAGCAAATTGTCTGCCTATTACAATATACATTTATAAAGATGTAAAATATATAATGTAAAATTAATTTGTATGCTGTTTTTGTGACATGTTACTATTGATGTTATGAAGTGTAATTTTTGCATGGTTACACTGAGAATTTGAACGGCAGTTTTATTGGGTTTGGTATTATAAAAAAATAGATTATAAAGACCATAGATACAGTAGAATTGAATTCATATTACGTTTATTATGCTTGTAAGTGAATTCGCTAGTTGAGGCGATTAAGCTGTCTAGTAGAATTGTCGTTCAAATTGATAAAGTATAATGTTCACTCGCTAGTGGACTTATTGTTAGTAGTAAGAAAATGGCCGGTTGCTGTTGAATCATTGACGAAGTAAAAAGAAGCGGTCTTTGAACTCAAATATTTCAATAATCCACAAGCACCTTTGTATGGACATTTTAACAGCGCCCCTACCGGTTACTTTTTGAACTAAAATTCAAAGGGCAGTGTGACAAAATGGTCACTGAATGACTGAACACTGAGAGACTTCTTCAGCAAACGGCCATAAGCCTTAACGCTTCAGTTGTAACAGTTAATCTAACCGACTATGTGCCTACTTTGAAACGAAATCTATAGATAATAAAGGTTTACCTATAATCGTGTAATGTGATGCATAGAATTATATGGATGGATATTTATAATTATTGATTCAATTATTTGAATACCTATTTACTTTTTATCAGTATAATTCCCGTCATATGTGTACGTCATTGGCGGCCAATTATAGTGTTAATTAAAAATTGAATCAATAATTACGGGATAACCTCATTCAAATAATATAGAAGAATAAGTGAAAAAATTAAATGCAATTTACTTGAAATGGTGACGTTTATTGTTTAATGCGCTTTTAAGGATTATACAAGTATTCAAATGGCCTTAAACTGAAAAATATGGAATTGTCACACAAGTCTGATGTTAAATACCTTTAAGATTTTGTTATTGCGTCATAAGTTAAACGAATTTTCAAATTTAAACAGCTCCATTTTCCACGAGTGTAATTTATATGCCATGCTAAGTTTCGCGCCACATAGCCCTATAACTTTTTTATATGTATGATTTTCCATGAAATTGTAATTTATCTCTCATACTCAGTTTCGCGTCAAAATTTTAGTTTGTTCTGAAAACTTATGACGTAATTTATATCGAAAAAGTGTATTGTAACAACGATTGCAATAATACGGAGCTTCAGATGATTAGATGTATATTATAAATAACGAAAAAAGTATTTAAGAAATTGAGATCCCTCCATATTAGTGCCAATTTTCATTCCAAGTAAAAAGTGACTATTGTGAAATTATTGTAACCAAATAGTTTAAGATATGTGCGGTCAAATTGGGTGGGTCATTTTGGGTTACTTTCTGACTTTGAATAAATATCTTTCAAGTATTCTCGCACAAAAGTGTCGGTTATTTCGACACGAGTTATTTTTTAGTTATTTCGAACAAATTCTAATTTCTAACAGTTTCGTTCATGAACCATTATTTTATTACGTATCTGTTTCAAAATCGATTTTAATCTATAAATAGGTATTTCATTGAAAGTGAGAACGTAATCTATCCCCCAAATTGGTTGTTAAGTAAAGTGACCTTGGCGTCTGTCTATGGACAGTACTGTAATTTAAGTGAAGTTTCCAGAATTATCAGTTCATTTATTCCTGTAAATATTGTTTCGAATTCATTTACAGCATTTCTATTTTATTTTGTTGTTGTTTTAAAGAAGTATTAAATTGTGAGACCAATAAAATATTTGATGTTTTATTTATGTACCTAACTTATCTATCTATACCTTTAAACGAGCAATTCTTGTATATAAATACCTATAAACAATTCTCGGAATCTTGGAAACGGTGCCTACAATTTTCATGAAAAGTACGCAGAGGATTTCGGGGGCGATAAATCAATCTAGCTAGGATTCATTTCTAGAAAATGTCGTTTTATCCGTGTTTTCAGGCAATGAAAAACTGCTACAATATTATTGGCTCCTCCTGACATCTATTGGCGTGTAATAATACTTATTATTGGGAGCAACTGTCGGTCATCCAGATATTATTAGCATCTTATTCGGCACTTTAGCTTTGTGAAATTATTGATCACTTATTTTTTACACATCAAGCATATACTCATAGATATTAAACTATGCCCGTCTGTATATTGAAGTCTATATGCATCAAACATAATTAAGTGCAATGGCATGGAAGATTAGCAGAGATAAAGTATGGAGGAGCAAAGACAAGTGTTTATTTAGAGGAAATCAAATTATTGTCTAGCAAACAGGGCTTTCCTCAAATTCTCATAATATTGGGGCCTAATGATCTAGGCAATTTGGGGCCAATTAAAAGATAGTGAATTTGAGGAAATGTTTGCCATTTTACTACCGCAGACTACAATGATATTATAATGTAAAAAAATTAAAATGTGTGCAATTCACACGTGGTAGAAGTGAAACCTTCAAAATTTTTATTTTCAAGATAATCAGACGAATGTAAAATTTCAGGAAGATGATAAATGTGGGTTTCACTAATCTACTTCGTTCCGCTCCGCCCCGCCCCGCTCCGCTCCCCTAACCCTGTACAATGCTTCCTATCTCACTTTAGAATTTATGTGTTTGTCTCTTTTTACTGGACAGTTTCGTTTCATAAAATTTCAAGTCACCCCCGTACTAAAGAAGTTTTCACTTCAAAAAGAAGTTGTACCAGAGTTAATAATGAGTAATGTTATGAATCGAACCTGTGACTTGTTCGGCAGGGTAGGTAACATTTAAGCAGAATATTAAAAGGACGGAATAGTTACAGTTGAAGAATCAAAGATACTTCAACAAGTATTTTTAGCGATGCCCAGGGCATATTGGCAATCTTCTGTATGTATTATCATCATCGTCCTGCCCATTTCCCAATTTTATTTGAGGTCGGCGCAATATTTTTTCTTCCATACTTCCCTATCACATTAACACCCTTATCTTTCATATCATCTCTCGTAAAATCCATCCATATTTTCTTTTGTCGTCCTCGTCCTCTTCGTTCATCCATATTCATGTCCATCACTCTTCTAGTTACATGCGTTTCCTAAGAAACAGTTTACAAGAACCTCTTATGTGGAGAACTCAGGTGGAGAATTCCAATTTCCAAACTCAAGTGGATCTATAAAGTAGGTACCTATTTTAGACTAAGACTAAAATATGAAGCGTACAATATACTTAATAATATGATTGAGGTGATTAACGGAGTCAATTAAAATACCATCAACTAATAGATATTGAAGCTGATACGGGATTCCGTCCGGTCTGTAAGACGCGACGGCATGCATTTTGTTTTAGTGCGTTATTATACCTCATCGAGTCACCTTATTGTTGGTAGCATACTTATGTATGTTTAAGTAGGAATCATATTGAAAAATAATAAATAAATTACCAAGAAATATTAATAAGTGAAGACAAAGTCAGTTTAATTAAAGGTAAGCATATAATTAACATTTTTTAATTCCGCAAAGAGCTTGTTATTTCTTATTTTTTCTGGAAATAAATTATGGGTTAACTAATAAAAAAATAACGTTCTTTTCGGCATTTACAACGTGCCAAAAATATTATTTAATAGACCCTTTTACAGATGTTAGAACGTGTAATTAGTTTCACATTGCTGGCGGCAGTCTCGTGTGCGTATCTTGGCGCGGTTGATGAAGAAGTACAAAAGGAGATATATAGGTCGGGGATCAACAGTAAGTGTTTTAAGTGATATCCCAATTTTTATGATACTAAAATTGTGACTTGTAATTTTAACGTCCGCGTGACAGATCCTATTCTGAGTCCTTCTCTATTCTAAATGTAGGTATGTGAAGTTTAATAATCTAAATTTTACTAACAAAAAATAACCGACTTCAAAGTTACTCAAAAACTACTTGTCAGATATCGTTCAAATTTATGTGGAACCACATGACAGGCACCAGCTTTCGATTAAAAAAAGAATCATCAAAATCGGTTCGCCCAGTCCAAAGTTCTGAGGTAACACACAAAAAACATACAGTCGAATTGAGAACCTCCTCCTTTTTTTGAAGTCGGTTAAAAATTTGATACCTAGTAGTATTTTAAGATGTAACACACCGATGAAAAAGTGGTGCCTGCAGAATCCTTGAAGGAGCTTAAACCGTACTATTTTGTACCGTTTATAGGGAACTCTACTAAGAGCAAGCGATCAGAATCTTGCGTGACGGACACCGGCAAGCCAGGAGAATGCATGCCATACTACCTGTGCAGTGAAGGGATGGCGATAATCGATGGTGCGGGCATTATTGATTTACGGTAAGTGTTTTTGTAACTAGCCCAATAACGAACTACCCTAACATGGACCAGTATTATCAGAAGCATTACCAGCCCAAGTAGCACAAAACTGCATTATAAACCTTCACACAAGGCCCACATCGTCAATCTTAGCATTTGTAATGACATATAAGAGTTCCTTCGGTCTGTAACAGCTGTATAGAAGGAAGCGAGGCTCAATATAATGCTTTATTCTGTATTGTGGTTCTATTAGGCACCACACACAAGCCACAGACGTCACTATTATTCAGCGTTTAGTACTGTTGTGCCCTGTCTGCTGCAATAGCGCTGAATAAAAGGCCACGAGGGTACTTTAAAACTATTGCATTTTAAGAGAGACCTTGTGAACTACTATAACGCACTGCTCGTGACAATGCCGGTTGACATAAAGGCTTTGACAGGTGGATGTCGATGACGTTTTGACAGAACGCAGAGTGACGAATGACGTTTGTAATTTTCTGTCTTCCTATTGGTCGCTCGAGCGTCGGTGTTGCCCGCGCGTGGGTGTTGCTGCCAACGAAAATGTTATGTGTGTGACGTGGCTGATTTGTTTTTCACAAGTGCTTAACTATTTTACTCAATGCTGAATAACAGGCCACAATTGAACATTACATACAGCCCTTAGCATTAGGTTAAGATTACAACTGTTCACTAACATATCCGCCATATTTAATATACTGCGTATTATTTTACAATTATAACCTTTTTAGTTTGGTTTATTTTAAGATATATCGACGCCAATTTAACTTGATTACCACTGACTAATACCTAAAAACAACATTCCATGCATATAAATGTACAAAATAATATTTCTGTTTTCTTTACAGTCTATATTATGTTCATATTTTTCTTGTATTCACCGTTATTATGAGGGCGCGTGAAAATTTTGAACGATATATATATGGTATTTCACGATAAAGTTACCTTCCCAATAAGATTTCGAATATAATAGTAAGAAATCGAAGTTTTAACTATATTAAATTACATTTTCCTTGTCACAAAATGGCACCTGGGATCTTGCACACAACAAGTTTTAAGGTATTGACAGTGACATTTCATATCACAATTTCGTTCGACGTTTACTTTCAACTCTATTTAAAACATTAGAAATGTTCACTTTGTTTTTATAGGGTAACATGTGGTTTGTTAATCAGGCAGTGTTCAGCTCTTGTAACGTCTGTTACCCACCTAAAATGCTAATATAATGCTGATAAAATCCAATTATTTAGTAATGGGATATCTTATACAGCTATGTGCTGTCAAATTTGTGCCCAAATTAGAGTTATATCAGCTGTATAAGCGCTTATAACGCTACTATACTGCAACTTATCAGCTATCGTTTCCATTGTGCTTGGTTGTTATACTGTTATACAGCGCATTTGTGCTACTTGGGAGGGGCGTAGCTACCGCCGTATCAGCCGTATCAATTATACGGGGCCCCCACTAACACTCCCAAAAAAAAAGCTCGCCAGCGGCCGCTAAAGTTGGCACTCCTTTTATATTTGACCGCTGACGTTGAGGGGGCCCCACAACAAATATTGATATGGGGCCTCCTTAGGACTAACTACGCCACTGAGCATTACTTACGTAGAAGGGAAGGACCAGAAAATTACTTTGCAACGGGTAAACTGAGCACGCAATATCGCTATGGGCCACTCGCGAATCAAGCCGCTTGAGCTCCCAGCCCCCTCCCCTCTCTCCAAATCATCTAACAATAAGTCTACTGGTCAGCTGGGTCAACTCCTCCTGCCCAAAAAATCGGTTCAAATAAAGACACGGGATTGTCGTCTGTTCCTCATAACTAAGAAGGCCTAGAGCATTCTACATAACGCTGCTCCAATTCGGATTGTTGGAGACAAGCATACCTAATTCAAATTCAAATTCAAATTCAAATTCAAATTCAAAATCATTTATTCATGTAGGTATCATTGATACACTTATGCACGTCATTTTTTTAATTTACCAGCTTTTCGGAAAGGTGCTTTGTCATGGAGGAGAAGAAAAGCCGAAAGAAACTCCTCAGCACATCTTTTAAAAATAAAATACATTGGTATATTTTTTACAAAGAAGTATCACTAACCTGTACGGAACTGGTTGCAGATCTGGTCATTTCCATGCGTCTTTGTCATTTATGTATTCATCTACAGTATAGTAGCCTTTGCCTAAAAGTTGAGATTTTACATGTTTCTTAAATAATTCCACTGGCAAATCACGTATTAACTTTGGGATTTTATTATAGAACTGTACACCACGGCCCATAAAAGATCGCTTCACTTTAGAAAGACGGTAAGATGGCGTTACTAACTGGTGCATTTTTCTTGTTTGGCGATTAGTGATATCAAAATTTTGTTTATACGCGCTTATATTATTCCGTATAAAAACCACGTTACTATAGATATATTGTGAGGCTACTGTAAGTATACCTATTTCTTTGAACTTGTCACGCAAAGTTTCACGAGATCTAAGTTTATAAATAGCCCTAATAGCTCTTTTTTGTAGTATGAAAATTTGTTCTATACTGGCTGCTTTGCCCCACAGCAAGATGGCATATGACATAATACTGTGAAAATATGCAAAATAAACCATCCTAGCAGTTTCGATGTCAGTATACTGCCTTATTTTTCTAACAGCGTAAGCAGCCCTACCGAGTTTAGTCGCGAGATTTGTTATATGTGGGTCCCATTGAAGTTTATTATCTAAGGTCACCCCTAAAAATACGGTGGATTCCTCCATATTCAATGTTTCATTATTAAGTTTAATAAGTTTATTGACTTTTTTAACATTAGGTAGTACAAACTCTATACATTTAGTTTTTTTTGCATTTAACAGTAAATTGTTAATAGTGAACCAACGCGAGACATACGATAGAGTACTATTTACGTCGTCGAAATTTTCTTTATTCCTATCACACTTAAATATTAATGATGTATCATCAGCAAATAGTACAATATCCGCTTGGTTTTTTACATAATGAGGTAAGTCATTTATGTATACCAGGAAAAGAAAAGGACCTAAGATCGAGCCTTGTGGTACACCCATCACCGCCGGTGACCCCGATGACTTAATATCATTTATGCTGACTTTTTGTACTCTATCACTCAAATAAGACGCGATCAAGCTAAGAGCCTTATTTTTTATTCCGTAATGACCAAGTTTTAACAGTAATGTTTCATGTTCAACACAGTCAAATGCTTTAGATAAGTCACAAAATACACCTATTGCATTTTGTGACGCCTCCCATGCTTCGAATATATGCTTTAAGAGCCTAGCCCCTGCATCTGTTGTACTACGGCCTTTAGTAAAACCGTATTGCTCAGGGTGTAATAATTTGTTATTGCTGAAATGGTTTAGCATTTGATTCAATATTATTTTCTCGAAAATCTTACTAAGTGTTGGTAATACAGAAACTGGTCTATAGTTATTAAGGTCGGTTTTTTCACCTGTTTTAAAAAGTGGTATAATTTTACTACATTTCATAAGATCTGGAAAAATACCTAGATCTATACATTTATTGAACACTACGGCTAAGGATGGAGCTATAATATCAATAATATGTTGTATTATTTTTACTGAGATCCCCCACAAATCACCCGTATTCTTTACCTTCAGAGATTGAAACGCTTTAATTATGTCTCTGGTAGTAATATGTTCAAATTGAAATAAAATATTACATTCGTTTACATTATCTTTTAATATAGAAAGTGCTTCGGTCGGTGAAGAAGCTAGTGCACTAGTTAATGTTACTGGAATATTACGGAAGTGATTTTCAAATGCGCTTGCCACGTCTTTATCAGCGGTAATTATTTTTTCATTAATTTTTAATTCGTAACTGAAGTCACAGGATTTTGTGTTACCGTTCTCACTACTAATTATATTCCAAGTTGTTTTCATTTTGTTATCGGAGTTAATTATTTTATCCTTTATGTGCATTGACTTCGCCTGAGTGCAGACGATTTTAAAAATTTTTGAATAATTTCTCACGTACTCCTGGAAAGTGGAAGAAAGATTGTATTGTTTCTCGGCATAGAGATCATACATCTTGTTCCTACTTTTGAAAATACCTACAGTAGCCCAATCACTGAATTTACTAATTTTAGCTAAATTTACGTACCTAAACTTAAACTTAATAATATAATTGTATTCTCACAATTTCCAGTATGGGGGAAGAAGAAGAATCTTGCAGCTCGTATCTGGACGTATGTTGCATGCCGCCTGACACGCGTGATAACGACCACCCTATTGAGACAAAAATGAATCTGGTAAGTGGAGAGACAGATCCATCTGTTCATTATCAGCCGCTTCAAATAATGAGCATGATGACATATTTTGAAATACTGTTATATATTGCTGGGAAATATATTATAATTACAGCGTATATCATATTTCCGCAAAAAAGAAGGTTTAAAGATAATTAATTACCCCTTTCCAGCCGGAAGGATGTGGGTATAGGAACCAAGACGGCCTTGGGTTCAAATTATCTGGTAATAGCGACTCCGAAGCCGAGTTTGGAGAATTTCCATGGATGGTCGCTGTATTGAGGTGAGAGTGACTTATTTTTACGACTTTTACTATTAACCAAATTCAAAAAAGGGGAAGATTCTTAATTCGTGGGATTTCTTTTATATAACATGTTACCTCAGAAATCCGTATGTATGAACCGATTTGGAAGATTTTTTTTTTATCCGAAATGGTATGTTTTCATATTGGTACCTAATTGCACCAGGTTAGCCCCACTCAACGACACCAAGTCAGCGACGTACTACATCGGCGGTGGCTCTCTCATCCATCCAAGCGTGGTACTAACTGCAGCACACATCCTGAGCACGACAGGACTGAGGGTGCGCGCGGGGGAGTGGGACACACAGACCGAGGGGGAACAGTACCCGTATCAGGAGAGAGATGTCGCTGAGGTCGATGTACATGAGGATTATAATAAAGGTACGTTCAAAAGAGGTATTGGGAGGTGAGGTCTGTTTTTTTATTGAATGAATAAATGAATGAATAAGCCTTTATTGCTGTATGTTGATTTAACATTTGTTTAAATACATATAAACCTTAATATTCTAAATAAATTATTATACAGTATTTTTCTTATTACTGGAGTTTTAATCAGTGCGATGGTAAATAATTTTGAGAAACTTTGTTATTGTAAGCTACAGTTAAGTTTGATGTAGGTCGTAGGATAACTACGATAACAGAATATTATAAATTTTTGCAAAATTATGACTTAATAGTCCGGTCAAATTAGCTCAAAAATGGGGGTAAACGTATAGCCACCTTATAGAGATACGCATTGAGCTGAAAATTGGTACGAATGTTGAGAACACCATTGTAAATGAAGTCCACATCGATCCTACTTCTTTAAAAAAGGTTTTCAAAGTCAAAGTTTGTAAAAATTATTGGTTTCTTAAAGATAGTAAAAGATGAACTCTTTTACTTCACAGCAAACGTGTACTACGACGCAGCGCTGTTGTTCCTGACGATGCCTTTTGATTTGGCGCCCAACGTGGGACTCGCGTGCATCCCCAATTTCGGCGAACCTCTGGATCTGAATGCTGAATGTTTCGCCACCGGTTGGGGAAAGGACAAGTTCGGGAAAGAGGGACAGTATCAAAGCATAATGAAAAAGGTATAGTGCTCGATTGACTCCTCTGACTTTTTGGAACAGTTTCTTAAATTTTGGCATGAAGAATATAACTTTCATTGATTAAATTATTTATATGAATAACGAAAAGCATGTCGTCTTTTATAAACGGCGGATTAAGATATTTTTCACCTAGTACCTAATATCTATTGACAAAATTTAAATGTACCTAATATTAACTCTTGTTCCTAAATTATTGTTACTTAACTAATCGCTGAATGAAGCCTTAATGTAATAAATGAAACTGCGCATTTTCATGCTGCCTTACAACAACATGAGACCTGTCTCCAGGTTGACCTACATCTAGTAGACCACGACGAATGCGAAGCGAAGCTGCGAACGACTCGTCTCCAGAAGTATTTCAAGTTGCACTCCTCGTTCGTTTGCGCTGGAGGAGAGGGGGGGAAAGACACTTGTACCGGTGACGGCGGCTCACCCCTAGTCTGTCCTATCCAGGTGAGTCATTTGGAATCTTATAGTTGTTTTCAATTCTATAAATATATAAAATCTTTGCAAATCCATAACAATTAACACTTAAATGTTGTGACTTTTTGGACAATTGCTGGATAACTAACTAAAGATTACGGATAGATTTTTGCTTCAGTAAGCCTAGTATGTAAGTGCCTATATGTACTTTTTATTATATAAATACCTAAACTCTGCTGTAAGTATATTTCTTCCAACGGCTTTTATGTTTTCTGCTCTTAACCATCAAACTTTTTCGTTGCCTTCCATGCAGTATCCCTACTTCCCTACTAGTCCCTACTAATATTATAAATGTGAAAGTGTGTTTGTTTGTTTGTCCGTCTTTCATGTCGCAAAGAAGCTGTTATATGGTATGGTTTTTGTGTGTGGAGTTAGTGAGGAGGGTGGAGAGTAACGTAAGCTACTTTTTACCGCGGTAAAACATCCCCATGGGGAGATCGATATTTTGTTAGTTACTAGATATTTAGTTCCGGATTTTGTTAATAGATGGCGTTAGTAAAATTCCGCGGGCAAAGCAGCGAAACTGCGGGCAAAAGCTAGTTTTATTATATAAATACCTAAACTCTGCTGTAAGTATAAGCCATCAGTTCTTTCCACATCCACCCAGGGTTGACTGGTGGACAATGCCATTAGGCATTAAGTTTGCCCTTTGTTTATCCTTTTTGTATAAGGTGACATAAATTTGAATAAATAAAAATAAGTATATTTCTCCCAACGGCTTTTATCACAGACATAGTGGCTTTTATGTTTTCTGTTCTTGACCAATCAAATTTTTTCGTTGCCTTCCATGCAGTATTTATAGCCCTAGAGCTATTGAACCATTTGACCATCCCACTTCCCACAAAGCTAGAAATTTATGATATTTTATTATCAGTCAATTAAGAAAGTACCGTTCTGGCAGGCATCTCGCGGTTGCGTCATGGTCCCTTAAATTTTTGAAAATGCAAAAAATATTTTTTTTTCATCCCACTCCCACAAAGCTACAATTTTAATATGTTGCAATTTACATATGTTTAAGTGTAAAAAAAAATTGCCAGAACATTTTGAGCGTTGCAAGTATGTGCCAGAACATAGCAAAGTTGTCATCGGGAGAGCAATTCATAACCTACTCGCACAAGGCTCAAATTTTCAGGGAACATTCTTTCAATTGTTTAAAAAATATATGTAAACAGCCAGAACATTCTAGCGGTTGCAAGTATCTGCCAGAAGAGTATACAGGGTGAATTTTTCAAGTGAGCGTGGATGGACAAATTCAAAACTATGAGGAATAGCGAAAAGTGGTAAAAGGAGTCTCAGGGCTGATTTTGACGAAAACCAAAACGGCATAATTAGATTTTTGAAAAATTTATATTATTAGCCAGAAATTGAACTCGCTGATTTTGCCTCATGAATTTGTAGGGTAACACTGTTTTTTTTTCCACCAAAGTGTACAATCTGCGAGATCCAACGATAGTCCTGTACATTTAAATGACATCAAAAGCAGGCTAGAGCTTGAAATTATGCATAGAAGGATACATTTGTATGAAAATTATTATATTTTGTATGGCAATACCGAAATTTCTTTCCACCAAAGTGTACTATCTGTAAGATCCAACAATAGTCCTATACATTAAAATCACATCAAAAACAGGCTAGAGCTTGAAATTATGCATAGAAGGATACATTTGTATGAAAATTATTATTTTTTGTATGGCAATACCGAAATTTCTTTCCACCAAAGTGTACTATCTGTAAGATCCAACAATAGTCCTATACATTAAAATCACATCAAAAACAGGCTAGAGCTTGAAATTATGCATAGAAGGATACATTTGTATGAAAATTATTATATTTTGTATGGCAATACCGAATTTTTTTTCCACCATGTTTGTACGACTGTCTGGACCATTTCATGCTAAAATTTAATAAACATAAAATGTCAGCTAATATTGCTGTTCTTAATACTACAGTGACTGATCATCTTACAATACTTTTATGCCTATCAAAAGTAAAAAAAAACTACATTTACCCTAAGTACACTACAGTGGTTAATTTTGAGAAAGCTTTAAATATTCTAATGGAAAAAAATATTCATGTCTTATTATTTAGTGATGACCCTGATTATATATCTAGTAATCTTATTTCGAAGTTGATTGAGTCTATCGATGAATGTACCACTGTTAAATACTTACCTAAAAATAAACGATGCATCAAACCATGGATCACACCGGGTATTCTACGTTGTATTAATAATAGGAATAAAATGCAACAGAAGTTGAAGTCTGAGCCTTATAATGAAGTTCTTAAAATAACTTATAAAAGATACCGCAATTTCTGCAATAAACTAATCAAAAAAATGAAAAATAAATACCATAGGGAACAATTAGCGTTATCAGACAAAAATCCTAAAACATTATGGAATACAATAAATAATATAACAAATTTTAAAAGTAAAAATAACTGTAACCAAAATTTATTAAATATCAAACAATCGCCTTATGACTCTGTAAATTTTATAAATGAAGCTTTTTCTAAAGTTGGTAAAACTCTCGCGGAGGCCATAATACCTAACAATTGCC
The DNA here is from genome assembly GCA_911387775.1 of Thymelicus sylvestris. Classification (NCBI taxonomy): domain Eukaryota; kingdom Metazoa; phylum Arthropoda; class Insecta; order Lepidoptera; family Hesperiidae; genus Thymelicus; species Thymelicus sylvestris. The sequence continues at coordinate 14,642,314 of OU426887.1, read as the reverse complement.
CTCCTCATGCTATTAACCACCATAACTCAACGACTAGACACAGTTCCTCCTTTGTTCTTTTTGATACCGACCCCACTGAAGTTAAAATGTCATTTGCAGTCTTAAGCCAAGTAGTGCACCTGGGTGGGATAGAATTCCAAATAAATTCCTTAAGCTTGCTAGTGACATAGTTGCTCCAGTTATCAGTCATTTGGCTAATCTTTGTTTTCATCAAGGGGTCTTTCCTTCAGTGTTCAAGCAGTCTTTAGTAACACCGGTTCATAAGAGTGGTAAGACTGATGATGTTAACAACTATAGACCAATATCGGTCTTGCCTGCCATATCAAAAATTTTAGAAAAACTAATGAACACTAGACTACTAAATTATCTTAATAAATTTAAAATTTTATCCGATGCGCAATTTGGCTTTCGACAAGGTAGATCAACAGAGGATGCTGTTTTAGCTTTAACCTCCTTGATCACCCAGCATGTAGATAATAATAAAAAATGCCTAGCAGTATTCCTTGACCTTAAAAAAGCGTTTGATACAGTTTCCCTTCCCACTCTTCTTTTAAAGCTGGAGAAAATAGGAATTAGAGGTATACCTTTGAAATTATTTGAAGATTACTTGTTTAGGCGTGTACAAAAGGTTAAAATTGGTGAACATGTAAGTGAGGCCTCAGAAATTACCTACGGTGTTCCCCAAGGAAGTGTGTTAGGTCCTACCTTATTCCTCATATATATAAATGAACTTGCTAATCTAAATATAGTGGGAGGTAATGTATTTTGTTATGCCGACGACACTGTTATAGTATTCGAAGGTCCAAAATGGGACTCAGTCTTTGACACAGCACAAGCTGGTTTAAATTATGTTTCCAATTGGCTAAAAATAAATATGTTAACTTTAAATGCATCCAAAACTAACTACATTTGCTTCACTATTAATAATAAAACTCAACCTAATAATTATCTTTCTCTTAAAATACATCACTGTAAAAATAATATAGACACAAATCTTTGTAATTGTCCTGAAATAGATAAAGTGGAATATACTAAATATTTAGGGGTCATTTTAGATCAGCGACTATCTTGGCATCAACATATTACACATATAAATGATAGGATAAGAAAATTAACATGGATATTTAAGATTCTAAGAGATATAATTCCTAAAAAACAACTTAACCAAATATATCTGGCACTAGCACAATCTGTAATAAGTTACTGCATTACTGTATGGGGGGGAGCTACAAAAACAAAATTTCTAGACTTAGAACGTGGACAGCGATGTTTACTTAAAGTAATGTATCGTAAACCATATAGATATCCCACAGAGGACCTATACAATATATCTAACTTACTATCTATCCGCAAATTATATATACTATCTATAATCTTACGCAGACACCGTAATATTGGTTATAACCACGTACTAGCAACTAATACTAGGAGAAGAAACAGAGTCATTGTTACACCTCAGACAAAATCCCACTTCGCGAAAAGGCAATATTTATCTCAATCAGCACACCTGTACAACCAAATTAATCAAAATCTTGTTATTTATACCATGACCTTACGTGAATGTAAAAAAACTGTCACAAATTGGCTTCAGTCTTTAAATTACATTTCTACTGAAAATCTCATAAACCACCTGTAGGTATCCACACACACACACACACATACACACACACACACACACACACACACACACACACAGATTGGCGCATTCTAAAAGTACTAAGTTTTAGTTTTACTTGCTGTCAACAGTACATTGTTTCATTAGAAAATTTTATGTTCTGTCTAATATAATTATGTAACGCTTGTGTTAAGGAGGAGCGGGGCATCCTGCCACAAGCATAAATATTTTATGCTTACTAGGATGCTTCAAAAACTGATTTACTTAAATGTAACTTTTAGACTGAATAAAGATTTTTTGATTTTTGATTTTGATTTTTAAAAACGATCTGTAAGATCCAACGATAGTCCTATACATTTATATGACATCAAAAGCAGGCTAGAGCTTGAAATTATGCATAGAAGGATACATTTGTATGAAAATAATTATTTTTTGTATGGCAATACCGAAATTTCTTTCCACCAAAGTGTACTATCTGTAAGATCCAACAATAGTCCTATACATTAAAATCACATCAAAAACAGGCTAGAGCTTGAAATTATGCATAGAAGGATACATTTGTATGAAAATTATTATTTTTTGTATGGCAGTACTGAAATTTATTTCCACCAAAGTGTACTATCTGTAAGATCCAACAATAGTCCTATACATTTAAATGACATCAAAAGCAGGCTAGAGCTTGAATTTATGAATAGAAGGATACATTTGTATGAAAATTATTATTTTTTGTATGGCAGTACTGAAATTTATTTCCACCAATGTGTCCTATCTATGAGAACCAACAATCGCCTTATACATTTGAATGATATCAAATCAGACTAGAGCCTGAAATTATACATAGAAAGATAGAATTGCAATCCCGATGACAACTTTGCTCTGTTCTGGCACATACTTGCAACCCTCAAAATGTTCTGGCAATTTTTTTTTACACTTAAACATATGTAAATTGCAACATATTAAAATTGTAGCCTTGTGGGAGTGGGATGAAAAAAAAATATTTTTTGCATTTTCAAAAATTTAAGGGACCATGACGCAACCGCGAGATGCCTGCCAGAACGGTACTTTCTTAATTGACTGATAATAAAATATCATTTAATAAATTTCTAGCTTTGTGGGAAGTGGGATAGTCAAATGGTTCAGTAGCTCTCCAGCCATTAGGCGACTCGTACCTAATTGGTATTGACAAAGCAAAGCGAGTGTCCTGGGTTCGATTAATTACGACATAGTTTTTTTCGTAGATGTTTTAGTGATATTTCAGTGTTGTCAATGCATCACATGAAATCCAATTGCTGTTGTTAAGCGTTTTATTTTGTTCCAGTCTGAAACCAAACGCTACAAGCAGACGGGTATAGTGTCGTGGGGCGTGAAGTGCGGCGAGGACGGTATCCCGGCGGTGTACGCTGACGTCAGCACGATCGGCGGCTGGATCGACCGCCGCCTCGCGCTGCGCGGGCTCGACACGACCGTATACAGATATTGATTGATATTGTGTTCGAGTTAAATACTGTTGTTGAAGAAAATTGTTTACCTAGTTGTTTAAGAAAATATATTTTTTGTATGAAATTCTTTTCTTTTCAAGCTTTTGCATGAGTTGATTCTGCACATAATTATTTGTACTTAACTATAGGTACTCAGAAATTATTTACCTACATTTGATAACATTTGACCTATTAAGTATAGTCGCGAGGTTCTACGAAAAAGCGTTACAAAAAGTTAATATTCCAGTAACCTACACGGGGTGGGTTTCTGATGGGTGGGCCGTGGGGTTCCCGGCATTTCTGATGCGTTACCCCACAAGGTGAGGGGGAAGATGTGTTCTCGAAATTTATAAAGGTTGGATCACTAAAAACTGGCCGATTCTGATTAAGTAGGTATAGGCCACCTACAAAAATGATAAAAGATAACTACATAAAGATTTGACATAAGCTGATAGCAACAACAGCAAATGTCATATCCTAAAGCGCAATTCAATCAGGGCTCCATTTAAAATATTTGGAGCACCTGATTGAATACGTCTGCATTAAAAACCTCATAAACAAAGGTAGGTCTCAAAAATTACTACTATAATTAATTTACTCACGAACTCCTTTCATGGTAAAATCGTGTGTCATTTTCATATATTTCCCTAATGTCAACATTTTTGAGGGCCCCCCTAAGATGGTTCGTAAACTATTCCGACATTATTAACGAATCTTTGCTTGTTTACACACGTTGGGGCCTTTGTAGCCAGTATCATTGATACGGCTTATATCAGCTTGCATTGTATGGTGATAGGTAGGTACGCCTCCGAGTAACCTGTAGTCTCAGATGAAAGAATTCATCTGAGCCTGTAGTACTTCACTTCGAGATTCAAAAAGTACCGACATCAAAACATTGTTACAAATTTTTGGCAGGGTCTTCAATGGGTCTTCATGTTTAAAACCTCTTTGTCTCACATTAACTATAAGGGTCATCTCGTCTTAAGTCGAATAATTAAATTCCTAAAATTTTGCATACTTAGATCGCTTAGACATAAATAAATATTGGCAAAATCTGAACTCAATCTACTCACCAACCTCAAAATAATTATTAATCTTGATTTTCGACTTACTTTTAATTTCTTATTTCCCGCCGATTTGCAATAATGTCACAAATTAATTAAAAAGTCATAGCTCAGTGTTAACACAATGAAAAATATTTATCACTCATAGCATCATAGCATCTATTTAAAATCCTTATTTCAGTTTACAGCTTAAAAATGATATCAATCGCCAAAGCAGCGTTGAGCCGGAAGGTAACTACGATGAGGATCAAGGAGGTGATGTCACAGCTCGGCTGTCTCATGTGTGACCAGCAGTTTGTGGATATGTCCAAGCCGAATGTTAAAGAAAACGGTGAGTGATAACACGCGAAAGGCAGTTTGTAGGTAACCCTTTTTAGGGTTTCATACTTAAAATGGGAAAAATGGACCCCTTATAGGATTACTTCGTTGTTGTCTGTCCGTCTTTCAAGACCTTTTTGCTTAGGGACGTGTAGTCAAGTTTAAATTAATATCCAATTCAGATCTGCTATCCCTAGAACAACGCAATGAGATATAAACGGCCATTTATGCCGTTTTTTTAGTTATTTTGACACTCGCAAGGGAATCAAAACCTATAGGCTTCTTAGCCTAGAAACATGTTTGGCAAGCACAAACGTCTTACTGTTCAATGCTTCGAATTGTGAGGACCTCTAAAGTTAATGTCTTACCAACTTAGGTACCAACAACCGGTCGATAATAAAAATCTATGATTTTTGAATATTATTCGTTAAAAGGGGAATCTTCAAATTTTCTAGGCACTCGTACATTATGACGACTCAAGTATATATATCAAGTATATATACTCTAAGAAATCGTCTAACACCACAAATTAAGTAGTTACAGGACAAAATGACCGATTTTTTATCTCACACAGGGAGCGATGACCCCAACACTCAATTTCCGGTGGTGTGGCGTGACCAGGTCTCTGCGAACATTCAACTCGCAGCCACACCTGAAGGAAGAAGCCTCACCAGTGTCTGATGCAAAGTTCTCGCTGTTTTGTAATTTAATGCCGATTAATCTCCATTATTTTAAATTAATAAAATAGTCCATGTACTTCTTACTAGTTTCATCTATACATCTATACTCTACCTATACATACATACTACATACATACATACATACATACATACATACATACATACAATATACAATACTACATACTACAAATAAATAAAATTGGAGTGTCTGTTTGTAATATTAAAATAACCGCTTTTTACTAAGTGCATTTGGATGTATACACAGTACATATACCAAAACAACATTTTTTACGATTTTTGTCTGTCTGTCTGTCTGTCTGTCTGTTTGTTCCGGCTAATCTCTGAAATGGCTGGACCGATTTAGACCGGACTTTCACTGGCAGATAGCTGATGTAACAAGGAGTAACTTAGGCTACTTTTATTTTAGAAAAAAAAAAAAGATTGCGATACGAAGTTCGCCGGGTCAGCTAGTTGTCATTATGTTGGACTTGTTGCCTTGTCTAAAACAGTTAACAGCCGCCCTAAGATGGATACTGGATTAATTTTTTTTGCATATGTCCCCAATGCAGGTAAGGGAACGTTCCCAAACCACGTGACACATTTAGGGGGGGGAGGGGGGTATGCAAAACACCACGTTTGGTCACAGGGGGGAGGGAGGGGGTTTAGGTTTTTGTCACGTAGTCAGTATCCACTAAGGGAATCTCCCACTTTCTCGAGCTATAGGTACTTACTCACCTACAGGAAGTTGGCGCCACACTTTGAAGTTACAAACATTTTGAAGGTTGTTCTAGGTTTGTTCTACATTGTTCCAAAACGCTATGGCGTTTTTTGTATTCTCAGCCCTATGGGGCTGAGAATGAAACTTTCAGAGAAAATCCAAAAAACGCGAGTTTTGAGCTAGCACCGCACTTTCAAGGTATCGCGATTCTGGCAACGATGACGATGCACAGAAATTGCCTTGAATGGCTTTGGTCAGAGACCATAACGCTCGGCTACCACACGGATAGCTCAGCAGTCTCTTGCCGGTTCTGTGTATGTGCTTGAACTTTGCCTTGGTGATTTGCTTCTTTGAGGACCACGAAGCAGCATTAAATTTCTTTTTCTGCTGACTCAATGGTGCCTCCGAGCTCACGTGCCTCTACCCAATTCTGATATGAAGATTGCTTCAGGCTAATTAATGCAGTTTCAGTCAAACCAGGCTTGGGTTTTACCACAGAGCTTGGAATGTAACATTCCATGCCCTGGAGTACCACATCAGCTATGAAAAGCGCATAAGCGTCGGGATCTGCTGAGGAGAAACAAATGCGCCTCTACGGGAAAGACTGGGCCAACTTCACCCACATGATGCCACCTTATAAATAAATTTTCTTCGAACGCAATATTTTGGATCAATATAAGCAGGGCAAATCTATAACAATCCAGACCAACCACCAGAACTTCCTAATTTGTTTTTACGAAATTTGTGAGAATATTTTTTTTACGGACGCGATATTTTGGAACAATATAGAACAAACCTACAACAACCGCCAGAATCGCGATACCTTAAAAGTGCTGTGCCAACTTCCTGTACATTACTTAATTCGTTATATATATATATATATATATACGACCGTTTACTTTAGCGCATTTAAATTTCACAGGTAGAAACATTGACGCAATGATAGTGCTGATTGAAAACTGACTTTGAAAATTCTAGTCTCAGTAGTTTCGGAGATGGGGGGAATGGTCAACTTTCGCTTTTAATTTTCGTTCTTTCTTGAATAATTTTAAAACATAGATTACCCCCACAAGATACCGCATACAAGGCAACTGACGCGCGGCAACATAGCAGTGCTTTTGCTATGCATATGAAGCTGTACTAGCATTCACGACATTAGTATCGACCAAGACCTTTGACCCGTATACACGCGGATCTTTCAGAATTTAATTAATTTCAAAAAAGCATTCGCTGATGGAACCATGGCTTACTGCAGAGTGAAACGGTGTGATAAATCAGTGCGTAAAAACAGTTACCAAAACGATGGCATATCATTTCATAAATTAGTAATTCATATTTATTTTACAAATTTTCTTCTAATGAAGCAGAGTTCAACTTATGCTGGTTTTGAGAGTGACATTTTATAAAAATTTCATTCCTAATTCAAAATAATTATCTTGTTTCTGACTAAAGACAATACTAGGGAAGTGAATTTTTCATTTTAAACGCGTATCGATATTAATTTTGTGGATATTGCTATGAAATCGATAATTTCTAACAAGTTATAAGTGGGACAAAGGTTGCTGTAGTCAAGGATAACATTATTTATTATACGAAAAAACATTGTGGTAATGATTTTATAGATTTCCTAGATGCCCCGAGAGGACGGAAAAATGTATAGAAGCAATGCACCGTGGAGAGGGATGGTTTCCTACCAAATACAGTGTCGTTTGTTTAACAGAGTTTCAAGACTTGCGTTTCTATTCTTCTTGATAAATATACTAAAGAATGTTGTTCACGCCTGTAACATTGGCACTCACACTAGTCCAGTTTCTATAGAACTTATATTTGTAATGTAATGTGTGTACTGCTGTTGGTGTGCTAATAAAATAAAATAAAAAATAAATAAAAAATAAATAAATAATAAAATAACACACTTTTCAGTTGACAGTTTCTACTATATGAAGAAATAATCATCGAAGGTTGATGGATTCAGTTGTATCATCGTTATACCTACCAGTTTAATATGAATATAATATTATATATTTATTAAAAGTATCGATATTTTCATTGTATTGTTATTCATTATAATTGTCCTGAAAGTAAATACCTAATGATAATAACAAACATCGATCGTACGATTAATCGATCATACTCGTACATACTCAATCACTATGGACGGGTTGAGCTTGATAAATTCCAAGTTTGAATTTTAAATATCCAATCACAGCGCATCTGTTTCGTACCCCGCAAACCGCACCTTCCGCAAAATTGTGACTTTGAAGTCTAAGAAAATTTCACTAATACGGAATCTATTGGAGGTTATCTATGTTTTAAAATTATCAAATAATACAATAATTATTTGCGATCCTTACAACAAGCCCTTTCATTTGACATGCCACAAGTGACATGACACGATACAGTTTACAAACATAGAATTAGTATTACTAGCGTATAGAAGGGACACCGCGAACATCGGGTTCGGGGGTGTGCATTGCAGCCGGCCGGCTGCATTTCATTTTGTCACTCAGCTGTCGCTCGGCTGCGCTCATTGTGGCCGCATGTCAAAATTGTTTACGAAAAAACTGAAAAAATGCCGTCGTGCGTAATAAGAATGTGTCACAATTGCACGACAAAAAACAAAAAAGATAATGTTATCACTTTATCATCGTAAGAAAACAAAATCTTAACTTAAATCAACTAAAACGAATTTAATTAAATTATTGAGCAATGTTCCCGCCATTTTGAATGAAAAAATCCAATGTTCCCGCCATTTTGAATGAAAAAATCATAAGGAGCGTTTGAACTTGGCAAGCCACTAGCGTGTGAATGGACTAAATAAGCTTGCCGACGCGACGCTATATTAGAATATGTAACATATCTGTGCAACAGTTAATTTTATATAATCTGTGCGATATTTTCTTAAAATCTTGTAACATTGTCTGTGGTCTCTTCCATAATAAAAAGTAAAACAGCAAGACGTATTTTCTTATTGTGAAATTAATTTTATTAACAAATAGCTCGGTTTATTGGGTGATTCACGGTAATCTGGATAAGCAAACTAAAATTCTAACAGGTTATGGGCCCAGACCCGTACAAACACCCATGTTTAACAACAAGAAGTAAGAAGAATTAAAAAGCGTGGTGAAGCGCAATTATAACAAAAACCGAGCGGCGTGGTCAAGCGTCGAGAGTAAAAAGTATAAAATAAAATGGAGAGCGAATTAAGCGGAGGCAGTTTTGTTCGTCTAGATGCAAGCAACTGGCAAAGTTGGAAATTTCAACTCAAAGTGCTACTTAAAGCACATAATGTGTATAATGTGGTGGATGGAGAGTATCCACGCCCATCAAAAACGGAAGACCAAGTTGAGTGGACAAAATTGGATTCTAAAGCTCAAGGTATTATTGTTACTCGATTGTCTGATAAATCAATAGTACATGTGCAAACATGCGAAACATCAAAAGAAATTTGGGATAAGCTGTCAACAATATACGAGTTAAAGTCCGATATTTCGTTGCATGTATTGCAGCAAAATTTTTTCGAATTGAAATGTTGTGGCGAGGATATTGCAACGTATATATCCAAAGTAGAAAATTTGGTGTCACAGATAAAACAAAGCAAAGGTGAAATACCTGATAATATGGTGATAACTAAAATTATTACTTCATTACCAGACACATATAGAAACTTTGTGTCCGCTTGGGACAGCGTACCAGTCGAGAAAAGGACACTGAGCGAATTAACTGTTCGCTTAATGATTGAAGAAAAGAGAAATTGTAAAGAAAGTGAAAAAAGTGAAGCATTTAAAGTATTATCCAAGAAAGAAAGAAAATGTTTTAACTGTAATAAAGTAGGCCATTTTAAGAAAGATTGTAGAATAAAGAAGCAAAATTACAGTTCTTCAAAGTATAATAACATTCATTGTGATATTTGTAAGAAAAATGGTCACACTAAAGAACAGTGCTGGTTTAAAAAGCATGAAAGAAATAGTCCTAAAACTAATAACTATATGGCACTGCATGCTGAAACATGTAATAATAATAACAACAGTTGGTACCTTGATAGCGGAGCATCAGAACACATGTGTAATAATAATAGCCAATACATAACATATAATGTGATTGATAAAGACATCATTATTGGTGATGGGTCAACAATAAAAGCCATTGGCATTGGGAATATGAACCTGGAATGTTACAACGGTAAGAGTTGGTCAATTGTAACATTGTATAATGTATTGCATGTACCAAAACTTAAAGTTAATTTATTTTCTGTTAGTGCTGCCTTAGACAAAGGCTATAATATGGTATCAGACAAAGATACATGTACTTTTTTCTCAAATGGATGTACAATTGCACTAGCGACAAGACAAGGTAAAATGTATGAAATGCAGCTACGGGATATATGCAATGCTATGATCGGAAAATGTAATTCTAATCTACTAGAATGGCACTCAAAGCTAGGACATCAAAACATAGAACAAGTGACAAACATTCTTAATAAAACAAACATAGAATATAATGTTGGTGAAGAGATAACTTGCTTACCATGTTTGAAGGGCAAACAACATAGATTTCCTTTCTCAATTAGTGAAAATAGAGCAGAAAAACCTGGTGAAATCATACATATTGACATATGCGGTCCAATGGAAACTAAATCCCTAGGACATTCAAACTATTTTCTATTATTAAAAGACGATTTATCTAAGTTCAGAAAAGTATATTTCTTAAAGTACAAAAGTGAAAGTATTAAATTTATTACACAATTTATAAATGAAACAAAAGTTAATCCAGGACATTCAATAAAGATTATTCGCAGCGATAATGCAAAAGAATTTTGTAGTGAAGCAATGAAAGATTTGATGAGATCAAATGGTATTCAGCATCAAAAAACTGTAGCGTACACACCTGAACAAAACGGTTGTGTAGAAAGAGAGATGAGAACTATTGTAGAATCGGCAAGAACTATGCTACAAGAAAGTGGATTCAAAAAGTCTTTATGGGCTGAAGCTGTAAATACAGCAGTATATGTAATAAACAGAACTGGACCAAGTCGACAAAAAGGAAAAACCCCATATGAACTTTGGTATAATAAAGATTTCTTTGAAATAAACAATTTACAAATTTTTGGATCGAAAGTAACAGTTCACATACCATATCAGAAAAGGCAAAAATGGGACAGTAAAGCAGAAATTGGATATTTTGTAGGATATGGAGAAAATACGAAAGGTTATAGAATTTATTTACCTGAAAAAGAAAATGTTATTTTAGTCAGAGATGTGGTATTTATAAAGGAACAAGATAAAATTGAAATTGAACAGCATAAACAATATAATATGCCTATAGAACAAGAATTAGATAAAACTCTGGAAGAAAATTCAAGTATAATACAGAATGAACAACTACAAAGTGAACAAATTACAGAAGAAGTTCAACCAATACAGGAAGTCAGTAATGAAAATGTAGTTTATGAAGAGGTTGAATACCTCGATGAAGATGAAAATGACATTCTAGAAACTACAGAAAATACAGAAGTGAACACTAAAAGATTGAGAAGAAAACCTAATTGGATGGTTGATTATGAAACGGAATGGGAATCATCTGAATCTTTCTTATCTTTGTGTAATGATGAACCAACTTCATATAAAGATATAATGGAGCGTCCTGACAAATGCAAATGGGAAGAAGCTATACAAAATGAATTAAAAACACTAAGAGATCTAAATACTTGGGAAGATGTAAATGAAGTACCAGATGGAGAGAAGGTAATAAGCAGTCGTTGGGTTTTCAGAATTAAGGATACCGATGGTGAACCTAAGTATAAAGCAAGGTTAGTTGCTCGTGGCTTTGAGCAGACAAATATAGATGATCAAACTTATGCACCAGTTGCCAAGATGACTACATTTAGAACAATGATGGCGGTAACTACACAGAAGAAACTACCAGTCTATCAGATGGATGTTACAGGAGCATTTTTATATGGTGACATAGATGAAACTGTATACATGAAATTGCCAAATGAAAAATTATGTAAACTTAAAAAGTCAATTTATGGTCTTAAAAAGAGTCCTAGATATTGGAACAGTAAATTTCATAATTTTATGTTAAATGAAAAGTTTATTCAGTCAAAGAATGATCCATGTTTGTATTTTAAAAATGATAATAATAACTTCATGTATTTGATAGTATTTGTTGATGATCTTCTATATTGTGGTAATAATATTGAACTACTTAAAATGTTTAAAACAAACTTATGTAATACTTTTCAAATGAAAGACCTTGGATTAGCTTCTAACTATTTAGGTATAAATATAAAGCAAGATCTAGAGGAACACTGTACTATAATGAACCAGAAACAATATTTAGAAAGATTACTTCATAAATATAATATGTATAATTGTAAGACTGTATGTACACCTATAGAGGAGAATTTTAATTTTGATTTATTATTGAGAGATAAACCTGAAAATGATGTCATTGAAAAGAGATGTAGAAGTTTAATTGGAAGTCTAATATATGCTTGTACAACTAGACCTGATTTGTCTGTTTCGGTAGGTTTTTTAAGTCGATATTTACATTGTGCTAGTGTGGCTCTGTTCAAATGTTTAAAAAGAATTTTACGTTATATTAAGGGCACAATTGATATGTCTTTAGTTTATAAATATGATATTTCATGTGATGTGTTGCAAGGTTATAGTGACGCAGATTGGGCTGGAGATGTTAGAGATCGTAAATCTACTACTGGATACATTTTTTATGTATATAATTGTCCTATTTCTTGGGGTACAAAAAAACAGTCCAGTGTGTCACTATCATCATGTGAAGCTGAATACATAGCCTTAAGTTATTGTATTAGTGAAGGATGTTGGTTAAAATATTTACTTGAAGATTTTGGTTATAATGTTAATATTAATATTTTTGAGGATAACCAAAGTGTAATTAAAATTGCAAATAATAATGATAGTAACAAACGTTTGAAACATGTTGATATTAGATATCATTTTATAGTTGAAAAGGTATCTTTAGGATTGGTAAAATTAGAGTATATTAGCTCAAATTCCAATGTTGCAGATTTGTTTACTAAAACATTAGGAAGACAGAAGTTTGTAACTCTCAGAGATTTTATTTTGTTTATTGTATAATGTTAATGTTGTAATATGAATGATAGCGAGGGTCATTTGTCTTTAGTTATGTTATTTTTTGTACTGGTAAATTAACTGTTGAGGGGGTGTATTAGAATATGTAACATATCTGTGCAACAGTTAATTTTATATAATCTGTGCGATATTTTCTTAAAATCTTGTAACATTGTCTGTGGTCTCTTCCATAATAAAAAGTAAAACAGCAAGACGTATTTTCTTATTGTGAAATTAATTTTATTAACAAATAGCTCGGTTTATTGGGTGATTCACGGTAATCTGGATAAGCAAACTAAAATTCTAACACGCTTGTGACCAATTTAAAGTGTTGGATTTTTTGACACGAATCAATGGTAATTACGTTTGAAATCGTTTAAACGCTTTTGCACGTTAAATAAAGTTGGAGTAAGAGCTTGTAAAGATTTGGAGTCGGTGACTGCTTGTCTTGGTTCGACAAGTGTCATATACAAAGTTACTCTATGGCAAGTGTGCAAACGAGGCTTCTAGTTTGAAAAGAGAACGGAGGGCAAGCCGGCGGTGGAACACACATTTTGTTTGAGATAGCTTCTCTATGTATTACCTCAATGTTTACAAAACATATTTTTTTTTATTTTAATTTCATGATTTTTTTTGAAAATAAATATCTTCGTCTTTGGGTCACAAAAAAGAACTTGAGCACCAAATTTAAATTCATTTTAGTCCAGTAGTTTCGGAGTAGCTTGTTTTTAGGGTTCCGACACGAAAAAAATCAAAAACCGAACCGTTATAGGATCACTCACGTCTATAGTTGTAAAAAAACCAGTTTAAAACGTTTAAAACTGAAACGCACCGTTTAAAACCCGAAAGCCACCGTTTTAAACGGTGTAATACCCGACTGCGGAGACAAAAGAGAGTTATGTATTTGGAATTGTAAAGGCATAAAATAACGTGCAATATTTTACAAGCTAGTTACTTTAATGGTTTTATTTGTTGAAATAAAATATTTACAAGTAAAAAGAATATTACTACTTTTTAGAGTTCCGTAGCCAAATGGCAAAAAATGGAACCCTTATAAATTCGTCATGTCTGTCTGTCTGTATGTCTGTCTGTCTGTCTGTCCGTCCGTATGTCACAGCCACTTTTCTCCGAAACTATAAGAACTATACTGTTGAAACTTGCTAAGTAGATGTATTCTGTAAACCGTGTTGAGATTTTTACACAAAAATAGAAAAAAAAAACAATAACTTTTGGGGTTCCCCATACATAGAACTGAATAGTTTGCTCGAGAGACACTTTCGAAGTGGTAAAATATGAGTGTCCCCCCCTGTAACTTCTAAAATAAGAGAATGATAAAACTAAAAAAATATATATGATGTACATTACCATGCAAACTTCGAACGAAAATTGATTTGAATGAGATCTAGTAAGTAGTTTTTTTTTAATACGTCATAAATCGTAAACTGCGAAAAACATCGATCAAAGTTACAACTAACTACAAGAACTTTTATATTATGTTACTTGCTGCTACGGAACCCTTCATGGGCGAGTCTGACTCGCACTTGGCCGCTTTTTATATTATTGGTTAGGTACTTTAAATAATTGTTCTCTTAGCACTTCATACGAAAAAATATTTAACTTCCTACCTAACCTATGTATTGCACGCTTGCACGCACAGGCAGACCGGTCGGTTTGTGCGTGCAAGCTGGCAACGTTGCATAGATGAACTCGAATCGGTAATGAAATAATAAAGTAGTGAATAGGGTTCATGATAGGATTGACATTTTTAATAGTCACTGGAATAAAATTGCAATAGTTATAATGTATATTATTTGTTATTGTTAAATAGTATTAATATTAGATTTTATTTGTAGATATAAGTGCTAAATGTATTTACCTAACGCATTGGGTTATAGCCTGTAATGTTAGGGTGAAAAAAAAAAGGAATAAATAAATAAATAAATAAATAAATAAATGTTTTTTATTAAGAAGTTATTCAATTAGAGTTAATATGTATAATCATTATTATTTTTTGAAGTTTTTTTAACTTTTTGCGTTTTGAGCGCTAATTCTTAAGTAAAAAGTGAAAAAGGCATTTTTTCATTGCTTTTCACTAATATTAATTATTAGTAAAAAATCTAACAAACATGAAAATACACCGTTTGACACTCCGTTGCATGGCGAATTCGATAATCTAATGCATTCTGAGTTCATATTAAAAAAACACTGTTTCTAACCATAAAAACCGTAAAACACCGTTTTAAACGGTTTTAAACCAAAATTTTGGTTTTAAACGGCATGGTTTGATTCGTTTTAAACCGACCTTACAACTATACTCACGTCGTCACGAAATTATTATTTTTAGGGTTCCGTACGAAAAACGGAACCCTTATAGGATCAATCGTGCGTCTGGGCGACCGCCGTTCACAGCCACTTTACTTCGAAACTACTGGTCCAAATGATTTGAAATTTGGTACTCATGTACTTTTATGTGACCCAAAGACGAAGATGTATAAAGTAAACAACTGAATTTTGAAAAAAAATAATTAACGAGATCAAAATTAAACTAGAACTGTTTTGCAAACCATCTCGTGTGGTATGTCAACTTTACTAACAAAATAACTGACTTCAAAATAACTCAAAAAGTACTCGTCAGATCTCGCTCATATTTATGTGGGGCCACATGACAAGCACCAGCTTTCGACTAAAAAAAGAATCATCAAAATCGATTCACCCAGTCGAAAGTGTTGAGGTAACAAACATAAAAAAAAACAGTTGAATTGAATACCTCCTCCTTTTTTGAAGTCGGTAAAAAGGGCTTGTTGTCAGGATCTCAAATAATATATTTTGGTTATAGTTCTACAATGGAAAGTTTTAAAATTATTCAAGAACGACAAAAATTAATAAAATAGGAAAATAACGGTAAATACTTAATCAACGTACGAAACCCTCTTGTCAAGTTTATTTTATTATAGTTCCGCAATAGATACTAATTTATATTCTTTTAAGTGTCAGCAAAAAAAATTTGTCACGTGAAAACTAGGGGGGGAGGGAGGGGGTCTTCTTATATACCACGGTTGGTCACCGAGGGGGGGGAGGGGGGTAAAAAATGGTAAAAAATGGGTCACGTGGTTTGGGAACGTTCCCTAAGTCCCCATTGGTGGGTACACGAAATTACACACTATGGGTGGGTGGTGAGTGGTTGGATATTATGGGTATTTCTTATCTATAAGAAGAAGGAGAAACATTTATTTCGCCGAAATAATATAATTAGTACATGTCTGTGGCCGTGGCATTGAAATCTATATATATAAAAATGGATGTTGCTAAGCGCTAAACTCGAGAACGGCTCGACCGATTTGGCTGAAATTTTTTTTTGTATGTTCCTTGGAGTCCACGGTTTTTATAATATTAAAAAAAAAATTGCGCGGACAATACTAAAACAATACTTTTCTTTTCACATACAAAATTTGTTTCAGCATGTATGGTAGATGGTAAATATTCGAAATGGTATCCACGGGAATTAGTAGCAGAAACAATTAGATACCGGGAACAATGGCTAACCGCTATATCGTCGCCGATCAACTGCAGATAAAAGAAGATCAACAGTTGTAAAAGTAAATTAACTAAAAATCGAAATTGATAATCTCAGCACTAACTCCAATCACAGCCATATCGTTGACAGAACGAAGTCTGTCCGGGCAGCTAGTAGAATAATAATTATATCTATGATATATGTATATTCTGGCAACATTTTGTCTATTGACTTGTCTTCGTTGTCGTACCATAGAGAATTAAATCCGATGAACAAATTATTATAGATTAGGTAACAAAAGTCTGTGGATGTATACAGTACGTAATGTATATTTATATAGTCTGCGGTTGATAGAATAGAAAAAATAGAATCGAAAAATTGTTCTTTCGCGAAGTTGCGTCATCCACATGTTCTGTTCAGAGTGAAATAAAAAATTATAAAAGGCGAAATAAATTATTTAGTGCATTATTAAACGATTTAAAATGCTAACGGCAACGCGGGTGATTGGGCGTAAAGCCCTGGAATGTTCGGGAATTGGTACCGAGTTCCATACACACAGGAATTTTTCCACAATTCTGAAAAATGTAAGTAGCCTATTTCGTTAGAAAACGAATGAAAATCACTTGTCATGATGTGCAATACGTCTAAAATCTTATAATTATTTGGAAAATAAATATATTTTCTCTTGTAATCATGATAGAGATTCGCGTAATAGTTGTGAAATAGGGCCGGCTCCACTACGCACATGTGTTAACTTTTTAAATCATTATTTTATTATGTCTATTTGCAGACTGCAGCCCCCACGGTACCAATTTATCAACGACACCAGCGCAATGGTATGCAATATAGACAAAAGTAAGTATTTAAGATCATTATTTGGTCACCATTTTTTATAACCTAACTTGGAAGTTCTGCGATCGACCTTTGAAATTGCTAATCTGAGCGTCAATTTCAATTCAGTATGAAAATGTTATGGTTATTTTATGTGGAAAACAGAATTGTCCCCCTTAAAAAAATACAATACTTATCGTAATTACAAACTTAATCCAAGTTATAGACCTTGAGCGCGGGGTTCGCAGATCAAAGCAAAGCTCTTTAATGAGCACTTCTCAGGGCAAGCTCATTACCTTCTGATGCAACATAGCGGATTTGTACTCCCAAGTTATGTTACGACATAGGTACATATTTTATATATAAATAATTTAACAAGCTACCAATGGCATAGCATTGCAAACTTGTAATAGTAAATATAGATAATGCTTTAAAAATTAATAAAATTATATTTCAAATTAACAACATTTGTGGTGCAACAAATCTTAATGTTTAACTATATCCCAAACTCACCTTCTAATTGACTAATGCCCCAACTCAGAGTCACTAATGGTTACTTAAATTGCTCCATAGTAAAGAACATAGTAATTAATGGTTTAGGCATGAAAGCATAACAGACAGACGTTACTTTTGCATTTTTAATATTAGTAGGAATATTAGTAGAAATTCGTTCCACAAATCACCATATTTTTCTTAATCTAGCCGGATCAGTTTTTTTTATCCATCTTCATTGTTTTATTAGGTCCGAGGGAGTCAGAGGTGCAGTTATCGGCATTGATTTGGGAACCACAAACTCTTGTGTCGCTGTCATGGAAGGAAAAACCCCAAAGGTATGTACAAAAATTATAAATAGATAAAAAATAATTAATGAATATAAAGTTATGAGTTTTTAGTAACAACTAATTAAAAATATGCAAATGGTGGGTACTCTTTATATGAGTAATTATGGAAAAAATATATAATTTTACTCTGTAATAGGTGAGGTAAGTACATATATGTAAAGCGCACCTCTGCACTCACTTGCAGCTAGCCACTGACTGCCAGCTGGTGCATAGACACTACAATATCCATGTCAGTCTGAACGTGTTAAGACGCAGATGGAGTAGGAAAATAATTTTGTTACATAAATGTCAATAGGTGGTGGAGAACAGCGAAGGTTCCCGCACGACGCCCTCTCACGTGGCCTTCACGAAGGAAGGCGAGCGTCTGGTTGGCATGCCAGCGAAGCGCCAAGCTGTCACCAACAGCGGCAACACGTTCTATGCCACCAAGCGACTCATCGGACGCCGGTTTGAGGACCCCGAGGTACAGAAGGATTTGAAGAATCTGTCCTATAAGGTTGTCAAGGCATCCAATGGGGACGCTTGGGTGCAGGGTAAGTTTTGAGATTGATCAGTTAGTTTTTAAGTGCTTGTGTTTTTAAATAGAGTAATTACTGGAATTTAAAGGTGGATTCGTATTTGTGTAGTATTTATGTCTTATTAATGTTGTAATAATTCGCTTTATAAATTATTTATACTCACCTAAATGTATTTTATATTTTTATGACTAACCGTCTTATGTAGTTATCTAACTCTATTAAAAAAAGTTATCATGGTAATGACTTTTAATAGTTTTAATTTATTATTGTAATCTGGAATCTTGGAATATTACGTGCACTAAAATAGTAAATTGTGCTTTAGGAAAATTGTATACGTTTTTTAGTTTACAACATGTTCGTTCATCATTAATTTGTTGATGTTGTGTTGTGAAGAGGATAGTTACTCATATGTAACATGATATTTGGCCGAATCCACCATAAAAATGAGAAATGTTAAGTTATGAATGCACAAGTGAGCGGTGACCATGCAAAATCAACGCATGACTCACCTTTGCGGTAGTGCTAGATTGACGGTAGCTTAGCACCGGATGTAGCATTTCATATGCTGGGTCTTTATGAGGTCTACCGACATTTATTTTCTGACTATTTACTTTGGATAAATATTGGGGAAACAAAAAGTATAATTACGGTCTTTTCCCATAACAGGCAGCGATGGTAAAGTCTACTCTCCGAGTCAGATTGGTGCATTTGTGCTCATAAAGATGAAAGAGACTGCTGAGGCGTACCTCAATACATCAGTGAAGAACGCCGTTATCACCGTGCCGGCTTACTTCAACGATTCGCAGCGACAAGCTACTAAAGATGCCGGTTAGTATGGTCACTTTATGTCGTCATTATCATCAGCAAATCAAGTGTTTCTCGGCTGGGTTTGATCCCAAATAACCGTTGTCCATTAGTGTACATTAGGGGACATGAGAAAATGTGTTTGCGTGCGTGTAGTGTGTGTGTGTAGTGTGTGTGTGTAGTGCGTGGATATGTGCATGTTTGTGTATGTAAAATTATGCGTCGTCGATCGGTGCTCCGTGTACAATGGCGGAGCGCCTTTGCAGCGACGCCAGAGCGACTCGCGGAACCAGCTGGTGGCGACACCTATGTGCGCTACCTTCCTAGATACCGCGATACATTTGTACAATTAAAGTAGCCTGTATTTACCTGATTTAAACGCTATGGTTCTAACGCCCCAACTCAGAGACACTAACGGTTACTTTAATCGCTCCTTAGTAAAGAATCACCATACAAAATCTGTACTAAGGGGCGATTTAAGTAACCGTTAGTGATTCTGAGTTGGGGCGTAAGTCAATTGTAATGTAATGCAAATAAGTTTTTGTCTCTTGTCATTTAGGACATTAACATATAGTAACGAAAAAAATGTAAATTTTTGTGGCAGGTCAAATCGCCGGCCTGAACGTACTCCGAGTTATCAATGAACCGACCGCCGCTGCGCTCGCGTACGGCATGGACAAGGCTGAAGATAAAATGTGAGTAAAATATATGATGATATGAGTGTATTGAGTAATATACTCAATATTGGCGTCGTCGATCGGTGCTCCGTGTATAATCGCGGAATACCTTTGCAGCGACGCCAGAGCGACTCGCGGAACCAGCTGGTGGCGACACCTGTGTGCGCTACCTTCCTAGATACCGCGATACATTTAAAGCTATTTTTAATATTTTTGGGTTTAACTAACATGAATGTAGCGCTCGTAACTCGGCGGCATGTGTTGATCCTAGTCATTAGTTGGATGGGTGATTGCTTGACACAAAATTCTTGAGTGTTTTCGTGTTTCGGAGGACACTTCGGATGGCATGAAAATTGCGACTCTTTAGGTTGCCCAAGGCTATGAATTAGCTTTGAGAGTTGGGTTATTACCCTCAAACAAGAGATAGGTGCCGTGAGCAAATGTACCACCGAATAATGCTAAGTGGTCACGTTGCTCTTGAACATCAGTAAGGGTCCTTTCAGACAGACCGGCTCGGAGAGCATCAGCCTGCTCTTTTCTTTTCACACAGACCGGATCGTATACGCTTGTAATTGGTCGGAGCGGAGCCGCCAACTATTTCACATAGACCGGCTGGAAGAGATCTGAAAGCCGATCGGCTGCGCGAGCGAGAAAGAGCACGCAATCGGAGCCGGCCGGCTCCTCTTTTTATTTCACACGAAGCGCGTTCAAGCATTTTAATGACAAAAAAGGTGCACATGCAAAAATAAACTTTACCACAATTACTCAAAACTCTGTTTCCAACGTGATAAAAATCTGCTCTCCTCTCCGAGCCGGTCTGTCTGAACGGACCCTAAGACCAACTCTGATTCTTGCCAGATAAGAAACAGTAAAGAATCATATTTTCTCTTCACCAGTATCGCAGTGTACGACCTGGGTGGCGGCACCTTCGATATATCAGTGCTGGAGATCCAGAAGGGAGTGTTTGAAGTGAAGTCCACCAACGGAGACACCTTGCTCGGAGGTGAAGACTTTGACAATGTCATTGTCAACTTCCTTGTTGATGAGTTCAAGCGAGACGTGAGTATTATACAGTTTGTTTGTTAATCTCCGACGAAAACGGAGGGGTGAAGTTTGACTATCTGTGTATCTGTAGATCTGCATATTTTCTGGCATCGTAGCTCCCAAATGGATGTACTGATTTTGATCTATTTTTTTTTTGTAAGGTGACTTAATTGAGAGTGTTCTTAGCTAAGTTTAGTGTAAAGCCCAATGCATACGTAGCGGGGTTTTTTCCCGTACGGGACGGGAAAAAGCCCGTTATTAACGCTTAAATAAAACTGTCGGGAGCTTTTTAAGTTTTTAATTCAAGATTATGTAGATGCTTGTTGAGAGCAATTTTCAATGATTTATCTTTTGATTCAAATTCAAAATCATTTATTCATGTAGGTATCTTTGATACACTTATGCACGTCATTTTTTTAATAGACCAGCTTTTCGGAAAGGTGCTTTGTCATGGAGAAGAAAAGCCGAAAGAATGAATTAAAGAAATTCTCTTTTATGATCTCATTTGAATGTAAATGCTCTAAATATGCGTCGTCGATCGGTGCTCCGTGTATAATCGCGGAATACCTTTGCAGCGACGCCAAAGCGACCCGCGGAACCAGCTGGTAGCGACACCTGTGTGCGCTACCTTCCTAGATACCGCGATACAGTTACATACGTAGATAATTTATAATAGGGATGTTGACTAATTTTAGGATTCAATTTGATTTAACAGATAGAACCTTAAGATTCACGAAAAAAATATTATAAAAATAATAATCTTCAATTTTAAAACAAAAATTGATAAATAAAAATAATTTTCAAATTTCCCACCAAAAACGTCACGTGACGTCACTAGCCGATATTCAATACTATCTGTCGACTGAAGTTAGTTGCACTTGCATATAAAATAGGAACAATGACGTCATAAGCTCTAAATGGCGTTTGAGGTCACGTGACAGTGAGTACTATTTTTTACATTTTAAAATAATTATATTTAATTTGTTGTGATTGATTTCGACAAAAGAATAATATTTTAGGTTTTTAAATGTTTTCCTTTATACAATAAACATAAATTTATTTTAATTCACTGATAGTGTCAACATCCCTATTACAGCAAGTTTATAGCAGTTACTTAAATATAATGCCTGCAATTTACCGCATTACTCTTTGGAGGTACACAACTTGCCTCCCGTAATGCTCGACTGGCCATGGGTTCTCTGAATTCAGTGGAGGATGGATTCAGTGAGAGAAGTTAAATAAGTTAGTCCCAAACTAAACTATTATTATGAAGATTGTACCATCATGTCTTCTTTACAGCAAGGCATTGACATCCGCAAAGACGCGATGGCGATGCAACGTCTCAAGGAGGCGGCTGAGAAGGCCAAGATCGAACTCTCCGGCTCGTTGCAGACTGACATCAACCTACCGTACCTCACCATGGATTCTTCCGGACCTAAACATATGAATTTGAAGGTAATAATCTTGTTTTCACTCGTTTGTATCTGCCTTGGTTATGTTATGGTTGAGGCTTTGTAATCTTGACACTGATAAAAATAGCCTTTTATGATATTTGATGAGTTCCATCATTTCCTCATTGATTCGAAAAGAGTTTGTAAGAAACCAAATTTGAATAAAATTATTGATTTGATTCCATTATCAGATCAGAATTTTGATAAATATGGGATTAATCGGGAAGTATATCCTTCCGAAACTCAGTTGATAATAACATAATTTATGAGGTAACAAACTAAAAAAAACATACAACCGAATTGAGAACCTCCTGTTTTTTTAAAGTCAAGTCAATGAAATTTAACCCTGCCTGTGAAGCGAGGGGTCCCGGGTTCGATTCCCGGTCGGAGCAGATAGATATTTATGTGTGCATATCAAAACATACACAGCTCAATATGGATTGTCCCTTCCAGATGTCTCGCTCGAAGCTGGAGTCGCTGGTGGGTGATCTGATCAAGCGCACGGTGGCGCCGTGCCAGCGCGCGTTGCAAGACGCAGAGGTGTCGCGCACCGATGTCGGCGAGGTGCTGCTGGTCGGAGGGATGACTAGGATGCCTAAGGTAACACACACCGTGATAATATTTATCTCTTTCTCTCTCTATCTCTCTTTCTCTCTCTCTCTCTCTCTTTCTCTCTCTTCTCGTGACTAGGGTGCCCCGGGTAACGATGTGATGATCTTTCTCTCGCTCTCGCTTTCTCTTTTCTCATGACTAGGATGCTCAAGGTAACTGATACTGTGATAATCTGATATTAACAATTTAATCTAATAACTGACAGTTATTAGATTAAATTGTTCTCTTCTTTCTTCTCTTCTTTCTTGGTTGGCAACGTATCTGTGATGCCTTTGGCGTTACTGATGCGCGACAATAGCCACTTACCATCAGGTGGATCGTCAGTTTATTTGCTGGCTATTACCATAAAAAAATTGACATTTGCAATATTCTGTCTATTAATTATGTGGCTTTTTTACAGTTCCTCTGTAACTTACTGGTGATTCTATAGGTTAGGTAGAATTGGGACTGCTCATTTATTTCACATTGAAAAGATGAAAAGATTAACAAAAGCAAAAGAACAAAGAAAAGAATCTGTGCTTTTGTCTCTGGTCCTCTCCCTAAGGTCTACACACAGTTTACATCTGATTATACAGCACCGAATGCACAAGCCAATGTTAGAGCCAATGTCTGACTGGGCTGTCAGTACGACCGGTGCTAGAGTGAAATGGAGACATATTCCCCGCTCGTGTTTGTATGCTTGTGGGTTATAATCTCACAGACATGTTTTATAGCTATATAATAATGATATTGAGTTTAGTACATTAGGTATTGGGCACATAAATGGATAAATTGATGATAATCTGTGTGAATACATATTTTATTTAATTAACCTGTCGAGTCACAGGTGTCTGTAATGTCTTATTCGTTATTTGTTTGGAGAAAAATACCCCAAATAACATTTCCATTGCACCAATAAAATCATCTATCCTCATTATTAACAGGTACAATCAACAGTCCAAGAAATCTTCGGACGCGCTCCCTCCCGCGCCATCAACCCTGACGAAGCCGTGGCGGTTGGTGCTGCCATCCAGGGCGGAGTCCTAGCCGGTGATGTCACCGACATCCTACTGCTCGACGTGACCCCCCTCTCGCTGGGGATCGAGACCCTCGGTGGGGTGTTCACCAAGCTCATCACTAGGAATACCACTATACCCACTAAGAAGAGCCAGGTGTTCTCTACTGGTGAGTTTCGTTTGTTTTTAATGCGGAGTGCTAGCCGGTGACGTCACATCTGCTGCTTGACGTGACCCCCTCATGCTGGGGATCATCTTAGCACTTTTTACATAAATCCGGCTGAAGTGACCAAAATATGATGGGAAATTTTCCGTTGCCAGTTGAAATACTCATATTTAAAGGTTTTTTAATGGTTATTTAGGTGTTCTCTACCGGTGATATTGTTGTTTGTTTTTGTCGTTTGGCTGTTCTAGACTCTAGTTGAAGTTTGGCCGTAATTATGCGGGTTATTGTAGTATGTATGTTAAGGAGATAGTTTTCCTGAAGCCTTATGCTGAACGCACATTGTCCTATACATATACGGACGCATTCGTTATCAGCATCGGGCTCTCATATGATTTCATACAAATGCGATGCGTCCGGCGTGGACGGTGCGGACAAATGTGCGTTCACTATTATGCTTTGCTTGATAAAAGATTATTTTAATGTAAGTCTGTTATTATTGCTTTAATAACTATCAATATAATTTTAATTATGCGTCGTCGATCGGTGCTCCGTGTATAATATCGGAATACCTTTGCAGCGACGCCAGAGCGACTCGCGGAACCAGCTGGTGGCGACACCTGTGTGCGCTACCTTCCTAGATACCGCGATACAGTTTTAATTCTTTATTTATATAATTCAATTCGAACGGCTTAGCCGTAAGAAGCAGCGTGTAGTACTGACTACAATTATATAAGATGTATGTTTTATATGTTTTTCTTTTACAACTTAATGCCTCATTATGCGGCTTACGTAGCGCGTTAAATCGTGAATGGTGGAATTCTAATTCTTGTCGATGAAACCGCAACGAGTTATCACTTAACGTGTAGGACATTAAAAAGACGGCCTTTTTAGCGCGCTGTTGGCTACACCAGAGTAATGTCATTCTTGTACCATCAGTTTTTCAAATTCATGACGTCATGACCAAACCACCTTTCTCCCCCCCAGCCGCCGACGGCCAGACCCAAGTGGAGATCAAAGTGCACCAGGGTGAGCGCGAGATGGCGGCGGACAACAAGCTGCTGGGCCAGTTCTCGCTGGTGGGCATCCCGCCGGCGCCGCGCGGCGTGCCCCAAGTGGAAGTCACCTTCGACATCGACGCTAACGGGATCGTTCACGTCAGCGCGAGGGACAAGGGCACGGGCAAGGAGCAGCAGAGTGAGTTGTGTTATAAATCTATACTAATACTAGCTGCCCGGACAGACTTCATTCTGTCAATTTTTTTATTATTATTCTGTGATGTAAGCTATCCTATCTTTTTAGTTGGATCGAACTGCACACAATGTGCAAATTTGATTAAAATCGGTTAAGTAGTTTAGGAGTCCACCGCGGACAAACAACGTGACACGTAATTTATATATATTAAGACTAGCTGCCCGGACAGACATCGTTCTGTCAAAAGTTTTTTATTTCGAGATGTAAGCTATCCTATCTTTCAAGTCGGATCAAACTGCACAAGGTGTGCAAATTTGAGTAAAATCGGTTCAGTAGTTTAGGAGTCCATCGCGGACAAACAACGTGACACGTAATTTATATATATTAAGATTATAATGAGGAAAGATTTGATTGTTTGCATTGAATGGGCTTTGGCCGATTTTATGCGAATTATGCGTCGTCGATCGGTGCTCCGTGTACAATGGCGGAGCGCCTTTGCAGCGACGCCAGAGCGACTCGCGGAACCAGCTGGTGGCGACACCTGTGTGCGCCGCCTTCCTAGATACCGCGATACAGTTACTTTAAATACTTTGACCTTTATAAAGCCGACTATTGTTCATTTTGTTTTGAGGTGATTGAATGATTCTTTTATAATTACCTAATTATTTTGATTTTAAAATGACTATATTTGGAAAGTAAAGATGTAACAAACTTCTTCGGAGTCCAGAGATGGGTGTACATGACAACACAGTATTAAGACTGCAATAGTTAAGACTTACTATTTCAGTTATTTGTGAATATATAGTTCGCGTAATTTTACTATTAATTGCTCAGTAAAAATCTTTGATTTGTATAAATGATTGAACTATAATTCAATCATAACGTGTCCACCCAGTCGTGATCCAGTCATCGGGCGGTCTGTCCAAGGACGAGATAGAGAACATGGTGAAGGCGGCAGAGCGGTTTGCCGCCGAGGATAAGTCGAGACGCGAGCGGGTGGAAGCCGCTAACCAGGCGGAGGGAGTGCTACACGACACCGAGACGAAAATGGACGAGTACAAGAGCCAATTGCCGCAGGATGAGGTATGGAGGTTTTTTTACTTCAAAATAAGTTAATCCTTGACAACAATCTCACCTGATGGTAAGTGGGGATGTGGTCCGTGATGGTGAGCATACTAATTTAATAAAAGCCTATTCACTCTTTTATAATACTTACGTAATGATACTTATTGGTCATTGTTGTGTGAAATTGGCGACCAGGTTTTTTGAGGGTTGAAATACAAGCGTTGGAGTGTATGTAGCAGTGTCTAGCCTCTATCACAACACCGGGACAAAAATGGGCGAGTGCAAGAGCCAATTGCCGCGGGAGCGAGCGAGATACGGAGTATAATACTTCCGGGTCATTGTGTGTAAATTGGCGACTAGGTTTCCTGAAGGTCGAATAGTGACCGCGTTGACGCTGCCAACAAGGCAGGGAGTGGATTTATCGTGTAACAAAAATGGACAACAATAGACAACCAACGGTCTATATGGTTGAAGAGTATATTCCGTATTTTTTTTTTTTTATAGATGGTAACACATTCATACAGGTCTACGCTGCTCTTAACAACCTTACACATTATTTTTCTTACCAGTAACCATAATTTATTCACTTCTCTTTTGACCCAATTAAAGTCCCAACTTTTCATAAAGTATTAACCAAACCCATGTGTGTGCAGTGCGACAAGCTGCGCGAGGAGATGGCCAAGCTCCGTGAGCTGCTGGCGCAGAAGGAGTCCGCGGAGCCCGAGGCGATCCGCACGGCCACCGGCACGCTGCAGCAGGCCAGCTTGAAGCTGTTCGAGCAGGCGTATAAGAAGGTGAGCTGTTAGCGATATAAGCCATATTACACAAGTGAAACGATAAATATGAAGATTCGGCCGAATGTTTAGTCTGTATTTATATGACCGTTTTCGTTGTTCTCCCCATAGACATAATACTACTAGACTAGACAAGCGGGCCTTCTTTGCGTCACGCTATTAGAAAGAGAAAGAGACCAAGGAGACTCGCGTAACTCGTAAGTAAGACAAGGATAGGTTTACCTCCTGCCTTTCTTCGCAGCGTGACGATTTCACTGACATATGCTCAGATACCTTGGTAAGACAAGGATAGGTTTACCTCCTGCCTTTCTTCGCAACGTGACGGTTTCACTTACATATGCTCAGATACCTTGCCTAGTCTAGTAGTATTATGTCTATGGTTCTCCCACTGCCCAAAGGTTGATTGGCAGAGAATGCTTTTAGCATTAAGTCCGCCTTTGGTACTGATACATTTTGTATGGTTCAATAAAGTTTAAATAAATAAATAAATCAATGTTCGATCAAAAATATGCCGAACTGAAAATTCGGCCGAATAGTTCGGTTTCTTATCACACAGTAAACAAGTTCATAGTAAGGGTCAAAACACATTTATTCGGCTCCATTCGGCTTTTGTCCATAGTAAACAACGATTTTGTATGGAGACGCGTACGCAGCCTTTCGGCTTTTCGGCGCCGATTCCGCTTTCGCGGTAAACAAGTAGAAAACGACGACAAATGTGTTTTATCTTTCGGCCGCGTTCGCCGCGTACGACGTCGAACGCGGCGGAACAGCGCCGCGCTGTAGGTAGGTATATGGAAGATTTTTGACTCCTTGGCCTTGTCGACAGGTTGCGACCTTCATAGTTCCCGTATAGATTATACCTACTAACGTCTTCGGACGGACTTCGCAGCGTATTCAGCGCCGTACGCAGCCGTTCGCATTCTTACGACGCCGTAAGCAGTCGTTCGCATTCTTACGACGCCGTACGCGGCTGATAGAAGCCGAGCCGAATAAGTGTAACCAAAATCATTCGGCGAAACGCGAATGGCGCCGAATAAATGTGCGTTGACCCTAAATCACTGTTTTCAGTCT
Organism: Thymelicus sylvestris; assembly: GCA_911387775.1. Classification (NCBI taxonomy): domain Eukaryota; kingdom Metazoa; phylum Arthropoda; class Insecta; order Lepidoptera; family Hesperiidae; genus Thymelicus; species Thymelicus sylvestris. The sequence goes on along the minus strand of OU426887.1, from coordinate 14,613,751 downwards.
TTGCAGTAAATTAGGGAAAAAGGTAGTTTGATCCAAAAAAAATCATATCATTTTCCCGGAATTCATACTTCAGATTTTAATGTGCAAGGATGTGGCTTGCTTACTGACTTTCCGATATTGGGACAACGACAAAAAAAACCCCTTTCAAAATTAAAAAAAAGTCAAAGGTTGAAACTTAGCAGTTTAAAATACCATTCCATCATGCACAAGTACCAATGGAATATAACTGAGTGGTACAGAGTCCTGCAACCGTTTGTGTGATGCACATTTTTGAGCCATTGTATTACCAATAGTGCAGTGGTCAAGTTATGTGCTAGATGAAGTCGGGGCAGGTTATCATCCCCTTGTGCTACCTTGCGCTTGGGGACGATTAAAACCCCTACATTTTTGATAACATTTCAACGTTTATATCATTTATTTGTTTAACATATTAGATTTGTGTAATAAAATTAAATATTTTTTTGGAATTAGTTATTACAAATGCTGTTCAAAATTTTTCAAACCAATTTTATAACATCTCCGTTTACAGATGGCTGCCGAACGCGACGGTCAACAGACGCAGCAGTCTACGGAACAGCCGACAGACGACAAGCAGGAGAAAAAGGAAGAGAAGAAGAACTAAGAAGATAACCGAACAAAGAAGATTTACAAATGCATAAGCGTACACTATTGTATCATTTGTATTTTGGTTGTATGACTGTTATGTTTTGTTTTGCTGCACACGACTATGAGATGTATTTGTTCCGCACACATGTGCAGTCGTGCATTAGTGTGCGTCGCAGTTTGCTTTGTATTATTGCCAAGTTATAGATTCACAGTTTTGGAGAATCGGTTATATTCAGGTTACAAGGTAAACTTCTAGGTTACATTGTTTCTAAAGTATTTTGATATATCTGATATTTGAAAGTGACCACTTTATCAAAGTCAACATTGTGACCACCCCTTGGAATGAAATGGAATACATTTCAACTGATAACCTTTTAATTATTGTTCATTTTAACAATTATCAACATCTCGTTAGGGAATGAAGATATATTCATCTGCATGTATTTCTTTAATTTTTAGTTATTTGCGTATAAATTGACTTGTTTATTCAAATGATAATTTATTTAATAACTTTTAATACCTGTAGATTTTTTAACTAGATGTAACTATATTATTCCGAGGGGTCTTTTATAAATATACAATGCAATATCTTGGTTGTTATGGCTCAAATATTATGTTATTCAGTGCAATGTATCTCAATACATAAGTAAGAACATGATTCAAGTGTTCCGTACTTCAATACTGTGTATTTGCCGTTAGTTCTCTGCGGGATATGGCTGAACCAAAATTACAGTGTAGGATTTACAAGTAGTTAATTTCATATTGGACTGGTTTCCGTTAGTTAAGTTGTTAGAATCCTTAATTTGTAATATAATATTATTAATTTTAGATTGATAGCGTGGCTGGATGTCGTTGGGAACAATTTTGTGGGTATTTTTGTTTTTGTGAAATAAACAGATTTTGGGGGTTGATCGCACTTTGTTGCGTTTGGTTAGTCTGTGTTAGACTGAGTAGTTGGATATTAACATCGCAGTTTCGCAGTTATGCTATGAAAAGCATCGAGCATCGCAAAACTCAATTTTTAATGATAAATGTTGAGATAGAATAATAAAAAAAAACTTCATAATATTGAATTATGCAATTTAGAAGCAAAAAACTATATTTATTAAGGCTTCCACGGCTCAGATTTAATGGAAAAGTTGAGTAACTTATAACTCTTAAGCCAAATATATTTTATGGAGACATAGATGTGCTACTTAATACTATTAATTCAAATTCAAAATTCATGCAGGTATCATTGATACACTTATGCACGTCATTTTTTTTAATGAACCATGATTAACTCCTCAGTCCTATAAAAGAGGTATACTATCTCGCTCTAACGCAGACATGTGCATTTAATTAAGTATTAGAGTAGGTACAATGTTTCCGAAAGTATTAAAATACCCTAGAAAATGTTCTCTGTAGATATTTTTTGTTTTTTTGTTGCCAGTTCTTATTACAACACATGTATTTCGTTTTTGTTGATTATTTCCCAGTACTCGTCCTAGTGTCGCGATTATTATGATATTTACTGAAATGCATCATAGTTTCATCTAAACCGAAGAAATAATCGCTTAAGTTTGTAAACTACTCCTAAGTGGATTTTAATAGTCCGTTTGCCGGCTATAAAACAATAATTACTTAGTTCAAAACTTACGAAATGGAAACTATTTTCGTGTATTTGCTTACGAAATACAAATATAATAATATCAATGTTTAAAGTCTAAATTTATGCACTAATTACTAACGCGCTGTACTACGTGAGCGATCTAAAACAACAAACAGTCGAAATGTATTGAAGTGTCCTGCGTTACGTACGTAGCATCAAGGTGCTTTGCGATGAGTCCTCGACGGACCTCAAACAAAAGACTGTGGAAGAAGTTGAGAGTAAAGGCCAATGCATACGTAACGAGTTTTTTCCCCGTGTGGACGGGGATGGGGCATAAATATACGTGCGTGCCTCGTTCCCGTCCCGTACGGGATTCCGCTGCGTATGCAGTATTGTATACATTTTCTATGAAGCGATGTTTCCAAAACTTGCTGTCCCGTCCCGTACGGGAAAAAACCCCGTTACGTAAGCATTGGGCTTAAGGAGGACAGTCCTGAGAGTAAGGAGGACGGTCAGTGTACTGTGGAAGAAGTTGATGACGAGAAAATGGGCGTGGCCGAGACGTATGCGGATTATATGCCAACGAACGTTTCTCATCGGCGACGGCGACGGCGTGGGCTAGGGCTACACGATAGCGGGCATCATCTCAGAGAACTACCTGAAGGGCCGCGAGCGCGCCATCTGGGTGTCCGTCTTCAACGATCTCAAGTACGATTCTGAGCGGGAATTGCGCGACATCGGTGCCGGGAAGATTGAGGACCATCCCTTGAATAAGTTCGAGTACGTGAAGATCTCGTCGGCGGTGAACGGCAACGTGAAGAAGGACGTGGTGTTCAAGTGTCCGACATCAGGTACCGCACGCGCTTCAAGCAACTGCTGCAGCCTTCCCCACGTTTATGGATTTTATTTGTGCTGTGGAAAAGAGAGGCGTAGGCGCAATGGAGATAGTGGCGATGGACATGAAGTTGCGGGGGATGTTATAGCGCACCAGCTGTCGTTCCACGGCGTGTCCTTCAAGACCGAGGAGGTCCCGCTCTCTGAGGTCTTTAGAGCGACCTATGATAAGGCCGTCGTTTTGTAACGCAGGACACTTCAATACATCTCTACTATTGTTTTCGCGTTCACGTTGAGTCGCCCACGTAGTATCAAGTCTCATTAGAAATATTAGTGACGTCAGCGTTACAAGAAATCGTACAGTAGTTAAACTCTGTGTATTACAATATATAACTTTATTCATACGATCTATGATGATCATAGTGGATAACCACAGTGCAATTTGTCATATAGTACCTTTTTACTTATCTGATGGTGATGTGCGGGTTAGTTGATCATACCACTTAGCCCTTTCGATAGCTATTGAACACCAGATCGAATAAGAATTTAAAATCCCGCTGTAAGTGGATTTTAATAGCCAATAAATAATGAAATATATGTATTGTAATATAAATATGTTATTTAGTTATCGCTGTGCATCCGCCGGTGTGTAAATGTTGGTTGTTGGTGGGGGGTGTGCGGCGGTCGGCTATTGTGAAATTGAATGTGTGTTTGTCGTTAGAATAGTGAAATATATTATTTCGAGAATTATAACTGCGTTTCATTTTCCGACCCTGCATTTATCCGGTTAAGTTGTACCAAAGTATAAATAGCTTGCATAAGTTTTAAGCTTGAAATAAAAATAACCCAATGTATAAGTAGATATTTATTTACAACAAATATTTTTGTACATTTATTTTTAAATAATATTTAAAGAGCTAATAGTAACTATTCAATTCCTATAGTATACTATGATGCTAAATAATGGACGGATTGTTTATAAAGGCATGCTAGGATAAAATGTAAATGACATGTATGTACGGTACAGAAACATAAATTATGTGCGATAACGCGATATGTGGGTCATTTCAGGTGTTCTAATTGAGTCCTTACATAATATCATAGTAATATCATATTAATGATAATAAGAGATCAATCTTGGTCTATTATAACACAAGCTGAACGGATGCCATAGATTACCCCCACAAGATACCGCATACAAGGCAACTGACGCGCGGCAACATAGAAGTGCTTTTGCTATGCATATGAAGCTGTACTAGCATTCACGACATTAGTATCGACCAAGACCTTTGACCCGTATACACGCGGATCTTTCAGAATTTAATTAATTTCAAAAAAGCATTCGCTGATGGAACCATGGCTTACTGCAGAGTGAAATGGTGTGATAAATCAGTGCGTAAAAACAGTTACCAAAACGATGGCATATCATTTCATAAATTAGTAATTCATATTTATTTTACAAATTTTCTTCTAATGAAGCAGAGTTCAACTTATGCTGGTTTTGAGAGTGACATTTTGTAAAAATTTCATTCCTAATTCAAAATAATTATCTTGTTTCTGACTAAAGACAATACTAGGGAAGTGAATTTTTCATTTTAAACGCGTATCGATATTAATTTTGTGGATATTGCTATGAAATCGATAATTTCTAACAAGTTATAAGTGGGACAAAGGTTGCTGTAGTCAAGGATAACATTATTTATTATACGAAAAAACATTGTGGTAATGATTTTATAGATTTCCTAGATGCCCCGAGAGGACGGAAAAATGTATAGAAGCAATGCACCGTGGAGAGGGATGGTTTCCTACCAAATACAGTGTCGTTTGTTTAACAGAGTTTCAAGACTTGCGTTTCTATTCTTCTTGATAAATATACTAAAGAATGTTGTTCACGCCTGTAATATTGGCACTCACACTAGTCCAGTTTCTATAGAACTTATATTTGTAATGTAATGTGTGTACTGCTGTTGGTGTGCTAATAAAATAAAATAAAAAATAAATAAATAATAAAATAACACACTTTTCAGTTGACAGTTTCTACTATATGAAGAAATAATCATCGAAGGTTGATCATCGTTATACCTACCAGTTTAATATGAATATAATATTATACAGGGTGGATTTTTGAGACGGGTCAGTAAGGGCAGGTACCTTAACCGTTATAGTTACAGGAAAACGTTCCTAGGAGACTATCCATAACTTTTTAAGATATTCTGAACTGCATTCACAGATTTTTGAAAAAATGTACGGTCAGTGAAAAAAGTACTAAAATCCAAAAAAAAAAAAATTTTTATGCCTATCGATCCTACTTCGTATGGGGATCAAAATACTCTATGGGACCATTTAAGGTATGAGTACTAGAAATGTCAGAAAATGCTAAAAACATTTTCCATACATTTTGTACTGAAAAACGATAAATCAACTCGAAAAATCATTTATCGCCAAACAATCCTATTTCTTACTGCGATTAAAAGATTATTTAAGGCCTATTGAAATTTAAATACAAAAACTACGGTAAGACAACATATCACACAAACTTAAAAATAAGTTAACTATTATTCAAAATGACCGCCGTTTTCACGAAGACACGCTGCAAGAGGTGCTGTTAGTGGTCCATGGTCCAATTAAGTGGCCACCTCGCAGCCCCAATCTAACGCCTCTCGAGTGTTTTTTGTGGGGCCACCTAAAAAATGAAGTCTACAAAAGAAAGTACGAAAGTGTTCAGGAGCTGAAAGAGCCATTAACGAGGATTTTAAATAATATCCATCAAAGAAAACTTTCCGTTGCTACTTGCTCAGTACAAAAACGAGTGAACTTATGTATTCGTGAAAACGGCGGTCATTTTGAATAATAGATAACCTATTTTTAAGTTTGTGTGATATGTTGTGTCTTACCGTAGTTTTTGTATTTAAATTTCAATAGGCCTTAAAGAATCTTTTAATCGCAGTAAGAAATAGGATTGTTTGGCAATAAAGAATATTTCGAGTTGATTTATCGCTTTTCAGTACAAAATGTATGGAAAATGATTTTAGCGTTTTCTGACATTTCTAGTACTCATACCTTGAATGGTCCCATAGAGTATTTTGATCCCCATACGAAGTAGGATCGATAGGCATAATTTTTTTTTTTTTGGATTTTAGTACTTTTTTCGCTGACCATACATTTTTTCAAAAATCTGTGAATGCAGTTCAGAATATCTAAAAAAGTTATGGATAGTCTCCTTGGAACGTTTTCCTGTAACTATAACGGTTAAGGTACCTGCCCTTACTGACCCGTCTCAAAAATCCACCCTGTATATTTATTAAAAGTATCGATATTTTCATTGTATTGTTATTCATTATAATTGTCCTGAAAGTAAATACCTAATGATAATAACAAACATCGATCGTACGATTAATCGATCATACTCGTACATACTCAATCACTATGGACGGGTTGAGCTTGATAAATTCCAAGTTTGAATTTTAAATATCCAATCACAGCGCATCTGTTTCGTACCCCGCAAACCGCACCTTCCGCAAAATTGTGACTTTGAAGTCTAAGAAAATTTCACTAATACGGAATCTATTGGAGGTTATCTATGACGGATGCGTACGCGTCCCAATACAAAATGCTATATTTTATGGACAAAAACTGAATAGAGCTGAATAAATGTGCGTTGACCCTTAAAATACAATATAACAAAACCGGCTCTAGATGCCAAGACAACCCCATAACAAAAATTCTGGGGCCGCCACTGATAGCATAGAATAACACACCAAAGTCATCACCGGAGCGGGCTAGAAAGTAAAAGAGAGATCCGCATTATTCTTATCTTTACGAGTTCCTAGATTTCTACCGCTGTGCCGTAATTCTCTTCACATAGAATCTATACCAATAACAACTGCATTTAACGACTTGACTGGCTTTCAAACCACATCCAGATCTAATCGCGCTCGACTGCTAATCAGCGGTGGTGGAGGATGGGACGGAGGGCTCGTCTCTGGAGGCCAGGAGGGCTCGGAGCGTCAGGGCCTCCTGCCGTAACGCTGTGATGTGCGCTCGGAGAGACGCGTTCTCTTGTTCCAAGACACAAGCGCGCCATGCGATCTGAAAATAATCTAAATTTAACCAAAAATGATTACATTACTGCCTTCAAATAACTAGTCTTTCATATTTATAATAATTATGTAACTATTATAGTTGACCCGGCGAACTCTGTATCGCTTAAGAAACTATTTTTTTCCTAAAATAAAAGTGCCTACGTTACTCCCTTGTTACATCAGCTATCTGCCAGTGAAAGTCCCGTCAAAATCGGTCCAGCCATTTCAGAAATTACCCGGAACAAACAGACAGACAGACAGACTAAAATAGTAAAAAATGTTGTTTTGGTATTTGGTACCGTGTAAGTATACATACATCCAAATGCACTTAAGCCACTTAGTAAAATGCAGTTATTTTAATATTATAAACAGACACTCCAATTTTATTTATTTGTTTAGATTATAGATGTATAGACTATAATATGCTCTTCGCAAGGTTGTGTCCGCCCTTTCCGGGATAATAAGTACAGGGTAGGTATTATTACAGAATACAGATCATGGTCTAAGTACTCGTGTGCAAAATTTCATGAAAATCCGTTCAGTCAGTTCGCTTTGCGTTAAAGACTAAGGTGCTTGTTCACACTGAACGCGCGGGCGCGGGCGCGGTAAACGCTACATACACCGCGCGCGCGTTTTGATGTGAACACTTTCATAGTAGGTCATAGGTAGGACCGCGCCCGCGAGTTCAGTGTGAACAAGCACTAACAAACATCCATCATAGAAACTTTCACATTCATAATTTATAGTAAGTACGATTATGTAGCCAACTGTCACTATGGCCAATTACCTGGTCTTCTCTTATCCGGCGCGCGTCCCTGGACTTCTTGGCAGCTTGGTTGTTCCGTCGGCGCCGCTCGAAGTACTTCTCGTCCTTCATCTCCGGGGGGATTGGCCTCTTCTCCCCCCGTCTGCGGGCTTCCTCGCATACTGTCAGCGCTGGAGGAGTCGTTGGTGGAACTGTTTGACAGATATTTTGTTTATTTTTAACCGACTTCAAAAAAAGGAGGAGGTTCTCAATTCGACTGTATTTTTTTTATGTTTGTTACCTCGGAACTTTCGACTGGGTAAACCGATTTTGATGATTCTTTTTTTAATCGAAAGCCAGGTGCTTGTCATTGTGGTCCCATATAAAGAACGAGATCTCACAAGTAGTTTTTGAGTAATTTTGAAGTCGGTTATTTTTTGTTAGTAAAATTTAGATTAATATAGCTATTGCACAATTATTGTATAATATGTTTTATCTTTATCGTTTTTCATATGAATGAAAGAAATAAAACACCATAAGTGCCTTCTACAACTTTGCTTGTATTTATGATAAAAAGGGTACCTAAGCCTATAGTCACGTAAAAATTAAGAAATTATTTAGTATCTATTGATTGGCTTGGCTTGGAGAAGATTGGTTATTGGCTTTTAATCCTAGAATTAACATTTTTAAAAGTTATACCTACCTATTAAAAACTTATTGTCACTAATATTCTATTGATTTCGACTTACTGGGTGGTCTTAGCGGTATGTGCTGGCAGTATGACGGCAGGCACTGAGGAGGTGGCAGCGAGGCCAGCAGCGGTACCACGTGCCTCACATCTGTCAACACACACACACACACACACTTTAACACTCACACAATCACATTGTCCTCACTAGTTCCATGATCGATCGACAAAGTTAAGCAACAGTGAATGCAGCTGACAGTTGGATGGGTGACTGCTACTGGCAAAATTTTCTTGAGTGCCTCCGTGCTTCGGAGGGCACGTAAAGCCGTCGTCCCGGCTGTTAATAACAGTCGTCAGTCGTTAAATCATGTTGTATGCGATCGGGTGGCAATTGGCATGAAAACTTCCGACACTGGGTTGGCTACTAACCCCTCCACCAATTTGCACCGGAGCAGCGTGGTGGAGTATGCTTTTGGCCTCCTCAAGAGTGGCAAGAGTGGCTATTAATGAGATGAAGCCTGTAATAAGTAGAACGTTTTGTAACCGTTACTACCTACTCTGAGTAGGTAGCTAGACTAGCTATATAGGTACTAAATTAAAATTGTGTTTCAGCTCCGACGCATGACTGGAATTTAACGCCATCTAGTTTGCGATCGTCAAATCAGTAACAACGTCATTTTATAGTACGACGACGATGATGATGATAATGATGTTGTTTCACATCATCAGAATGGAATATAACAAGATTATTATTATCATTAAATGTTACTGATCAGTAACCACGCCATCTAGATTCTGTGTTACGAATCTTTTTCTTGAGGTACTTACTCGCGCGATGGAACACTTAAGACTGGACAAAAGCCTTCAAGATATGAGCTGGGGATATTATGCTACAAACTGTTCTTGTATGTTTGATTGCTACAAACATATAGGTTACCAAACAAACAATTGATTTGACAAACAAAGAGTAATGACGTGGCGAAGTATGCATTATTGAGGGTTAATTACTTGTGCCATCAATGTAAGCAGGTGCACACTCCCCTTCCGTACAGGCGACTACGGAAGTGTTAAATTTAATTTATTATTTAATATTTTATTAAAAATTCGTAATAAGATTTTGTATGTGAATATCGAACAACCAACAAGGTGAGCCATTATATTGACTGATCATCGTTGTCTCTGGATATCAGCAAAGAACTAAGGCATCATCGATGCGTTGTCGAAAAAGAAGGAAAGAGAAAAGGAATTTTTTTTTTCCATTTTTTTATGTTCTTCTACACCACAGAATATACACAGTGTTCCTGAGGATATGCATTAACTTTGGCCTGTTATTCTGGTGCTGCTGATTTACTTGGGCAACGACGACCATTTACCACGTGGCTCGCCCGCTCGTACTTATGTCGACTTTTTACACAAAAAAAACATTTCTCGTAGTCCATCCAATTTTAACTACCAAGGTATTTCTATTGTCCTTTGTATAATCAATTGTACCAGGAACAGTCACACTACGCAAAGCCAATTTTGTATTAGCTTACGGTTAATAACATTTCAAGTAAACATGACTCTCATTCTGCTTATTGACGCGTCATGGCGTCACTTCAGCACACAGCCGTCGTAATTAATGATATAAGTTATGGACGGGCCTGTACGTCGTACGGTGCGGCATGGCCGTGCCGTGGGAGCTAGCACCTGGTTGACACGGTCGCAGGCCACGTAATGTTAAACGGTGATGGTGTTCAATAGTTTAATGTACCCCCAATAATACTTAGAGGGTCATTGTTTGAGGGATTTATTGTCGATTCATGTGTTAGGTTTCAAGAACGTTTACATAAGTAATGAGCTGAAAAGTTATAGGTATTATCTTAATGCTAATATACTCTGAAAGGAAGCAGCAGGCATTTTGAAGCGTATTTTAAAAGAAAGTAAAAAAAAAATACTTCTTCGCTGACTTTTTTTTATGAAAATAGCCGGCAAACGAGCTGATGGTAAGTGGCTATCGTCGCCCATGGACATCAGCAACACCTGATGCGTTGCCGGCCAAGAAAGAAAGAAGAAAAAGAAAGAACTGGCTCTCAAGCCCCCAGCCGGGACACACGCGTACTTGGTGCCTTCTATTCTCGTTTATCGGCTGGTTACACACCAAAAACAGCTCATGACTTTCAAATGCCACTTGGCTATTACCCTCCTCTAAATCACCAGGCTCCATCTGTCAACCCTAGTGACCGGCTAAGAACAAAGTTACGCTTGTTCACTTTCATTATTTTTATTCACTACTACAATTTTTTTCACCACTACCATGCGCGAGAATAATCGGAAGTCGGGACAATGCACGGCCACACCAACAGGGTCAACCATCCAGCTTGGGTCATCCATCCCGACAGTTCTCATTTGTAGTTTTATTCAGTGGTTTTATGACACAGTTTTTTTTTGTTTTATCACACAGTTTTTTTTGTCTTTCACACACTACCTACCACCTACAGTATTTTTTATGGAGTATTTATTTACTGTAATAAATGCTTAAGTTTTTTACAATGTTTTTACGTGTTTTAACATTTTACGTGCCAGAAGTAATTAATGCGGTTCTTCGCCTTCTTTTATGGTCAGCAGGACCTACTTGTCGAATTTATTTATTTTAACTAATAGTAGGTACCTCTCGTAAAAGAAATTTAGCTATATAAAATTTATAGATCTGAAGGTTTCCTTCTAAAAATTCAATTGCAAGATCGGAGCATTACACAATATCTACTTGCCTTTAGGATGGTCTCAGCGACCTTTTTATTTCTTGTGACTTTTTGAAAATATCCTCAAAAACCTACTACGTGTCATCATCATCATTACCATTTAAACTTTTAAATTGATTATTTTGATCTTACGCGTGTTTTCCCAGAGATTTATATTTGACCATGATTGTTATACTTAATTCAAAATTTAAGAAACACATAATATTTGCAAGTTTCAAACGTATTTTTCAGACCTTAAGTATATTTTTCTATGTAATTATATCTGTTATCACGATACAAAACATTATATCACGATATAAAACTGGCTCATCCTATGGGCTCATTAATTCTAACCAAACAAAAAATCGGTTTACGGTTACGGTTTACAATGAAGAAAAAGGATCTCACTGATTTCTTCAATTGATATTATTAAGTATTTGTACATAGAAAGGTATTTCTTAGGTAATATCGTACGTTAGGTACCTACATAAGAAAACTTTCATGGTAGCTGAAACTTCCATCGTTCCAGACAATCAAAAGCCAGTTATGAATAAATAACGTGCCATAATGACAGATAATCACCGGTACCATCTTCGTGGTGTCGTAATTAAGTGCAATCAACCCCGCCATCCCGCCACCCTCACTGGGGGAGGTTTGCGCGCCCGTAGTTATATCAAATACAAACCTATCTCACTTGTTTATTTATTTGCTTTTATTGAAAGAACAGTTAGTTAGGAATCTTTCAGAAATAAAAAATAATAAAAGAAATAAAAAGAATTTTTTATTAGTTACTTAAAATAATGCTTATCCACAACCCCACCTGATGGTAAGTGGAGATGTGGGCCAAGACGGTAAAAAAGAGAGGGCTTTTTTGAAGAAATTCATTCCTTCGCGGTGCGCATAACAAATGACGAATGAAACCACGACAGAAGATTCATGTGTCGGTACATTTTAGTAAAAGGACATACACTGCATTATTGCATTGGAACCTACTTAATCAGATAGGTAGATATTGTGATAGTGAATAAAAGTATCGACGCTTGAAAGGCAAAAATTACCAAGCGACATGTTGGGCGATATTGAGTTTATAAACATCACTAAATTAACAAAAAATTCTGCGTCGATTGATCATATGATTGATTGATGCTAGGAAGAGTTTTGTTATCGCTTGATAACTTAAAAACAATTTCAGCGACTTTTTATGATTTTTTTTCTAAAATTAAAAACTTTTAAATGCTCTAATGTAAAGTTTCCAACATGTTGCTTGGTAATTTTTGCCTTTCAAGCGTCGGTATGTATTGTTTTTGTGTTATAGCGTTCATAGCCCGGCGGCTTATATCGAACGTGATCGACAAAGTTAAGCAACAGCGGGCGCTGTCGGTAGTAGGATAGGTGACCGCTATTAGCAAAAAATTCTTGAGCTTCCATGTTTTGGAGGGCTAAAACAGTCGTTAAGCCATGTCAGAGGCCCTCGGGCATCTTGAAAAATTCCGACACTTGGGTTGGCTACTAACCCCTTCGCCAATCCGCACTGGAGCAAAGTGATGGAGTATGCTCAATGCTTTCTCAAGAGGAGAAACCCGTGCTCAGTAGTGGACCGTTAATGGGTTGAAGCCAGTGCCAATAAAACTGATTCCTAAGGACAATGGCGTAATAGATAACTAGATAATATCGCCGTGCCAAGGGTCCTAGGTTGGACTCAGTGAGGCGGAAAGAATGATGCGTTTCAATTTTTGTTCACGGCCTTTAAGTGTTGTCTGTGGCACCCACGAGACAGGGAATCTTAGTGTGGGGCTAGGAGTGTGTAGGTATTTAAATATTATTGTTATTTAGCTCGATATCATACCTGGTGGTACCAGGAAGTGGTTGTAGTTCCTCAGCAGCCTCAGAGCAGCCAGGGCGCTGCTGCTGTTGTGCTGCGCGCCGCATGACATCGCTTCCAGCTCGTACAGGGGTATGTTCTGCTCCATCACCCCCAGGAATGCTTCGACTGGCTTCGGAACTTCGGAAGCGTAGTGAAATGGGGTTTTTGACTATAATGGTAATACAATCTTGTACAATCTACTGTACCTATCTTTTAATTTATATGATCTATCTATGATTTTTGGTTGGAATATCAGGATGTAAACATTTAATTTATCCTATCTTGAGTGTATCCGCGGTAAACATGGGAATTTGACAGAACAATCATAGGGAAGAAAACTTTCCAAGAAATAAAGCAAACAATATTGCAATAGATACAAGTGTTTTATTGAAAATGAATACTTAGAGGAAACTATTGGATTGGTACTAACGCTTGGAATGAGATATAACTGAGAGGTAGAGTACCTATATAATTTAGATTCTAAAAGAAAATCGTTTTTATCAATGTAGGTAGTAGGTACTACTAGCGGATACCCGGCGTGTCCTACGTAATATTTTGTATGGGAAGTCGAAATTTTTGTTTTATGGAAATAGCCGGCAAACGAGCTGACGATCCATCTGATGGTAAGTGGCTAACGTCGCCCAAGGACATCAGCAACACCAAAGAAATCACTGATGTGTTATCGGCCAAGAGAGAGAAGAAAAAGAAAGAAATTTACTTCATAAATATGCCTAAATGCATTGTTTAGTGGTCTCAAATCATCTTCGCATTACATATTGCCTTTCAAATGAAACCAGCTGGGGTTGGTTTCAAAGTCTAAAGGATATTGCCACAAATTTTTTTTTGGATTTTATATTTAAAATAGTTAAACTTTAATGATTGTTTACTTTATAGGTCCCTAGGTACATTCCGTACATTTAAGCCTACAGTGTATCAGTGTATGTAAATGTCTATGTAAAAGAACACAACATTCGGTGCAGCAATTTTCAAGAAAGATTTTTGTCTCTGTACTGTGCTCAGACCAAGATGTTTATGAATGTACGTACCTCCTTAATTATAATAGTCGAATGTAGCTAAGTTTCTGATGAATTATTTCGGTGAAAGAGAATAGTACTTACTTTAGTTCATAATGTGTAGGTATATTGTACCTAATTGTTATTTTTAAAATATATTTATGGGTGTGTGTGTGTGTGTGTCTTTAAACTTATTATTACCTACTTTATGTTTTGAATACAATTTTAAACCGATAAAAAACGTACAAGCGGCAGGAAAAGCGCGCGCGAGCCACTATCAAAAGTAAACTGAAATAACTGAATTACGGCACACGGAAAATCGGCGCTAATTGGTTCAAATCTCGCGCGTGTGATTGGTCGATTGCGCGATCATTATGTAATTTCCACGTCCCTGATTGGCCGGCAACGCCACGCCTAGCTTTTCCACAGTGGCTCGGCCTTATGACACCGTGTGTTATACGATGGTTGAATAATTAATGAAGTGTCATTAACGGCTGGCGTTTTAATCCACTCGATGTATGAAATGTTTGCTTTAGTTTGTGATGGAATTTTGTGGCTTAAATAGTAGGTACATAGACGAGTGAAAATATCTTCGAAGTTTGTGTTCGTTTTGTTTCATATTTTCCGCCCGATGGGGAGTGAGGATTAGTGACTCTACCTGCAATGCAAAGCAAGAGGTTATAGGTTCGATTTCCGGGGTAGATATTTTTGTGTCAGGGAAATATTCTGTAGTCGTGGGTTTTTGTGACGTCCATAACACCTTTGACAGTGTATGTTAGTGCAGGTTGGTAATATCAAGGTGTTCCCTCGCCGGGAACGTTCGTCTGTTATATGCAAGAACTTTATGTTGCCTACAGATTCAAGCATTTGTAAATTTTGTAACATCAATGCGCACTTTGACACATTACAGCCAAATGCTCGTCATTCAATGAGGGTCGACTTTAACCTATTAAAGGCCCGCTACAAGGAACAGGTCTCTCATCATATCTATGGATACTCAGAGCATACTCCACCACACTCCTCTAATGCGGAATGGAGGAGTTAGTGGCCAACCCAAGTGCAAGTATGTACATACCTAGTTTTATGCCATGGTCTTACATGGCCATGCTTCCAATATGGCTCACAGATTGCTATCTAATGGACTGAGTTCTTTACGTGCCTTCCAAATAGCAGACGCGCTGAAGAAATTTTTACCATTTGCGGTCACCCATTCACCTGCTCATCCTGGACAACCTGAGTAACACAATGGTTATCATGCCGTATCGCCGTGCCAAGAGTCCTGGGTTCAATTCCCAACGAGGCGGAATCTGTGTGATGATTTTCTGTTCTCGGTCTGAGTGTGTGTTATTGTCTATGTGTGATGTCCATCCATGGCACCGTCGATGGCCACGACAAAGGGAATTCTAGGGTGGATCTATGAGTGTGTGCCTTATTTATCATTATCCATTGGCCCGCTGTTGCTAATCATTTGTTCACAGCCTCACAGGATCGCCACAAGCCATCAGGCTATAAAGCCTTTAGTGAAACATTCAATGCTCAAACTCGAACGCCAAAGACGAATAGGAAGCGCCTGAAAAGTAGAACCTCGCGTGTGTAACAATTCGCAATGATTCTGGCGTCGCTGACACTTTAATTATCATAAAAATCGTGTGAGCTAAAGGATCCTGCAAGATGGCGTCGTTCGCGTTATAATTGCCGCTTACAGTGGCGTTGTGACGAGCGTGGCTGGCACAGGGAAAGCGATGGAGTAGACATTATTTTTTTTAAGAAATTAAATACACATTACTAGGTTCTGCTCGCGATATGTCTAAGTGGACTTCTGGAATGCTAGATTATGATGATGATCACACTATGTTAAAAGAAGGTACAGTACGGCGGACGTATCTTGGCGCATCTGAACATCGCGCAGAAGGCTGCGCAGTAACACAATTCGGCAATGCTCGGTATGCGGCGTATTATGTCTCAGTCACACGTTAGCATGTTCGTGTCACTATCTCTGTCTTACATGCGCTAAAGTTCGCAGAGTCTATGTTCAGACGCGCCAAGATACGTCGGCCGGCAGTACTGTACTCGATAATAATATGTGCTGCTCGCCACCTCGCTGCTCCAGTGCGGATTGGTGGAGGGGTTAGTTGTCAACCCAAGTGTCGGAGGTTTAAGGAATTTACAATGAAAAACATTTTAATTCTACACCGAATTCAAAATTAGGTTCAATGAAAAAGTGGATATCCAAACGAATTTGATATTTAAAACCCGAGTGATCGCAATAATGTGTTCGTTTTATAGGCAAGGGTGGCGGTGTGTGGGAACGCGCGCATGGCCACCATCCACGATTAACCCTTTCAAGCTTTATATAAACCCTCGTCATGCTGGTGTGGTGTGGTGACCTACCGCCGCGGGAGTTATTCATTACTACGACAATATTATTTTACATTTATTGTTAGTACCAATTCACGAGAATGCTAATTTATGATAGAATATGTATCAATGTTGTGCAAAAGAGCGTAAGTTGGGAATTAGGTGGTATGTACTCAACTTTTGGAGTTTTAAGAGGAAAAATTGGGTCGAGGTGTCTTTACTAAAAGGCATCAGGTAAAAATAGCCGTTTTTGTGAGGAATCCCCTAGTCAAAAATCATCCTATAAGTACTTAATTAGTCTCGACTATCCCATTTCTATCCATATAATGGAGTTAGTATGTACCGCGAATACTGGTGAAAAATAAAAACCACTAAAACAAATTGAATCACTGACATTTGAATTCATAGAAAAAAACAATATTGTCAGCTGTCAAAGTTGACCGTATGAATATATCCGTTTATTTGGAAATTGGTACCTTGCAACGGAAAATGAAGAAATTTCGCGCCATACCCCCATGTATTTACCGGCGGACGAATGCTTGTTAGTAATTTATATAAAATTTTAAGCATAATTATTGAAAAAATCGCTTCAGCTGTTGGCTGAAAGGGCTGATATGCCTTTTCTAGTTGTTGTCTCGCTTTGCTTCGGTTTTCTTATTTTTTTTACACCTTGGGTTACATTATTAGAGTTTTATTAAGGATCCCTAATTTTTTTGAAATTATAATATAGCCTTTGTCATCCGGGGATAATGTAGCTTCCCGACAGTGAAAGAATTTTTAAATCGGTTCAATAGTTTCAGAGCCTATTCAAAGCAAACAAACAATCAAATCTTTCCTCTTTATAATATTAGTATAGATTATAATCTATCTTTATTATTAACGGGAATCAGCGGGATGTCTTCTTCATCAACTTACAGCAGACGTATCTTCTGATTCAAAGGTTTTCTTAATTTCAAATTTATAATTCTAGATAAACCGCTTCAGACATTTAATAACCAATTTGGATTTTCCCGCGCCTGTTCAAATTCTCAATCAAAAGATGTCACATCTTGCAAAGAGTTTGCTAAAAATTTGGACAATCAAAATGAAGAGCAGCCAAAAGACATGAACTCTGACAATGACGCGAGAGAGAAGATAGGAGGTTCTACTAGGAGATATAAAGTGGTTACCATGGAACGAGGGAGTTACCAAGAAATGAGGTTAAAGAACGTTTTGCAGAGGATGAAAGAAGACCCGCAGTTTGGAGCTTGTGCTAATATAAAAGTTCCTTCTGTGAATGTAAGTGTAATGTACATTATGAAACTGTCGTACAGCGTACTTGCCTAAAACACACACTCATAGCTCCAAAGTGGGAATTCAGTGTCGTGGCCTCCAATATCATATCGCGTTAGTGTGGGTGCAAATTAAACTTTCACATGAGTTTATTAAGGCAGCCTTTTTCGATAAGACCTTCGAGCATGATAGAAAAATGTCATAAACTTCAATACAAAGATATTTTTTTGGTCTGATATGTTGCTAGCACGGTCATGATATAGTACGCTATAGTTAGTAGGTTTTGACTCAGATTTCTTTATGCGTACAGAATGTTGTATGAGACAAATTTGACAGGTTTATGTTGAATAGTTTTTGAGTTATGAGGTGGTCAAAAGTGGCTCCAAATGGTTCGTTTAATATTACACACGGTGCTGCTCGCCAATTCTGTTAGCTTGAAATTGGCTTGACACGCTCCCGCGTGTCTAGATCAATTATAATACAACATAATGATTTGAAATAGGTAATGGTCCAAGATCCCAGGGCCACCAGACGTCACGTATTTTCTGACGGACGAAATGTGGACGATTGAGTAGTGTTAGTGTGTACTACGGTCGTATGCCTACCTGCTAACTTGGTCAAACGGCCAATTTCCAGGTATCAGGTGATCAAGGTACATAAAAACATTATAAACTTCACGTGAATTCTCATGGCTGATTTTCACGATGTTCTAGATAATATAGTTAAAAGTAAGTCGTCAATGCTCCCAGACACTTTCCGATGGCCATATTGCTTTGTAGACGCTTTAAATCTCCCAAAATAATTAGTAATGTGCGCCTACACCAAAACAGACACTTTTACACCGCGCAATTTGATTGCTCTTCGAATTCTACAGGAGTCGATTAGTGTTGATACCTTATTATTTTGAGAGCTTTAAAGCGTCTGCAAAGCAATATGGCCGACGGAAAGTGTCTGGGAGCATTGACGACTTATTTTTAACTATATTTTGAATTTTCTAGAACATACGTGAATATCAGCCATGAGAATTTACGTGAAGTTTATAATGTTTTTATGTACCTTGATCACCTGATACCTGGAAATTGGCCGTTTGACCAAGCTAGCAGGTAGGCATACGCTCATAGTACATACTAACCCTACTCAATCGTCCACATTTCGTCCGTCAGAAAATACGTGACGTCTGGTGGCCCTGGGATCTTGCTCTATAATGTTTTAGGAACATAGGCGCAAAAAGTAAAAACCTTAATAATTGTCAGTTCTCGACTTCCTGCTGGAGACTGCAAGAGAGTAAACCACCAGAGAAGAAGGAAGGAGGTGGAGCCGGTCAGCCTCCCAAGTCCGCCAGCGCTGGGGCTCAAGGGAAGATCATTGCGGGTAAGACATTTACGTATCCTCAAAATGTTTTTCCAGTAGATTTATAATTTTATCCGCATTATTTCATTCCTTTCTGACACAATGACTGAAAGACGTTATAAAATATTTCTTTTGATTTTAGAAATAGGGTGGTGGATAGCCAGACGTGTAGAAAACGAAGAGTAACTATTCTAATATGCCTAGAGCCCTAGAGTCATCCACAAGCGGACTTGCTTTCTGATTTGTTTGTTCTGATCCATCTTTTTGATTGGTCTGGCGAGCATTTTACATGACGTAGAGCTATTGAAAATTTCGCCCAAAGGGCGCTGAAAGAGTATCTCACTCTATCACGAAGAAGTCCACTTTTTAGACATGTTTGGTTTTTTAACATATCGAACAAATTTTCCTGGCTTTCAAAAGAGTTGGCAACCTTAACCATGCTTTAGTATAGCCGGGAATTGGGATTAAACGACCAGGGACCACATCTTAAGCTGGGAACTGCCTCTTGGCTCTTGCATTAACTCGCACTCTTACCCTCTATCTCTTACTTGCAGTCATTGGTGCCGTAGTGGACGTTCAGTTTGACAAGGAGCTGCCGCCCATTCTGAACGCGTTGGAGGTACCAGGACGTAGTAAGTCGAATAACTTCAACCCATTAGTGCCTGCTACAGGGCATGAGTCTCTTCTAAATAGGAAGAACTAGAGAATTCCCTACCGTTGCTACAGAGCGAATTGGTATAGAGTTATAGACTGAAGGGATTAATGATTGTTGTTATGTGGTATCCTATGTAGATAAATTATAGTCTGCATTTTAACGATAGCAGCCACGCCCACGATCGACGTTTGGCTTCGAGTGCCGAAGCCAAGAAACACTCAAGTGATCCACTAACGTTTACCCATCATCCAACTCTCATTCCATTTTAGGTTTTATTTCATTTCATTAATTCTTTCCACATTCTCATGTTTAACAAGTCAAAACATTTTGCACCTACTTATCAAAATAGCTAAATAGTTTTCCATTTCCAGAGCCAAAGTTGATCCTGGAAGTAGCCCAGCATCTCGGCGAGAACACGTGCCGCACCATCGCGATGGACGGCACCGAGGGCCTGGTGCGCGGACAGCCCATAGTGGACACTGGAGCCCCCATCACCATACCCGTCGGGGAGCCAACGCTCGGCCGGATCATTAACGTCATCGGGGAGCCTATTGGTGCGTTGTGCTGATTGTTTTATAATCTTTATGCGAAGTTCTCAGCCACCAAAAGACCGAAACTTTCTTGGTCAGTCTGTCCCATACCTTTGGTGCCTCAGAACCTATGGGATAGCATCTCTCCAGATTTTTCCTGACATTGTCTTAAGAAGGATATAAATCCTTCTGTCCAGCGTTTTGATTTGTTCGAGTTCCTAAACTTATACAGCACTGAAAGCGGCCCTATTGTTTCCAGGCCTCATAATCATTGAATTGTCTTTACGTATGTAACTAATTGTGTACCCACAGATGAGCGTGGCCCGATAGAGACGGACCAGTTCGCCCCCATCCACGCCGACGCGCCGCCCTTCGTTGAGATGTCGGTGGAACAAGAGATTCTCGTCACCGGTATCAAAGTCGTGGACCTCTTGGCGCCGTACGTGAAAGGTCAGAATCTCTTCTCTTTCTTTCTGTCTCTCTCTCTCTCTCACACACACACACACTAAACTTTTGTATTTTTGTAAGATTTGGGTAATATTTAGGTACTGTTTTTTTATTTAAATTTTCGCCTGTATGTTTTCATCGCAAGGTGGCAAGATTGGCCTGTTTGGCGGCGCTGGCGTCGGCAAGACTGTGCTCATCATGGAGCTGATCAACAACGTGGCCAAGGCACATGGTGGTTTCTCGGTATACTCATTTAAAAATATAACTAAAAGGTGGCCCGGTGCCATGGAAATATACAAATGAAATATTACGAACATCTACGTAGGTATATTTTATCCGTCATAAATCTACCTCCCAACGGAATGATTCATAGGAACAACAGAAGGTGGGATCATTTTTTATTAATTACTGGGCTACAAATACAAATATTTGTCACGATATTCAATAAATCTTAAATCTGCAAATTGCAGTGATAATCTTCAGGGCCGGCCCGTCCATATAGGCGAACTAGGCGACCGCCTAGGGCGCTGGGATTTGGGGGGCGCAAATCGGCGGCATCGAAATGAAGAAAAAAGTTTTTTTTTTAAATTTAAATCAGTGAAAGATTCACACAGACAAAAATAATAAGTATAATTTTTCATGTATTTTAAACATTTCCAATATAATTTCCAAAGCTATTCCAGAACAGTATTTATTTGAAGCAATATTTTAGTCATAGAGACTATAAGGATGTAGATGCAACCGAGTAGGAATGTGGAGAATTACAAATACCGAATTATGTCACAAAAGGATTAAAATTATATCTATCTGTGATATTGGCCAGTTAGATAGTTGCCTAATTTAGTAAGCAACTACAATTAGGGTTTGCTTACTCTGTATGTAATTAAATAGTAAATGTAGTTTTTGTAAATTAAGACAATATTCCTCTAGAATTTCTATTGAAATTCTATACCAACTTTATGCTCCAATGATCCGATAGAAATAGTAACAGCAAAACCGTAAACTCAGAACTAGCTAGAACACGTTTTTAAAAGTTGGAAATATTTTTAAATTATGTGCCTTTGTAGACCTAGAATTTTCTTCTATTAAATATAAATAGATATCAGTTAAAATTCGTTTTCACTAGACAAAACGCGTTTGATAAAGTAGCTTAATTACAACTGTTTTGACTGAAATCAATCACAATAATGTTCATTTAGTTCAATTTTACAGGATTTACTGATCTTTTACTAATGCTTGGCTTATTGACACGAGCTAAGCGTGCGGAGTACGTCTTAAAAATTTGCTCAAAATCTTGTGCGCATGAAAGAAAATCTGTCTTCAGTCTTGCTTCATTACTGAATATCGTGCTTGTCACGCAGAGCTTTTGCAATGAGTTGTCTCAATTTTTGGCGATCAGTAGCTTAGTGGAGTGCCATCCATCTATCCATCCATCCATCAGCCCTTGGTGGTCCTCTGTTGGACATAGGCCTCCCCTATATTGCGCCACTTTGACCGATTCTGAGCCTTATGAATCCAGCGGATGCCCGCTGTCATATTCAGGTCGTCAGTCCACGTGGTCGGGGGGCGTACTATGTTCCTTTTTCCGAGACGTGGGTGCCATTCGAGAGAGAAGAGGAAAACTGAGCATAGCCCTCTTCATAGC
Source organism: Thymelicus sylvestris (assembly GCA_911387775.1). NCBI lineage: Eukaryota > Metazoa > Arthropoda > Insecta > Lepidoptera > Hesperiidae > Thymelicus > Thymelicus sylvestris. Next base: position 14,591,351 of record OU426887.1, on the reverse strand, counting down.
CAGCTGTGCGACTGAGCTTGTGGATTAGGGTAATGATAGCTTTTTGGACAAGATGTGACGCAGTTTCCCGAATTCAGCCCATCCGAGTTAGATTCTACGGCTTCTTTCTACGATAGAAGTCGGATTTGGGTAAGTTTTTGTAGCGTCACTAGAAAGGGCTACCAGTCAGTACGGCGCTACTGACTGGTACCTCCAGGTGCTTGGATCCTACTATGTTTTAGGACAGTGGCCCGGAGATATCTTGCCCTCAATTTTGCCTGTCATTATCAGTTTCACATAATGTCATGAGATTTTCTTGCAATATGTCCAAAGTATTTAAGGTTACGGTGTAGGCCAATGCTGAAAAGTCTTGGGTTAATATTTAGTTCCTTGAGGACAGAAGTTGGAGATGCATTGTATATTTTTTTTAATAACGCTTCACACTCATAGCCCCACACTAGGATTCCCTGTGTCGTGGCCCGTGGGTGCCATGGACAACACACTAGACAAGGACATTCACACCCAGACCGAGAACAGAAATTCAAACTCATCATTCAGATTTCCGCTTCGCTGGGAATCGAACCTAGGACCCTCGGTGCGGCGATCCGGCATGGTAACCATTGCGCCACACGGGTCTTCGAATATTTCTGATTAGGGGATGTCTGGCTGGTATTCAAAAGTTTCATGTACACGCATGCTGGGCTGTGTCCGGGTTGCGGTAAAGCTCGGCGCAATAATTCTTCCATCTGTCTGCAACTGCAGTAATATTGGCAATCGGATTGCCTTCTTTGTCCTCGGTAGTTCAGAAGTGAGATTTGAAATTTCAGGTGATCTGCTTAATTTTGAGAAAGAGATCCACAGCTTGCCACTACTCTACATGATGTTTTATATCCCTGTAGATCTATTCATAATAAAGGTTTTTATCCCGTCTACATATTCTTTCAATTTCTCGATATAGCTCCAAGTACTCTGCATTAGAGCTTTCCGAGTTTCTTATTCCCCTTGTTTGAGCAGCTTCCATTTTTCAATCATGACATTCACGTCCAAGGCCTCATTCTATAGCCAATCCTTTCTCAACTGAGTTGTCTTTGGCTTCTTCTTCATCGTTTTCTCATGACTGAGGGTCGTAGTCGTGGTTTTTGCAATTAGGATCGTCCAGGCTTTTTTATCTTGTGAAAGTTGGATGGATGCGTGGACGATGGCTTTACAAGCCTTAAGCAGGCAAGCAGTATCGGGCTAGCGGGTTGGTGGTCTCCCTCTACTTCTCTTTCCTTTCACGTTGCCGACCACTATCCGTTTCTTCAAATTATCTGTCTTGCGCCCTACCACCTGACCAAAGTACTTGAGAATCCTACGCATACCTGTGTTCTTTAAGTATAGATGCGTTGGTGCGATGCGCTGTCCATGAGTCTTGTTGTATTTGGCAGAGTCTCAAAAGCAAATCTGGTCCCAGAACTGACGCCAATCACAATTGTATAAAAGGTTTTCAAAGTTTATGCTAACATTAGGGTTAAGCCGTGTTTCTGCTTGTTTCTGGAGATGTTTTATTAAAGTTTGTGAAAGATTAAATTTTTGCTTGTGGCACTCACGGAAGGATCTAGGCCTAATACGCAGGTTCGCTACCTACAGTTATACACACAAAAAAACCACAATGATCTAAAGTCCTTAGTCAAGTTTATAATTATATTTTCCTTTGAAATTACCAGTAGTCAGTATCAGTACCTTCTGTAGATCGGCAATTTCACATTAATTCTAGATCTAACAAAGGCACGTACTAAAAACTAGTCTTCACTAGAGAAAACACGTCCTTGTTAAAAAAAACAGGTTTCTATCTACAGTCTTGTTTATGTAATTTTTTTTTAAATTACCCACTTTATTTTTTTACATTATCAAGTTTTTTGCATTGTCAAATAAAATTCGTAAGAGGGCGCCGTTTTAGTTTTTCGCCTAGGGCGCCAGAAATGCTCGGGCCGGCACTGATAATCTTGCTCTATCTTTAGGCTTGGTTGTTGTTGCCTATTGGGTTGCTATTTGCGTCTAAAACTTTTTTCCTGAGAATATTTCTTTACCTTATGTACCAATTCTCACACATTTTTACTTTAAGCGTGCACGTTTTGTGAGAAATAAATATTGTTTGCTTTTTTCGGTGTTTTTATAAACCTTTTAAGAATGTCAGGTGTTCGCGGGGGTTGGCGAGAGGACGAGAGAAGGGAACGATCTGTACAATGAAATGAAGGTGGGCGGAGTCATTAAGGATGACTACAAGAGTTCTAAGGTAAGTCTAGACTTCAGTAGAGACGTGTGTAGGTTTGTACATGTTTCACGTATTTCTTACAAATTACTGCGTAATAGCGCCATCTAGCGACCGGAAACCTAATGAAATAGATGCCAATCTGTTACAATATCTCGAGATTAGGTACAGGCTGCGAATATAGAAAACATGTTCGCAGGGTACAGCAGGCTTACTCCCGACGCTTTCGAGTTCTAAATCAATCGAGTTTGTTTCGATTTTGTTTGAATTCGTACTCTTGAAAGACTACGCTAGCGCACAATCGAGCGGTGGTTCAAATTGGAACTAAAAATTCGTTAGGATCGACTTTAAATCGAAAAAGGTGTACTCTTGACGCTTTCGAACGGCTTTCAATCGAGGAGCAAGATCGAAATTAAACGTCAAATTTAACGATAACTAAAAAGGTCCCGAGTTTGCATCGAGTTTCGTGTTTTGTGTTAAATTTGATTTGTTTTACGGTTTTACTTGACCAATTATGGCTCGCCTCGCATTATTTTTTAATGTTTTGGAAGCAGCGCATCGTATGGACATTCAAGAAAGGAGAAATATTCAAAGGATGCATCGATACAACTCTCGGGCTCTCGCAATGGATCATGAAGAATTTCAGAGGAATTACCGTTTGTCCAAAGAGTTATACGAACTCTTGGTAAATGACCTTTCTCCTTTAATGAAGAGACCCACGCGACGAAGTGATATTTCGACAAAATGCAAGGTTAGATCCCACATTATGTACTGTGAAATATAATAGCATTAGTGACTATATTTTAACAATGAATTAATGTAACATAGCACTGCGTATCTATGTTTTCAGATTTTGATAGCGCTATCATTTTTTGCTAGCGGGAGCTACCAAAGGATAGTGGGCAGAGCATGTGGTACAACAATGTCTCAGCAGTCTGTATCCAGATGTATAAGAGATGTGGTCAATGCCTTAAACCACAACAGTATTTTAGCTAAATATATAAGGTTTCCACGATCACTAGAAGAAAGGAACATCATAAAAAGAAAGTAAGTACCTATGTACTTCTAAGTGTACAATATTCTATAGTCATCTACCTAAGTTAAATTATTTGCATAACATCTAATGTGATGGAAATTATTTTAATATTCTAATTTCATTATAGATTTTATGAAAAGTTTCACATTGCTGGGGTCATTGGTTGCATTGATTGTACACACGTTGCTATCGTAAGGCCCAAAACCAACGAGGAGAGATACTTCAATCGCAAACATTATCACTCTAGAAATGTACAAATTGTAAGTTTAACATGTTTTCCTTCCTGCATATACAAATTACTACATGTTTATTATGACTTATTATAATAACAGTAATAGTATTAATCGTCTTAGTACCTACACTTTGATAAATATGTTCTTAAATAAGTTATTGCAATATATGAAATAATAATTATTTTTGCAGGTATGTGACAGTGATATGAATATTTAAGTGTTGATGCAACATTTGGCGGTGCAACACATGATTCATTCATTTTTAATCAACACCAAATAAAATCACATCTATTGGATTTGATAAATAGAGGAGAAACTGTTTATTTATTAGGTAAGAATACAATGATTTGATATTAGGGGTAATTGTTAAATTTCAAAATAAAAATAATATACTTATAATTTTTATTTATAGGAGATTCGGGGTATGCTCAAAGGGAATATCTGATGACCCCAATAATTAATGCTGCTGTGGGATCTGCTGAAGAGTTCTACACCCAAAAGCATGGTACAGCTCGAAATACTGTGGAGAGAACTATCGGGCTGCTAAAAGCTAGATGGAGATGTTTGTTGCGTCACAGGGTTTTACATTATGACCCACAAACTGCATCAAAAATAATAAATGCATGCTGTGTGTTGCACAATATATGTAATTTAAATTCACTTGACAGTCCTTCACCTACTGCAGATGTTGAAGAGGCAATAAATATTGAGCAGAATGAATTGGCTTTACAACCATCATCTTCGTCACAGAGTGATGAGTTGAGAAGGGGTAATGCAGCCAGACAGACATTAATTTCAACGCTGTGGCAAAGTAGACATTAATAGACTAGACATTTCTTTCTTTCTTTTTATATCTTAACAGAAGGTGGATCGTCAGCTCGTTTGCCAGCTATTCCCATACAAAAAATTACTTAAAAATTGTTGTTTTTTTTTTCAAATTATGTGTAATTAGTGCACACACACATATATATGTTTCCACTGTGTTTTTTGCTTTTACTAATGTATTAATTGTTAGCAGACTATCTAAAAATGTACCATAGTTGACACAAAGTAAAATACATGAAGGCGCAGGAATGACACTATTTTGGATGACATTTGAAGAATTTGATATACAATACAATAAATGAGATCCCTGGAATTTCACAATAATAATAATGTTGCAGCATGAAGTGTTTCACTTGGAACGCAGATAAGTAGCCCTTGTGTAGTAAGAAATATGATAAGTATGTAATATTGAAAATGTTTAAATAACCTTTCTTTTCAATTTTTCAGATGCAGTTTAACAATGAGACATAAAATGACTGCCTAATACGTCAATCGTATCAAACCACCTGACCCAGCAGCGCACATTAAAGCCGATGGTGTATTACAGAGCATTACGGCAGGACAACGGCAACTATCATCATATTATGAAGAAAAACTAAATATTTAGAATAAGGATCAAGTCAATCTATTTGGAACATAATAATATGTAGGATATTCTATTTTATTCATATTATTATTGATTTCAATGTGAGGAGAAGTGCCCTCATCTACACACATATTATGTTGTGTATAAAATATTTCATTTATTTGGAGTGAATATTAGGAAAGTTAAATATAATATTTTGTTTTTGTAAATATTTATGCTTTTTTTCTTATTATTAATGTATAGCAAGTAGTTTTAAGTCTAGAATTGATTAAGCAAGAATTTATTGTAAAATATTTTATTTTAAAAGATGTCTAGGGGAGTTTCTTTCGAGATTTCTTCTCCTCTTGAATAAGACACCTTTGTGAAATGGCGATTTAAGTACATAGAAATAAATTAATGAAAACACCCAAGTGCTTTTATTCTACAACCTTAGTCTACAACACAAGTCCTCTGGGAGTCGAGTTAAAATTTCATATATTTAGTCAGTTAATTACTTAGGTGTTAATAAAATTCAGTTTTGTTGTAAATGTATAAAACATTTAATTAATTAAAGAAACTTACGTGAAATAATTTTTTAAATCAAATAATAAAAGCTTAAATAACTAAACCTTATAAATTAATCTATTATTGTAAAACATTCTTTTAATTAACCAAAATCCTTACATAAATAATCTTATGTTATTAAAATATTGAATGAAATAGATACAAAATAAACTAAAGTAATAAATAATTATAATTAATGTATTACTTTCTTTTTAAAATATTTAATAAATTGCTAACAAAGAAACTATGTAATGTGAAACTATTATTTTAATTAACAACAATCTAAAAGCTTAAATAACTAAACATTATAAAGTTAAAATATTATTGTAAAACAATTCTTTCAATTAACCAAAACCCTTAAATAACTAAATCTTATGAAATTTATTATTAAATCAAATACATAGTAAACTAAATAATAAACTTAGTAATAAAATAATTATAATTTATTTATTATTTTCTCTAATAGCATCAGCAATCTTCTCTGCCCCAAGAGTAATTGCATCACTTAAATTATTAAAGCTATTTATGAAACCCTGCCAACCTGCTGCATTGGCTAATTCAGTTTCCACTCTCTTCTCTTCTATCCTTATCAGCCGCTCCCACGCAGTCTGCAGATGGGTTGTTCTGGCCATCCGCCGCCTGCGTGAAGCTCGTGTTGGAGCTACAACAATATAATATTAAAGTGAGGTGGTTACATACAATAGAGTAAAAATTTACTTATAATTCATAAAACATTTTAATCATTCAGCATATAATTGTTTAATGTGATATTTATATCTTCGTAGTTACAGGGGTTCCCCATAATACTGAGGTCCCTTGTTACTAGATCATGGTGTAATTATGCAAGTCGAATTATTGAATAAGTATATTATTTAGTAATATTTAAATGTTAAATGAATACCAGGAACACTTACTTGAAGGAAGAGGTGGTTGATCACTTGATGGCAGCTGGGTAGGCAGGGCTTCTTGTGAGGTGGAAGGAGTGGGTTCCACATGAATTTGGTATATCACCTCTTCTTGCGTTTCCCCACCCTGTCCCTCTTGGGGCATTAAAGCATCAATTCCTTGTTCCTATTGATAAAAGAAATAATTATAGTTACAGTATTAAAAACAATATCTAATAAACAAATATCAAAACAAAAAACTTACTGGTATATTCAATGGAACGCTGAATGCCTGGTCACCTTCTGCGAAGCTGGGTCCTCCCATCAGGCTTAACAACCTCTCGTCCTGCTCGGAGAGAGGCTGCAGTGGCTCGACCCCTCCACCAGTGCGCCGCGCAGACGCATTTCTCTGCGCTACTAATTTTTTGAGGGCATCTTTTTTATCAGCCCAAAACTGAAAATGTATTTTATATTTAAAAATAGTTCAAGAACACAAGGTATAGAGGTACTTAAATCAAACCAAAGACCCGGCTTGCAGGCAGGGTAACCAGCTAGGCCACTGAGTCACTAATAACTGCATCAAGTTATATATTATGAGACCTCAATGGTGTTTGTTAGTTGTAGGTACTTACTTTTGCCCATGACTTGGAGTCTTTTACTGTGCCACCCATCGCATTTAATTCTAATGTGATCTCGTCCCATTTCATTTTGGCAACATGACGTGCCTGCGCCGACCGCATGTGCCCTGTAGTAATTCCTGGATTATTTTCCAGGAATTCTATTAGTTTCTCCATTTGAAGAAATGAGGGACGAGATAGAGACATGTTTAAAAAACTGAAAGTAAAACATTTATGATATAGTAATGATACACGCGTGGACCGAAATTATTTCAAAGCAAAGTTCGATAAAGTACTCACTCACCTTAAAGTAAAACACTAAAAACTTAAACACTTGCTCAAACTGTTTGATTTTTTAACTAAAATATTCAGAGCTATTGCCTGTTTCCCGGTATATTCCAGAATGCGCTCCCAGTTCTCGGGTCTGTATAAATAAATGTTCTCTTTGCTGTCGAGCAAGAAACATGATGCCAAGTAAACACTAAAAACTCATAGTTTTTGTACTCATAAAATTAAGAAAATATGACCCGGCCACTTCACCAAATATTTTTGCTGCCACTTGATCGAAGCCGTGGGATATTTCATTGTAAGTGGCTACAGCGCAAAATAAAGTTCCAAACTAATGGGTCTTCCACGAAATAATATCAAGTGGTTCATAAATCTTCCCTTCTCCCTTAGTGTTTTTTTAAATTTGACGCCGATATTACACTGACATTACACTGACTTAATCATGAGCACAGAATATTTAGTAGCAAATGTCATGATACAGATAAAATTAAAGGAATTAAAAGTGATTTTCTCAATCGAAAATACAATTTATATTAATTTCGGCATTAAGATGAATGTACGTAAACAATAAATACAGCGATTTTTGAAAAAAATGTGTTAAAATAGGTGCGTTTTTCGGTATTTATAAATCTACATCTATGTACTACTCGCACTTGACTGTGACGTCAGCAACCGGATACACTTAACGACGCTGATAACGCTCGATCGAAACTCGATCTCGTTTTTCGATTCGATTTGGTTCAAGAGTACGCCTTTATCATCGAGTACGAATCGAATTCGAGTTCGAATCAGAAACAAAATCAAATTCGAATCGGTTTCGGGAGTAAGCCTGCAGGTCAAAAAAACAAATTTTGGTGTAGCATGATGTTTAGAGTATCCAACATTACTGATTCAGTCAGCACTGTCAGCAATAATATTAGGGACTCTTTTAGATTAGACCAAACTTATTCTGTTGATCCAAAATGTTGTCATGGTAACGACGGTTGACATAATAACCCGAAAATGTAAATTACACAAAATCTTTAGTAGCCCTTAAAAACATTATTCATTTGTATATGTTAGGGGCCATTCATTTATTACGCAAGGATTTTTTTTTTCAATTTTTGGCCCTCCGTATAATCCGCGCGCGACGAGATTGGTATGGAACCTTGTCGAAGTAAATCAAAAACAAAGTTCTCAAGTAGCGTTAGCAAAAAAATCCTGAAAAATTACTTTGACTTTAAACTGACGACCCTGTAGCCTAGTTGGTAGCGACCCTGCCTGCGAAGCGAGGGGTCCCGGGTTCGATTCGCGGCCGGGGCAGATATTTATGTGACAGATAAATATTTGTACACGGGTCATGGGTGTGATTGTGATGTGTTATATGTGTCGACCACGTTACCGCGACATAGGTAATAACCTACTGCGGGGGTATGAGTGTATAGCGTTTATCATAATACCTTTAACCCTGCACTGATCCGCCTGACCATGAAATGTTCGTACAGGTGGCGTTGGTGTACGGTCAGATGAACGAGCCGCCGGGGGCCAGGGCGCGCGTGGCGCTCACCGGCCTCACCCTGGCCGAGCACTTCCGGGACAAGGAGGGGCAGGACGTGTTGCTGTTCGTCGATAACATCTTCCGGTTCACTCAGGCTGGTTCGGAGGTGAGATTGGGAGATTCTTCTATGTTCCTTAGGGTCTGCGCCTTCAGACGCTTATAAGGCTTCGTAAGGCATGAGCATGAGTGCCGTCGAGGTAAGAAACTCGGTGGTACAGGAGTTACAGGACCTAGCATCCTCCAACCGTTCGCCTTTGCATCGTCAGTCTATTCCATAATAATACATATGTACTATTTTTGTTCTATATTAGATTTTATCTTCTTCGTACACCTCTAGCCCTTTATCTTTTCTTCGGTTATTGTCCTTGTATTTCACCTAAAGATTGTCTGGAAGAGATCGCTTTTAGCGATATGAGTTATGACCACCTTTTGTATATCGTCTCTAATCTCTAATAGTATGTGACTATTTCTTGTAATATTCTTTTTTTTTGTGTACGCTAAAGAGTTATTGTATTATTTAGCTCGAGTGGAAGAGCGCTTAGGTACTTATCATCCACAAAAATATGAGTTATGTGCTCATAAATCTGATTTCCTCGTCTCCCAAAAAACCCACTAGCATAATGTGTATGTGACTATGTGTCCAGGTGTCAGCTCTATTGGGCCGCATCCCCTCAGCAGTGGGCTACCAGCCCACGCTGGCGACGGACATGGGCACCATGCAGGAGAGGATCACCACCACCAAGACCGGCTCCATCACCAGTGTGCAGGTCAGTACTTCGCCCTAACCAAGGATAATATGGTTGGGAGGAAATAAATGGACATGTGACCTGACGTGTACTGAAAAGCATAACAATTCCTTGGCAGTCGGGTACAAAGAAGCTAGAATCCGAGAACGTAGCTAGAAGATATATAGTGCATCCAAAAATATTCTTTCCAATGTGCGAACCATGGGTTAGTTGTCCTCCCCTGGATTATGTATGCTGAACAGTACGTACTCACTTCTGTCCCTAAATGCTTAGGTATTTCTGCGCGAAATGTAAGAAACGCTGTCGATCAATTTGGCAACTAATTCCGTAGTAATGCGTAATATAAATTAATTTTCACCTACTTCGCAAAGGCAAACATCGTGAGGAAACCTGCACACCTGAATGTTTTCAAAGGTTTGTGAAGTCTACCAATCCGCACTTGGCCAGCGTGGTAGGGTATATGTTCTGTACCCCTCACATTGCGAAAGACCTGAGCCCAGCAGTGGGACAATTATCGGTTGTGACTTATTCCTTTTAAGAGTATGTATATTGCAGGCGGTGTACGTACCAGCGGACGATCTGACTGACCCTGCACCAGCTACGACCTTCGCCCACCTGGACGCCACCACGGTGCTGTCCCGCGCCATCGCCGAGCTGGGGGTGTACCCCGCGGTGGACCCCCTCGACTCCACGTCCAGGGTCATGGACCCCAACATTATAGGCCATGAGCATTATGGCGTCGCTAGGGGTGTGCAGAAGATTTTGCAGGTATGCCTATGGGATAGAAGTAGACAAATCTTGAGGTTCCGTGAAGACTGAAGCCTACCTGGTAACTGTCGCTTGAGTCAACTGTTATACGACTCATCGTCGTGCTCCTCCAGAATAAGTAGGTACTTTATTTCTTCTTCCTTTTTTCCTAACCGCCGTTGCTGATGGGTTAGGAGCATAGGAAATGGTGACCACTTTCTATCAAATGTTTCGTCTGCTAGCTGCTAGTGAAGTAAATAACAATAATTTTATCAAACTGTCCAATCCAGGATTATAAATCTCTGCAAGATATCATCGCTATCCTCGGAATGGACGAGCTGTCGGAAGACGACAAATTGACGGTGGCTCGCGCGAGGAAGATCCAGAGGTTTCTGTCGCAGCCTTTCCAGGTAGGTCTAATGTGGCATTGACTAAAACTTTCCAGATTGTTGAACCCAAGTACTTTATACCTACATACATCTGCACGACAAGGTTAGAAAAGGCACCTGAATACATATCACATGATATTGGACAAACAATTTCGACCAGTGATAGATGTAGTAGGTACCTATAGATTCAGCCACGACGTAGCCGCACATGAGACAGAGAATTCACGTTTCTTTGAGGTACATTATATATTGTTTGTCACAAGTGCAACAATGGTGAGTGGTGACAAACAATGAAGAGTGTGTTGGCTATTTGGAGATTTAAAGCTTCAGTTAGTTTTTTACGCAGAAAATTGTAAGTTTATGTATAGTGCAGTATATTACAGATACCTAAATGGTTATTGTTTGTGCAGGTAGCAGAGGTCTTCACGGGACACGTCGGCAAGCTGGTGAAACTTGAGGAGACGATTAAGGGTTTTAAAAGGGTATAGCATACTGAACTTTTAATTTAATTTATAAACGACGAGCTACCAGCCGTAATATAGCGTAATTATTTTAGCTTAGTGTTAATGTCCATGGGCGGCAGTTGCCACTTACCATCAAGTGGCAACAGTAATCAAGCTATACATAAAAAACACAGGGGTATATTGCGTAAGCGTTAAGCATCTTCTTAACATAATCTTATTTAAAAAACCCCCGACAGTTTTATTTACACTAAACATGTTTAGCTAAAAACACTTGAGTAAGTCACCTTTCAGATAAAAAAAATTTGATCGAAATAGGTTCATCCGTTTGGGAGTTACGATGCCACAGACAGACATACAGATACACAGACGCGTTAAACTTATAACACCCCTCTTTTTTCGTGGGGGGTTTAAAAAACTATGGCTCGTACTAAAATAACATTTTCTAACGTCTTCATAGATTCTGGCGGGAGAACTCGACCACATACCGGAAGCTGCATTCTACATGGTGGGAACCATAGAGGATGTGATCGCCAAGTCGCAAGAACTCGCTAAGAGCGTATAGGATCTGTTTGTTATTGTGATTTTGATATATTTGCATAAAACCTTTGTTTTAATTGGTTCGTTTTTATTCACTCCTCTCTTTATCTCTATATTTGGTCAAACGATCAAAAAACCAAAAGGAATTGTGAAACAAAACTCTCGATTAGATTATCTTAAAATGTAGTTCCAGACGAGAATTGAGCCCTTTCACATTTAGACGTAATTAATGATGTTATCTTTTTTCTTGGACCTATAATAACTTGATAAAAATAAAAAAAGGTCATATTATTTCAGATATGCCAGCAGTGCAACATTGCAACTGCATAAAAAAATCTCATTTAATATTTTTTTATATATTAAATTTTTAAGTCATAAAGAAGGCTCAATTCACGCGTCCAGTCACATGTGACTTTATTTCAGCTTTTAAACAATTAAACATACCTTCCCTTAACCTTAAGCCCACATTACACATTGAATGTGGCTCAAAAAACTGACAATTGCACTTAAACTCTCACCGAATAACACTAAATAACTTCTTCAACAATACCCTTCTTCTTTTTCTCCTTATCATGTTTCTTAGCGTGCAGCAACATTTTGCTTCTCGTTAAAAACCGTTTCAAGCACACCGAACACTCATGAGGTCTGTCACCTATATGCATTTTAAAATGCATGACCAAGTTATTCTTCTGAGTGAAGCTTTTTGAACATATCTCACACTGATATGGCTTCTCCCCAGTATGTATCTTCTCGTGCCTGTCTAAGTCAGCTTTCCTGTAGAAGGAAGCACCACACTCCGTACAATTAAAGTTCTTTATCCCCTTATGAGAGAGCGCGTGTATGCTCAAGTGTCCGAGCTGTGTGTATGTCTTGCCGCAAGTGGTACACATGTATGGACGTTCACCGGAATGTGTTCGTTTGTGTTTTTTGAGTTCGTAGCCTGTTTGGAAGATTTTCCCACAGTCTTCGCAGGGGACTGGATGTTTGATCGGTGGCTTACGTACACGTATGCGTTTTCTGTAAGAAAAAGATTGGTATGAGACAGGTAATACTAGTGTAGAGGTGAATGTCTTTTACACTTAGGGATGGTGGGTTGCAATCTTGCACGCACCTTTAATTTTCAAACTTAATTGCAGGAAATTAATTATAACATGCTCTGGTGAAAAAAAAACATAAGAGAGAAATTTGAGCATCCAAGGATTCTCCATAATGTACTCAAAGGAGTATGAAATCTGCCAATACTTGGCCAGCCCGGCAGATTAGGAACTGTACCTTCCACATTGTGAGGGGAGATGTTCAATAATGTCCATATAACAGTTGATCCTTAACATAATTTTTGTATTGTTTGCTTTGTACATTATATTACTTACAACATTTATTTTGCTTGTAGCCAAAAAATCAGGGAACGATTATTTACACTCTTATTTACACCAGATCTGGCTACAATAAACCAAATTTGATTGCAGTTAGGGTTACCAGTTACCAACTGTCCAGATTTGCCAGTCTTTTGGTCTTCTGTCCAGCTTTTGTCCAGCCTTCTTCGTCTGACTTTTTAGGTGTTACAATCTCTAACCAATTACATAATATCATTGACTAAAAAATGACCAGTCCAAACACAAAATATAATCAACTATACTTCTTAAAATAGCATTTTATTGGTAAAATGTCTGGACATTCCTTTAAATGATTTAAGGGATTTATTCTTAATATTCAGCTAAGTTGTCCAGAATTTTCAAAATTTGAGTTGGTACCCTTAGTCACAGTAGCCTTTGGGAATGCCTTTTCCAGCCCTTAAATATTATTCCCACCTATCATTAATTTCTTATTTAGTACAGAAATACAATAACCAATCTTACTTAGGCTTATTGGGTTTATCCCCGTCATCATCGGAGATTTCAATTACTTCACATTTGATCACTACTTCCTCTACAGGTTGCTCTGCTAGTTGCTTCTGTATGCAGTCAGTCTCTGTCATGACAATGTTGATGCTAGGAGTTGGGCCTAGAATAATACATTACAAGAAATTTTATATCCTGGTACAAAATTATTCATTTTGCGTTTTGTGATGCTATTTCAGAATATTTACTCAGTTCATGTAAATGGAAACTCAAATTCGAGTGTCATATTCAGAAGGCTGTTTTAGGGATAAACGGAATTTGCTCATCAATATTTCTTTGATGCTGTTAACATTGGACAGATTTTCTATTGGCTATATGCACATTTAAGATATTTTTATTCAGGAAAGTTTGTCCAAAATCAGTCAAAATCATTTATTAAAGTAGGTATTTTTTCAATACACTTATGAACATATTTTTTTAAATCTATCACCATTTCAGAAAGGTGGTTTGCTATAGAGGATAAGAAATGGCGAAAGAAATCCTCAGCACATCTTTTAAATAAAATATTATGTATAATATAGGTACAGAACAAACTAACCTATGCAGAACTGGACACAGCACTGTTAAATCCAGGCATTTTTTATTAATATTTATATTCGTCTACACTGTAATACTCTGTTCAGCTAGCAGTGCTTTAACATGTTGTGTTACGGCCGGTCTCAATAATGTACTAACAGATGGAAGACTGTGGATAGGGCTGTCATCTGTCATATTTGTCAATTTTTCAGAGGCAAAAATTGACAAATATGACAGATAACATACTAATGGTAGCCCTATTCACAGCCTTCCATCTGTTAGTACATTATTGAGACCGGCCGTTAATAAAGTGAAATTAAAAAGAGTATCATAGATAAGAACAATTTAATGACAAAAGTCTTTCAACACTATTTAGATCAAGCGGTTTAAATTGCAGTATAATATTACAAGCGTTCTGATAGATATGGCTTTGCCCCCGTTTTTACCCTATGCGTTATTCCACATCATGGTCTACCTGTTTGCTATATTTCATGAAAATCCGTTCAGTAATTTTTGTATGAAAGAGTAACAAACCTTTATACACTCTTACAAACTTTTATATTTATACTATTAGTAGGAAGTAAGATTTGCTGAAATTATTCTTCTAAACTCCAGCCACCGTTCAACATTGGATTCCGCCCCATTTTTAGATTCCAACTGAGGATTTCATGAAATCTTTAGGAACGGCGGATATGTTTCGTCTATTTAATAAAAACCATAAGCAAACTGTCACTCACCTAGGCTACAAGACTGCTATAAAAACTAATGCATAAAAACCAACTCACCAAACAAGTTTTAATGTAGTAAAATACGCTTCATAACTCTTTTTTGTTACAGTACGATTTAATTAACGTACATGATTAATAGATCACACTCGACATTATTTTATCAATGGATCAATTGGAATTTCTCGCGATAATATTTGCACGCCCGTGAAAAGAAAATTAAAAGAAAATCACTTGCGAAAAACCCAAAGCTCATCTCACGACAAAACACAACCCAATAGAATAATTAAATAACAAAACTCGAGCGAGTGCTGCGTGCGAGTGAACTGTGAAACAAATCAATTTTTTAGTTGTGTGGCAGAGTGACAGCCGTGACATATGTCAATGTCAAATAATAAAACGTCATGGATAGTGGCATGGACCTGCGCAGATTAAACATTAAAAGCTTGCACGTACATTATGCTTTGGTATGGATGACACACTTCGAAAAGCTACCTGAAGACGGATCACGTGACATTAGATGAATATTTTTTTCTATGCTATCCATGAAATCTATAAATTCCCAAGATATAATTCGATTGTGTTAAAAATTTTAAGTAGGTAGAGAATATTAACCAAATAACTCGAGTCATGTCGTTTCATAAGTCATCAAAGCTGGCGGCACTTCTTCTGAATCCTGCCATTCCTGGAGGGGCTTGCGCGTTAGACGCATTTTTTAGTGTAAATTTTAAATAAATTTTAGGCTTCAATGGCACTAAGATGTGCATGGAGAACTTATTGTTATGTATTTAATAATAATAATAACTTTATTTTCTCAAACACACAGATAATACATTTTATATGTATGCAGTAAGTTGATTTCTTAAATAGTGCGGCGGATATTACATATAGTATGTGATGCACAGACCCTACACTAAGAAAAACTTGTGTTGTAGGAGTCTGCTAACCCTTCTGAGTAACTGTATAGCCGGTAAGTAATAACTTGACTAAAATTATACATTTGAAACATATTTATAAAACTAGATAATGACATTGCAGTTAAACTATTTTTACTACATAAAATCTGTTGCATGTGTGTGTGTGAGTGTGTGTGTGTGTGTGTGTATGTGTGTGTGTATGTGTGTGTGCATGTGTGTACGTACGTGTGCGTGTTTGTGAGCATATGCGTGAGTATAATATGAGTGAGTACACGTGTATAGTGTGTGTGTTGCAAGAGTTTAAACCTAGTGCTTCATACAAGTAAATTCTCCGTATCTTCATAATTAAGACTTTTTAACCAGTTAGTAACTTCAGCTTTGGCATCTATGTAGTTAAGTGTTTTTAAATCTTTAACATATTTGCTTGCTTTATTGTACAAATACGGACAAAGGTATGTTTGATGGCGTCGGGCAAGCATTGTGTTAACACTTGGCACAGTAAAAACTCTATCTTTTCTACGCCTATGACTGTATTTTAATTTTTCATGTGCAGATGTGTTTTTGTGTTGGGCCATAATAAGGTCCAAAATAAATAATTGGCGTACCGTAAGCACACTACAGTCATTATATAGTTCAGCAGTTGGGTATCTTATGGGCTTGGATGTAGCCACTTTTAAAACTGCCCGTTGTGCACGTTCCAATGGCAGAAGATGTGTTTTACTGGCACCAGCCCAGCTGGAGTTACAATAAGATAGGATGGACCTACAAAGTGCATTATACTCGTACATATTAAAAATTGTTTGTTTGTCGGCCACCTCTCGGATGTTCTTAAAAATATAAATAAGTTTACGGACCCTGCTTGATAGGATGTCAATATGGGGTTTCCATGAAAGTCTGTGGTCTATGGTCACTCCGAGATATTTTATATTTAGCACGTTATCTATTGAAGGGCATGAACAATTCACTGAATCGCAATTGTAGTGTGCAGTTATATTTATATTGGGAGTTCGGCCACGTGTATTAGAAAAGGTCATAAACTTAGTTTTTCCCACATTTAGTGTCAGCAAGTTCGTATAAAGCCATTCTATGACTAATTTAAGACCTCTTTCAGCATTAGTCTTTGCCTCTTCCCAATTGTCGCCTACAAATATTAGTGCAGTGTCATCAGCATAGGAGATGATTTTGCCACCTTTCAAATTAAGATTGCAAAGTTCATTGACATAAATTAGGAAGAGGGTAGGACCCAGAACACTACCTTGAGGTACTCCACAGTCAATATTCTCCTCTACACTTGTCACATTGCCGATTTTCGTCTTTTGGGTTCGGCCTTTTAGGTAATCTTCTAAAAGACTAAGTGGGTTTCCACGAATTCCAACGCGTTCAAGCTTGTTAAGGAGCATGGGTACAGAGACAGTGTCAAATGCTTTGGCAAGGTCAAGGAATATTCCAATAACCTTCTTTTGTCTATCCAGTTGATCAACTACAAAGTTCGTGAGGGTAGAAACTGCAAGTTCTGACGATCTGCCCCTCCGAAAACCATATTGTGTAGCTGCAAGAAGATTGTATTTCTCCAGGTAAGATATCAGCCTGTTATTAATAATTTTCTCAAGAATCTTTGATATTACTGGTAGGATGGAAATTGGCCTGTAGTTATTGACACTGTCTCTGGAACCACTCTTATAAACAGGAGTTATAATTGAAGTTTTAAAAATTTGGGGGAATGTACCAGTTGATAAACACAAGTTACAAATATGACTTATAATAGGTGACAAAATAGGAGCAAATTGCTTGAGAAGTTTAGTTGGAATTCCATCCAATCCCACTGCGCAATCATTTTTTAAGCCCTGAATAAGGACGGAAACCTCATATTCATCTGTTTCCAGTAAGCCAATTGAGTTAACTTGAGATGGAAGTTCTGCCTGGGATCTGCTAGGTTCAGCTTGTAGTGTATTTTTTAAGTGTTCACACAAAGATTTCCCTACATTTGCAAAATATTTGTTGATATAATTAATGGATTCCAAAGAGTTTGAATGAGATTTTAGGAGGTCTTCATTATTAATCTTTTCTTTGACAGTATGTGTAATTTGCCTAATGGTGTTCCATGTCTTTTTAACATTGCTTTTGTTTTTATTTAATTCAGCTCTAAAGTAATTATTTTTAAGTTTTTTCAATAGGTTAGTACAAAAATTTCTATATCTGGAGTATGTCAATTTTAGAAGTTCATTGTTTGGATTTTCCTTTAGACGTAAATGCATTCTGTCTCTGTTACGAATACATCTAAGAATGCCTAATGTGATCCAAGGTTTAATGGTGCGCTGACTATTAGGAACTTTGAATATCCTGGAGTTAGTTTTCATAATCTCAATTAAATGATTAGTGAGCAGGTTGGTGGCTACATTAGCATCACATGTACCTAAGATGTCGGCAAAACTTAAAGACCTCAGACGAGTAGCTATTTTATCATAGTCTATTTTAGTAAAGGATTTTACCTGAATTACACTTTGTATATCTCTTTTTCTATTTACGATGTTTAGGAGAACAGGGGAATGGTCGGTTACAAAGGTATTAATAACAATTGTATTGTTCTCAAGATTACTTTTTAACATAACATGGTCTAGGCATCGATCTCCTCTTGTAGGAATATAATGAGACGGCAGGAGTCCATGACTTGTAGTAAGTTCTAAATAACAGGTGGAGTTTCTATCCATATTGTCTGGATGGATGTCGATGTTTAAGTCTCCCATAATAATAAGGTTTGCAACTATTTCATATGTTGACAATATTTTATCCAGACATTGAAGAAACAAGTCAATATTTAAAAAGGAAGGGGATCGGTAAATAGCAATAATAACTACTTGGAGGCCTAGTTTAATCAAGAGACAGTTTGCTTGGAGAAAATCGGGTTCTTCTATTGACAACTCTAGGTTACCCTTTGAGTACACAATTATACCTCCATTTTTATTAATACAGTTTTTAGTGAATGCTGAATTGTAGTTGCTAAGTTTTGGAAATGGTTATCATTTTCTATCCAACATTCAGTCAGAATTATAATGTCGCATTCGAAACCCAATCGTAACAGAAGTATTTCAAAAGCGGGCAAGTTCATATTTACACTTCTAATGTTCATGGTCAGAATTTTGATACCGTTATTATTGGGTGATATCAAAGTGTGGCATAATTCCGGTACACAAATTTTAGCATTTGTAGTTGTTATCCCATCTATTAGCTGACATAATTCATTTTGTTTTACGTTATCCATAATTATTAATGTTGTTATTAGATGCGTCACTTATTACGGTGGTTGTCAGAGTCTTGTACGGGGAAGAGTACTTATATAAGTATGAAAGTTTGTGCGTAGGTGAGTATATAGGTGTATATGTTTGTATGAATGGCCATTTAAAGTATAGTGTTGTGTGTAAAAGAATGTATATTATATTAATTTTATATGATATGATTTTTGTGTAGGTATAGTGTAGAATGTGTATTAAATATTTTAAGACTTAACAAACTAAATACAAATATAAAATTTAGATAAAGAAATAGGACACTATTAAATTTAACTAGTTTTTTTGTTTCAGGTCTTCAAGTTGCTGCTCGTTCGTAATAAGGATTGGAGGTTTACCTTCAGATTTTCTGAGGAACACTCTCCCATTTGCAGTCCAACAGAAGTCATACTTGGAGGTCTTCGCCAGGTCACGTGCTAAATAAAAAAGTCTCCTGGCCTTCGGTGTCAAAAATTCTGACACATATACCGACGACTTTTGTCCATCAAGGCCCAGGGCGCTTGTATTTAATTTATCTGTTATATTACTTCTATTGAACTGTTTAACAGCAAGAAGGGTGTTGGATTTAAGAGTGGAGGTGGCATATTCTATTATTATAGGTCTTTCTCCATTTTGTTTTCCTTTCAGCCGGTATATATCTTTAATTGCATGCGGTTGTACTTCGGTCCGTAATTTGTTGTGCATTTTTTCAGCTAGGGTGTATAAGTCCTGCTTGGTCTCTTTTTGTTTGGGAGGAATACCTCTTATTTCTAGACATGTACTTCTGCTTTGCCTCTCGAATTCTTCAAGTCTATTTTCAAAATTTTTGATTTTCAGGTCGCGTTCATGCTTATCATTCTCTAGAGAAACGATACGTCCACACAGGTCATCATGTTTTTTCATATAAAAGTCTAGTGATTTTTGCATTTCGGTATTAGCTTTACGCAATTCAGTCACCTCAGATAGTACTTGAGTCATAATCGACATCATTTCATTATGACCCCCACTCTCATCTTCCCAGTTTGGTGAAGAAGGAGTACTATTTCTACTCTGGCGCTTAGTAGGGTTTAACGAAGCAGGCAGCTGTTCAGTGGCTCCCTCTGTTAATCCAGAGATGGGTGGCGTGCGGTGCATCTCTTACATTTTTTAGCGTTATTAGGAAAGCATATAACTCGATTAGTGTAGTGCCATATATATATAATTGACTCGAGTATCGTTACGCTACTCTTTACTAGAAAACGAATTGTAAGCACAGTTCATGTACCAGGCTCTCAGCTGTAGTAGCATATAGAACGATTGTAGATCTCAAAGTTAAGCAGCTATTGGTGGCCTGAGATATAATAATACCACATATGAGACGACTATGAAGTGACCATAGCCAGTATACCTATAAACAAGGTACTTTGTAATCATAGCATGTGTGATTAAAAACAAAACTGGCAAATTCTTAGGAGTTTAAGTTTCATAAAATTGATTTATTCAAAGCGATTTAAACAATTAAAAATCAGAGCAAGGTTCCATCGTACTGGAGGCAGCATGTACTTTCAATGCATCACCCGTTGCAACAGCGAGCACAATCATTTACAAGCAAGATCATTAACGTGCTTGCTTCATAAAAGACGCAACAGATAAAAAAAATTAAAATGTGTGGAATTCACACGTGGTAGAAGTGAAACCTTCAAAATAAAATAAAATTTTGTTTTCAAGATAATGAGACGAATGTAAAATTTCGGGAAGATGATAAATGTAGGTTTCACTACTCCACTCCACTCCGCCCCGCCCCGCTCCGTTCCGCTCCGCTCCACCCCCCCCCCCCCCGCTCCGCTCCCCTACCCCTCACTCCCCTACCCTACCCCTGTACAATGCTTCCTATCTCACTTTAGAAATTATGTGTTTGTCTCTTTTTCCTGGACAGTTTCGTTTCATAAAATTTCAAGTCACCCCCGTACTAAAGAAGTTTTCACTTCAAAAGTTCTTATTGCGGTCGTTTCAGTGTGCATGCACTTTCTTTCTTGCGCTTCATATCTTCTCCATTGCAGTAACATAATATTCTAAAGCAGTTAGGGTGAAAAAAAAACAAATAATTTTACCTGTTTTAATTAAGTATTTATAAAAATGGCAAAATAGTAAATACCACAGACATGTTTTGTTCATCAATTTGTACAGTCTAACGTCAAAAAATCCATTCAGAACTTAAATTGAAATAAAGTCTGTTGCCTTATTTTCATCACAAAGCATTAATTACTTATCACTGTAGCATTTCGATAGCATTGTAATATTTTGATAGCGAGAAATACATTGAAGTATAATGTCATAGAAGAGACATCTCGAACAAAATGTGTGTTCCCGCCGGGAAGTTCTATTTTCAAAATTGAGCCCCCGTTCTCCTTTCAAAATCGAACGAATCCATTGGCAATGCAGCCGCGCGGCTTCAATTCATTGGAACATACATTGTGTTCGCGGTGTCTGTTCTATACGCTAGTAATAATACTTCAATAAAGAAATACAGCTTTTTCAAATGCAAATGGGCCTCTACGGCCACATAGTCTGTGACCCAGGGCCTTGAAAATTGAAATCTCTATAGCCACTGCTGAATCATAAGATCATTGGATCTTTGGAAGTGAAATTAACGACAAAACTTTATATGCCGCCATCGAAGTATTATTACTAGCGTATAGAACGGACACCGCGAACACAATGTATGTTCCAATGAATTGACGCCGCGCGGCTTCAATGTCCAATGGATTCGTTCGATTTTGAAAGGAGAACAGGGGCTCAATTTTGAAAATAGAACCTCCCGGCGGGGACACGCAATTTGTTTGAGATGTCTTCTCAATGTATGCCGCATATGAATTGCACAGAGAGTAGAATTATTACAAACAAACACCGTAGCCGGGTACCTAAGACTTAATTTGGTAGAGATCGACGACTTTAAAAATGAACGTGCCATATGTACCTACTGTCAACATGAAATAATTTTTGAAATCGGTCCATTCGTTTTTGAGTTTACTTAGGTACAAGCAAACGAAAAAACAAAACTTTCCTCTTTATAACATTCGTTTAGACAGCATTGAACTTTATTATTTATTTATTAATCTTTATTTATATTAACGCACCCGGGCCCCCACTTTCCTTATTGTAGACGATGTCTATGCACGTATCTATAGCTAGTGATGTCCACATTATGATCTTCTGATTTGATTAGTGGTCTTCAGAACCCAGTTGGTTTGTTCGTTCACACTGGTGAATATAGCAACTGGTCCGGAGTTTTCGTAGCTCTGATAAATGCCGTAAAGAGCGTAGGATGGTGTTGTGAAGTGCTGCAATAATATTGGTGTAAGTATTTAATAAAAAAAGAGCTCATATCGCTCAAATCGCTCTTAGCCCGGCGGGTTGTGTCAATCCGAAGTGATCGACAAAATTAAGCAACAGCGGGCGCGGTCGGTAGTTGGATGGGTGACCGCTAGTGGCAAACATTTCTTGTGCGTTTCCGTGCTTCAGTGGGCACGTGCCGTCGCGTCGGTTCCGGTTGTTAACGTAAGATAAGCCATAAATAAGCCATGTCGGAGGCCCTCGGGCGGCATGAAAACTTCCAACACGGGTTGGCCACTAGCCCCTCCACCAATCCGCACTGGAGCAGCGTGGTGCTTAGTAGCGGGCCATTAATGGGTTGAAGCCAAAATTAAAATTAATAATAATATATTCAACTCAGGTTAAAGGAGTCGGCCGTAGGTAGGTATACGGTCACCAAACGGTCTACACAAACTGCAACGGTTGTTGAATAAAAAATGGTTGTCTGTAAAGTCGGTTTACGGACGGTAGTTTAACGTAACAACGTCATGATAAAGCTCCACTCCACTCCACTCCGCTCCGCCCCGCTCCGCTCCGCTTCACTCAACTACGATCGCCTACGGCATGGGCTACGATACGCCGATCGTAGCCGATAGTGCCTCTCTCTCGCTTTTGCCGCTCTCTCGCTCGCGGAACGCGACATTTTTTCATAGATGCGCCCGGCGCTCATCGTTTTAATAGACGTTATCACGTCAAAAATATAATTATTTACGTAAGTAACACATTATAAACCGTTTCAGAAACCGTAACCGATCACTAAAAATATTTTATTATCATCTCCTGTAAACAGATGACAATTGATTCTTAACCGTAGATTATATACAGCAACTGTTATGTTAGTGAATTTAGTGATACTGACCTCACTCAAGCAGTAAAGACCTGCCCCGGCTTGTGGGGTGTAGTCTCCTTTCACCATAAAAGAACACATAACCTTGTTCTCAGTTTTCACACTGTTTGATTTACATTTCGACAATTGCGGCACTATTGTGTTTATCTAAAACAAGCTAACAGATTAAAACAAAATACACACTTTTTTAATATTATGGTAAGCTAGAGGCTGGAGTGCTCTTCAACTAAATGTACACTTAAACGTAATGTTGATAGCATTGAAGTAGGGGTATAAAAATTAAAATGTTATATTAAATGTAAATGTCTTATAATATCTCGTAATATAAACATACATCGTGATTACCTTTGATAAACTTAATAAAAACTCTAATAATATATCCATAAATGATTTTGGTAAATATATAAAAGACACTTATTGCAATGCTACTAACATTACGCCCAATGCAGATTTTGGTGAAGAACACTATCGGATGTTTTTACTCGTACATTCACTGTACTTACTAATACTAAGTAGGTACTCTGTTGTATTTATGTATTTTGTCCATCAAAAAATAAGTAAAGTCTGGCGGCCGGGCCCTGGCCTCTCAGAATATATTGTCCACGTACCTACGAAACCAAAAAAATTCGACTGTCTGTTAACTAAGGAGTTCAGACTTATTTACAGATTTTACAGCTTGAAGAGCTAACGAAAAAGCAGACGGGCCACCTGATGGTAAATGGTCACCGTCGCCTATGGACATGAGCAATACCAGAGGAATCGCCAATGCAACGCCTGCCCTGAAGAGGAATCCTTTTACACCTTTTTTGTAGAACCCCGTGTCATAAACTCAGAAGGAAGCTCATTCCATAGTTTGCACGTGAGTGGCAAAAATGATTGTGAATTCGGACCATAGAGGTTCTCCACGAGTCAAATCGGTGTATGGAACTTTAATCTTCTGCAAGTGGTGCAATGATGAAAAAGGTGAAAAAAGCATCAAGAAATACTGCTAATCTTTTGACAGGCCTATACCTACTTCCTTTTGAAATCATCGAACTAGGTACAGTACGGCCGACGTATCTTGGCGCGTCTGAACTTCGCGCAGAAGGCTGCGCAGTAACACAATTCGGCAATACTCAGTCAGTAGTCAGTACGCGGCGTATTATGTCTCAGTCACACGTTAGCATGTTCGTGTCGCTATCTCTGTCTAACATGCGCTAAAGTTTGCAGATCCTATGTTCAGACGCGCCAAGATACGTCGGCCGTATTGCACTTACATGAGTCTCGAAATCCGATACGACGACACACGACGATCCGATCAACGCTGGACGGTTGTCCAGACAAATAGCTCGCACTAGATTATCTGGCTTCTCGGAGAGGGACAGCAACGCTATGTCGTCAATATTGCCGCCTGAAAAACGAAGGTTGGATTAAAATTCAATTGATTTCAGTCGGAAGTTTCATGCGGCCTGATGGGACTCCGACAAGGCTTAACGACTGTTATTTTACGATAACAACCGGGACCGACGAATGTATGGGTAATAGTAATGATAACAATGATATTATAATGTAAAAAAGAGGTAGATATGTCACTAGCGTGTCGACGATGGAGAGTGTAAGAACAGCTTAGCCTTAGTGCTTGTTCAACACCGCGCGCGCGTTTTGATGTGAACACTTTCATAGTAGCTCATATGTTTGATATTTCGAGACCGCGCCCGCGAGTTCAGTGTGAACAAGCACTTAGGCAATTGACCGTTCTGCTCGTAATCGCTCTGTCAATAGGTACATACATGACGATACGCACGCTTTTGTTGTTGTCAAAAATTCTTGACATTTGACAAAAGCGCGTGTATTATACCAATGTGATTGGTGTAGTGAAACAAAACTCAAAAGATAAATGTACATATGTGTGTTGTAGCTCTTTTCGGAACAGATTTTTTGATTGATTTGTAAGGGCGTAACGTATCTATATTTAAACATCATTGAATGGTAATGGTAAAGCTAACCTGTGCTGCGGGTGAAATTTTCATGCGTGACGATCTTCCTAACCAGATACGGATCCTGTTGTGTCTTGGTGAACTTAACGCGCAGGTCTGATGGCTTGTAGCCGGCCACACACGACGCAGTTGTCAACAGCGCTTGCACTCCGAAAGAGATGTATGATGCAGCGCACAACAGTTCCATCTTATTATCTCTGGAACTATTGAATTACTACTAAACGAAGTATTAAAGTACCGGAACAGACATCGCGAACAAAGTGTATGTCGCGCCGTAAGGTTCTATTTTCAAAATTGAGTCCCAATCTTTTTTCAAAATCGACTGAGTTTACTGAAAACTGTAGCCAGTTGGCTACAGTTCATTGCGCAAACATCGGGTTCGCGGTGTCGGTTCTATACGCTAGTAATAATAGTTCAGTGACTGGTGGAGCCATGTTATTTGATTCAATGACAGACAATGGTATACTCGTATAAGTATGGGGATACTTGGGTGGATGGAGCAGCTCACGTTTATTTGAATTCAACAGAAGCAGAGTTGGCACGTATGTATGTGAATATTGTTGACAAACAGTTAAATACATTGTATGTTTTTAATCTAAATTTTACTAACAAAAAATAACAGACTTCAAAATTACTCAAAAACTACTTGTCAGATCTCGTTCAAAATGTGGGACCACATGATAAGCACCTGCTTTCGATTAAAAAAAGAATCATCAAAATCGGTTCACCCAGTCGAAAGTTCTGAGGTAACAAACATAAAAAAATACAGTCCAATTGAGAACCTCCTCCTTTTTTTGAAGTACTTAGGTTAAAAACTTCAAACAGTGATTTATTGGTACTTCGCGAAGACTATTTCTTTGAAGTGGGTTGTATTTTTTGGCCAAATTTTGATTATTTAATTGCCATTTGTTCAGTAAGTTACCTGTATACCCAAGCGCGCCACGGGTACTGCCTCTCCATCACGGAGCGGACAGTAGGCCTACTGCGAGGAGGGTTCCCATTAGGGTTATGTTTACCACATCCGTCGTCGTTGGTCCTGTACAAAATTACACAATTTCATCTAAAAGAGGAAAGATCCTGGGCTATGTTTTATTGAAACCGTTAGGGATTGATAAAGCGATAATTTTTTTGGCTTCAACTCAATAATAGCCCACTACAGATTCTCTCCTCTTGAGGAGGCCTGGAGCATACTGCACCACGTTGCCTTTGGAAGTCCACTGCTGGACATACGCCTCCCCTAACGAGCGCCACTCTGTCCGGTCCTGAGCTTCCTGAATCCAGCGGATGCCCGCTGTCTTCTTGAGGTCTTCAGTCCACCTGGTCAAGGGGACTCCTCTTTTACTCCTTTTTTGCTTTGCGGAATTATCAATATTTATTACTAATGAATAAATTAAAATATTATAAATCTTGACTTCTATTTGGTACACGTGCTGAGAGTGCAAACTATTCTGCAGTTGGTCAAAACCTAATCGAAATTTTAAGACTCCTTTGATTTTTTTACGTATTTAGATGTCAACGAAAGAAATAAAGTCAAATTAGTAACCTAGCTTTAAGTTCGATGGCTTTGATGCAACACAACTGATCCTTATTGCAGTTGCTGTAGGAAAGCCTGAAAATAGAAAAATAATGAGATAAATTTATTGTAAAACAAAATATTTAGCACATTTATTTTCCTCATTTCCTAATATTGAACTATAACGGTACCTACCGAGGTGGACCAAATAACAAAGAGGCGGATTAAGTACTTTTGGATTAAATTACTTGATTTTTTGCTGTTTAATCTAAATTTTACTAACAAAAAATAACAGACTTTAAAATTACTCAACTACTTGTCAGATCTCGTTCAAATTTACGTGGGACCACATGACAAGCACCTGCTTTCGATTAAAAAAATCATCAAAATCAGTTCACCCAGTCGAAAGTTCTGAGGTAACAAACATAAAAAAATATACAGTCGAATAGAGAAACTGTTCCTTTTTTTGAAGTCGGTTAAAAAAATGACGTGCATAAATGTATCAGTGATACCTACCTACATTGATAAAAGATTATTTCATTTCATTTCATTTCATTAAACAGTGAAAATGATTTATGTTCATCTTAAGTGTTAGTGCTTGTTCACACTGAACGCGCGGGCGCGGTCGCGAAATATCAAACATATGACCTACTATGAAAGTGTTCACACCAAAACGCGCGCGCGGTGTATGTAGCGTTTACCGCGACCGCGCCCGCGAGTTCAGTGTGAACAAGCACTTAAACTCGTAATAACTTACGTGAGATGTTGAGTTATTTCCTTAGCTTTCTTTATCCTATCGTGGCTGCAGGGATAGCAGGCAATACACTCCGACGCTGTACCTTCTATTCTAGAGCAGTTTAAACCTTCCGGACTGTTTATGTCTGTAATAATGATAAAAGTATTTTGTAGGAAAACCTTATTCGTCAATAACGATAAATAAAAATGATAATTTCGCTACCATATATACATTTAGCTACCATATCAGATATTTATGTGACTATGTGTTATTGTGAATTTGTGATGTGTTATGTACGTGTCGTCCATGCGTGTGTGTTACCTAAGCATTTATTTATTTATTATCTACACATCCAGTTTGAATCCGATTTTAATCCAGTAACATAATTCAAAGATATTTATTTATTTAGTTCACCAACATACCATACACCATAATATTTTAAGTTGACATTACATTTAAAGTACAAGGTAAGTGTTGGAATAATTAAAGGCAACGACAGCATGGAATAATACATCATCGTCATTAAAACAATATTATAGCTATATAACAATATAATAGACATATAACTATATAATAGCTAAACTCACTGTTCTTATCATTGATAAAATTCTCCACTTGGTTTTGAGAAGCAGCCCAATGTACAAGAAGTGCTGAGACCGCTAACAACCTGCAAAACATGTCAATACGATTTAGCCTAGCGAAGGGGGAAGTCCCGGGTTCGATTACCGGCAGACATTTAGGTGACAGTTATGACAAAATATGTCTCAAGTTGTGAATGTTTAGAACGTCTTCGTGGTGTCCCGCTCGCTCTTTTTGAAGGGTCCTGGGTTCAATTTAGTGGGGACAGCTTGTAGGGGATTTCAGGACTAAACTAAATTATTAATCTAATCAACCCAACTAAGTTATTAAATAATCATTTTTTGCGGCAAATTCATTGTTCACAGACTGACAATTTAACTATTATAATTTTATTGTAATAAGTACGAGTACTTAGGAAAGTAATACTTACTTAATCATTTTTATTCCTAATGTATAACAGGCCCCAAATACCTATATTTATAAGTTTCAGGTATGTGGTCGATCTGAAATTAAACAGAAATATGTTATGCAAATGCTTATGGAAATAATTATTGGAAATAGCTCGTCATGCCCGTATTCAAGAACAGCACTGTGAGGTCGCTCAGTGTTTGCGAGTGCATAGTAGCATTAAAACCAGTTCATAAACAATACTTGAGTGGAATCCATCGCTATGCGTTTGTCAAATTCGATAAAGAGCCTGACGAGCTATTTTACCGAACGCATAGTGTTGGTTTGACTTCTATCAAAATAGAAAGAAAGGATCGATTGTTTGTACTGCTGTCTTTGTCTTTTATCTTTGTCAAATGACTAGAGTGAAGTTAGCCACATCAAATTGACCAATTACAGGGCTGTATGTATGCAGCACTATGCGTTCGCCAGTCAAGTAATACGTTATTAAGTGTCGACTATGAAATAGAAGACTTGCCATGACGAACGCACTGAGAAATGCCTTACTTCGCATAGTATTGCTTCTTTACTTCTTGAATACGGGGGTCAATCACTTTATCGATTTGACAAACGCATAGCGATGGATTCCACTCAAGTATTGTTTATGAACTGGTTTTAATGCTGCTATGCACTCGCAAACACTGCGAGACCTCACAGTGCTGTTCTTGAATACGGGCATAAATAAAATTTGCAACGACTAGGTTATAAATGCAGATTTTGTTAAGTGATATTTGACATTTTAATTATTTACATGACTCAGCTGTCAGAAATGACATTTACCTTGAGCGTCAATGTGCGAGATTAGAATTCAACAGTAAAATTATAATTTTATTTATAATATGGTACAATAAAAGAACTCAATACCTCAAAACGCATCAACTTTAATTAATGTACAACCTAATACCTTAATACCTACTAAGTTTGCAACGAAATAATTATCTAAAACAATATACAATTTTAGCACGATAACTAGGTATATTATAATCTCTGAAATAAGCATTTAAACACTTAAACACGACCTAAATAACGTGATAAAGATATTAAGCTTACCAGGTTTCTCATTTACTCTCTTGAGCTATATTAAGTATTTTCTTAAACAATTTTTCCACATGTTTTTTGCAATTAAAATCCTGTTTAATCACTCTCAACAGTTACTTTGCCATAATATTATTTTATATTGCGTACATTAAGCTCCGACAATGAACTTATACTGAGGCGAAGCGACTGATTTTTCCTTATAGGTATTATTAACATTTTTACGAAACAACACTGATATTCTGCATACATTGATACTTTAATGAAAACACTTGATAATGAACGCATCGATATAAGGATGTAACTGAGTAATGTACATATATGTGTACATTAATGTATGAACAGATATCGTTTAAAGTCAGATTGTAAACAAAATACTTACAAGTTTTTATAACAACTTTGATAATAAAATTTAAAAGAAAACAATGTAAAAACCAGACAAATGATTCATTATAAAATATAGATTTAAGAAATTGTGTTATTGACATAATTTATTGGGTGTGCCGTATGTAGTGGATCAACCTCATAATAGCTTGAGGGTTGATGTACCAGCAAAAAATAATCTTAAGTAGTAAAACTGTCGCCGTTTTCAAGATTTTAACCTTTGTTTAACATTTCCAAAATTGGCTCCTTTACCCTACTTTTTCTGTTGAGTCAACAATGGAGGTGGCCAACATCTGTATGGGCATTTGCCCCATTTGTGAAGTATAATGTACACATATTATTTTTACCTTAAATTAAAGCTTACAATATCTACTTTGATAATTTTATCAATAAAAATCTCTAGAACTCGGGATTCTCCTTTTACGGGCAGTTTTAGCTTTTGTAGTTTGACATTCTGCAAAACATATGTAATCGTGAAAAAGTGTTTTAAAGAGCGATTTTTGTATTAAATAAATACTATTTATCTTTTGGATAATTAATTAATATATGTCTTTTACTTTAATTTTGACTTTATGACCTTATTCCTACAAAAAGATGTACCAGCAGTACTAAATAAAATATACGTATTAACTTGTCACCTACCTATCTGTAAATATTCACAAGCAAACGTAATATAAATAAAACTGCATATTGATATTATTAAGTGTTTCATTATATACATTTAGGTACACACATGTAAAAATTAAGGAATAAAATATAACAATAGTACCAAAACTACCAAATAAGGCAAAAGGTGATGCATTCAATTTTTTTTCAAATTCAAAATCATTTATTCGTTTAGGTATCATTGATACACTTATGCACGTAATTTTTTAATCAACCAGCTTTTCGCAAAGGTGCTTCGTCATGGAGGACAAGAAAAGCTGTAAAAAATCTCCTCAACACATCTTTTAAAAATAAAAATACATTGATATATTTATTACAAAAAAATATACAGCTTGTACAGAACTGGTTGCAGAGCTGGTCATTTCCATGCGTCTTTGTCATTTATGTACTGATCTACAGTATAGTAGCCTTTGCCTAAAAGTTGAAAGAAAAAATGTTAGGAGCCTATTAAAAAATAGAACTTATTTTCTAAACGTACCTATTGCAAAAAAAAACAGGAATATTGTACATTGCCGCGTGAACCTAATCGTAATAAGCACTACTTAATAGTAAAGAAAAATGCTATACCTGTACTCAATGATGTTGTATGTATCTTTGCCTGTACTGCAGTGATCCATTCTACCAATATGGATTGCAGGTTTCTTGCTAAGGAAGATATGGAGTGACGTGCCATGCGCTCAATATCAACCGCGCAATTAATGCACCTCATGGCAAAAAATCAAATACAATTAATATTTTGCAGAAATGAAACTGAAAAATATTATTTTGGCAAATGACAATATAGTAGACATTCGCACTTCTGTCAGCCAATTGTCAAACTCCAGTGATGCCGGTCACTCACATTCGCGCGAATACGCGAACCCACAAGTGTGGGACGACCTTCGCGAATGATTATGCGAAGTTTTGGAGGCATTCGGGGTTTTCCAAGCTGTGTCGGTTTTTTGTTGCACATCAAAGCGCGCGAACCTCGAACCTTCGTGTAGTCAGTCTCCCACACATTCGTGCGACCAGTTGCGCACACGACTAAAAAGGTGATGTATCTCCTAATTTTTCGTGGTTCGTGGCGTCTAATCGTACTACCATTTATTTTCTGTATTGAAAATGGATTTGAATGACCACAACATAATAAAAACAGCAAGATTGAACATTCGTGAACAAAGTGTAGGAGAAAGCGGAAATGGGCTTGTATACTCATAT
The DNA here is from genome assembly GCA_911387775.1 of Thymelicus sylvestris. Classification (NCBI taxonomy): domain Eukaryota; kingdom Metazoa; phylum Arthropoda; class Insecta; order Lepidoptera; family Hesperiidae; genus Thymelicus; species Thymelicus sylvestris. The sequence continues at coordinate 14,559,639 of OU426887.1, read as the reverse complement.
GCGAACCCATGCCTGACCGCCCTTCACATATGTGCAAACATTCGTAAAAATGTCAAACATTTGCGCGCATGTGAGTGACCGGGGTGATAGCAATGGAGGTAGTAAAAGTATATTTGTATACAATACAACTTATTATTATTGTTAATTTATTATAACTACTCACGGCGGAGTTCAGAAGAAAATTTAAATTCTAGTTATGTTATAATAAATGGAAAATATGTCTTTTCAGAGGACTAAAACCTTGTACAAAAAAACGTATTTTAACCATTTCCGGGGTAAATATTGGCCACCTCCAAATATTGAGCAGATAGGTACATATTTTGATTATTTTTTCTTAGAACTCTCAGATTGTATATTAACTGATCTTGATCGACTAATTACGAGACACCCTGTATAATCGCAAGAACGAGACAAGTTTTATAAAATGGGAGCAAAGAAAATGGGCATTAATATTTAAGATATCTGGGGTTAAGTATGAACTTAATTACACACCTCCTTAGGTGAGCATGTCCTTACACGCTTGTGGCAGACAAACAGGATATTGAAATAGCTGGTCTTACAACTCTTACATGACTAAGTTTAGTTCAGACATATCAAACTATAGTTTTACCACGTTTTACCTTAAACATCATTGTTAATAATAGGTAACATTCGCGCCATTAGTGTTTCGCATCTCTTTTTTTTTGTGTAAATGATGATGAATGATGTAAGCTATCCTATGTACCTTTCAAGTTGGATCAAACTGCACACGGTGTGCAAATTTGATTAAAATCGGTTAAGTAGTTTAGGAGTCCATCGCGGACAAACAACGTGACACGTAATTTATAATCTTAATCTTAATAAGATTAAGATTTAACATTTTACTTCTTGCACTTCTGCATACTTTAACTGCACCCAATCTGAGACTACGCCTGCGTGCGTCCAAAATCTAAAATAAACGGCCAAGTGCGTCGGGCCATGCGCAAATCGGGTTCCGTAGACTTATGCTAACCAAGCCGTGATAGATTTCCTCTGCACGTAAATGTTTATTTATTAAAAGCATTTACGAGGAGAGGAAATATTTTCTTTAGTGTAGTGTGACTATAGGAGGTATAGATCTTAAACATTAGGTATTATATTCCTGAGTCACACTGAGTGAAGCATTAGTATATAATCAACACTCAAGGAAAGATATCGCCAGTTATGTTGAAAAACGGGTTCAACGTGAGCAAAATGTTGCCACGAGACGGGTCAATGTAATAATGATCAAGAATCACGAAGTTAAAATCTTCTAAATCTGTTAAGGAAAACATTAAATAAATAATTCATATAGTTAATTGTATTTGCACCGTGAATTCACCACTCGGGATAAAATGCGACGAAGTTTATTAATTTTTTTGCTGTTTGCAAACTGTGTTTTAGCGGAATATGAAGGTAAGTTTGTCAAATTTGATCGATTTATTCAGGTCGGTTTTAAACAACGAACGAATTACTATTTCACTATTCTCTCAAATCTGTGCGAAAGAGACAAAGCATTCTTTTATCGTTATATATCTGTTCGCAGCGATGAAAAAAAAATTAAAAGAGCTCTTATTTTTTTGGTCTACAATAGTTTAAACCAAGGTATCTTGCTTGGTTTTAAATATCACATAGACAAAGATTGATATATTGAATTATTGATGTTTTGATATGAAAAATGGAGCAATTTTGCTACATAATATTATCACTCATGGCATTTGACTCCTGGACAGATAAATAAAACTTTATCTTTGGTACCAAAGTGATAATAATAATTAAAATGACAAATGCACAAAAGGAAAATCGTAATTATTTACTATGTAGGTACATACGTAACTCTTATATTTACATAGGTCAAAGTTTAATGAGCGAATCTTTTCAAATTTTCTTAAAATAACTGCTTTATACTACTATACACGTAGACCAGGTACCTAATTTAAGCAAAACACGTCTTAAAAAGTTCAACCCAAAGCACTATAGGATTAAATCATTTTTGCCTCAAATTCCCCCTTTGACACTGAAATGGCCACCATAATAATTTAAAAACATATACATACATACATATAAATCACGCCTCTTTCCCGTAGGGGTAGGCAGAGACCACTTCTTTCCACTTGCTACGATCCTTACATACTTGTTTCGCTTCGTCCACTTTCATTATTCCTTTCATGCATGCTCTTCGGTTTGATGTACTCTTGACCTGGCCTTTTTTCAGGACGTCCCTAATTTGGTCTTGAAACGTCCGCCTAGGTCTACCCCTTCCAACACTCGCATTCACACTCGCCTTATACACTTTTTTCGTCAATCGTTCTTCACTCATTCTCTCGACATGTCCAAACCATCTCAGCATACCTTTCTCAATTTTTGTCACTACATCTTCTTTCACACCACACCGTTTCCTTATCTCACTATTTCTTATCCTGTCACTCAGTTTAACTCCTATCATACTTCTTAACGCTCTCATCTCAACTGCATTTATTCTGCTTTCATGTTTCTTCTGCCATACCCAACTTTCACTTCCGTACATGAGTGTCGGAACCAACACCCCCTCATGCACAGCCAAACGAGCCTTGTTAGACACCTTCCGACTGTTCATAAAGGAGTGCAAAGCTCCATTCACCATGTTTCCTGCATTCACTCTTCTTTCAATATCGCTCTCACACTTTCCATCTCTTGTAAACTTTGAACCCAGATACACAAACTCATTCACCTGTTCAATTTGTTCATCTCCAATCACGATATTGCAGTCTGTCACTGCCTCATCTCTTTCAAACACCATAACTTTCGTCTTCTTTACATTCATCTTCATTCCTTTTCTAACAAAAGCTCCATTCATAGCAGTTACCATCTCCTGCAACTCCTCGGCTGAAGACGCAAGTAACACTTGGTCATCAGCATAGAGAAAACATTTGACGAGTAACTCATTCATTCTTAACCCACTTTCATTCCCTTTTAAGTCTGTCAAGCAATTGTTCATGAACAGATTAAACAGCCACGGTGACGCTACACATCCCTGTCTAACACCTTTTTCGATATTAAACCATTCAGTGTATGCCCCGTTTATCCTTACACAAGCACTAGAATCCCTATAAAGAGATTGTAATGCTCGTATGAGGATACTGCTCACACCAAATTCACGGACAATGCTGACCACAATTCATTCCTCACCACTCTATCATAGGCCTTTTCTAGATCTACGAACGCGCAATAGACGTTCTTGTTTTTAGCCAAACACTTTTCGGCTATGCGCCGCAAGGAAAAGACCTGATCCGTACATCCCATTCCCTTTCTAAATCCCGCTTGTGCGTCCCATACTTTTTCGTCTGTTTCATTCACAATCACAACCCTTTCAATCAACACTTTCGCATACAATTTACCGACGACGCTGAGAAGGCTTATACCGCGGTAATTTATGCAGTCCTGCCGTGACCCTTTTCCCTTATACAATGGCACGATTACGGCTTTGCACCAGTCTCCCGGTACTTGCCCATTTCGCCAGCACAAATTGAAAAGGCGGTACAGCTGGCTAGCTACTATGCCCTGTCCAGCCCTCAGCATCTCGACGGTAATCCTGTCATACCCTGCTGCCTTACCTAATCTCATACTTTTCAACGCTTTCACTATTTCATCCATGCTTATCTCACTTTCATCAACATTTATATTAGTTTCCATGGAAGGTGCCGGATGTTGTACCTGCACTTCCTCTCTTTCAAACAAACTTTCAAAATACTCTTTCCATCTCTTTAACACACATTCTTCTCCTTTTATAATGCTTCCATCTTGACTCCTGATTGTACTCAGCTCCGAGGTAGATGTTTTACCTCTGGCTGTTTTGATGGATTTCCAGAAAAACTTGATGTTTGACTGGAAATCTTCAGTGAGCCTCCTATCAAAATCATCCTTTCTTCCTTCTTTCTTTCTAGACACAACTTCTTTCGCTGCTGATTTCAATCTTTTATACATCATTCTTGCTTCCTTTATCTCGTCATCCGTTGCCTTTTGAACTTTTTGGTTAGCTATTGTTGCTAACCAATCCAACCACGCTTTCTTCTTTTCTTGCACAGCCCTTTGTACATCTTTATCCATCCACACATTATAATTCTTTCTTCCTTTTCTTCTTTTAGCTACCCCGCATACCTCAATAGCAACATTCACGACCCCTTTCTTAAATGTCTCCCACAACTCTTCAATCACACCTATCTCTTCTATGCCTTTAAAACTTTCATTCAGTTTCTCTACATACTCGTCTTTCTTTTCTCTTTCTTGTAGATTTTCCACTTTTATTCTGTCCAAAACACTCGTAGGCTTAGCCTCTCGGTGTCGCCACCGTTTAAAGAGGCCACGCATTCGGGCTATGACCAGGAAGTGGTCTGTGTCAAGCCCTACACCGCGGTATGCCCGAGTGTCTATCACTTTCTTCCTCAGTCTTTCATCCACAATTACAAAATCAATCATACTTCTAGACTCACCCTCATTTCTTGTATACAAATGGATCTTTTTGTGGTCAAACATTGTGTTGGCTACGCAAAGATTCCATTCCAAGCATACTTCAAGCAGGCTTCTCCCATTGTCATTCACTCTTTCGTCCCCAAACGTACCCAGAACTCCTTCATACCCATCACGCTTTACTCCAACCCACCCATTAAAGTCCCCTAACATCACTATCCTTTCATTTTCTTCGCATTTATTCAAGACCTCTCTCATGCTATCCCAAAATTCCTCTCTCTCTTGTTGGGCTTTTAATGACCCACTTCCGCGCAGATCCGTCGGTGCATAGACCCCAAGGATAAACAAGCGAGTGAGTCCGACTTTTAACCTAATCCAGAGGAGTCTTGGGCTAACACATTCATGCTCTATCACACATTCAACTATTCGAGAGGAAAGAATCACACCAACTCCCTGACAGCCTCGGCTGGTTTGGGGGACTCCCGACCAGTATGCCGTGTAGTAACCATGAACCGTGGTGTCACATCCTTTCCTCTTGGTTTCGTTCACGCACAGAATATCTATACATCGTTCATCCATCATCTGACATACTTCACCTACCTTACCATCCATTCCTCCTCTTACATTCAACGTAGCGAAGCGGCTCTCCATGGACCGCTTTTCACCCCCGCGAGAAACGAGACGTGATGGGTGGCGAACCACATCGCCGCCATTTTGGTTAATTAAATTAGTTTTATAATTATCCATTGCGTTCCCACGAGTAGCGAGGGAAAGGTTTGTCCACCCCAGCAGAGCCCCGCATGCCAGGGTAAGGCTAGCCTAATTCTGGGTCGCCCGGTCCCAGGGCAGTGTGGCACGCTAATGACTAGGCTTGCCCCTAGCCATGCATCCATCCGCGCGGCAGACGTTGGATTGGCGGAGAGGGTAGGGATAGGGAAAGGGAAGGATAGGTGGTGTGAAAAGGAAGATTGGTAAGTTGGAGTGGAAAATTGGGAATGTAGGATATTACCGCCCAGGAGGGCAAGGGATAGGACAGTAATAGCTAGGAAGCCGGGGTCGCATACCCGTATACCATACCACAACTACCGGACAGGTAAGTTGGGATGATATATCCCTTAAAATTAGTCTGTATTATACCTTTAAAGGACATCATCAACCTGCAATTATTTTTTTTCATTGTTTGAGACAGCTGTTATTATAGAAGAAATAAAATAATTTATACTAACAAAAAGTAACCGACTTCAAAGTTCCTCAAAAGCTACTTGTCTATAAAAAACTATAAGTCGTACTTATGACGTATTAAAAAAAAATACTTACTAGATCTCGTTCAAACCAATTTTCGTTGGAAGTTTGCATGGTAATGTACATCATATATTTTTTTTAGTTTTATCATTCTCTTATTTTAGAAGTTACGGGGGGGGGGACACATTTTATCAATTTGGAAGTGTCTCTCGCGCAAACTATTCAGTTTAGAAAAAAATGATATTAGAAACCTCAATATCATTTTTGAAGACCTATTCATAGATACCCCACACGTATGGGTTTGACGAAAAAAAAAATTCTGAGTTTCAGTTCTAAGTAGGTATGGGGAACCCCCAAAATTTATTGTTTTTTTCTATTTTTGTGTGAAAATCTTAATGCGGTTCACAGAATACATCTACTTACCAAGTTTCAACAGTATAGCTATACCTATAGTTTCGGAAAAAAGTGGCTGTGACATACGGACGGACGGACAGACAGACAGACAGACATGACGAATCTATAAGGGTTCCGTTTTTTGCCATTTGGCTACGGAACCCTAAAAAGAGGACAAACGTGTTTATGTACTTTGTGAATGGTATCACATGATAAGCACAAGCTTTCGATCATTCACCCAGTCAATATTTCTGAGGTAACAAACTTACAAACATAAAAAATACAGTCGAATTTAATACCTCCTCCTTTTTTAATAAAGTCGATTAAAAACTTTAAAAAAAAACACAAGCCAACTTTAACACCCCTAATTAATAACCCTAAATTAATAACCTAAATTAATAACCCTAACCCTAAATTAAATAAATAGCCCTGAATTAATTAATTAATATTAATAAAAGCCAGGGTTGGCATGAATAAATCATTTTGATTTAAATCATGATTTAAATCACGATTTAAATCAAATGATTTTTTCAATAAAAATCAATGATTTAATCAAAAATGTGTAATTTCATTTTATTTCGCAGAAATGCACATATAAAAAAGGAGGAAGTGCGTGTCAGGCCACGCGCAACGTAGGCTTCCGAAGTAGTATGTTTATCGACTAATACTTTTAACTAAATACTTATGTTAACATAGCCGTGATAGTTTTCCTCATAAATTCATCAGAATAATCTATTTCGGAGAATTTTTTCATTTGTCCAACTCCAACCGTTTAGCCAACAGGGGGGGTCCCCCCCAGGTCCCACTTGACTCTAACCAAAGACCCATAACATTTTTGAAAGACCTTTTCAACGATACCCCACACTATAGGGTACGCGACGAATAAAAAAAATCCTCACGTTACCTGTAGGGGAGGTACCCTGAAAAAAAAATGTTTTTCAATATTTTTTTCTACAATTCTGGAGTTTTAATAATTTATATGTATATCCGTGCCAAATTACAGCCTTCTAGCATTAAGGGTTTTGGCGCTTTGCTTCGGACAGACGGACGGACATGACGAAACTATAAGGGTCCCGATTTTACTTCGGAACCCTAAAAACAAATTTAGAATTTGCATTCACTTGCTTTTGCACATTTGCTTGGCATTCACATGTCAGACAAAAGAGAAATCCCCGCGCTGTGTCTGCGCAATCCCTTGAGGGCGCGTTCTGTTTTGCGCAAAAATATTTTAAAATAAAATCAAAAAATCAAAAAAATCGTGATTAATTAGGATTTTTAAAAAAAATCGTGATTTATACGATTTTAAAAAAAAATCATGATTTTTTCCAACCCTGATAAAAGCAGAAGGTTGAAAATCAATTTTAATGTTAAAGGTGATGCGTGTACCGACAATACGGGCAAGAGGGGGACCTGCCGAATTATAATGAAGTGTAATACTGCCCTTCAAGCCTTGCGAAGAGGTGAACAACCGTTTGTAAGTAAAACAAAAATATTCCAAACATCTTTCCCTTTCAATAGCATTTCTTACGTTCTCCATAAAGACAGTTTTGGATATCATAACTTAGCCATTCAATTTTACCCACCTGTAGATATGTATACCTTTATAGATTACCTAACTATCTATACATATATTTCTTGTAGCACATACCACAACCTTAATCTATCGCCTAGGGTTGACTGTTGAAGAATGTCATCTATTTTTTAAGTTTAAAACTTTTAATATTATTACATTTGTAACTAGCTATACCTACCTAAATAAATGGGAAAAACGTAAAACTTGGCGTCGAAAATTTGTTAACGTCCTTACATTTCCAGATATGTGGCTTTGCTGGCAGTGACCCAATTATTTGCTGTGTTCAGCAACAGTCACCGATACACCCTGCAAGGTAATTTTTTTAGGGTAGTTTGGCTTCAACCCATTCATGACCCACTACTGAGCACGCGTCTCTCCCCTTAAGGAGACCTAGAGCATACTCCATCACGCTGCTCCGGTACGGCACCAATCCGCAGTAAGTAAAAGGGGTAATTGACCAACCTAAAAGCCTTTGCACACGGCGTATTTTTTAAGTATGTCCGACGCGACGCGCGGAAAGTAACTGAGTGCGCGTTTTCCGCACTGCAAAGACATGGCGGACATCTGCGAATATATAAAACAGCGGACATAGCTTAACGACTATTATCCTGACAATAACCGGGACCCGCTGAAATTCTCAAGATTTTTTTGCCAATATCGGTCACCAAGTTAGGGTTAGGGACGCCTAAATTCAGGGGTACCTACAAACAATGTAAGGTTGTAAGTTCATCTACTATGACTACTATTGTTAATTAACTACTAGCCAACCTAGCCGAGATAGCCTTCCTTTTAATGCTGTGAATTTTGTCACATGTCTAACACCAACCATGTAGCTGGCAGAGGACTTTCTGCAGAGGACTGCACTGTCACCAAAATGCACTTTAAAGCTTAATAATTCACAAAAGGATCCCTAAATCCAAAAATAGTCTTCTACAGTCATAGTGCCAAACAGGATTTTATTGATTTGATTTCAGACCACCAACGACCGCGAAAACCACGACTGAATATACGCCGGGCGAAGAAGTTTACGTAGATCTCAACCACTCGGACGTCTGCAGGCCTATACGCAACTTCACGGCTGAGGCCACTGACAGGATATCTTGGAAAAGTAAGTTTCCAATGCATTTGGGAGACGTTTGCCCCTTACGGTTGAATTTTCAACAATTATAGAAAGAAAGAGTTGGAAGCAAATTGTCACAGGTCTACTGAGCTCGGCGTCTCATCAGGATTCGCCAATGCAAAGGAAAGGGGATCTCTTTTTATATCCTTCTTGAAGGTATATCTTTTTCGTAGATTGATTCTCATAGCACATGTCATATCTCGCCAAAACTAGGGTACAAAAATATATAAGACATATTTATGTAATCATAAAGATTTTCCGCGATCTTTTAACTACTCGTAGTAATCTGCCAACTTTCAAACTTTCTTTCGTACCTTAATATGATTAGGACATCATATTTCTTCTTCACAACACCAATTGCTTATAATACACATTGGTTGTCTAATAGTAGGGAGGTGCCTAATTTTTAAAAATAAAATGAACTAACTAAACTAGAGGCCTAATTTTCCCATCATTTTTTGTGTCTCTAGATATAGTGATCCTAGAGCAAATAACCAGTTATTTTCAGAGTGCTTACAGTACCAGGAAGAGCTGGTGTACCCGTGCAAGGTAGACCCCTTGGGTGCCAAGATCCGGGTGAACAACTGCAAGCACTCCGTCAACCATCTCATCGTTGGAGGAGTGGATGCTGCAGAAGCAGAGTTTCCCCACATGGTAAGACTCAAAATAAAATATTTAATATTTATTTGTATACAATAAAAGTCAAATGAAGAGATTTTACGTCATTAATTTGTCATGAATTGCTAAAACCTCCTTTTATTTGATTTAATCAAGAGTACAAATTGCCACTTTTAACGTTGCTATAATATTAATGGATATTAACCACCAATTTTAGGTTATGTTAAGTTACAATGAGGACATCGACTCGTTCGAATCGGGTTGCGGCGGCACTCTTCTCAGCGACTGGTACATTCTGACAGCCGGCCATTGTACTTACAAGAAAAATGTGTAAGTGGGTTTGGTTTGTAGAAAATGTACTATTACGTCTTCTGTGGAAAAACTACATTACAGGATACTTATCTAATTTATTCAGTTATTCTGTGATTAACACGTTCAGGGCATTATGAGGTCGAAACGTCACAAGCGTGACTTCTCGCTGGTGCGGCAGTCAAAATCGCATTCTTTCACTCTGTGCGGGAGGCGATTATTTTGACATTTCTTTGAGTATGACAGAGACAAATACATAAAATTGTTTCTCTTGCGAAGTCAAGCCCAATGGCGTAGTTAATAAAATATGAGGTTGAAGAGGCCTCATACGCACTGAATAGAAATTAATTACGCTTCTGTGCGAAGTGAGGTCTAATCTGTCTCAAAACGGGGTGAAGCGCGGGAGGCGTGGGCGCCGCGTATCCTAGCGTAGTGATGCGATAAGTTTCGATACGAAAGCACGTGTGGGGTATCAAGTTAATGCTTGTACATGTATTTTTGAGCTTGTGACGTCAGTGACTAAACACACTTCTCGACTGCGTGACTCGCTCGATTTTTTAAATAATTTATAATTATTTTAGGGCTTATTACGAAAAAGGTGTCAATCATTGGTGGACTGTCTGCCAACTTCAGTAGACTTTCTCCTACATACTTTAAAACTAAAAATGGTATGTGTGCCGGTAGGTATGGCACTTTAGAATCCTAATTCAAGTGTTTCATTTCATGATTTCCTATCGGCAGATGCGCTAAGCATGCGCTTCAAAAAGGCACTCAACGCAAGCGCTGCGTAGGTTGCTACGATAAATACAGGGTTACACTAAACAGTACTCAAGGGGCAAAAAAAAAAACTAAAAAAATTGTTACTTTTGTGTTCAGTGCGATAAATCATACTGTTTGCCTTGCTTTAATCAAAAACATTTTGATTAATCTTTTATAAAATAAATTTTATCGCACCTGCATTTCTCTTTTATTCCCATCACTAGTAGAGACACACATCGAACTTCTTTTTAGTGCGATATGAGGCAGAATCGATGACATAAATATTTTTCTCATTTATTCAATACCGAAATGTCACAACTGCGGGCGAAGCCAGATTTAACTTGAAAAACTATTTAAGTTTGTAATGGTAAAGTTTCAAGCAAATATTTTCAATTTTGAGCTATATTTAAGGTGTTTTTTAGAAACAATATTTTATGAGGCCGAAAAGCTCTCATACGCACTGTAAAGAAGTTCAGTCTTGTCTCGAAAAGACCTCATTCGCACTGGCTGAAAGTTCATCAAAAATAGTCTCGCAGTGAACGTGTTAAAACATTGATTGATTTTCAGGGGCGAAGTTCAGTATGCAGCCACAAGTGCTCTGAAGGCATCCAAGATCTCCCCGTCGCGTATCTACAAAATAGCACAGCGAATAAAGTACCAGGACTATATACCGAACTATCATTACAATGACATCGCTCTTCTGAAGACCGAAACCAGGTAAGCCTTACCATATCTAATCTAACCTAACGTTCCGTATAAAATAGCGGAAAAGTAAGTTTTTCGCACCCGTGAAAAAGGGCTACACAACGAAAAAAATGCGACTATTAAGGTCGATTCATATGTAACGTGTTTTTTTCCCGTACGGGACGGAACATGAAGTTTTGGAAATATCGTTTCATAAATTAAAAATGTATACGATAGTTTACCCCGTATGGGACGGGAACGGGGCACGCCCATATACATTTATGCCCCGTCCCCGTCACGTACGGGGTAAAAACACGTTACGTATGCATCGAGCTTTATACTCAAAAACTTATAATGCCGTAAGTACTCTGCAGTGACTTTGAAGAACGATCTAAGTACAGTAGTTCCAATTGTGATCTCGTTCATAAATAAACCTGACTAATATTGAACAGTAATTTCCTCTTAGGTATGTATAATATGCATAGAGTAGTATAGAGTGCGGGTATCACACAAATGGAACGGTACGCATCGTAGGCAGATGATCTATAGATACGTATATCGATACGTGTATGACGGATAGGGATGTATCAATTACGTGCCGATCGGCAACGAGGTATCGATAAGTTATTTCGATAACTTATCTTATTTCCTACTACTAAACGAGAATTTTTTTATATAAATAGGTATGTATATTTATTTATATATTTGTTTGTTACCACGTTCTCGATAACAGCACTAACGATTTCGATGAAATTTAGAATGTTATGGTTTACGAGGGCGACTAATCGATCTAGCTAGTTCTCATATCTGGGAAAATTTGTTTTCTCTATTTTCACTTGAGCAAGCTCATTTGCCCAGGTACTTATTACACCATTTGTTGTACTACAGAACATTAATTGTACCTATGGCACCCATAATACCAGATTCTCCTAGTGATGGAGCTGTTAGTGTGATCTATATTGTTGGTTATTTAAAATACGAAAGTCACTCAGTTTTTTAGTTTTACACGAGTATTCTTGTTATTTAGATAGTAAATGTTTATGGTACAAAACAACCGAAGAAAATATAGACATAGACTCAATTAAATAAATCATCCATTTTAATATTAATCTTGTTTTAATTTAATTTAATTTCACTTAAACTTCTATTTATCACGAAACATTGTCAAAACTTCTTTGCACAGCAACAATATATCGATGACAATTTGACAGCTAGGAACTTAAGATTGTCGTTGATTCATAAGTATTGAAAGACAAATCGATATTCTAAATCGTTTGAATGATTTCTTGATCGATATAATAATATTTTAACTTTACGCTTGAAAATTAGAGACATATTTTTAAAACTGTGAATTGTTATTTTTGTCTTTTTCTATTACTCAAGGTTACAATGACAATGATTTTTCGTTCGCATCATGGCAAATAATTTTAAACAGAAATATTTAAGTAGGTACTTATCAATACCCATAGTCATTTTCTATAACAGATAATGAAATTTAGTCGCTGTATCATATGAACCGACTCCAAGTTTCATTATATATACTGTCTATGGCAAATTGACATTAGAAGTCGGCCATATTTGTTTACGACTTTAGACTCGACCAAAAAAATGGACTATAGACTACCTGCGCCGACTACCTGGGCGAACCGGTCCCGATAAGCGCTGGCAGATCGGCGCCGGTAGCCAGCTTTCTACGTGAATACGCCCTTATATTTACATTCCTAGCTAACGTTAAAATACTTTCGCATTATAAATATTACAAAGTATATCATACAAAACACACACTACAATGATTTATAATAAATATTTATAAGATTTTGATTTTTTTATTAAAGTTACATAAATTTAATACGTTGTTCTCATAGCAAACATTTCAAAACATATTTTAAATATCGACTACAGCGTTGGTCGCATCACATCACAACAGTCTCGCGAGGAGAGCGCGGTGCGCGGGCGGTCTTTCCGTGCCCGCCCCTCACGTCTCCTTCACACCCGCGATGCGTGATTTGTTTTCTTAAAAATAAATATAAAAATCAACTTACCGATGAAATGTGATACTGGATTTCAGTTTTGTGTGTTTCCTACTATCGTTTTTGCAAGATGGAACTGCACATTTGACCATTTTGATACGTAAATATTTAAAAATCTCTCTAGAACCGCACACCGCTAGCAATCAACCACGACTACAAGCGCTCGCGACGGGAACGTCGTGTTGTTCTCACCCGTGCCTACTGTTCCCACTTCGTTACACTCCCTCTATACTAATAATAATACCTCTATGATAATATGTGTTAGCTTCAAATATTGGCCAGTCAACAGATAATGCTGTTTACATGTTTACGAGTACGTACAGCTACTCATTATGTGCTATCAGGGACTCCTCAACTTATCCTTCCCCCCACCTCTCTTCGAAGAACAAAAGTATAGTAGGTACATAAAAAAATTGATGTCACGTGATTCGTCTTCGCAACTACAAACTTGGTAACAACACTCTGAACATAATAAAATTGGTCTTTCGAGCCGGATATGAAGCGACCGGATTGGATTTGCCCGATTTTGAGAATTCGGATTTTGAAATTAGATTATCTTCCTAGTTCCTGCTATCCCCCAACACTATCTTTACTTCAACGTTTTTTATCTTAACTCAAGGATATCTTAACTTATTACTTTGTTTTCCAGAATAAAGCTGGACATGTATGCAGTACCGGCTTGTTTGGACCTGGGCAATGATGTCTCCGACCATGAAGCGCTGGCCACTGGTTATGGAGCTATATCTTATAAAGGAGATCTGGCTGACAATCTCCAGAAAGTATGGGCAATTTATATTCATTACCATTAGAACACACGACAACACTAAAGTTCTATTTCAATGTTAGACAAACGACAAAACTTCGATATTAGACAAAATATACTTATTTGTTAGTAAATGATCACCGTCCATAAACATCAGTTAGAGCTCGTACACAAAACTGCGATTCGACGCGATGCGAATTCGCAACGCAAAAAGTTGCGACACGAATTGCTGCGATGCGATTTCGTGCGGCAAGGCGTGTCCCTTCCACGATAAGGTGACCATTCCTTTGACGACCGTTGAAAACTAGGTCGTGACATGGATCGTAAAAAGAAGTGTGCACTTTTGTTATTGCTTAGGAGATACAGGCAAAAGATACAAAGAAGATTTTGGGTTCATCCATTTATTACTATTATGAACGCCGAAGGGAACTATTTTCATCGAAAATATGAATTTGTTATTAAAAGATTTGATTTTTAAATGAAGAATCTTAGAAGAAAAAGAAAAAACGTTTCATTTTAACGTAACAAAAAAGATTTCGTATTTTCAAAGTGATCTCAAACTTTATTTGATGTGTGTACGTCTTGCCAACACGCTGTCTCAGAGCCGACTTAAAAGTGTTGTCAACAAGTATGACGTAACATCGCAGGAATGCGCGATGCGAATCAATTCGCAAGTTCTTGCGACGCGACGTGCGAGCTCGCAGGTTTTTGCGATGCGACGTCGCATCGCAGTTTTGTGTACAAGCCCTTACACCAAAGTTTACCAATTCGTTGGTTGTTAAGAAAGTAAGGAAGAACCTAGCAAACGTCACGGAAATATACCATTAAAATTAATGATATTAATGACTTAAAATCTTATACTATTAAACGATCTATATTTGTTGCAATATTTCTCGAAAACGTCTCAAGTGATTTCGATGAAATTTCCAATGCTTCTTACGACACCCTGGTATACCGGCACGGGATTGGGAGTAATACTTTAGTCCTTTTAGTCATTCAGTAAAGGAAAACGTTCATTCCCACTAGTTCCACTGCTTAGTTCTATCGTAGAACTAAACGGGGGCGCTAGACTGGATATTCATCAATCCTTCTTTTTTCAGGTGGTGCTACAAAAGTTTCAGAATGAAGAGTGTTCTCAACATTTCAATAGATTCAGGGACAGAAGGTTGCCAAGTGGCTTCCAAAAAGACATTCAGATGTGTTTTGGAGACAAGACAGAATCCAAGGATGCATGTGGGGTAATACGAGAAGTATTCTTTTCCTTTCAAAACTTTGTAAGCAAATTCTGTAACTTTATGCTACAAATGGACTTTGTCCGCTGAAATATTCTTTCTTTCCCCTTTTATAACCCTTCAAGGAAAACTCCCAGACTCTCCATTAACGCCTGGCCTAGTGAAAGAGATTTATTAAGGACCAGTAGGTTCTAGTTAGTACAAAATACAGGCGAGTTCAGTGATCTTTGCAAGAAATAGGTAAAAAAATCTCATTGTGTAAATGTAACATGACATGTGTGACCATCGGCGTATCCACCTTTTAGTCCAGGGTGAGGGACAAATCAGATTTTTTTGGTCCAGGGGAGCAAAGGGGACAAAAATGGAGCAATTTTTTCTTTTCTGAAGAAGCCCTTGGCACATTTACCCTCAGCCAGGATAGAAACTTGTTGAGATATTGTTTTAATTCACAGATAATCAATACATATACTATTAACCAATGTTCCCCACGGACATAATAATAATATGTCATTAATTATCTTTTTTTCTGGTTTCGATTTTCAGCGAGGCGGAAACATTAATTACCTACGAGTTTGAAATTATGTTCTCGGTCTGGATGCGTGTTCTTGTTTTTGTGTGTTGTCCATGGGCTCCATGGCATAGTGTGGGGATGAGTGTGTTACCTTATTTTTATTTGTCTATGATTGTACAGGGTGACAGCGGCGGTCCTCTTCAGCTGAAGTTGCAGCGTGTGCAGTGCATGTACTCCATCATCGGCGTGACCTCATTCGGCAAGGGCTGCGGGAAAATCGGCAAGCCCGGGGTCTACACCAGGGTGTTACCATTCGTGCCCTGGATCGAGAGCGTCGTGTGGCCGAACGAGTAAACTAAAGGTCGATGCATTGTAACGTGGACGGGACGAGGACGGGACGGGTCGGGACGGGACGTGAAGTTTTGGAAACATCGTTTCATAGAATATGTAAACGACAGCGCATACGCCACGGAGGCACGGACGGGACGGGAACGGGGCACGCACGTACATTTATGCCCCGTCCACGTTACGTATGCAAGCGACCTTTAAAATGTATCACCTAGTGTGTCGGATAAAATGTGAATTAAACATTAAAAAAATCATATAGGACAAATCTGACGTAGGGTAAATCGGGGCAAAATGTGACAGATACGACAAATAGAAATACTACTGGAAATGTCATAGTTTTATTATAACTAGCTGCCCGGACAGACTTCGTTCTGTCAAAAGTTTTTTTATTAAAACCTTCCGTGTGCCATATGGAACATTGTAAGCTATCCTAACTTTTAAGTTGGATCAAACTGCACACGGTGTGCAAATTTGATTAAAATCGGTTAAGTAGTTTAGGAGTCCATCGCGGACAAACAACGTGACACGTAATTTATATAATACTAAGATGTCATATTTTGTCCCCAACTTACTCTGCTACAGAGATTTTTAGGAGTTTGGTAAAATTTGACATGTCTACAAGTCTACATTTATTCGACGAAGTAGGTGTACCTACATAATTTATTAATTTAGACCAGTTCTGTCTCAACTCATTATTACGTACCTACTACTACTTTTGAGAGGAATATAATAGATATATAGATAGAGGAATAGTTTTGATTTATTAATTCTATTAACTTTGATGTGCAAATGACCTCCAGAATACCAAAATTTTATTATTTGTATCAGGTATTGTAGTAGTTGTTGTACTTACGTGCTCCGTAATATTTGGATATAGTGATATGGTTGACTTGCATTAGCTCGTTACGTCACCAGTGGTAGGGGAACACGTCTGCCTGCGTCTACGGCTGTCTCGTGACTGACTCAGTGTTGCCCCACTACCCGTGCTCTCGAGATAACATGATTACTGCTATAACCATAATAGCAGTACAAACACTACAGGTATGTTGTCCTATAATCGGTTTTTCATGTAAGTATCATAATTAGACAATATTTTAGAGTTAAGTGTTTCCAAAATCAGGCTAAAATGTTTACCAAATGAATAAACGATATTTTAAATATACTTATATATTTTTTAATAACTTGCAGACTTATGTGAAACGAACTGTAGCCTGGGTTTCTACAAATGACACCCATGATCACCCATCTCATTCTATCATAATTTAAAGGATTGAGAAATCACAATAATTTGATTGAAGTGTGATTTGGGCCATTGAGAGCCCGCGCAGACAGAAAGGGTTCAGCCATTCAGAGTTCTGTTCTTCGTTCTGCATTCTTTGTATTTCTGGGAAGAGAACGCAAGCGTTCACTGTGACCGCCGCGGTCTGACTGCGTGCTGTGAGCTGTCTGTACGGCGCTATAGCCGCTATAGAGTTGCAGAACGCGAACGCTGAACGAAGAACCCTCGAAAAATATAATAATATGGTAGGTATTAAAAAAACTTTTTCTTCTAAATTTATTGTAATTCTCTAATTTGTGGTTCGTCTGTTCATTTAATCTGTGGGCCGTCAAGGGACCACTCAAGGCCACACGACGCCCTCTATCCACGGCACGTACTCCTGCACGCGCGTGTAGACGCCCGGCTGGCTCACGTGCCCGCACTGCCGCCCGAATGACGTCACGCCCACCACTACATACATGCAGCGGATGTGGCTGCTCGACACCTGGATCGGGCCGCCACTGTCGCCCTGGACATAGAGACATTGAAATTCAAACTAATTCAGTCGTTTATTTTTAAAATATGCTTTTTAAATCACTCATAAGTACTCATAACCTCCCTATACCACTTGCTTTTTACTGTCCAATCTATGACCACTTGCTTGTGAGGAGGACCTGGTGATGTATACAGGCTTCGACTTACATTAGACACCAGATCTCCCACAAATTACTAATCTGTGCACAATTTGTGATATTGTGATGATTATGTAATTGGTGAATAAAAAATAAATATAGCTTTATCGTATAAATTTTACTCTTATACGAGTGTAGTATCTATTGTCCAAACGCCCCATAAGAAGTGTAACTTCAAAAATTGGCAATGGGACAGCTGGATTGTGATGATGTTAAACTAAGAGTGTGTTAGTTACCCCACAAGTGTCCTTGGCCTGCGTTTTGTCGCCGTAGCAGATCTGCGTGCGCGGATCGATGCCTGCGTTCATATTACGCTCCGGCTTGTGCCACCGGCGGCACTCGTCGTCCGTGAACTTGGTCAGATTCACCTGGACCAACCAATTAGTACCTACTGTTATCTTCGGTTTAGACGTATTTACGGCCGATCTCAATAATGTACTAACAGATGGAAGACTGGATAGGGCTACCATTAGTATGTTATCTGTCATAATTGTCATACTAATGGTAGCCCTATCCACAGTCTTCCATCTGTTAGTACATTATTGAGACCGGCCGTAAGTAGTTAAGTAGTTAACTAAATTTTAAGTGAATAATTTTTAGTGTGCGTAGTGCGTACACACGTAATAATTTAGTAAAGCTCTTTAGTTCATACGATTCTACTAAATTACTTAGCATTTTACTAAATTACTTAATTACTTAAGAATATTACTAAATTTTAACTTTTTAAGTAAAAAGAGCCTGTCCAAACGTGTTAAGTGATAAGCCCCGCCGACGTACTTAACAGAAAATAGAAAATTTTCTAAATTACTTGTCTACTTGATTACTTAACTACTAAATTACTTAACTACTAAATTGTCCGTTTACACGTATTAATTAGTTAACCACTTAACTACCTAATACGTGTAAACCGAACATAAAGAATACTAAGAGAGTACTAAGACTTAAGAGTTAATAAATGGAAATGCAATACAGTCTTTCTTTCTTTTTTCTTTTGTTTCTTACTGTGTATGTGACAAACTGACTGTGTATGTTGTAGTGTTTGTACTGCTATTATGGTTATAGCAGTAATCATGTTATCTCGAGAGCACGGGTAGTGGGGCAACACTGAGTCAGTCACGAGACAGCCGTAGACGCAGGCAGACGTGTTCCCCTACCACTGGTGACGTAACGAGCTAATGCAAGTCAACCATATCACTATATCCAAATATTACGGAGCACGTAAGTACAACAACTACTACATAATGGCGACGAGGTCAAAAGGTCAGTGCAATAAATATTTTATTTTGTGTTGATAAAGGAAGAGTTGAAAGGAAAATAACACGTCGATGCAAGAAATAATCAACAGACGAATGTTAATATTAGTGCCGAATAGTTAACTCGAGAATTTGTTTAGGTGTGCTGTAACTTTAAATAACGTATTGAGCAAAATCATCATAATTATCGAAGTTCTCTCTCTAATTAGGTATAAAAATTGCCGCCATTACCGCTACCTACACAATTCCCTTTGTTTTCTGAAAAATGGCATTGATTGACATTGTAAAAACAACTGTGCGGTGAGTAAAAAGTGGCATTTTGTGTTATAAGCGTAATTCACGCTACTGAAGTAATAATAACATAAATGACATTTTGGATATAGTGTCACTTATTTAGCTGAAAGTGATAGCGAGGCAGGTTTTGTTTTTAAATAAGAAGTGATATTTAGTGTTTAGCTGTGTCGTTTTAAATATAATACACAGTATCATTGAAGTATTATTACTAGCGTATAGAACGGACACCGCGAGCACAATGTGTGTTCCAATGAATTGACGCCGCGCGGCTTCAATGTCCAATGGATTCGTTCGATTTTGGAAGGAGAACAGGGGCTCAATTTTGAAAATAGAACCTCCCGGCGGGGACACACATTTTGTTCGAGATGTCTTCTCTATGTATACTTATACCTCAATGCACAGTATCGATCTGTTGGAGGGATTGCTACATAAATGGAGTATTGCGTGTGGTGCCGCGTGTTTGGTTAAGGTTGCGTATGTGTGCCAATGAGAAAAAGTGGCATCATGCGGAACTTTTTCTGAATATATTTTTTGAATAACTACTTATTTACTAGCATGTTTTTAGTGCCTAACTAAAAGTAGGTTGGGCGAACTGACGAGAGAGGCTAATTGCAACGATATATTTCAGTTTTCTTCATAGATAGTGATCGCAATGTTGAGTTGAAAACTTTGAATGGCTATACTGAAAAACTACTATTTTGTAAAGCGCCATTTTTTGTTTTAAATGAGCGAATGGTGTCCGGCATCCACTCTTGCGTGTGTGTGTGTTGCACAGCAACACTTAGTACTAAAAAGGAGATAACATTATACAAATTATGAACTTAAATAAAGGAGTAGGGACTTTAAAATATTCAAGAATAAAAGGGTTCCCTAAATTAGTGAAATTTATTTAGGACTAGCTGTTTATTTAGCACTCTTCGGCTTTATAAAGTATAGATTTTACTACCATTATAGATGGCCGCACATGCAAGTTAAGTTTAATTGTTGAGAGTGAGTTTGCTTCTTCACGGCCATAAAACTATAACAGTAAGGGTAATTGTCAATAAAATTAGCTGTTTTTATGACTATTAGTTATATTCTACGCAGGTCCTGGGTTTCATTCAAACGTAGTTTTGCTTTAGTTACAAAGTACATGTGTAGGTATGATAAACTGAAATAATTGCAGTCGTTTTGATATGAATTCTGATAAAAAACGGAACTGAAGTTGTTTGATAAAAATTATGTTCTGTTATGAAAGTATTGCATTGGCAGTATCAAACATACATACATGCCTAGCCGCCTTGGTATACATGCAGCCATGCACTTGTATTTCTTTTGAAAATAATATACATAAACTATCACAAGCTGTTGTAATACGGTTAACGTAATTTAACGTTGCGGCGCCGGGTCCCTATTTCAGCTTGTAAGTTCTTTGTGATTCTTTAGCAGTCTTTCCTTTTGGTATTTGACTATCACGGCTGCACTACACGGCTGAAAATATAATAACATAATGTGGGTAATCATAAATAAAGTCGGTTTGATGGGCGGTAGCGTAAGAAGGAAAGAAACATTTATTCCGTCATAAGAATAGCAACATCGTTAGGGTTCTATGGTGGATGTGTCACTGGCGCGCCGACGATGAGGAGCGCGGGAGCGGGTAATTGACCGTTATGGTCGTGGTCGCTCTGTTAACACATGACGCTTTTGTTGTGGTCAGAAGTGCTTGACATTTGACATACAGCGTTAGAATGCCCTCGTGTATTGTACCAATGTGATTGGTGTAGTGGAGCAAAGGATGGGCGTGTGTGTGTGTTGTGGCTCTTTTCAGAACGGAGTTCTTGGTTGGTTTATAAGGGCATAACGTATCTATATTTTGAATATCATTGCGTATTGGGAGATGATAGGAAGTTCCTATCATCGTTCCTATTAGGAACCATTATACAAGCCACGACACCGAAATTCAAATCTTCGCGATGAGACAAGTTTATTTTTCTAATTTAGTTTTTGTGTTGAATTTTATAGAATCTATTGAGGCAGTGAGGGTCAAAAGCGCTTGCGAGCTAGACGCGTTCTTGTGTTGTTACTGTGATTAAACTAAGTTTTGTCACGGAAATCATATTATATATTTATCATTGAGTTATTCGTGCACAAAAGGAGTAAGTTTTTATTTTTAAATTGAGAACAATAATTGTATTTGTTCGAATGGGTGCAGCAATGTTTAAAATGTTGCTATTTATTATTGTAGCCTGAGGAAAGCGCCCTTTTGAAGACGCACGATTTGATATGCTGTAGTAAATTCATAGCCCTGGAGAAGCCGAGCCTTGGTTTTGACAGAATTCCACAAAAATCGTGAAGGAGAAACTCTCCTGACGTCCAAAAAATATTTATTAAGCTGGATGTATTTAGTTATAAATCGAGAAGTCCTCTTTAAACAGATTTGCAGATTATACCAATGCTATGACCTTAGTAATTAATAATTTTAATAGATTACAATTAAAGTTTGGTAATCTAATCTAATTAGCTATAATGGCGCTACCAATTATTGATCTACTTAGGTTGATTTCGGGGTCATAAACTCATAATTAAGTACTTACCTGCCTGAAGGATTGTTGACGTGAGTAATTTGATGGACTTGATAGGTCATAAATTTTGGTGCATAATGTACTTATTGCAATAACTATAATGTGTGTGTTAGGTAGTACGAACCTACATGAAATTGTAAATCGTGCATAATTGTGTGTGTCAGGTAGTACGAACCTACATGAAATTGTAAATCGTGCATAATTGTGTGTGTCAGGTAGTACGAACCTACATGAAATTGTAAATCGTGCATAATTGTGTGTGTCAGGTAGTACGAACCTACATGAAATTGTAAATCGTGCATAATTGTGTGTGTCAGGTAGTACGAACCTACATGAAATTGTAAATCGTGCATAATTGTGTGTGTCAGGTAGTACGAACCTACATGAAATTGTAAATCGTGCATAATTGTGTGTGTCAGGTAGTACGAACCTACATGAAATTGTAAATCGTGCATAATTGTGTGTGTCAGGTAGTACGAACCTACATGAAATTGTAAATCGTGCATAATTGTGTGTGTCAGGTAGTACGAACCTACATGAAATTGTAAATCGTGCATAATTGTGTGTGTCAGGTAGTACGAACCTACATGAAATTGTAAATCATACTTTACTGAATTGAAGTGAGCTGTCGGCAATATGAGCCCTCATGAAATTGAAATCATACATTACTGAGTTGTCGGCAGTATGAGCCCTCATGAAATTGAGATTGATACATTGACTTGATGGAAGTAGTAACCTCATGAAATTTAGAATCATACATACATTACTTGACTAGACGGCAGTATAGGTCCCATGATTTGAAATCATAGTAACTAAAGTGTGTATGGACCTCTTGAAATTGAAATCATTACTGACTAGACAGCAGTATGGGCCCTCATAACTTTGAAAACCATACAAAATGTAGTTATTTTGTGAACATATTAGTTATTTGGCGTGATGGAGTTGAGATGTAGAATAAAGATAATGAATAGACGAGGTATTTCAATGAATGACTGGTGTGTGAATGATTGGTATCGGCAGTGTCTGATTCATATGTGACACCGTTGGGTCCGTTGGGATCCGTTGGATCCGTCCATTCAGGAAGGACGCCTAAATAAAGGAAATTCCTGTTGCGAGTCTAGCCATGGTTGGCGTGTTATGGTCGTCGGTGGGACCTAGTTTATATTACGTATATAAGAGGATTGTCTCGCAAGTAAAACTTTAGTCTTTAAAAAACGAAAGCAGGTTGTAAGCTGTACGTAATCTGTTGTTGACAGTAAACCACTTTTAGTAATAATATAAATTTTCATCGAGTTTCTCATATTTCCTGTGTTTGTTTTACCAGTAAGTTGTCTATTTAAAGACAGAAATGACGAGGTTTGTTTGAATGTTGGTATGAAACCTAATAACTTGGCGATCTTGATCAAAGAGAGAAGAAAGAGGGAAGTATGAAAAGCTAAGAGGTGATGTAAATAATTATTATTTAATAAAGATAGAAGGAGAACGGGTGTGAATGGGAAAGGTGTAAGACGAAAAAAGTCTCAGGTGTTGTTTCAATGTTTAAAATAATTGCAGTGAAAGTATAATCTACATAAGTAATTCTATACGAAGCATGCATATGACAGTTTGAGTTTGTTGAGGCTAGTGAAGGCACCCAGAAGGCTCAAGTTTACAAACCGTAGCCTGTTTCATACATATAGTGCGTGTTACAAATGTGTTTGTCTAAGTAACTGGAATATTGAATGGTATAGACGTGGAGTGGCCTTTGAAGGCTTGAGTTGCGATCAACTGCAGAGTCGACTGTGGATCGGGCTCCATATTAAATAAAGATTTTAATAAGGAAGGGATGTAGTGTTTGTACTGCTATTATGGTTATAGCAGTAATCATGTTATCTCGAGAGCACGGGTAGTGGGGCAACACTGAGTCAGTCACGAGACAGCCGTAGACGCAGGCAGACGTGTTCCCCTACCACTGGTGACGTAACGAGCTAATGCAAGTCAACCATATCACTATATCCAAATATTACGGAGCACGTAAGTACAACAACTACTACATATGTGAAACAAACTTTGAACCCCTAAACAGGGAAATAACTACACACTGTTTGACTGATTTAGCTGTGATTTCGCCACATTTCGGAAAAAGGAGTAGGTATAGGGCCGACCAGGTGAACGGAAAAACTGAAGAAAACAGTAGGTGCCCTGTTTTCAAAAGGCTTAGGACCGGTCAGATACGCAAGTTAGGAGAGGCCTATCCAATAGTGCACTTACAAAGCCTGATGGATTTATTATTGAAGTACAATCATGTATTAAAAGTACCAGAACAAACATAGCGAATAAAATTAGTGTCGCGCCGGAAAGTTCTATTTTCATAACCGAGTCCCCTTTCTCTTTTCAAAATCTACTGAATCCACTGAAAACTGTAGCCAATTGGCTACAGTGTGTTGGTGTTGGTTGGTTCATCATCATCAACTGTTTTTGTAGCGCCACTGAAATTTCAACCTTATCGTCAAGGTCAAACATTTCATCCGATGAAGCAACCCCGTATCCTTATCATCAAGGTCCAACCTTGACTTGTCCAATGAAGCAGAGCGTACCTTCTGCAAGGTGTCAGCGTTGGACCCGGCGTAGGACGTGGCGCCCCAGCCACTGGCCGTCGCGCGCGCCGTCTGCTCGCGCCCCACGTCCAGGCACGCCGGGATCACGTACGATGACATCTTAATTCTGGAAACATACTATACTATACATATTATATATACTATATTAAGGGAAGCTCAAACAAGTGGAGGCAGTTGGCAACTTCCGTAATTAAAGGGCTGCAACTGACTCCACCACGGATGACAGCGCCGCCATCTATGAAACTGGGCTGCGGTTATAAAAGCGAGCGACGGAGCCTACGTGCATGATTCGCTATCATACCATGAGTAAGGCGTTACGCTATCGGATTGTTCGTAGAATAAAATAATATTGTTTTATAATTTAGCTCCTCTTTATTAATAAGCGATTAATTAATTAAATTAATTTTAGATTTAGAAGAATTTAAGTAAATTAATACGTGTAAACGGACAATTTAGTAGTTAAGTAATTTAGTAGTTAAGTAATTTAGTAGTTAAGTAATCAAGTAGACAAGTAATTTAGAAAATTTTCTATTTTCTGTTAAGTAGGTGGGCGGGGCTTATCACTTAACACGTTTGGACAGGCACTTTTTACTTAAAAAGTAAAAATTTAGTAAAATTCTTAAGCCTAATTAAGTAATTTAGTAAAATGCTAAGTAATTTAGTAGAATTGTATGAACTAAAGAGCTTTACTAAATTATTACGTGTGGACGCACTACGCACACTAAAAATTATTCAGAGACTCTGAATTTAATAAAAGTTAATTACGAATATTCTGTGAGTTATATGTACAAGTGTATTATCGAATAAAGTTGTTTATGAAGTGGAAGTGAGTTTTCGTCACCACAAGCGTATTTTTTGAGCTGTGAGTCACGTAAAATTAAACGCAGAATTTAAGCTGCATTCGGTCAGCAAACTCATTTTGCGCCGCCGTGTAGTACAAACAGGACTTTAGTATGAAATCGAATGCAGTGTAAATTCTCCGACTCATTCTACACGACTTACAGCTCACAAACATTCGCTCGTTTGGCATCACCCTAACTTAATATCAATTCATTAATAATAATGCTACAGCTCGTGAGCTCGTAGCCCCACAGTCCACTCTAGGATTCCCGTGTCACTCAATATCATATTAGAAAGAGTCGATGTTACACTAAAATATTTTTCTCGTGTATAGCTTGCCTTAAGCACCTAGGTGAATTATTATTTAGGTCTATCGATTTAGTATACTTAATTCACCTGCGACCATTAGATTTGAATCACCTGGATGCATAGTGAATAAAGTACACTAAAAGTAGACTTAAGACACCTGGGTGAATTAACTCAGGTGAATTTAAAAGTCGACGTCACCGTGTCGTGTGCCATGGACAATGCATGGACATCACACAAAGACAAGGACACACACACAGAAATTCAAACACATCATTCAAATTTCTGCCTCGCTGAGAATCGAACCCAGGACCCTTGAAACGGCGATCGGCTATGATTTAACCATTGTGATACACAGGTCGTCGATTATTATTATTGCTGCTCTAATAGGCATGATGACAGTAAGTAAAAATCACTAAAACTATGTATTTATTTAATGAAACCCTTTTAATGGATTACAAAACACGCATTTATCGTATTGTTATTAGCCAGATTAACAATATTTTTGATAAAATAAAACTACATAATCGAAATTTTACTAACAAAAAATAACCGACTTCAAATTCTCAAAAACTACTTGTCAGATCTCGTTCAAATTTATGTGGGACTACATGACAAGCACCTGCTTTCGATTAAAAAAAGAATCATCGAAATCGGTTGGCGTGATATTGAGTTATTCGTCAATTTGTCGCGCACATCTTAACACATATTTACGACTTATGTGGTTTTCTAATGGATGCCATTGTCAGATCTCAATAAAATTTATATGGGACCACATGACAGCCACCAGCTTTCGATTAAAAAAACAATCATCAAAATCGGTTCGCCCAGTCCAAAGTTCTGAGGTAACAAACATAAAAAAAAAAAAAAATATACAGTCGAATTGAGAACCTCCTCCTTTTTTTGAAGTCGGTTAAAAATACGGCAAGCCGCCATCTTAGCTAAAACGCCAGTCAGTTTCAATTAGCGCGAATTACGTCACGCATCTCAAAACAAATTAATATCACCATACTAATATTGACGGATTGTCTTTTGTTTTCCTGATAACTGACGTCACTAGTCACTACCACGCCCTGACACTTTGAAGCGTTTCGGTGCGAATTTTAAACTTATAAATTGAAATGTATTTATTATAAACTAAACCTTATTTTTTTGCGGAAGTATGATATACGTTGTAATTATAATATATTTCCCGACAATATAGAACAGTATTTCAAAATTAGTCATCATGCCTATTATCTTTCCGTCATGATTGCCTGGCTAGAGAGGCTAGCTACCCTCTACCTTGAGTTAACAAACGACTCGATTGTTGCGACATTCCTTCTTCTTTCCTCATCTTTCTTAGCCAGCAACATTATTAATCAACACCTATCTAATTTTTAAGAGTGTATTCAAACTTGACGTGTCTTCACATTTATCCGACAAACTAACTTAATCCGTTATCTGATCTGACGATTATCCCTTACCTTATTACAGATAAAGAGTGTTGCCCTATCAAATTTTTAAGACTTTATTCAATCTTGACGTGTCTTCACATTTATCCGACAAACTAACGCCCCAACTCAGAGTCACTAACGGTTACTTTAATCGCTCCTTAGTAAAGAATCACCATATAAATTCTGTACTAGGGAGCGATTTAAGTAACCGTTAGTGACTCTGAGTTGGGGCGTAAGTATAATTATTTACCTATTAACTTATTCAAAGGTTATAGC
The DNA here is from genome assembly GCA_911387775.1 of Thymelicus sylvestris. Classification (NCBI taxonomy): domain Eukaryota; kingdom Metazoa; phylum Arthropoda; class Insecta; order Lepidoptera; family Hesperiidae; genus Thymelicus; species Thymelicus sylvestris. The sequence continues at coordinate 14,532,101 of OU426887.1, read as the reverse complement.
AAAATAGATTACAGATAATCTTAAATAAAAATAAAAAAAAACCGACAATAGGGATGTTGACACTATCAGTAAATTAAAATAATTTTATGTTTAAAATATCAAGGAAAACATTTAAACACCTAAAATATTATTCTTTTGTCGAAATCAATAACAATAAATTAAATATAATTATTTTAAAATGTTAAAAATAGTACTCATTGTCACGTGACCTCAAACGCTGTTTTGAGCTTATGACGTCATTGTCTGTATTTTATATGCAAGTGCAACTAACTTCAGTCGACAGATAGTATTGAATATCGGCTAGTGACGTCACGTGACGTTTTTGGCGGGAAATTTGAAAATGATTTTTATTTATCAACTTTTGTCTTTAAATTGAAGATTATTATTTTTATAATATTTTTTTTCGTGAATCTTAAGGTTCTATCTATAAAATCAAATTGAATTCTAAAATTAGTCAACATCCCTATTTTATTTACAATAAACATAGCTAAGACCACTCTCGATTAAATCTCCTTTCACACAAAAAAAAGTAGATCAAAATCGGTTCATCCCTTTGGGAGCTACGATACCACAGACCACAGAGTACTTAATCACTACGTTTTACCACAGACAAAGATACAGATACACAGACACGTCAAACTTAAGCTGCAAACAAACTATCAGCCGCGGCTGACCGGACGCGGCTGAAGGATGTGACGTAATAGGTATCTAGATAATGAATGTACACTGAGCTGTGCAAACTATCGGAGGTAAGTCGCGGACGTGACCTTGAGTCACCTTGAGGCGTTCTGACGTCCGAGAGCTATCTGGCGCGCTGGATGTTTTTGTCAGCCGAAAACGTCCGCGGACGGTATTTCATAGTATGCACGGGGTGCGGGACGCGTCCATGCGTCAGAAGGCATTAGTACTCTGTGTCAGAAGGAAGAACGTACGTATCTATTAGAAATGGACGAACGAATTATTGAGTATGTTCGCAACAGGGAATTACTATATAATTATAAATTAAAGGATAACAAATATTCTTCAAAAAACAATAAGTTTGAGAGGAAATAGCTAAAATATCCTTTCTTTATTTATGTCATGGACCCAAACGCTTCTCTTTATTTTCTTTTTTGGTGGACAACATAAAGCAGCCGCCGCTAATTCAAGAAAATCGCCCTCACTTTCACTACTCGACATGTTTCTTCGTGTACAGTTCTTTGTGGAATAGGCGTGATAGTACTCTGTGGAATAGGCGTTGGAACGCTTCCGGAAGCCACGTCTCAAAGACTGTGCACACTATCAGCCGCGGCAGTCAGCCGCGTCCGGTCAGCCGCGGCTTATAGTATGTTTGCAGCTTTATACATAACTTTTTACTCTTTTTTCGTCGGGAGTTAAAAACAGCCATTTATCAGTATGGATTCAGTCCATAATAATCTATGATTCAGTCGAACCACTTACCGTCTGTCTGTTTCCAACAAGGCAATGTCGTTGTACTTTCTCGGCGATGCGTATTTCGGGTGCTTTATGATTTGCTTTATCTTATACAGATCATTCGGACTGTATTTATCCGATCTTTTGAGAGCCCCCAGGAGCGCATATGAAACTGGTCCCCTGAAAATAACACAGTTACGTCACGTCATTGATTCGCGTAAAACAAGAAATTTTAAAATAAAAATTCAAGATAATGAGACGAATGTAAAATTTCGGGAAGATAATAATTGAAGGTTTTACTACTCCACTCCATTCCACTCCACTCCAGTCTCCACTCCACTCCAGTCTCCACTCCACTCCACTCCAGTCTCCACTCCACTCAACTCCAGTCTCCACTCCACTCAACTCCAGTCTCCACTCCACTCAACTCCAGCCTTCACTCAACTCCAGCCTCCACTCAACTCCAGCCTCCACTCAACTCCAGTCTCCACTCAACTCTAGTCTCCACTGGACAGTTTCGTTTCATAAAATTTCAAGTCAGTCTCCACTCATTTCTAGTCTCCACTGGACAGTTTCGTTTCATAAAATTTCAAGTCACCCCCGTACTAAAGAAGTTTTCACTTCAAAAACAGACATATTTACTCCCCAGAATTCGATCCTTGTTAACGACACTCGAATGGAGTAACTACTATTATTACAGTGTCTTTTTTCCAAAATCAACGGGTTTTATTCCTGGCTAGGAATATTGATTTTTCAAAAATCTAATGATGCAGTTTTCGTTTTCATCAAATTTCAGGCCCGAAAGTCCTTTTAACACATTCTTATTCTCATAGTTTCACCCACTTGGAAATTTCAACCTGTATCAGGCCTCGCGCACTCCGCATTTTAGCTTTTGCGGAGTGCGCCTTCTGTACTATTATGACTTCTGTGCCTGTATGTACAAGCGATGTATAAAAACTTCGTAAGCATGATTTAGGTTAAACATATAATACTAACAGCCGACCGCCATGAGTGCAATGGCCGGCGGTCAAGATAAAGTGTTCGCTGATGACAGAGCCGCCGCACGAGAACGCTATTTCGTCCGCTTCATTCGGGTGGTAGCCCAGTAACGCCTGCGAACACAGAAAATATTTTACTTTTTATATATTTATACTTATATTAATCCATATCCATACTATCCATATCCATACTTCCATACTAATATTATAAATGTGAAAATGTGTTTGTTTGTCCGTCTTTCACGTCGCAACGAAACTCTTATATGGTATGGTTTTTGTGTGTGGAGATAGTGAGGAGGGTGGAGAGTAACGTAGGCTACTTTTTACCGCGGTAAAACATCCCCATGGGAAGATCGATATTTTGTTAATTACTAGATATTTAGTTCCGGGTTTTGTTAATAGATGGCGTTAGCAAAATTCATTTTCAAGTTCTGAATCACGCTATCAAATGATACATGTTTACTTAAGTCATAGGCAACTAAATCTAACTATATAAAAGTAAGTAGGATTTGTAAAAAACCGATCTTTACCGCGGGCGAAGCTGCGGGCAAATGCTAGTATATTACTATTCTTAGTGCAAATCATTATTACACTGTACACCCTACCAGCATCTCTTTTAAGTTTCCTTCGCCATCATCCCAAAGGTTATCTGGAAGAGATTGCTATTTAGCGATAAGATCGCCTTTTGTACACAATTATCGTTAATTTTTACTCGAGTATGTGTCTCTTGACTGTTGACCGTGGTGTACAATAAAGTGTAATAAATACCTAAATAAATAAAATAGTTAAAACTTACGACAATACCTATAAATAAATAAATATATTTAAATACCCTTTTATTTTCACAAGATATAATATATACAGTTAACCTTGAGCTACTACTCCTACTCCTACAAAATTTATAAACATGACAAAATTGTAAAGATATTTTTTACTTTCATGCAAACTACTGGACGGATTTTTATGAAATAGCAACACAGGTTGACCGTAAATTGGAATAAGACATAGGGTAGGTACTGATTTTCTTTTACAATTTCGCTCTTTTTTTCTTTCTTCCTTTTCTTCGATAAAAGCTTGTGTAATCTCACCATGTGGGGAAACTCGGCAGACTTAGCATCCTCCCCGCCGATGATGTAGGCATTAGCGCTGCGCTTGCATTTGTTGCTGCGCGTGGCCGCGCCCACCCCGATATAGCTCTTCACGCACGGGTACACATACTGCTCTTGGTATTCTATGCACTCTGGTGGACAAACAGGTGTAACCAACCAGTGAAGTATAATGTACTAAAGTACCAGAACAGCGCTCATAGCCCGGCGGCTTGCGTCGATCCTCTGTGATCGACAAAGTTAAGCCACAGGGGGCGCGGTCGGTAGTTGGATGGGTGACCGCTAGTGGCAAAAATTTCTTGAGAGTTTCCGTGCTTCGGAAGGCACGTAAAGCCGTCGGTCCCGGTTGTTATCATAAGATAACAGTCGTTAAGCCATGTCGGAGGCCCTCGGGCGGTTTGAAAACTTCCGACACTCGAGTTGGCCACTAACCCCTCCACCAATCCGCACTGGAGCAGCGTGGTGGAGTATGCTCTAGGCCTCCTCAAGAGGAGAGACCCGTGCCCAGTAGTGGGCCATTAATGGGTTGAAGCCACCAGAACAGACATCGCGAACAAAATTTGTGTCGCACAGGTTCTATTTTCAAAATTGAGTCCCCGTTCTCTTTTCAAAATCGACTGAGTCCACTGAAAACTGTAGCCAATTGGCGACAGTTCATTGCGCAAACATCGGGTTCGCGGTGTCAGTTCTATACGCTAGTAATAATAGTTCAATGGGTGTAACGCTGATAGAAGCTACATATTATACACATAGTATTTTGAAGAGTGTATGAGGTACCTACAATTGGAATGTAGATTATATTAAAAAGATCCATAATGTTGACGTTGTAGTTTCTATTATTGGAATTGTAAAAAACCATTGACATATTATGTATATAAGGAAATGGACAACGAACGCTCAAAAATGGCGCCTTATTTGATTCAATGTTTGTTAGGAGAAAGAGAGGATGGTGCTACTTTTTGCTTGTACGAAGAACATTGTGTGATAATTATGTATGTTCCGACGACATACTCGTATAAATCCTTTTGTAATGGTTGTGAATTTATTATTCCTTTGAATGTGAATGGTTTATTCCTTTTACCCGACTTCAAAAAAAGGAGGAGGTATTCAATTCGACTGTATTATGTTTGTTACTTCAGGCAAGGGGACGTCATATCCCCAAAACTGTTCACCGCTGCGTTGGAAGACGTGTTCAAGCGGATGGAGTGGAAACGACGTGGCATTAACATCAATGGTGAATACATCACACACATGCGATATGCCGATGATATAGTCATCTTGGCGGGTTCCCTGCAAGAACTTAGTACAATGCTCGGGGACTTGAACAGTGGCTCACAACGGGTGGGTCTTAAGATGAACATGGACAAGACGAAAATCATGTCGAATGTCCATGTCACACCCGTACCAGTTCATCCAGTTGTTGTTGATGGCGCTGCTCTCGAAGTTGTAGACGAATACATTTACCTAGGACAAGTGATCCAGATGGGTAAGTCCAACTTCGAGAAAGAAGTCAATCGTAGAATCCAACTCGGATGGGCTGCGTTCGGGAAACTGCGTCATATCTTGTCGTCCAAAACACTACCTCAGTGCCTGAAGTCGAAGGTGTTCGAGCAGTGTGTGTTGCCAGTGATGACATACGGATCCGAGACGTGGAGCTTCACTATTGGCCTAATGCATAAGCTCAAAGTCACCCAGCGGGCTATGGAACGTACTATGCTCGGTATCTCTCTACGCGATAGAATTAGAAATGAGGAAATCCATAGACGAACGAAACTGACCGACATAGCGCGGAGAATAAGCCGGCTGAAGTGGCAATGGGCTGGGCATATAGTTCGAAGGACCGATAACCGTTGGGGAAGAAAGGTCCTCGAATGGAGACCAGGACTCGGAAAAAGGAGCACAGGACGCCCCCCGACAAGGTGGACTGACGACCTGAAGAAGACAGCGGGAATCCGCTGGATTCAGAAGGCTCAGGACCGGTCAGAGTGGCGCTTGTTAGGAGAGGCCTATGTCCAGCAGTGGACTTCGAAAGGCTGATGGATGGATGGATGGATGGATGTTTGTTACCTTAGAACTTTCGACTGGGTGAACCGATTTTGATGATTATTTTTTTAATCGAAAGCACCAGCTTTTCATGTGGTCCCACTTTTATTTGAGCTAGATCTGACGAGTAATTTCCGAGTTATTCTCGGTTATTTTTGGTAAAATTCAGATTATTAATTTGTATTTAAAACGTAATTTGAATTCAATTGTATTTAAAACGCAATTATAAGGTAAAAACAATGACACAGGAAAAAAAAAGATTCAACCGTATTGAGAATCTCCTACTTTCTTGAAGCCTGGTAATCTCGCCACTCGGTTTACGCACGCCAATGCCCTCTGTTTTTCTAAGTATCCTTCTTTTAGGTTGCCTGGAAGAAATCGCTATGTAGCGATAAGGCCGCCTGTTGTTTTGCACTTCCATCTTTACTGTTATTCTTGTACGATTGTATAATATGTGGTGTGCAAGTAATAAAGAGTTATCTATCTACATATCTATCAATCTATTTATCTACAAAGGACACGTACTATCCCAAGCTTTCTGTCCGGTCTTGGAAGCGGTCCAGCTGGAGTTCACAGGGGGACAGGTCGACTCCTCGCTGGAGTCGTAGTCGTACTCGTAGTCCTCTGGAACGTACTCGGTCGTTGTAGTCACCCTGAAATAAGCATGATGACAGTAAGTAAAAATCACGGTTTGGGATTTCTTCTTGATACATAGTAATGACTCGCTCATGCCTGTTATCTATGGCTACGCAGACGATAGCAGCAGAGTAGTGGTGGAACGTATAAATCTCACAATTAGGGATGTATCCGAGTGGGGCACGGCAAATCTTGTAGAATTCTAAGACTAAGATACGTGTAGATATATTTACCTCACGTACCAGGAGCCCGCTCACCCGAGCCCTACTTTTCATAACGTACATTAAGAATATACCGATCGCCTTCAGTTGTTACGAGTTAAGGTAAAAACCCCAACTTTTGGCGGTGCATTGAACCAAACGCAAAAGCTGATGCAACGATACATGGAATTCTTGCAAAGTTGCGCAAATACTACACCCACCCGCCAATGACGTGGTGAGAGTCAAAATTCAAAATATTTTTTTCATATAGGTATCACTGGCACGTTTTTTAATTTACCAGGTTTTCGGAAAGGTGCTTTGTCATGGAGGAGAAAAAAGCCGTCGAGAAACTCCTTAGCAAATCTTTTAAAAATAAAAATACATTGGTATATTTTTTATATTGGTATTATTTTTATTACAAAAAAATATCACTAACCTAAACGGAACTGGTTGTAGAGTTGGTCATTTCCATGCGTCTTTGTCATTTAAGTACTTATCTAATCTTCAAGAAAAGAGTGACTCTTATGGCTCTTACACTATGCCGTCGGCTTAAAAATTTCGGTATTTTTCGGATTTCGGTAAAGCATTAATTTAAAATGTATAAAAAAAATATCTATTCATGCAGGTTAATACAATTTGTTTTGAGTGTGTTTATAAGTAAATTCTTAATTCCAACCTACATCCAAGTTGACTACACATACCCAAATCTATTAATTTTATTCATTGCCAGTGGACCTGCAGGTATTCTGTACAGTAGATGGGAAACGTATACATTACCTAGGTAAAGTATGTAATGGTGAATAATATTAATATCATTTAATACATTGTCAAAACGACCCAGGTACTCGTATTATACACATTACCTAGGGATTGTGCTGAATACCTGCATTATACAGATATCCGGTAACACATACATATTAACCAACTTGTAAGGAAAGAAGGAAACTGGCCGATATATCGGCGTACAAAATAGGGGCCATCCATAAATTACGTCATACGTTAGGGAGGAGGGGGGGGGGGGGTCGATGTAGTGTGACATTGTGTGACAAGGGGTGGGAGGGGGTCCTAAATTTCGTGACGTCACATTTCAAAATCGAATAATTCGTATGACAAGGTAAATATTACGAAGAAAACAATTAATGGAAATAAAACTCACTTCGGAACTGCTGTTTTAATTTAATAATTTAAAGGGCTAAAATTTCATAATATTTGACGTCACACTACGGGGGAGGTCTCATAAATGTGACCAGTTGTGACAAGGAGGGGGAGGGATCAAAAAGTCATGAAATTAATGTGACTTAATGGATGGCCCCATACAGGTACATATATCTTGAGTACCCATATTATAATAAAAATGTATTCAAGCCCACGTGTATTCACTGAGTAGATAATATTAAATATCATAGGTCAAATTTTCTAGTTAGCAACTACCCTTTGAGAAACCTATGCAAATACTTGTCAAAAAAATTCTGATCGGCGAAGAAATCCTTCTCCAAATTATAAATCAAAATGCATGAGTACCATAGTGATACAACTGGGTGAAATAGAACCCGAGCTTCCTTGTAAGTTGTAGGTATTCCATATAGTATATTTGGTGTGTTATTTGTAATGTCCAGAGAATCCTATTACAAGGACATGAGTAAGCGTAAATGCTAAATACATTTTAGCGTTTGTTATTCAAAATTAAATGTACAAAAATCAACAGAAGCTTACTCCAGAAGAAGCGATAAGTTTGATGCGTATTTAACACGTTTGAGACGTTATTATTGAATGAATTGAAACATACATACTTCGGTGGTGGTGTGGTTATTGGCTTTTCCACACAACACACGATGGGCTCTCCAACGTCAAAACTGCATATCTGTAACAAAATTACTAATATTTTAGAATCTCTGCCACACCTAATGTGTGTGCGTGCGGTCTTACCGTATCTACATATGCGTGTGGATGTGTGTGTGTGTGAGAGAGAGAGAGAGTGCGCGTGAGAGGGTAGGTCTGTGTATATGCGTCTTTAAGATTTTATTGAGATGTGAAAACGTTAATTGTCAATATGTATTAGGAAAGATCATGGGAATTCCATTGGTACATGTGGTTGGTACAGTGTCGTACATATTAAATTAGTTTTTTTTTCACGTTTTTTCCTTGCCAGCCAGTGATTTCTGCTACTCTTGACTTTTGCCTGTTACATAATACTTATTAGGTTGCCTGATCGAATTCGTTAAAAAAAATAAGATAAAATATAAAACATTTTTAGTAATCAATAATAATTAAAGTTACGAGACGTTAATAAATTGTACCTATCTTTGTAGTTATAAATATTAAGGCTAATTGTGTATTTTAACGCTTACACACTGAACACTCATACCCCCGCAGTAGGTTATTACCTGTGTCGCGGGTGGCATGGACGACACATATAACACATCACAATAACATCCATGACCCGAGTACAAATATTTATCTGTCACATAAATATCTGCCCCGGCCGGGAATCGAACCCAGGACCCTGCGCTTCGCAGGCAGGGTCGCTACCAACGAGGCTACAGGGTCGTATTATGTTATACTTATTATGTGTTAGTTATAAGTAGCCTAGTAATACCTGTGGCATTATCCTTTTGCTGACATCTTCAATGGCCGAGGGACAATTATTTATGTTCTTGCAGACGCCTCTGCTGCCTTTGGCTGTACAGCTATCGCCTAAAATTAAGTCACGATTAATATATCTAACAACAGCATATCACTTTCCATAGAGCAACGGTATTGGAAAAATCAATGAAATATTGGTATCTTTTAAACCCATAGACTTATTTATTGCACGCCGCGGTGTACTTTACGATGGAGTTATTATTCTAAGTTTACGATTTTGTAAGAAAAAGTCGTTCTTACATCTCAAGTTAGGCACTAAAGGTCGCTGTATACGTAACGTGGACGGGGCATAAATATACATGCGTGCCCCGTTCCCGTCCCGTGCGTGCCTCCGTGGCGTATGCGCTATCGTTTAAGCCCAATGCATACGTAACGGGTTTTTTCCTCGTACGGGACGGGGACGGGGCATAAATATACGTGCGTGCCCCGTTCCCGTTCCGCACGGGATTCCGTTGCGTATGCACTATCGTATACATTTTCTATGAAACGATGTTTCTAAAACTTCACGTTCCGTACGGGATGGGATAAACCCCGTTACGTATGTATCGGGCTTTACATTTTCTGTGAAACGATGTTTCCAAAACTTCACGTCCCGTCCCGTCCCGTCCCCGTCCCGTCCACGTTACGTATGCATCGACCTTAAATCAATAAAAAAGGGATGTTTCTGTTACAATTCTGTCTTTTTTACTTTTTCAAAGTTAATATTAAGCCACGTTCATCTACTTACCCTCATATAGCCCTTTGATTTGCACAATCCACGTAATCAAAACAAAAAAATATATTTCACGGTACATTTCAATAAACAATCACGAGATGGAGTCACTATTTTTGAAATAGTTTTTACAAGGTTGATATTTTATGCAAGGGACGTTCCGTCTATAGTTTTACTTCATGTTATAAAATATGTAGAACGAACAATAACACTGACAATCATTTTGGTATTTTTATTACTAATCGGAGAGTCATTTAAATACCATTAATTTATGATCAAGTCCAACAACACATTGAGATAAAAAAGCAATTATGTAATATATTAATGTCACCGAGTTTGTACGTAAGTACGTAATTAAAGTCAAAATTTATTTATGTACGTATAATACAACTCACAAATTAATTAAAACCCTATAACGTATGTAACGGATATTATAACGGATCGATGTCTGTACGTGTTACTTATTTGCATTTTTTTTTGTTTATAGACCAGTGCTGAAGCCTTTGAAAATGGTAAAAAGGGAAAAAAAATTGAAGGATGAAATCCATTGGAAAAGGAAGAGAATATAACAAAGGGGTCAAAAAACTGAGATCGGGAGAGTGGGGGAAATGGGTAAGGTAAATTTTCACCAATTTCGTTTTTTTTTTTTTTGGTACAGTCACGAGCAATAATATATGTCGGAGAATGTCCGTTATCCTCCACATTATCGTTAGTAGTCATGGGTTCAGTGGGCGACATCTGGGTTAAGTGCGAGCACAAAACATAATATTCGCCGTCTTCTACACCACCATCAGTGGTTGCGGGCCGAGTGGGCGTCATTTGGGTTAAACGCGAGCACAAAATAAAGTATTCACTGTTTCCACACAATTTAATCAGTCTTTTCACAGTATTATAAAAATCAATGCAAAAACAAATCACTTTTACACTTATTAAATCACTTTTACACTGAATAAAAACTTTCAAGCAAATTATTAATTATGTAACAGAGCAGCGGGTTCGCGGCACCGACCTTACTTCACCAGAAGCCAAACTCAGAATGATCCACCTCGATCAACTCATTCAACAAAACAACTCTGTCTCATCACGTGGCGAACGTACAGATGGCGCTTCGACTCCGCTCGAGGCTATCCTCTACTCTGATTGGACGTTAAATAATACAATGATTTTAAATAAATTACTTAGATTTTAAACGCGAATAAAATAGACACGATAATAAATTAAATTGCTATAAATCGAGATAAATAAATTAAGATTTAACCAAGTGTGCCGGAACTAACGAAATCATGTACGTCTACTTCCTCCGCAAAATAATTGGAATTTTTACAATATAACGATGTGGTAAATCAGATGGTATTAAACATAGTTTTGACAACTCATTATTTAAATAAACAATTGATCTCTCATCGTACATCTAGCAATCAACTCAACTTCCATCCACTTCCTCCGACACGGCCGTCCTGACATTTCACACGTCCTCGTGTGATGTTGAAGGACGAACATTATTATCTGTAAAAAAAAAACATGATTTTAAATAAATTTGTTCGGCCACTCCTGACAAAAGGTGATCTCTTTCGTGCAATAATGAGATACTGTAATACATTCTACATTAATAGCTGTACGATAATTATTATCTCTCCACTCCACACACACGGTCTGCTAATTTGAGTTAGGTACACATAGAAAACAGCCACCTCGCCGTTTATCGTCTGAATGGCCACCTCGCCGTTTATCATCTAAAGAAACGGCCACCTCGCCGTTTGTCATCTAAATGGCCACCTCGCCCTTCAGATAACAGTTACTGCTGTTTAAGTGGCCACCTCGCCCTTCATGCAGTTTGTGCCACCGTCTAAATGGCCTCCTCGCCGTTTAGACAATCCGTATCTAAGCCGTCTAATCGGCCACCACGCCGATGAGACAGCGTACATACCCCTCATGCCATACACTTTCATGTAATTAGCTATAGTAGCACAGGTACACACATAATAAATAATTCAGTCTGAGCAATATAAAAGCAAGTACAAGGATCTTACCGTCATTATCATCTGACAAACATGGGTCAAGCTCAGTAGGGACATAGGATTGTGGGAGTGGACGTAAGCGATCTCTAGAATACTTGTAAGTACGGTTAGAGTTCAAACTCTTAAGATTGTACCTGTCACCGTCTAATATTTCAATGACCTCATAAGGTCCTTTGTATTTGGGGTCCAATTTGGTTTGATTGCGTTGATGATTTTCGATCAAAACATAATCGCCTACAGAAAATGCAGTCACGTTTGCTTTATTTTTATCAAATCGAGCTTTGTCAACACGCGCATTATTTTGCATTAATCTATCGGCGTGTTCTCTAATCTCTTCTATATTTACTTCAATCTCATGATCATCTACTGTTACTAAATTTAGGGGTCTAGCTACTCTACCTATTAACAACTCTAGTGGACTTGCCTTAGTTACTCTATGAATAGTACTATTTATAGACAGCTGAACATCATCTAATGCATCTTGCCAAGTCCTGTTTGGACTTACTTCTACAACAGTCAACATGTTATTCAGGGTACTCATTAGCCGTTCAACTTGACCATTAGCGCGACAGGAACCAGTTGCAATTAAATGAAGTTGAATATTGTGGCTGGCACAGAAATCTTTAAACTCTTTATTTGCGAAGCATCTGCCTTGATCTGCTATTATACGTACAGGCGATCCAAAAAGTGAAATACTTGCTTTAAGAGCGTTAATTGCACTCTCTGTATTAATCCTCAATGAGTGCCTTAATAATACGTATTTAGTGAACGCATCTATAAGAACGAAAACGTATTCTTTTAGATCGCTCTTTCCACTGAGCTTACCTGTAGCATCCATATGGATTGTATGCCAAGGAATACTGACTTTTGGGATGGGATGTAACTCTATTTGTTGTTTCCCACTGTTAGATTTAGCAACTTTACAAGTAATGCAATTTTCAACAAATTTTCTAACATATTTAGACATGTTAGGGAACCAATAATGTTGGTATACCTTTTCTAAAGTCTTATCCCATCCCAAATGAAAAATTGACTCGTGAATATGATTTATGATAGACCAACGAAAAGCCCTAGGTACGATCGGCAACCAAATATTACGTTTATTTCTCTGGATTTTTCTGTAAAGCACATGTGATCGCAATTCATAAATCCTACAACTCTCTAAATCAAGTTCATCGTTTTCAAGTTTACAAATAATTTCATTACACTCAGGGTCTCGCCGTTGTTCCGCCTGTAGCCAGTTCGGAGACAACTCAGCTATATTAATGCGTTTTTCTTCTACGTTATGTACTTTACTTAAACTAATATGTGTGTCACTAGTAGCACTGCTTGCTTTAGGAAGATGGTTCCTAGAGAAATAATCAACATGAGCCATTCTCTTGCCTTCTCTGTACTGAATATCGAAGTCGAATGCTTGAAGAAATGCCCACCATCGGTGTACCCTAGGGGTTAAGTCTACTTTAGCTCTAGATGCTTTCAAAGAATTGCAATCTGTAACTACCGTGAAAGTCCTACCGTACAAATAGTGTCGAAAGTGCTTGACTGAATTAACAACTGCTAATGTCTCCAACTCATAGGAGTGATATCGAGACTCTACATCAGTAGTTCGTTTGCTGTAGTACTCTACCGGATGTAATTTTGATTCAGTTCTCTGGAAAAGGATCGCACCATAGCCTTCACTACTAGCATCCGTATGTAGCTCTATTGGTAGTTCTGGGTCAAATAGCATTAGAACTGGAGATGAAGTTAATATGGAGATTATGTCCTGTCTAATTTTTTCATAATCGGTCGTCCAAACTATTTTAGTATTATTATTAGCTAACAGACGATAGAGTGGCGCCATTTTAAGTGAAAAGTTATTAACAAACTGCCTGAAGTAAGATGCTAAGCCTAAAAACTGTCTCAGTTGAGTTATAGTCCGCGGCGGTTGTGAATTAGTTAACGCAGTTATCTTACGGGGGTTGGGTCTTAGTTCACCCTCTGATATTTCATAACCTAAAAACTGAACCTGTTTCTTAAGGAACGCGCATTTTTTCAGATTAAATGAAAAACCGGCCTCACTAAGGGTTTTCAACACTGTACGTAACCTTTCTAATCCTTGTGCTTCGTCAATTGAGGGTATAATTAAATCGTCCATGTAAACTATTGCGTAGGAATGCGCCAAGTCTCCTAAAGCTGTGTTAATAGCTCTCTGATACACAGCAGGAGCGTTACGCAGGCCGAAAGGCATAGCGGTAAATTCATAATGGGCATCAGGTGTAGTGAAAGCGGTCTTCTCTATAGAATCCGACTCTACGCTTATAGGAATTTGGTAAAAACCGCTAGCCATATCTAAACACGAGTAAAGACGCGCACCTGCTAACCTCTGGACCTGGTCGCAAATTAAAGGCAAAGGGTATCGATCCGGAACAGTATTCGAATTTAGTTCCCTGTAGTCTACGCACATTCGATCAGTGCCGTCGCGTTTTTTGACTAAGAGAATGGGGCTAGAGAATGGGGACTTGCTCGGTCTAATAACTCCGGCAGTTAATAGTTCGCTGCACTTATTACGTACTATTAATCGTTCCTCAGCGCTCAAATGATAAGGTCTACGTTGTACGACTTTGCAAGGATCTACAAGCCTAATTTCTAATTCACCCGTTTTTACTCTACTGGTAGGCGTACCTTCGACAAACGAGGAGCTAAAGTAAGTAAGAAGTTCTCTTAATTGAGGTTTAAAATCATCTGAAATGTCAGTATCCAAGGTGTTAAAGTCAGTTGCAGTTATACCCACGTCACAAATATTAACAACAGAAGACTTTTTAATTATAGTCAGTTTATCACTTGACATGTGTATAGAAAAGCCCAATGCTAGCAAATCACGTCCAATCAGAATATCATTACTTAAGTAGTCATCGGGTATAATGTGAAATAAAATTTTTACGTCATGGCCACACAGAGTGACTTGAGATAAAATTTGTAAACCGCACAAAATGCTACATTTGCCTACGCCTATTAGAGTGACCATTGCATGTTGTAATTTACCGACAAGTTTTCGTGAGACGCTTTCTTTAACTAAGGAACAATCAGCACCGGAATCAAAACAAAATGAAAACTGCTCACCAAATTGCGTGATTACCCCGGTGACAGGTTTCAGACCGCATACGTCCACTCGTTTCACTGTGTTGGATGTGGTGGTAGGTTGCGTGTTACTGCTTGCAGCTGGTCCTGTTTTTGAGCACCGTGATGCCACATGACCCTCGACGCCACACTTGTAACATGTCACAAGGGGCCGTGTTGCAGATACGGCCGTGTTGGGGCGCTCGGAAGGTTGAGTTGTTTGCTGCTGACGGCTGAAACATTCAAAAGATCTATGACCAAGTTTTCCACAAGCATAACATTTTGTAGATGAAAGACTTAGCTTAGGTCGTTTACTATCCTGCATAGTGTTAGAACTGGTCTTCGTAATCTCTTGATAGCTCCTCTTGCGATATGAAAATGCCATGAGTTCACGTTGCATTTTAATCCGGGTAGTTATTTCTTCTGAGAAAATGTTACGTTGCAAACGGGGTTCTATTTGTGCCATATGAGCAAGTATCACAGACACCACCATTCCTTCTTTGTCTAAATTACCCCACCGTGACATAAGCGAAGTAAATAAACGGCTTGAATATGCAGCAAGGCATTCCCCCTCTTGGGGTTTACCAGTTAACATTTTTAGGGCAACAGCGGCACATGTTTCTAACGTGTCGAAACGAGAGAGAAAAATATCTCTAAATTCTGCCCATCTCATACCAGGGAAAGCTACTTGAGAAAACCACGTTGCGGCAGAACCTTTCATAGCCTTACTAAGAATAAGAATAAGTTTACTTCCCTGTATATCACGATCCGATAAGCACATATCCGCGGTCGCTAGCCACGCTCGGGCGTCAGTCTCTGCATTCTCGGGGTAGAACTTGGGCAGCGTAATGTTCTTGTCTTCAGGAGCCGGCGGGTTGCGTAGCGCCTCCACAAGTAGTCGCATGCTGTTTTGCTGCGCCTCGAATAAAGCGCGCCAACCTTCGTTCCCCTCGATAGGTCTGTCCACGTTCTGTGCCTGCACCGATCCCGCTTCCGATGTCGGAGAATGTCCGTTATCCTCCACATTATCGTTAGTAGTCATGGGTTCAGTGGGCGACATCTGGGTTAAGTGCGAGCACAAAACATAATATTCGCCGTCTTCTACACCACCATCAGTGGTTGCGGGCCGAGTGGGCGTCATTTGGGTTAAACGCGAGCACAAAATAAAGTATTCACTGTTTCCACACAATTTAATCAGTCTTTTCACAGTATTATAAAAATCAATGCAAAAACAAATCACTTTTACACTTATTAAATCACTTTTACACTGAATAAAAACTTTCAAGCAAATTATTAATTATGTAACAGAGCAGCGGGTTCGCGGCACCGACCTTACTTCACCAGAAGCCAAACTCAGAATGATCCACCTCGATCAACTCATTCAACAAAACAACTCTGTCTCATCACGTGGCGAACGTACAGATGGCGCTTCGACTCCGCTCGAGGCTATCCTCTACTCTGATTGGACGTTAAATAATACAATGATTTTAAATAAATTACTTAGATTTTAAACGCGAATAAAATAGACACGATAATAAATTAAATTGCTATAAATCGAGATAAATAAATTAAGATTTAACCAAGTGTGCCGGAACTAACGAAATCATGTACGTCTACTTCCTCCGCAAAATAATTGGAATTTTTACAATATAACGATGTGGTAAATCAGATGGTATTAAACATAGTTTTGACAACTCATTATTTAAATAAACAATTGATCTCTCATCGTACATCTAGCAATCAACTCAACTTCCATCCACTTCCTCCGACATATATATACATTGTCACGTTTTCAAAAACATCTTAACATGTACCAGTCCAGAAAGAAGTGAACGACAATTCGTTCTAAATTAAGTAACCATTAAACGATGTCAAAATAAGGTATATACGTTACTACTCTATGTTCTTGTTACATTTTCATATAATATTATACTTTTATTTGCGGCCAGACATTGCATTAGGCAGCTTGCGGTTTGGCAACGTCGCCAATTTGGAAAAATAGCGAGCTGGCAACATCGCCAATAAAATGTAAAAAATTATGTAACTTTGCATCACTATGTTCATTACTAAAACCTACAATTATCATCTTCCTGAAATTTTAAATTCGTCTCATTAACTTGAAAACAAAATTTTTGAAGGTTTCACTTCTACTACGTGTGAATTGCACACATTTTAATTATTCTTATTTAAGTTTTTCACTTAACACGGTTCTATTTTTCAATAATGAGTTTCGATACAGAAAGGTTTATTGTAGAAATACAAAATCGTCCATGTTTATGGGATACCTAAAATAAATAGGATATTTAAAAATAAGATGTTGGGACGAAATAGTCAATTTATTCAAAGAATTTGAAAAAGATATGAGATCTGAGAAAATTTACTGACAGAGGGTAGCCACTGGCTACTCTTTTGGCAACCTTCGGTGAGGTAGGGCCAATCTATATCTATACTAATATTATAAAGAGGAAAGCTTTGTATTTTTGTATTTTTGTATGTTTGCAACGAATAAACTCAAAAACTACTGAACCGATTTTCAAAATTCTTTCACCATTAGAATGCTACATTATTCAGAAGTAACATAGGCTATATTTATTACTAGAAAAAATTAGGGATCCTTGCTAAAACATCAGTAACGTGAACCAAGGTGTGAAAAATTTTGCTTAAAAATTTCTTTCATCGCATACGCTGCGAAAACTATTGACGATAGAACAAAAAAATGTTCTACAATATTAGAGAACATATCAATATCTACAAAAAACCTCGCGATACTATATGTCCAACTATTGTCGTTATGCCACTATAACCACTTTTTACATTTTAAAAGTTAATAAAAAAGCTGACCAAAATCAAACCATGATAACTATACCATCGTATTAATCCTTATCCAAATAAATCATTTCATATTCAAAACTATTTCAATACATATTGATTACTTTTTAAATTACTCACTACTAGGGGAGGGGAGGGGAGAGGGAGAGGGAGAGGGAGAGGGAGAGGGAGAGGGAGAGGGAGAGGGAGAGGGAGAGGGAGAGGGAGAGGGAGAGGGAGAGGGAGAGGGAGAGGGAGAGGGAGAGGGAGAGGGAGAGGGAGAGGGAGAGGGAGAGGGAGAGGGAGAGGGAGAGGGAGAGGGAGAGGGAGAGGGAGAGGGAGAGGGAGAGGGAGAGGGAGAGGGAGAGGGAGAGGGAGAGGGAGAGGGAGAGGGAGAGGGAGAGGGAGAGGGAGAGGGAGAGGGAGAGGGAGAGGGAGAGGGAGAGGGAGAGGGAGAGGGAGAGGGAGAGGGAGAGGGAGAGGGAGAGGGAGAGGGAGAGGGAGAGGGAGAGGGAGAGGGAGAGGGAGAGGGAGAGGGAGAGGGAGAGGGAGAGGGAGAGGGAGAGGGAGAGGGAGAGGGAGAGGGAGAGGGAGAGGGAGAGGGAGAGGGAGAGGGAGAGGGAGAGGGAGAGGGAGAGGGAGAGGGAGAGGGAGAGGGAGAGGGAGAGGGAGAGGTAGCGGTAGCGGTAGCGGGAGCGGGAGCGGGAGCGGGAGAGGGAGGACACGGAAACTATAACAGCTAAGAACGGATGTACCGATTTTAATGATCTCTGATTTGTCACATTCTTAGGCGATACGAAGTTCGCCGGGTCAGCTAGTGATATTATATGTATTAAAATTATATAAGCTCTTGTTTTATTGTTATATTCGGTCGCCGTGCAGTAGTCAACCAAAGGCTGAGATGATGTTGATAAAATGATTTCGGTGTTTTGCAGACGAATAAGAGTAATAATTTTAAAACACTTGTAGGATTCGCCAGTGTAAGAGTCGGAAGTAAAATAGTCCGAAACGTTAATGGTTTATTTACATGGAGAATCAAATAAACAAATAGCAAGAGGGAGTGAAAACAAAGCGAAATTACAAAGGCAATGATAGAGAAAAACTTTGATGTGAAAATTCAAATCCAACGAAAAAATAACAATCTCTTTGTATCCAAGACGACCGTGTCCTGCCGTCCGATTGCGGCCGCGTGTTCCCGATCGCTCTCGAACAAAGCTGTTGTTCGGCAATGATCGGGCGGCTTCGCGCAGCCGAGGGAAAAAACGCATCGATGACATATTACAATATAAAACGATGTGTTTGTCTGACCGAACATAGATTTCAAATTTATACATTAGAATTTAGTTAATAGATTTTTACAAAGATATAATTAAAAGTATTAAGTAAAAACTACAAAGTAGCTCCGCTACAAATTAAAATAAATAAATAAATTATTATTGATTCAATATAAATTGAATCACAACACCTTGTTAGAGTATTATTTGCAAAATAAGTATCTTCAAAAATTAAATTGCGTATGACTGTATTCGTCATGATCACTGAATTCGACTAAAATAATGAGTAAAGTTACAAAAACGGCAAAAGTAAGTATGCACTTCCAATATCATTTTAATGTAGCCATGACAATGTCTATTACATGTGTACATTTATAATTTGTATACATATTATAGAAATTGTCATAGATAGTTAAAAATGATATTCGAAGTGTGAATTTATTTATGATTTTGTTTCGATTATATTAATGTGGAATAAACGTATATACCTTATTTTGACATCGTATAATGGTTACTTAATTTAGAACGAATTGTCGTTCACTTCTTTCTGGACTGGTACATGTTAAGATGTTTTTGAAAACGTGACAATGTATATATATTATTGCTCGTGACTGTAAAGTTAAAAATTATTTTTCCTTTCATTTTTGTTATATTCTCTTCCTTTTCCAACGGTTTTCATCCTACTATTATTTTTTTTGTTTCAAAAATTATCTACCCTGGTCTTTAAGGTACGTATTTACGCAATAAATCTCAAAACAATGATTTAACACTTTTCATCAGTATCTGTGCGTTCGTTGATCTAATATGAGATTTGATTTGCGATCTCATTACGACTTAACCAATTTCTGTGCGGTTTTCACCAATGCATTATTTACATTGTGAGTTTGTGTCAATTTAAAGATTCCTGTCCAAAGATATTCTTCGAGTTTAGTTACCTAAAAACGTTGGTTTCCCGAAGATGGTTACTAGTCAACAATAAAATATCATGTCTAAAAACATTTTTTATTAAACCTTAAATTAAACAGTTTCACATATTATCACAAAATTTGGTCCTTCGAGCCATAACCGAATTTCACTACTAAGTTTTAGAAATGATAAAATAAAACTGCAGAATCGCCAATCGACATTGATATCAATATTGTTCCAGGCAACATTACAATACATATTTTATTTATATTTATTTTCCTTGACAGGCAACATAAGTATAATAATTTTTTACACGATTCTTATTTAGAAAACAAACTTACAGGATCTTTTTGTAATTAAAGTGTAATTTTTAATCCAAAAAATAGAAGTTAATTTCTATTTAGTATTATATAGTTATTTTTTAAATTAATAGTTCAATAAAAAGTAGTGCTAAGATTGCGCAAGCGTTTACCAAATAAGCCTCGTCTAAAACAGAACATAGCCGCTCATGCGGTCGGCAGTGTGGGCATGTCGTGTTCCAGCCGCGTGTGCCGCTCCCACGCGTCCATGTTCTGAAACAGCTGGATAAATACATCGTCATCAGTCATCAGTGTCATCGCCCATTTATCGTATTATAAAAAGTTAAGAGGGCGTGGTCGCATGGAGATACCCAACATCCACAATCCTCTTATTAATAAATAATAACTGTTGATGTTCATATTCACATCTAACACTAACAGAACCTACAAACTAAACAGTTCTATTCAAGGTTTGTGACATACATATATCCACAGGAGCAAACTCTATTGCTATACTCATAAAAAGTTCAGCAACGTCGTCATTAAAACATCTCTGGACTACCTCACTCTGTGTAGTCCTCCATACATCTTCAAATAATACTAAAAACACTTAAGTATAAACAACACAACGTCGTTGCGACTTTAAGACCTCTTATGTGTTTTCTGCCATTTTTGGCAAACTCACTTTTTTACGTCAATTGATTCTACATTTTGAAGCACTATCAAATTCAAAAACTCTCATGTTTGTACGACGTTTCCATCGTAATTTATTCACCAAATTCAAAATCACCTATGTGCTTGCTAAACAAAACTTTATCGATTCCCTCAAAAAGCTGATTTTTTACACATAAGAGGTCTTAAAGTCGCAACGACGACAAATCATACTCACATCACTGCAATGCTGACACGGATACAACGGTAGCCCATGAGTCGCGACGTGAGCCCTAAACTGCTCTGTATCCGCAAGCGCCGCCCCGCACGCGTCGCACACGAGCACGGGCGCGTCGCTGTCGGCGGTCGCGGTGTCGGCGGCAATGTCGGCGTTCGTGTCGGCGTTCGTCGTGTCGGCGCTGATCGAAGTCGACGTCTCCGCTTTGATTCGTTTCGGCTCGCGCGGCTCATAGTATGGACACGCTGGAAATTTAATTAAGCCAAATGTATTGTCTTTATTGCTTCTGTGCTCTCTTGTCTGTTTGAAGCCTAGAACAAAATTAAATATTGACTTCCAGGCAGCTGATTGAAAATAGCATGATTTTATGTAATGAGGTAGAGAAAAAAGAGTGTGTCTGTGTGTGCGTGCGTGCGTGTATGCGTGCGTGCGCGCGCGTTTTGCGTGCGAGAGCGAGAAATTGAGTGTGTGAGAGAGTGACTATTATGAGAGTGAGTTTGTGTGAGTGAGCATGTAGGAGAGAGACAGACATACTGCCGTGTCCGACGTGCGTGGTGTAGAAGGTGAGCAGCACGCGGTCGGCGGTCTCAGTGACGATCATGTGCGCCGGGCACGCGCGCCCCGTCTTGTAGATCTGCCGCTCGGGCGCCGCGCGCTTGCCCTTGCCCTGACGACACACAAACAAACAAACATCGTTATACTTACAATAGAAGTCACCTTATAGCCGGTTTATATTCTTATATGTTCGACAAAGTTAAACAACCGACTCGAAAAGAAGGATGTTATAAGTTTGACGTGTTTGTGACATAGTATCTCCCAAACGATTGGACCGATTATGATGCGGTTTTTTTTTTTGAATGCTGACATTGTAAGTAGGTAATCATGTCATGATCGAGATGGTTCTAAAGCTACAATTTATGCTACTCTGTTCAAGCATTTCTTATAGTGAAAAATAAATTATTCACACACACACACCCACCTGGTACACATACATGCCGGACTGGCTGCACATGTAGTGCGAGCGCACGCCCTCTATCGTCTGCTTGCTGGCCGTCGTCTTGCGGAACCGGTACTTCGTCTCCTCCTGCACCGCGCTCTTGAACATCATGAAGTCTGAAATTACAATAATTTATTAATTGTCTTTATTGTATTGTCAAAAGTCCATAGACACGCAGTTCTCCAAGGGGTTTTGAGGTTATACGCCGCATAAGGGGCGTTTGGAAAAAATGTGCGTGATACTTGGGGGTACTTGGCGCACAGCACTCGCTAGGAGTTGTCTTGGATTGCTAACCAAACTACCCGCGTGTTGGAAGGTGGTGGTGGTAATTACCGTCCATGCACCAGTCAGTAGCCCACAGTACTACACTACTCGCGTGGTGTTAGGTGTCAGGTGTTGTTGTCAGGTGGTAGTTACCGTCCATGCAGCGGAAGGCGAGGCGGTGCACGCGCTCGGCCACGCCGTGCCGCGCGCGCAGGTGCGCGCTGAGCTGCGAGCCGTAGCTCACGCGCTCCGAGCACAGCGGGCACAGGAACGCCGCGCGCTTCTCCACCTGCACAGTGTGACGTACGCTACCTACATCACTTAGATCACGGTGCGTGTGATGCGATAGGTCACGTTGGTTTATAAATTGGGAGGGGGGTCATTCTTTGTTTCACAGGAACGCCGATAAATAAATAAGAATAAATAAACGCTTACACACTCATACCCCCGCAGTAGGTTATTAGGTATACCTGAGTCGCGGGTGGCTTGGACAACACATATAACACATCACAATAACACCCATGACCCGAATCGAACCCGGGACCTCTTGCTTCGCAGGCAGGGTCGCTACTCGCTACCAACTATAAATCGATGGATATTAATGAATTTATGGAAGAGTATTGTTATTTGACTGTAATGTCGTTACCTCGAGCCCGTGAGCCTTCCACAGATGGTTGTTCAGTATCTGCTTCTGGCTGAAGTCGCGGCCGCACACGTGGCACGCTGACCGCTCGCGGCGTGCCCTCTGGGGCACGTGCTCGTTGCACAGCTTTACTGCTCACCATGTTACATTTATTTATTTATAGTTTAATAGCTGATATCCGGCGTGTGCTACTACGCTATAAAATTTTGTATAGGATAAGTCGAAAATCGACTGCATGAATGGACTAAATGTGCCTAACGCTGGCCATACACGATTAAGTTTACTTGTCAAGTTTGCAGTTTGACTTGACGCGTCATCTAGTTTGCATGAGATAGAGTGTAGTTTACTGGATGCGGCATCAAGTCCGCTGCAAACTTGACAAGTAAACTTGGCCGTGTATGGCCAACTTTATGCTTTTTTAAGGTCTAAATCCACAGTTCGGTTAGCGCACTGGTACGCAATACACGTGTTGTTTTGACCGTCGATCAAGCGTTCTTATCTCTCTGATCTATATTGTTTGTTGAGCGGCCGCTCTGCAATGCGTAAGCGCAGGCGCATACGATAGTGTATCTTATTCATTATGGCAGAAGAGTCAGTCCAGAATGAAGATACGATATACAATATTACAATTGAAGACAATATTGACGAGGCGGAGAATTATTTGCCGGTTGATACTACACCCGAACGAATAATTTGCGATCAAAATAGACCTGAAAAAAGAACCCGGGAAGTAGATGACGAAGAATTATGGATTGAAGTGGGAAGGAATGGAAAAAGGACTTCACAAAAAGTAGATTTATATATAAATAGCTCCGAAGTACTACCTAAACAGTTTGCATTTGCGAAATTATTAAAATCAAACAACATTGAAAACGTTTGCCGCGTGAAGTACATTAATCCTTATAAAGTTTTTATACAGTTCGAGTGCACAGCGAGTGCCGATAAGTTAATTAACTGCAAACCATTACAAGAGTTGGGATGGAGATGTCAGAAACCAATGGAAGTTGTAGTATCTTATGGGGTCATTAAAAATGTGGAACTGAGTTTAAGTGAAAAGGATATGCTGGAGATTATATCAAGCAATTGCGAATTACATTCAGTGAAACGTTTAAGACGCAGAATAAAGGATAAAAATGGATGGGAAGAGAGTGAATCTGTACGCCTATGTTTCAAGGGATCTACCCGGCCTGCTTGGGTATACATATATGTCATGAAAATAAATGTTGAGCCGTATATTTTTCCGGTCACGCAATGTTCACGTTGTTGGAGGTTTGGACATACAATGCGTACATGCCCTAAAAAAAAGATTGTATGCCCGAAGTGCGGTAAAGACCACGCTAACTGTGAATCTACAATATTTAAATGTGTGAATTGCACTGGAAATCATATGCCATTAGAAAGATCCTGTCCAGCTTTTAAAAAAGAGAAACGGCTCCGAGAATTAATGGCTGAGTACAATTGCTCATATAGAAAAGCCTTACAGGTGTATGTTCCTCCTGAACCGCCTATAGAAACCACAAAAGAGCCACCTATTTTGTTTAGTGTCAACGAACAGATAAACCCTAAGTCAAAAGATGATGTATCGCAAAATAAAAGTTCCTATGCAGATGTAACTAAGACAGCCCCATGCTCCTCGAAAACTTATACACAAAAATCATCGGCTCCGGTGGATCAACCTTCAAAAGAAAATAAGAGAAAGAAAAAAGGGAAAAGAAAGAGGCAAAAAGAAGAAGAAATTTTCGACTGGGACATGTCTTCAAGACCTGAGTCAGTACTTAATGATGGATTCGTTGAGTCGGAAAACGAAAAGGACTCAGAAAAAGAAAGAAAAGATAAACAAGAAAGACAAGAGAGAAGAGAACGTTTTAGGCAGAATATTAATCTGAGGGAGTTACTTTACAAATTATATGCAATATTTTCCAATTCACAGGAAGATCTTATCAGTAGATTTTTGCAAGCAGTGGTCGTATTCATTGAATGGCTGATGTCTATTGTGGGGCAGTATTTCTGGGAAACGCCTTTCCAAAGTATGTTCAATACTTAATGGGTTTTGAATACAAATTAAATTTTCTTCAGTGGAATTCACAAAGTATTAGGCCAAAAAGTATAGAATTTGAACAACTATTAAATAAAGAAAAAATTCACGTAGCAGCTTTATGTGAGACATGGCTCAGTGGAGACTGCACGTTCAAGATTCGTGATTATAATATTTATCGCAAAGATCGAGAAGACTCATACGGAGGGGTTGCAATTCTAATACATAAATCTGTAAAATCACAACTAATACCAGTTCAATTCTGTAATTCTAGAATTGAGGTTATTTGTGTTAAAATTTTTAACTGTTCACATATTGATTACGTAATGTGCATATACTGTCCACCAGCCATAAGGACTTCTCTAAATGAATGGGAAGAAATTTTTTCATTTAAAACAAATAAGACTCTTATTCTTGGTGATTTTAATGGGCATCACTCAAGTTGGTCATGTAAAACTGATCTGAGAGGTAATATTATTTTTGATTCCTTGATTGAAAATCGTTTTGTGTCGTTGAATGATGGTAGGGCTACTAGAATTAAATATGTAAATGGAGTTATTCAAGAATCCACCCCAGACATTTCTATATCTTCTTCGGATTTAGCTTTACATTTGAAGTGGAATGTTACTAATGAGTCATTAGGTAGTGATCATTTGATGATCAAACTTGAAATTATCCATGAAAATGAGAATCCTCGTTTAATTAAAAAGAGAAACTTTAAAAAAGCTGACTGGGTTGGCTATAGTAAATACATAGAGCGTAAGTTTTCTGATTTTGCACCTTTCTCTCATGTCAGTAATGACCCTCAAAAACGATATGATCTATTTATTACCACAATCAACGAAGCCGCTGACGTTAACATACCATATTATAATATAAGCCAAGATCCTTCTCAAGACTTTATTCCTAAAAGTTATTGGAACGCAGAATTGTCTAAAGCAGTAGCGGAAAGAAGACTAGCTCTTAGTTCATTTAGGAAAAATCCTATTCCCGAAAATTTCGATAAATTGAAAGATAAAATTAGAATTGCTCAGTTACTCACAAGAAGAGCCAAAAATCAATCATTCTGCCAGTTTTGTTCATCGATTGATGAGTCTACTTCTGTGCGAGATATGTGGTGTAAGATGAGATGGTTGAAAGGTCACAAATCCATTAATAATTACGTTGATGAAGTGAAAGCAGACGAACTTTTACATAACTTAACTCCAGATTATGCTTGTCCAGAATATCCAGGTTTTTTATCTCAAAATAAAAAAATTGAAGCACCTTTTTCCCTATGCGAATTAATATCTTGTATCAAAACAAAAGATACATCACCTGGCATTGATAACATCTCGTATTCAATGATTAAATATTTACCGCAGATCGCGATGATCGAGTTACTTGATCTTTATAATCTTTTTTATACCAATAGCTTCGTACCGTCCCAGTGGCGTCATATTCGCATCTTACCAATCCCAAAACAAGGCCGAGAACTAGCAACCGTCTCAGCCTTACGCCCCATTTCTCTAATGTCCTGTCTATGTAAAATTTTCCACGCTATGTTAAGAAATAGGTTAGAATGGTTCATTGAGAAGGGAAAATTTCTACATGAAGAGACTTCTGGGTTTAGGAAAAGTAAATCAAGCCTAGATAATCTTAGTAATTTGGTAACTAGAATACAGTTGGGTTTTTCAAATGATCAATTCACACTTGGGTGTTTTATAGATATTGAAAATGCATATAACAATTTGGATATTACACGATTATTATTAAATTTAGATAGTTTAGGAGTTGGTTCTAGAGTTTGCAACTATTTGTGGACGTTTTTGAGGGAAAGATATTTAAGTATAAAAGTTGATAATGTCACTTTAAGTAGATCTACATGCTGTGGTATAGCTCAAGGAGATCCGTTATCTCCCTTATTATTTAATATTGCAACAATTAATGTAAGTAAACAAATATCCAATGTAATGATTTCACAGTATGCGGATGATTATGTCTTATACATTACAGGTAAAAGAATAACTGAAGCCTCAGACGAATTACAATTAGCCTTAAATAAAATAAACAATATATTTAAAGATTTAGGTTTAGAGATCTCACCCCATAAAACCAAAGTTTGTATATTTAAAAAAGGCGTTAACAGACAAACGATATCGCTGAATATTAATAACATTCCATTTGAATTGGTGGAGGCGGTGAAATATTTGGGTATGTGGCTGGATCGTTCTTTGAAATGGGGTAAACACGTTTCAGAGCTAATTCATAAATGTTCTAGGTTTTTGAATATATTTAAGATTTTGGCAGGTTCTAGCTGGGGTGTACATCCAAAACATTTAAGAAAATTATACATTGCAGTAATTAGGAGTAGACTTGATTATGGTAGTTTTTTATATGATACCAGTTGCCGAAAGTATGTAAACAAATTGGAGAAAATTCAAAATCAGGCTTTAAGAGTGATAGGAGGTTTTATTAAAACTACTCCTATACATGTAATGGAAAGCGAGCTTTGCATCCCTCCATTACATGTTAGAAGAACTTATTTAGGTGGAAAATATTGGTTAAAAGCTAAATCTCGAGAAAATAATATTACAACTAAATTAATACATGATCTCTGTCAGGTCAAGAACAATAGATACTGGCGGCTTAAAAAGAAACCGTCACTTGTAACAATACAAGAAAGTTTTGCAGACATTAATATCCATAGTAGTCAGCAATTGGAAATGTTCAATTTAGACACATGGGTTAGTTCCATCGACTTAAGTAATATTATTTATACAAATGTACCAAATCTTCTAAAAGCGAAGCGCTACTATAACAACTGTAGTTTAAAATCCATTTGCTTAGATTATGTTAATAAAAAATATAAAGATTATTATCGTATATTTACAGATGGATCCAAAGAAAACGATGGAATCGGCTCAGCTTTTTATGACCCACAGTCTGACACTTGCTTACAATTTAAAATAAATAATTATATATGTATTATGGAGGCAGAGCTAATTGCGATCAGTGAGGCTTTGTCGTATGCAGCATCTCTGCAGATAGAAAGGATAGTAATATTCACTGACTCCAGAAGTGCGCTTCAGCACTTGGCTCGATGCACCTCGGGGATTCGAGGTACACCGATAGCCTACACTATTCTGGGCAGTATTCTTGGACTGATATCTAAAACAAAAACTGTAAAGCTGCAGTGGATTCCATCTCACTGTGGAATTGAACATAACGATCGAGCTGACTCTTTGGCTAGGCAAGCTATATCTGAAGGCGTTGAATATTTTTTGCTCCCTTTTTATCCCAACCTCATTAACTCTGTCAAAAAATATTGTAACAACATATGGAAAGAATACTTTGACCTACGATCCAAAGAAAAAGGGATTTGGTATAAGACTATCCAGCCACAACCCCCTTGCAATCCGTGGATAGATAAACATCAACTATCTAGAAAAGTGGCAGTAGCAATTATGAGGCTTCGTTCTGGTCACATTCCATCAAAGAAGTTTGCATATCTCATGGGAAAGGCTCCGTCACCGAACTGTGATCAATGCGGTGTACCAGAGGACTTGATTCACATCTTGATGGAGTGCGGCCGGAGCGCAGCCTTACGTAACGAAAAGTGTAAACATATTTTAAGGAATTGTTTTGATATCAATGCTATTTTGGCGGACCCTCATTCAACTGACATTAGACTTTTAATTTATTTATATAATCACACTACCTCAGATCAGTAATTTATCAGTAAATTTTGTAACAAATTCTATTATTTAAAATGTTAGAGATACACTGTTGTAAGTTGCTTTACAGAGCGACATTATCATTTTGTGACAAAGCTCTTAAATAAATGAAAAAAAAAAAAAAAAAAAAAAGGTCTAAATCCATTTTCACATTATTGCCTTTCAAATGACCCGTACATAAACGTATAAAAGACCACATCTCCACTTACCATCAGGTGGGTGTGGTCAAGCATTAACTTATTGTAAGTAAAAAAAGCAATTTTTAATCATACTATATTATGCTTTTGGCGCCCCCCTTTAACTGCCGCCCGGGGCGGGCGCCCCGGTTCGAATAGATAACAGCTATACGTCTATACTCACGCCCATGCTTCATCCGTAGATGCGTGAAGCAAGCCTTCCTACTCGCGTACACGTTCTCGCAGAAGTGGCACATGAACTGTCGGTTTACACTCTCCGGATCACTGTGGCACCTGCAAATTATCTTATTTATAAAAAATTAATTTTTATTTCGTAAATTTTGAAAATTATTTGATTCGACTTCAAATTGTTATACCTACATTATGTCTTCAAGAGAACCAACCAACTAGGCTACTGGATCAGCTAAAATCACGTCATTCTGAACATAAGAGGTAAAAGCTCCGTTCGAATCTATCTTTGTATTGCCGATTCCCGGATCCCTCACTTCGCTTCGTTTTAGATGCACAAACCAAAAGTGTTAAGTATGCTGGGCATGATTAAAAAACCTTCCTTAATGTTTAATATTAAGTATTTTTTATAGTTATTAGCAAAGTTAAATCATACTTTACCTAAATAGGTAGTATAGCATTTATGGTAATATTGATTATAACACAAACACTCTGATTTACAAAAGGTTTTAGAATCATGTCCTGCATGCCTAATTCTGTAGCTCACTGTACAACAATGGTAGTTGACAACAACAACACACCTATTCATATGCCGTTCAGCTTGCTCTGCAGTGGACAGCTGAATGTTACAGTAGACGCACGAGGTGTCTTCCAGGCCATCTGGGTGACCTGTAATTAAAATTTCATTTTCATACATTAATTACTATGAAAATGTGGGTCTTTCTAATTTGATTGACTAACAGTCATATATCAAATACCTATTAATTTGTCTATATTTTATATGTATAGAAATTCTCACCATGGCTACCACTGGACTGTACGGAGGCTTCAACTGCCCCCTCCGCTTCAGCTAATATAGACTCGTCCAGGTATTCTTCATCTAAAAAGATTGAGAATATTACAATGAACCCAGCTTTTTAGGGTTCCGTAGCCGAATGGCAAAAAACGGAACCCTTATGGATTCGTCATGTCTGTCTGTCTGTCTGTCTGTCTGTCAGTCCGTCCGTATGTCACAGCCACTTTTTTCCGAAACTATAAGAGCTATACCATTGAAACTTGGTAAGTAGATGTATTCTGTGAACCGCATTAAGATTTTCACACAAAAATATACAAAAAAAGAATAAATTTTGGGGGTTCCCCATACATAGAACTGAAACTCAAAAATTTTGGGGGTTCCCCATACATAGAACTGAAACTCAAAAATGTTTTTTTCATCAAACCCAAACGTGTGGGGTATCTATGGATAGGTCTTCAAAAATGATATTGAGGTTTCTAATATCATTTTTTTCTAAACTGAATAGTTTGCGCGAGAGACACTTCCAAAATGGTAAAATGTGTGTCCCCCCCCCCCCCCCCGTAACTTCTAAAATAAGGCAATGATAAAACTGAAAAAAATATATGATGTACATTACTAAGCAAACTTCCAACGAAAATTGGTTTGAATGAGATCTAGTAAGTAGTTTTCAAATTAATCAAAGTTACAACGAACTACAAGAACTTTTATATTATGTTACTTGCTGCTACGGAACCCTTCATGGGCGAGTCCAACTCGCACTTGGCCGCTTTTATACATTAAATTACCACACCACGGAGGTATTCAATTCGACTAAATTTTTGTTATGTTTGTTACTTCAGAACTTTCAACTGGGTGTACCGATTTTGATGAATCTTTTTTTAATCGATAGCTGGTGCTTGTCATGAGGTCCCACTTAAAGAGATCTGACGAGTAGTTTTTGAGTTATTTTGAAGTCGATTATTTTTTTCTTGGTAAAATTCAGGTTATTACCTCTGATATTCTGGAGCATAGCAATGCTCTGAAGAGTCTGGTTCTTGAAGGTCGACGCCAGCTCCAGTCTCTCCGCACATTGGATACAGATGTATTTGAATTCATTTGTAACCTGAAAAATTGTCATATTTTTGAGTTGTACCTCCCACAAGTGTTACAATCAAATATAACTCTTATAAAGCTAACATTGTTTTAAGTTAGTCTCACAATCAGAGTGTAGGAAAATGTATTAAGGTCCATTGGGTCCACTGTAATACTAACATTAATTTGATTTAGGTAATAAAGAGGGTTTAAGTATTGTAACTGATGTACATAGTTTTAGATCATCAGTACAAATATCTAATAAATAAGAATATGGAAAAAGACGTACATTCAATGTCCAACTTCGAATCAATTTACTGAGATAATTTAAAATTTAGAAGGAAAGCACAACTTGGATTGTTTATTTATTAATGTCACAATATAAAAATAATACCTTCACTTCAAAACATGTTTGAAACATTTGAGCGTATGTTTCTTCATGGTCGGCATTTACAGCAAATAGGTTTATCAAATCGTTTGTACTCATGCAACAAATACAACCTTCAAAGACTTCCTCTTCCTCCATTCTTGAGGTTTTAGTTAAAAACAAAAGAGGACTTACCGAATTTTCTTTTAATTTTGAACTTGCTTGGTTTGAAATTTGAACTTGCCGGCAATTGTTTTGTGTCTGTCTGACGTTTTGGGAATGTCTCTTTGAACCACAGGCTAAGTAGAGATTTTGTCTTTTGAACAGATAACACAAATTATAGAGCATTTTCTATGGCATCACTATAATCAATGGCACAGTTCCCACGGCACGATGTGACGAGATATCTCACGATTCCAATACCCGTCCCACTACGCCACACCATTTCACGACAATACGTAGAGTCGCTGCTCCCCCCCGCTATTTGCCTAAAGTATAGACATTTTTAATAAAACTCGGAAGTCAGAACACGCCCCCTTATACCTCACACATCCCACGCATCAATTAAAGGCCATTGCACACGTAACGGGTTTTTTCCCGTACAGGACGGGAAAAACATCGTCGCCGACGTACGTGCCACATCCCAAACGAGATTCTGCTGCGTATGCATTATCATATACATTTTCTATGAAACGATGTTTCCAAAACTTCACGTCCCGTCCCGTACAGAAAAAACCCAATACGTATGCATTGGGCTTTAAACGGCGATCGATTTGTATGCATATTAATTGAAATTAACAAAACATTGTAGACATGGCATTGGTAGCAGAACTCATTAGCGTATGCTCAGGCGTAAAGATGGGATGGATGCATGAGATAGATAGCCATGGAATTTTTATAGACAAGTATAATCTCTGAAAAGCGGTTTATGACTTTGTCCCACTATCAATTTGACATTTGACTTTTTTTATTAATTTGAGGATTGTAGATAAATACGGCCGTTAGATGTACAGGTTTATCAATTTCCTCCTCTTTAGAGCAATTAATTATAAACAATTTACTACCAATGATTAATGAAATAACCATAAAATATATTTAAAAAAACATTTATTAATAAACAGTATAACAAAACAGCCTTGATCAACATTTACACTTTATTATTTACAACAATAGATATGAAGTAGGATGGATATCGCAAGTCACTCATCCTAGCGTTCCTAGCGCTCAAGTTTGGTGCTATGCACCTACTTAGCGTTATTCTCTACTAATAAGCACAGTAACTTTGAATAAAACCCAAATTCTGTTAGTTTATAAGTTTTCTGTAAACAATCTCTCAATAAGTTAAGAAGACTGTAAAGCTCTATGCACACGTAACGGGTTTTTTCTCGTACGGGACGGGACGTGAAGTTTTGGAAACATCGTTTCATAGAAAATGTATACGACAAGTGCATACGCAGCAGAATCCCATACGGGACGGGAAAAAACCCGTTATACGCACTGGCCTTAACCCTATTTGGTGGTTTGTTAAACAACTGACTTCAGGGTTATAGATAGACAAATATTGATAGCGGCTTTTAGTGATGACCGATGACTGATGAGTGGTATCCATCCTACTCAGTCACTAACGGTTACTTAAATCGCTCCTTAGTACAGAATTTGTATGGAGATCCTGTATTAAGGAGCGATCAAAGTAACCGTAAGTGACTTTTAGGTCGTAAATCTATTTATAATATTAATTTCACAAATAAGTTAAATCTATTATAAGTAAGTACTAGCCTTCTGTGGTTTTATTAAGGGCGGATTGAACAAAATATCAGGCTATATCAAAGTAACTATCCCCCAAAGAGAAGAAAAATCCCGGATTATAATGGTACATCACTGTTAACAGCACGACATTAAAACATAATTCTTTAAAAAAAATAACCGACTTCAACATTAAACTCAAAAACTACTCGTCAGATCTCGCTCAAATTTAAATGGGACCACATGACAAGCACCACCTTTAGAATAAAATAAGAATCATCAAAATAGGTCCACTCAGTAAAAAGTTAACACATAAAAAATACAGTCGGATTGAGAACCTCCTTTTTGTAAGTCGGTTAAAAAGACATTAAAATAGAACATTTCATAAACATTTGGTTCAATTCAATCCGCTCTGAGTGAACGATATGGAAATATGCATGAAAAATCCTTCTCCTTCTTCCTTCTGCTTCCTTCTCAATTCAAGTAATCGGAGACCCAGGGCGACATGGTGCTAGTATACTTGGTGGGTGGAATGTCGTATGGAATGATGAGGCGGTTCGCAGCACCTTCCTCCAATGGAAAGAAGTCTTCGTTGATCTGAAAACATCACACATAATATCACTTAATAAAATTGTAACTGATCGAAAAACGTGCGTGGCAGATAAAGGGTGTCTCAGTAAGAATTTGAATTAAAAAAAATGATAAAATTGGTAGTTTTAAATTACCAATTATTATAAGAAGACACTAAAATTGGTTAATAAATAAGTTAAAGTTTAAGTAAGTAAATAAGACGCGTCTAAAAAAACAGACTTCATATCCTAACATCATAAATGTGAAAAGTTACTCTTTCGTGAAATGAAATAATCTTTTTTCTCACTGATTTTGAACTGATTTTCAATCACAAGAGCACAGTAGACCATGTTACAGTAGGTACTTACTTATTATCCCGGACAAAGCCGCGTGCAAAGACTTATACACTACTGACTACATCATACTCACAACAAACCGCGGCAGGAACAACACGCCAGCCTCATAGCTCATGATCCGGAGCGCCCTGTTCCCCACGTTCACCGAGCCCCACGCCGCCTTGCTCACGTTGGCCGACGTCAGCAGGTAGTACGCCGCGCGCGCGCCGTCGGGTGAGGTGCGAGTGTAGCTCTTGATGTGCGGCATCGCTTTGTCGCGCGCGGTGTGAGACGCGCGCCATTGGCTGGGGGGTGGTGTCGGTGGTAAGGTATGGAAAATTGTTTGAGGTAAGTTATCGAATATAGCAATTATCTATACTAATATTATAAAGAGGAAAGATTTGATTGTTTGCATTGAATAGGCTCCGAAACTACTGAACCGACTTGAAAAATTCTTTCATTATTGGGAAGCTACACTATCCGGGTGACATAGGCTATATTAATTAAAAAAAAATTAGGGATCCTTAATAAAACTCCAATAATGTAACCCAAAATAAGAACACCGAAGCAAAGCGAGGGCGGTTACTGGACGTAAATAATGGTAATTTGTAGAAAATGAACAAATGGTAATTTGTGGAAAAAGATAATATAAGTCATGATAATTTATTTTACAGTGTAATATAATATAGCTCATAAGAAATAAAACTCGGGTTAATTTATAGAAAATAGTAACAATATTAACGGCCGGTCTCAATAATGTACTAACAGTTATAAAAATGTAGATAAGGCTGTCATTAGTATGTCATCTGTCATATTTGTCAATTTTTGCGTCTCAATAACCTTCGGTGGATAGAAAATTTCTACCCATGACATTGATCTACCATCCGGAGGGCCAAGTCATAGCGTAGGTATGTTGGTCCATACAAAAATAAATACTTGCGTCTCAATAACGCTTTGACAGCTAACCGTCGGTAATAGAAGTTACCATCTATCGGAATTTTTCACATCGCTCGATTTCGACGGATAATTGGTAGATTTCTCATATTGTAAAGAAAATTTATCAAAACATCATGGATTTATTAATCACTGATGAGTGATAATGAATTTTCTGAAGCCTGTATATTTGATTCCGCCTTTTTAATACGGTTCCAAGATCGCCGAAATTGTCCTCGTATAAAATATATGACTACATATATGACTGAATTGTGTGAATCCAATTTTGTTTATAACTACCTAGATTCAGATTTTAAACATAAACCATAATCTAAATTTTACTAACAAAAAATAACCGACTTCAAAGTTACTCAAAAACTACTTGTCAGATCTCGTTCAAAATGTGGGACCACATGACAAGCACCAGCTTTCGATTAAAAAAAGAATCATCAAAATCGGTTCGCCCAGTCCAAAGTTCTGAGGTAACAAACATAAAAAAATAAAGTCGAATTGAGAATCTCCTCCTTTTTTTGAAGTCCGTTGAAAACGGCAGTGAATGAGAATTGATAACAATTCCTATCTTTAAAGTTTTAGGTAAGTAGGTATTTTAATAAAACAAGAACAATAAGCTTTTTAAGTTAGATTTATTTTGAAATTATAACAAAAACATTTCCCCTTTTCAGAAATAATGGTGTATCCCTGCTGCATCAATAGCTATTGGCTACTATTTTGGCCTTATGAAGAAAGGTACTTCATCTTTTGTGAAGGGTCTGGACTTCATCTGAAAAGAAACTTCCTTTAGTACATTTGGCAACATTTTTTGTTTAACAACCCATAATTGCTGGGCTCGGGGTCTCCTCTCGCAATGTGAGGGGTATTAGGCCATAGTCTACCACGCTGGCCAAGTGCAGATTGGTAGACTTCAAACACCTTTAAGAACTTTATGGAGAACTCTCCGGTGTGCAGGTTTCCTCGCGATGTTCATTGTTTTCCTTCACCGAAGCTAGTGATAATTAACTTCTAATACGCACATAATATTTGAAAATTAGCGTGTCAGGATTTGAACTCGGGCCCCGGACAAGTAGGAATAAACACTTCGTTCGGGAGACCAACGTTCTAACCGCTAGGCTATCACTGCTACAATTACAACAATTTACAATTACTACAATTTTTTGTTTACTAAACATAATAATATATTTTATTTTATTAACAAATAAAGTCTATACTCACGGTAATTGTTGAGCTATGTGTTTCATTATATAATCCTAGTTTATTAATTAATATTAAGTACTACAATTATGAGAAAATACACGTTGTTTATATTTTGGGTAACCAAGCGACATAAACGAACGTCAAATAACAATAACATGTCATCGTCGTCCGGGATACCCATGAGTGATAAACGTCAAATGCTGCGTTTTGTTACTAGCGAAGCATTGTTCCAGGTTACACATAACATTATTTTATTATCTTCATCCGCGAAATTTACAGTACATTTGGAACAATTTATCATTTTAATAATAAAATGAAATAAGTTTATAATCAAAAACACTGAATTCCTTTTTATGATAAAAAGTATAAAAAAAGTATAAAAGTATAAAAAAATATATTGTTATGCGAAAACGAAATTTTCAGAGGGACATAAAAACCAGGGGCAGAAATGTCACTGAAATATTATCTATCGATGATCTTACTTTTTTTTGCTTACTTTTGATTTGTGAGACGGCAATTAGCGGGAGATCAATGTTTACTTTTTATCTCTGTTATGTACCAGAGTTCCACTGACAGTATAATATTGAGACCGGCCGTAAGTATGGTATTTTATCGAACACTGTAAGTAGTTAATTCTAGTACAGTTCTACTACTGTACGTCATGCTAGTTCCATTGCTGTAAATTTGTCAGCTAGTATAGTATATCAACATATACTACGTCACTATCAACATACAACAGTGCTACAGATATAACATACTCACTACAGGTAGTTAACAAGCCAAGGCTGCTTGAAGTGCGCGGCGGCGGCGTACGGCAAGCACCCGCCGCCGAGCAGGCCCAGGTGGGACTGCTTCACGTTCTCTGAAACAATAATATGTAATATACAATACGAGGGCCGAGCCAAAAATATTTATTATATATAATAATTCTTAACAAAACATAACAAACTTCAAAATAACTCAAAAACTACTCGTCAGATCTCGTTCAAATTTACGAGAATTTACTCACTAATTGCAAGTAATAATTATCTTGAACATACACCATCAATTTTGAAACAATATTCATTTAAATACAACTATTCGAAGATGCACTTACCTAGAGAAGGGTAGATAAGCTTCAACTCAGGGGGTGCTGTGAGCATTTGGGGTGAATCTTTTATTTTTGTGAAGTTGTGAAGGAAGTCGCCTGTTAGCCACAACTGGAAAATTCAATATAATAAATTAAATTAATGTTAATGAATTTTAGAACGATTATTAATTTTTTTCATTTTGTGTCAGTCTTATTTTTAAATTACAAATTACGATAAATAAATAAACGCTACTACCAGGGGCGTAGCTACCGCCGTATCAGCCGTATCAATTATACGGGGCCCCGGGGCTGAGGGGGCCCCCAATGCGCCTTAGAAAAAATTCATAAAATGATCCGGAAATCAATAATTATGATTCAAAAAATGGTCCGGAAAGCATCGATCCTTCATCGAAAAGTGAAATCAACAATGAAATTACTTTCTGGACCATCTTTCATCGTATTAATGCATTAATTACTTTAGCATCATGCAATTTATCTTTAAGAGGCTATGATTCTAAATCTGGAAACTCGAAAAATTGAAGACAAACAGGCATTACACATAATAATAAAAAAAAAACTTCTAATCAGTTATTTAAATGCCCTAATTAAAATTTAAACAAAATATTTAATGTACAAAAAAAAATACGTTCTACACGACTCATGAACATGATGCTCTCCGGCACTGAGTGCTGCGCGGCCATGCCGGCGGCAACCCCATGACACTGCGCTCCGGGAATACCTCAAGAGGAAGCTAATTCTACACGTAGTACAGCTCATTCTACAGTTAACACGTGCATGGTAAAACTGATCGGGAGAATCGGACCGTAGAAGTTCTCAACTAGTCTCATCGAGGTGGATGAAACTTCAATTCGGCCATGAGCTTTGTAAAGCATGAGCAGGTTCCTCCCTCGCAATGAAGTACTCCTTAGCCCGGTTCAGAACATAAAGCTTTTTGGAAGCCAACTTAGCCTTGGCTTCCAAATGACGCTGATACTACACATCACTCGAGATGTCAACTCCCAGAATCTTACTCTTACAATACTTTTAGTGACGGTGAGCGCGGTACCCTGGAAGGCACTATGAAAAATGGGGTTTTCTTAGTGGTCTGTAACGCGCCAACTTGTGTCTTCGTGGGGTTGAACTCGACTAAATTAAGTCAACCCCATTCCGAGACTTGCTCCAGAGAGTTCTCGACTTCAGACACAAGATTAAGCCTGCTATCCGCCACTTGCAAGTTTTGTAACTGAGAGGAATTTAGTGCTTGTTCACACTGAACTCGCGAGCGCGGGCGCGGGCGCGGTCGCGAAATATCAAACATATGAGCTACTATGAAAGTGTTCACACCGTGTTCGCGCGCGCGGTGTATGTAGCGTTTACCGCGACCGCGCCCGCGCCCGCGAGTTCAGTGTGAACTAGGGCTTGTAATATCGGAAGGTTTTCAATATCGATATTGATTTTCGATATTTGATGCTAATATCGGAATTCCGATATCAATATCGGAATTATACAATTTTTTTTTAATAATTTAAATTTAATTTTATATTGTAAAGTAGGAAGTCTTGGATAGCAAAAAGGTTTTTAATCAATAGGATAATGAAATAATACCGTCTTTAATACTGTTTTATTCCCGTTCGTTTGCAAATATCACCTAAATCTGTTCAATTCGGTTTGGTTTTCGCGTTAAAAATTCACTACCTTAATTTTTTTTGGATTTTTGAATCGCAAAATAGTTTTTACTGATAGATGAAATTCAGCTGCACCAAATGTGACAGCTGTACGGCAGAAGCTATGCTTTATACAAGGATAAAAGCTGAAGTGACTTGAAATATCGCAACACATTTGCTAGGACGCCTAGTTTCCTGGCAGTTGCGTTAACTTTGGATTCAATAAACCGCTCAAATTTAAGGTTCAAGGATATCTCAATTTCTTGCGGTGGGAGTATTTCAAGGATACATTCTGAAAAGTAGGGCCAAAATAAATGCTTCTGTTTTTGTGGCGTTGAATTTCACAAGGTTGGCGTCACCCTATTCGGTGACTTCAGGCAGTGATTCACTCTGTCAACCCGGGCCTCTCTTCAGACTGTATTTTGGTCGTTACTGGTTCCGACCAGTAACGACCAAAATACAGTCTGAAGATACCTGTGATACCTGGCAAGCTTCCGAGCTTGCCAGGTATCGCTCGACCAGATCGTTGATATGCAGCAGGAATAGAGTTCTGGAGATAAAAGATCTCTGAGAAAGTCCGGCATTGTTTGTAATATGTGATGTAAGGTTGCTTGGGAGGAATCATAATCTTTGATAACGACTCTAAATGAACGTTCACTCAGAAAGTCTTTAACCCAGCTGATCAGGCCAGGGAATAGGACATACGCAGGAAGCATGATCAATAGGCTAACATGCTAAACCGTATCGAAGGCCTTCGAGATGTCAAGGGATAAAGGCAACCGCCTCTACATTATTCTTAAGGTCCTCGCCCCAGATACGAGTGGGTGAGATACGCTAGAATGCGGTAGAGAGGTATGCGTTAGGCTATAGCGCTAGAGTCACTAAGGAGATCATTGTGTTCTAGGTATACAACGAGGCGCATGTTCAATAATAATCTTCCTGAGTATGTTATTAATTGAAATTGGCCGTTAATTAGCAGGGTCAGCTCGATTGCCATTCTTGGGCACGGACTGCACGTTGGCAAGCTTCGACGCCTGAGGCACTATGCTCGTCTTAATTGAGAGACGAACCAAGCGTGGCAAAACAGTAGATAACTGGAGAGAGCTGGAATACCATCTGGTCCACTAGCTTTGTTCACGTCTAGACATCGTAAGGTTTTGAAAACCTTTGTTGTAGATGTGAACCTCCGATATACAATGGTTAATGAGGTATCTGCGGTGAATGGCAATTGACAGTTAGATGCAAATTCTCAGCAACTAGAGATTCGTACAGATGATCTGCAGAAGATGATGAAATTATTGACTTAGGTATACCGAGATTAAGGAGATAAATTATGTTTGGAATAGATTTTTTCCGTATCGCATTATTCGTGCAGTAGGCTGAGCAGACTCACAACAGGAATATGGTTAAAGATATTAACTCTACCTCCCTACACAGCTAAAATATTGATACTTACTTGCTCAATTTTATGACCTAGTGGCCAATATACCTTGTGGCACGCATTAAAATCATTTTGTTTAAATTAAAATAAAAAAATTACTGATTCCGATATTACGATATCGAATCACTCAGTATCGGAATTGTAATATCGGGTTTCACGGTCCGAGATTCCGATATTTCGAGATCCCGATATTCAAGCCCTAGTGTGAACACTCACTAAGGGGGGCTGTGTAGTAGGTAGGCATCCCCTGTGCTGTCATCTGAATAGCAACAGTTGCCACTCATGCCATGTCATTGATATGCAAAATGAACAGCGTAGGAGATACCACAGACCCTTGGGGAACACCAGCATTTTATAGGTTTCATATCTGACTAACAATCTTCTACTAGGTACGTCCTTGATAGAAAGCTCAGATAGAAAGCTGGCTACCCAACTGCATAACCTCTCACAGCGACCATAAGATTTTAACTTCGTGAGGCCCCAGTCCTGGTCACAGGCCTTAGCGAAATCTAGGCTGACTGCCAGTGCTTCCCCGTTGCGATCAAGAGCCTGACGGTGCCTACAGGTGCGTAAGATAAAGATGATCACCAACTGAACGACCGTCGCGAAAACCATATTGTTGATCACAGATCAGCTGATAATCTTTCAGATATCCCAGGAGCTGCATGTTAATCTCGCGCTCCATTACCGTTGCAAGCAGGAAGGCTATAGGCTTATCGCTATAGGCCTGCAGTTAGCTGGGTCACAGAGATCGCCCATTATGGGGATGGGATGAAAAAGGGTAACTTTCCAAGAAGACGTATCATGTGGCATAAGATAGCGAGAATAAGCATGTTAAGACGGGGAATCAACCAGCCCCGGATCTATGATTTTTTTGAATCGGGGCAGAAACTTGATAGTGATAAAGATAAGATAAAAAAAAACTCACAATTAACTAATAGTTGGCATTTTTCGTGAATAAGACAATAAGAACTCGCTTTTAACTTTATTTGTTCTCCCAACCAGGCTTCAGTATGTTAGGCGCCTTGTGCAGACTATATTATGATTTTGGTGCCCCGTGAATTGCCGCCCGTGGCGGGTGTCCCGGTTTGCCCCTAGATCCGGGGCTGGAAATGTTGGAATCAACTCGGGATCACACATCTTTAACACCACTGCGTGAATACCGTCTGATCTTCTCAACTTCTTGGCATCAAGGGGCTATAAAGAGCTCTCTCTGCAGCTTGAGCTATTCACCAGAATTCTCGACTACCAGAGGGGTAATCGACCATTCGCTTGCCAATTCTGCCGATGAACTTTAAATTGCCTTCCTTTTAGCCATTTGCTTCTTTGCTAACCAGGAGGCAGTGTTGAACTTTGTATTAGGCCCTGGGGTGGATAGAGCTATAAGCGTGCACGGGGATGGCCAGGACTGGTAAGCGGCATGCTTTTGGTTAGATGCCGAGATACAGGGACTGCTATAACAGAGCTGGTTTTTACTACCGATGAATATGAGTTACGAATAAAAAATTCCCGGCCTTGTCGTATCACATCGGCTATGGCTACAATAGATCAAATCTGGTCGCAGTGGCCCCTGGGACAACTGTCCCAGGCCCGAAACTTCAAATAATAATAATAATCACATCGGCTACTGAGTCTGCGCTCGAGTTCGGATCTACCGAAACGAAACAGAACTGCCTCCATATTAAAATTTTAGAGTATTGATTGTATGTGGTTTATTAATCGATGTAAGTATATTATATTTGTTTTAATTCACGCTAACTTTTTTTATTTATTTTGAGAAAGATCTCGAGTCGAGAGGGGGCCCCCGGCAAAATTTTGATACGGGGCCCCGGAAGGGCTAGCTACGCCACTGGCTACTACACTCATACCACCGCAGTAGGTTATTACCTGTGTCGCGGGTGGCATGGAAGACACATATAACACATCACAATCACACCGATAACCCGAGTACAAATATTTATCTGTCACATAAATATCTGCCCCAGCCGGGAATCGAAACCGGGACCTCTCACTTCGCAGGCAGGGTCGCTACCAACTAGGCTACAGTGTCGTAAAAAATTATAGTGTAAGTTTGTTTACCAAGAACTTGTCTAAATATTTATTATACACTAGCTGCCCGGACAGACTTCGTTCTGTCAAAAGTTAACAGTAAAAATTAAATAAAATTTTCCGAGTGATCACGTTATAAATATACTCTTTGGCCAATTTCTAAGTTGACTGCTAAATGAACTACAGTAAGATACGCCATCTTTCATGAATGGGAAGAGAAAAAATGCGCGAAATTGCTTCATTAATACTAACGTAACGGCCCATTTGGTATTGGTTAACTTCATCAACAGAAATTTCAGCAGAAACTCCAATCACAGCCATATCACTTCCTTTTGTTACATATTTGCAAATGTATTTTATAGATTTTACGGAATGGCAAGATTCAACATTGATGTGCGCCTTGAAAGTCTTTGATAGGATTGGTGAATAAGGAACAATGCAACGATTATCAATTTCGATATTTTGTCGATTTACTTTTACAACTGTTGATCTTCATTTATCTGCAGTTGATCGGCGACGATATAGCGGTTAGCCATTATTCCCGGTAGGTACCTAATTGTTTCTGCTACTAATTCGCAGTAATTAAATAGTATTGTCCGCCAATTTTTTTTTTTTTTTTTTTTTTTTTTTTTTTTTTTTTTTTATATTATAAAAACCTTCCGTGGACTCCAAGGAACATACAAAAAAAATTTTAGCCGAATCGGTCGAGCCGTTCTCGAGATTAGCGCTTAGCAACATCCATTTTTATATATATAGATTACCTTACCACCCTCCTTACCTCCACAAGCTGCTAAGGAATTATTACTAAAACCACTCTACCAAGACTTACCTTAGCCTCCTTCCCATAGCTGCCCAAGCTACTAGCCTGTGCCAGCAGCGGCCATGCGGCGGTCTGGTCGCGCGGCACGAGGCAGTGCTGCCGCAGCAGCGACCCCGCGCGCAGCATACCCCACTCCGCGTCAAAATGAGACCCCGGCGCGGACGCTACTAAGAACACGCTGGAATGGACATGGTTATCATATTATATTTATCAAGCCTACAGCTGCCTTAGCTACCCACCGCTGCTACCAAAACTTTACTAGATGCCCACCGCTGCCACCAAAAGTTTGCTTAAACTTTACGTTAATATTTCTGGTGTGACTAGATTTCATCATTCGACTGGGTCAATATATTAATTGCCCAGTGGTAAGGTACTGGAAGTCGGGAATGCGTGCCTGATGCGTTCATTATGTGTGTATTCATTAATTTATAATTTTTATTAAAATTTTACATGAATTCACATTTATCCGACGCACTATAACTTATTTAATTTGTTTTATCAACTCACTTTATATGGCTAAAGTCGCATCTCTTGACACGCTCGATGTAGAACGCTAGTTGCGGCATGTGGTAGTGGTTGAGGTACTTTAGCAACGAGCGCTTGAACTGCGTGGGGGATTCCCCGTCGTACGGCATCGCCTCCGCGTCCAACTCACAGCAACGCGGACTGAACCATAGTCTGTGGATGGACATCATAACATAACGATTAATTATGAACAGTTCTACATAACATAGGATTTTTTAATTACAAAAATCAAACTAAGACCTTTGTAAAAACAACACACAAAGACAAGAACACGCACCCAGACCGAGAACAAAAATTCAAACTGATCATACAAACCGCCTCGCTGGGAATCAAACCCAGAACCCTTGACACGGTTGTCCGGCATGGTAAACATCAAGCCATTTAAGTATCGAAATATCCTTATTACCTACCCTTGAGTTCTGTCCTCCCAGTCATCCTGATACAGATTGGCTGTGGATACCACCACGCGCAGAGATCCATCTTCGTAGCAAAGGATCATCATTTTACTGCAAGTACAAGTTTAATTAGTGACATAAACAATAACAGCGGACGATTAGAACACTTCTGACAATAAATTATTATTCGTCGAATTATGATTAACAGATGATTAGTAATTCTCCAGATAAACATACATACAGACATGTATGTATACAGGCTGAAATTGTAAACCAACTTTTGACTTCACAGTAGTAATAAAAAAATAAAGTGTGATGTGGAATCAAATGGCTTACATATATAGAGCTTTCAAGAAGGAGATTTTTACATAGTCGGGTATTTGAAACTAATGTTTAGCAACAACCCATAATTGTCCCACTGCTGGGCTCGGGGTCTCCTCTCAGAATGCGAGGGTTAGGCCATAGTCTACCACGCTAGCCAACTGCGGATTGGTAGACTTCACACACCTTCGAGAACTTTTATGGAGAACTCTCCGGTGTGCAGGTTTCCTCACGATGTTTTCTTTCACCGAAGCAAGTGATAATTAACATGTAATACGCACATAATATTTAAAAATTAGAGGTGCGTGCCAGGATTTGAACTCGGGCCCCTTCGTTCGGGAGACCAACGTTCTACCGCTAGGCTATCACTGCTTTTTTTTTTAAACTAATGTTTAGTAACAACTTATTAACGACGAGTAACCGCCCTCGCTTTGCTTCGGTTTTCATATTTTTTTTACACCTTGGGTCACATTATTGGAGTTTTATAAAGGATCCTTAATTTTTTTGAAAATACATATCATATAGCCT
Organism: Thymelicus sylvestris; assembly: GCA_911387775.1. Classification (NCBI taxonomy): domain Eukaryota; kingdom Metazoa; phylum Arthropoda; class Insecta; order Lepidoptera; family Hesperiidae; genus Thymelicus; species Thymelicus sylvestris. Next base: position 14,487,198 of record OU426887.1, on the reverse strand, counting down.
ATGTCACCCTGCGATACCTAGTGTAGCTTCCCGACAGTGAAATATTTTTTCAAATCGGTTGAGTAGTTTCGGAGCCTATTCAATACAAACAATCAAATCTTTCCTCTTTATCATTTCTTTATAATATTAGTATAGATAACAGAGGGGTGTTATAAGTTTGACGTGTCTGTGTATCTGTATGTCTGTCTGTGGCATCGTAGCTCCCAAACGGATGAACCGATTTTGATCTAGGTTTTTTTTTTGAAAGGTGACTTAATCGAGTGTTCCTAGCTATGTTAAATATAAATAAAACTGTCGGGGATTTTTAACTTCAATTTAAAATTATTGCTTAAGGCGCGGTGTGATCTCAATATTCACAAAACTGGGTTTCTTTGATGCTCGAGTATGAGGAAACCCAATGAAAATATCGCACGCAAAAAATACAGAGCATAAAAAAAGGTCTAAAGAAAAACTTTAACCGAATAGAATATCAAACAGTTGTTTAATATTTCCAATAAAAAATCGTAATTTGCTGTACAAAAATAAACTTTAGCGTCGAAATTCTCTGTATTTTCAGCGGTAACAACATATTATTTTTTGAGAATATAATAGTCATATGGTTTTATTAAAACTTTAACCGGACAGATATTGAATTTAATGTGTATATTCTGAATTATCTAAGGAAAACCCTCAAATTAAATGTTTATTCGCAGTCTAGTTACATTGTTAGCAAAAATATGCAATTTTGAACCCTATTCAGCATCACGTAAATGTAACATTAGATTAGCGCAGATATGCGGTTGTGTGAGTGAAATCAACGTTTTTAAATCGTAGTCATACAGCGCCTTCAGCTTAAGATATATCCTTTACTTACGTGTGGTGTTTCCCGAAAGGTGTTGACATATTAACATAGTGTGCGTCTACATTCGGTTTCTTCTTATTAATAGTTTTTATCTCCGGCATCGAGTCGTCACCGTACAGGATAGTTAGCTTCTTCGCACTGCCGACCAATCAAGTTATTCTTATTAGACCATCTGGACCAAGTTGAATGTAACTTTTTAAAACTTGATAACAGATGGCAGATTTCATTTCAGATATCATCTTAAATGACACTAGCGAAACCGCGAAAGCCGTTCATGTTGTATATATACCATACTATACTGTCATTCTTATTTACCAATATCAAAAAATCAAAACAGTGACCCTTAGCTGTACCATTATAGTTCTAACTTAAGGAGTTAGTACTCAAGGGCTTCGCTTCTAGATTACAACAACTAAGAATTTCTTAATTTTATTACTTCTTCATTTTCATTTTTCTTAACACTTTCGTCTTTTACAAAAGGACCCAAAGATCTTGGTCCTTCGAGCCGGATAGATTATGCGCAATTTTTTTTTTATTACAACTCAAATCTATTCTTAGTTGATAAATTAATTCTTAATTAAACATTTCTTTGTACAAATAGCCGCAAACGCACTGACAAGCCTGACTTGATATTATGTAGTCACTGCCACAGGTAACGCAAAGGGCACGTATTGCCGCCCAAAAAAAGCTAGACCCATATTAAATAGCTAAACAAAGTTTACCTGTATCCAGCGAAGTAGTACTGAGAGAGTAGCCAGCCGAGCTCTACCATGAAGTTGATCTGCAACGAGCATTTCAACTCGCCCAGACTGGAGTCCAGCAGTTCTAGAACAATAATACACATTATAAAGTTATTGCGTATTGCTCATATAGATATAATGAATATTATTATGTAGTTGGCCAAAGAATAACCAACTTCAAAGAACTAGCTCTAGAATAACATAAAAAAAGAATCTTAAGATAAAGAAAAGAGTTCTGAGGACCATAAGTTCCGAAGATAAATAAAAAAAGATTCTGACGAATTGAGAACCTCCTCCTTTTTTGAAGAGAGTTAAAAATTTAAAAACATATTTGAATTCCGTGTCGTCAATCAAGTGTTTTAGAAAATGTTACATAAAATATAAAGACAATTATACCTTACCCAAGAAGGTGATGGAATAGGGTTGTCTATGCGTCTCTTTTGAGCTGTCTATGGTAGTATAGAAAATGTAGTAAGGCGCTCGTGCGGCGTGTTTCGCGGCCATTCCGCCAGGGGGCAGCACTACTTTGAGATAGTCTGTGGCACGGCGCGTGGGAGGTACTATTGGGCGATAGTCTGAATCTGGAATGAATTTTAATGAAGGATATTAGGTACAAGGTAATATTTTTTTTTTAATGATAAAAGATAAATGAGATTTTTTAAATGTAGAATTTAAACTATTTACAGCAATCAACAATATCTTTGGTTAACCTTCGATGTACAAAAGAACCAGGACTAATGTATATTTAGTACCTAGATATGGTATGTCATTAATCAGATTCTTCATAATTATGCAGTGTACATTAAATTTCACTTTGAGCTATCAAAAAAATACCTTTTGGTTTATTCAAACCGGTTGTTGTAGAAGCCTGTTCTGTATTATCCTTTTTGACATTGTTATTTATATTCTGTGAGCTGGAACTTGCTACTGATACTGGCTTGTCTTTCCAATTATCATCATATTTACTCTGTGCATTTGCCGCCAATAGTGAGCCGTCTTTTTTATCATTATAATTTTGACACTGTGAGGTAGTTACCACTGGTTTCGAGCTTTCAGTTTTGGCACTGCTCCTGAAAAAGAATTAATAATTAGGAATTTGTCCCTTTGGTCTTTTGTCCATCGGCAAATTACACAACAAAACTTGATAAAAACTAATAAGGATGCAATTGGTGCTTATTACTTATTATATAAATACTTTCCAAAAGAATGTTAAAAACCATACCCTAATTTCGTTATTCCATGCCTTGTAGGTAGCACATGCACACACAAAGGCAGATTCAGGGGGCGGCTAGCTAGGGGGCGGCTAGCTAGGGGGCGGCTAGCTAGGGGGCTACGTCAATAGGCAAGATACCAGGCGACCTGCTAATACTTAAGCTATAAACTGAAAACTTAACTTACTTTTGATTTTCGCTACTAACATTCCCAGATACATTATCTTGGGATTGATCCTTTTGTTTACTTTTGGATATGTATAGATCCTTCTCTATGATAACGTCTAACTGATCTTTGATAACACTCCTCTGTAGCATCAGACTGTCAGGTATTGGGTATTCGCCTGATCCACTATAATTGTCTAGAATGGACTCCACTGTAAGATAACATATAAGAATATATTGGTAAGCTGTAACTTGAAAAATTAGTGGTTAACACCAATGGGTGTTAATGGGTCGCAATGATGAGCCCTTTTTGAACCCAAAAACCGGGCAAGTGCGTGTCAGGCCACGTGCATTGTAGGGTTCCGAAGTAGTAAGCTTATCGACTGATACTCATTAACTACTTGCTTTACATAGCTGTGACAATTTTTCTTGTAAATTCATCCTATAACTTATTTTACAGAATTTTTTTTCTTGTCCAATTCCAACCGTTTAGCCGGCAGGTGTCCCCCACACTTGATTGTAACCAAAATCAGCACTTTAAAACCAAATATTTCGCAAATGGACCCCTAAATCCAAAAATGATCTTAGAAGACCCATAATATTTTTGTAAGACCTTTTCAACAATACCCCACAGTAAAGGGTACGCGACGAATAAAAAAATTATCCTCACATTACCTGTAGGGGAGGTACCCTAAAAAAAATTTTCAATAAGTATGTTATTCTACGATTTTGGAGTTTTAATAAATATGTAATTCCAAGCCAAATCCAGCTTTCTAGCACTAAGAGCGGACGAAGGGACGGACATAACGAAACTGTAAGGGATTTTACTTCGGAACCCTAAAAACAAACTGCAAAGCATTTATTTATTATCTTAAGGACTACATAAACATCACTTTACAGCTTTATTTTACACATAGCAATATATTTATAACGACAAAAAGTTAAAATGTGTAAATAACTCACAATGTGGATGACTATACTCTCGGAAATGTGCTGGATTCAACCGGTAACATCTTTCACGATAATTACATTCCTTCTTCACACGCTTTGAAGTTTGTGTACCTGTGAACACGAAATGTCTTTAGAGGAGAGCAATGACATAATGTAAAAAAGATATCATTGGAGGGAAGTCATTAAAATACCTGGAAGATACTTTATATTTAAAAGTAAAAACAAAGTGCGGCCTTTTTACCCAAATGTCCAGCCAAACTGGCTGGTCTGTCCGGCTATTTGGTGTGATGACCTGCCAACCCTACTTACGATAGGTGCCCATTTTATTCTTCTAGATTTACGTACTTTTAAACTGTTATTTTAAATAAATTTTAATATAATGGGTAATCTTTATAATTAACGTACCATTTAAAGCACTCAAACGTTTATTTGTGCTCATAGCGAAGTGGAAGTGGTATACTTAGAATAAAAAAAAAATATTGATTTAGTAAAAAATATCACATGAACAAAGTTGGGCACTTTTCGTCTGCATCTGCTGTGTGTAATGTGCATCTAACTACAGTAACAACTAATTACATACTTTACTCCTTTACTCAAGTTCAACTCAACTAGGGATTCGCAAAAAGTATCGATACTTCTAGGTATCGATACTTTTGTTTCGATACCAAGTACTTTTGGTATCGATACTTTTGTTCCGATACTTTTGAGGTATCGATACTTTCTAGAGGTATCGATACTTTCCTTCTCCCATTTCCAATAAATTATTAGAATATGAAAAATACCAATTATTATTCGAACTTTTAAACAAAATATTTGTCACAACACTACTAAACCTAAGACATGATTCAGTGAATTCCCACTCACTGACGAGCACTATAAGTGTGTTACCATTTTATTTCATTGAACTATCTTAGGAGTTTTTTACGAGTAACCTTTACGGGTTGAATAATCTGTGTAGTGTTTTTTGTCTTTTAAACTGTTTCACTTATTCAGTTTTCAGATAACTATAGCCCTTAAAAGTATTATTGTATTATTTGCACAGCATCTTTCAATTCCTTAGTTATAGGAAAGTACTTCTCTGACATAGGTGACGCTGATGACTAACTCATGTAGTATAGAGGTAAGGAGAGCCATCTCTGTGCGTGAAAATTGTCCGTAAAAATGCGTCCAATAACGGGGGATGCTACGGTAGCCTAGGATAAATTTTATTGAACTCAGCAAACTTCATTCCCCAGCTCCGTCTACATTCATATGGTAGTTATTCCGACGCCAGCGCTATTGTCGTAGGATGGTGGTAGGTATTGAAACATCTATTATCGGCATACAGCTGGACACTATTTCAACTTTCCCCCATGTGAGATAGATCTCCTTACCCTCTATACTCTATGAACTGTCTAACAGTTTCTTAATATATATTATCGTGGAGTATTGAAAGGTAGAAGGAGGGCCATCTCATTTAAGGGGAAAGTTGAAAAAGTGTCCAGCTGTTTATTGAAAATAGAGGTTCCAATAATGGCCATTTCAGAATTGCGCTAGTGTGTGTGTGAAGTTTGCCGAGTTATGCTACCCGTAATGAATGGCGCTTGTGTGTAATAAGTAGATATTTGAACATAGCTGTTGAAAACCGCACCGCAGCGTCAACCGTAATTTTCACAGAGATGTAAGGAGAGAGTAAATTCACAGAGATGGCCCTCCTTCTACTCAATCCTCCATGTTATACATCTATTAGTGGATAATCGGCGTGTCCACTACAGTGCCTCCAACCTATCTGTGAATTGAAGAGGGGTGGTGTAGGACGCATTGGACCAATCATGGGACGCAATTCGAGACGTAGTAAATGACAAATGTCTGAGCACAAAGAATTTATGGATGAACCGGCATTAGTTCAAATTTTTCAATGTTCCAATTTCACAGATAACTTACACGGTACTGTGCACGGCAATGCACGCTAAATTTTCTGATAAATATGATACATCAGTGTTTGTGTCTTGACGTTGATATTAATGTACCATCGTTACATATTATCTTCAAATTGTTGTATTGGAAAAGTAGAAAATTGACTTTATCAATGGACTGAATATGCTTAATGCATTGGTTTAATGCCTTCGGATTATTGTCTTTCAAATGAAACCATTTTGAGGCATGTCAGTTGGATGGTTTCAGTTTCTATATAGGACATCCCTACAATTTTTTTTTGTGTTTTATTATATAGATTGAATATTAGTGACTATTTTGTGAGAAACGTTCCTGCTAGATTTTTTTGCGAAATCTTGCAGCACAAACAACATTTCATTCAGGTTTTTTACAAATGTTTTAAAAAGTACTCGATACCTTCAGGTATCGATACTTTTGTTCCGATACTTTTTTGGTATCGATACTTTTGATACGATACTGGTATCGAGTAAAGTATCGATACTTTTGAAATTTTGCGTAACCCTAAACTCAACACAACAGCTGTTTATTTTCCAAAGCACAGAAGACCCAAACATCAAAAAAAATGTCTTGTCGTTGTCATATGTCAGTCATGTCATGTCACATTGCATGACAGCATATATAGCACAGACTACGTACCCTACGTTCCAGTAGACGATCACAACGACCACGCTCACGACCGCGATTTTGCCGTTCCTCTAGCTTGTGAGCGTTACAATCTACACCCAAGTGGAACGGTAAAGTGAGCGACGCGGAGGTGAGCGTTCAAGCCACAGAGTATTTACACGTTTTAGCCGATGATACAAAATGTACTCTATTATTGGGCTCGGCCCAATGAAACGACGATATCCAAAAGCTATTTTATTATACTTTTCTGCAAGATAATCTTAACACTAAAATTAGGTTCTAATATTACTAACTTCCAGAGAGACATAACTTTTGCAACCGACTGTTCAGCCCAAATGTCGAAAGACGAATGCTCCGCGTTCGGTGCTCTTTGCTAAACGTAATCAATAGTGACTGGCGTTGGATCAATACATCACTACGCCTGACGGAGACTGATGACAGTAGGCTGCACAAGTCAATTACCATACTGATATTCATAATAGTTATTCAAAGAAATGTAATTATATGTTAGCACGCTAACACTATGATGTTGAGAATAAGACAAGTCTGAAACTTAGATTAGAGGTTATGTTATAATTTTTAAGCTATAAATAAACGTTACATAATTAATTAGCAGTGATAGCCTAGCGGTAGAACGTTGGTCTCCCGAACGAAGGGGCCCGAGTTCAAATCCTGGCACGCACCTCTAATTTTCAAATATTATGTGCGTATTACATTTTAATTATCACTTGCTTCGGTGAAGGAAAACATCGTGAGGAAACCTGCACACCGGAGAGTTCTCCATAAAAGTTCTCGAAGGTGTGTGAAGTCTACCAATCCGCAGTTGGCCAGCGTGGTAGACTATGGCCTAACCCTCACATTCTGAGAGGAGACCCCGAGCCCAGCAGTGGGACAATTATGGGTTGTTGCTTTGCTTTTTACATAATTAATTATCAATTTTATTTTTACACTAGCAAAAAAGTATATCTACAAACAAAATTTTTTTTTTATGAAAAGACAAATTAATATAATAAAAAATTGCTTAATAATTATGTTAATGATATTGACCGACGAGGAAAAATGTATACATGGCTATATGTATAGTGAATTAAACATTAAAAATATTAAAATTATTTACATAATTTAACATATTTCTATAACTTGTGACCCCACGTCGAGCATCTGTTGGAGAAACTACTAGTTCCACTAAAGTATTTCTTGTCGAATCGTATAAAGTTATTTTTTCCATCACCATCCTTAACTTTTATAAAATTGCGCCAAATTTCTATCACCATCCATTTGTACCCAGTGTCGCCAAGTCTAAAAACTGGCGAGAGTAACTTTGTCGTATCTGGCAACACTGCAATTCGACCACTTCGACCCACCCCGTGAGGTGGGTTGTTTTGAGCGTGCCGTGAGCGAAATTAATGACGTCATCAATGACGTATTCGCCGCGACCATGACGACCGTGGTCGCCATGTGGAACACGTTTTGATCGTTGTGAGCGATGTGAGCTACTACTGGAACGCAGCCGTAGAGTTATGATATGATAGACACAGGCTTTATATAAATAACTTATCGCTGATCTTCTGTAATAAATCTTTGTATATTGGTTTTTATGTCCTATGCAGCAGTGGACCTCCAAGGACTGCTGGATGGATGGATTGGTTTTTAAACATTGTTTGGTTTTGTGATACGCTATGTTTGTCATTGCTAAAATGCCAACATGAACGCGGCCTTATTTTCCGATCTTGAATTGACATTTGACATTGACAGACAGGGTCGCTGACAGATATGTGAGAATGAATTGAGATAAAACTTTGGCCTTGCCCTTTGGGAGAATAGAACTTGAAGAATTATAAGTAAATAAATAAACTTCTAGACTCTTGCTTGCTTTTGATTGTTATCATAAACAGTAAGTAGATAATATTGATTTATAACTGAAATATAATAATAATTAATTCCCACAAGCAATATAAGCCTAAAAATAGAAAACTTATTTCAGTCAAAGATGGATATCGGAGGCTTCGTTGTGTGTCCGTACAACCCATCGCACCGGATCCCGCGTCTGCGCATTCAGTATCACATAGCGAAATGCCAGGCGAATCATCCGGCGATCGAAATTTGCCCCTTCAATGCTACTCATCGGTTTCCGAAGTCGGAGATACGGGCGCATACCCAAAACTGCCCGTCTAAGGAAGCCGTCTTCCCGCAAGACAAACCGGCGACAGCTATTGCGTCCCTCAGCAAACCGAAGAAGATATACCAGAACGAATACCTTCCAGAAACGGACCCAAATCATGAAATGTGGGATGATTAAAATGTAGTTGACTTTTTTACTGAGAGACATTGAAGTATAATATCATAGAAGAGACATCTCGAACAAAATATGTTCCCGCCGGGAAGTTCTATTATCAAAATTGGAATTAAATTAATTTAAATCCATTGGAAATGCAGCCGCGCGGCTTCAATTCATTGGAACATACATTGTGTTCGCGGTGTCTGTTCTATACGCTAGTAATAATACTTCAATGCTGAGAGACCCATTACTTTATTTTAGTCAAGATATGTAATTACTATTTTGACTTAGTTTAAAGTCATCATTACTTTAATCTCTTATTTTTAGGCATTACCTGGTAATTTGGTTGGTCAAGTTTGATTTGGTGTTTAGTTTTATTATTTTTATAAACCATGAAAATTTTGAAAAATGCAAGTTATTGAGAAGCTTTACAAAGGTTTCTTCTTAATATGGAGAAAGTAAATGACATTTATTATAACAAATGTACAGTAAATTAGAAGCACAAAGTGTTTAATGATCCTCAAACTATGATACATAAGGCCCGTTTCCAAAGCAATTTCTATTCACAATTAATAATAATGAGAAATACTTTAGTTTTATGTACAAAAAAAATTCAGCTGCCATTTCTTTGTATTTCAAAAACTGAAAGTAGTTGAAGGTTTGACTTGAAATTAGAAAGGTGTTTTTATTATACTTTTTATTCTAAAACTTCCAGGCGAATGGTAAATTTAAAAAAATTCGATTAGACTTATTAGTCTTCTTGGGATGCTTTACTATGGTAACTGTTGTCACATTAATCACAGAGCACTTTCAGACACTTTCAGTATATAACAAAGTACTCTGTGTAGAACACTTAAACACTACATTTAAATAGTTATTTTGTGCCATAGTGAAGTCACAAAATAAATACACACAGAAGCATAACTCCATAACTAGCTTGAGCAATGGACAATCTATAGACATGAAAAGAAAATGAGAGAGCATTGATTTGATTCTTTTTACACAAATAAGTTAATGCTTGACCACAATCTCACCTGATTTGATCCAATTTTATGCCCATACATGTCATGGTATCTATTGGTATGTTGATCGAGGGTGCTGTTTGTAGTTTTTATACTTCTAAGTGTATCTATTTTTTTGTAAAGTAACCTAAACCTTCAGTTTAGGTAGTTATGTAATGTTATATACCTTAGGTATACATATTATAGATATTTAAAAAAACAATATATTATATTTTCATCTTCAGATGGTCTAATATTATACATAGAAGATAAATAGGGTGAGTTAAATTTTATTCTCCCTATATTTTCTAAGAATGACGTTATAATATATTAAGTAAATTTAAAATGTACCAAAAAAACGAAAAAAAATTAATTGTTTACTATAAAAATATATGATTACGACATTTCAAAAATGTTTTCTTGCTAAGTTCATAAGTTCGATTAGCACACACACAACTTGTATTAAACAACACATTAAAATATTACACAAATCCTGTTGACAAAATTAAATGTTTAGTTTCTTTTAAAAAATCAGTATATTCTGTTGTTTTACATATTAGGTACGTTGACAAAATGTTCGTAAAACATCGGTGAAGCGATATCACGCAAAAAAATATTTCTATGCTTATGGCAATGTACAGTCACGAGCATAAATATATTACTATGGACACGTCAGCAATAATATCTATCCCAAGATGCGGTCAATACTATCTGTCTGCACGGACGCAGCAAAAATATCTGATATTCATAGACAGCATATTAAAGTGACGACAAAATTATCTGATAAAACAAGTACATCAAATAATTGTGACGACATTAGTCACAAAATAATGTGATCACTCTTAGAGTGCAAATATATTTTTGCTGTTCACTAATTCTACGTTTCTGTAAGCATTTACATTTATTCTTCAATCATAGATAAATGTATGACGTTCTCAAACAAAAATATGTGACGACATTAGTTAGTTATGTATAGCCCTCTTTCCCCTACTGCTGTTTCAGCATTAGTGTAGTTCCATACTATTTCTAAGAACAAAATGTGAGGGCTCAGCGAATGTGCTCGGCCCACCAGATGAGCCCACCATGATTGAAAAATAAGTATTAAACCAGCCTCCAAATCGGCAATACGTCTTTTTATTTCAGTCCAAATCCTGAATTTAATTATGTAGTTTAATTTTAGTAATTATAATTGTTTACACGCTCCAAACCAAAAGTGGCGCAGCCGGTAGGATTTTCTCAATTAAATTCGTGGTTAGCGCATTTTTCCGACGTCAAAATTCGTCAAGAAAAAGCGAGTGTCGTCTACGCGAGTAGAGAAAATCCTTCGAACCAAATAAATATTCTTTTGAATCCTGAGTGTGAAATCATCGAGTATGGGAGTCGCAAGCGGTTGGTGAGTAGAACTTTTCGCCAGTCCTTTGTCCTTAAATCCTCCCGTATTTTTCAAATCATATTTTAATTTTAATTGTTATATTTGAGATCGAAACTTGCTCATGTAACATTCTTTTTATTTTATAGTCAGTTAGGGCTACATGAAATTATAAGGCCTTATCTTATTCTTAGAATTCTATTAATAGAAGCAGACAAAGAGTAAATAAGTGTCAGAGACTCTACATTTTAATATTGAATATTGTAATTTAATTGAACTAATAAGTATAGAAAATCATTTAAAACTCAATATTAATATTTTTATAGACTAATATCGTCATTTTTCTTTTTGCGATACATTTCGTAATATTAATTTTTTACAACTTTTACAAATTTTGTGTTTTATGTTGAATTTTTATTGTTTTATTGTTTAATATATGTGTGTGTGTGAAATTTAATAGGATTTTAATTATTAAAGTGAGTTGCTGCCTCTAATTAGTTACTACTCTATTAATAATGACTACAACGAGAGTCGAACCAGTTCCAAAAGAAATTATTGATTTAATTCCTTTGCTTAATGGTGATAAAAGACAGTTAAACCTTTATTTGCGAAAATGCCAATATTTAATTGATCGGTATAAAAGAAGTGCTGAATAAAATTTTTATGTTTTTAACAACGTTATAACGAGTAAGAGAGGATGCAGCTGCACTTATTGGAACGCGATGATATTGTTACGTGGTCCGTGTTAAAACAATTGTTGATTCAACATTTTGGAGATCCGCGTAGTGAAGCGTGTATTATTAATATACATAGAATTAGAATCTTTAAAAATTAAATCGGGGTTAGATTTTTGTAACAGAATTCAAGGTGTTCGTTCATTATTAATGTCAAAAGTGAATACGATCGATAGTGAGGAGTTAAAACGCGCTAAATTGGTGATTTAGAACAACACGGCTTTAAATGTATTTTTATATAACTTACCTGAAAATATGGTGCGTATCGTTAGGCTCAAATCGCCTTCAACCCTATTCATTGGAATGCATCATATTCTCAGGATTTCAGAGCTAAGCAAAAATCAAATTATTATAAAAAAAATAGTCTCCAAAATGTCTGACAGTTTTATTAATGTGACTGAAACAATAAGTCAGAGTACAATAATTGTAACATCTAAATTTGATTTCTAATCATTGAACCTTAGTGTATCCACCATTTTAAGTTTTATTGAAAATTGAGGAAACTGTTTGTGTAAAATCTTTTATAAAAAATAATCAAATAACATTTATAATGGAAGTTCCACTTACCGATAAGAAGTCCTATAATTATTTTAAGATATATTCCTTACCTATTTTCCACGAACCTGAAAATAAAACCTTAGCTATAATGCCTAAATGTCCTTACCTTCTGGCGAAAAGATTCAAATACTTACCGCTCATAAAACCCTGTCGTAAACTGTCTACTGGCGATCAGCATCTATGCACTCTAGACAATCAAACATTATACTACGAACTTATTTGTGTAGAGCAGCTGATGAAATTCGACCGAGGTCATACTTCATGTGAACAACGAAAAATTGAAATCAAATGGTCAGGGCTCAGGAAGTCAATGCTAATAATAATTGGCTCCTGTAAATCAATGGAATTAACCTTCGTCATCATATAATCTGAAGTAGTGGAGAGGATTTCTATTGTCGCCTTGCCCCAGTTGCGCATCTAAACAATACCGAGGAAGTGTGGTGAATATGATGTGAAAACATGGCCTTTTCATTAAAACATAGTGAAGTGATATAAAGTGTTTTGAGTAACCAAAAGAACTTTAGCTTCAGTGAAATTTTAGGATACGTCACTTTTACTTTAATAATTTCCAGTTTTATTGTATTTTTGAGTTAGGTATATAATTTGGCTAAAATCGCCTAAATGTTTACGTCATTTTTACTTTCATAATTTCCAGTTCTATTGTATTTTTGAGTTATATAATTTGGCTAAAATCGCCTAAATGTTTATTGTTTAAGAGAAATTATCGGAATGATTCTTCATCCGAACCTTCCGATAATTTCCCTCTTAGGGTCGGAGGAGTTATGTATAGCCCTCTTTCCCCTACTGCTGTTTCAGCATTAGTGTAGTTCCATTCTATTTCTAAGAACAAAATGTGAGGGCTCAGCGAATGTGCTCGGCCCACCAGATGAGCCCACCATGATTGAAAAATAAGTATTAAACCAGCCTCCAAATCGGCAATACGTCTTTTTATTTCAGTCCAAATCCTGAATTTAATTAGTTTAATTTTAGTAATTATAATTGTTTACACGCTCCAAACCAAAAGTAGTTACAAAATATTGTGATCACTCTTGGAGTACAAATATATGTTTGACGTTTAGTAATTCTATGTTTCTGTAAGCATTTACATTTATTCTTCAATCATAGATAAATGTATGACGTTCTAAAGCAAAAATATGTGACGACATTAGTTACAAAATAATGTGATCACTCTTGGAGTACAAATAAATGTTTGCCGTTTACTAATTCTACGTTTCTGTAAGCATTTACATTGTTTCATATGCATTAATATATGACGTTCAATAGTTGGCAAAAATATCTGACGTAAATCTTTTATTATTTTTATACATTTTGCCCGACTGCGCGACGCAAAGGAGGGTAATGTGTTTATCAGTCTATGTATGTATGTATGTTCCTTTGTGGCGTTATAAAGATCAAACGGGTTGACCGATTTTGATGATTCTTATATCAATCGATACGCCTTAACCTTGCAAGTGTCATTAAAGACATGACAATCATTAAAAACCACAGGGACAAACAATCACCATATTGTCTAAATGAAAAAAAAATTCGACGAACTACGTCAAGTGGGGTATCGCTAAATAGGTAATTATTCAAATATTATTTTTAGGTTCGTTTTATCATTTTTAATTTTAAGTGACAGCTTAGGATATGTAACAATTTAAAATTGGTTAAACAACCATTCTCGTTAATTTACTAACTCCCTTAATGAAATAACAACATTGCGAATTTTACCGTCTTATAATCCTAATATAGAAGTCAATGAATCCTAACTAAAAAGTGTAAAAAAAATAGTTAAAAAAAAAACAAAAAACTCGACAGCGTAAAAAAACTAACTGTCCCGACTGCCTTTGTATGGTCCTTCTAAACCCATCAAAAAATCTCATATGTTTTTTTTTATCTTTCTTTTATTGCATATCCTCTACTAGTACACTACTCTATGTTCTTGTTACATTTTCATATAATACTTTTATTTGCGGTCAGACATTGCATTAGGCAGCTGCGACGGTTTGGCAACGTCGCCAATTTGAAAGCGTAGCGAGCTGGCGACGTCGCCAGTAAAATGTACACGTGCAAGCTGCATCTCACTCACTCAGTGTCCAAACCGGCTACCAAGACGGACGCGCACGCGTGTTTTTTTACAAAACTATTTTATTTATTATTCTTATTTATGTTTTTCACTTAACACGGTTCCATTTTTCAGTAATGAGTTTCGATACAGAAAGGTTTATTGTAGAAATACAAAATCGTCCATGTTTATGGGATATCGCAAGAACTGATTATTCAGACCGCTATTTAAAAATAAGATGTTGGGATGAAATAGTCAATTTATTTAAATAATTTTAAAAAGATATGAGATCTGAGAAAACTGACTGACAGAGGGTAGCCACTGGCTACTCTTTTGGCTACCTTCGATCGCCAAAGGTAGCCGTGGCAACTACGCCGGCGACGTCGCCATGGCGTCCCGGTGAGGTAGGGCTCTGCTACTTCTCTTCAGTCAGTTCGATAAATATGTAACACCGACAATATGTAACACCGCGGTGAGTTTTCCCAACTATTGAACGTCATAATATATAATATTTATCTATATGATTAAGGAATCAATGCAAATGCTTACAGATCACATTATTTTGTGACTAATGTCGTCACATATTTTTGCTTTGGGCGTCACAATTATTTGATGTACTTTGTTTGTCAGATAATTTTGTCGTCACTTTAATATGCTGTCTATGAATATCAGATATTTTTGCTGCGTCCGTGCAGACAGATATTATTGAACGCATCTTGGGGTAGATATTATTGCTGACGTGTCCATAGTAATATATTTATGCTCGTGACTGTACCTACGCTTTACATAATGTTTTAATTATTATGATAAATATATGCTGATAATTAATTATCTTTGATAAATATATTAAGCCTCTCTTATTAAATTTTACACGGTAATAATCTCCATGCAGTTGAGGAGGATAAGGATAATTTACCTCTCATTAATTTGATTAACTAGGATGTAGTGACTCCATTGATTTTGATTAATCTTATTTTTTGTTTGCAAGATTTTACCTTTTTAGGGTTTCGAAGTAAAATCAGAACCCTTATAGTTTCGTCATGTCCGTCCGTCCGTCCAAAGCAAAGCACCGAGACCGTACTACCCCAAAGTGCTAGAAAGCTGTAATTTGGCATGGATATACATATTTATTAAAATTCCAAAATCGTAGAATAAAATATAAAAACATTTTTTAGGGAACGAATTCAATGAACCGATTTTGATCTAGTTTTTTTTATGTATGAAAGGTGATTTAATCGAGAGTGTACCTAAATCAAACTGTCTGGAGTTTTTTTTTTTAATTTAAGATTATCCTCACATAATTACTTTTTAACAAAAAATAAAACCTACGAAAAAAAAACTGAAAAGCAAAAAATAAAATAAACCATTTAGTATTATAAATTAAGATCCGAAATTAACAGTAAATAAATAATTTTGAGACCGTGCCAAACAAACAACCAAAATTAATTACACAAAATTCATATTATGAGGGCAGCGGTATGCGATGCACACGGCAGCAGCAGCGCGGCGCACATCTTTTCGCCGTTTGTTTTTTCATTGGTTTGGCACCGCCTCAAAATTATTTATTTACTGTTAATTTCGGATCTTAATTTATAATACTAAATGGTTTATTTTATTTTTTGCTTTTCAGTTTTTTTTTCGTTGGTTTTATTTTTTGTTAAAAAGTAATTATTTTTTAATTTTTAGTTGCTATAATACTTATAATTAATAATAAATTATTGATTTTATGAATTATAGATTCAGTTACCAGGTAAAAATGTAGTAGATGAAATATCAATCATCCCCTATTTTCGTACCTATAGGGGTAAAATTTTGTTTCGAAATTTAAACAAGAGTAACCTCAAGGTATACACTATTCAATAAAAAAAGAATTATCGAAATCGGATCATCCAGTACAAAGTTATTGGGGTTAACATGTAAAAATTCCGGGTAAAAAACGGGTGAATAATCAATCATTCCCTATTTTCGTACCTTTAGGGTGGGAATAAAATTTTCAAAAAAATATGGGACCAACTTCAGGACATACCCTATCCAATAAAAAAAGAATCATCCAAATCGGACCACCCTGTGCCGATTTCTGCGTGATCATACATAAAAAAAATATATATACGTGTCGAATTGAGAACCTCCTCCTTTTTTTTTCGTCGGTTAAAAATCCGTCCACTCCGACTATATGAATGCCATGCCATGCCATGCTGCATGCAACCCGCGCGGTTCTGACAATCAATTTAAAAAGGTCGATGCATACGTAACGTGTTTTTACCCCGTACGGGACGGGGCCTAAATATACTTGCGTGCCCCGTTCCCGTCCCGTACGGGATTCCGCTGCGTATGCACTATCGTATACATTTTCTATGAAACGATGTTTCCAAAATTTCACGTCCCGTCCCGTACGGGAAAAAACCCGTTACGTATGTATGCATTGACCTTAGCTCTGTTAATTTATGACCGAGTCCAATAGACTGAAAATTATACTGTGCTGTTGTCTATAAAGGCTACATCATCCAAGTTTCTCCCCATTTTGTCTCCAATAAATGGGTGAACTTACAATACAATGCACGGAAAAATTTTCATACAGACGTAAATGTTTGGGTAATCTAAAAAAGTCATTGAAATTTCCCAATGTTTGCGTATGTTAGCGGCCATGCGATAACGCTTCAGTCTAGACCACAAGTTCATTGTTTACAAGTTATGGCGTTGACGTATTTTGAAAAATACTAGTAACCAGCCCTCACTTTGCTTCAGGACGAAACCTATACCTAACGTATAGGGATAAATAAATATAATTGTTTTTGCAACAATTACTTACTTACTATGAATATTTTTATTTTAAATTCATAGAAAATTGATACGCCTTGTAAAAGCTACTGAGCAACCTAAGTGAGCAACAATAAATTCTTTATTTATTTTAAAACCTGATCAATGGGGTATGATTTTATAAAACATGATTATAAATCATTTAACTATTATTACTAGCGTATAAAACCGATACCGCGAACCCGATGTTGGCGCAATAAACTAGCCAATCGGCTACAGTTTTCAGTGGATTCAGTCGGTTTTGAAGAGAACGGGGGCTTTATATTGAAAATAGATCATCCTGGCGCGACACTTTGCTCGCGTCCTCGCGATGTCTTTTCTGGTACTTTAGTACATAGGTATCTACTTCAATGTTATAAATACAGCTTTTCCCAAAGATCGCCCATATTGTATAGCATCGTTCAGTTTCAAAAATGTAGGGATAACAGTACATTAAATACGTCACAGACACCAACATTGCAGTGTTGTTTTAATGAGGCAAGGAATAAATTAACGACGGTGACTGTACAGACAGACTACAGGCATGCGAGGAAAACTCTTGAATCAGCTGAGCGGTCGAGATCAGTGCTCGATGTATCGCGGTACAGTTATGTCCTCTTTACGCTTTAAAAACAAGTTAATCTGACATTCACTTTATTATGAACTCCTAGTACCGATATAGTGATAAATGATAGTTATTTTTAACTTTTCAGTAGATAACGCGAACGATTTTACGTGATTTTTCTTCAAAATGAATATATAAACAGATTTTTACGATAATTTTATATTGATCGCGTGGTTATTCAGTGCGACGCGATGGAGTGGAGATTTGTGATAATATTTTTAGTATTGATCAAAACTGTTAATAGAGTTTGCGGGAGTAAGTATCTTCGACTTTCTTGCGTAGCGCTGGCGAAGTCTCAAGTTCGAATCCGGTCGAAGCATAAGCTTTTTACTTATTTTAAGTTAGTGCTTGTCTACAGTGCAGTGGTAGTGACTTTATTTTATTACCTAAGTCTGGGCTAGTAAAGCATTCCTTACTTTGTAAAATGTAAAGTCTATTCTTATATGTAAAACTATTATTTATTATTAAAATTTTGCCTCAGATTTTATTTATCTGAGTATATCGCATAATAATCTAAATTTTACTAACAAAAAATAACCGACTTCAAAGTCTCAAAAACTACTTGTCAAATCTCGTTCAAATTTATGTGGGACCACATGACAAGCACCTGCTTTCGATTAAAAAAAGAATCATCGAAATCGGTTGGCGTGATATTGAGTTATTCGTCAATTTGTCGCGCACATTTTAACACAAATTTACGACTTATGTGGTTTTCTCATGGATGCCATTGTCAGATCTCAATAAAATTTATGTGGGACCACATGACAGCCGCCAGCTTTCGATTAAAAAAACAATCATCAAAATCGGTTCGCCCAGTCCAAAGTTCTGAGGTAACAAACATAAAAAAAAAACAGTCGAATTGAGAACCTCCTCCTTTTCTTGAAGTCGGTTAAAAATAAGACAAATAATTTAATTGATGGAATGATGAATTCAATTAAATAACTCCTTAGTATTAACGATATTGATTTGGCCTACATTACCTGTTAATCGTTTTACCAATAATTATCTCCTTATCAAGTAGAAATTAAATACCGATTTATAAACATTTCACACATTGTTTCACAATAACAATTTTTACGGTAGGTACACCTTCAAAAGGCATTGTATGTTTGTCCAAATTGTACTGTATTAGAAATTTAAATATTAATGACGTTAGTAGCGGTCATAGCCCGGCGAGTTGAAGTACCTACCTATGAATAATTTATATTAATTAATGTTTTAAATGCAACGGGCATTCACGATTAGTATTTTAACTATTTTATAATATCGATGAGCATGAGCGTAGCTACCGCCGCCGTATCAATTATACGGGACCCCCAGCGTATAGGGGCCCCCATACCCAATAATACTCCCAAAAAAATGCTCGCCAGCGGCCTACGATCGCTACAGTTGGCACTCCTTGACAGCTAACATTGAGGGGGCCCTACAACAAATATTGATAGGGGGCCTCCTTAGGGCTGGCTACGCCACTGATCATGAGTACCTGTTGCATTTTAAATGTTCAGTGTCCGCGATGATATAAGTTTAAAATCATTTGTTAACGTTATTCGTATTTCAGGCTGCAACTTATCCCTGAAGCAAGACTTCGGACATCCCTCCCCGGTATATCTGCATAATGGCGGGCTGTTGGAGCCGAGGAATGCGGAGGGCGTCCTGCTGCGACGCGGAGAAACCCTGCAGGTGGCGTGTCCCGGCAGCAGCAAGTTTGTGATGCTCGGAAACGATACCAAAGTTCCAGATGTCGTTGTAAGTGCTCATAGCCCCAAAGTCATCATTCAAATTTCCGCCTCGCTGGGAATCGAACCCAGGATCCTTGGTAATCATTACGCTATTACACGAGTCGTCGGGTGGTCATACCTATTGGGGATTTTTTTTATGGAAATAACCGGCAAACGAGCTGCCGATCCACCTGATGGTAAGTGGCTATCGTCGCCCATGGACATCAGCAACACCATAGGCATCACTGATGCGTTGCCAGCCAAGAAAGAGAGAAGAAAAAGAAAGATTTTTAGGCTTAACAATAATATGTTGGTAATCATTACGCTATTACACGAGTTGTCGGGTGGTCATACCTAGTGGGGATTTTTTTATGGAAATAGCCGGCAAACGAGCTGCCGATCCACCTGAGGGTAAGTGGCTATCGTCGCCCATAGACATCAGCAACACCATAGGCATCACTGATGCGTTGCCAGCCAAGAAAGAGAGAAGAAAAAGAAAGATTTTTAGGCTTAACAATAATATGTAACTACTATTGACCTTAAAAGTTCTTAGTCCTTACCTATTTTTTATGCGTTAACAGTCTGAGCGGTAAGGGGCCAGAAAACCCTGATTTGCCCCACTCCGCATAAACAAAATCCAAATGTATATCGGATTCGATAACGGTACCTAATATTTTAAAGAAATACGATTTGTTTCAGTTACGCTTAAACTCCCCCTGAACGCCCTGAAGTCTTGTAACTTTGATTTCCAGGATGTGAAATGCGTGTCCAACTCCACCTTCCGCTCCAAGGAGCCCCAATGGGTGGGGCAGCTGAAGGAGGTCCGCTGCAACGCGCCACCATGGTCTACCGCTGAGAAAACAAACACCATCTGTCATGGAGGACATCACATCTACAGGTACGTTGGATAAGAGATGTCCTTGTGACATACACTAAAATCGGGACACGAAACAGGAAGAAATTCGTACATTGACTTGTTATTACCTGTCTCTGTCACGTAAATATAATGCGTCTCGCTCGCATAGAACGGCAGCCATTGCCATTGCGAGCGAGCACGCATTATATTTACGCGGGAGTGACAGAGACAGGTAATAACAAGTCAATGTACGAATTTCCTCCTGCTTCGTGTCCCGACTTTAGACGACACACGTCTCACGCTCACGTCACGCTGACCTGAATCTCGCTATGGAAGTTTTCTGCATCGCTTGTATTTTCAAGTTCCAATCGCAACTCAATCGAGGCTCGGCCTTCCATGGGCACGTCGTCTCGCTTGGCGGGAGATCTCCTTTTGCTCAGCTTTCATGTCCTTTCATCATCATTACAATACAAATTATGACCGTCCCGTTATGAGGCTCGGGTAACCTCTCTCAATGTCAGGGGAAATGATATAGTCTACAATGTAGCCAAATGCCGGTTGGCAGTCTATCTATACGTCTTTGAGAATGACGGTTCCTTATGACGGTTTCCCATGTTTCCCTTCATTTTATAATGTCTGTAACTGAGAAATGTACCATGAAATTTTAACCATCATAACATCGACGCTTGAAAGGCAAAAATTACCAAGCGACATGTTGGCAACTTTACACTAGAGCATTTTAAAGCTTTTTATTTTAGGAAAAAGAATCGTAAAATGTCGCGTGGTAATTTTTGCTTTTCAAGCGTCGATATCCCTTTAAGGAGTTTTCGTTGTATTCAGGGTAGGCTACAAAGTCGGGGAGGTATTCTTCACGCTCTACGAGGCGTGTTTCGATAGCACGCTCCTGGTGACGAGGTACGTGAAGCACGAGCTGTCCAACACTAGCAGTTACATCCAGCACTCCACCAGGCCGCAGTTCATAGGTATACCAACCATTATCTTTCTTTCTTTCTCCTTAACAAAAGATTTAACAATTCATGGATTCTGATGGTAACCGGCAGTGGCGTAGCTACTCCTAAGGAGGCCTCATATCAATATTTGTGGCCCCCTCAACGTCAGACGTCAAATATAAAAGGAGTGCCAACTTTAGCGGTCGTAGGCCGCTGGCGAGCTTTTTTTTTTAGTGTTAGTGGGGGCCCCTATACACTGGGGCCCCGTATAATTGATACGGCGGTAGCAGAGGTAACTACGCCCCTGGTAACCGGTCTATCGCTCACAGATTAGAGCAACAACAACAATGACTGATGATGTGATGAAAAGAGAGAGAAATAAGTCAGTAGCCTTTAAGTTATTCAGCGACTGACTCAAATAAAATCCAGTTTTATTAAATGGAGTTTAATCTAATATAAAAGCGGCCAAGTGCGAGTCGGACTCGCCCATGAAGGGTTCCGTAGCAGCAAGTAACATAATATAAAAGTTCTTGAAGTTCGTTGTAACTTTGATCGAGGTAAATTGCGGTTTACGATTTATGACGTATTAAAAAAAAAACTACTTACTAGATCTCGTTCAAACCAATTTTCGTTGGAAGTTTACATGGTAATATACATCATATATTTTTTTTAGTTTTATCATTCTCTTATTTTAGAAGTTACGGGGGGGGGGGGGGGACACACATTTTTCCACTTTGGAAGTGTCTCTCGCGCAAACTATTCAGTTTAGAAAAAAATGATATTAGAAACCTCAATATCATTTTTGAAGACCTATTCATAGATACCCCACATGTATGTGTTTGATGAAAAAAAAATTTTTGAGTTTCAGTTCTAAGTATGGGGAACCCCCGAAATTTATTGTTATTTTTCTATTTTTGTGTGAAAATCTTAATGCGGTTCACAGAATACATCTACTTACCAAGTTTCAACAGTGTAGTTCTTATAGTTTCGGAGAAAAGTGGCTGTGATATACGGACGGACAGACAGACAGACAGACAGACAGACAGACAGACAGACATGACGAATCTATAAGGGTTCCGTTTTTTGCCATTTGGCTACGGAACCCTAATAAAATTCTCGTGTCACGCTTTTTTGAAGTTGAACTCCTCCGAAACGGCTCGACCAATTTTCGTGAATCTTTGCGTGCATATCGGCTACAGTGGAGAATCGGACACTTATTTTTCATCCCCCTACCCTTAAAATTTTTTTGGCAGAACGTTTGCCGGCTCAGCTAGTAAATTTTATAAAAGGGCACAGAAGACAACAGTACATAAGCATTAGTTCGGGATCAGGTTTGGCCATACCGGAGGGCGGAGGGTCATTAGACGGCCCGTCTATTATTTTTATAGTATGTCGACACTGACTTCGTTCCTTCTCCAACTGTGATGCAGAAGGTGGATTGTTCGAAAAGGTGCGCATGTCGGAGGTATACAAGGAGGCTCACCAGAGAGACCGCATCACCCAGCTGCTGGGGCCTGGCATGCATGACCAGTACATCACCAAGAAACAGGTTCTTATAATAAAATTTGGTATTAGGTACTACAGCCTACCTTACTTTAAGAATTAGCTAGTAGAGATGACTGACATAAACTTGAGCACGATTGCATTAACAAGACTTAAGTATGTAGAACTAGTAATCTAGCCTTGGATGCCTCAGAACCTTAAATTCGCTCGAAACATTTTTTTTTCTTTTAACGCTTCACACACATAGCCCCACACTAGGATTCCCTGTGTCGTGAGTGCCATGGACAACACACTAGACAAGGACATTTACACCCAGACCGAGAATAGGAATTCAAACTCATTATTCAAATTTCCGCCTCGCTGGGAATCGAACCCAGGACCCTCGGTGCGGCGATCCGGCATGGTAACCATTGCACCACACGGGTCGTCAATATGCTTTAGTAGAACGTTGTTTTCAGGAGGTCATATGTTTACATTTAACGATAAGTAGTCTTACGCCATATTCTCATGACTTTGTTGAACGTCTTCATAATCATTATTTATTTATAGCAACTGACCCGAGGCCACCTCGCTGCCAAAGCTGACTTTGCAATGGCAGCCTTACAGAGAGCCACCTTCCAATATATTAACACAGCTCCTCAATGGAGGAGGGGCAACTCTGGTGATTGGGCTGCCTTGGAGGAGGTAAGTACTGCGACGTTTATGATTGGCATATGCAGACCCCTTTTTCCCTCTGGGCACTCTGGTCAAGTGGCCAAGGCCCCGTGATCGATAGGGGCCCCATAGTTCCTGCCAGAGCACTAAACGATAACCGATATTTATTACCGAAAAACTTTTTTAATTCGAATAAATCGAACCTTAAAAACGGCCTTGGGTATATGGGTCATTAGGGTTCCGTAGCCATATGGCAAAAAACGGAACCCTTATAGATTCGTCATGTCTGTCTGTCTGTCCGTCCGTCCGTATGTCACAGCCACTTTTTTCCGAAACTATAGGAACTATACTGTTGAAACTTGGTAAGTAGATGTATTCTGTGAACCGCATTAAGATTTTCACACAAAAATAGAAAAAAAACAATAAATTTTGGGGGTTCCCCATACTTAGAACTGAAACTCAAAAATTTTTTTTTTCATCAAACCCATACGTGTGGGGTATCTATGAATAGGTCTTCAAAAATGATATTGAGGTTTCTAAAATCATTTTTTTCTAAACTGAATAGTTTGCGCGAGAGACTACCAAAGTGGTAAAATGTGTGTCCCCCCCTCCCCCCGTAACTTCTAAAAAAAACTTCTAAAAAAAAATATATGATGTACATTACCATGCAAACTTCCAACGAAAATTGGTTTGAACGAGATCTAGTAAGTAGTTTTTTTTTAATACGTCATAAATCGTAAACCGCAATTTACCTCGATCAAAGTTACAACGAACTTCAAGAACTTTTATATTATGTTACTTGCTGCTACGGAAACCTTCATGGGCGAGTCCGACTCGCACTTGGCCGCTTTTTTTTTGTATTGAAATATCTACTTAGCAGCAACTATACCCATGTCACCATGATGAGGGATGGCAAATATTGACCTAATCGAGACATTCTCCCCAGGCCATCCGTCGCAGGCTGAAGACCTACAAGTCGTCGGTGGTGGTCTACACGGGCACACACGGAGTCTCCACGTTGCTGGACAGTAGCGCCACCCCGCGGGAGTTCTTTCTGCACGCGGATGAAAATAACAATGACATCCTACCCGTCCCGTTGTATTTCTATAAGGTAATACGTCTTTTTGAACTATCGCGCGTAGACGTAATTAGCTAGTTTCGTAAATAAAATAAGGCAGAGGCATATTGAGTGGGTTTTTTGAAGTGGGCATAATGCCTTATGGAACGGCCTATATTATACTGACTCCAATCTCATGCATGCCTATAGACCTAAGTGTCGTAAAAGGTTGCAGAAGCCGGCCCTCTTCTTGTTGGTAGAACTTCGCTTAAGGAATCGACGAGTTTTGAGAGCCAGTACAATCTTTATTCTTCTTCCCTTTCTTGGTTGGCAACGCAACTGTGATGCTTTGAGTTTTGTTGAGTTTGCTATTTACATAACAAAAAATGCACATGCAGCAATGTCCACTTGCCATCATGTAGCCCGATTCAACGTAATGATTAACAAATAAAGAAAAATTCCGAAACCGCGTACCTAATTGGATGACTAACAGCCCTCACAAAGAAATGCTACCATGCTTTAAAAGATGTATTAAGCAATTGATTGTACTTGTTCATTTTAAAGGTCGTTTAGTCTTGTCGGTTCGGGAGAACACATCAGAAAAATCCATGAACAAATATTGTTGTCAGTTGTCCTCGTGTTTGTTTGTTTGAACCTTAGATGTTTGAACGCCCTAATCTCTAGAACTTGCAGTCGGATTTGAAAAATATTTGTTGTATATGATAGCCATATTCATGAGCAAGGGGATAGGCTATTAGGAATAATTCTTGTCAAAAAACAACCGACCTCAAAATAACTCAAAAACTACTAGTCAGATCTCGTTCAAATTTAATTGGGACCACATGACAAGCACCAGCTTTCGATTAAAAAAAGAATCATCAAAATCGGTTCACCCAGTCGAAAGTTCTGAATACCTCCTCCTTTTTTGAAGTCGGTTAAAAAGGAGTTGTTTTATAGCTACGAGGGAAGGGGGGTTACTAGTAATAATCAAACCTATTTTTACAGTTAGTATATGACCCCCGCAGCAAGCTAGCAGCAGCGTTCATATCAATCAACTTGCCGCACTACGACATTCAAGCCATAGACAAGCTGTCATTCTGCAGCGACATCTGTGACGGCGACGCGCGCTACTCGTGGCTGCGATGGCGCGCGAACGACGCAACGCACAGCTTCTGTTGTGAATATCATCAGTTTGTTCGAGTGGTTGACAGCTTGCCCACGCTTGATGTTAGAGGACTGTTCTATTGAGTTGTCTATGGTTTTAGAATGAGGGTAGTCACAAAAGTATGTGAGGGTAGTCACAAAAAGTATATTTTACACCTAGTTCGTAACTTTCTCAACTGATGCAGGGGGGGCTCATATTGTGTATGCTTCATGGCAAAGACAATGTTAAATTAGCTTGTAAAATACAATTGATGATTAAACGAACTTACCTGTAAGTGAAGTTCAATCCCAATTATTCGAGAGCTTCGTTCGAAGATATTAGCATAGCAACACTAGTAGTACCACGACGGACTCGCCATTTCGCACTGAATTTTAGAGGTAGATAAAAAATAAAACATAAAATTATCAATTTTTGTAGGGTAGATTTATAAAACCTCACTCAGCTGGGGCGCTCTCCTCTTAGGTTCGTCATTCAGTTCAGAGATTTGCTGAGCTGTTTCATGTTTCACGACTAGGGGTGTAGTGTATATGACATGTACACTAGGGAGGGAGGGATGCTAATATCTTCGAACGAAGCTCTCGAATAATTGGGATTGAACTTCACTTACAGGTAAGTTCGTTTAATCATCAATTATTCTTCGAGCTTCGTTCTCGATATTAGCATAGCAACACTAGTAGATGTTTAGAGAAGGTAGTCGTGAAACTAATGATGTTACTTGCTTATCATTATTTTTAATTGTAATATGATAGCAATATTTTACTCTTAAATTTCAATCTATTGAACAATACATTGGTGACAACAGTATATACCTAATAACCGTATATATAACACACTCGGTAATTATGCTACGGATAAGTAGTTAACTTTATTTGCCATGAACATGAAGAGTGTAATGTTAACTGAATAAAGTGGAATATCCACTGAATTCTGAAATCTTTGTGTAAAATATTCATAAAAATATTTAAAATGAGGTAAATATAGATTTGGAAATATTATCGATAATATATAATGGTATCCTTTATATGTAACCCTTGCCAGTACTAAGAGAGTAAGTAATTTGATGATAATTGTATTGACTGCAATTTGTTTTTTCGAAGGATCCAAGTTTTTGTAGCTAAATTCGGTCACACTACTACAGCGAGTGTAGCAACGAAAGCAGCAACTATATCACCAACTACAAGTAATTCCAAACCTGTAAGTAGGAATAAAAAGTATATATAAAAAACACTGTCTTATTTAAAACATTATCTATCTATATATGTGTATAAAAACAAAACGTTTGTACGGATGTTCTCTATAGACTGTGAAACCATCCGACCGATATGCCTTTAAATGGTTTCATTTGAAAGGCAATAATCCGAAAGTCGTTTGAGGCCACTAAAATCCATCCATTGATAAAGTCGATTTTCCATTTTTCCCATAGAACCATTTGAACAGACTGATAACACAAAAACATTGATCTATAATTGTTATCAGAAATATTGTAAGTATAGTGGAACGCGCTGAGGATCCACCAGTCCTGTATAAAAAACAAAGTCAATGTATCGACTTCTTTTAGAGTTTTGCGGCCAAAAATCACATGAAATATATGTGCTGTAAAAGATACTAAATTGAATAACATTGGATATAATTATGTTCTAAATTAATTAGTATTTCAATAGTAGGCCGCAATGAAAATATTTTGTATAGAAAAATATATAAAATATAATCCTTAATTGTCTAGACTGATTTGACCAATTAGCAAGGACCTGGGTGAACTGTGGTAACCTTATGATCTGTAGAATTAAAACTTGTGTGAAAAAATAAGGGAAATTCGATTACAAAGTATTTTAAGGATAAAATTGTTTTCGTGACGAATTGACGATACGCGAACTACTGCCTAAACCAACTCTGCATAATTGTGTTTTCCACCACATACGCAGTACTATGCGTAAACAGTTGGGATATTTCTATAAGGGAAACAATATCCGGACTTCAGTCCTATAACGATAGTGTGATTAATTAAGTATATAATACCTAAAATAGAATTACTTAATGTTAAAAAAAAATATATTGGTGGAGGCCATTAAAAAACAATCTCATTGTTAAGTTTAAGGGATGACAGATATATGGGCGGACCGCAGTCGTAAGACTTGAATATAATAATATCAAACCCCAATACCATAAGTGTACCTCCGTCTTAGAACTGACACCTGCAACATTAAAAACAAGTAAGTAAAAAATAAGAACGTTAAGAGTACCAACTCGTATATTGTAATCCACGAGAACTACTGGCAGACGTGCAAAGCATGCAATTTTACTTGTTTATTGTAATAAATAAATAATAAATACATTGTTGTTTGTCTTATTTTACAGTATCACTCGATCATTTGTTGAGTATAATGTTGTCTTAGTGATAATGTCTGGTTACTTTGGAGGCGGAACCCCGTTGTTGAGACATGCACATACGGAGCATAATATTGTATAATTATACAATCTGCGGTATACATGCATGTTTTGCATGTATAGAAGATGTTTGTATCTCTAGCCTGTTAGGCAAAAATGAATCAATCGTCCGTTAGCACGGAATTATTCAAAAATATCCAATATTCAAAAAATTTACTTTTAATAGAGCAATAAATAAATTACTAATACATTAAGCAATGGATAATACAATTAATCGTACATATACAGGGGGTATACAGTAGTATACCTACTATTTGTAATTTCATTATCATTGACCGGCAGGCCAACCAGAAAATAATTCACTCAATTAAGTTTATTTGTTTATTATTATTATGTAGAAAATACAAGTATTCCGTACGCCTCAGTAAATTAAAAACCCGTTAAAAATATTAGCTATATTAAGCCAAACGGTATGTACATACGGTGTACAAACAGGATGTAGCTTATTATTTTCTTCAATTCGGCTGAAATTTAACAACTGATCACATCAATTTATAAGAGTTTATAAGAACTTAAATTAAGTTTTCCTCAGATATTGAAATATAATTTGAAATTCGGAATTAGTACTCATAATTTCGTATGCCAATAGGTATAGGTATCAATTTGTAGACATACATTTATTAGTTTACTTTCAATCTAATTAAATCCATACTACATTGTACTTCAATGTCTGAATTGTTATTTTCTTTTTTATTGGAACATGTGCGATGTTATTGTATAATTAGGTACATTTATGCCAATTGTTTTACGCTGACATAAGAATGGTATGTTCCCGAATTTATCAACAAGACAATCTTTCGTGAATCAATAATAGATTTGATAGATAAAATATCTTAGTCTTATTATTATTACATATCCGTATCGTGAGAACGTTTTAGAACTTACGTCTACGGCTGATAGTTTAAGGCTGTTTTTAGGCTGGCTTTGTTGTCAGCATTGGCTACCTTTGTGTGAGAGTCACATATGCATAGTTCGACCAGCAGGTCGAACAATTTTTACGCTCCTTACGGCGGTTTTCAGAAATATTACTGAAAAGTTACTGTTGCTTAAGGGCCTGATGACAGGCTTAGCTGGTTATTGATTCGCAGACTTTATGATCAAAGAGAATTTAATTCACAACCCACGAAAAAAAGGCATCACCAATGCGTTGTCGACGGAATAGACAGCTACTGTTGTTAAGGTATCACCGTCGGTATTGAGTACCACCGTTGCAGTGGTGCAAAAACTTTTAAAAGTTGATACTATAATCATTGTTATAACAACTTCACACTACTTGTGAACTTCAAAGTTCTGGATGGATGAAAGTAGTGCAATTTTCATTGTCATTATTGCTGGTAATTGGATATATTATTATAATGTACTCACGCGCGTCGACGAACGTTGTTTGCAGTACCAAGATGGAATTTTGCAGATGGTGAGAGAATCACCCTTGATTCGTTTAAATTGTAAACGGTGTTAGGTTTAAATGAACCTGTTACGTTTACATTTTATTGTGAATAAATAAATAATATACAGCCCTTGCTCGTATACAGCCCTTGCTCGTTGAATAAAAATCCTTCGCAGTTTCATGCGAAAAAATAAGTACTTGTTTCAGTTCACCGTGTGCTGTGCAGCGTGACGTGAGTTCCTTTAGAAATATATACATATATATATATATATATTTATTTTTCTTTTTTGTTTGAGTAATCAATTATCCCAATCGTTGTCAAGTACTTTGTGTAGTTCAACGAAAACGAAGCGTGCAATATTAATTCCGTATGGAATATACGCTAGTCAGCTGCATAATGCGGTGAAGATTCTTTCTGGAACTCATTTACAATGCAGTGGGAATACCCCATAGGTAGATCCGATTAGCGAGTACTTTTTGTTGCAGTTGTCTGCGTAACACGGTAAGGATTCTTCATGAAATATATGTACAATGCAGAGGAAATACCCCCCAGGTAGATCCGATTAGCGAGTACTTTTTTGAAGTTGTCTACATAACACGGTGAGGATTCTTCATGGAATACATGTACAATGCAGAGGAAATATCCCTCAGGTAGATCCGATTAGCAAGAACTTTTTGTTGCAGTTGTCTCCGTAACACGGTGAGGATTCTTCATGGAATTCATGTACAATGCAGAGGAAATGTCGCTCAGGTAGGTCCGATTAGCAAGAACTTTTTGTTTCAGTTGTCTCCGTAACACGGTGAGGATTCTTCATGGAATTCATGTACAATGCAGAGGAAATGTCCCTCAGGTAGGTCCGATTAGCAAGAACTTTTTGTTTCAGTTGTCTCCGTAACACGGTGAGGATTCTTCATGGAATACATGTACAATGCGGAGGAAATACCCCACAGGTAGATCCGATTAGCGAGTACTTTTTGTTGCAGTTGTCTGCGTAAAACTAATTCAAAAGTAATGCCAGCAGTGAACCCCACAGGAGTCCCCAAAGGACAATCCGATTACGTTTTGTATTTATATACTATTTCGATATAAATTCATTACGGAAAACTAGTACTAGTACATACTAGCGATGGAAGAACCTTATAGGTGATTATGTTAGCAGGCACTTTTTATTTTTATTTAGAAGGCCTTCAAAAGAAAACGCGATTATATTTTGTATTTCAAATTCAAATTCAAATTCAAAATCATTTATTCATGTAGGTATCATTGATACACTTATGCACGTCATCATTATGCACGTCGTATTTGTACACTAATGCAATATCAATTCCTTACAGAATACATGTACTAGCAATTAACAGGTACTTTTTTATTTGGAATCCATCAAAGAATAATCCGAGTATGTTTGTATTACATAATGTTGCATATAAATTGATAAATTCCTTATGGAATACATTTATTAGCTATGGAAGAACCCCCCAGGTAATTCCGGTTAGCAGGTATTTATTTGGAAGGCCCCCAAAGGACAATCCAGTTATGAATTTAAATAATATTGTAATATATTTTCCATACGGAAAACACGTGCTAGTAATGGAGAGAATAAAAGAGGAATCCCTGAGGGTATTCATATTAAAATTATATATTCACTGATATATAACAGATTTCTGCTTAGTAATTACGTGTAATTTCCTTGCGAATTACATTTGCAAGCAATTTTTAACCGACTAAAGTAGGGTTATGATTTTTAGTTACTCGCTGTATTCATCTGTATTTGAATACTGGAATTCACCTACCTGCTCATTATAAGCGTTGATAAATCGCTATCCAATCCAATCCAACGATTCCCTGTACGAATTCAACGATACACACTGTAGATCACTTTTACTTTGGTTAATTTTTCTTTTTAACCTTTTTATTATTTTACACAAGTAATTGATTTCTTCCTGACTATTAAAACTTTAATTTAAGCATTTTTGCTTTTAACTTCAATTTTGCGCCCGTGCGAAACAGCGAAGCACTGAAACGTGAAATGACGAACCTAAGAGGAGAGCGCCCCAGCTGTGTGAGGTTTTATAAATCTACCCTACAAAAATTGATAATTTTATGTTTTATTTTTTATCTACCTCTAAAATTCAGTGCGAAATGGCGAGTCCGTCGTGGTACTACTAGTGTTGCTATGCTAATATCGAGAACGAAGCTCGAAGAATAATTCTTTATTTAGCTTGTATCTACATCCTAATAATATAAATTTATTATCATGGGAACTATCAGATCAGATTGTTAATTATTTATTATTATTGCAAAGTATTATCTTATTTGAATGAAAAAAAAAATGGCTGTAATATGTTTTATTGACTAGCTTAAGGATAATTTATTAAAAAGTTTATGTACAATGTAGTGTATTATCATATTTACAGAATATTGCTGTTGTTGTTACAAACAACTTCAGGACATTTACAAATATACTTATAAGTAACAATCATTGTTTCTTTTTCACTTGTAACTTAAAATATCTTCATGCTTTAAACACTTTCTATTCTGTTTTAAACACTTCCTAATCTTTCTAATTACCTAGTGTAATTAGATTATAGAGATTAGATTTTAGAGAAGTCATCACAAATAAATAAAAAACTAGATTTTGATCACTTCACTGGCAACTCATCACCCCAAATGCTGGATCGTGCACACCTGTACGTAGTTTGATCATATTTTCCTTTTGAAAATACTGTCTCTACAAGCTCACCCCGAGCTGTACACATTCTACATATAGTGTGCCCGGATCTCACAACAGGAGCACGGACAATTCTTGGCCATTGAGGGTCGTCTGCCGGTCTTTCACCTTTACGTAGAATTACATAAGAAAACAACTCGGCACCCAATTCAGATTTTGAAGGAAACGGTAATGACTCGTACTTCATTAAAAAGTTACACGGAGTTTGATGCTCCAAATATCTAGGACAGACACTATCATTAGGGCAAGGAGCAAACGCATAACCCTTGGTATCGGCTGCATTTAAAACAAATTCCCGTGCCTCATTGATCACCTGAAAACCTGCATTAGATCCTTGCTCAACGACTATTAAGAAATCTTCTGTCTTGTTCCATAACTTCTGAATCGTCTCCAGTCTGGTCTTCATACTTGGCATTTCGAACAACGTAAAAGCTGATAGAACTATACTGTACTTTAAATCTGCAGAAGCCGGCAGGAACTGTCTTTGGAAGTAAGCTCTAAATGGCATTTGAACATTATCCTTCCCTTCACAGAGAATAAGTCTAGCAAGATCGTTCATTTGTGACGATGTATCGACACAGAAGTATTCAAATATATCTTTCTTCCAATATTTATTAACAGCCCAAGTACCAGTGCCGACGCCTGAACCAAAGTCGAAAAAGCTTCTAGGTTTGTAGTCGGGTAATCGTCGGTTTATTTCGTCTAGAATGCGGACCAGAACTGCGTACTCGGGCGCCGCTCGACGCATTAAATACTGTAAACAAGTTGGCTTATCGTATGCAATATTACCCCACCTGTAAACATTTCTCTTTAACAAATTAAATACAGTTGTCCGTATTTTCATTTCGTATTTCTCTTTCTCAACTGGCGTCAAGTCTTTACTAGCGTTAGAATAAACTCTATTAGATACAGTCTGGTGTATTTTTCTGGTTTTTTCGTCGATTTCTCCTTGCTCTGGAGGTAAATGACGGGAGCGCAAGTAATTTCCAAGCTCTATGCTCTCCTGGTGAAAAGATTTAGCTCCAGCATCTTCGAGAATGAGTTTAATAGCTTTTTGAATGTCTGGAGGTATGGCAGCGATTCTTACCTGGGTTCTTCCAGGATGTTGCCTGGGTTTCATTTCATTTTTGTCAAAACTCTCCCGCAAACTAGCGTCGATTTCAACTCTAGTAGAGTAATTCATATAAACAGAGGATAACTGAGATAGCCTTAGCTTTCGCAACATGGCAATTTATGCTATTAAATAGTTATACGAAAATAAGAATACTTTAATTTCAACATTCAAAAACAAAACACCGCACCATAACATAACCTAAAATCTCACAAGTACGCGACAAGACAAATGTCAAATCAAAGTTGTCAGAGTTGTCAGTTATCAGTCAAAGAAAATGACAGTGATGATAAAAAAAAAAACAGATTAAAAAGATAAACGTTATGTAAAGCAGTGTTGCCAGGTATCACATAATCATGCTTCGATTTACCGTAACGATTTTTAGTGGTTTTAGTACATTTCATAGTGATTAAGTACTCTGTGGTACATTTTACTTATGAAACATTATTTTTTTATATCCTTATTGCTATCAAAAAAGATTACTATAAAAGATGTCAGACAATAAATTTATTTTTTCCTAATTCTCTTGGCACTTGCATTTCCACATTTACATTTAGTTTAAACTTTAATATTAAACACACAGTATTATTGAGAGAAATAAAAGGTTATTCAAAGAAAAAATATTATATTAACAAAATTTTAACAACCAACTAGTTAATGTTCAGAAAATACATTAGCTCTTTATTCTTGTATTTCCCTGCTGCTTATGTTTGTCAATACAAACCCTAAAATCATTTACTTCATTCTGGCATTTCCTCCAATCTTTTGTGGTCGCAATACATTCCTGTAAAAAGAATATTTACAATAAACAAAGTGTGAAGAATGAGTAAAAATAATGATAAATGATGTATTATATTATAATAACTATAGATGATTATGTAAACAATTGTTTGGATTCATGGATCTAGGTGGAAATCCAGGTGCTGGTGTGTTACCTTACCAGTGTTATCTGAGACATTATCATTATAATGGTAGGTACTCTATAAATTTTGGACAATGTAAACCATAAGAAACTTCTTCAAAACCATTTAACATCCTTTGTATGTATTGTATGGATGAATCAGGGGCGTAGCTACCGCCGTATCAATTATACTGAGGCCCCAGCGTGTAGGGGCCCCCACTAACACTCCCAAAAATAGCTCACCAGCGGCTTACGACCGCTACAGTTGGCACTCCTTTTATATTTGACAGCTAACATCAAGGGGGCCCACAACAAATATTGATATGGGGTTC
The DNA here is from genome assembly GCA_911387775.1 of Thymelicus sylvestris. Taxonomy (NCBI): domain Eukaryota; kingdom Metazoa; phylum Arthropoda; class Insecta; order Lepidoptera; family Hesperiidae; genus Thymelicus; species Thymelicus sylvestris. The sequence continues at coordinate 14,452,494 of OU426887.1, read as the reverse complement.
GTTAGGGCTAGCTACGCCACTGAGATGGATGAAATGCCAGGTACCACTATTTGGACTGACATACCTATCAGGAATACTGTGTGGCAGTAAATTTTTAAAATCACCCTCAGTTGTACATTGTTACTTAAACACCAGAGCATCTATGTGGTGAGGAGGGGGCTAAGGGGGCTCGAGTTACTAAACACAGCCTCATACCAAATTATGCTGTACATTGTTATCAAACACTAGATCTAGAGGGCTAGTGGCTGAACATACCTGTATTTTATAATGGAGTTCCAAGCAACCTGCCTTCTTCAGCATGGACTCCACAGGGTCATCGTCAGGATCTGCAGGCCGATCGCGCGGCGTGATGGTCATTTTGGGTCAAAAACTTAATATAACCCTAGTTCAACAATTAACTTATATCGTTCACTTATCCAAAATACGTTTGGTCTAAGATTTTTAGATTTTTCTATTTGTTTTTTCGGTGGAAGTCGCTCGCTCGCTTGCAGTTCAAAACTTCAAAACTCAAGTGACTCAAGTCTCAAATACAAATATGACATAATTGTCATGTGTCAGTGTCATGTGAAAATGACAATCAGCTGATTTTATATTCTTCAGTCTAAAAATAAAAACACAACAGTAATTCTTGAAACAGCCAGTTTGTTTCCGTGGATGTACATCACATTTCAAACTGTCGCTCAAAAAGCAAGTTTATAGAAATCTGTATAATTGATAACTTTATTTCAGCTTTTTAATTTAGTAAATTAATTATTTTTTATTTAACCAACCCAAAGTTTTTCATTCCGCCCGTGCGACTCCGACATGGCTTAATGTTAAATGACTGTTAACTTACGATAACAACCGGGACCTACGGATTTACGTGCCCTCATTTTTGCCACTAGCGGTCACCCATCCAACTAATGACCACGCCCGCCGCTGTTGCATAATTTTGTCGATCACTTAGGATGGACCAAATGCACTTTTTGGGATGGACACAAGCCGCCGAGCTATGACGGACTATGAGTGAATCACACAATAAATAAAAACAATACAAAGTTTATAAATTAGATCATTTATTTCTAAATAACAAATTTAAATAATAAAACTATCTATGCTAGGATTTTGTTCTTGTTGCGGAGTGCTGTGTATGCTACGAGGAGAGAAAGCACGGTGGCCAACACTTCGGAGTTTACCCAGGGACCAGAGTAACCTGGAGAGAGGAAATACATTATCATTATGATAACCACACACAAAAACCTGAATGAAATAAAAGATTACTGAATGTACCTATTTTTTTGTACGAATCAGGAATAACATTACTAATAATTTTACTGCTACATTATTGATATATTTCCTGTATGAAATATTATATCTGCATTTCGGATCAAGTGAGAGTTACAAGTGCCATTTTATTTGCTAATTTATAAGTTATTTACTTTAATAAAAGTATAACATGAATTTTTTTCATGATATTTAGTCTTAACAAATTTTTTTTTTTAATTTTCACTTTACCATAACAATGGTACTGGCTATTTGTACAATTGTATGCTAATGAGTATTTCAACCTACTTGTTATAAACAACACATAACTCAGTAACAATACTTGTGTACACAACAGTTTTGTGATAATAATAACTTCCAGGTTCCTATTTGTACTGTAATAACTTAACATCTATATAAGATAAGATTCCATGTTGCTTTTATTAGCATGTTTCACAATTGATATTTCAGGGTTAGTGAAAATGGAGACATAAGAACCACTCACTTTTCATTGTTGAACAATACTTAAATCACAATGAAATTGTTGGCTGATGATAAATATGTGGCTCATAATAAATATATGTCAATATTCTTAATAATATGAGTCACTTAGCTTTGTTCATTTCTTTTTTGCTTACCTCTGACAACATTTATTATGACAGGTATAAGGAAACTTACTTCCGGGGTGGTGGAGTTGAATAGCCAGCAGGGGAGCGACCGAGGCATTGGGGTCGGAGCGACGCGCGCGGCGGAGCGACGCCCAGCCTTCCTCGTCCAGGATGTGCACTTCATGGGTGCCAGAGCGAGCCTTCGCTGGCTCCTCCGTCCATGATACCTGCGGTTGATGTAGAGGTGGCAGTTTATAAAAATTTTGGTGAACGGAAAAAAATTCTCCCTGGATTATAATTTTATTAATAAAAATAAGTTTTAATAGTTGACAAACATTGAAATTATTTGCTACTCTCATGCGGCATGCCTATCAGGGGCAGCTTTTTCCAATTAATTGAGGAATTATATGACTGTACTATGATACTTCTGCAGTGTGTACTTAGTACACAAGGACTATATTTCTAGGCCAAATATGTTGCCTTTGGTGTTCCTGATGTCCATAAACATCAGCAACCATCAGGTGGATTCTCAGCTTGTTTATCGGCCAGTTAAGTACATAAAAAAGAGGCTCAACAACTGCTATCATAAAATAAAAACAGGAGCAACGCTTAAATAACATGCCAACCAAAGAATTGAGAACTTTTTTAACAGACTTCAAAAAAGGAGGAGGTATTAAATTTTTTTTGTTTGTTATTTCAGAACTTTTGACTGAGAGAACCGATTTTGATTATTCTTTTTTTAATCGAAAGCTGGTACATGTCATGTGGTTCCACTTAAATTTTAGCGAGATATGACAAATAGTTTTTGAGTTATTTTGAAGTTCGTTATTTTTTGTCAAGAATTATGACACTAATGAAAATAGAGGTTACTAACCTGGTATCGGTTGTCTCCGACTCTGGCGGCTGTTAAGGACTTTCCTTCCACCTCAGCGTACAAAGCATAGTTTTCCGGCATAGGGTTATCACATTTCAACGTAAATTCTGTAATATAGGCAATGTGTGTGACGATTGTGGCATCTAAACTTGTGAAGGATACAGCGTCGACTTGTGGATTCTTGCAGCTATCCGCAAACGCGCCGTTTATAACACCAACAGCGAAGATACAAGCCAAAAATTTTGTGACCATTTTGCAGTCTTTTTGATAAAATTAGTTTGTGAATTTACTGGTTTTCTGTCACCTTCGCTGTCCACGTATTACTATTTTTGTACGAAATTCGAAAGTACTGCCACAGTACTGCAACCAAATTGAACGAAGACAAACTGACGTTCAAATACCTCAACTGAATGATTGTCAAGTAAATGTTGACTTAACATAAAAGTATTTTAATTATTTTTTACGTAGAAATCTTATAAATCAATAACTTTAGTTAACTTAACCAAAAATAATCTTAAATTGGACTATTTCACATCAGACTGTATGAGAAAAAGGAATAAAACATATTTTTTTTAGTTTGGAATCGGAAACTAAATGGAGATTTTGAACACATCTTGAAACATCATTGATGACGGCGGTGACGTGTGTGACGTTGACGCGTGGTAAGCGGCAGATTTGCGTTCGAAAATTTAATTTATTTTGATAACTTTAACATTGTTTAATTTACGAAATTATTTTTAAAAGGAAACGGCAGATATGTAACCTGCAATTTAAAATAATTTGAATAAGTAACCGGTATTATTGTTGTAATAAGAAATAATAGTACTTATATGGTATTACCATTAATTATAAGTACTATTATTTCTTCTGTGGTATTACTAAGGTTGTTTGTACAGTCGGCCGCAGAAGTAGCTTAATATTTTAGTACCTTGTCACATTAAATTTCTTGAATTTGTCATAGATGTTGCTAGGAAACCGTCGAAACACTTACTATTACAAAGTACCTACTATAATGTTAAGCTACTTCTGCTGCCGACTGTACCGTGGAGCATTGATACAGAAGGAGCGCCATCTCTTGAAGGGAAAGTTGAAAAAGTGTCCAGCTGTTTACAGAAAATAGAGGTTCCAATAATGGCCATTTCTGAATGGCGCTAGTGTGATACAAATAGCGAACCATGAACATAGCTGTTGTAGACGGAGTAAAGTTTGCTGAGTTATGCCTAGTGCATCCGCAGCGTCACCCATAATGAATGGCGCTAGTGTCCGCCAAATAGGTAGATACGGCACCGCAGCGCCACCCGTAATTTTACGCGTTTTTACAGACACTTCATATACAGAGATGGCATTCCTTCTCCCCTCTATTTACCATGGATTGTACAAAAATCGGTATGTTATGTATTTCAAATAACTTATTTGCATTGAGATTATTTGAATACACGTTAAATAATAATAAATAACGCTTCACACTCAAAGCCCCACACTAGAATTCCGCGTCGTGGATGCCTCGGATGATGGACAACATACTAGACAAGGTCATTCACACCCAGGCTGAGAACAGAAATATAATAATTCAAACTAATCATTCAAATTTCCGCCTCGCTAGGAATCGAACCCAGGACCCTCGCGTCGGTGCGGCGATCCGGCACGATAATCAATCCATGAAATTACATGATAGATATTATGGATATAGGTATATCTTTTGTATGTAATTTCTTATGTATGAGTATGAGGAGTCCAAGGTTAAATAAACTTCGTGTCCTTATATACAAATGTGCGGCTGTACTTCACACCGAGATAACTCTTGAAAATAAACCTCAGGTACGGTCGACTGTAAAGGTTCTCACATTTGGGTAGGTGCTTGCGAAGAGGCGCATTGGTGATCCAGATATGCTCTGTAAAGCTTCTAGGCCTTCGAGCACAGACGCAGACAAGCCAACGCATGTACCCTCTTTCTCCATAGAACGTCACCATATTCACGACGCATGGGGGCCGGGGGATTGTCCATTCTTTTGTCACTAACATCCCGCTTATGACGTGAGACGGCGAGAGTATTTAAGAAAATATTGATAGGCTTTTACTAAGTTTAATGCGCTCACCATCTTGTGCTGCATCTCCACTTACCATGAGGTGGTGATTACTTTTTTTAATAATTTTTATTTGGTGAAGACAATGACCCTTACTACATAGGTGGCGCTATTGTTCAAGTTGTTTATTAATTCTATATTCAAATATAATGCAATATAACGTCTGGCGGGTGATGGTATAACTTAACTGAGCTTTCTGAGCACTCAAAGCGGGACGTGCACGGAATTTGATTTACGCTTGGACTAAAAAAAGGTCATAGGGTGCCTTAGTGTCAAAGCGGGACGCCTATGGAAAGTTTAGTATTTATAGCTAAGAAAAAAGGTCATCGGTCATAAACCTAGTAGGTACTTTTAATGAATTTCATGCCCACAAGTAAGTAAATGTAAACCAAAGCGAGACATTTGGTACAAAGTGGGACTTTTTTATCTTGCGGGGGACAGCCTCAAAGCGGGACAATCCCGTCCGAAAACGGGATTTATGGTCACCTTAAGTATAACTGCTAAAATGTATTTTAGCAACTTGATTGATAATACTATATTTAGGGTTATAATGGGAAGTTTGACCACCAATACAAAATTACAAATAATTCTTGTTGGTCATATCAATATGACATGCTAGTATGACCACCAAGAAACTCCCAAATAAAGGGCTATTTCAACCAGTTGGCTGTGACAGTAACCATTCTTCGAAACCACCATTATTATTGTTGTTTAATTAATTAAGTGGCAAATTCTGCTCAATTACTTTCATACTGTATTTAATTTTCGTTGGGTTTTATTGAATCCAGTGGTAACGCGTCACATCACACAGCATCTTAGTTTATGTACATTGTAGATACAGTAGGAATAATATGGTGGTCTATTAATCCATCCAATACAATGATAAAAGTCAAATTGTACGATCCTTGTATGCGGACTTGCTTTGGACAAAAACAGTCTGAACTATGTATATTAATTTATTTAATTTCATGTAAGCTCTACAATAAAATTCAAGTTTTATTATATCTATTTAAGGTCTAAAATACTAAAATTGTATTATTACACACCTACATTTGCTCCCGTCATTGATATGCCCCTCACATACACTTAATCCTAGACTCAAAACAATTTTCATGCATGCAGGACCATGCGTTTGTACAACAATGTACACACTATTCATAACACTTGAATCAAGAAGTCCATTACAAAACCGTGACGGTGATGTCGACGGGCACCCCAGCCCGCGGACGGTAATGGCTAACGATTTGTAAGGGTCGGGTGGGGTAAATAAAAGTCGTGATCGCGTGAGTCCTTAGCGTGTATTGTTGGGGGCGGCGCGGGGCGGTCAGTGCGCGGGCGGCGTCTTGGCGGGCGAGGCGGGGGGCGCGCTCCAGTCGGCGGGGGAGCCCTCGTATTGGGTGTTCTCGAGCCGAGTGATCAGTCGCTCGTCCTCGTCGCCAAACTCGCCGCCCATCAGCGACGGCTCGCCTACTACCATCACGTCCTGGAACAACATCATTAGGGACCATGCATTAATTACGTAAGGGCAATTTTCGCACAAAAGCTCGTAGTGCGACGTAAATCAAATATTTTTATCTTGATTATTAGGATTTCGACTTGTAACATATTACTTGACTGTTTCTTTACCCCTTCCTCCATCCAAGTTAAGAGCATGTAGAGATTTTGAGAACCCTTATCATTGTCGTCATCCTCATTTAACTTTTTATATCATATAAAAGGAGAGACCCATCTTCCATAGAAACACAGGCCCAGATAGACAAGACTAAAAATTGGTGGTCAATTAGATCATTGTAAAAGCTTTAATTTCTTCAATTTTCACGGCTGCTAGTAATGGCCAACTAATGAAATCCTAGAATTTCCACCTTAATTTTATTATAGGTTATGATTATGTCACACTCGTGTCACAGCAATATTATGCGTGTTACTAGGCACTTACTAACTCAAACGAAACACCTAATTTTCTATTTCTATTGTTACTTTATTTTAGGGTCCGTATTAGTGTTCTGCCTGCGACTTTGCGTTTTCCGGGGTAATAAATACAGTAATCTCTGAACTTATTGGCCGGGCTGAAGTTGGCGGCGCTACGCGAAGAGAGCGCGCGTGTGATCGTATTCGATGCCCCGTCCACCCGCGCTCGTCTGGTACCTTATTTTACGTTTTGCGCATCGACTCGCGCCTAACTTCAGCCCGGCCAATATGGTTAGGAAGTACTGTACCTGATATCCTATTCTAAATAATCTTCAACCTGTATGTATTTTCATGAAAATGCGTTCAGTAATTTTTGCATAAAAGAGTAACAAACATACACACAAATCACATTTACAATAGTACAGTACGGCCGACGTATCTTGCCGCGTCTGAACATAGGCTTTGCGAACTTTAGCGCATGTAAGACAGAGATAGCGACACTAACATGCTAAAGTGTGACTGAGACATAATACGCCGCGTACCGAGCATTGCCGAATTATATTCAGACCCGCCAAGATACGTCGACCGTATTGTATGTAGGTGTATGCCCTATGGTGTACCTGTGAGGCGAGGCTGAAGTTGGGTCCCGGCGATCGTTTCTTGGTGGGCGCGGGGGGCGCCGCGTTGGCGCCCGCGCTGCCTTTACGCTTGCGTCGCTTGCTCGCCGGCCGTTGCGACTCTACAACACAAAAAAATACACGTTACCGAATAATACAGTGAAACTTCCACATGACACGGCTGAGAGAATTACAAACTTTTTTGCTCGACTTGGCGGGGGCACTGCCCTGACCCCAGATGTCAGAGAAATAATAATATTATGTATAAAGCTTATAGGCAAGGTTCCTGCCATACCTTCGTCCTTACGTGTTAGGTAATTAATGAGTTAATATTGACATCACGCAGGTGTGGCCACATGCCAACAGTTAGCGTGGTAAAAGATATGTGGCATTATTAATGTCATTACACGATAATAAGCGATAACTCGGGTGGCATTTTTTTCGACACATCGACAAGACGAAGTAAGAAACATTCCGGCGCAGCCATTGACATGTATTAAATTTTTACTGACAAAACATAACAGACTTCAAAATTACTCCAAAACTACTTGTCAGATCTCGCTCAAATTTATGAGGTACCACATGACAAGCACCTGCTTTCGATTAAAAAAAGAATCGTCAAAATCGGTTCATCCAGTCGAAAGTTCTGAGGTATCAAAAGTAAAAAATTAAAATGTGTGCAATTCACACGTGATAGAAGTGAAACCTTCAAAAATCGTATCGCCTAATAATCAGTGATTCATGTATTTTGTTGTTAGTTACTTTTAACTTTGATACATAGTTTTGGTAGGTTTCACAGATCAGAGACCATTAAATTCCCTCCCCCTCCCGCACCCTCTCCCCCAGCCCCTCCCCCTTTTACAAACCTCGGTTTTACAAACTTAAAATTATACCTGCAAAATGTAATAATGAGGTCCGAAAGTTTAACCTCTTATGTAATGTTGTGATTTTTGCATTTTGGCCCCTATAGTTAGGACCCATCGATGTATATGTTCCTTAACGATTTGTTCTGAATATCCTTTCCACAATCCTTAGATCAGTTGCCTAGCATCTATCAAAATGGCTTAAGCTTTGTTTTTATTTTATCTAACTTATCCAAGGATTAAGGATAGACAGATTATTGAAAACGGTCATAAGTCTAGTTGACAGTAGAAGTGACAGTGGTCGTACCAGGCGGCGCCACCATCCGCTGCCACTTCTGGAAGAGCGTGGTCTTGAGGCAGTCGCGGGGGGACAGCGCGTACGCCTTGTGCCGCGACATCAGCTCCTGCATCGGCTCCAAGATCACGCACAACTGGAACACAATACAACTGTTGTTATTATTATTTTATTATGTTTGTCGCCCATGGACATCAGCAACAACAAAGGCATCACCGATGCGTTACCGATTTAGAAAGATAAAAGAAAAAGAAAGAACTAAGATACAACTGATATAAAGAGGGATTATGCACAGACCATAAGATTTTTATGCTTCTACCCATAAACGGCTCCCTACTGAGCACGAGCCTGTGCATTACTGGAGCCAGATGAATTTTATTGAGGTAACTCCTCAAAATAAAGTTGTTTCATTTTTCTGTACAAGCATCACGCGGAACCTACTGAAAATACATTTGAGGGTGGGTGGGTTAACAAATATATTTTCATCTCTCTTTCTTGATCGGTAACGCATCAGTGATGCCTTTGGTGTTGTTGATGTAGTAAGTACATGGACGACGATGGCCACTTACCATGGGGGATGGTTAGCTCGTTTGCCGTCTATTTCAATAAAAAAGTACCAGGCGCGCATAACCCAGTACAAGTATCAATCCTTACCCTCAAGTAGTGGAGTGTGGAGTTGGTGATGCCCAGTCACGTGATGTTTAACCCTCAATTGACCCATCAAATAGCCACGTGAAGTACCAGGCGCACATAACAACACAAGCGTCAACAACGCTTACCCTCAAGTAGTTGAGCGTGGAGTTGGTGATCCCCTGCCGCGTGATGTTCTTAGCGAGCTGGTCGAGCGCGGCGTGGTCGGGCGGGTGCACCGCTTGCCGCGGGATGAGCTCGCGGTGCGCACGGACCGCCAGGTGCCACGACTTGATGCGCATCAGGTCGTCGAACGTGAACTCTAGGATTAGCCGCCCTTCTGTACATACCTGGAATGTGGAAGCTTTTGTTTGTACAAGTTTGTACTATGACGTGGATGTCTTCAAGGAAAGAGTGAATGGCTTTTATTAAGTTAGTGCGCTCATCATCCTGGACCAAATCTCCACTTACCATCAGGTGGGATTAAGGTCAAACATTATTAACTTATGCTAAGTAAAAAAAAAGCGGTAAGAATGACATTACGTGGGTGCAAACAGGTAGCGCGCTAAAAAGGGAGTGAACGTGGCGGTTTCTAGGTGCATCATAGGATTTTAATATTTTTTTTAAATTCTGTTGGTCACATCTGCGGCCTCACACGCTAAGGGCGCATTCCGGCGTAGAATGCGGCGTAGCCGTTAACATAATATACATTAAGGCAAATATACACCGTGTTCCTGACGTTGTGCACAAACTTCGGCCTGATATTCAGCCCATTAAATTGGTCATCTTTCGTTATGGATTCATTATTGATTTTTTTTTTTTTTTGTATCTTATTTTTTAAATTTATTTTTGAAATTTTATTTTTTAAATTGTCGTCAAATAGCGAGAGGTGTAAATGTAAGAAAGATTTTTTTATTATTTCGATCGTGGCTTCTTCGAGACGAGAAGCTCTCCGTCAAAATGGGCCTTTATTGATAAGTCAAGCCAATAATGACATGACATTTAAAATGAAACAATAGTTTGAATGATTATGACCGTACTGACCGGCAACATAGCACAAATAAAGACTCTTTTACAATGTACACCCATATTAAATGGAATTACCAATAACTTAAAAACTAAGCTTTATAATGCACTAGTACCTGTATAAGATATGTTTAGTAAATGCTATAGAATCATTTCGTAAAGTTTGTGCACAACCTCAAAAAAACCCTGTATAACAGGCATTATAAGACGTAGTGATCTACTGCTATTTGCTCCGCTCCATTAATTATGATTTCATTAAAAGCTTACAAGCGATCTTTTTGAAGTTCGTTATTATGTAATGTAGCAAAGTAATCTTACTTATTTCAATTGTAATATCGGAGAATCAGTTAACAAACAAATTCATTGCTTTCATAGGCGGCAACGTGTCGGCAACACCTACGCCCCAACTCAAAGTCACTAACGGTTACTTTAATCAATCCTTAGTAAAGAATCACCATAATATAAATTTTGTACTAAGGAGCGATTTAAGTAACCGTTAGTGACTCCGAGTTGGGGCGCTAGTTTGTTTTTACTTAAAAAAATTCTATTAGCAAACCTTTATCATTTCATAATATACCAGGCTACCATAAATGAAAGCAGCTTACTTTAGTGAACATAGGCTTGCCGTGGTGCGTGACCATCGTACAGTGGTCGCAGTCTAGTGTGATACTCGTGTTGTGGAAGGACTCCTTCGGCTGCCGCATCGTGTAATATAACTCTGATACGCCGCCTTCGTATATACTGCGGAAGTACCGCGGTATCAGTGTCCTTCCTATTGCTGGAAAGAGATGAACGATACAAATGTTAGTTGGTGGAGAGAGATAGAGAATAATCTAAATTTTACTAACAAAAAATAACCGACTTCAAAGTTACTCTACTACTTTTCAGATCTCGTTCAAATTTATGTGGGATTACAAGACAAGCACCTGCTTTCGATTAAAAAAAGAATCATCGAAATCGGTTGGCGTGATATTGAGTTATTCGTCCATTTGTCACACACATACTTAATACAAATTTAAGACTTATATGGTTTTATCATGGATGCCATTGTCAGATCTCAATAAAATGTATGTGGGACCACATGCAGCCACCAGCTTTCGATTAAAAAAAGAATCATCGAAATCGGTTCGCCCAGTCCAAAGTTCTGAGGTAACGAACATAAAAAAAATACAGTCGAATTGAGAACCTCCTCCTTTTTTTGAAGTCGGTTAAAAAATATTGCATGAAAATCGATGCATTTATGTTTCTTATATCTAAATACCCTATGAACTCTAAGATTGGACTGATTTTATTGAAAATTCAGACAATCTTGTATCCTAGCCAGTAGTCAGAATGCATATCACTACACTCTAGGCGCTAAGCAAGCAGTCTGTCTGTGCGGACGTAGCCTTAGGTTAAACCACAGAAGAAATAATAGTACTTTTGTTAAACTCAGTTCAGTCTCTTGCTGACATCTAATCTAAAGCAAATACAAGACAAATAAGGCAGGCATAAAATTAAAGTTTAAGGACAAATTATCATTTAATGCTAAAAACTAATTTCTTTCTTCTTTTATTTTTTTAACAAATATTTCAATAAAAAGACTACTTTTTTAAATATCAAATAAGACTCGTCTAAAAACCGACTGTGTTAACTACAGTAGATAGTTACTTACTATATCTCTTAGGTCCATCTTCTAAACAAAACGAGAGTGTGAGCGTCGCATCGTCCTCGAAGAACTCTGTCGCGAACGCGTCCCACCATAGATTATCTGATTCCTGGAAATTAGAAAACATCTCTGTAAGTATATGTTCACCTGGTACTTTTTGATTCCATTTGAAGCAATCCAAAAAAATCCAAAAAAAAAGCAAAATCCAAAAAATAAAACGATGATTAACATAAAGCTTATAAACATACTTTTTGTGTTAATTAATAAAATTATAATATTCAATTCAATCTAAAAGTTATCAAACAATTTTAATTCATTTAGGTACCTATTTGGTTATAAATTAAGTAGGTAAATCAAAATACTTGTTATTATTACGAATATTGTAGATGGAATAAAGGTATGTCTAATAATTATAATAATTAATTGTAATGTTCTTGATTTTCAAATTACAATATTATTATTTTAATTTAGCGAATATAATACGCTAAGCCAACTAAATTTAGCGCTTTCCGCTGTGGTAAACAAAACGCAAAAGATGTTTATAGATGGCGCTTTGTCTAATTTTGTATACTGAAAAGGTAGATGTCGCTAGTATCACTAAAAAGCAAGAGATGCTCTAATTTCTATAGTATAAATCACACTCTTTTAAGTTTTAATACGTATAATTAAATAGTATAAAAATATATTTATCAGATCCTACAAAACAACATTAATTAAATAAACTTTTAAAAACTCAATGAAATAAACTTACAAGTTGTTCTGGCGTGATAATAGATGGCGTTAGTAAGTACTATGGTTAATGGCGATTGGCGTTCATGTGTGACTTTTACCATTTCAATAGCATTATCAATAATAAGTTTTTAATAAAGGAAACTTATCATATTTACCTCTGTTCTTTGTTGTAACCGTTTATTGAGTTCATAAACTCTGTAATCGGGCTGACCGAAGTATGGCCCGTGCCTCCTGGAAATTAGAAAAGAAAGCCAGTAAGTATAAAAAGTTATTAAATAAACTTGACAAGTGCGAGTTAAACTCGCTTGGAGAGGGTTCCGTACGTTGATTATGTATTTACTGTTATTTTCCTTTTTTATTCAAAATTCATTTGTTTCTTTATACCTTCGTCTTTGGGTCCAGTAGTTTTACAGAAAATTGGCTGTTAAAGGCAGCCGCCCAGACGCATGAGTGATCCTATAAGGGTTTTTCGTTTATATCGTTCGGAACCCTAAAAAGCTAATATAAAGGGCACTCATAAAGGGCAGGTATATTATTTTTTTCTAGGCTTATAAGTTAACCAATTGCAGGAACGGACCAGACTTAGCGTATTTTCGGCACGGAATGACGGAACGATCAAAATAAGAACAAATACGTAGATTACCGAAGGCAATAATAAGATTTAAGAGGCGTAACTGCTTCATTCACCCTTAAGCCTGATCCAGCCTCTGAACAACTGAGGTTGTCAACAGTCCCTCATGTGAAGGTTACTAGGCCCGTTTAAACCCGACACGGTAATCATGCATGGTAATAGGGGTTTATACGCGCCAATAAAACTATCATCCTTCTTCTAAAACCATCCGTGAAGTTTTTTACATGACTCGATCGCAGTGTCAGAACCAGAAATATGTAAAGTTCCCTCACAGTTCTCTGCTATAGGTGGTACAACGCATAGATAATATTGCCTTTAATGTCACTGATGATGATGATGATGATACATGGACGACGGTGAACAATGAACACTGTTTGTGTCACAACCCGGTGGCTCGTCTGCCGTTTTGTCAGCTATTTACATAAAAATATTAGGCATGTTCATTATTTCTACGCGGACGCGTGTGCATCAGTAAAGTTGCATATTATTATTGTATAATTATGTTACTATATATTTTGTAATTTAAAGGTATAAATAAAGCCGAGGTCAGAAATCACAACTCTAATAGCAAGGCAAAAAATTAACTAATTTTATTCGTAAAATATTGTTAAAATCCTCTCATAATTTTATTCTGTTTCGTCAAGGTTAAAATAAAATAACATGAAATAAGAAAAATCTTTTTGACGTACCTACTTACTTAAATAAATAATGGTTTTTTTTTTACCGAATAAGTTAGTGCTTGACCACAAAACCACCTGATGGTAAGCACTAATGAAGTCGTGGATGGTAAAGCACACTAACTTAGTGACTTAGTAGAAGTCTATTCACTCTAAAGTCTTACACAAAGACATCTTATTAGAACAAGAAAAAAGATTTCTTACAAAATTTTCTTAACACCTATGAATCAAGAAAGAATATTTATCTGTGGTGTGGTAACATTCTGTGATATTGATATTTACACATTTCAGTTACCCTAGGACCCTCTAGCTACCTGGGATCGCCATGCCATTACAAATGGCTTTGGCGATCACAGGTAGTTTATGTTTATTAGCATTCATTATAAAAACAATTATGTCAAGAACATCAGACGGTGAACGAAGTAACCACTACACTAGTCGTTCGACTTACGTACCCTCTGGGGCACGAAACCTACTTGACCATTATAACTGAGTCGATCACACCATCCTACTTCCTACTTCATAGTTTGTGAGGAAGTTTGTTCCTCTTTCACGCGAAAACTACTGAACAGATTGTCATCAAACTTTGCAGACAGATAGACCATGATCGGAAATAGGACATAGGGTACTTACGTATATTATTGATATATGTATGTTAGCCTCTAAGTTATATGTGTTATGGGCTTCGTTTCCTGATATAAATAAATAAAAAAATATATTATCACGGAAAACGCGGGCCAAGTCGTGGGCAGCGCGCTAGTCAAACATAAACATAATAATTGTTTATGTCCTACGACCGCGTGTTTAGTATCGAATGTAATAAAAATAAACTGAAGACCCGCGCTCTAATATTGTTATGGCTTCTCTTCAAGTATTGAACTTTGCTATTTGCCATAAAATATGGAGCAAAGATTTTAGCGAAAGACGATCAATTTTGTCGTTATTATAAAAATTCGGTGTCTTTTATTTAGGTCCTAAAATATTACATTTTATCAGTGGTTTGAACTTTGAACGTTGGTCTCCCGAACGCAGGAGCCCGAGGTCGAATCCTGGCCGAATCTATTTATGTATGTATTTAAAACATAAAAGATTTTAATATTGATATGGGCACTATAAGAAGATAACTTTTTTTTACACTTCACACTCATAGCCCCACACTAGGACACACAGGGAATCCCTGTATCGTGGGTGCCATGGACAACAACACTAGACAAGGACATTCACACCCAGACCGAAAACAGAAATTCAAACTCATCATTCAAATTTCCGCCTCGCTGGGATCGAACCCAGACCCTCGGTGCGGCGATCCGGCATGGTAACCATTGCGCCACACGGGTCGTCAGACTTAAGACAGAAGGACCCACTGAATAAATTAACCGACTTGGTATTACATGGATCTCACAACTTTTTACGGTAAAAGAACTTGGTTTTAAGTTGTTTATGATGGCATCTCATTTTTTTAACATACACCTACTTATTTCCTTTCTTATTATATTATACATAATTATACAGGTACACTGATTCATTCACTGCAAATGTAACTTTGCAATCCTATACTATATTTATATGGGATTACAAAGTTATTTATGCAATTGGTGTATCTAGAAAACTGGACCGAAATTGTTAAATATTTTAGTTTTTCCTTGATTTATACACTAAACACTAACTGTATTCTACATTTGAAGCTTTCTAGTCTGCTAGAAGTGCCATAGAGTTTTGATGATCGGTCAGTGAGTGAGTGAGTGACAAAATTAAGAAAGTTTGACTAGTTATAATTCTTAAAGATCTGGTTCAAATTGAATGAAATTTAAAATATACTATGTTTATACAATATCTGCTTGGTTACTGAAAATTCAGGCTTCTAGTCTTATCCACAACAAAGTTATAGGGGGGTCGGAAATGGCTTGAATTGCTTCGAGAAAGGGATGGTACGACCGTGCCGCTTTTTTTGCTCGACTTGGCGGGGGGCACTGCCGTACCTCCAGAACCATAAAGATTATTTTTAAATCTATCTATAATTCTATACTATAATAAAACTCAAAGGGCAAATTTTCTGTACATTGAATATTTTTTTAAAATTTTGATTAGGGGGCACTTCAATAACGTGTTGGAGCACAAAAATATTTTTTTTAGAATTATTGTCTGTCTGTCTGTCTGTCCGTCTGTTCTTCTGTTTGTCTGTCTGTCCGGGCATCACATGAAAACCCTTAAACGGATTTCGATGAAAGTTGGTAAAGTTGTTACTGATACTCCGGGACATATTATAGGATACTTTTTATCCCGGAAAATCAAAAGGTTTCCCCGGGAAACGGAATGAAAGTTTGTATGGAATATTCTTAAAACATCAACCGATTTGCTTCAAATTTGCAACAAATGTTCCTTGCTTAAATTAATGGAACACATATTTTTCAGTTTTTCAAAATTTTGCAAAAAAAAAGAAAAAAATACAAATTAATGTGAATATTGCTTACTTTTCAAAACCCGCTCCTGGAGGAATCCTTTGTTTTGTGACTTTATCGTGGATTTCAGTATATAAATTACTAAATATAAGTACTTCAATATAAATCCACCGTTTTTTAAATTTCCTTCTGCGAGAGATACAAACAAGGTAAAACATAATTTCCGTATGCGAAGCTGCGGGCAACAGCTAGTAGAAAAATAAAATTATAGAGACGCAAAAACAAAATGTAATTTAAAACCTTCAGTTTTTATTTCATTTTAGTTTTAAATAAAATACTGGCCAAATATGTCAATAAAGGGGTAAGTGTCGTCACTTTTCCTAGCGGTTAATATAAATAAAATACTGGCCAAATATGTATGAATGAAGGGGTAAGTGTCGTCACTTTTCCTAGCGGCTATATGAATTTGTTAATAAAATGTAATAAAAAATATTATTACTAGGTCAACATAGATTCAAAGAATCTAACAAAACTCGAAATGAATTTTTACATTCCAAAAGTTCTAATCCACCAGGGAGTTTTCCCTTTTACCTGAGATAGGGGTCCGGATGTATAGGATGGTATATGGGCGGCGGCGGCGGCGCGTACTCATGGTACTGCAGCTGCTGGTGGTGGTGCGGCGGGTGATGCGGCGAGAGGTGGTGGTACTCGCGGTACTCGCCCTCGCCGCCTAGCGAGCCCAGCGCCACCGGCATGTAGGCCACTTTGTCACCGCGCCATCTCCCGCGCCGAAACCCGCTGCGCTCCTATGAGCGCCTAGTACTTTGGTTCACGTACGACTTATATAATGCTCGATAAATAAATTTATTTGATGACAAATAATAATAACTGAATAAAGTAATTCATTTACAACTACTAAGTCTTTGGATGCTTTGGTATTTTCACTTTATTGCACTAGGAACTTCAATAGAAATATCACTATCATTCACAGTTTATCATTCCTCTAGTCGGCACAAGTGTCAGCGATAACGTAGCCAAAAAAATATGCGTCTACTAAAGACGAATGAGATTTAAATTGAATTGTAATTTATTATAATGAATGACGAAGAAAAATTACGAACGATCCGCGGATGAGTCACGAACTGCACAGGCGACAAAATCTACGAACCGAATGCGACTGATAAAAAGCATTTCGAATTTTTCGCGCGGGAAGTGTCATCTCGCAGTGGAGAAACGTCCTACATCCTTTATGTACCGAGCCATGCCGCGCGACTCTCGCCGCTATGTCCACGCCGCAGAGGCGATAAGCTCGGAGATACCCGCGGACGTGTCCGAGCGGCAACGTCGCGTCAGCTGGCCCGCGCTAGTAACGAGGCGCGTTCGGAAAGGTCAACATCGGTTACTATTTTTTTTATTCCATGGGCTATTTTTGTGGAAGTTTGTTTTTTCCGATTGATATATTCCTTTTTGTCCATACGGAATTCTGTCGAGACTCGCTCGCTCCATTGAGTTAAATATTAAGTTACGCAGATCGGCCTCAAATACAAAATAGTGAATGTATTTTTACGAGCACCGCTGCACCGTTAGAAACTGCAGAGTGCAATTTCTAAAATGAAAGTGTGCAAGCACGATGAAACCGTTCGCTTGACTTTCTGTGCAAAGTAGGTCTTTTAGGACAAAATACGGCAACTCGGTAGACGAATGAGTATGTTAGACGTAATTTAGTCGAAAATATGTAATAAAAAGACTATTGTTTTCACGGCGGCAAGGCCTCGAGCGTGCGGCGTTGCCGCTCCGTGCGCTCGCGCCATACTTTTTACTGTTTCTTAGCACATAGAGCGCTCATTACGCCGCACGCACACAGCGGCGCGCCTGATATTGTTATATCCGCGCCCGTACGCCGTACACTGGTACATGCGCTCCACATAGTGCAAGATGTACATTATGTACATTCCGAGCTACGTTAGGTATGTAGGTGAGCTACGACGCAGCGCACAAATCAAACACTACGTCTATAAATAACTCAGGAGACGTGTCCGTGAAAATTTTCACGCGTCATTCGACCTAACGTTGATAGATCTAGACTACCCAAATTTTCGCAATGGCTGAAAAACACGCAAACGTCTGCCTAATGCCTACCACTTTCTAATAAAATAAGTTTTCCCACAAACAACATTCGTAAATAAGAAAGTTTTTCACAGACTTTTTAGTTTTTAGTTCGAAAGTGCTCTCGGTGGCATGGCCAATTGCATTAACGTCAGTGACGTCCGTGACGAGAAAAAACAAATCGATAAAATAACGACAGCTAGGTACCTACTACCTGTGCCCTATTGGATTTGCGCGGGAAAACGAAGTTTAACATTTTGCGTTTTCACTCGAATTAGTGAACTCCACAGATTAGAATCCAATCAGAAATGGAAAAGTAACGAACGACGTGTGGTCCGACTGTCATCGTCAATTAGCTTACGTATGGTCGTGACAAAATCAATATCAATGATCACATCACACGCATCGCCAATACACTTGTGCTAACTCAACGTGTCGAGTCGACGTCGCGTCGGTGTCACCAGTCACCACCGTCACCAGCACGACTCCGCAGTTACTTGTTGCTGTCACACAAAACACAGAACAACCGGAAATATGCGACACCGCGCCTTATCACCCGATAACGCGGCCAAACAATGCGTGCCGGCGCCACTGGCGATTTACACGGCACAGATACCACTAAACTATAATTCGGCTGTCGCGAAAATCGGCAAGCGACGTGTTAGATCGCCGTCAGTGCCGTCACCGGAATGTATGTCACGCCGGCGAGTCAATGACTCCGGCGGCACAATGTACCGGCGTAAACAGTGCCTAGTGTACACGTGCGCGGAAAACTGGCCCGTGAAAATCGTCCGCTAATTCGATACATTTCACGGAAGCGTTCGCGAGTGACGCTTATCCCGCAAACTTTTCGGGTCAGAATCGCTTGCGTCGAATTACTGTAACGTCCGGCGGTTGACGCGCGCGGCCGATACTGAACAGTGAACCGCGTAAATACAAACGGAGGACGAATCGATATATCGAAAAAAGTTTACGCCGCGCATCCGATAGTAATCGATTCACGAATTTGGAGAATGCAAAGCTAGCTACCACCGCGGCGCGTTGCACCTATGTAATGTAATCGAGTACATAGCAGAAGTGTGCCGCTGTGACGGCCAGTGACGAGATGTCAGCGCTCGGCTCTCTTCGGGCGCGCTCGGGCGGCTCACCGAGAGCCTAGCATACGACGGACGGAATGCATCCTTCGTTATCAGTCAGGTGACGTATAACTTCATATTATTTGTAGTAATAATAGATTAAATTCTCTGCTTATTTCGTAGTAGCTGCAGGTAGTGGTATTCAATGTTCTTTCATCTCTATTGATCAGTAATTCAGTATGCAGTGGCGCTGCCGATTGCCGATATTGGCGATATTCTTCTATGCATTTGTAGCGCCCGGCGCCCAAGGAAACTTAAAATAAAGATTACTTATTCATTCATAATATTGTCTTCCTTCATTATGCACTACTAATGCAAAATTCTCTGTTTACAGCATTACCCCATGGGCAATAGATACAATAGCCCCAACAAATTTTTTTAAAAAACGAAAAATGTTATCTATCCATGCAGAGCAACAATCATAAAATATGACGATAGAAAAATGCTCTAATTCTTAGCGTTAATCAGCGCACAAGTACCAGGAAAACAGAATGCAAACACAACTCGATGATGCAACAATACGATAAATAAAAATTTAAGTAGAAACGGATATTTTATCTATCAATTATTATATTATTATCCATTAGCGAGGTCAAATTTCGATGGATAACCGCAGCGATACAATTTCATGAACACTTCCGTGTTTCGAAGGGCACGGTTTGATGAGAGAGTGTGATCGGCGAGACATACAATTTCTGAACCGATCTGTCGTTTTAGTGGGTTTAATGTCCAAAATACCTAATCGTAGCTCAATTAAAGAAGGCCTGACTTTGCATGCTTTTACTCTAAACCCTACATGGTCCAATATATGGCTAAGCCGTTTCGACACTCATTATCGCTAAGGAAAGCGCAGCACATTTACGTCAGCGTTGGATGTAGCAGACGTAGCATTAGAGAGATCCCTATTAGACTATTATTATTAGAGAGTTGAAATTGGTGAACAATAAAGAATATTTATATTGTATTGTATTGTATTAGAAATAACCTTATCTGTTTTTCAACAGGTGGATCACGAGCTGAGGAAGTGGGGACCTCCCCTGGAAGTAACGGTGAAAGGAACTTCTTAGACTTAAAAAAACATGGCAAGTGCGTGTCAGGGCACGCGCAATGTAGGGTTCCGAAGTAGTAAGTTTATCGACTATTACAGCAACATAGCTGTGATAGTTTTCCTTCATATAAAGTAAATTCATCATATAACCTATTTTCGAGAATTTTTTCACTTGTCCAACTCCAATCGTTTATACGGCGCGGGGGCGGGAGACGGGGGACACTTTGACTAACGAAAATTAGCACTTTAAAGCCAGATATTTCGCAATCGGACCCCTAATTCCAAAACTGGTCTTAGAAGACCCATAATATTTTGAAATACCTTTTCAACGACACTATGAGACGCGAACGAATAAAAAATTCATCCTCATGTTTCCTGTAGCCTTGTAGAGGAGGTACCCTGAAAAAAATGTTTTTCAATATTTTATTCTACGATTCTGGAGTTTCAATAAATATATCCACGCCAAATTACAGCTTTCTAGCTAAGGGTCTCGGCGCTTTGCTTCGGATAGACAGACGGACGGACATGACGAAACTAAAAGATAATAATAAAACTAATAATCTAAATTTTACTAACAAAAAATAACCGACTTCAAAGTTACTCAATAACTACTTGTCAGATCTCGTTCAAATTTATGTGGGAACACATGACAAGCACCTGCTTTCGATTAAAAAAAGAATCATCGAAATCGGTTGGCGTGATATTGAGTTATTCGTCAATTTGTCGGGCACATTCTTAATACAAATTTACGACTTATGTGTTTTTCTCATGGATGCCATTGTCAGATCTCAATAAAATTTATATGGGACCACATGACAGCCACCAGCTTTCGATTAAAAAAGGAATCATCAAAATCGGTTCGCCCAGTACAAAGTTCTGAGGTAACGAACATAAAAACAAACCACTAACCCCTCTACCAATCCGCACTGGAGCAGCGTGGTGGAGTATGCTCTAAGTCTCCCGAGGAGTAGAAACCCGTGCATTAGTGGTCTATTAATGGATTGAAGCCAGGGTTTGTACTTAACGACAAACGATTATTGAGACAAATCGATGACTTGTGACTTGATCCTTACAAGTTTTCATTTCGAAGTAACTGTAAATCTGTCAACTACTAGACTGATTTAGTAAAATAAAGGTGTATTTAAAACATTTTTAGGCAGCCATCTTGGCGACTATTGTCGAAGAGAAAGTGGGTGAAAGCCGAATGTGTATCGCGGGACCGCGTTCCCTCTACACTATACACTGTACTCTAGCTAGTCCATTTTTATAGACGAGTGGTGTTTACTGTTTAGTACACAATCTTACATTGTAAAACAAAAAAATATGGCCAACAGTGGAAAGTACTAATTTCTTTTTACAATTCTTACTTTTTTAAACTAATATTTTTAAAAAAGTACATAGGTACCTAGTGCCGAAATTATTTACCAAAAAACTTACTAAAATAATGTAAAATTGTCGAAATAATTCATGACAAAAAATAACCGACTTAAAATTAGGGATAACTCAAATATAGTCATATATCGCTCAAATTTAAGTGGGACCACATGACAAACACCAGCTTTCGATTTAAAAAAGCATCATCAAAATCGGTTCACCCAGTCGAAAGTTCTGAGGTAACAGAACACATAGATAATAAATACAGTCGAATTGAATAACTCCTCCTTTTTTGAAGTCGGTTAAAAAGACTGACGGACTTTCCATTATTTTTATATCTAGTAATAATTTGGTTTGAAATTAGCACAACGATTCCTAGATCACTTTAGTTTTTGGGAGTAAAAACTTCATAAAAATCAACGTTTTATCCTGTTGATTGCTGGGATATTTAACTATCTATTTTATGAGAATTGTTAGAACTTACAATTTAAAAATGTTGAAAGGTTCAAATCAAAAAATCTAAAAGCATTATTTATTACAAACCCTATGGTGTCCTTTCCACAGAAAATGAAATCTTAGGATTTGGATTCTCTAATAATTATTAACAGATACAAAGATACAATAATAAATCAATATGGCAAAAGTAGCACTCATTCACTCGTGATTCGCGATGCTGATTTTCAGGGCGGACCGTATACCACTCTTCTGAAATCAGTAAAAGCCAACTTAGCCTTGTGGTACGCCATCATTTCAACAAATCCCTAATAATACTGTGAGAGACTTCAAAAAGAAGCGGCAGAAAACTCCCAAGGAGTGTTTTACTGTTTTTGTTACAGTAAGGTCAACTGTCCTCGCTTCATTTGACAATTGCATTTGTGTAAGTTACATAATGAAACATACGAAATACGCAAACGTGACGAGTTGACGACACGTGGACAGATTTCTTACTTTAGTACCATTACTACCAACTGCAGTTGGCTGCCGTCGAGTGCCGTCGGGTGCCGTCGACGCTTGCAGTCGACGGTTTGCAGTTGGCACTTTATACTGCAAAATGCCGTTCGTGTGAAAGCGCTCTTAAACAGTTGTAGATTAGGTACTTTAAACCTATTATTACAAAATTAATAAACATTCGCCTGAGTTGGTTTGACCTGACCTGACGCACGTCACGTCGTCGATTCCTCGGAAACCCCGTTTGAAACACCTACTCGAAAGTAAACAGCGTGGGATATTGCTCCGATACTCAAAGGAAAGTAAAAAAAAACTTGCGTGACCTTGACACCTGGTTTCCCTTTATTATACCACAGGGTATACCTTCCAAAAGATACGATCGAGATTTTAGTTGTTGCATCTATAGTAAAATCGAATTCCAAATTCGAAATAAATTCAAATAGGGAGCGCTGATCATCTCTTCATCGAAGGGAGCAAGCGAGAGGTTGTTGATTTAATTCATTAGCGGGAACGAGACGGCGCGACCGGCGTTAGATAGGGACGCCGCATACATAATAGAGAGCGGTGGAAAGAGATAGCGTCAGTCTGTTGACGTTGTAGTAGATGAGATAAGGGGCTATCAGCAGTTTTGTGCGCGTTTGGAAGGGCAAGTTTACTTGCCAGTTTATAATATTAAACATTATGATTATATAATTAAGGAATAATACGATTAATGATAAAAGTTAAGAATTTAATTAGAGTAGGTTACAGAAATGCATTAATTCAGTATAAATAAAAATAATTGATAAGATATAAAGATAATGACTAAGGGGAATACCTACCAATCTACCATCAAAGGACACACAAGGTTGAATTGGAATATCTACAACGTATCTTCTGATTATAATTTAGTAAAATGTAATAGGTATGTTGTGGTTGTTAAAACACTGAACAACTGAATATGAAGTAAACTTTATATGAACACATTCATTTTCACAGTAAACAAAAATAAATATTTTTGTCTTCCCAGGCACAGTAGTCACAAAAAAAATATTTATTGTCAAGTATCTACTGAGGGCCAGGTAAGTAGGCAGTGAACGGGCCAGCAGTGTACTCACACAGACGCATTTGCCTCACGCACACTTACAGAGCTTATTATTATTAGTATACGCGAGGCACACTGAGAAGGCAGTAAGTGAATTTTTTTGTTAATACAATCTTATAATAGTAAAAAAATTGTAAACATGTTCTATACGCTTATTTTAATGACACGATCCGTTCTGCTCACGGAATCTTGTCTCGATTCTGTGTGGTCTTAATTAGATATTAACTAAATATAAGTGCTGGTACTAAGGACTGAAGGTCAAGAGGACAAGTTAAGTAAAGATTTGTTAGAATAAAATTATTTCCCTGGTCCTTACTCAGCCATGATAATTAGCAGAAACAAACAGTCCGTTTGTAATTTTGTTTAATTTGATTTAAATAGCTAACTCTTCTGAAACTATTTTAGCCGATGGCTCAAGTCTTATACACTTTAATATTAAATAATAATCATTTAATCATAATACTTATGACTTTGCATCTTTCAAGTCTCGTACGGAAGCGAGCTATCGAACTCAGTTGGATATCGATAGATAATAATGTCGGACAACTTTTGGCGATAAACCAACTTGCTACAGGATGATAGGACATAGATCTTTACCATCAGTGATGCCTTTGGTGTTGCTGATGTCCATGGGCGACGATAGCCACTTACCATCAGGTGGATCGTCAGCTCGATTGCCGGCTATATCCATAAAAAAAAACTTATACTAAAGTAGTGTTGTAGTGGTAGTACTCCACGTACTACCAAGTAAAATACAAGTCCAATCTCTGCCGTGAGTTGGTGATGGATTGAATGTACTTAATAAGATTAATTATAAGATAACATATTTCTGTTTTTAGATCTCTCCTTAGGTACTTATTATATTTCAGCTCATACTAACATTACTGACCTCCAGCTTGGTAGTAACGTGGTAAGGATTTGCAAATGGAGTCAATTATCAATATTATTTTAATATTACTACTAGTAAAAGTTAATATTACTATAACATCGAAGTTCATTTCAAAAATAAAATAAAAATAATAACCAAAATAGAAAACTCAGTTGTTGCCATCACCCGATGCGCCAGCCAGGCGTGTTGAACTCACCCACACTAGCGCACGTGAGGCCGTGTGCGTAAAGACAATAAAACGCCTATGTGTGCGCGCTAGACGTCCTATAGCTAGACTACGTAGTTATGATACTTATCAAGTACAGGTATGTGCTTGACATGTATTTTAGAATTCATTTTTTTTTTACTTTCGGAAGTCTTTTTTTTGTGAGATTTGTGACATAATTTTCTAGAAATACCTATAACTTAATCGGTATTGTTTAACTTTAAGTGTTAAATAGGTGGACAGGAAAAACACATTTAATTTAATACTTTATTTTCTGCAATAATAAAATCACTGAACAGATCCCTTCTATAAGCCTTCTTTTTCTTTCTATGTGGCGAAATAAAACATGGCTGAACTATGACATCTGACTGAGTGACAAGTTATGAGATGGTACATTGGTTTTAATAAAAATATACCTACAAAATTTGAGTGGAGGCACAGTGTGATAATTTTTATCATAGAATGCAAGCTATTTATACAAGCATTACAAGCACCGATCTTGTACAACATCACCTAAATCAACACAACAACATTCTTGACCGAAAATTAAGGCTGCTTTCGTACTAGCGTTTGTCAATCGGTCTTCGCCTCCAATACTCGATCAAGAAGCTACAAAAACTAATAATGATACGTTGAGGAAATACTCGTATAGTCGAATCCATAATTCGACGGACCACTTTGACAAATACATAGAGTGTTGCTATCTAATGGAGAAAATTAATAGTGAGGGTGTCGATATTTCAGTCTCAACGCTTGATTCACCGAAAAAGTGAGCGGTGGAAAAATGTTTTGTCTAGGCGTGCAATAGAAAACCATTATTTACGTTGTCAAAATAGTGCATGATTAGTGTGTTCGAGCCTTTGAACTTCTTATCTAATTAAAATTTTAAATTAAAATGATTCAATGTTAGCTAAAATTAATAAAGATAAGATGTATTTATTTTAAATAAAATACAGTCACATTTTTATTAAGAAAAAATCATTGATATACAGTTAACTGGATTTTAAGTCGTGCAAAAATATTTTGTAACATTTCGTAGTATTGATAAGAACAACAATGCCTAAAGTCCTGGCAACTTGTGCGTATGAGTTGTCAAAGTGGTCCGTTAATAGTCTTAATGTGAGTTGCTTTACTTTATAATAATTGATATCTAATCTTTAAAATTCTAAGTTATAATTGACTATACTATTAAAATAAAAGACACAAAATAAAATATATTTGCAAATTCTGCGGTTATTACAAAAAACATTAATTCAATGAAACTCAAACAAATCCATCAACTTCACTCGATCCCGCTACGCGATCGCAGCTCGCACGCACACATTCAAACAGTACACACATGTGAATATAATCACAATTACCGTGTACGTAAGGACGAGTTTACGGAATTTAAATTTGACAATTCCGTATTGTTTTAAATATAATATGGATCGGACTTATCTTCTAATATATAAAATTCTCGTGTCACGGTGTTAGAAGTTGAACACCTCCGAAACGGCTCGAGCGATTTTCGTGAATCTTAGCGTGCATATCGGCTAGGGTGGAGAATCGGACATCTATTTTTCATCCCCCTAACCCCTAAATTTTTGGCAGAACAACGTTTGCCCAGTCAGCTAGTACGAGTAATATAATATAAATTACGTGTCCGCGATGGACTCCTTTAAAACTCTGGGTATACAACTATACACGTCTGTGTATTTAACCAATTTTAATCAAAGCACACCGTGTGCAGTTTATATTTTATTTATTGATTTAATCCAACTTGAAAGATGGGAAGGATACCTTACATCTCAAAATAAAACAAAACTTGACAAAACGAAGTCTACCCGGGCAGCTAGTAATAGATAATTTTGAAAATAGGTCACCTTAAGAAACACGTTCAATACGTATGAATATGAAATAAATATTAAAACAATTAGACCTTAGGATGAAACAATAGGGTTCATTTTTGCATAACATTTTAGAATGAAATAACGACTGTAACATGTACTTCGAAGAGGTAACTGAAGATCGGATCAGTGGCTACGAGGCCTACGAGTCTTATGGAGGCCATACACGATCAAGTGTACTTGATGAAGCGTCCAGCGGACTTGACGCGGCATCCACTATACTTGATCGTGTATGGCCACGGTATAGCTATCTGGCCATACATCTATCTCATGCTCACTGGATGGCGCGTCAAGTCAAACTGCAAATTTGACAAGTCAAACTGCAGACTTGATCAAGTACACTTGACCGTGTATGGCCTCCCTTAAGGTCAAAGTCAATCAAGCCTATGATTGGGACGAAATCGTTCATCCATTCTCCATCCACGCGATCCGTCTTCAGGTACTTCTTAGAAGCTAATCAAACATGCATACGTCAGCTAAGTCTCCTAGATCTCAATGGAGCAGATTTGTGATGCCTTAATATATGGATTTAACAATGTTAATTTATGCAACACTAGCTTTTACGGTTCCGGGTAATTGTTTTTGGTTAAAACTCTATACTCTGACCACGCTGGACATATACAGATTGGTACAATTACGATGATGATGATCAGGACTCTTAAGAGCCTTTACACACGGGGCGTTTCTGAAGCGCATTCGACGAATACGCGCTGAATCTGCGCTTTTTCCGCGCTGCAAATGACGAGGCACACGAGGCGTTCCTTCGTACGATCGCGCGTAAAAATACGCCGTGTGCAGACGCTCTTAGAATAGCAGGTTTCCTCACAATGATTTCCCTCGTTGAATTCATTGAAGTTAAGAGTTCCTTTACCAAAGCATTAAAAAAATTAGGCAGGATCTTTATTTTTTATGATATATATGATGATATTTCTTACTCTTTCACGCGAAAATTACTGAACGGATTTTAATGAAAAGCACACAGGTAAAAAACAATAATTTTCAAATATCAGCTGATAGCGGTTACAACGCTACGTCCTTCAAAATATTAGTTTTAACGAGACAAGTGCACCATTGATTTTTCATTTGCATGCTACTTGAGACGGCGATAGAAGAACGCGGCGGGTGCGAGAGGGAAGCAAAAGTTATTATAAATAGGGGTGCGACCGCCCTCTCTGACTTCGCGATGTTACTTGGATCGACAACTTTGGATGTAACTTAGTTGGTTAATCATTTAAAATTGCTAAATCTATGTCAATCTATCTTTATAATTCTATACCTGAAGGAAAACTGGAGATTTTGGCATGATTAAAGTTTTCGTACAGGAAGATAAATATATGGTAATACGTTTGATATAGAAAAGAAAACATGAATTAATAATTTAATTGTTAAAGAAAAGAAAACATGAATTAATGTAATTGTAAATTTTTTATTGTTACGACAAAATGTATAACGGTCGAAATCGAGTCCTACGGTTTTAATTCCTCTTGTACGATTATATAGCACTATTTTTTTAAATGGTTTAATTCAGCTTTATTTTATGTTTCAGTGGGTCAAATCTTGCAAGCTCAATTTAATTAGAACTACATACTTTCTCTATCCTAAGGTGCTGAAAATTTTACATATTGCTTAGTTCTGATGAAAATGCATTTTAAATCAATACAATCAAGGTATGTTAAAATCATTATTTTTGTGTTAAAAATCTATGTAATCTCCACACGATATTCAACGTGCTTATAAGATATATCGTATCGTACAATGTAAACAGCTGCATAACATCGCCTCCCAAAGGTTGCAACTCTCATTTGGCATTTTCGTCTCGATTTCCTTAGTATCTAATAAGATCGCTTTTCTTATTCTTATCATGTTTTTTACACGAAACACGAATTGCCG
Source organism: Thymelicus sylvestris (assembly GCA_911387775.1). Taxonomy (NCBI): domain Eukaryota; kingdom Metazoa; phylum Arthropoda; class Insecta; order Lepidoptera; family Hesperiidae; genus Thymelicus; species Thymelicus sylvestris. The sequence continues at coordinate 14,423,691 of OU426887.1, read as the reverse complement.
AGACACTATAAGGTCTATAAGTTTAGTGACGTAAAATTTTCAAAGTAGGTATTAAGATTGTAGACCATACTGGGATACAGGTTAAAGCACCGACACGTATCTGGGTACAGCAATGTACGATACAGTACAATGAATGCAACAGCACATACCCACTATTTCTGCGATGAATTAATCGCCATTCATTCAATAACAAACGTCCTTCCATTGAAGTGTGAAGGCATCTCCCAGGTTATAAAGGTCGCTGCAGCCTTAATGGAGATGTTGCAGGTTACATAGATAATGCCTAGGATTTTTGACGTGATAACGTCTATTAAAACGATGAGCACCGGACGCATCTATGAAAAAATGTAGCGTTCCGCGAGCGAGAGAGCGGCAAAAGCGAGAGAGAGAGGCACTATCGGCTACGATCGGCATATCGTAGCCGATGCCGTAGGCGATCGTAGTTGAGTGGAGCGGAGCGGAGTGGAGCGTAGCTTTGTATGACGTTGTCACGTTAAACTACCGTCCGTAAACCGACTTTACAGACAACCATTTTTTTATTCAAAATTATGGGTTGCTTAGAAAAATGAAAATTTGTCAGCGGGGCTTCCATTGAAATATACTGGAGTAGTTGATGTTGATATGACCTAGCTATAATATTATTTTTAATGTTTTAAATATCTTCGTTACCTAGACGGAATATATTATTATGATTGTTGTAATTATAATTATGTTGAATTACCAATAATATTTAATTGCTCTGATCAAGTTAGTCGCCTCGTTTTACTGCACGACAGCCTGTCCTGAGAACATAACTTTGTGGAGGAATCTACAACCTCACATCTAGATTTAGATATCTGTACCCTTTTATAGCTTTTACCACAGAAGAAATAATAGTACTTATAAAAAAGTACTTTTACTTCATGTCTGTATTTAATCAAATCAGATGTAGCAACGTTAATTTATCCCTTTCAGTACTTTGTAAAGTCCCCAGTACCCTGTAGTCTAACTGGTAGCGACCCTACCTGCGAAGCGAGGGGTGCCGGGTTCGTTTCCCGGCCGGGGCAGGTATTTATGTCACAGATAAATACCTACATTTGTACTCGGGTCTTGGGTGTTATTGACCTAGCCATCCGCAACACAGGTAAATCTTATTGCGGGGATATGAGTGTGCAAGCGTTTATTTATTAATTAATGTAATGATTTCATAGAGCCAGGTCTGATGATGGAGCTCCTTGTATCTACAAGGCACATGGTACATAAAAAAATACTAGTTTAGACAATAGATCAAATCAATTAACATAGAATTAAAACAGAATTACGGATTACTTTACGAACGTCAGCACCTACCCCTAAAATATTTTTTTATGTAAACGCCGACCCCGTCTACCAAGTACCAGGCGCGCAGAGGGGGGAGGGGGCCACCCTCGTCACGTGCTCTCCCCGCGCCGATACTTAAATATAGGTTACGTGGTCTGTCAGCGTTGCGCTTCTATATTTCTATGCTCTTGGTAATTCTATGGTATTAAATGCAAATTAGATGAGTCAAATTATTAAGATTTTTTTGGTTGAAATTATACGTATGTACTATTATTTCTTCTGTGGTGATAGACCAAACAAAGTGTTGCAGAAACTACATAGACACACTTACTGGTTTCTTGAATTGGATTTTGCCTATAGACCAATGAGCGTGTACGGACGTCTTACAAATGTCATTTTTACATACGATTTTACATAGGTATTTCAGCATTTCAAACCGATCCTGAGATCGCGGAGATATTATGAACAATTTTTTAATACGGGCTTCAGAATTTAATCTATAAGATCTCATTTGTATTTTAAATTATGATTGATGCTATTTCACTATTCTCCTTCACTTAAAAGTACTTCATGATTCCATTCAAGGATAATAAAGTACGATCAACTACTCCAAAATCTATCAATGATGTACAAGTATGATATTGTAGAACAGTGGTTCTTATCTTAACTTTTTAGGAATGAGCCAAATACCATGGACCACCAACTATCTCTCGTTGTTCGATCTTCATCTTTAGTTTATACTAGCTGACCCGGCGAACTTCGTATCGCCTAAGAATGTAACAAATCAGAGATCATTAAAATCGGTACAGCCGTTCTTATTTCCGTGTCATCCCTCTCACTCTCCCTCTCCCCCTCTCCCTCCCCCTTCCTCATCCCCCTCTCCCTCTCCCTCTCTCTCTTCCTCTCCCTCTCCCTCTCCCGCTCCCGATCCCGCTCCCGCTCCCGCTCCCGCTCCCGCTCCCGCTCCCGCTCCCGCTCCCGCTCTCGCTCTCGCTCCCGCTCCCGCTCCCGCTCCCGCTCCCGCTCCCACTCCACTCCCCTCCCCTCCCCGTGTTACATAATCGGGATCCGCGGAACATGCGCGAGCTGTCCGGCCGCGGGGCCGGTGATGATTGTACTACTCGTACAATCACGTTGTCACGTAGTTTCTTTACTACGTAATATCTTCCGAATGGAATGTCCGATTTGAGTAATTCAAAAAGTTATCTATAGGTATTGAAACAGTTTTGAATATGAAATGATTTATTTGGATAAGGATTAATACGAAGGTATGGTTTTCATGATCTGATTTTGATCATCTTTTTTATTAACTTTTAAAATGTAAAAAGTGGTTATAGTGACATAACGACAATAGTTGGACATATAGTATCGCGAGGTTTTTTGTAGATATTAATATGTTCTACAATATTGTAGAACATTTTTTTGTTCTATCATCAATAGTTTCCGCAGCGTATGCGATGAAAGAAATTTTTAAGCAAATTTTTTTACACTTTGGTTCACGTTACTGATGTTTTAGCAAGGATCCCTAATTTTTTCTAGTAATAAATATAGCCTATGTTACTCATGAATAATGTAGCATTCTAATGGTGAAAGAATTTTGAAAATCGGTTCAGTAGTTTTTGAGTTTATTCGTTGCAAACATACAAAAATACAAAAATATAAAAATACAAAGCTTTCCTCTTTATAATATTAGTATAGATTACAGTCTCTCTCTTTGTGTATAATATTTTAGTAAAACTTTGCGGAACACTTCGAGGGACTTCCAGGGACCACCGGTAGTGTGTGGATCATAGGTTTAGAACCACTGATGTAGAATGATGTAGGAAGAAGCACAACTTTAGAAACTTTAGAAGGGTCGTGAACGGCGCGAATGGGTATACCGTATGCCGGGTGTACGGACTATGTATTTGATTGGACACCTCTACGATTCGAATGGCATACAAACGCCACTTCGGCGTCTGTAAAGCAATATTAGATCTATTTCATGCTATCGCCTCTCAAAGGCTTATTCATAGTTAGAGATACCAGATGATAAGAATTTTCCAGACTTGTCCGACATTACGTATAAACATGAAGGAGAGCATTATATTTTTGTATGTTTGTAATGAATAAACATAAAAAGTACTGAACCCATTTTAAAAATTCTTTCACTATTAGAATGCTACATTATCCCTAAGTAACAAAGGCTATCAGATTTTCGGGAATTCATCCCTTAAGGGATAAAAATAGCGGTTGGAATTGGAAGTCACTCTCATACAAACCAACTTCGTCAGTTTTAGAGTTATAAAACATGAAAATTTTTATGTAACTTCATAGTTATAAACAAAAGTTAATAATTTTAACAAATTTTTTTGGAAAATCATCCCTTAAACTCCTTAAAGGGTTAATTAACGGGATGGAGCTGAGTATGCAACTTCGTCATTTATGAAGTTTAAAACATGAAAAATTATTACATCAAGATTAGAAAAAAAATTAACAGTAATGGGTTTTTTTAGAAAATCATCGCCCAATGGGTTCATTAAGGGGGGTGCAAGTTAGCATGACAACTTCGTCAGTTTTGAAGTAAAACGGGTGAAAAGACAATAATTGTAACGCGGGGAGGGGAGGGGAGCAGGAGCGGGAGAGGGAGAAGGAGGAGATATGCACTCAAAAACTATAACGGCTAAGAACGGCTGTACCGATTTTAATGATCTCTGATTTGTTACATTCTTACGCGATACGAAGTTCGCCAGATAGCTAGTCTTTCATAACTGAATGTAAACATGTGAATAATTCCATACAGCCAGATACGCAGAGCTTATACTTCTGCGAGTTTGAGTGAATGAATGAGGATCAACATTATGTTCATTTTACGATACTCTGGGCAGGTGTGACTGTTCCTCAGATAAAACTCGTGAGAGCTCCTTCACAAGTACAACTAACTGTTCGTGTTTTATTAACTAAATAAATTACAGTTTTTTAATCCTAAAAGCAGGTGTCAGGCAGCAAACTTACTCTAGCAATTAAAATAACAGCAACACTAAAAAACGTTATAACGGTTACTATAGTTCGAATCATCGAATATGTATGACAGGATGTTTGGGATTGTATAACTAGTTTTGCATTTATAATTAATAACAATAAAAAACAACTATGTTACATAACTTATTATTTAAGTGCATATTTGCATCTAATTTACTTTTTTCTATATTCTTCTAAATTCCTGATCTCAAATAATGATGTACCTAATCCAAATTAAGAAAAAATAAAAAGTTGTGGGGAGTTTAAAATTAGAACTGTATCAAAATTTGTCCAAACACTAATTATGGAATAAAAAAATTAATACCAACAACCACAGCCAAACTAAACAGCGTTCTTTAACAGTTCGAAATTCAAAAACGTCAAAATAGTCGAATGATTTTGATCGGGGAGCGACTAGCGAGGCAGACGACACTCGAAGCGAGTGGCGTCTTTACTTATGTAGCACCGACCGGCTGACACTGACCCCTGTAATGTCACCCCGGGACCGTAGAGTTCGTGTGGAGTGAACCAACCGCGGGGGATGCGGGAGGTCAACGCGTGCTGGGCGAAACGGTACCGACAATACATAGATGTATGTACGTAGTAGGTAGCGGGGTGGGCGAGTACGGTGCGCAGCTATGATATTATATTTTAATTATTATATTAGTAATTATAATATGTAACATTAATTAACCTTGACTTGCGTTATTAACGGAGATTTAATTTTAAATGCCACATTAAAGAACTAACATTCTTCAGTTATCGGTTGATATTTGTAAATATACAATTATAATCAGATTAATATTCGGCTGGGGAGTTTCCACCTTAATTCACATTAAGTGCGTCGATTAAGCTATGCTGAATTGCACATAAAGTCAAATAAGTACTAGAGAAAGTGTTATATTTTAGAGATAAGACTATTAATATACGTAGCTTAGTTTGCCTGCCTGCGAAGGAAGGATTCCCGGGTTCGGTTCCCGGCCGGGGTAGATACTTATGGGACAGATAAATACTTGTCAGATCATGAGTCAGTCATATTTTATTTGTGTTGTCCATAATGTCATGTCCATGCCACCCGCGGGCCGCGAAACAAAAATCCAGTGCGGGGGTGTGAAAGTGCAAATGTTTTTTATTTCTTTACGTTTATTACGTACATTTATTATTATTATTATTATTTATCTGTGACTGACCGATTAAACCGGGATCCTTCGCAGGCAGGCCCACTAAGCGAAAAGAGTATACCAAAAATAGAATGACTGTATCTTTGAAAGGAATTAATAAAATATTCTGTTATTTATGCTATAAAATCGCTTCTCTTATGTAAACTAATATTAAGTTACAAATTTAAAGAAAAGTTAGCTACACAAGCACCATCTTACTACAGAACTGTTCCTGGAAATTCTATTATTACTTAATTGAAGTTTCTATCTCATCAAAAACATAAATGTAAAGTAAAAGCCAATTTAAAAAAAAATGGAGATCTAAATGGGTGCCAAGTTCTGTGTAGAAAAGTATGTGTGTATGAGGTGGTTGTAGTGTACGCACACACCTCACCCGTACAATATAGACATATTTAGCATATAAGCAAATCTATGTACCCTTTCTTTACTCTCATTAGTCAATAAACGTCAGTCATAAGCATCACCCGTTTTTGTATTGTCGACGCTCCTTGGTCCCAACATCGCATGGTCAAAAGTGGCTCCAAATGGTCCGTGTGCACACGGTGCTGCTCGCCAATTCTGTTATAGCTAGAAATTGGCTTACACGCTACCGCGTGTTTAGATTTCAACGAATGGTGGCTAAGTATACATCTCACAAACTCAAATAAGACATTAAAATTCAATTTTATCAGAAGCTTTTTACTTACTACATATATCTAGTTTATCATATACGAAGTAGCCAGGTATCTGAACCTATACAGCAATTCATTCGTCATTGCTCGCCAGCGCACCAAGCTCTCTTTTAGGTCATTTTCAACGCCACAGGTGGCAAGTTAACGTCACAAAAAACATGAGAATGCCAAATTGTTCTATCATTAATTAAAGAAACTCATCAGAGGTTATTATGTTATATGTATCAACTAAAAGCTCTGCATGACGTCATCATAGGCGTGAAATGATACGTTCAGCTTTTAATGTATTATGTATCTCTGTTATATTCTTTTATATCGCATAAATCGCATTATATCATATTTAATATCGGTATTTCGGTATTCAGTTTAAGTATCATACTAGCCTAGCTTAATCTTTTGTGGAATCTCAGCTTTAAACTTACTCGTATTGTTCAAGTCGCAAGACTAAACAATTTTATCACATGTTATCTTTTTCACATCTTAAATGTATTTGAACGACTAGCATCAATCATAATATCCGGATGGCTTTACTATAAACAATATAAAATTTCATCGGAAAATGTTTTAGTAAATGATCCACGGCTATTTATCTTTATCCATATTTTTAACCGACTTCAAAAAAGGAGGAGGTTCTCAATTCGACTGTATTTTTTTTTTTTTTTTTTATGTTTGTTACCTCAGAACTTTGGACTGGGCGAACCGATTTTGATGATTCTTTTTTAATCGAAAGCTGGAGGCTGTCATGTGGTCCCATATAAATTTTATTGAGATCTGACAATGGCATCCGTGAGAAAACCACATAAGTCGTAAATTTGTGTTAAGATGTGCGCGACAAATTGACGAATAACTCAATATCACGCCAACCGATTTCGATGATTCTTTTTTTAATCGAAAGCAGGCACTTGTCATGTGGTCTCACATAAATTTGAACGAGATCTGACAACTATGTAGTTTTTGAGACTTTGAAGTCGGTTATTTTTTGTTAGTAAAATTTAGATTATTATTTTACCGTAGTTTTCACATGTTTTTTTGTTCCGAAGAAAAATCGGAACCCTTATTGTTTCGTCATGTCCGTGTGTCCGTCCGTCTGTCTGTCTGAGCAAAGCGCCGAGATCATTAGTGCTAGAAAGCTGATATTTGGCATGGATATACATATTTTATTAAAACTTCAGAATCGTAGAATAAAATATTGAAAAACATTTTTTTCAGGGTACCTCCCCTACAGGTATTTATTCGTCGCGTACCCTATAGTGTGGGGTAACGTTGAAAAGTTCTAAAAATATTATGGGTCTTCTAAGACGGTTTTTGGAATTAGGGGTCAGTTTGCGAAATATTTGACTTTAAAGTGCTAATTTTGGTTGGAGTCAAGTGTTTCCCCCCTCCCTGCCGGTTGGAGTTGGGCAAGTGAAGTAATTCTCAAAAGTTGGTTATATGATGAATTTACAAGGAAAACTACCACGACTACGTTAGCATAAGCAGTTAATGAGTAATAGTCTATAAACTTACCACTACGGAAACCTACATTGCGCGTGGCCTTACACGCACTTGCCCGGCTTTTTTAAATTTGTTCCTTGATAATTTACGGTCATATTTAATCTTAATCGAATTTCCTCGTTGTAACTCAGTTTAATATACGTATAACTTGTTTAACGTGATCCTTTCGACTTTTTGAAATTTCATGCAACAAGCACTAGTAGTAGTATTTTATTTACCACAAGAAAATAGGCTAACGATTAAAAAAAATTGTGATGCTATCAAATTAAATGTTCTTATTCTACTCATAAATTAAATTAAATAACAAAAAGGAAAATGAAATAAGTTTGTCCTGAATCAAACTCATTGAAAGCTCACATTTTCCTTTTTGTCACGATGAGCAATCAACGATTATAAAAATTGATGACCAAAAACAAATGCGACACTTTCATGCGCACGGTACCGCTCCGACACAAATATATAGCTACGTACCGTTCACCTACATTTATTTGTACACCCACACAAGCGCGGTTTATGGCTCACGCAAACACGTGCACACCAACGAGCTTTACCGCACACACAAACGCAATATTTTATTTGACTCTGTGAGGATAATTTTGCGATTTTTACCGCCAGAGACAGTATTTTTTTTTGTTACAGGTATTTTATGCCAGGAATACGGTTTTGGTGAATTAAGTTCGCAGACGGTTTTATATTAAAACTGTTGACATTCCAACTTTCAAATCGTCTCGTAGACATTGTAGTGTAGACAATAGGAAATTAGTAATTATAGGGACATCTGAATTTGTCTCATAGACTTTTGTGCGTTAATTATGCAAAACAAAACCAGCCCTGCTGCGACCAAAATACGGTTTATTATGGGATACTTAGATCGTCCCAACATACCGCGAATGCCTCGCCCTCACGTGCCCCGGTCAGTGCCTAACTTGAAACTTGAAACAATACAAATACAATTCATTTACTAAGAACCAGCTTAATAAAGAATTTGACCTTATCAAGGACAATTTTCCAGACAACCTGAAGACAAAAGAGACAACACGAGTGGACGATTTTAACTGCGAATAAAATGTCATATGTATCTCATTGTTATGTACATAATATCCTTTGCTTAAATCTTGTCAACATTAAAATTGGGCAAAATTAAGTACATTTGGTTACTGACTCGTGGGCCGTGGCCACATCAATAGATGACTAACAGGATATTTTCCTGCTGTCTGTAGTTTCGTTTTGTAAACATTTTTTTTTATTAGTCAGCTTACAAGTTCATTCATCATTCTTTCGTCAACTATTCGAACTTATTCTGTATAGTGTACTAGCGATCTGCACGTGGCATTGTCCGTGTTTTCCGGGATAATAAGTACCCTATAATATCTTATTCCAGATCCAGGTCTAGCCGTAGGTATGTTAAGTTTTTTCGTGAAAGGATATACAAAAATCCTTCGCATTAATGTAACAAAGATAACATTATATTTGGTGAAATCCGCCCTAGTGCTAGAAGTGCTAACACAGTGCTAGAAGTGCTAGAACTTACAGTTTGACGAGACGACCTTTATGAGTGTTTAAAATTTTAAAAATACGAATCTGGGTCAAATTTTATAATATTAGGTAATGTAGCAATTATAATTTTGAAATAATCTGTTCTGAAGTAACGTGCTTCAGTATATCTCCTATGGGGTTTTGTTCTGCTACGAAGAAACAGCTTCTCCAACCTTCGGTTTTGAGAAGATAGCTTTGAGGTGGAGTCATTTCAATAGAACGCCAAAAATTAATCCCTGACATCAAATAATTATGTTCATGACTTCCAGTGGCCACGAAAAATTAGGTAGACTGTTCACGAACCAGTACAAAAGGCATCACCTATGGGTTACCGGTTAAAAAGATGAGTGGACTGGACCCAGCATTACTGAAGTCGGGCACCCAGATCGAAACACGTAACTTTTCACGGTCAACTTAGGACTTAGAGTTTATAAGGTGGCAGAACCTCTATACCAGCCATTTGACATTACGGTTTTGAAATGGACCACCTATCATCTCTCGTTCTTTAATTCAAATTATTCATATTTCATAAAAATTTATTAGAAGCCATCGTTATTTTTTGTCTCTTTTCAAGTGAAAGTTGTGATACAATCACTTCGTATTTGCGGACCGTAGTTTAAGAACCGCTGCTTTATGCTATACTATAAGCACAAGTTTCACCCGGGGCGGTACCATGGCCTCACCTATGTCTGCAGTAACAACTGTCTTATAAGCAAAGGATGCTGATTGCCGATTACACTTTACAAGAGGTGACGATCGGTCTTTAAGGGAAGCAAACCATCTGTGACCAACTTTAAGTAACCAATATTTAATAACAGGACTAACCTATGTAACTAACGAATAATAGCTAACTGATAACTGGACCCTAGCGACTACAGTCCCTTCTACAGTTCTATTCGCATACATACATAACAGGTGTCCATGGGCGGCAGGGGATGGTGGCTTGTTTGCTATCCCTATCAATTATTAAAAAGACTAAATAAATACCTATAGCACGCATAGAGTATTGACTCGGGTTTAGACGAAGTGGAACAGCACCCTACAACTACCAAAAGAGGAGACATGGTGCCATCCGTGAAGGACGTGGAATGTACACTACCATAACAATAAGAAACCACTTGTCTCTATGTCTAGTGTCTACTATATTATTAACACAAGAAGTCAACGTCAGACATCCTGCGACATTCGAGTTATAGCCCAGTGCCGATAGCTCTAAAAACGGTAAAAAGTGGAAGAAAATTATAGTAGAATGAAACCTATTGCAAAAGGAAGAGAATATAACGAAGATTATAGGAAAAATAAATTACGGGCGATCTGAGGTCGGGAAGGGGGGGGGGAGGGGGGGTTTAAGGGAAAAAAATGGTTTATCTCGATTTCCGGAAAAACTACAAGTCCTATTGAAAAAAGTTGAATGGCAAAGTTGTAGGTAATAAAAAGATCTACAACTTTTGTATTTACACTTTTTTACATAACCTCAAAATTTATGTAAAAAATTCAAAAAACCACGTTTTTGGTTTTTTATTTTTATCTTTTACAAAAAAAATTTTTTTTTTCACGAAATTTGGTGAAAACTTACCTTTGTATGTCCATAACATACTGTAATTTTTTTGATTCAAAAAAATATTTTTTTCCACCTTATTTTGACCTTAAATCAAAAAAACAACCTTATTTTCAGTCGAAAAATCTCACGTCCAAATATCAGATTTTTTTAAAAAATCGGTATACCTTTTGTTCGTTGGAATCTCTACTTTCTAATGGTATATAAAAACTTATACACTACTATGGTAAATGTTCTCATAAAATGCAATGAAACGACTACTATTTTCGCAAAAAAAAATCGGATTCCATTGATTGCATATAAGATTGCAAAAAACATGCGAAAATAGTAGTCTTTTCATTGCATTTTCTGAGAACATTTACCATATTAGTGTATAGGTTTTTATATACCATTAGAAAGTAGAGATTTTTGCAAAAAAAAAATCGGATTTCATTGATTGCATATGAGATGGCAAAAAACATGCGAAAATAGTAGTCGTTTCATTGCATTTTCTGAGAACATTTACCATAGTAGTGTATAGGTTTTTATATACCATTAGAAAGTAGAGATTCCAACAAACAAGAAGACTATCGACTTTTAAAAAAAATCTGATATTTTGACGTGAGATTTTTCGACTGAAAATAAGGTTGTTTTTTTGATTTAAGGTCAAAATAAGGTGGAAAAAAATATTTTTTTGAATCAAAAAAATTACAGTATATTATGGACATACAAAGGTAAGTTTTCACCAAATTTCGTGAAAAAAAAAATTTTTTTTGTAAAAGATAAAAATAAAAAACCAAAAACGTGGTTTTTTGAATTTTTCACATAAATTTTGAGGTTATGTAAAAAAAGTGTAAATACAAAAGTTGTAGATCTTTTTATTACCTACAACTTTGCCATTCAACTTTTTTCAATAGGACTTGTAGTTTTTCCGGAAATCGAGATAAACCATTTTTTTCCCTTAAACCCCCCCTCCCCCCCCCCTTCCCGACCTCAGATCGCCCGTAATTTATTTTTCCTATAATCTTCGTTATATTCTCTTCCTTTTGCAATAGGTTTCATTCTACTATAATTTTTTTTCGTTCCAAAAATTATCGGCACTGGACTATTAATTAAAACCAGTTCAATGTTGATAACTCCGAATCAGCAATGTACGATAGTATCTGATTGTATGATGCCTATCATGTTACGTATGAACTCAGAAAAATGTCGACCAGCAAAAGAGCTGATTAATTGCATGGTCACCATCGCCTATACGTTAACAGCTTCAAGGATATCTAGGTTCCCTAGATATGACAATATGATGACAACAACCAAGGAATGTGTAACATATTTTGTGGTCGATTTTAGATCTATAGTAGCATTGGGTAACAGAAGTAGTATGGGTCCGGTAATAGTATGAGCAACATACCTGTCAACAGGTGGCGGTAGCGGCGCCATCATGTGAGGGTGCGGCGCCATAGGCGGATGCGGCGGATGTGGGTGAAAGGGTGACCCGGGCGGGGCGAAGCCCGGCGCGGGGAAGTGGCCCTGCTGGGGCGGCGGGCCGGGCGGGAAGCCGCCGCCGGAGCCGGGGCGCGCGGAGGGGCTGCCGAAGGGGCCCGCGGCGGCGTAGGGCCCCGCGAAGGCCGGGCCGGGGCCGGGCGTGGAGGGCGCGGGCGACGCGGCGAAGGCCGGGCCCGCGGGCGAGCCGGCGGGCGGCGCGAAGGACGGGAAGGGCTCGGAGGCCTTCCACGCGGCTGGCACGCCGCCGCCCGCCTCCTCCAGCGCCGGCACGCGCCGCTGCAGGCCCACCGACATCTGCAACGTCACCATCGTCACCATCGTCACACCACTGACTTATCGACCTCGACTGCTGGTCACCGACCACCACAATCAGTCAGCCGAGAACCAGCCAACGATTGAACTTAACAAAATTGTTTGTTGTTGGTGGTAAGTTATTGCAAGACCGTCACTGCACTGAGCAATGACCATTGCCTCGTCGTTCGTATGAGTACTAACCACGAGCCAACAAACGACTGAACTTGACCAAATTGAGTAAATAATTGGGAATATTATCGCACTAGAGCTTCAACAACAGCAGCAACAATATCTTGCTCTCATCTTTCACTTATCTAGTTTCGAGTTTTCTTGTTTCAGCAATGTTCATAGACGAAAAAGGAAGGGTCAATTAATAAAGTGTACGGTTTGGATTAGTCACATTATTCGTTACTCTACATATAGCTGTTAATATCACAAGTATAAAATGAAATCCAAAATAAATTACCCTCCAAAAACACCTCCCTTAACATCACAGCAAGGGATGATGGTTCCTTGACGAAGCTCCTGTTCCATTTATTGACATTGTTTAAATTTAAATAATTATTTCCTTAGTATATGAGAGCCCGGTACACATCGCTTAGCGGTGAGAGTCTCTTTATTTCCGTTGATGTATTAATATAAGATAATTTTATTGATCAAATAAATTATGCAATAACAATAATACCCGAACGAGAAATCGATTAAATTATAATGGCATTGTACAAAAAAAAACCGATTCCGATAATTCGATACTATCGATCCTAAATAAAATAATCTGTCTGCCATCCGTCCGGTATTTCCCGGATTTGTCCTAGTTTTAAGGCATCCGGGGTCAGTGTCTATGTTATCATTTATGTGAGAAGATGTTCCATTACGTCATCTTTAACTCTGGGGAAGCCCGATTAAATTTAACCACTAAGCAAAAAATTAAAGTAATTAAAAATTAAAAAAAAAAACCGCCTGCTATCACAGAAGACATCATAGTACATAATCTGCTATGAAAAAATCTATCATGATTATACATTTGTGAAATCCTTAAGGTGAGATCTTTAATTTGATACCCGTAGTGCGTTATTCGATTTATTTTAATTTTTTTATACTCTCATATTTTCCTAAGAAAATAGTCTTACCTACGTAAATTTTTAATATTTCGCTATATTGTAGACGTGGTGTCTACTAAAAAAAGGTCGCCGATAGTCGCGCGATAGATCTTCGGACTTTTGTACCGAATCTACGGAGTATTAAGTGACGATTTACGGATTTTAAAAATCAGATCTGGCAACACTGCATTGGAGTTACTGGCCGCAGACGCCTCAGTGGCTACAATAAGTTCTGTCCTTGTAAGCTTACATACTGTTGCTAGAAAGGCCATTGCGCAAGGGAGACCTGACTACATTTACTGTACTTTCAGTGTACTGTGTTTTTGATAGAAAGTCAGGAACTCCATCTGCTCTACCATCTTTCGCTTGTGTCCTCTTGATGTAAGCCCTTGTGCTTATTGAGGGCAATAAATGATCATCATTTTAGACAACGCGTAGATAGCCTAAAACTTTGGAACAGCATGAAACTTTGTACAGAGGGTCATGTATAGAAAAGTAAACACAATTAATTTAGTATTGTAAGTTAGGTTGTATTATGTTAATATTGTTAGTCTTGTTGTATGTTTTATCATTGTCCATCCTATACGGGATGATGTGGTCGCTCAGCGACAAAATACCTTTAATAATAATAAAGGAAGAGCACAACGTGAGGATTTTTAAAAATTACTTCCCTAAAAGTGTTGCAATGAGTGGTGGCAAAGATCTAAACACGCGGTAGCGTGTAAGCCAATTTTCTAGCTAACAGAATTGGCGAGCAGCACCGTGTGTAATATTACACGAACCATTTGGAGCCACTTTTGACCACCTCATAACTCAAAAACTATTCAACATAAACCTGTCAAATTTGGCTCATCATTTATTAAGACTTGCGAAATACATACGTCTTCTAAATTTCATAAACACATCTCAAACGGTTATTTAGATATTAAAGTCCAAAAATCGAGAAATTTAACACTGACTGACTATAGCTCAAAACTATATCCAACTTCCAGGTGAACTAAAAAGTTAAAATTTGGCATGCAGATAGGTAGTTGGGTGAATACAAAGGAATAAATCTGAAAGTAGTAAATTTTTATCATTTTATGATAATTTTTCAAAAAATTGATTCTATTAGGAACACTTACTTATAACGCCTGAAATTTATGAAGAGCAATCAAAATTAATGACAGGTGGTCATTATGTGGAATATATATAAGGAGTGGAATACCACCCTTAGTTTTTTTTAATCGAAACATATCAGTTTTAGTACTTTGGGAAGCTTCTAACGGGGGGAAGATGTTCAGTGTACGTACGTATTATTTACGTACAGATTAGTGAGACGTCAGTACTCAGTAGCCGTTATTTCATTTTGTTTCATTTGTTTCATTTTTAATGTGTGTAAAATTATTCTTCTCTTATCTTGTATGGCATGCACACCACTAAATTTTGTATTATTTCCGAAATTATACCAGTTTAAAGTGATTCGAAGTATTGTTTCCAAATATATTATGGCACGTTATCTCATCGAACACAAACTACTTATAACTAATAAGAGTATATTCGACTATCGTATTTATTATTATTATTACTGCTATCGTATCGTATTTATTATTATTATAACAGACTGGGATTTAGTATTAATTATTATTTCAATATTTAGCGGACATGAATAGTAGAAGATCATTACTTATAAATAATGAAGTAATAGGTATTTTGGACCACGGTGCACTAACTACGGATTTAGTTGAAGGGCACTATTACAGTTCATGTATAAGGTAACAAAATTAATCAGTAACGTTATGAATAAGTACCTACTAATAATTTCTGTACAAAAAGTAATGATATCCCATCAAAAACATGAATGTAAAGTAAAAGCCAATTAAAAAAAAAGAATTGAGATCTAAATGGATGCCAAGTTCTGTGTAGAAAAGCCTAAAATTTTAGTCACAAGAACATGTAATTCAAGCTTTACATTTGAATTGGCTAGTTTTCATTAGTTAGCAACCAACAAACCAAATTTTAGAAAAGTAACATAGGTCATCAACCTAACAGACTTAACAAAGATAATTATTATACAAATATAATATTATAGCCTAGATAGGTACGTGAAAACTAACCAAGTCAAATGTGGAGCTTGAATTACATGTTCTTGTGACTAAAATTTTAGGCTTTTCTACACAGAACTTGGCATCCATTTAGATCTCAATTCTTTTTTTTTAAATTGGCTTTTACTTTACATTCATGTTTTTGATGGGATTGATTATACCACAGTATATAATTATACTGTATATATAAAAACAAAATTTCTGCAGACGAAGTCGCTGGCACCACAATAGGATAGGATCAGAAATAAACAATCCTTCAACTTAGAATACAGATAGGTCAAAGATCCCCAAATCCCGCTAAAAGCGAACTATCGTAGCGTCAATATCTGAGAAAGGTTTCAAACAAACGCGTGCGTTGTAATAATAATAAAACAGTTGATAGGTATAGCTATAGGTATAGAGTAATCCGGTTACAGATGGCCGGTACCTGCCACGGCTGCCACCAGTGCCACTACTGCTAGTCTATTTCAATAGCCGGTTGCCCAATGCACGCTCGTCGTATCGTAATACGAGAAATTCTTGATGCAGACTAATGTGCTTACAGAGAGTCCGTGTTGCTGTATTTTTAACAGACTTCAAAAAACTTCAAAATATTCATTTCAACTGTATTTTTTGTTTGTTACCTCAGAGCTTTCGACTGGGTGAACCGATTTTGATGATTCTTTTTTAATCGAAAGCTGGTGCTTGTCATGTGGTCTCACTTAAATTTGAGCTAAATCTGACGGGTACTTTTTGAGTTATTTGGAGTCGGTTATTTTTTTGTTGGTAAAATTCAGATTATTGTATTTTTCGAATGAAAAGTTGCATTAGCGGCCTTTACTACAGCTTTACGCTTTACTGTTCCGTGTTACTGGCCAGATACGAAATTTTTAAACAATTTTTGTAAGTGTAACTGACACACTTGTTCAGCATTTTGTGTCAGCTATTCATTTTTAAGTAGGTACTCAGGGAATTAAATTTAGACTACATCGCCACTTAACATCGTGGAGTCAAGCATGAACTTAAAACTTATAAAAAAAATATACTTATAATTTAGCAAGTTCCTTGCTATGGAAAGAGTTGGCATAATACATTTTTGTTTTCGTCCGCTAGCGCAATCAACGATAGGTACCTTTTTAAACGGGAGGTTGCTCTACGGTGTTCCAGGGCGAATTGGTAGAGGACTAAGCTATCGTGTAGGGATATGTGATACTGGTGAACTCGGCCCAATAGCGTGATCTCAGGAGGGCTATTCTCTAAAATACAAACTGTGGAATCTATACTCCATAGATCTTATGGTCCTCTATGTTCTTATGGTCATATAAAAATATTATCTACAAACATTGGCTTCATACAAAATTGTCGCGAAAAGCATTCAGCATTGACGATTTTGAAACATGAAACCAACCATATTACTTTTCAATAAAGTTACTTATTACCTGACTATCAAACCATACAGAGCAATAGGGAAAGGAAGAGTGATTATGTGTGAAAGAGCGACAGTCGACATTTAATTTTAACACCACAAGAACGTGGGCATATTCCCCGAGCCCTTTTTTGCATGCAAATCTAGTAATTGTCATCCATTGCAAGTCTTGAAACAACTTCCTAGCTATTATATAAATTACAATCGGTACAATAGCTCCATCGAACTCCGAAGTGCCTGTCACGCGTGGCGCCAAGGCGAAGCGATCTGTTGTACGTCGCGAAACAAAAACTTTAACGTCTATAAAAAAGGTTTAAAAATAAGTAAACTTGGTATTCGTTGGTATATACAACCCAGTACAACTTAGTTTTATGTGTGGCTTTTATAAAAATAAACAAAAGAGCAGTCGAGTCAATTCAGCTAATATAAAATTATATCAACAAAAAAACCTAGAACATTTTGTTAGAAGCAAAAATATACTTTTTTTCGTAACAAAACTAGTGATTATTACTCTGTGTAATTAGTAACAAATGTAGCGTGTTACGTACATCGCGCGTAATACTGACGAATGCAGAGCAATATTGGGTCAGCTGACTTTCGGTTAGACTATACACGCGTTTGTCACGGTATTCGCTGTGACGCCGGTCCTCAATAGAATTTTACTGCACATGATAAATTACTCCATTGAAACGCATAATAAACTCATTAATTTATAGTAAGTTATATTTGGTCTTTAGTGGATGTAGCTGCAAATAAGATTTAAACGACAAAATGTCAATGATAAATTATATTACAAAATCTTTTAACGTGAAGAGAAAACTTCGAATCCCTTCTAAATAATAATACATTAACTATGGCATTACTGTTTAACCCTTAAATTGACACTGTATGTCGCACCATACACAACATTCAACAAAATCTACAGTCTAACATAAGAGTCGATTTAAAGTTTTCTACTTTTATTCCGATGGTTATATTATTGCACATTTGGTAAAAAAATAAATCCTAGACCTAGAAACATTTCGGTTATTGTAAAATTCAAAATTGCAACGATGAAGAAACAATTGACGTTCGTCAAAGTAAAAAACAATTGTTTTGTTTTGATTTTGACTGTATATTATGTGTCTTTCATTGTTATTTTGTGCTTCAACTGTCTAGAAATACTAATACACGCTAATTTGTACTAAAATAACAAAATAACATATTTTTATTGGGCAACAATCTTGATGTATTTCACCACATACACTGCCAATTACATAGAAAGTTATACCTATATTTGCTTGTATGATGACGTATACATTGCCAATTTAAGGGTATTTTCTTTTGCCCATTTATATTTTTTGTTGTGTTGCCTACTTGCATTTGCTTAGGAGTTTTTTTTTTTTCCTGCAGCAAAAGCAACTAACATGCAGTGATAGAATAATTGCATACGTGTCTGCTAAAAAAGCACCTTCTGAGTGTAGCGAAACATCTGCCGAAGAAGAAAATTAACACGCATGTCTCTTATTCTTCTTCACCACCTCCTTCTCTTAATAGTTCTCTACAAAGATGCTACTATATTCTGAAGAGGAGAGTAACAATGATCAAGGCGAATGCATCCGTTTTATATCCGATGTTTAATAAACGATG
The DNA here is from genome assembly GCA_911387775.1 of Thymelicus sylvestris. Classification (NCBI taxonomy): domain Eukaryota; kingdom Metazoa; phylum Arthropoda; class Insecta; order Lepidoptera; family Hesperiidae; genus Thymelicus; species Thymelicus sylvestris. The sequence goes on along the minus strand of OU426887.1, from coordinate 14,404,955 downwards.
AAGTTTATCCCAGCTCTTCACAAGATCCTAATTGCAGCAATGTACCAATTTTATTCAATTTATCCTCACAGCCTCGATTAAAAACGAATCACCTGCATCTATTGAGAATCCTGCAACTACATTTGCGCATACTCCTGTTTCTTTTATTAGGAAAACCAGGTCAAAAGACCCCGTACAGTACCAATATCTAAACGAAGTTTACTCTGAACTATGAATGGCAAAAGGCTGTCTTTCGTCATACAGCTACAATAGAGGATGTTCACTAAATCTACCTCTTTTTTTCTTTTCTTTTCTTCAGATATCATAACTGATATTGTTTTACAGACTAATACATATTCCGAGCTAAAACCGGAAAATCAACAGTTCAAATTAAAGATGAATTTCACGATTTCCTAGCGATTCATATAATAATGGGTACTGTATAGATGCCCGCTTATATTGATTACTGGAGCCAACGTTTTAGACTTTCTTTAGTCGAGGATTTGATGACTTTGAAAAGATACCAACAGGTGTGCGAGGGTCTGAGAAAAACTGGCAGATTTGAGACATCCACTGGAAATGGAGATAAAAAGACAGCCCACCCAGAGTGCACCGATTGAGGGTGCCAGGACCCAGGATCCAGGATTCAGGATCCAGGATCTAGGGACCACAATAACGTAGGTCATTTCATGGATATGACGCATCAGGGTCGATGCCGCCATGACCTCGGTTATTTGTGTAAAGTGCTGGTACGGTTGTGTTTTGTAACTGGCAGAAACGCGCGCAATTGTCAATTACATTACCATATAAAAAATAATTGTTTTGTTATTGCTTGCTTAGTTAAAATACTTTTTCGCGTGTTTTTTTTAAGTTTTTTTCACTTATTTATCCCTACCGTACATTGGCAAAGTATGCCACAACATACATCTATTTCACTATGTTTTATTTTAAGCAATTGGCAGTGTATACCAGGTCATACATGGTTTTTTTTATTAGTTAGTACATATAGATTTTTTTAAATATTTTTTCTTAGCCTTTATACACCTAAACAATCCAAAACTATTCAAAAAAATTATATTTTTAACAATTTTTTTGTCTGCCAATTTAAGGGTTAAAATAGGTATTCTTCGGTTAGATCCAGTTCTACTCATCTCAAACTTTATTTCTACAAGTACGTTTAGCACTTCAAATTGGCTACTAATATAACTATCTCCATCCAACATCGTTAGAGGCCTATCTGCAGCAACTCAACCGACAATGTATTGTACTTCTCAATGCTATGTAGCCCTAGTATTTAACAAGTTCTGTTGCAAAGTAGTTTATCAATTACATTGTAAAGGGATCAATGCACTTAGCCGCAACACTGAAGAATCTATCACCGATCGAGCGAGGTCGTTCTCGCACTATCCCAGGATAGCGACGGTACCAGTACCGTCGAAATCATTTGCTCTATAAATTAACCTTGATGGTGAGTTGCTATTCACAGAACTATCAAAGTCGAGTAACCCCTTAACGGTTACGGTTAACTCTTACGGTTTACTAACAAAATGTTTTTGAGGTATTATTTAATCTCTGGCCTCTAGTACTAGCCGTGGTGAGATGTAATAAGGTGGAAATCACCTCTGGGCTGTGAAGTGAAGATTACCAGTGGTACCCGATTTAAGCAGATGTTCTATAACCACTAGATTGGGCTTAACAGCCGGGCAGCCCGCTGGCGAGTTCGGTAAATTCACTCATTTACTCCAATTTTAACCTGACCGGTTAACTACTTAATCGACCGACTTGCAACTTCGAGGCGGTCAGTAGTTAAATAAGTGACCGTTAGTGGAGAAATTTATAAATCGCTTTTATTCCTGTTTAAGCCGTCGGAGTTGTAGTTAGATGTCAGTTATTAAAGTTTATGTTTTGAACACTGGCTTTACAAATTTCCGTCACTAGAAGTAGCTGATGTGTTGAAGAAATAATAGAATTTCTACACTAGTGACTTCGAAACATCCCTGTTCTAACTAGCAAAAATAACTAGTACCTACAGGTACATATAGATAAAATAGACAAGGTAGCGGCGTAGTTGACAAATCGAATACACCCCGCAGTTGTGAATGGTCCATGGTTAGAGTCCTGACCCCTCGTATCTCATAGATAGCGTCGTTAGCTATGTTAATAATTAACTTGTAATCAAATTTATTTCTTCTTATCATTATATTGTGCAAGAATTAATATTACAATCTGAAACCTTGGTAGCTAGGATAAGACGCGACTTTAGTTATTATTTACTAACGCTACGAAAAAGATGTATTTTTGAAGATAATTATACTTCTTTTGGTGCGTTTGGAAAACTGAGGCTAGAATTTTTACAATGCGCACCCGCACCGACAGCCAAAAAGCGACATGATGAAGTTAGCTGTAGCTCGAGCACGAATATTTGCGAAAAAGTATTCGTATCGTTAACGTAAGCAATTTGTATGGCATTTTTTCAAAAGCGCCCCTATCGTGCGTAAATGGTACTAAAATGCCATACAAATTTGACAAATTGCTTACGTTAACCATACGAATACTTTCTCGCAAATATTCGTGCTCGAGCTACTGATAACTGTTTCTCAAGTTTCCGTATTACGATGCGCGCGCACACTGACAGCCAAGAATCCATATGATAAAGTTAGCTGATAACTGATTCCTTTTACGAAGAGTTGAGGCATAGCCGCATACGGGATAAAATCTTTAGGAAGCTATTTTTGTTGTGTTACGCTAAAGAAGTATAACTTCTTTCGTGCGTACATAAGTACCTACACACACACACTCTGCAATATCTACATAAGTAACACCAAAGACAAGAAAGAAAGAAAGAAGGGAGACTCGCACATTATTTTTGGCTCTATCACTACGGCACAGTTAAAAATATTTCACGGTGGATTATTTTTTAATGGAAGTAGCCGGCAAACGATCTGACAATACATCAGATGGTGAGTAGCAATTGTCGCCCATGGGTATCAGTAACACCAAAGGCATCACTGATGCGTTGCCGGCCAAGAGAGAAGAAAAAGAAAGAAAAGATTTCAGGAGTGTGGTAGCCTGGCAAGAACATAACATTTGTACTTGCGTACTAAACTGAGTAGTACAGGAAATACAGAATTACGTACTGCCTGTGAAAAGCAAGCTATTTTTCCTCCAATGTTGCAAGGATAATGAGCAACGAGGACCTCTAAATCTGTCAAGACCGGTATAAAAAATTCTCCAGGCATCCAGTCGCGAAAACAAAATCACGTCAGAGAAATAAAAGCATTATAGGCCGAATATTATGGCAGAATGACGCAAACGATGGTGCACCTGCTAAGTTCACGGTTGGATTTGAACACGCGACCCGCGCACGCGAGACCACATTCCTAGACTATCCGCAGCTACCGTGCTTGGTACTACTTGTCATACTGATCTTGTTAGTGTACTCTTGTCTGAGTAGTCGGTGCTGATGATTTAAGTCCTAAGGGTTTGCTGTAATCTTAATAATCTTCATTTTTTCTCGGTTTGACGCGTTCCTAGTGCACTGGACTGCCGTAGTTGGCAGTAGCTTTTATAAAGCCTGTGCAGCGAGTCATATTTGATGAGGAGTTGGAATTTGAGTATCCTCTACCCACTAGCTAAAAGATATCAACAGCCCATGGCCTTCAAATTTTAATCAATTCCACGTCGCAGGATTACAATGTCTAAACACAGTCAAATACAGCCTTTTGCGATTTCGTTGAAATCGGTGCCAAAATTTTGACTAACTAGTTATATCAATTTATTTTAAATACACATACTGTTTACAGTTCTTTTGCACAGTTGACACAGACAACCCTGGAACTGGTCAGGCACAAGTCAAGGTTTGTACGAGGTCAAGCGTCGCTGTTGGTGATAAAAGGTTTTTTACTGCCTAGGTAGAGTCAGACCGATCATGGCATACAGAGCTTATCATTCAAGTTTGAGTATTATCCGCAATCCGCAGATTGAAGAATCCGAATTACGAATTTTTGTGTTTTTAGACAAAGGTATGTATGATACCTTTGTACAAGATATTTTTAGAAAAAATATTTGCTAGAGACACGGAAGTAGAAGAAGAATTTTTCAGGAATACATAATTATTTTAAATAATACAATTCCTATTTCTTTGGAAACAGTTCTAATTTAGCGGCAACTTGTCGGAGTGACCTGAAGGCTGAAGGCCAACCACTTGCGTTTATTACTTTTCATACACAGTAATAACTATGAAATAATAGAATTGCGTCGGCGGCGTAGAACCTCCTGGTTACAACTAGGGCTTGTAATATCGCAAGGTTTTCAATATCGATATTGATTTTCGATATTTGATGCTAATATCGGAATTCCGATATTAATATCGGAATTAAACAATTTTTTTTAAATAATTTGAATTTAATTTTATATTGTAAAGTAGGACGTCTTGGATAGCAAAAAGGTTTTTAATCAATAGGATAGTGAAATAATAACGTCTTTAATACTGTTTTATTCACGTTCGTTGCAAATATCACCTAAATCTATTCAATTCGGTTTGGTTTTCGTGTTAAAAGTTCACGACCTTAATTTTTTTAGAATTTTTGAATCGCAAAATAGTTTTTACTGATAGACGAAATTCAGCTGTACCAAATGTGACAGCTGTACGGCAGAAGCTATGCTTTATACAAGGATAAAAGCTGAAGTGACTTGAAATATCGCAACACATTTGCTAGGACGCCTAGTTTCCTGGCAGCTGCCTTAACTTTGGTTTCAATAATACGCTCAAATTTAAGGTTCAAGGATATCCAAATTTCTTGTGGTGGGAGTATTTCAAGGATGCATTCTGAAAAGTAAGGCCAAAATAAATGCTTCTGTTTTTGTGGCGTTGAATTTCACAAGGTTGGCGTCGCCCTATTCCGTGACTTCAGGCAGTGATTCACTCTTTCAACCCGGGCCTCTCTTCAGACTGTATTTTGGTCGTTACTGGTCGGAAGCTTGTCAGGTATCGCTCGACCAGATCGTTGATATGCAGCAGGAATAGAGTTCTGGAGATAAAAGATCTCTGAGAAAGTCCGGCAATGTTTGTGATGTAAGGTTGCTTGGGACGAATAATCTTTGATAACGACTCTAAATGAACGTTCACTCAGAAAGTCTTTAACCCAGCTGATCAGGCCAGGGAATAGGACATACGCAGGAAGCATGATTAATAGGCTAACATGCTAAACCGTATCGAAGGCCTTCGAAATGTCAAGGGAACCGCCTCTACATTATTCTTAAGGTCCTCGCCCCAGATACGAGTGAGTGAGATACGCTAGAATGCGGTAGAGTGGTATGCGTTAGGCTATAGCGCTAGGGTCACTAAGGAGATCATTGTGTTCTAGGTATGCAACGAGGCGCATGTTCAATAATAATCTTCCTGAGTATGTTGGTAATTGAAATTGGCCGTTAATTAGCAGGGTCAGCTCGATTGCCATTCTTGGGCACGGACTGCACGTTGGCAAGCTTCGATGCCTGAGGCACTATGCTCTTCTTAATTGAGAGACGAACCAAGCGTGGCAAAACAGTAGATACCTGGAGAGCTTTGTTCACGTCTAGACATCGAAAGGTTTTAAAAACCTTTGTTGTAGATGTGAACCTCCGATATACAATGGTCAATGAGGTATCTACGGTAAATGGCCATTGACAGTTAGATGCAAATTCTCAGCAACTAGAGATTCGTACAGATGATCTGCAGAAGATGATGAAATTATTAGGTATACCGAGATTAAGGAGATAAATTATGTTTGGAATAGATTTTTTCCGTGTCGCATTATTCGTGCAGTAGGCTGAGCAGACTCACAACAGGAATACGGTTAAAGATATTAACTCTACCTCCCTACACAGCTAAAATATTTATACTTACTTGCTCAATTTTATGACCTAGTGGTCAATATACCTTGTGGCACGCATTAAAATCATTTTGTTTAAATTAAAATAAAAAACTTACTGATTCCGATATTACGATATCGAATCACTCAGTATCGGAATTGTAATATCGGGTTTCACGGTCCGAGATTCCGATATTTCGAGATTCCGAGATTCCGATATTCAAGCCCTAGTTACAACCCATTAACGGCCCACCCCGTTGCGGGTCATTTGTCGATTCGAAGTATCAAACGATGGATAAAAAATATCATGATCATAATTCATAACTTTCTTGCTTAGCTCGGGTCTATCCATGATGAAATAATTGATACGGCCGTACTGGGTCATCCACGCTGGCCAAATGCGGAATGCGGATTTGACTTCACAGGCGTTTGTAAGGATTTTGTAGATGTACAAGTTATGTTACAAGAGACTTTCCTTTACCGAAGCAACGTATAACAAATGAACTATATAGTCCCCCGTACGGGTGAATAACTACCATGGCGCAGCTATGACTGACAAAAATGGATATAATGATAATCTAACCCTTAATTTAACCTTTAATATAATTATGACACTAATACCAAGCAAAAAACACAAAAATTATGATTCACAGTGTGTGCGCAGTAAATAAACAATTAAAGTGAGAAGTCCGAATGGAGTAACGAGGGACAAGGATAATCATTATTATTAGCTAGGTCTTTGCAAGGTCGTCTTAATTTATGTTGTACAATGACAGAACTTTGCGATTAGTAGGAGGTCGAGTGAACAGACGAAACGACGGGGAGTAAGACTATCGTCGCCCATGACTTTCGAGCACGGGGATCAGAGATGCGTTACTGGCAAATAAGTATGCGGTCACTTAGTAGTTTTATTGTTTAAGGGCTGACGAAGAAGCAGACGGGCCACCTCATGGAAAGTGGTTACCATCGCCTATGGACATAGCAACACCATGGGAGTCGCCAATGCAACGCCAGCCTTATAGAAGAGCTCTTCTTAGACCTTTATTCAAGAACCCTATGTCATAGTGATCCAGGAATATTTTAAGATTGACTGCAATGCAGCAAAAAAAACTCAATTTAGAACAAAAAAATATATAATTTGCGATGTATGTAATAATGAAACGAAATTACGTGTAAAAGCACTAAAAGCCTAGTTATTTGCATAAAGAAACAAAAAATGGCGGAAGGGACACATCCCAGCGGCATTCCGGGAACCGGCCAGCAACTTCGGGGAAGCGCTCCCCTAGGGTGCAATATCGCGTACATCATTCACAATTAAATACACGCCAACGTAAACATGTTACTGTTTACCTGCAGGCGATTTTCGACCGTATTCTTAGGGTCTGTCGCGTGGAGGCAGGTAACCGAAAAGATAACAGTCTCTTTCGTTATAACTCGTACTCTTGTTTGGCCTAATAGTTATTTGACATGTAGCTTGTAGGAAGCAGCTAACACTTCTTGAACCCTTTAAGAAGTGTTAGCTGCCTGGTCTCTTTAGGAGTTCATGATATGATGGAGATTTACAGACGTGCACTTCAAGCTTCACGTTTTTGTCACGTGTTCGCAAAGTGGTCGAATTTAGACCAGTATACCTAATTATTGATTATAAAAAAAATATATATTATAAGTACATCAATATTCAATAGTTAATTACTCAGTTACTAAATAAATCGTTGTTTAGAAATGAAGAAAAACAATTGACAAAGTCAAAGAAAAAGAAGTGTAACTCTTATCTTTCTGCATATTAATACACGAAGCGACGACGTACAAAGATATTATGAGGTAATAACGTGATTTTTTATAAATATTTTTTCCTACAACATCCTTACGGAAAGCCCTACCACCAAGCGAGGTCATGAGGTTGAGGCAACATCACATACGTCACACGGTGACATCATGAAGGCCTGAATCACGCTATCAAAGTTTTCTGCATCGATTGCATTACAACGCTCCGACAACATCAGTTGGGCTTGGGGCTCGGCCGTTTATACAACACCACCTCGCCTGACGGGAGATCTCTCTTTGCCAAACTGGTGACCGCAACGTGACGACGAAGGTGCCCCCAAAAGGTCTTTAATTTACACATTTTACAGGACAAAGCAAAACATTAAAGCGGAGCAGAGAACACGCGACCAAGCCAGGTTGCCAAGTGCGCAGAAGCGTGATCGAATCCCGCCAAGTGCGCGAAAACATCTTGCGGAAGTCTTATTACACACTTCAACGACGTTGATTCGTCCAACACTGTCCAAATTGAAGGTTTTAATACAAAAGTAAACGATTCAATTCATTACTTAATAATAATTTGTTAACGACTAATGAATCCTAACTGGGACATGAGTTCACATGAGCAAATGAAAATAAGGAAACATTTAGTTCCTTTGATCCGTGAACGGTGGCGCTGCATACGATGGACACATAATGAAATTATGAAGTGTATATATACATTGACCTTTTTCAATAATCTATCGATACAATCCATGGATAAATTAATAAAGTAAGTAATAAGAACATTAATCCATTACAGTCTTTTTGTGTTTAGGCAACTGACTTGAAGATTATGAGTAGATAGAGTATTAAGATTTAAGAATGCCAAAGTCAAGTGTATGATCTGGATCAGTATTTCTTAAAGTGGGCGACAACGCCTTGTAGGCGATTCAGAACAGGGGCTGTAGAAGCCTTAAGTACATATGGAGGCGTAAAATGAATTCATGAAAGAAAGCAAATTATGATTATGTCTAGTACCTATATAACATTGAAACACTAGTTTCTAAACTACAGGGCGAAAACTAGATACACTTTTTTTTAGCAAATTATGGCCATACTATGGTGGTTATCACAGACATGTATAAAATATCTGTGGTGGTTATAAAAAATAGTTTAATTTTAAAAATAGCGATCAGCATCGACCCTTTTCAATAATCTAATCGTAATCTTTGGATAACTTACAAGTTAGTAGGTAAAGTTAACAAAATTAACACTATAATACTGCTCAAGTGCCTAACACGCAACTGACTTCAGGATTACAGATGAACAGAATTCAGAATGACGGCCGTAACAAGCTGTAAGACAGGTCTTACATTATGATTGGTAGCGCTGAAATAATTACACAAAATTCAGGTGTTGGTCAATGTGATCGGATCAGCCAAGCTACAGAAACCAGTCTGTAGCGCCGCCGCGGCGCCGGGCCCACCCCTGTCATTAAACCGGCTGCAAGTCAAGCCAAGGTCAAGGTTGAGATGATAACAAACCGGGATTACGAATTAAAAATTCCACAGTACGAATCAACTAAAACGCCGTGTGTAGTAAGATTTTTGGACATGATTGAAACATTGCAGCGTCTATGGATTAAAGAAACTCCGTCTATACGCTTTACTGCGGACGGACGGCACCGGTTACCATGGCAACGGCAGTAGCAACTACACCAAATTATAAGTCAAACTAAAATGATTAAAAGTACCCATGCCCGTGGTTTCTACAGAACAAGTGTTCCAATTTTTTTATTAATTACAGTCGTCAATGACAAACAGAAAAAGAAATTACCAACAAATAAAAATTAAAAGCGAAAAATAAAATAAACCATTTACGCCCCAACTTAGAGTCACTAACGGTTACTTTAATCGCTCCTTCCTGAAGAATCACCCATAGGAATCACCATACAAATTCTGTACTAAGGAGCGGTTAAGTAATCGTTAGTGACTCTGGGCGTTAGTATTATAAATTAAGATCCTAAATTAACAGTAAATGAATAATTTTGAGACGGCGTCAAACAAACAAGCAGTGCATGCGATGCACACTGCAGCAGCAGCGCGGCGAACATAATCTTTTCACCGTTTGTTTTTTTCATCTGATTTGCACCGCCTCAAAATTATTTTTTGCTTTTCAGTTTTTTTCGTTGGTAATTTTTTTTGCTAAAAAGTTATTATTTTGAATTTTTAAATGCTATTATAAATATTGAGGGTGATTTCCAATATTTTTTTCATGAAAATTAGTTATCATAAATTACCAAGTAAAAATGTAGTAAGTGCAATATCATCCTCTTTTTGAATACATATAATATCATTGATCATCCCCTATTTTCGTACCTTTACGGGTAAAATTTTGTTTCCAAATTTTTATGAGAATAACTGCAAGGTATACAGTAGTATACACTAATTTGACTAATTACACTATCCAATAAAATATTGGGGTAATCGGTAAAAATTGCGTGGGTGAACAATCAATCATCCCCTATTTTCGTACCTTTAGGGTAGGAATAAATTTTCAAATAAATGGGACCAACTTCAAAACATCCCCATCTATTAATAAATAATCATCAAAGTCGGACCAACCTGTACCGATTGCTGCGTGATCATACATTAAAAAAATATATATTCGTCGGTTAATAAAAATAATGTTTTTTTATTTGCCATTTACGACTTTGCATGACCTGATGATGCAAGAAAACAAATGACTATCTCCAATAAAACATCACATATTATTTTGTTTTTGTTCATTATTGCGTATGTAAATTTTTCATAGTTCGAACATTGAAGTATTCGAATGTGAGTAACATCCTGTTTTTCGAACGTTCGCTCCACACTTATTGGATTGCGTAAAGCCGCTCATGATCAAGACAGCTCTATAGAATTATTTGCGATATTTTTAAGTTGAAAATATGAATCTAACATAGATAATCTTAAATATTGCGCAGGCGCATTACAATCGGACAAGAGTGTAACGATGTGTAATCGATGCCAGATTTTTGGTAGGAATTCTTGAGTCTTAATAAATAAAGGATCACTGCAAATTTTAATATTTATTGTACTTTATATAGAAAAACTTTTAAATTATTTGAATTGTTTTATGTTGAATTCAAAGTTTAATTAAATATTTTTTTCTATGTTTAATTTGAAATGAGTTAATCAATATTAGATAATAATATTATAAAGAGGAAAGCTTTGTATTTTTATATTTTTGTATTTTTATATTTTTGTATTTTTGTATGTTTGCAACGAATAAACTCAAAAACTACTGAACCGATTTTAAAAATTCTTTCACCATTAGAATGCTACATTATTCAGAAGTAACATAGGCTATATTTATTACTAGAAAAAATTAGGAATCCTTGCTAAAACATCAGTAACGTGAACCAAGGTGTGAAAAAAATTGCTTAAAAATCACTTTCATCGCATACGCTGCGAAAACTATTGACGATAGAACAAAAAAATGTTCTACAATATTAGAGAACATATCAATATCTACAAAAAACCTCGCGATACTATATGTCCAACTATTGTCGTTATGCCACTATAACCACTTTTTACATTTTAAAAGTTAATAAAAAAGATGACCAAAATCAGAGCATGAAAACCATACCTTCGTATTAATCCTTATCCAAATAAATCATTTAATATTCAAAACTGTTTCAGTACCTATAGATAACTTTTTGAATTACTCAAATCGGACATTCCATTCAGAAGATAATACGAATTAAGGAAAACACCGCCGCCGCGGCCGCGCAATGACCAGTGTGGCCCCACGCAAAGCAGCTTAGCGTAGGCCTTTATATACTAAAGCAATAAAATGTAAATAGATGTATGTATGTACAAAAATGTAAATAGAGGAATGTAAAAAAATTAGTTCAAGTAAAAAAATAAACACATTACGAATAAATTACTTGAGTAGGTACATGGTAGGTACATAAAACTTAAAAAACAATTTTGATAAAAATGTATAGTATATTATAAAAAAATAAAAATGGGTTGGCAAGTACAAATTTGAAATTTAAAGAAAAAAACACATAAGTAAGTATGTCCTATAAAAAGATAATAAATAAAAACAAATAATAAATAATAACGTTTCACACTCATAGCCCCCACACTAGGATTCCCTGTGTCGTGGGTGCCATGGACAACACACTAGACAAGGACATTCACACCCAGACCGAGAACAGAAATTCAAACTCATCATTCAAATTTCCGCTTCGCTGGGAATCGAACCCAGGCCCCTTGGCGCGGCGATCCGGCATGGTAGCCATTGCGCCACACGGGTCGTCAAAACATAAAATCTATATATAAATTACGTGTCACGTTGTTTGTCCGCGATGGACTCCTAAACTACTTAACCGATTTTAATCAAATTTGCACACTGTGTGCAGTTTGATCCAACTTGAAAGATAGGATAGCTTACATCTCAAAATAAATAAATAAACTTTTGACAGAACGAAGTCTGTTCGGGCAGCTAGTATTAGATAATAATAAAAAGTTGTATTAGCTTTTGACGAAGGATGTCATGCTTTTCTGAGAGATTAAATCTACAGGAATAGAATTTAACTTCTTATGAGAGTTTGAAGTTCAAAAAACTGGTGTTGCTGTCTATCGTGATTCGTGATTCATTATGGAGCTTTAAAAAAATAAAACCATTGGGCTACCATAACATATAAGTAAGATAATAATCACATAAAATGGTATCTACTTCTTGGGTTATTTATTATTTAAAGTCATTTTCTATCATATTATTAAATACAAAACTACAATCTAAGCTGTCTAGAACCGAATAAAAAACGAACAATTTTAATCATGGGCGATAGGAATCTATTGAACAAGACATGTCGAAATGTTTTGTACCACAAGCAATGATATTATAATAGAGGTTGACCACAAGTGCGAAAGTTCTCGTCGCCAATGTCAACACGACAATACATCGTGTCCACAGAGTATTACACACTACGTTTTTTTTTTTCGAGTTGTCAGCTGAACGGACACTAGCAAAAAATTGTGATTGTATTTATAAGATCACTGATCATGTGATTGTAACTGGCTTAAAACTCAATGTTATATTATGCTTTAAAATGAAATTACATCGTACCCGGTATTAGATAGTTCGATAAATAATAGTCGTTACAAATGTCGGAAGCTTGCAGGCATAAAACGTCCCGACAGACTAGTACGCTTGCCAGATAAACTTAATTACAAAAATTAACAACTCACCATTCTAAGCCATGGATACCTCTATACTCTATGTTCCAAGTACAAAATCATAGATGCAGTACTTAAAGATTCAGCCACTGCGGGGCCGCACATGAGACAGAGAATTTACGTTTCTTGGAGGTTATTTTACTGAAATATAACTTCTTACGTGCTTTAACATAGGTACACACACACGTTTTTGATTAGCGGTATTTTTCGTGTCCATGAATGACGTCGTTGCTCGAACGCAACATAGACACAATTATTTTGTGCTCCAAGTAACCCACAAAAATGTTGAAAGTATTGTACAACATCCAATAGATGCCAATCTTGATTTTACCACCGTGTCATCTTCAAAAGCTGACGCAGTCGTGTGCGTCATCCGTCGAACCCTAACGTGTACCTACTACCTGTGTATCATGACTCGGTGATCCGGTGAGTGCAAGGATCCTAATACGGAAATTTAAGGCCAAGAAAACCTTATGTCAGTCTTTCTCAATGTACGCGATAAAGCCCCCTCGTGGGCGCTAAATACACTTATCGCAATGTACTATTAATGGCATTAAAAATACAAGATATTGAGGTTGATAAAAAAATCTGAGATACCTTATTCCTATGTTTGGACACCGCTGTTCCAAGGAAGCGGTGTGGTGGTGCATCGGTGGTGTTTGATATTATGTAAGTTTGAGAACCGTTATGCGAATTATGTTGTGATGCGCTCGAGATCTCTCATAACGGTCACTTCCAAAAACATTTTACTGGTATCTATTTTTTGTTGCTGTTGTTGAGTACTTGCATGTTTCATGGGACTATTAAACCATAGATACTATTCTGATGATTGGTTTCGTATTCCTGTACCTTACCTACACTCAAAAATGTGTTTAAATTTCCATGCAGAGATATCGATTAGTCTTATTGTATTCCTATATTATTATAAGCTTTTCAGAAAGCGATTCTTAAAAGAGTATTAGTTTTTAAAGTTAAGCCTTTTTGAGAACTGCTATTTATGGTTTTCTTACATTACGTTGTTTGGTTGTATTGTATACAACGGTCGATTCGAATCTCTGATCAAGGCAATCGCAGATATTGTGTAATTTTTTTATGTGCTGTTGTTTGAAGCGCGGCGAACATGACAAAAATAATCGATAACCTGACATTGAGGTCGAAAAATTACTTTAACTTTAGATGGGTACTGGGGAGTAAAACCTCTATCTATCCATTTCAAGTCAACATTCCCTGCTGTTTTGTGTACCCTGCTGAAAAATAGAGGAGGCTATAGCGCCAGGCCCCTTTTGTTGAAAATTGCGCATTTCTGCACTATACTGTTTAATTATTTTATTTACATTTCCATATAAACATTACAGATAAAAATCTAATGCGTTTATACAGATGCAATGGGTTGAATGTATGTACTGGCCGCTCTGCGAAATACAGCGTGGATGAAAACAGGTCTAATTCCACGGTAACTCGCGGACCAAAACCAATCTGTAACTAACCCTGAATAGTTAATCTACCCAGCTAGCTACCAACCTCCTTCTAAAATTATTTTCGGTCACTCGCATTCTCCCCAGTGGTATGTGGATCCTCCGCTTTCTTTTCGATCGGCAACTCTTCGGTGATGTCTTTGGTGTTACTGATGTCCATGAGGTGGTGACCTTTACTATCAGGCTTGTCTGCTCTTTGATCAGTTGTTTCCATTTTTACTTCGTAAACAGAATGCACCACGAACGAAGATGGGCTTGGCGTCATTGTAGCTATAAGGTTTTTGAAGTGAAAACTTCTATAGTCGCGTTGGGCACTTTTTAGTAGGGGAAATCTTATGGGTTCCCGTCACCGACATGCGGTAATAGTAGTAAGTGAAGTTATGTTGACTACTTGATAATTTTATCTTGTGTATACTGTGCACTGTTTTAACTGTTTCCGATTTAAACTTACAAATAATGAAATTTAAAATAATTTAGACTACAATTGATTTAAAAATTTAAAAAAGAACAGTTTTTCCATTGTTTTGAGTTTTCACTTCTGTCGGCAGTCCTAACAACTGCACATTTTTTTTATTGCCTCACGGCAACTTTTGATATTGATTTATTGGTGTGTCCTTACGATGTTCAGTAGGTACGAGAGAGAGGCTAATGAAATGGGTTGACGTCTTGACGAGTGTTTCCCTTAGCAGTATTTCGAGAAAAATGCGTTTACGTAAAAATAATTAAGTATGAAATTGAGATGCGAATTTTCTTAGTGTTCTAATGAGGACAGAGTTATTTTGCTAAGCTCATCAGATGCGTAATTTTAGTACAATAATTGTAGCTTTGAGTGGTATCAAAAAGCTATTATCTCATTATGTTTGAGATACCGCATGAGATCTTGCGCTATAATAACTTAACTGTTGTTGCGTTTTTATGCATATTTTTGTCGTCTCGAGAATAGCAGGGTTTATTGGACCTTTTGACCTGATCTGGTTGCCAGGGTCGAGTACATTTTTAAACGTTTTCATTTTAAATGCCTTTTTTTTCACAGCATTATATTTAACAGTGTAATTTCTAGAACAGCTGGTTCATGTCTATCAGAATTTAAAGACCATAATATTGTATTGGTCATTGCCGTTTTTAAGTTAAAGATGAAAAAAAAGAAGCCAATAATTTCATGGGATTTTGTTCTATTGAACTCGGATTGAATTGTGGCACCACTAGTGTTCTTACGAGTTCTGGTGCATTCCTATGCCCAGGATTACTAATGGTGGAGAGGACACTTTAAGTAAATAAAATAACACTCATTGCATACCTACTACCTCATAATTTTCGACATGGTTTTCGATAGAGGTCGGTTGTTTGTTGTTTAACCTACGAGTACATGTTTAGAGGCTTCGGTGGGATGTTCTTCAATTCGATTTTTACCACCAAAACAGGAAGATTTTGTAAAAGAATTAGGTGGGAACTCTGATATTTTAAACGGATTCGAAATGAACAAAAAGTAAAAGTAGGTACCTATCCCTTGAGGTGAATCGTCAGTAACTCAGTATAATATGTATAATAGCCGTGTGGTGTGGTGTGAGGGGATATAGAATAAAAAATATACCGACAATCGTGTGGGTTTCAAGTATTCCGATGCAAACCCGTAACTTCATGTTGATTCAGCGCGGTTCATTATATACACTCCCAGATATTATTATGAGATGGTAGACTAGTCTTCACTTCAGTAACTAGGTACTGGGTACATAGTAGTGAGGTAAAGATGTGATGTGTAAATGCCAACTTTTTTTTTTCAATTAAAGAAAAGACATTTTAAGTTTATGTAAAACAATATTTTGGGGTTTATTGCAAAATTCACAATGTGTGTAGGTATTCACAAATAAATCACGTCCGAATGGGTTCATTATTGCATAATCAGTAATATTATTATTATAGACGACGCAAATATAAGTTTAGTTTCGTCATTACATTACACCGCTCGCCTCGGTAGGTGTATTATGGCTAAACAAGTTTTTAGGTTAGCTAAACAGCCAGCGTTCCAGTTTTTTTTTTTTTCGATTACCTGGCCAATTGATTCGCCGTATAACGAACGAACTTACATTTTTTTGTTTTGGTCTTACTATTTCAATTCAAAGTAATTTATACTTTTAACAATGGTTATAGAAATGACTTGAGAAGTTCTTTAGTTAAGTTTGTATTAGCTAGAACGATAGATATTTTAGTTAAAAATGTAAACAAACAATAATTTAGTTAGTAGACTGCGCGTAGGCTGTGTGTTACCGGGCTCTCATAAGATAACCTATGAAGAGATCGATTCGTAAACATTCCCTCCAAAAAATGCGCCGTACAAAAAAGGGGTTAGGGACCTGCTCGGGATAGAAAAAAACATCGAGAATACGAGGGATAGACCTCCGTACCTCCGTGGTTCGATCAGCGGCCGCCCCGCACGTTAAATATCTCCGGGCTTTGGGGCGGGTTACCCCGCATTTCTGCACACAACAGTAATAACACTGAGCTCAGGCTCGCCACTTACGATGTTCCGGGTGCCTTTCTTCCTCATACGAACATCGCACGCCGTTTATCCATTTAACTATTTTAACTACACTACACTGACACTACAATCCACTCGCTCACTGACATCGAAGATTTAGTTTTTTTTTGGTGGCGTTGTCGCGTGCCGCGTCTGCCGGCCGGCGGGAGGGAAAAAGCGCACACGCAGGTAGGAGCCGCCACGGCGCGTCCAGGCGGTGCCTTTTCGAGAGTTTTACATTATTTCACTGATTAGTTTGAAAGAAGGTAGCGTTCGTCTCATGACAGCCGCGAAGCGTCGTGCATTATTTGCGAGAGACGGTCAAGCACACACGACGCGCTCACTCGATGGATAACGATGTACTGTCGGTCGAGTTTGTCGAACGAACGAACGAAGTCGAGCGTCGCGGGATCGCGGGGCCGGCGGGGCGCGCCGCGGGGGACAGCCGGCCCGCCTGCCTGCCTACCGACGCAGCGCCTGCCTGCTTTACCGACGCGGCGGACAGGTGGCGCGGCTGGTTTCGTGTCATCTCATGAAGCAATAACAGTGCTTGCTTAGGAGGAGCGCTTTCAGTCAGAACAGAAAGCTCATGATACAATTTTACATTAAAGATTTTGGTTTTTAGAATTCAGTTTTAAATTACCTAACATATTTATTGTTTATTTATTACTTTACTCACCTACTAGGTTTAAGACTATTCAGTAAATCAAGGACTACACGTTTATTATAGTACCTACATGTGTATTGTGTAAAAGATTCTTATTATCGTAGTCCTTGAATGAGTCCTTGTGATTAACCCCCGTTTCAGCCTATACTGAATCACTTTTGGCCCCTACCAATATGTCTACTGTTTATTATTATTCTAAGTGTCTACTTATGTTATATAAAATCCACTTTACTCATTACTGATGCATTATTCTTAAACTTCAACGTGATTTTTTTACAAATAAATCGATTACCTATTGGCAAAGTATGACAATTGACGACTTCCCGAAATATAGAAATAAAAATTAAATAAAAACAAGTTTTTGTGTAATTTAAATTATTTTCTTTTTCGCTTCGGAAAACTTGATAACTAAGAACGTTTACAAATTATTGTAGGTACTTACTCAGTGTAAAAACTGTTTGTTTTACATTTTTTACAATCGGTGAATAATAAAACACCCTATTATTACTCGCTAATTAATATCAAAAGCCCGCTTTATTTCAGTTCAGTAGTACTGTTGTTCTTTTCAATGTAACTGATTTCAAAAAAGGAACCAATCAAAGGGATACATTATTTTCATAGATTTTACCAAATCTATGATTATTTTGTATTTTTTTTATTTTGTTAGCTATGGCTCCGAACTCCGCTGAATTAAGTACATATCTATTTTTGAGAGGATGTAAAATGTGGGAATCTTCGAGGAATTGATTAAACACCTCAAATAATATTGAATTGATTGTAATCGATTAAATAATAACTTATTGTTAGTTTCGGAACGTAAACGTTAAGTCGAACCTATTGACATGTGATTGATTTGTCATTTGACATTTGTTTCGTTGTCTTGCTTGTCAGTTATCTAATGTCAAGGTTGCCAACTTACGGGTTTTCCCCCCAAATTTAGGGGGTAAATAAGATGTAAGATGGAATTTTAGGGGTGTTATATGTTTAGGGACTTAAGGGTTATTTTTAGGGTTTTTGTGACTCTTCATATTTTTTATTTATTGATCAAAATAAAGATGTAAGAGGCCCTGGCTGGAACAAACTAGCCAATCAAAGGAGACTGGGACTTTTGGCATTTAAATATAGGATAGATTAATCTGCAATTTAGAGAAAGAGAAATTCAAAAATGAGTATTTGTGAATTTACCTTACAAAATAAATCGATATTGTAATCGGAATTGATTTATTTGTAAGAATTTATAAGTCCAATTAATGAATAGAATGGCATTGAACGAAGATACCTATCAAATACCGCTGGAAGTATTAAGACTTTTAATCCAAATCGGTCCAATTAATGCATCAAAGGGCAATAAATGAAGAAACAAAAAATTAATTATTATTTTATATTAAAATTCATTTTACTTAAAGGCATAGAAATGCATGCATAATTTATAAATAAATATTATACATACAATTTTTTGATTTTTTACCATTTTTCAAAAAAAAATTTTTTAGGGGGATTTCCAAGTAATTTGGGAGATTTTGGGGGTTTTTGATTTAGTTTCAGGGATAAATATTTTTGAGAGTTGGTAATACTGTCTAATGTCTTGTCGGAACGGATAGACATCACGGCTTTCAGGAAAATACAAATCTACAAACTAAATGGAAAATAACTCTAATTTTTTAGATTAAATTGCAGAAGAGTTTAGAGTAGGTCTCATAATTACATCCTTAGTTTAATGTCATATCAGGATGGTTAAGCACAGAAAATCGGCTTTGGTTCAACATAAAAATGCGAATAACAATGAAACAAGCAGTAGTTCGGGTGCTAGTGAATCGTCTACTGATAATAGCTTTAGCGTTCGACGGATGTGGAAGACCATCGTGGGATTCATTTGTCTGGTAATAGCTGTGTACGTGAGCATGCTGGGGTACTTTGAAACACGGGTGAACACTCCGTTCGACGGAGAGAAGGTGAGTTATTTGTCGTACCCCGTGATTTTACCGGCGTTTTCTGACAAAAGATTTGCTAATTTATTAAAAGTATGTACAGAGCTATTCAACGTTAAGATACATGTTTTCTTATTGAATTCAATACTTGATTTCAAAATATTGTAAGTTTTCATTAGGCGATTGTGCCGGTTTTTAAAATGTTGAATTACTGGCTGTGTTAACTGTAAATTGTAAATTTTAACAGGCGGTACAAGCAACAGGCCTTGATGTACCAGATCGTTACTGGGGGTCTTATCGTCCCGGGGTCTACTTTGGCATGAAAGCTCGGGAACCAAAATCTCCTGTGTTTGGATTGATGTGGTATGAAATGGCACTGGAGGCTCATAAAGGAATAAGGTTAGTAAATATTTAACCTATCAACGGGTGCAAAGTAAAAAGGGTTATCTACAAAACAGCTATATTTCAGGTAACTTTTTTTATTTTTTCAGACATTGGTGCAGCCAGGACGACAACTTAGCATCTTATGGCTGGTTACGTCATGATGGAGTAACATTCGGCGAGCAAGTGATTGCCGACCCTCCACACATGATATACACGTCGTTCGTGAAGACACCTGGCGGCTCCCATGGCGGCCAGTGGACAGCTCGGATCAATGTCACTGCTGTGGTATGCGTATTACGTAGACTTGACTAAAAATACTATGTAACCAATTTTTAAGTAATGGCGCTCACATAGAGTAGACAACCAACCTGATTCTATGTCGTCAATATCACCCTTGCAAAGCAATAACAACAAAGATATCACTAAAGCATCAGCCAATGCTAAAAAGGAATCCTGAATTATTTCTGGCTTGGAAACTGCAACCAAAATTCGTAAAAAAACATTTCACAGTTGAATTTTGACAGGAGGGTGGTAAGGCAGGCAGATTAAAAATACTCTTTGCATGCATGAGTACCATATTAATCTGGGTTGTACAGGAACCAGTACCTATTTGTTGGTACCAGTACATTCTCCACAGCCTCGGCTGATGCTCAGCCTACTACGAGTAGGGAAGGTTGGCTTAGGGTCAAGGATAGATGAAGCATGTCACACGCCAAAGATAAATTTCTAAAATTTGTTTTTAATTTACAAAGTATAAGAGTTTGTTGCTGTACTTATATTTAATGATTAATTTTAAATTGTTCATTAATTTTGGTTGTCTGATTATTTTACAATAGTGATTGTTTTTAATTGTAATTTAATTAATGTGATGCAAGTGCTCATGTGAATGCATTGTTATGTTTTCCCGATAAATTAATATTGCATGGTTGCATATTGCATGCCTTATTTAATATTTCATACTCTGTTTTGATAATGAAGTTAGTAATAGTATTTACACGGGATTGACTTTTTTATAATATTTGAATGTCATAAACTCATTTCCCTTTATCCATATTTTAGTAGTTTGATCTTCTTTCTATAATCTCTCTTGCACATTTATTTTCGCCTGGTACCACATAATAGTAATTGTCTCATTATACTTTTAACTTTCTAACTTACTTTAAACTCTTGCACCTTACTGTCTGCCTGATGGCATTTTACTCCTTGTATAGTTCTTTAACTTGCACGTTTTCGTTCGCCTCTTAACATAATCATAATCGCCTCATAATTATTTAAAATCACCTTATTTAGAAAGAATAACTCTTGCACCTTTGATTGCCTGGTACCATGTACAATCCTCTCGTAACTTTTACTTGACGCATCCATTTGTGTTCATTTATTTACGTTGACTAACCTACTAACAAACCGCCACCACACATGAGCCTTGCCCACTAGGAACAGCTGCCTACAGCGCGCCAGGCGTTCAACTTCCAGAACGCGCGGCGCAACGCCCCCTTCGTGCTGATCTGGTACGCGGCGCTCGACGAGCAGCCGGGCGGCGGGCTGCGGTACCAGGGCGAGATGATCCGCGGACACACGCCGCAGCTCGCTAACTTCAGGATACAGTTCTTGACGCATAAAGGTCCGTGAGTATAGTGCCTTTCACTTCCAAAATTCACGTCACGTCCCGTCCCCATCCCGTCCACGTTACGTATGCATCGATCTTTTTATTATAGATGCTCCCTTGTGAATTAGTGACAAAGCAGTCGACCATCCAACGGCCGCGCGAGCCATATTTCTGAAGGCAGTCAGTCTAAATCTAATTGGGATGAAGTTGACATAAATAAAATAGCTTAAAAATCGTAGTGTTCAGTGCGAATAATTTTTTCTGTTACATATCATGAGTGCACAAGTGACCATCTCAAGCAATTATTTATGAAAACTAAATTAATTACTTGATATTTCAGGTAAACTTCTCCACACATCATACTCCGAAGCTCACGCACCAGGGCTGCATCTTCTAAAGGAGAAGTACTACTCCTTGCTCAGAGTCAAGGATTACCCCGGCTTCGGCAAAATGGCTGTCATGGGACCCGATACCGATGCAAAAGATGTAATTATATTATTTTATTATAATATTCACAGTTAGTGGCTGTTTGCTTGTTTCACATTTGCTGAAATAAACAAGAGGATCACAAAAATATAATAACAATATTACGTGGATATTACCTAGTAATATATTGTTGTCCAGCAATATTAACTTTTTAAAATGACATTTCAGGGCCAAGAAGTGAACTTTGTCCCAGTACAAATGCTAGTGGAGACTCCATTTGTGATAGACATAGTCTACACTCCAGAGGACCTGCCGGCTCCTCCTCTCCGGGGAGATGAGTACACACGGGTGTTGGAAGCCAAGAAGAGAGCGTTTGATGACCAGTTTGAGGAGATCTTCCACTTGGCTGAGAAAGGGTAAAGTATATTTTTCCTGTTTTATTTACTAAAAATAGCTGCCTGGCTAAGAGAAATAAAAGATGATCATGATCTTGTGAACAAGTTATTGTAATCGTATCGACCGCAGGGCTAGGTTCTATTCCTAGCCGAGGGAAATGTTTATGTAATTTGTAAACGTAGAATGTCAATGTGCCAATGAATGAATGTGAAAGATTTTTTGTGTAAGGTACATAAATAATTTTAACAATAAAAATAATTACATAATATCATGTACTAGGTACGCAGAAGACGAGGTGTCTATAGCGCGAGCGGCGATGTCCAACATGGTGGGCAGCATCGGCTACTTCTACGGCACGAGCCGCGTGCAGTCCCAGTACACGCGCGAGCCCGTGCCCTACTGGAAGGCGGCGTTGTACAGCGGCGTGCCTAGCAGGTGAGTTGCATCCTTATGGTGTAGGTTTAGGGTTTATTAACCGACTTCAAAAAAAGGAGGAGGTTCTCAATTCGACTGTATGTTTTTTTAATGTTTGTTACCTCAGAACTTTGGACTGGGCGAACCTATTTTGATGATTCTTTTTTTAATCGAAAGCTGGTAGCTGTCATGTGGTCCCACAGAAATTTTATTGAGATCTGACAATGGCATCCATGATAAAACCATATAAGTCTTAAATTATTATTATTAAGTATGTGCGCGACAAATGGACGAATAACTCAATATCACGCCAACCGATTTCGATGATTCTTTTTTTAATCGAAAGCAGGTGCTTGTCATGTGGTCCCACATAAATTTGAACGAGATCTGACTAGTAGTTTTTGAGTAAGTTTGGAGTCGGTTATTTTTTGTTAGTAAAATTTAGATTATGAAAATAGAACCTCCCAGCGGGGATACACATTTTATCTGCTTGACTAGTGCATGTCATGTCACGGAGCCGTGACAGAAACAATGCTTGCTGCACGTTGCATGCCTGCTTGCATGCTGCGTGTATGCAAAGAAGAGATGAAATAGTGTGCACAAACTTTTAGGCGTTTGGTGAAATGAAATTAAGGTGATTAAAACAGTGGTATAATGAATGTTCGGAAACATGTTATTCGAACAAATGTTATTTCGGCTAAGTGTATTTTCGGTAAAAAGTTTTTCGACTAAATGAAACGTCGGAGTAACGAAAAAAATCGAATTGAGAATAGGTCAACTGATACAGTGGCAGACGTGATTTTGATGTAGCAAAGAAAAACGATACATTAATATAATAGTTGAAAAGTTTTCGGTGAAATGAAATTAGATCAAATATTTTTCATTAATGGCCACGATGAAACAATACCAGTACATTAGTATCATGGCAAGTATTGCACAAAACTCTTTATAAATACCTTCCCTAACCTCCTTTCGCGTATTTCTACTTTGGCCAATTGTTAGCTGGTAGAGAATGCATTCAGCATTAATCTCGCCATTTGTACCGTTATTGTGGTCAATAAAGGTTAAATAAATAAATAAATAATGCTCTTGTAATCTTCTAGATCGTTCTTCCCCCGCGGGTTCCTGTGGGACGAGGGTTTCCACGGCCTGCTGATCGGGCGCTGGTCCCTGGACATCCAGCTGGACATCGCCGCGCACTGGCTCGACCTGCTCAACGTCGAGGGGTGGATACCGCGCGAGCAGATCTTAGGTGAGAGGTTACGAGGGTAACGCCCCAACTCAGAGTCAGTAATAGTTACTTAAATAGCTCCTTAGTACAGAATTTGTATGGTGATTCTTTACTAAGGTGCCATTTAACTAACTGTTAGTAACTCTAGAGTTGGGGCGTAAGAGAAACTAGTGCTTTGCAAAGCGGCTTTGTGTATGTTTTATTTCAGTAGCTCGAGCACGAATATTTGCGAGAAAGTATTCGTATGGTTAACGTAAGCAATTTGTCAAATTTGTATGGCATTTTAGTACCATTTACGCACGATAGGGGCGCTTTTGAAAAAATGCCATACAAATTGCTTACGTTAACTATACGAATACTTTCTCGCAAATATTCGTGCTCGAGCTTACTGCTCATGGTCTACTTGTGTGCTAAATTTCATGAAAATCCGTTCAGTGGTTTTTGCGTGAAAGATTAACAAACATCCATACATACTTTCACATTTAAAAACAGCCAAATCGGTTCAGCCGTTCTCATGGATGCTGCTAGCCAACACATAAAAATTAATTTAAATTTTGACAAGTGACTGGCACGTGATCCGTATCAGGTAACTACAGCTGTATTCGGAGCTTGCCTTCCATAATATTTTTTTTTTACGTAAAATAAGTTAGTGCTTGACAACAATCCCACCTGATGGTAAGTGGCGATGGAGTCCAAGATGGTGAACGCGCTAACTTAATAAATGCCTATTCACTCTATGTTAGTACAAACCTCGTATCTTGGTACTAGGAGCTTAGGCATTGGCAAGAGTATGTGGGTTAGTCATTGACTTATTAGTTATAAGGTTATAACACAGAAAACATTGTGTAATAGTACTTATTAGTAGTGATGGGCCGACTATGGGTTTTGC
Organism: Thymelicus sylvestris; assembly: GCA_911387775.1. NCBI lineage: Eukaryota > Metazoa > Arthropoda > Insecta > Lepidoptera > Hesperiidae > Thymelicus > Thymelicus sylvestris. The sequence goes on along the minus strand of OU426887.1, from coordinate 14,380,198 downwards.
CGATCAGCCGACTAGCCGACTATTCGGTGAGAAAATTGCCGACTAATCGGCCGACTAGTCGGCAATGCTGATCAACCTTATTTTTAACCGACTTCAAAAAAAGGAGGAGGTTCTCAATTCGACTGTATTTTTTTTTTTTTTTTTTTTTTTTTTATGTTTGTTACCTCAGAACTTTGGACTGGGCGAACCGATTTTGATGATTCTTTTTTTAATCGAAAGCTGGTGGCTGTCATGTGGTCCCATATAAATTTTATTGAGATCTGACAATGGCATCCATGATAAAACCACATAAGTCGTAAATTTGTGTTAAGATGTGCGCGACAAATTGACGAATAACTCAATATCACGCCAACCGATTTCGATGATTCTTTTTTTAATCGAAAGCAGGTGCTTGTCATGTGGTCTCACATAAATTTGAACGAGATCTGACTGACAAGTCGTTTTTGAGACTTTGAAGTCGGTTATTTTTTGTTAGTAAAATTTAGATTATGTTCAAATATTTATGAAAATAAAAGGAATCGATTGCTTCCTGATAAACCTGAAAGTCTGACGTTTCTCCACCATAAATTGCTTTAGCTTGATTGAATACTATTTGATAAAATTTTACTGAAAATATGACTAAGTACAAATAAAAGTACAAACTTGTATTATTATTGCCACATATAAGTGATACAACGAATTTAATTTCACATACCTAATCATAGAAATGAAAAAACAAATTGTATAAAGAAAAATAATTCTTTATAACAATCGGGGAACATATAAACAAAAAAAAATATTAAAATGTGTGCTATTCACACGTGGTAGAAGTGAAACCTTCAAAATTTTTGTTTTCAAGATAATGAGACGAATGTAAAATTTCGAGAAGATGATAAATGTAGATTTCACTAATCTACTTCACTCCGCTCCGCCCCGCTCCGCCCCGCTCCGCCCCACTCCGCCCCGCTCCGCCCCGCTCCGCTCAACTCTAGTCTCCACTCAACTCCAGTCTCCACTAGACAGTTTCCTTTCATAAAATTTCAAGTCAGTCTCCACTCATTTCTAGTCTCCACTGGACAGTTTCGTTTCATAAAATTTCAAGTCACCCACGTACTAAAGAAGTTTTCACTTCAAATATATAAACGCGATTAATTGATTACCCACCTCCTTTTCAAGTCTGTTGAAAACGAGTTTTCAACAATATAGGTAATAATAATTGAGTTTTTTATGGAGTTTGTTGGCGCCACTGGGCTTTTTTGAACCAAATCTTTGAAGGTCAATATTTGCATTCGTGAATGTGACAAATCCATCATCCGTTATACCTATTACACTACATAATAAAATATTTATTTTAATTATAATTAAAATAAATCTCATTATGCTGATTGTATAATTTTGTTATTTTCTTCATTTCTTTTAATTTTTTGTAGCGAAAATTAATGCCGACTATTCGGCGATTTTTGCCGACTAATTGCCGACTAGTCGCCGACTATAAAACATGCCGAATAGTCGGTTTTCCCGACTAGTCGGCGTGTAGTCGGCCCATCTCTACTTATTAGGTTATAATAAGTCAATGGGGTTAGTACAAACCGATGTTCATTGTACCAGGAGCGGAGGCGTTAGCAAGAGTCCCGAAGGAGTTCGTGGTGCAGAGCAACGCGGCGGCCAACCCGCCCATGCTGGCCGTGACGCTGGCGCGGCTGGTAGCCAACAATACCAGGCTGACAGCGGCGCAGCGGGATAGACTCGACCATCTCTTTAATAGACTGCAAGTATGTTTTTTACGCTCTTTAAATTAGCTTCACCTGTATGTATGTTTGTAACTTGTAATCAACTCCTTTGGACTTGATTTTGACCCACTTCAAATGGTCAGATTTCTTTTTATAGCTTATGTACCATAATATACTTTATGTAATATAATAATAACTTACAGTCTGCCAAACTGAGGACCAGTTTGTTGGTAGATATAATTATGTCATTTCCTAATGTCTAATTTTTGAAATAATTTCTGAAACAATCTCCATGTCAAAGTTGTTGTGTTCCGGTACAATCTCTAGCCTCACAGGTTAGGCTAAGTAGTACCACTATCAGTGCACACACCACTTTTCAACTCAACTTCTTTATTTGTTACTAGCGCTTTGCCCGCGGCTTTGTCCGTGATCTCCGTGATAATAAGTACCCTATGTTTTATTCCAGATTATGCTCTACCTGTGCTAAATTTCGTAAAAATCCATGTAGAAAGAGTAATAAACATACAAACTTGCTCTTTATTAACAACTTGCAATGCTCGGTACGCGGCGTATGTCTCAGTCACACTTTAGGATCTTCGTGTCGCTGTCTCTGTCATACATGCGCTAAAGTTCGCAGAGCCTATGTTCAGACGCGCCAAGATACGTCGGTACTGTACGTGGCACGGATGTTGAGCTCGGCGAAAAACTTCGCGTATCGTACACGTAGGATGTAAAATGAATAATAATGTTGTTAAGTTTAAAATTATGTTATCTTAATATATATAAATTACGTGTCACGTTGTTTGTCCGCGATGGACTCCTAAACTACTTAACCGATTTTAATCAAATTTGTACACCGTGTACAGTTTGATCCAACTTGAAAGATAGGATAGCTTACATCTGAAAAATCATCTCTAAAAAAAATTTTGACAGAACGAAGTCTGTCCGGGCAGCTAGTTAGAATATAGATTAGGTGTTACATACTTTTTTGCACGCCTATTATTATCATTATTATGTATCTCAATAAAATTGTACCTCGTGTCCAAGATGTAAGCGGACCCGGTATTTTTGAAGGCTTGCGTGGGGACATTAGGTCGAACACGTAAAGGCCCCTTTAAGAAACATTATTGTATTGCTGCTTGGTACTTTTATTATTATTATTGTCCGCAGGCGTGGTACCAGTGGTTCCAGACGACGCAGCGCGGCGAGGAGCCCACGTCGTATCGCTGGCGGGGCCGCGCGGACGATGGGCTGCAGCTCAACCCCAAGACGCTCACCTCGGGGCTGGATGACTATCCCAGGTGAGACACCGACAATCGACATCTAATATGACGACTTGACGACCCCTAGTTGGTAGCAAACCTGCCTGTGAAACTAGGGGTTCGATTCCTGGCCGGGGCAAATATTTAGTCTCCGGTCTGTTGGGACTGATTCCTATATTGTACTGATCTCATATTGAACAAAATCAAAATCACCTTTTCACAAAATGACTGATTTTCTAAATGTCTTTGTTTTAGAACGCCGGAAACTCTTAATGTACATATTGTATTTCAACATATTGTATTGTACAAGAAATGTAACCCATCTGTTTATAAACTCATAGTAACAGATGGGTTACTTTTCTCTGCAGGTGACTGTACCTATATGACAGATAAATATTTGTACTCGGGTCATGGGTGTAATTGTGATGTGTTATATGTGTCGTCCGTGCCACCCGCGACACAGGTAAAACCCGTACTTTAAAGCTAAGCAAGAATAAGTTAAGTTACAATGTTACAGCAATAATAATAGATCACTGGAACGCTTCATGTCCCAGGGCGTCCCATCCATCAGACATCGAGCGGCACGTGGACCTCAGGTGTTGGATATACGCGGCCGCTGACGCCATGGCCACCATCGCCGGCGTGCTGGGCCGAGGGACTGAGAAGTGAGTAGAACATCCTCCGTCCTTGTTTGTTGTCGTACTAGTGAAAGAGACAGGCTACTTTTCGTTTTATAACAAACTACATTTTTGATGTTTTAAACTGAAACTGAATTGATGAGATGAGCTTTTTGAGTCTTATTTCTTTTTGTATAAGTGTAAAAAGCGACTGAAAGTTGTTTTTTTGGACTGTGGTGAAGGCAAAAAGAACTGGGGGCAATTCTCATTTCGTAGAGATACATGTCTAACAGAGATATCTCGAAAAAACATGGCCGGCCTCGAATAAAACGTGGCCAATCGGCCATGTTTTTTCGACATATCTCTGTTAGACATGTATCTCTACGAAATGAGAATTGGGCTCCTGAGTCTTGATCCGTTGCATTTAAAATGTTCGTCGAATTTAGTTTTCTTAATTTTTTTTTTAATTCGATATCCTTACATCATGCGTAATCATTATAAGCAAGAATTTATTTGGTTTATACTAAGGGAAACAAGCCTATTGGTTTACATTTAAAACATTTCAGATTCGAAGCCACCCGCGACCAACTAGGTGACGAGGATTTGTTGAACGAATTGCATTGGTCGCCGCATACACAAACATACGCCGACTTCGGTAAGCTTATGATATCTTGGTAAAAATTTGTTCCCGCTACTCTTAGTAACGGTACATTTTACAATTTTACACTTAAGATTTCGCAAACGGATCGAAATTAAAAATCTGAATCTAATCTTTTACCTGTGATGAATATAATTTTTTCATATTTTATTGTATTGTATATTTCCATTCATCCTAAAAAATGCCGTGCTATCAATGGGCGTAGGGTTATCCAACAATAACTTCACACGGTAGGGTAGACGAAAAACAAAAACATTTCAAAAATAGGGTAGTTACAAACTTGTTTCTTTACACATTCATAATAAATAATATGTATAAGTATAAAGTGAATATACACAGTTGTCCGTTGAATAAAGGTCAATGCATACGTAACGGGTTTTTTCCCGTCCCGTACGTGTCACGTCCCGTACGGGATTCCGCTGTGTATTCACTATCGTATACATTTTCTATGAAACGATGTTTCCAAAACTTCACGTCCCGTTCCGTACGGGAAAAAACCCGTTACGTATGCATTGGGGTTAAGACGGCAGAGGAAGATACAGTGCCACCAAGTTATCTGTGAAATGGCGAAAATTGGAACTAATGCCGCGACATTCATAAGTTCTTTGTGCTCATTCATTTGACATTTAATACATCTCGAATTGCGTCCAGTGATTGGTCCAATGCGTCCGAAGCGCCCTTCTCCAATTCACAGATAAGTTGGTGGCACTGTACAAAGATGTTTCTTATTATTAATACGTGTCCACTGTCTATGTATTGCAGGTCTGCACACCGACGGCGTGCGGCTGGTGCGACGGCAGGGGAAGAGCCCCAACGAGCCGAGCAGGGTGGTGCGCGCCGTCACCACGCCGCCGCAGCCGACACTCGTCACGTCCGCTTTTGGTACGTTGTGGCCGTAACAGTAAGGAGCCGTTCAAGTATTACGTAAGTACTATGGGGGGGGGGGGGGGGGGTGTCTTTTGCTTATTTTGGATGACATGGGGGGTACGGGAGTCTAGATGATGATTACGTCATCGGTAGTTATTATAACATTATAATTATAATATAAAAAAATACATTTATAATTGAAAAATGTTTACGTTACCACAGGAGGAGGGGATAAGAGCTTCGCTTACTTTTGCTGACAAGGGGAATGGGGGGGTGGGGGGGGGGAAATAATTGTAATAAATCTGCTTTAAATTACGTAATATTTGAACGGCCCCTAACTGAAAGTATACGGTATTCTAAATGGTAGTCTAGCCGTGACCGTAACCGCTACCGATATAAAATTTTGAGATATTTTATATAGACGGAGTCTTTGAGATATGTTGCAACAGGTTTTTGTTTCTGTTCAACTGAGCCGTCCAACACTCAGTCATAGAAGTATTGCACGGAATCAAGCAAAGATGCCTTTCGCTGATTCTCGGATATACCAGTGGTGTAACCGTGTACACTGTGGCTAAATGGTCCGTCTGCTTGATTTACAGTTTTGCTTTTTACAGTTTTTCGAAGTACCAGTTCCTACATATTGGTTCTTCAAACGAGTAATAATTGTACTCACCATATTTTGTGTTGGTTTGGGGTTTGAGAACAGTTCTTTCTTTCTCTCATGTCTTTTTTTTCAGCAACGCCTATGCCTTTGATAGTCATTGAATGAAATTAGCCACTTATCATCAGCCCGTTTGTAGACTAGTATACTCCTGTACTTTCCTTCTCTCCTAGTACATATACTGAACAGTGTACTAAGTGTGTGGTCCCTGCAGGGTACGTGTCGTTGTTCCCGCTGCTGCTGCAGGTGCTGCGACCGGCCAGCGAGAAGCTCGGCAAAATCCTGGAAGACCTGGATAAACCTGATCTGCTGTGGTCGCCATATGGACTCAGGTGTGTGGTGATGTTTATACACTGGCTCGGGAGTGGACTCAACCGGACAGAATTGGTGAAAGATTTTTACTATATGCATTAGCATTAAAAAAAGGAAAAAAATAGAATAAAGGTTTATGTTGTTTATTACACATTCGATATAGTAAGAAGGACTACAAACAAAGTCGGGAGGCGATTGAACTAGATATTAATAATAGTTTTCACGTTTCTCTCAACCTGAGCGGTATCCATGGAAATTGAATCCTGTGTCCATGGAAATTTCAATGTCCGAGTTACTGAAACTCGCTAAAACTGTGTCTACATGGAATAAAAAAACTTGAGAGGTGTCAAGGGACACCCGGATGGAACGAAGTTCCTTGCAGTCAGTACTAGGATTGCAAAAACATGCAGCAAGTGTGCCAAAACAAATCTAAGGTATTAAATTTCTCATCGGCTTTGTTCTCCTAGCAGCAGACACTTTTTACCGTCGTAGTTTTTTTACATAGAAAGCAAGCCAGAGTACTAGGATAGCAAAAACATGCAGCAAAAAAAAAACTACGACGGCAAAAAGTGTCGTTACCACTTTTCGTTACGGCAAAAAGTGTCGTTACCAAATTATCCGAAGGGAACATCGACACACACCCGCACGCAACTCACATACAACATACTTACATTTCACATTATAACTTATTCTATATAATTATTATGACCTATTCTATATAATATCGCACCTTTGGTGGTACAAGGGCTCAACTGCACTTTTGTAATTTTACAGGAGAACCATTTTAAAGTTTTTTTTTTGCAATCTGAGTCGTATTATTCGTCTTTGTATTGCTCAAAGTGTTTGTTTGTTCTTTGCATGAGATACGACCCATTTATTTGTGAATATGGCCATGTACTTTGCAGGTGTCAAATATTTTTTTGTTTAATTTTTGTCATTTTACGATTTTTTGTAAGATGTGTCCTTGTACCACCAAAGGTGCGATATTATGACGACCTGTGTGGCGCAATGGTTACCATGCCGGTTCGCCGCACCAAGTGTCCTGGGTTCGATTCCCAGCGTGGCGGAAATTCGAATGATGAGTTTGAATTTCTGTCCTCGGTCTGGGTGTGAATGTCCTTGTCTAGTGTGTTGTCCATGGCGCCTACGACACAGGGAATCCTAGTGTGGGGCTATGAGTGTGAAGCGTTATTTATTTATTATTTTATTCCAGATCGCTATCAAAGTCCTCGCCGCTATACATGAAGCGCAACACGGAACACGACCCGCCGTACTGGCGCGGCCAGGTGTGGATCAACATCAACTATCTCGCTCTCTCCGCGCTCAAACACTACGGTGAGGTGAGCGGGCCGCACGCGGAGCGAGCGAGACAGCTGCATGTCAAGCTGAGAGAGAATGTCGTCAGTGAGTATAGACTCGGTTTTATGTGAGAAGTGTGACCAACCAATCATACTTTACATTGCTACCTCAAGCTTACTAAAATACACGGTGAAAACCGCATTTTATTTGGTTAAGCTGAGTCTGAGATAGTATGATCTATTGCATTAATACTACTGGAAAAGTAGTAAAATATTGGAGAGAAATAGTTTCTCTCAATCCATAATAATCTTTGGATAAGCAAGTAAGCAATTATGTATAGTAAAAACAATCAAAACAACATGTAGGGCCTTGTTGAAGCATTGGCGTAGCTTGCATGACTTTCAAAAAGTGTTTGTAAACCAAACCAATTTAGAGTAAAAACATTTGATTTGATTTGATGTTGTGACTTTTCCATTAGTCGAGAGAAAGGGTAATAAACAGCATGAAAACGACCGTTAAGTATTATGAATATTATAATGATGTTATGATTATCTGTTAAAACCATCCTTTCCTCTCCAGACAACATAATATCAGAGTATAAGCGCACCGGCTACCTCTGGGAGCAGTACTCGGGCGAGGACGGCAAGGGTTCTGGGTCCAGGCCTTTCACAGGATGGACTGCTTTACTGGTGCTCATGATGGCTGACGAGTACTAGGGCTACAGGAAACGACAGGAGTACAGACTGATGTTACTGCGATACTTTGGGGAAGAACTTCTATATGGATGTGGTAGCCGTGTTACGAAAGTCACGTTTTGCAACGTTGTAACGTTTTACCGTCACGGCGGAGTATACCAACACAACAGAGTGAAATAAATACGGAAAAATATTAGTTACTGTATCGAAGTAGTGGAGACGGGATAAGAAAATAGTCATGTTTTTTGCAAAGTTTTCTTGTAACTTTTTAGCAACTGCTGCATGACTGCAACAATCGAGTACAGTAAAATAAATACGACAAAAAGCTCCGACGCACAACTGGAGTTTAACGCCATCTAGTTTGCAACCGTCAAATCAGTAACAAGATTATTACAACGCCATCTAGTTTGCTATTGTCAAATCAAAATCAACAAACAAATGACAAACATGACGCATAACGTAACGGAGAAAGTTTGATTTTACTCCTCATAAATTTTCATACCGCGGGTTTAAATAAGAAAATCGATTCTAAATGAGTAAAACTCCAAAAACAACATTAGCAGTTTCACCTCGTATGTATGTACAGTACGGCCGACGTATCTTGGCGCGTCTGAACTTCGCGCAGAAGGCTGCGCAGTAACACAATTCGGCAATGCTCGGTACGCGGCGTATTATGTCTCAGTCACACGTTAGCATGTTCGTGTCACTATCTCTGTCTTACATGGGCTGAAGATCGCAGAGCGTATGTTCAGACGTGCCAAGATAAATCGGCTGTACTGTACGTGTACATTAATATATGGTAAGAAAATTAAAAGTTTCAAAATTGCAGGCAAATGCTTATGAATAAGTTTAAGTTTCAATAATAGTAAAACTGTACTTTGCGTTTACTTATAAGATCATCTCAGTGTTTCAAAAAGTGTTAAAATGTCGACCGAAAGTTTCTTAAAGGCTTAGGATTGGAAATCGTAGACAATATTTTCATCACAATTCATTATGTATTAAACTACGTAAAGATTAGTAGCGAGTTATACACCATATAAATTGATTATACAATATGTATGGTGTATAACTTGCTACTCATTATTAAACCTGCACAGTGTCTTAGTAATATTAAAGCAAGGGGTCCCTGGTTCGAGTCCCGGCCGGGGCAGATATTTATGTGACAGATAAATATTTGTACTCGGGTCATGGGTGTTATTGTGATGTGTTATATGTGTCGTCCGTACCCCCCGCGACACAGGTAAAAACCTACTGCGGGGGTGTGAGTGTGTAAGCGTATTTTAAATACCTTGGCAGTGTTCAACAGTTTTGGAAGAAAATAAAAACATACCAGTAACAGGTATAAGAATAATTAGCACCATCTTTAATATTATTAATTTAACATATAAAGCGTTTTTCGCGAAGGCTTTTTAAGAAAAATAAATGTTACTTTAACATTCCTTTCCCAAAGTGATACGGCCAAAGCGAATAGTGGCAAAGAAATATCATTACATTTTTTAACAATACATTTAAGTCTAAGTAAAGGTAGTTTAAACAGCTCAAGATTTTTATATGGTAACATCTGTAGTTGTTACAACGTATTAACTATTAATTAAAAAAGAAGTGAGTAAAAGTAAAAGAAGGTAAGTTGTACATTAACAAATTCTTAATAAGAGCTATTGGATGTCATGTTTTAGGCCCATTAAATATTTTTTCTGAAACGCGTTGTATCTAAATTTCTTTTAATCAAATGTTGGTTTTTATAGAATTGCATTTTCACGTCATATTTACAAACAAAAACTGTTTATTTATAATGTGAAAAACCTTCTTTTTTGCAACTTTTACGAAATTGTCTGCTATTTGACATAATGGAATTCCAGTATGTCAAATAGCAGACAATTTCGTTCAATTGCCTAGCGCTAGGACATAAAATCTGTAGCGATTTTCTATTTTGGATAATGACATTATAGTCGAATCCATAATTCGACGGACCACTTTGAAAACTCAAATGCACAAATGTTGCCAGGCACAGACAGTTACCAGGCAGGACATAGGCATTGCTGTTCTTATCGACATTATGAAAATGTTCTTATGGATATTTTGCATGACTTTTAAAATCGAATTAACTCTATCATAATGCATTTTATTAGTAAAATGTGACTGAATTTTGTTTTTAAATTAAATACAGCTCACTTTCTCGGTGAATCAAGCATCGACACTGAAATATCAAAACTTACCCCTCACTATAATTTTTTGCAATAGATAGCAACATGATTTGTCAAAGTGGTCCATCGAATTATGGATTTTACTATAGTGATTATTTATTTTGGATTATAATTGCCTTGTTCTTAGTCATTCAAATCATTGAATACAATTAAGCTAATATAAAGTAACGGTACTAGAATAATAGCCTAATGTTGTAATACTATTTCAGTCAGGAATCTTATTCAAAAGTCCCCTGATTTCAAGGTTTCCGCGGTTTTTCGCAAATTGCAGCTATGTGACGTCTAGTATAGTCTATAAAGCGATTCTCAACTATAATGTTCAAGTAATCACAATAATAAAAATCTTTTACGATATTTGAGAATCGCTTAGAAAATTATTATTCATAAATGCCATTTAATCAATACGCCTTATAAAATTGAACTTCAACTAGTAGAAAACAAAAGAAAATCAAAATTTACCACTAATGTTTAATAATGTTTTGTAGGTATTGCAATTAATAATAGATTTTTCGCGTCTGGTTTTACTTATCACCACAGAAGAAATAATAGTGCTTTTTTTTATAAAGAAGGATTATAGATGTTAGTTCAATTAAAAAGACTGTTAAGTCAATTGTTATACTTTTTATGTACGAACTCTTGGCTTCCAAAATAGATCAGATTGACATTGGTTAATAGTAATCTTTAGTCTTAATTGAATTAATGTAATGATCTCATCCCATTAATTTCTTACACTTGTATTCGGAAAATAAATAAAGTTCTTTCAAATATAAATGTATAGTCGAATGTCGAATTGACAGAAATGATTCTACTATAATTATTTCTCAGATTAATCTGTGAATCATTTTTTTTATATTTAATTAAATAAAGCAATGAGAACGTTTGTATAAAAATGAAACATATAGGTCTATCTATCATGGGTTAAAATATTCCCAGTTATTTTGGGTTTCTGTTTTTTTTTTCCATTATTATAAGTTAATGCTTGACTAAAGTTGACTACAATCCCACCTTATGGTAAGTGGCGATGTAGTCTTAACTTAGGCAAGCGCGGCAAAATGCCGGCGCAGACGAGGCCCTTTAGTCCTCGAAAGACAAGTCGCCCGGGAACATATCAGGCGTTCAACGCACGCGGTGTGGTATAGTATATACATGTAGGTCTATGGCGGTGTGAGAATTTTTTTAAAGAGACCTAGTCCCTGGTGTGCGTTAGGGACAAATGTACCTCGAGGATTGTCCCTCGTCTGCATAGGCTATTAACTTTTATGTATTAAGCTATTTCTTGGGGGTCTTCTTATAATGGTTATTGTGTATACACCGTGTTTCAAAATACCCCGTAAAAAATATAATTAATTATCAAAGCCAAAAATTTTATCAACCCTAGTAAGCTGTCATGTCAGGGAACTAGATTATTTAACAGAAAGGTCTATGTACCTATTTTACCTAATAATTGTCTACTTTAATAGTTTTTCTATTTTTCATTCATAAATGTTTGCTACCTCAATACAAGGATGTCATTATACTCAAGTACTGGCTTCAAAAAATGTCCTCCGATGGAGCTCCGGCACATTTTGCTCGGAACGTACGAGAACATCTTAACGTTCGCTTTCCGCGAGGATGGATCGGCCGCGGTAGACCGGTGCCATGCCGGGGCCTGCTCGTTCTCCAGACCTCACATCCTTGGACTTCTTTTTGTGGGGTTATGTGAAGGACAGAGTGTATTTCTCCGATTGCCCAACGGTTGCCGAGATGGAACAGCGGGTTAGATCGGTTTTCGCATCAATAACACCGACGATGGTGCGAAATGCCACACAACTCATATCCAGACAAGCGAGGTTGTGCATTGAGCAAGGCGAAGCACACTTTGAGCCGTTTCTGTACATTTGACGTTTATTATGAAAAAGTAAATGTTCGTTTAGGTTGTTTCGTTAGGTTAAGTCTTTTAAAATTTTTGTCGTTTCGCGAAGTAGGTAGAAATGTAGGAACATTCTGCGTAGTTTACTCTTTGATTTTACTGAAATAGGGTTTGCACATTAGTGAAAATAATAATATTTTTTTATTTTTTTGTAGTATGTTATACAGCGTTACTACGATTTTTAACTATTGTGAATGGACTCGTTATAAGGCCCCATTTAACCTCCTTTCGGCTTTACGGGTAGTTTTGAAACACCCTGTAGAAGCCACTCAAATAGGGTGTAACTACAGGTTAACGATTTTAAGTATTTTTTTTATTACGAAAAAAATCACGTATCTTGGTTACTTGTGATTTATTTTCTAAGGATTTCCAGTGCGGGATGTGTGTGAGCATAATCTAGGTATGTATTTACAATAAAATGTCATTTTAGGATGTTTTTAAACTGGCTTGTAGACCATCTTGTAATAAATAACTTTAGCAACCTCATGGCCTGGCAAACATTGTATCATACATTCAAAATGGTCTATTTAATAGCAGAAATTGTGACTTGTCTTGTTATTTTCCACTTATGGTGCTTTTATTTAACTTTATTTGTTAATTAAGTTGACGTGACAGAATGTAGATTATTAACATTGAAGTATTATTACTAGCGTATAGAACAGACACCGCGAACACAATGTATGTTCCAATGAATTGAAGCAGCGCGGCTGCATTTGCAATGGATTCGTTTGATTTTGAAAGGAGAACGGGGGCTCATTTTTGAAAATAGAACTTCCCGGCGCACAGTGTGTTATAAACCTCGATTTTGTTTCACTTTGTTTTTATTCGAAAATACTATAGTCCATATCATTACAAACGTTAGAGTAAAACTCCCAGTGCGATACAGCTTTTAGTTTTTTTCCAAAACCGTTTCAAAGTTTGCCTTTTTCGGGCCTAAAAATTTACAAAATATTTTTTTGCAGAAAAACCAAATTGGATACTATAAAATTGATTATGCCATCTAATTGTGCAGATAGAACTATACTACCCTTAAAATATTTATCCATTTACTGTGGTCAAATAAGGCGGAAAATGTATTTTTATCATTTTCGATCTTATTTTTTTTTCTCAGATATAATGCCGTATTAGATGACGATTTTACATGTATCGATAGCTTACATAATTGTCTATTATCTGTATTAAAATCATGTTCTAATTCCGTGTTATTCAAAAGTTATAACTAATTAAAATTATATCCGGATTTTTTGTGCTTAGGGTTGTCACATCAAGATAATATTTATTACATCCGGTCACGGACCTAAAAAAAAGACGGACGTAATCCCAAGAACAAATTCAGTGAAGCACCCATCGGAATTCCAACTCTCTATTCGTACAAGTACACAGACGCACACATTGACACCATACTGTTTTGACATTGACACCATCGCGAATCAAAAATTACAAAATTACGCACACATGGTAAGCGGTCGGCCATTGTTATGCTTCACTCTCGATTATACGAGGTTATGTCCGTCTTTTTTTCACGTCCGTGCATCCGGTATACATTTTTTAATGTTCATAGCCTTTTATTTTAATGACGTTTTACATATTTTGTAGAAATATAATATACTTAATAAAATGTTTAGGGAATCCGAAAATCAAGTTAAAACGCTATCAAGTTTTTTATTTATTAAGAGTGGCAGTATTTGGTGAATATGATCAATCGTCCAATTTTCGTACTCGCTGTCTTTGAACGTCGAAATTAAGTTCACACAAATTATATGTCTTAGTTTTAGCACAGAAGAAACAATAGTACTTATAAATAAGTACAGAAGGTGCACTAAGAAAAATTCCGAAAAATCATTTAAATAAAAAGCGACTCTTGCTCCAACGCAATAAAGTGTAATTCAGATCGCACAGCGCTAATCAAAGACGCGTAGTGAAGTAGTAGTAGAAGTAGTGCGCCTGTTAAAATCCAACGAGTTTCCACAGCAAGTTTCGGAAGTTGAAGAGAGCGAAAATTTAATTCTATCCACCGAGGACTAAAATTCAGTAATAATAAACTATACTTAAAAATTATCTAAGATGCCCATAATAATAGCTGCCATTTATTAATATGAACAAACCTTGTATGGGCGTCTTAGAGCAAAATGGAATAATCATTTACTTGACATGAATAGTTGGATACTTACGCCAAAATTTGTTAAAAATCCCTACTCATTTTCATTGGCGTTGATTAGAAATCATATTTAACGTTATAATGTAGTAAAAATCCCAGCACATCATAATTTATGCAAAATTTAATAAAAATATATGACATAATGTTTTATGAAGAGGCCTAAATCTAAACTGACGTAAAGTGATGTGACGGCTTGAAACCGTTTATAAAACCAACATAATCGATACATTACTATAATCTAAATTTTAAAATGAAAATTGATTAATTTAATTACATTGTTAAAAATGATTTACTTGCATTTGAATTTAAAATTAGGTACCCAAGAATACTACGACGAATTGGATGCTAACAAAGTACATTTTCCCTTTTGTATGGGCACTTTGCCATCCATGGACAGTAACTGCAGATAATATATTATATGTAATTATGTATTTAAGGTTGCTGTAAAATTTTTTTTTCAACAAAATAATAATTATGTATACATGAATGACGTGTCTTACGAAATAAACAAGAATTTATTTTATGCACCTTACACCCCTATAAATATATTCTATAACATAAATTACGTAATATTGAAACTTTTTGCCCGGTTGTAAAGGGATATATGATATTTTTCTATATCACATTGTCTTTGGGATGCCTCGTTAGAATCATGACAAAACGACTGATGACTCTTAAAAATCAATTAAGATTTGAAAGATAAAACAATATATTTTATTATATTTTTTTAAATCCAGATACCAAATATTATTATTACCCGGATTTGAAAGTGCCAACCCTGAATTAAAAATTTAAATGTCATTTATCTTTTGAATAACACGGAATTAGAACATGATTTTAATACAGATAATAGTCAATTATGTAAGCTATCGATACATGTAAAATCGTCATCTAATACGGCATTATATCTGAGAAAAAAAAATAAGACCGAAAATGATAAAAATACATTTTCCGCTTTATTTGACCACAGTAAATGGATAAATATTTTAAGGGTAGTATAGTTATATCTGCACAATTAAATGGCATAATCAATTTTACAGTATCCAATTTGGTTTTTCTGCAAAAAAATATTTTGTAAATTTTTAGACCCGGATATAGGCAAACTTTGAAGCGGTGTTAAAAAAAAACTAAAAGCTGTATCGCACTGGGAGTTTTACTCTGACATTTATAATGATATTGACTATAATATTTTCGAATAAAAACAAAGTGAAACAAAATCGAGGTTCTTAACACATTGTGCGGCGGGAACACACCTTTTGCTCGAGATGTCTCTTCTATGACATTATACTTCAATGATTATTAATCGATTATTAATGTTTCGTCAATCTCTTTAATTAATTTTGTTATGGAGTTCTGTCAATGATATATTTTATTATGTAATTTGGCTGTATGCGATTTATTCATATTTTGTAAATAAAGTATTGTTGTTTACGTATTTGTATTTTAATTTAGTAGTTTAATGGTTAGTGAACTTACATGGTCTATCAAATTACTTTCAAGTAATTATAATAATCAACCAACGACTGTGCGACGGCCATCTTATAGCTCACCGCAATCCACCGAATTAAGTACATACAGTGCCACCAAGTTATCTGTGAAGTGGCGAAAATTGGAACTAATGAAAATTCATTCATAAACTCTCATCTGTCAGTTACTACCTCTCGAATTGCATCCAATGATTGGTCTAATGCGTCCGAAAGCGCCCTCCTCCAATTCACAGATAAGTTGGTGGCACTGTAACAGTGGACGCGGTCTTTATAATCGAAGGGTGAAAATTCCGGTGGGGCAAAAGTTTCTTGAGCGCATCTGTGGTACGAAGGGCACGTTATAAGCCGTCGGTTCTGTTTAACGACTAACGTTAAAGCTATGTTGGAAGCCTTCGAACGGCATAACTTCCATGAGGAGTTAAATGATCTGTAATGGATGGTCTGGGTGATAAATGGATGAACGCTTCAGGCCAAGTCGGCATTGGGTAGGTACGGAATACAATGTTCCGTGGGTAGGTAAGACTAAGATTTACAAGGATTTACTCCAATACTCCTCACCATAAAATTTTTACCCCAATTAAAAATACTCACCGTTTTGGAGTTTTATTTTCCCGAAATCCCTGTATTGAAGAACGTGTTGTATTGTAGTAGAGAGGAGAGTTTCGAGATTTACAAATTTAAAAGGCAAAATAACGATAGATACATAAAATATAATATCTCTATTTATAAAGAGATATACACTAAATAGGTAATTGAAGTAGTCAACACTCAAGACTTTACGTTTATTAGTCTATAAATAATATATATATTCGGTATTTTCGCCTATAACTAGAGTTTTTACTAGACAAAGTGTTTTCTGCAATTCCATGATGAAATGGAGAGTATGGAGGGAGGAGGATATCCGTTCCGATAATTCCGACGTTTGATTTTCCGCTTTTCGGAATGGATTCCATCGATCAATTTACTCTGTGGTTGATTAAATAAAAAACGAAGTCATCTAAGGTCTTTGCCTTATTTAGAAAAAAGTCATAATTGTCAGTGTCAATTGACGTCAAAATATACTAATGTCAAATTGTGTCATTCATTAATCATTTGTGAAACTGAAATTAATTCGTAAACGATAAAAATTAAAAACATTGGGTTTCCGTTTTAGATCCATATACGTTATTGTTGAAAAAATATCTACGTACCCTCTTCGTTAGCGTGAAAGTATAACTATTAGTCTACAAGAGTGGGGAGTGCGAAATAAAGCACTTAAAAAATGGATTTACACGAAATAAAAATAAAGACAGAGGAACAATCTTTGGAGATGGAAGACACCAATGAAAACTACCTGAAGTTAGATTTTGAAATAGGCGTGAAAGTGGAGAACGACTCACCTGCATTCGATGATTGGTGTTTGCAAGGTGCAGAGTGCCCGTCGCCTGTACAATGTGAGGTTAAGAAAGAGTGTGATGTAAAAACTTGTTTCATTTGCTTCAAGATGTTTGCAGACAGGTATTGGTATAGTTTTTTGTTTCATCAGCTCTTATGACTTCTATCAGATTTCTGTAGTATCTGTCTGACTTCCAAGTGTTTCACTGTCGTCATCTTAGTCGTAGACCAATATTTATTACTAAATTCTTATTTATGTAATATCATAAGAAAAAACTATATGATAATCCCACCAAATGATTGTCTTAAAGTCACATCTTTTTAATTTTCAGTTACTCTCTCTACAAGCACAACGTTACACATATGGCAGTAGTTATTAAACCACAGAAGGTTTATCAATGCAATTATTGTTCATGTTGCTGCACAAGCAAGGTGAAGATCAGAGAGCACATTCAGACTAAACATTTTATGAAGTTAAGAACAAAAAACAGCTTTTCGAAGCAAGAACATCAGTGTTTCATTTGTAAAAAAATCTACACATATAAAAGATGGCATGCCCATATGAAAGAGGTTCACGGGAATGAGAAATTGCAATGTGAACAATGTAACAAAACCTTTAAATGCTTCAATTATTTTCGTCGTCATTTAATGTACGTACATAACAATGTTCGACCTAGTTGGAGGTTTCATAGAAAAGTTGAACAGGAGATTAAATGTGAGCTGTGCCCCAGAGTATTCCAAAACAGAAACTCGTACAAGACCCATTTACGGAACTGCCACAGCTCGACGGTCCATGAGTGCACTATATGTCATTCAAAGTTAAAATCCAATTCGTACCTACTAACACATATGAAGAGAGTGCACTATGATGATGGAAAATCACACAAATGTAATATATGTTACAAAGTATTCAGATCTCCTCGGTACCTGAACATTCATAAAAAGAATACCCATGGTGTAAAAGCCAAAAGTAAAATTAGTCGTCGGAAACATCGGATGGAGTCTAGTGACTCATCAGTGTCACTCTAATGTACTGCACTATGCTATATATACAGTTTTTCAAGTGCCTGTAAGCAAAACATTTAATATAATATGAAGTGAAATAATGTTTGCACAAGATGGCAATGAGACAGCAGTTAACTGACTGTTTTTCTCCACCAATATTCACCACTGGAGCAGCGTGGTGGAGTATGTTCTAGGCCTCCTGAAGAGACCCATGATCAGTTGTAGGCCGTAAATGGCATGAAGGCAATTGACTGATTCTAAAGCATACTTTAAAATATTGACAAAGAAAACAAATTTAAATACAGTTGTATGATAATTATGCTTTGATGAATCTATGTACATCCTAGTATAGTACGGCTGACGTATCTTGGCGCGTCTAAACTTCGCGCAGAAGGCTGCGCAGTAACATAATTCGGCAATGCTCGGTACGCGGCGTATTATGTCTCAGTCACACGTTAGCATGTTCTTCAAGCATTAACATAAAAGATAAAAAAGTGTCGCTATCTCTGTCTTACATGCGCTAAAGTTCGCAGAGCCTATGTTCAGACGCGGCAAGATACGTCGGCCGTACTGTAGTTCAGACGGCCTTAAAATGGAGCTCATTGTGATACTAAGTTATGTGGATAGGACGATTGTTTGTTTTTGCATTCTTGCATGTGAAAGAAGTGTTACTTTGTTTTATAAAATATATTTTCTATCTAACTTGTTTTACTTGTTAAGAATGAAATGTGTAAAATAGTACTACAAGCAACAATAAAATTCATAATTATTCTTTTTGGTGTTAAAACACATTGCAAGTAAATAAAAGCAAATACTAAGGTTTTACATTTTTATTACACTATCTATACAACTAATTTAATAAACTTAACTTCCTTTTTTGTAAACTCCTGACGCCATTCTACTACCAGGACAGTCCATCAACTAATATGAGGGTAGTTAGTCTTAATTTTTCTCATTACATTAAATAATTCTACCAAGTGATTGCACTGAACATCACTCTTCCTTCTTTTCTGACTCCATAGGTTCCCCGAGTTTCTGTTTTTCGAACATAATCCTCAACATTTCTGTTGCAGATATTGGTAACCTGTTGTTTGCACCAAATTTAGGGTCTGGGAGAGAAGCCACATTGAGCTCTGGGTCCTTAAATGTGAATGGAGTCCATGGACCCTGTATTGAAGGATGGTCCGTATACTGGTACTTCCTTAATCTGGTGGCAGCAATATCGCCCTGCTGTGTGCGGAGAACTTCCACCCATTTGGTGATTTCGTCAAGGGACTTGCCATGCATACTCATCCATACTCTTTCGCCATTTACTGAAATTTTGACAAAATGAATCTGTACATACCTGGATTCAAAGGCTTCATGCTTAGTTTGGGTATAATACTAAAACTGACTTCTTTTTTTTTATTATGGAAATAGCCGGCAAACGAGCCAACGATCCACCTGATGGTAAGTGGCTATCGTCGCCCATGGACATCAGAAACACCAAAGGCATCAGTGATGTGTTGCCGGCCAAGAAAGAGAGAAGAGAAAGAAAGAAAAAAGAACTATTGTATTATCTAATTAATGTTCAGTAATGCAAGATTAATTAGACAATACCTATAGATAATAATGACATAGCAGATGACATTCAAAGTAAATAAAACAAGTCACATTATCAAAAGATGAATAGTCTTAAGATACTAAATAATATTCTTACAATATTCAGCTGCTACAACGGGACTGCGATGGCGACGCGGCTTCAGGTACACCACTATACCAGGATTCTGGGATGCAAATTCTACCAAATTTTGCTCGATGAATTCTCTGAAATAAATATCCGTCCATGAAATATTGGTAGGTATTTTGTTTTGACTATGACTGTAAATAAAAGCTAATAGTATGGATAGTATGGATTTTTACGGTAGTGGGCTATTAATGCTCAAATACTTTTCGCAGCCACTCATTAACTAACCTCATTCCCCTGCTGCCGCCGTGACTTTTACAGAACTTGAACACAATTCGTTGCAACTGACACACGTAACGCCCCACGCCATTCTGCAATGGAGCTCGGACAAAGCCCGATTTTAGAAATAGGTTGTTATTCGACATTTTTCTAATTCAAAACAGAAACTAAGATTAAGTTTTAAGGTTATGTTTTATTTTATTTACGTCTTTGAAGTTTGATTTGACACTAAAATGACAGAAACTTTATGTCAAATTCATAGACCTTGAAAGATCTAATCATAGAGTACAGAACTATTTCTCAAATAGCCTATAAATAAATTCGTATTTGGTATTTTCATGAAATGGTCAGTTTTTTTAGGCAGGTGGCATAAATCAATCGAAATTTAAAAAAATGCAGTGAAGCGTAGGTTTGCGGTATAAAAATGTAGATAAAAATGAAAATGGATTACTAATCTATGTGATTTTTTATGATTTATTTCTACACAAAGACGCGAGGTGGTTGAAAGAAGTGTAATTGGCAAGAATTGCAATTTACTTTAAAAACTTGCCTGTTAATTTCAACTTTTGCAAAGGTCATTTATTATTTCTTTAATCTGAACTCCTAGCTTTCTTTTCCTCAAAGCTGATACACTACTTACTGAACATGCTGTATATCCCAAAGAACAAGGTTCTTAGAGTCTTACCCTCAAATACACAATTATCTGACACATAAATTAAGCATCTGTCCCAGCTGAGAATTGAACCTGAGACCCTACGCAAGCAAGCTCACCGATAACAAACTGACCAATAGTATTCTAACAAATGGGTATGTGGGTATAAAAGTGTGGGTATAAAGGGTATGTGGTATAAAATAATCACAAAAAAGTTATTTTTCATACATTTATTTAGAAAAATGTAATATTTACAGAACAAGTAAATACAACTTTATCTTACAAGTATCAGCGAGTATATTTCAACTGTATAATGTTTTATTAATGCATTATTATACGTTACTTTTTTTTATTTCTTTATGTAGTATTATCTATTTTTTGTTGTTTTATTTTATTTTTAAATGGAAATCAGTGACTCGGATGAGTGAAGTGACTGAATAGCCCATGATGCAATCAATATGTTATAGGAGTTACATACCGACATTTGTATACGAGCATTTAATGAAAGTTTCATACATATTGTTGGATAAATCGCATTTGGGTTTATGAAATGTGATATTTTACTACAGGAAAATGCATCACTCTGTACCTATCATACCTACTAATTCCAAATTTAAGTAAGTAAGTAAGTATTTTTATATCAAAGGAATAATTAATTATTGTTTAAAGGTAATGTTTTAAACAGGTACGTCAGCAGAATTCAATATATTTGAAAACAATAAAGTGACTACCTGATTCTCAAATTTTTATTTTAAGTTAAAATAATATTGCACTAGATACTTCCATACCCTTTATCTTCATCGTTTTGCGAATAACAAAGAGTATGAAGCATATACATAGCGACATTACACAAAACATAAATCCTTATAAATCGAAGGTTGGAACATATTTACGACATGTTTCGTGGAGAGAGATCGTTATTTTTAATATTTTACGTATTTCTTATACTATTTCAAAAATAACAATAACATCGCAGTTACGACAATGCAATCTCAATAATTCTTACATAATAATAATATATTGACCATCTATTGACTTAACTGTAACTATGTTTTGGTACCTATAAAATATACTATGAAAATCAGTATAAATAAATAAATTTACCTACCTAAAACTATTTACTCAACTTATACATATCTTTGACATGGTTTTTCTTTATAATTTATTTATGTAAATTGTCAACGGAATACAATTCAGTTATATTTTATTAGACGATAAAAGAATCTACATCTTCCGATTTAATTTGAATATTTTTTTTGTAAACATTTGACTATTATTTTAGTAATTCAAAGAGACTTGAGCACAGTTTTGGTAGTAGTCCTATTCGTTGAGCGAGGATTCCAATTTAGGTATATAGTTTTTTTGCTACCTCCTTTTTTGTTCTCCCACTGCCCTGAGGTTGACTGGCAGAGAATGCTTTTAGCATTAAGTCCGCCTTTTGTATCCTTTATGTTTTAAGATGCAATAAAGAATAAATAAAAATAAAATAATTCCGAGTTGCATTCCAGCCTCGAAGAAACCTTTCTGTGTGATAAGAATATTTTTTGGATTTGAATCAGAAATGTATATGACATCTCATTTATATTGTTGGGTATTGTAAGGGTGTGAGTGTATTAATTATTATCTTAGTTTAAAAACCCAACAACGGTAACGATGCATTTCGTTGATTTATTGTTTTAAAAAATGCTCAAATGTTTCGTAACATCGGATGGTGTAGATTGCCTCTTATTCCTTATTTCTTTCTTCCAGCTGTTTGATTCTAACCGGCACCTGTACAGCTGGTAGATCGACGCTACCGGAGCGGCGCCGCGCGCTGTTCGCGTCGTAGGAGACCCGCCGCGCCTCGGGCGGCAGCGGCTGGAGTTCGGGCAGTGTCGGCCGTTTCCGCCCGAGTTCGGGCGTACGAACAGTTCCACCTGTATGCATACGTCTCATGAGCACTTGCACGAAATCGTTAAAATGGTGGTTTAGTAAAAAACAAGTAAGCTATGTATATTGCTATAATAGAGATAAGTGCGAATTCTAAAAGTTTACACTGAATTATTTATATTTACATTGATAATACTCTGAAAATTCACAAATGATTCTAACACAACACAGTCTGTAGTTTATATTGTTTCAAATGTTTTGTGCAATCCAAAGGAAACATGTCTGTGTTTTTAAAAATATGTTTTATTGTACGCTGGTCTGGAATCTGGATGATGATGTTCATTAAAGTACTACAATATGATTTTACTAATTAAAGTGCATGTTATCGTGTTAATTTCATCGACTATTTGTTATTTTGCATTAAACGAACAACAGAATCAGATAAAGACTTTCCAACTTTTAAAACATTGGTTAACATTTATGCATCACATTAATTGATTTTCATTATGTTCTAATTTTTATTAGAGTAATACAATGATTTCATGACTTATAATAAATGTACATATAAATGTATGTCTTAGTATGTACCTGTATGGCGGTGTAGGGTAGTCGTGTTTTATTTTTGATTGTAGTCACCATTTGAATTTTGTGAATTTTAATGTGCCATGTCTACACTGTTGTAGTGTAGTTGTAGTGTTATGTAGAGTTAAGTTCACAATATGCGCATGTCTTGAGGCCCCTCTTTTGAATGATAACATTAAAACTTTTCCAGAATTATCAACGTGGCATTCATCGTCGTCGTTATTTTTTAATGATTTAATTACGTATACAATTTGAGCAAGATCTTTAGATTGAAGTTTAAAAAAGAAATGTGTTTTTTTTTATTTCATTTCCTTCACAATATTGTAAAATTAAAAGTATACCATGGTAATAACTAGGTATATCCATAATGTAAGATATCAAATTAAAAAATAAGTGTAGTTGTAAAGCTTAGAATCAATGAATAATTTTCCAACATCTATGATATAAATTAACTCGGTTCATTTTAATAGTTTATAGGGTGCCACGTTAATCGTTCAGGATGATAATTACTCTTATGTTTTTAATATTTTCTAAGAGGCCTCTAAAAGCTCAACACAGACAACACATAAAGCGTTAGTGTGCCTTGAAGAGTTACCATAAATGGCGTGTCCTGGGGAAGGGGCAATTAATAAAACTGTACGTACTCAATATAAAGTTATATACCCTTCCGTCGCGGCGCGCTGGGCACTTCTGTCTTCTGCAGCTGTTCGTTTTTAATGGCGTTTTCGCAGCCGTCTGCCCGCGTTCTAGCGCCGAGTTTTGGTGAACTGAAAGATCAATAATATTTTTTATACACAGTGAAACAGTGGATTTCTGTAAAACAAGTTGCTTGATGATACTGTACGTAATTTTTACATGTAGTTTTTTTTTCGAAAATTTTTTAAGAAAATTATGATGAATAAACGGCAGTAAACTGGTTTATTTGCAACACACTATTTACACGGTATATTTGCAAAGATTTAGTTAGGCTAATTTGCGACGGCAAAATTTTTACCTGAAATACAAAACGATACTCAAAACCAGATAACATTTTACGATAATATTTTGCTGTTTTTCATTAAGATTTGCTATTTTACTGCAGCACTAGTACATACCTCTGCTCTACCAGGATTTTCGTGAGCCTTGCGACTTCAGCCCGCAGTTGATGAAGCTCCTTCTCCCTCGCACGCGCCTCCTGCTCCGAAGCTCTCTCTCTGGCCGCTAACTTCGAGCGCATATCGTCGAAGCTGTAAGTGCAAAGACATGGAAATGACTAACTGGATTCAGTGTCATGAAAACTGATAATTTGTAACCTAATAATTTGTAAGCAAGATTCTCCAGATACGAACCCGATTGTTTAACGGGAGAAATAAATAGCTTTGACAGCGATATTTCTGGAATCTGAACAATAATATTAACATAAAAACAATTAAATTTTCAATACACTGTATGTAGGACATATTTATAAATGTCACATCTGTTTTGTTCCTCAATAATTGTGAGAAATAAAATCAAGAAATCAAAATTAGAAACCGGGGTAAGACACACAGTTTGTCTACTCACAGTTTCCTCAAACAAGCGCACTTCCTGCCCAGATGCTCGATCTGTTCCCGCGAAGCCTTCTCCACCTGCTTCATCTTGGTCGCATCCTCTGACCTCTTCTCGCGCATCTCCCTCTCTCTCTCCAGAGCCTCTCTGATTACGTTAGTTAGGGTAAAACCGTTAAATTGTACTGAGCAGTAGATATGTTCTAAATGTCGTGTGAATAAAATTTTAGGTGTGAAACGTTGTCATTTAGTATTTATATTTATAATCTGTACCTATAATTTTTGTCTTACTCTACGTTACCTAAATTAATATTTTTAAATTATCTCTATTTCAATTCCAATGATGTGTAAACACTATCTGTGTGTGTAAATCTTTACTCTTTACTGTGATGCAGATATTTGATATCATTATTTATGTTATATCATATCAGTATTTAAGGCTAATATTTTTAATAATGTTGTAGGTAAAATAAATTGCATTTTACAGAACAAATTTGGCTTTATTATAAAATCATCGTTAATAAAATTTGTGAAAAACAGTATAAACTTACAAAAAAAAACAAGCATTAATGCAATTGTCGTGATTCGTAAATTGACAATTCATTAAATGATCATTGCATGAAATATTGAATATCATGAAAAGTTAAAAATTTTATGATTTTGTGATATTGAGAAGCAGTTATTGCATAATTATTCATGAAATTTTTGATCATTTTATGAAATAGTCAATTTTACGATTGGACTACGACATAATCACAAACATTGAGCTATTGCATAATGCACACAGTAGTTTGAAAACACAGCCTACACCGTTGACGTGAAAAATACTTTTAGCTAAAGCTAACATATGACTAGATGAAACATATAACACTAATAAATTCTAATATGTATTTGTATGTATATGATATATTTATAAGGAAAAATGTATAATTTCAAACCGAGTATAAGAATTGGCTTAAATTCATGCATAGCCATGATTAGGCTCAGAGGATGATAAACAAATTAATCTCTTAGGTTTACAGATTTATGCAACTGCCTAATCGATATTTATTATGAATACTTTGCGGATTGGTTCACAACCAACCCAAGTAACTATCGAGTTCTTATGTCACCCAAGGGTTATTGACATGGGTAAACAAGTACAATGTAACGATAACAACCGGGACCAACGGCTTAACGTGCCTTCTGAAGCACAGAAGTGCTCATGAAATTTTGCTACCAGCGGTTAAATTCACCCATCATACAAATAGGTCATGCCTGCATGTAAGCAAATGTTTAAATTATGTCAATTTGATTTGACCCCAGAGATGACCTTAGAATTATTAAAGATTTTATGCTTTATTCCAATGAAAACAGAAAAAAGTGGCTTCCATACTTTCTGTGTTAGTACCTATAGGTATACCAGAATCTGATGGCAAAATGTGGAAATTAAAATTAGAGACAACACAATCCCCAGTGTTGGGAAAACTAGAATAAAACTTGTTGATCCTTGATATTTTTAACAGTGTTAGTTTCATAATAGGCAATATAATATGTAGGTATGGTTTATTAACTTCAGATGAAAATAAAGCTATTTTTGAGACAAGCACATATTTTTTATATTATAATTAATTATTACAGTGACTAACAATAATTTATGCAACTATAATTAAAAATTTGCCATCTGTATACTAGTATTATTTATTCATTTGATGAAGAGAACAAATAGATAATAATAATAAATTGCTCCTCCACCGTTTCAGTTACGTGTACTTGTATCATGTAACTTTTCATTTCATATTCACAAAATTTTTGCTACCTTTAATTTGTAACAATGTTTGTAGTATTTATTTCAATTAATTTAATATCATTTGCTAATCTTACTTACATACAAAGAAATCATTATGTAGATTATTTATTAAGAAAATATAATCACGAAAACTAAGTATCAAAACGAGTTAATCCTACAAGATGGATGATATTAATAATGCAGATTGTCGCTTAAATACAACTTTTTCCTCACATGTTTTTCAATAAACATTGAAAATAATATTTGTGGCTTGTGATCGTAAAGGTCTTTTCGACAGTAAATCGAAAATAATCATCATTTTAGAAGAAGAAAAAAATTCAATACAACTCTTTCTTTAACTTGACAAGCCGCTTGACAATAGTTTTAAAAAATTTCATTGCCATATCAAAAACCCATTTCTCTGCTTGTCAAAAATGCCATGAGATGCTGGTACACCTATAGTAAGAAATTTGGATTAACTACGTTTAAAATTAACTCAACACAGTGAATCGGTCACAGATACATTTCGTGACTGAAACAAAATTACAATCTGAGGGTTTAATTTTTCGCATTTTTGTTTTGATGGTTAAGTACATACTTCTAAGCGTTAAAATATTTCCTTTTTTGTCAAATGTAACGCCATAAACATTTAAATTTTAAAGGAATGCAATATATTTTTAAAAGATTCGAAAAAACATCTAGCTATAGTACTAATCAATGAATTTTTAATGATATAAATATAAAAAAAATCAGTCCAATTCGGCAGTTACATTTCAAATCAGAATCACAATAAAAACGTAAACAGTTTTGCTAAATTTTGTAAAAAACATACCTACTTGTTACAAATTTTATAGTTATGGTAACCAAGTTTTTGGTGAACTGTGTGTGTGAAAGTGGTTCAGGATTTCATGTTAATACAGTCAATTAAACTAATTAGCTTCTACAACGTCTATGTTCGCTCAAAATTACCTAACGTTCTAACATTTTGATAAGTTAAAATCGTATCGTCCTAGGTGATTCGTGAAAGGTCAAAATTTATAGTTTAGCCGTAACGTTGACTTCAATCAAGTTTTTTTGTTTTATTTTCATTTCCATTCGAGAGGAGCTTTCCACTTCTCATTCTGATATAGAAGAGGAGTGCGAGCGAGAGGAGGAAGGTGGCTAGAGCGAGACGCAGCGACCCGGCGCACACACACACGCAGCCGGCAGCTAGTGCGCCTACCCACCGCAGGCTGTCGACAATTTATTCTTATGCTCTCATACCTCCTTTTTTACAAGGTTTTTGCATGTAATAAGTTTTTTTTAAATTAGACAACGTGCAAAGAACCAATATTTCAATTTAGAAAAATCTCGCTGGCAGAAGCAACCGGAGTCTATAAAACAAAAATTGCGCCGACTTATTTTTACTCATCATTTTCTTTTTGAAACTATAACAATATATAAGAAAACTGTATTGGATAACCGAAATATAGACACTTAAAATAAAATCAGATCGAATTATAAGTAGGTAATATGGATTAAATTTTTATCGATATTTCAATTCGGAATCGATTTTCACAGTAGGCCATCAACGCAATGTTATTTTCCTCATTATCTATCATTAAAATTTATATTTTATAAACCGAAACATTTTTTCATGCAAATTAGGATGGAACCTAACAGTTTTTATTCGAGGCAAAATGTACCATTTAATACACGAATTTATAACTGTCTCGGATTACTGCCCCTGCCAACGTACTTAAAATTGGATATCAAACGAAAAAAAAATATATTGTTTGAAATGTAAATACTGCCTTTTGGACTTGAATTTATTTTTTTGTTTATGAATTATGAAGCAATGGCGTGTGGTGATGATCAGATGACGAATAATGTGTGACGATTAAGTGTGGTGATAAAAATGTGATGATTGATGTGATAACAGCTATATTACATGAATAATGAATATGTATGTATTTATACAGACAGTTACTTGGATTAGTATGATGGAGCCATATACTATGCATCATTACATTTAATGAAAAAAACCTTTCTTGACTTCAGGTGGTCGGTATAATTTAAAAAAGAGTTGATAAAATTGGAGTTTATTTATTGAGGAAAAAGCCAATGCCTAGCATAGCATTTGTCAATGTTTTAAATTGTACTATGTTAACCTTTAGAGATGTAAAATCTAAATATAAGCATTTTTGTGACAACCAAAACGGTGGAGACGCCGCAATACTATCTTGTATTTACAGCGGTTCGAGTTTATTATTTTTTACTCATTCTAAGTTAATACTGGGCTACAACTCCATGTGATGGTAAGTGGCGACTTACTCCTAGAGGTAGTTATTAACTTAGCAAAATTTATACCACCTTTCGAATTTTGACCTACTTTCTTCGGTATTTTTTTAATCTATTACTAAATTAGTCGTATTTATTTATTACAATGCAACATTTGAATTAAAATGTTTAGTCTCGTGATCAAACCTACACAGAGTAGTTTTGTCTATGGTGTTGTCATAATTTCAATTCCCTATCTCTAAATTAAAGTTTGCCGGATAAATGGGGAGACATGTCAAATTTTAATAAATTCTTACGCCCCAACTCAGAGTCACTAACGGTTACTTAAATCACTCCTTAGTATACCATACAAATTCTGTAATAAGGAGCTATAATTAACCGTTAGTGACTGTGAGTTGGGGTGTTAAAAATCAGATAATGCAACACTCTTATCTGCAATAGAGTCAGGTGGGGCACAATATGACATATATTACTAAGTATGTATTTGTTTTAACTGTCATATTTTGCCCCGAGTTACCCTACTTCAGATAAGAGTGTTGCCCTATCTGATATTTTAATATTTAAAAATTTGACATAATATTCACAATTATACGACGCACTATTTTCCTAACACAGTGATTATATGGCTCCATACGAAGAGTTAATGACGAGTGGATGTAACAGACATGCGAGCGTGGTAGCCAAATTCGTCCAAAAGACAATATTTTAGATTTAAAGTAACTGAATTAGTTTCAAACGGGTGCATTATTAAGTAATTAATAATATAGTATCAGAATCCTGGGGACATGTTTATGTTTAGGACAAAATTTTGCTACCAATCTTATTTGGAATTCGGTTAGAAATTAATGTTATGATATTATGGAAAATCATGAAATCGTCACAATATACATTTGAAATCTACGTTTACGCTCTTACCCTCCATATTTTTTTTGAGATAACTTACAATGCTATCCTAAAATAATAAATTGTACTTATGATCTATATAAACTAGTATCATATGAGTTATTTTAATGAAATTGTGCGATTTCCATGAGAATTTTCATAAGCATTAGCACGCTGACCTCTAATATACCTACGTGGGTATATTAGAGGTCAGTGGTTAGTAAGAACCAAGTATTAATTTAAAACTGTAAGCTGTTATGCGGGTATCAGAATGTTGCTAGTTAAAATAACCTCTGAAAATATTATTTTTAAATTGATTTACAATAACTAAATTAGAAATGTTCTTTATATTGATTTCCAAAAATCATTAATTAATTCAAAACAATCTATTTCAACATTTTGATACTTCAGACTGGCAAAATAATACAATAAAAAAGCGTTATCTTGTTTTTGCAACGAAATTAAAACAGCATAATTATTTCTAGGATTATGTTTATAATCAGGACAGGAGACCATCAAAATGTTAAAATTCCATAATTCCATATTGACATTTCTGTTGACAAGTCCTGACTATGAACATAGGCTGTAATCACAATGCACTAACCTCAGTTCCTGCTCGGTGACGGCTAGGGTGCGTCCACAGGCCGCCGCGCGCGCCGCGAGCGAGTCGAAATCTGACGACTTCGCGTGGATCTGCGATTTTAATTCTGTGGACCGATGGGATACAGATTATAATGGTGATGAAGAAAAATAATTGTTGAGTACAGTTTTCTACTGAGTTCCTATTAATTTGTAGAAAACTTTCTGTAGTCTGTATTACCCTATTTCTCTTCAGATACAAAACACCTTTCCGAAAAGGTATTCGAATACAATTATTGAAGCATATAATTTTTTTTCAATATTGAAAAAATCTAACTTATGAAATGATTTGAATTTCATTTTAATAAAAGTTCTTCCTAAAACTACAATTTAACTATAATCATCTGCTTCGAAGTTGTTGCAAATTATACGTAATTTCTTAGTTACATAAATTCATAGGTGAACTTACCTGCAATCTCTTCCAATAGCTCTTTCTCCCTCTTGACCCTCTCTTCATCTCCCTCCTGCCTGCACTCCGCCTTCATCCGCTCGAGGCAGTTCTCTTTATCAGTCATGAACTGTTCCCATTGGTCGTCTGAAAACAATCACTTTGTAAATTTAAGGCCAATGCATACGTTACGGATTTTTTCCCGTACGGGGTGGGAAAAACATCGTCGCCGATGATGCCACGTCCCGTACGGGATTTACTGTAAATGCCATAGGTTTGAATTGATTCCCCGCTTCTAATTTTGACACTATCTGTTTTTTGGAAAATAATTATCGCTCAGTGAAGAAAACTTGGCAACGGAACTTGCACCTGAGAATTCTCCATGCCCTCACAGGTTTATAAAGTCTGTAAGAGCGATGGTACAAATGCCTTCATAGGTTTATAAAGTCTTTAAGTGCGATGGTACAAATGCCTTCATAGGTTTATAAAGTCTGTAAGTGCGATGGTACAATTGCCTTCATAGGTTTATAAAGTCTGTAAGTGCGATGGTACAAATGCCTTCATAGGTTTATAAAGTCTGTAAGTGCGATGGTACAAATGCCTTCATAGGTTTATAAAGTCTGTAAGTGCGATGGTACAAATGCCTTCATAGGTTTATAAAGTCTGTAAGTGCGATGGTACAAATGCCTTCATAGGTTTATAAAGTCTGTAAGTGCGATGATACAAATGCCTTCATAGGTTTATAAAGTCTGTAAGTGCAAATGGTACAAATGCCTTCATAGGTTTATAAAGTCTGTATAAACATATGAAGGCATTTGATGGCACAATCCACCGCGTTGTTGGAAGAATACCCAGCAATTATGCTTAAAGTACTAAACCCGAGCTCCAGAGACTCACCCATCTCCTAAGGATACTTCTCCTTGAACTGGCCCACACTGTCCGCGACTAAGGCCATAACGAACTCGTCCTTCTCTACCCGAAGCTTTATCTGTACGTCAGGTTTACAGTCTACAGACTCACCCATCTCCCGCCGATGTTTCTCCTTGAGCTTGTTGACCTGGTCCACGCGCTCCGCGACCAGCTGGGCCCGCGTGGTCTCCAGCAGCTTGCGCGCGTCCGCCGCCGCCGTCGCCGCTTCTTCCTCCACGGCCTGCACCTTCTCCGCCCATTCCTTGTTTAGACGATCTGGAATGTTTTATGGCATGATTCATTTGTGGTCCTGATTGAAGTTTCCGTATGATGAGGAAGTGCTACTACTACCTACTGGTTACTGAATTTGTAGAACAATGTAAAAAATATAGACTGATGGGCTTTGGGATTTCCGGGGTATCTGAATGAAAGTCATT
Organism: Thymelicus sylvestris; assembly: GCA_911387775.1. Lineage (NCBI taxonomy): Eukaryota > Metazoa > Arthropoda > Insecta > Lepidoptera > Hesperiidae > Thymelicus > Thymelicus sylvestris. The sequence continues at coordinate 14,348,104 of OU426887.1, read as the reverse complement.
TGCTAACAGTAATGATTTAAAGCGGACTTATATCACAGGTACATCTGGAGTACATCCAGCATAGTCATTTAACATTAACCTAGATCTGTGGTCATTACAGAACAGAAAGAAAGAACTGTCTCTCAAGCCTCCAGCCGGAACACGAAGTCGTTTGGCGACTGTCTTCTGATTCAAGCAAGAATTCATCATTCGATTTATCACCAGCTGACTCACCACGTTAGTTATCACTTGCTTCGGTAAAGGCAAACATCGTTAGGAAACCTGCACCTGAGAGTTCTCCATAAGGTCCACAAATGTGTGTGAAGTCTACCAATCCGTACTTGGCCAGCGTGGTAGACGTACCTGTAACCCTCACACTGTGAGGTTTGTGACTCACCTCGCTCCTGCTCGAAGCGCTCGTTCATCATCTCGACGTTGTTAGCGTACGCGATGTCTGCCTTGTCCAGCAGATGGCGCAGCTGCATCATGTCCCAGTCCGCCTTGCTGTGCGCCTCGCATAGCGCGTGCTCGAACTGCGCCTCCTTGCTCGCCAGCACCTCTTTCAGGTTCTCGAACTGTTGGACCAATGCCATTAACACATTAAAGCTAAAGAAAAAGTAAGGGGTGGGAACAAAGGTATCTGACTAAATTTGACCAAATTCTTTTTCTTTCTTCTTTCTTAGCAGGTGTATCGTTAGAATATAATAAAAATATGTTGGCCACTGAAGAGTTCCCTCGTCTTGAGACAACCCTGAGCGTAGTATCAAGTCACCATTATCATAAAAATGCATCGTCATCGGAACCAAATCAATTTGTGAACCTTCGTAGGATTAGAGAGCCTTCAAGATTTGAACCATATCATACCATATAACAAACCAACGAACAAAGTCATATAAAGCTTGTAAAATTCGAATCTTTGCCAAATCCCGCGTTCAGCCGCAGCAGGGGTCACCAAAAACAGGCGTCACCACTCACCCGTGCGGTGACCTCGCGCAGTTTCCGCTCGGCATTCTTCGCATCCTTCTCAGCCTCGGCTCTCAGGTTGCCGATGGTGGTACGCGTGCGCTCGGCGTGCGCGCGCTCCAGGGCCGCGCGGGCGGACGCGGCGTTGGCCGTCGCCTCCGCGTGCTCCGCCTTCAGCGCCGCTATGTGGTCCGCGTGCTGTTTCTCTAGTCGCTTTATGTCCTGGGGATAGAGACTTACTTTGAGCAGTTACTTTGAATAGTGTGCCTAATCTTATGCGTCTGTCTCAAATGGATTGTTAAAATTATTATGTTTAATACATAAAAGAGACCCATGCTCTGTATTGGGCCATTAATTGGGTGAAGCTATATAAGAAGCTACATAGGAGGATCTCTATCCTCAAAATGCTTATTTTCATATATTAAACTGAATGCTCTGACAAATATTAAAAACTAGTGCTCGAAGGACCAGTAAAACTACACTAAACTAAACTAAACTTTTTATAACCAGTCCACAAAAAGCTCAAGTTCTGGATACCTATTATTCGTTATCGTACATTCGACAATTTACCAACCTGTAAATGCAGCTCCTCCTTGTCCTTCAAGATCCTGGCATCCTTCTCCAGGAGATCCTTCAGTCTGTGGACTTCCAGCTTGAGGGCTTCCTCCCTGGTCTCCACCCGCTGCAGCTGCAGGGTCAGTGACTGCACGGAGCGCTGCTGCTCCGACACCAGGCCTCGGAGCTGTGTCAGCTCTACTAAGTGGGAAGGTGTGGGGGGAGATGCTTTCAGCTTTTCTACTGTTGAGGTCAGCTGTGGATGATTTTAATGAATTAAGGACATATTTATACATTTAACACACAATACACGGCTTAAAGAGAAAGGATGTTATAGTGTAGAGGAATATCCTCAGTTCCGCAGCCGGTTTCGCTGAAGTTAGTTACGCAAAACCAACTTAAAACAATCGCATCGACAATTATATATTTTTTTGTAACTGATGTTCATACCGCCGTTGGCCATTACATTACTCGTTTGCTGGTATGTCGGCCAGTGCCGGAATCAGGATTTTAGTTTGGGATATGATGTGCCCAACGGCTTGACTCGATTTTTCTATTTAGAGAGGCTTGACCTAGCTAAGGTAACGAAACAAAAATGATTTCAAATATCACGGGTGGAAATTGACAAGGGGCTTCATCCCTTGAGCCCCCGAGAGCCTCCGGATCCGCTAGTATAGTCATCTATTAACTTATAGCCAAGATTGGACTGTCACCTCTCTGTTGTCTCGCTCGGCGTCTCTGGCGCGTTTCTCGAGCTCACGCATCTTCCACTCGCAGTCTGCCAGCATGCGCTCCGCCCGCGCCGCCGCCTGCGACCGCGCCGCTTCGTGCGCCGCCCGCCATTTCTCCGTGTTCGCTTCTGCTGCTGCCAATGCCTGAGGACATTTAAATAATAAATCAACGCTACACATTACCCTGTGTCTTGGGTGCCATAGACAACTGGCAAAGACAAAAACACTCACACCCTGACCGAGAACAGACATTCAAACTCCTCATTAAAATTTCTGCCTCACTGGGAATTGAACTCAGGATCCTTTGAACGGCGGTTGGGGCTAGTATATAATCATAACGCCTCGCGGGTCTTCATTATTTAATATTCTTCAGGGAAAAAGTGAAAAGGTTTTGCTAAGTTAGTGCGTGCCACCCAAGAATAAGTGACCACTTACCATCAATTGGGATTGTAGACGAGCTATTGACTTTTAGAATTAATAATAATCCAAATTTTATCAGAAAAATAAGCGACTTTAAAGAAGCAGTCTTCGAAAATCCATTACCTTATATTTAAGGGGTTCTAACAATTCCTCATGAATCCCATCATCAGAACTGAATTTTAATATGGCTAAAGCATTATAATAATAATTAATTTAGTCTTTTCATAATCGAAAAATTTTATGTCTGAATTTCGGCATTGGAGTTCCATTTGACGCAAGACTACCAACGCATTAGTCGCAATGAAATTATGTTTTACGACCATTGACGTCGTTCACGAAGAAAACAGGAAGCATAAATCTAAATTCGCCACATACCTAATCCAGGTTTTTGAAGGCTATCACTTCCTATTGTATATGTTCTTAATGTGTTTTTAGGGTTCCGTAGCCAAATGGCAAAAGACGGAACCCTTATAGATTCGTCATGTCTGTCTGTCTGTCTGTCTGTCTGTCTGTCTGTCTGTCCGTCCGTATGTCACAGCCACTTTTTTCCGAAAGATGTATTCTGTGAACCGCATTAAGATTTTCATACAAAAATAGAAAAAAAAACAATAAATTTTGGGGGTTCCCCATACTTCGAACTGAAACTCAAAAAATTTTTTTTCATCAAACCCATACGTGTGGGGTATCTATGAACAGGTCTTTAAAAATGATATTAAGGTTTCTAGTATCATTTTTTTCTAAACTGAATAGTTTGCGCGAGAGACACTTCCAAAGTGGTAAAATGTGTGTCCCCCCCCCCGTAACTTCTAAAATAAGAGAATGATAAAACTAAAAAAAATATATGATGTACATTACCATGCAAACTTCCAACGAAAATTGGTTTGAACGAGATCTAGTAAGTAGTTTTTTTTTAATAGTCATAAATCGTAAACCGCAATTTACCTCGATCAAAGTTACAACGAACTTCAAGAACTTTTATATTATGTTACTTGCTGCTACGGAACCCTTCATGGGCGAGTCCGACTCGCACTTGGCCGCTTTTTTTAAATCACATTATACTTAAAATAATTGAATGATTAATTATTCATCGATAAGCTGTGCCTGTGTGTGCTTCATATTATGTTACCTGTTATCTATTTACATTATCTATACTCACTTACATGGTTTTCTGTACAAAACTTAGCCAGAAATTAACATTTATTTAATTTTTAGGTCTTGCTTTTATTTTTACTAATGACTAACTTTTAATGCCAGTTTCCGTGTTTACTCTATTAGGGACTTACCTCTTTTGCTTTTTGTTCCTCAATAAGTTTCTCCTGTTCTAGCCTCGCTTTGTCTCGCTCTAACGCTTCCACTCTAGATTCCAGTTCTAATCTATGGTTGAGCGCATCTTCTAATTCTGCTTTGAGCTGGCGTATTACTTCATCTGAAAACAAAAATTTTGTCTAAGATTTAAGTATTTATTTACACTCTGGTTTCGGACTTCGGGATTTTACAATTAAGTTTTAAAATCTTAATTAGAGAGAATGGGGTGTAGATAACCAGTCCATCATGAATTTGATTTTGATTTGAATCCTCCTCTGCTGGCAGACGAGGTTATGGTCACTGGACTCTGCACCACCCAGTTTAATTCTGAATATTCCGACACCTACTACACTTATGCGAGACTTATGCACCCTTTGAACTACCACCGATTAGAAACATGTATTTACGTGTTTCTGTCGTAGTGTCGAAGACCCAATAATGTCAAAGTCAATAAGGTCTTTCGTTTTTTTGTGGCCAGCAATGCATCGGGGATGCTTCCAGCATAATACAGACGTATAGAACCGACACCGCGAACACTATGTTTGTCCCAATGAATTGGCGCCAATGGGCTTTAATTTTCAATGGATTCGTTCGCTTTTGAAAGGAGAGCGGGGGCTCAATTTTGAAAATAGAACCTCCCGGCGGAACACACATTTTATTCGCGATACTTATTCTTATACTGTACTTTAGTATCAACTATATATATACTTCAATGATTACAAGTTACCTTCTGATATCTATGGGTGAAGATGACTGACTACCAGATCATCAGATGGCTCGTCTGCTTTTCCATAGTATTTTTATGTAAATAGCCGACAAAAACTAACGATCTACGTATAAATGCTTATCGTCACCCATGGACATCAGCGACCCAAAGGCATCAGTAATGCGTTGCCGAGAAAAAGAGAAAGAAGAAAAGAACAAGATAGAGAGAAGAGGAAAGGATATCTCTCACCGTTCCGCCTCTTGAGTTGTTCAGCGAGGTCTGCTGAGCAGCCGCGCGCCGCAGCCAGCTCCTCCTCCAGCGACCGGCTGCGCTGCCGCACCAGCTCCGACTCCTTGTATGCTGCTTCCAGCTCGCATTTTAGTTCTGGAATGCATGGGAGGAAAATTAAGGATATCCTTACACATAGGCCATAGTATAATTGTATTCGATTCGATCGATGTCTCTTCATGTACATGGAAGATATTTGAGAAAATTTGGTTGGTGGTGTTTACTAATGTTCCGTTAACATGATTTTTAAAATTCTTATCTCTTTGTCGTTTTCGACATTTTGTCCTAGCTTATTTGAGATGGGCTTATGTGATTTGAATAATTTAGGGCATCTTTAGGTACATAAAATTGTAATTGACCGAAGATTCTACAGGGAAGATATTTGAGAAAATTCGGTCGGTGTTGTTTATTAATACAATAATTTCCATAAAAATGACTTCTAAAATTTTTGTCTGTTGCTCGGTAAGGGCATTTGTTCTCGCTTATCTCTAATGGGATAACTGATAATTGAGTTGGTTACTACTGCAAGTCTGATAACATTTGGTGTTCACCACTCTCATAAAATTAATTATCAATTTCTTCTCTCATAACAAGTACTCCCCAGACAATATTCCCGAGAACATTATTACATCTGCTTCAATTTCTTTCTTTGTTTTAAACATGACGTATGACGCATATTCACAGCTGACGGTATGAAAAATATCCAAAAGAAAAAGACAGCTGAACACAACAAAACTCAGACTAATCTATTAATACGCGCGTTCTTTTCTTGGTAATTATACATTGTTTTATTTTAAGCAATTGTTTTATTTTAGTTTAGTTGGGAATGTGAGATCTCAAATCTTACAATATGAATTACACGATCTCAGTGAGATAAGTCAGCGTCTCAAACAGAATATTGAGATCGCAGAGATTTAAGATCGGTTTATTAAGAAGGGTCTAAATGTTGATGAGTATTCATGTGGAAAATATCGAAATGAATCTGCACAATGACCTAAAGTGACAAAGACCTAAAAGCATATTGAACTTCGATACTTTGTTGCCAAAAAGGAAGAGGAAGACCTGTGCTATTTCTGACTCTCCGACATTGACCGAAACAAGAAAGAAAACATTTCACCGTGGATTGTGAATTTTTAACAGACTTAAAAAAAGGAGAAGGTTCTCAATTCGACTGTTTTTTATCTCGATGTGTGTTAACTCATAACTTTTTACCGGGTATATCATCATGGCCAAAGCTTTGCTCGGTATTTTTTTTACCAAACAACGCCATCTACTGAAGTAGTTTTAGTCTACTCGCCAAAAAATAGATGTAACTCCTTCGGGATTATATTTTTCACTTGACCGTTTATTGTACCACACGCCTGTTAAAGCACTTTTGAATGCGCTACTAAACAACTCAAGAGATTTACTATAGTAAATCCCTTGAACAGCTAATAAACAATATTCTGGTGGCATAGAAACTATTTAAGCAACTTACGTGTTTGTTGGAAAAGCTGTCCTATAACTCACTAGTCCCAGGGTAATTTAACTACCTCAATAGCTTAGTAGAATTACTTTTGGTTATACTCTGATCTGGGAAACTTAAATTTTATTTAAGAAACGCTTCATGTAGTCTGAGCCTTACAACTAAATATAATTCAGAATGGTGTCATATGTCTGACAAATATGCAGGTTAAATTATCTGTGAACTGTAAATAGACCATGCTTTGTTACATAAGATTGTTTTACGATTGTTGCGTGAAGTGTCCAACGACATTCTTTCTGGCACGGTCACTGGGTCTTACAAAATATTCAGCGATTTCAGTATCTTACAGTTTTTGTTGTACATATTTTCTTTGTATGAAAGAGGCAGTCCAGCTTCCGTTCTGGACAAGTGGGTACCGGTGTCAGTTCTTCGTTCATCAGTTCTTTCCAGTCGAAGGTTTTGAGTCACACTGGCTCTATTAGCATACCTAATGAACGATGTTCTTGTGTGATGCGAAAATTTCTCATCACATTTTTCGTTCCACCTTTTTCTTTTCGCCTTAAATCTTTGTTTTCTTAGCAAACATCACAACCGAAATATTTTTCGTACAGCATAAAAAAACAAATGAGCATAATGAATTCTTTTGTTCCTGTATTCAATCATTTTCAACCGGTGATTTAGTACCGAGAAGGCTATCGACGAGTCATTTTCCCGGAAACTCATTCATCACTTTCGCTCCGGAGGAAGCTTTAATGTGACCTGATGGCTGATGTGTCGCATCACTCGCATCCGAGGAACGTTTACAGCGCTACTAACTGCATATTATATATTTATGAGCATCCTTGAACTAACAATCTGGCAGGTTTCACTTGGGATACGATTGATGTCCACAGTAGCACGCAGAAAATACAATAGGAAAAGTAGGACCAGTGTCGCCAGCTACCTACCAAATAATTGCGGTAGATCCGTATTCAGCTTCGATCTACCCTCATACATGGAGTATAGAGGAAAGGAGAGTCATCTTATATGAGGGGAAACTTGAAAAAGTGTCCAGCTAATTACTGAAAATATAATTAGTTCCAGTAACTACCACCATCTAACGACAATTGCGCTGGCGTCGCAATAAGTACGATATGAATATAGCTGCTGACGCTGTTGCAGATGGAGCTGCGGAATGAAGTTTGCTGAGTTTAATAAAATTTATCCTAGCGCACCGCAGCGCCCACCCGTTATTGGACGCGTTTTCACGGACACTTTTCATACACAGAGATGGCTCTCCTTACCTCTATACTCCATGCCTCATACTATATAACTTAATATATTGTCTACAGAGTACTTAAACACTACGTTGTCGTATTTAGTGAGTTCAGTGTACGTCATTACAGCGTGGAGCGTACGCGATGTCTCATAATTATATTGGACACCTGCCAGGGCAGCAGGGGGGCAATTCTCATTTCGTAGAGATACATGTCTAACAGAGATATCTCGAAAAAACATGGCCGACCTCGAATAAAACGAGGCCAATCGGCCATGTTTTTTCGACATATCTCTGTTAGACATGTATCTCTACGAAATGAGAATTGGGCTCCAGGATCCTTTGTCCACAGTTCTTTGTTCGTTGCGGTTTACTGACATGAATTATGTTGCGACAAATCATTATCCTGTATTAAGTTTGAAACATACAATATTTCTTTATTGGATCGTATCTACGTATTTGTTGTACGTACCATTTGTACGTATAGTGCGTCGAATAATGCCGGACATGTTAAATTTTAATACCTAAATATAAAAAATCTGATAGAGTACTGGACAACACTCTTATCTAAAGTGGGGTAATTTGGGGCAAAATAAGACAAATACTACTGAAATGTAATATAACATACAATATTTGACGACCCTGTAGCCTAGTTGGTAGCGGCCCTGCCTGCGAAGCGAAGGGTCCCGGGTTCGATTCCAGGCCGGGGCAGATATTTATGTGACAGATAAATATTTGTATTCGGGTCATGGGTGTTATTGTGATGTGTTATATATTGTGTCGTCCATGCCACCCGCGACACAGGTAAAAACCTACTGCAGGGGTATGAGTGTGTAAGCGTTTATTATTTAATATATTATGTCATATTGTCCCCCTTACCCTATTAGCGACTACTGGAGATAAGAGAGTTGCCCCATTTGATTATTAAGAGTTTAGCAGAACAGCAATGGGACAGTGACACGTCGCTATCATGTTGTAAATTGTTCCCCATAAATCATGAGTGACAGAGGATTGTGATTGTGATTAATAATATTTAGTAAAAAATATCATTAATCACAATCACAATAAGAAAAATGTTTGAAGCCCAGCAAAGTGCGTACACGGGTCAGCTAGTCGTTGCTAAATGACGTAGGTACTAGCAACCAACATGATAGCAATCAACTAGGAATACTTTCAGCCTTTTCTCAACAGCTTCCCTCAGTAACAGTAACGTTATATCCATAAAGAAAATCTTTGGAGTTTGGCCAACAATCAATCTTAGTCCAGATTCTGTTAGTATACAGTACCATGGCTTTGTTGCGAGGGATTTGCCGTTCCGTCTGTATGCGATTTCCAAATACCTGTATTGTTGTATATTATGTAAAGAGGAACTCTTGAATTCGCTCTAATGTAGAACTTTCCTAAATAAAAAAAAATTGTAGTTGCTTTTCTGTGTGTTCTGTCATCTGTGGTTATTTAAACTATTTAATTGCTTTGATTGCATTGCGCATGCTCATGTGTTAAAAACTAGCATGAGGAATTACCTACAGCTTAATCTTTTTCGAGATATCCACAAGGTAAGTATAATTTAATACACGTGACTTATTTTTAACCCCCGACGCAAAAAGTGGGGTGCTAAACTCTTAAAGTCAAAAACGCAAAAAGTCAAACACGCAAAAATTAAATGACACAAAGTAAAACGCTTCAGCCAAAATGTCAAATACGCATATTGCCAAACTCGTAAATTGACAAGGACGCAAATGGTCAAAAACGCAAAAAGTCTGGTGTATAAGGTTGACGTTACTCTGTGTCTGTGTTTGTGGTATCATAAATCTTATACGAATGGGCCGATTATGATACAGTTTTTTTTATTTGAAAGCTGACGTGATCGGGATGATTGTTATTCTTAGCTATGTTTAGTGTAAATAAAATTTTCGGTTTTTTTTATTGTAAAATTTATAGTTATACCGATAATCAGACATTCGCATCCCTAGCTCGACCTTCATTCGGCCAGTCAACGCACCCGGCGTATCCAGAGCCTGTTTGTTTTCTTTACTTTCTCCGAATAAATTTGGATTTAGTTCAGACTTCGGATACCTCAGGAATTGGCAGTTTCGAGTTAATTATCTCCCAATTCAAAGGTATTCTACCTTGATCCCGTCGATTATAGGGGTAGATGATAGAGTAATTGGCATGGTCGTGTGGCTTATACCTAGAGTTGCCAGATGGCAAGACTGAAATATCTGGACAAAACTTCAAAAAGTAGGGATTTGTCGGGATAAACATTTGTTTTTGGAAATAGGTAGCAAACGAGCTGGGGAAGCAGCTAGAGCGCGTGCGGCAAACGCGTTCTGTTGAATAGAATGAATTGTCGGGACATTTAGTATTTTATCGGGATTCTGGACAACATGTGAAATCTCGGGACAATCCAGACGAATCCAGACCACCGTACATATATCTGAGAAAAAAGCAGATCACTCATATAATGACAAGTGGTCACAGCCGTCCGTAACCATTCAGGGTTACAAAATCCTGACCTGCCTGAGTGACCAGTGCATCGAAGATATCAAACAAATCAAACCATAACTAATAATTATTGTTGGTCTATGGTATTGTCGCATGATCTGGTGGTCAAACAAGGCCACCTGATGGTAGGTTGTCACTGCCGTCCATGTACAATCAGTAACATTAGCAATCAGCGACGCGTTACTGAACAACTATGAAACGAGTGACGTAGAATTCCACTGAAAGTACCAGGGCATCATAAGCGCCAAACAAACTAACCCGGGAACCTTCCACATACGCATCGCATCCGCTCTAGTGTGTGCAAACCGAGCAAGACAGCAACACTGAAGCTGAACACTCACGTGATATTTCAAGGTCCTTCGCCTCGATGTCCTTCCGGCAGGCGGCCACCAGGTCGCGCGCGCGGTCGGCCTCCCCGCAGCGGGTGTCCGCGAGCTCTGTCAGTGCTGCCACCTGCGACTGGAACTTGCCCTCGTTTGTTACTAGGGTTTTCCTGGAACGAACAAATATTTACTTATATACCATTGAACTACTACTAACGTATAGAATCGAACCCGATGTTTGCGAAATGAGCTAAGCTGTAGCCAATTGGCTACAATTTTCAGTGGATTCAGTCGATTTTGAAAAGAGAACGGGGTTCGATTTTGGAAATACAACCTGCCGGCGCGACACAAATTTTGTTTGCGATACTATTTAGTACATTATTATACCTATTGCAATGCTTAAATATATAACCTATATAATATGTAAAATAACATTTGAATTCAATATCACTTCGTCATGTTGGTATGTTTAGTTCACTAACAACGAATTTTTTTGGTTACGTCACTACGTATTCAAAGGGTGCCAACGGGATCCTATTCATAAGATCCCCTGTCTGTCCGTCTGTCTGTCCGTCCGTTCATCTGTCACAGGCTCTTGTCTCTCGAACCGTAGATTTAGAATGTTTGTCTGAGCGTTTGTCCTCTCTGATCTCAGTAACAGCTTAGCTAATTTGTATGCCATAAAGAATCTTTTAATTAATTTAAACAATACATTAAATAACACCAGCAAGCAATATGTTACGCAACTTTAGGTTTTCACAAGTCACAACCCTATGAGCAGGATAACAGCAATAAAGGAAAAATACTTAGATGAAGCACAGCCCCGGATCCAAATAAAAACAATCGGTTCGACAGGTTAATACTAAGTAATAAATAATAATATCTACCGAGTAGTACCTAGTTAGTATTTTCTCTTAATTAAACCGTCAGTTAACTAAAAGAAACGAACATTAAAAGGATGCTACGATCAATGATTTCAGAAGGTAGGAAAGGCCCGTCGGAAAAATTCACGATATATTTATCAAATTAACAGTTGCTGTTGGTTTCACGCGAACAGAGTTCACACAATATGTTCTATATACAAGAAAAAGCATTGTCATTATTGAATACAAAGTACAAGAACAGACATTGCGAATTTTGTTTTGCGCTGGGAAGTTACGAAATCGAGCTTCTCTTTTCAAAATCGATTGAATCCACTGAAAACTGTAGCCAATTGGCTACAGTTCATTGCGCAAACGTTTCGTTCACGGTGCCGGTGTTATATGTACACTAGTATGTAATAATAGTTCAATGATTGCCATCAATTAAAGCTCGCACGAATTACGTGGTCGTGAATGTAGCGTTGCTAGTTGCTACATTGAAAAATAATTCTGTACTGAATCGTATCACAGTAAATGAATCTATATTCATTTACTGTGATCGTATTGACTCTAGGGTCCCTTGGGCGAATTTGAGTGTAAGGTTTTGAGCTGGTTTGCCTGGTTGTACGAGTATATCCAGTCATTGTGACTTCCAGTTAATCTAATTTTAAATGTTTGCGCAAATTATTTATTTCGTTTCGCGTTTCAAGTAGGTTATCTATTTCTAAATACTGTACGAATTACGAACCGAATTACACGGAACTAAATCTGTTTTTATAGTTAGTGTTAGTCTAGAAATCTTAATGTAAATAAAGGTCGATTTATTTGGGGCTTAAAGGAATTTGCCGGTGTTTGGGTAATGGGGTTTATTTTAGAACTATGTACATAGTTTACCTACCTATGCTTTAGTTTTAACACACGGAATAATGGAGTAGTTATAGGTACTTATAATATGTAGATATAATATAACACTACCTACATCTGTTGCCTTAGATGATATTAGCCAATATTAGGGAAAACACTGATGTGGTTAAACGAGATAGTTCAATTACAATATTCGCGGATAAAAGGCTAAACGAAAGGTAAAACTGAAGGTAAAGCGGATAAACAGCCTTAAATTATATGTGGATGAGAGATGTAATATTAATTTGTTTAATGTGTGTTATAAATATGTGTTTTAATATTAAAATTGAAAGCTTACTATGCATAAGTAATTAGTAATTACTGTTACATAAAATTAGGGAAGCGATTTGTACACTTCGCTCTTGCTATCGCTAAATAGCAAAAAACGGACAGACATTTTCTATTTCAAGACACGTAATGAAATGAAATGAAGCAAAGTTCTCTGCTTAGCGAAAGTCATAGTTGGTATACTCTGTAGTTCTGTGCTTATAGTGCGTGGGGGGATAAATGTGAACACGTCTAAACATAAAATAATCTAAATTTTACTAACAAAAAATAACCGACTTCAAAGTTACTCAAAAACTACTTGTCAGATCTCGTTCTTTATGTGGGATTACATGACAAGCACCTGCTTTCGATTAAAAAAAGGATCATCGAAATCGGTTGGCGTGATATTGAGTTAATCGTCCATTTGTCGCGCACATACTTAATACTTTAAGACTTATATGGTTTTATCATGAATGCCATTACATCAGATCTCAACAAAATTTATATGGGACCACATGACAGCCACCAGCTTTCGATTAAAAAAATAATCATCAAAATCGGTTCGCCTAGTCCAAAGTGCTGAGGTAACGAACATAAAAAAAATACAGTCGAATTGAGAACCTCCTTTTTTTTTGAAGTCGGTTAAAAATCAGATAGGGCAAGTGGCATCTGAAGAAGAAGTTGTGGCCAAATATTATGACAGATAAGAAAAATACGAATACATTACTATTGCAAATTTCATATTATTTTAACATACTGTGCCCCATCTTAGTATATTACAGACATGGAGGATAGAGTAGAAGAAGAACCATCTCTGTGTATGAAAAATATAAAAACGCGGCGCTGCGGTGCGGTCTACAACAGCTGTGTTCGAATATCTATTTATCAGACACTAGCGCCATTCTGAAATGGCCATTTTTGGAACCTCTATTTTCAGTGTACAGCTTTTTCAACTTTCCCCTCATATGAGATGGCCCTCCTTCTACCTTTCAATGCTCCATGATTACAGCTAAGTTGAGCTAAGTGTTGCTGCACCCTATCTGATTTAGAGTTTATTATTATAAGACATCTGTCTTCAGAGCTAAAACTATTTTTCGGCTTTTCCGCTGCATTAGATGTCTGCCAGAGAATAAGAATTATCTTACAATCTTATCATCGGAGGTAATATTATTTTATTTACAGTATGCGTTTATTTATATTTAGAGCACTTAATATGAATAAAATTGGATTGGGACCCGCCGCCGCCGATATATTTTTATAAAATGTTTTTTTTCATAAAGCCATAGCATAAAACTTGTAAATCATCCCTTGATTTTATAATAGGTAAATAATTTAAAAATATCTCTACCCATATTGATAAGAAAGTTTGTCTCTACATGCCAAAAGTATTCAGTTACTTTACTATTTTTATTTTACATTTCACATATTAAGTTAATAAAAGCTTATAATACAATAAATAGAGTTTATAATACAAAATGTTATAGGTATTATACTATAGTCTATAATTGAATCTACCCGAAAGCAGTGAAAGCTATAGCTACAGCGGATTGAAGAAAAAAAGAATTGAGTGGGAAAATCATAAAATTATTCTAGTTCATTTAAATCGGGAACTCGTGGCGTCCAATATATTGAATGAAAACCAGATGATACTCGTATTCAAACGGCACTTCAGATTAAAATAGTAAGTAGGTACCTAAATTCTGCAATTTTAATAGCAGAGCAGATGCAAGAGCTTACGAGTATTGCTTTTTTAGGGTTCCGTAATCAAAACGGTCGATAAATTGTGACAATGTTTTCGAAAAAAATGCCTTTTTCAAGTGACTAGAGTTTTCCATACAAATGGATCAATTACAGGGATGTATACAGCACTAGCACTGAGGTTATGACTTTGACTTTACAGCATTATGCGTCCGCTTAGCCAAGTAATACGTATCTAAGTGTCGACTATGAAACAGAAGGCTCGCCATAACGAACGCACTGAGAAATAGCGTTCATTGCATAGCGTTGCTTCCTTATTTTTATTAGGTCTTTAACTTCAATTGAGTACGCATTCCTTTTGATTCAGACAGGAGGCAATTGTCATAGGCCTTAATTAATCTTTTATTTCGTGGGAAGAAATCCTTTAGAGAAATAAAAGTAATTATCTAATAGGCCCTCGTTAAACATGGGGTTACACCGTTACAGGGTACAGACGAGGCCTAGCGAACTCTAATAGAACATTTCCCGGCCAATGCGTTTCGCTTTTCCGCTTTTTAACTTCGTGCACCCCTGTTTTCCCCTTTTTAATCGACTTCAAAAAAGGGAGGATGTATTTAATTCGACTGTATTCTTTTTACAATGGTCATAACCCAATTATATGTAGGTACTAGCTATTACCCGCGGCTTCGCCCGCGTGTTCAAAGGGAAGTAACAATGAGTTGTTTAACATGCATGACTCTTTCCTAGATATAATAAGATAATAATTAATAATAATAATTCATAAATAAGTAACAGATCCAAAATCAAATTAAGTATGGAAGTTTGGATGTATGGATAGTATGGATGGATATGGAAGTATAGAAGTATGGACAAATACGCATCATAATGGATTTTTCCATGGGAATGCGTTGTTTTACTGCGGTAAAAAGTAGCCTACGTTACTCTCCAGCCTCCTACCTATCTCCACACAAAAATCTTACCATAACATCGCTCCGTTACGACGTGACAGACGGACAAACAAACAAACTAACACACTTTCGCATTTATAATATTAGTATGGAATATGGAATTATTATGTTATTATATCTAGGAAAGAGTAATGCATGTTAAACAACTCATTGTTACTTCCCTTTGAACACGCGGGCGAAGCCGCGGGTAATAGCTAGTAATTCATAAATAAGTAACAGATCCAAAATCAAATTAAGTATGGAAGTTTGGAAGTATGGATAGTATGGATGGATATGGAAGTATGGACAAATATGCATCATAATGGATCTTTCCATGGGAATGAGTTGTTTTACTGCGGTAAAATGTAGCCTACGTTACTCTCCAGCCTCCTACCTATCTCCACACAAAAAATCTTACCATAACATCGCTCCGTTACGACGTGAAAGACGGACAAACAAACAAACAAACACACTTTCGCATTTATAATATTATAGTATATAGTATGGATAGTATGGATATATAGTAATATAGTATATAGTATATATAGTATGGATTATGTTATTATATCTAGGAAAGAGTCATGCATGTTAAACAACTCATTATTACTTCCCTTTGAACTCGCGGGCGAAGTGGAAGTATATATGTATATAGTGGAAGTATAGAAGTATGGACAAATACGCATCATAATGGATCTTTCCATGGGAATGAGTTGTTTTACTGCGGTAAAAAGTAGCCTACGTTACTCTCCAGCCTCCTACCTATCTCCACACAAAAAATCTTACCATAACATCGCTCCGTTACGACGTGAAAGACGGACAAACAAACAAACAAACAAACAAACAAACAAACAAACACACTTTCACATTTATAATATTAGTATGGATATTATTGGGCTATGACCGCTTCAGATACAGTATATTTAGTGTTAACAAAACATGCTTTCTTCAATAATACGACGGTCGACGTCACAGGAAGACTACACATGTAGCACTAGCAAAACGTAACAATATTATTTCTGTTCTCAAGAAACACTCGTCAGAACATTTACACAAACGACCTTCACATTTATTTACTAGTAGACATTTTCCGCTCCGCTGATATTCTGTGAATGAAATTGTCAGCGCAATTGAAAACAAGCTTGTAAATTTTATATTATTAGTGTAAATGCGGAAGAATGGATGAACGTATGGTTATCATACGGGTTGATTTGGTTTGAAAAAGTATGTCCTTCGTCTTGGCAGTGGCACTACTGTTGTGCTACTGTTCCACTAGGTACCCTAGCTTAAATAATAAAGTGCGAACTTCTCGTCCTATGTGACAAATCGTCATGCTTAAAAGATCTCTATATAAAAACATAAATTACCTAATTATAAGTATGGATTTGTATCTTTATGCTAATTTCTTTTACTGAAACAAGTTATATTTTAATACCTATAAATAAACATCATGGTATTCAAGATATAGATGTTTAAGTAGACTTTAAATTAATTACAAAAGTAATGACTTAACATAACTTAAGTTTAACTTTATTGATTCAATAGCTGTTGATCATTTAACTGGAGACTTAAAAAACCAGGCATTAGTGCCACTATTCCCTCCTTGATTCACAAAAATTGTCTTCGGCCAATGATGTTTTAGTAATTTTTATAATATCATTGTCTTCGGCTAAGTCTTTTTAGTCTCGCCACTCTGTCCGCTCGAAGCTGTAGAGACCGCTAGGACTAACAGCAACTTATCTCGAAACATACAAACAATGCACCACCCTCTTATTTAAGTCAGCCGCCAAACGATTCGTCATCTTTCGGCTGGAGCTTAAGAACCAGTCGTTTCTTTTTTCTTTCTTTTTTCTTGGCCGGCAATGACTGATGCGCACGTGATTTTGGTGGCGCTGACGTCCATGGGCGATGAAACCCACTCAAAATCAGATGGATTTTCTTATTTGTCAGCTATTTCCATCAAATGCGCTATCAAATATAACATTAACTTAAGAGGTCTGAAAACTAGATAACTATGCGTGACATAACACAAACCAGAGGTATACAGCAGGGATCTGCTTGACTGGTGCTGTACTGCTGCAGTTCTCATAAAAAGCTGGACGTCCATATATAATGTACCAGGCAGACATGAACGAGTAAGAATCATTGGTCTTCGACACGCAAGGGCGCAGCCATTGACGCACGAGCACCGCTTATAGACATGAATCATAATTTATTTGCAATTAGACGATGTTTTAAACGATTCATGCATGTTCGGCGAGGGTTACAGACGTACTACAATTATTAGACTCTTTATCTGCACTTAAAGGGTAATTTTTATTTACTATTAGACGTGCGCCTGCTCCTAGCACAACACTTAATAATTATAGTCAATTTTTTTAGACGGGTTTTATTTGGTAAACAATCTTAGCATTTCTTTTTATTGAAATACTTTTATTGAAAACTAAACGTAAATTAAAATTATTAGTAAATATAATTAGGTTGGTGTTGATTTGAGTCTGCTACAGTACTGGTGGAGGGCCTTCGGGCTTTCGCGATGGGAGCCGCTAGTGGGCGGCTGCCGTCGACGGGGTCGCGGATGTGTGCGAAAACGTTCCCGTAACCCCGTCACAAGGCGGCGAGGAGGAAGATGGGGGGGTTTTTAGTGGGTATAGGTACCGTGGGTCTCATTAGCCTATACGGGAGTCCCACATAATCACTCGGTTGCCCGGGTGGTATGCGTAATGCATTTTCCCCCCCGAAAAAAAAGGTTGGTGTTGATTTATATTTTATCTTTAATTATTTTGTCTCTGCCTTATTTATAAATTACTTACAAATGAGGTTAAAAAGACAATGTAAGATTGTTTTATGGTGTTTTCAAATTCTTTGCTATTTTGTTATTTTATGTTTATGTTATGTTATTATTTATATATTTTATGTTATTTTATGTTTACAAACGAACAGACGAGCCATTTGTGGTAAGTGGTCGCGGTCTCCAGACGACAATAGATATCAGTAATACCAATGTAAAGTTTAGGCATCACTAATGCCAGTCAGGCAAAAACAAGAGAGAAGAAAGAAAGTATAAATCTTTTGAAGTTTTGAGCCCCCATACGATCTACACGTTGGCGGCTAATTTAAGCTAGAGGGTGGTAGGCTGCAACTACTATCTAGCAAAAAAGATAAAAAATAAAAAGAAAATATAAATAAAAGATAAAAAGATTAGATTTACGGACAGAAGAAGTAATACCAGTAATAATGGTATTAACCTGGGTAATAGATGATAATCTTACGTGTTCAAGTTCAAATATATTCTAATGCAAGTGTCACTGATACACCTATGAAAGTGATTTTTTATCCTACCCTCATTTGATTAGTCATGGAAGAAAAAAATGACGAAAGAAACTTCTCAGGATATTTTTTAAATTAAATTAATTAAGAAGTACCACGTTCAGGTAAGTTTCAGCAACGACGTTATTTTAAACTAAGTGTGATATTGATAATAAGAATCCTTACGCGAACCAGATGGAGGCAGGTTTCTGTCGTCTCTTACGACATGCCGACATGGACATTACGACATTCTGCCGGCATGGAAGTGGGATAGATATTGGGGAGAATACTGAGCGTATTCTAGGCCGCCCCAATACCGTTTATATCACATAACAGAATCTTGTATTTTTACACCAAAACAACATGGATACATTGACCTTTAGTCTAAATACCTAGTTCCTTCATAGTCTTACAATCTACAGCAGCTATACTCAACGTGCGGCCCGCCAGACTTTTGTAGTTGGCTCATCTGGGGTTACTTTATTTTATAATAATCGCGAAAACCTAAAGAAATCAATATCAGTTTTTTTATTCCTTTCTTTGCGGTTCGCGACACCATGACTAACACGTGTTTGTGGCCCGTATGAAAAAAGGTTAATTAACACTGACTTAGTTTTATGTAGATAAAATATTCTCAAATAATTCGAATAAATACATAATACCTACATACTACATATTATAAAATTACGTACAAGATTCATTGAAGTACAATTTGCTTAGTGAAATGTACATGATTTGAGCACGGATATTTTTACCGTGATTCTTGATTCGAGCCTCGAATATACCTAATTGGATGGAACGTTTCGGACAAGGGCAGTCCCTTGCGAAGGTGATGAAATGTCGGTCAAACATCAGGATGTTGATATTTATTATGATTTATAGCTATTCAGACGAATCATTACTAATGATTTATATTTATAATTAAGTACTGATATGTTATGTAAGTTGATTTATCCATTCGTGAGCCTTGCTTAAAACAGCAAACTATCTATCTATACTATAATAAAACTCAAAGGGCAAATTTACTGTACATTGAATATTTTTTTAAAATTTTGATTAGGGGGCACTTCAGTAACGTGTTAGAGCACAAAAATATTTTTTTTAGAATTATTGTCTGTCTGTCTGTCTGTTTGTCTGTCCGGGCATCACATGAAAACCCTTGAACAGATTTCGATGAAAATTGGTAAAGTTGTTACTAATACTCCGGGTCATATTTTAGGATACTTTTTATCCCGGAAAATTAAAAGGTTTCCCCGGGAAACGGGATGAAATTTTGTATGGAATATTTTTAAAACATCAACCGATTTGCTTCAAATTTGCATCAAATGTTCCTTGCATAAATTTATGGAACACGTATTTTTCAGTTTTCCAAAATTTTGCAAAAAAAAAGAAAAAAATACAAATTAATGTGAATATTGCTTATTTTTCAAAACCCGCTCCTGGAGGAATCCTTTGTGATTTTATCGTAAGTTTCAGTATATAAATTACTAAATATAAGTACTTCAATGTAAATTCACCGTTTTTGAAATTTCCTTCTGCAAGAGGTACAAATAAGGTAAAACATAATTTCCGTAAGCGAAGCTGCGGGCAACAGCTAGTACTATAATAAAACTCAAAGGGCAAACTGTACATTGAATATTTTTTTTAAATTTTGATTAGGGGGCACTTCAATAACGTGTTAGAGTACAAAAATATTTTTTTTAGAATTATTGTCTGTCTGTCTGTCTGTCTGTCTGTCTGTCTGTTTGTCTGTCCGGGCATCACATGAAAACCCTTGTACGGATTTCGATGAAAATTGGTAAAGTTGTTACTAATACTCCGGGTCATATTTTAGGATACTTTTTATCCCGGAAAATTAAAAGGTTTCCCCGGGAAACGGGATGAAAGTTTGTATGGAATATTTTTAAAACGTCAACTGATTTGCTTCAAATTTGCATCAAATATTCCTTGCTTAAATTTATGGAACCTATATTTTTCAATTTTTCAAAATTTTGCAAAAAAAAAGAAAAAAATACAAATTAATGTGAATATTGCTTATTTTTCAAAACCCGCTCCTGGAGGAATCCTTTGTGAATTTATCGTGGGTTTCAGTATATAAATTACTAAATATAAGTACTTCAATATAAATTCACCGTTTTTTAAATTTCCTTCTACAAGAGGTACAAATAAGGTAAAACAATTTCCGTATGCGAAGCTGCGGGCTACAGCTAGTAGTTAATATTTTTAGTGTCTTATTTGGTTAACAATCTTATGCCCCAACTCAGAGTCACTAATGGTTACTTAAATCGCTCCTTAGTACAGAATCACCATACAAATTCTGTACTAAGGAGCGACGTTTATAAAGCGTATAAAATAATGTAAATATTACCAAGAAAAAAATAACCGACTGCAAAATAACTCACAAACTACTCGTCAGATCTAGCTCATATTTAAGTGGGACTACATGACAAGCACCAGATTTCGATTAAAAAAGAATCATCAAAATCGGTTCACCCAGTCAAAAGTTCTGAGGTAACAAACATAAAAAATACAGTCGAATTGAATACCACCTCCTTAATAAAGGTATTTAACCTATAAAAGTCTCAACTCATCCGACGAACAATCTTAAGCAGATGTTCAATAATTACAAACATACATCTAAATTACGTATCTGATAGTTATTATTGTAATGAGCGTAATTTTCAAGATTGATACGATGATGTATTTCACCGTGATCCCATAATTAAATCGATGGCCTATTATTAAACGGTGGTGAGAGACGTCCAAAAGGTAAAACAAGCCAAGTGCGAAGTGATTATACTTTTATTATAGCAGATAATGAGTAATAGTCGATCAACTAACTACGGAACCCTACATTGCCGTGACCTGATGGCACTTGACCGGTTTTTCTAGAGATTGAGATTTGCCTTAGACTTTGCGAATCTGTCATCTCATTTGTCTTTAATATTGCGAATCTGGCATTTTGCGAATCTGTCGTTTTGCGTTTCTGACATTCTGCGCTCAAGGCGTTTTGAACACCTGCTAGATATGAATATATACCTACCCTAGATATTTCTATGTCCACCCAGGGCTGACTACTGGAGAGTGCCTTTAGTTAGACATGAAGGCCCTTTGTCTCTTCTTCTTTGTTAGAGATGATATAAATAAGAACGTTCACGTATTGAGGGTTCAAACCAAGCGTAATTGATATTAATCATAGTTTGGTAAGTATTTTAAGGTAGGATTTTCGGTTTTGCGGCCTGTGACAATTTTATTTATGTGCGGCCCTACGATTTGCTTCTGGATTTTTTTAATCAAAATAAATAAAGAACAAAACTTCAATATAAAATAAGCCACACGAGATTACAAGTGCTCATAAATTGATGATTTAGGAAGCGTGTCAATCAAATATTTAATTAATAATTATTATATTTAATTAGCTGTTGCACGCAGCTTCGCACGCGGAAATTATGCTTATCATATTTATCCCCTATTTCACCCCCTTGGGGGTTGAATTTTGAAAAATCCTCGTTAGTGTTTTTAATTTTAAGTTTCTAGCCTAATTGTTTGGCTTGTGCGTTAATACATCAGTCAATCACTTTTGCCTTTTATGTTATATATAGATAAATACTAATGACTTAATTTGTCTAAAAATTGTATTGTACTCTACTCTGCTGTACCTACTTCTACTTGCATCATTATTGAAAAATTATTTATTATGTTTACATCTATTAGTACTTAGCTTAACCTTTAAAGTAAACAGGTGAGGTAATCTGCCCTATTAAGAAAATTTTAGGCAGCAGAATCAATGAAATAAAAGTTATTAAATATAGTCAATGCTGCTTAGTTTTTACTTAATGCTTATATTGCATATGAAACACAAAGCCTTTGTTTACAAATAGTATCAATGACCATGTCAATAACCAAACAATAAACAACTTACTTGTCACTCGTTTCGGCGTCAACGATCTCTGCGTCGCACTCTTCCTCTTCCACTTCTTCCTCAATCTCTTCTTCTATCTCTTCTATTTCTTCTACTTCTGCCTCTTCTTCTTCCTCGACAACCTCTTCTATTATTTCTTCTTCAGTCTCACTTTCACTCACGTCACTTCCACTTCCGTCTATACTCTTAACATTACTCGTCGCTTCATCACCCGATTCCTGCTTATCACTAATTTCTATAAAACCACTGTCACTATTATCACTTGAGATCCTTTTCAAACCATCATCAAGATCTACGCATTCTATTTTAATCTGAATAGGTTCATTTTCTACTTCATTCACATTAATTATAGTTTTATTCTCTTCAGTCCTGGACACGACAAATCCGCCGAGCATCTCATCGTTATCCGGCATCGCATCTTCTAGATATTCAGCTTCTTCTTCTTCAGAAGTTAGCGATTCGAATGAAGAGTCGACTTCTTCGTCGGTCTGCTGCTCACCATCATCGAAAACAATATGCTTTCTGAACGTGACGCGTTTCTTTCCATTGTCTGACCTGTCGTCATCCGAACAACCCTCATTGTCTGAGCGCGGTGGCTTCAAGTTAGACTTTTTAGTAAATGCAGGCGATTCCAAACTCTCCGTGTCTAATCTGTCTACCCTATTGACCCTTTCAGTCGTGTTTCCATTCTCATCCTCATTCTGAAGTAATTTATGCAGCTCGCCTTTAAGATCATTTTTGTATGAGGCGATGGTTTTATCTTGAATTTTTTCATAAACCGGTTCCTTAGTTCGCTCGTTGGATTTGCTATCCGCGGCTCCCATTTGTTCCTTTTCATTTATCTCGTCTATGGTGCAGTCGATGCTTCTCGCAATCTCACGGAGCAGTGCCTCCGTGTGGCGTTTCTCGTCCAAATTGGGTTCGTTCGTTACGTAGACGAGCGACACGTGTTGTTGTTTGGGCTCGGGCGGCTTGTTCGCGTATTTTTGCAGTACAAGAGCTTTTACAAAGTCGGCCGGATCGGCTGGCGCGTGCGCCGCGTCTCGTGTATTTTTGGCTGGTGTGGGTGGGACGTCATCGCGCGCGGGCTCACTCTCCCGCTCCGAGCGCTCGGCTGTCGAGTTGCTGCGCTTCAAATTCGGCATCTCTTTCTGGGGACTCACTCGGCAGGAGTCCGCGCGGGCCTTTCGACGGTTCTTCCTTCTCTTCCCCGCCATGATCTGAAGCAGCGCCCCGACGCCAGTCTTCTGGTTGTAATCTGTCTCGGGTAGCAGCAAATTCACTACATCCTTCCGTAAGGTACCAGATTTTTCGCTTTCGTTATTCTCGTGTCGCGGCGCGCGCGGTTCGACTGACGACGAGTTGCTGGTGACACCGTTCGGATGTCTCCGCCCAGTTTCGGGCATCTTCGCGGCCTCGGCCTTCCCGCCTTTTTTCTTGAAAAAGTTAAACATGGCGGGTTGTCAAAGTCGTTCGGAAACCATGACTGCGCCGCCCGGCGTTTCTCGCTACACTGCCCCGTAAATAATCTGAAGTTTGAAGCAGAAATATTAAGTGCTTTGAATGTTCTCACTAAATCATAATATTTTTAAGACGTTTGCGATGTTTTACAATTGTTATGAACTAGATTCTATGTTATGCCAAAACATTTAACGTATCAACAATGTAGCTAAAGGAGAAACTCGTTTACCTAATCTACATTCAGTGAATAAAAAGTTAAAAACATGTCTGGAATACCAACACATTATTTATCTTACAACTTGTGTAAGACATGCTGGGTGGTTTCACTTGCAATAATTGCTTTCATAAATATGTCCAGAGCATTTTCTTCACATCACATCAAATTATAGTAGACATGTACAATGTAGGTACATCGTACATAGTAGGTTAGGTACGTCTTAACATCTATGCGTCTAACAATAATAGGTACATGTTAAATACGCTGTGATAGCCTTGTGGTTGGAACGAAAGGAGTCGGGTTCGAATCCTGTGCGCAGCTCTTTAATTCAAATTAATTACAACTTGTTTTCATAACGAAAAAAACTTGACTGAGAGTTTTCGTGTCGACAATGAAGTGTCGTAGTTACTGGAGTTATCAATATTGTGTTCAACATGTGAAGTTTACCAGCGTGTCTAGCTAGTGTGGTGAAAATACCTATATTAAAATACCTACTGGGACTACGAGACTATATAGCACCTAGTTAGTCCAATAGTGAGGGATTTTAAGTTGTGATGACGAATGAAACTGATGAACTTTCAACAAAAAATTCTTCCGCCCCAACTCAGAGTCACTGACGGTTACTTCAATCGCTCCGTAGTAAAGAATCACCATGAAAATTCTGTACTAAGGAGTTATTAGTGACTCTGAGTTGGGGCGTTAGTATCAGTATCTTTAGATACTTAGTATCAATTAGATATTTAGATGTAAGGAAACTGGAACTCAATAATCTACATTTTTCAGAAATTGCAATATTTTTTTACAGAACTGCATAATTGTAAATTAAATACCTACATACCAACAGTTATTATAAGACTTACCAGGCCTTTCTATAGATGAAAGATAAATAATATGAAAACACCTATAATTATCTCCGACGCGACGTCAAATCAATATCTTTAATTTTCCTTCATTTCGTTATTTGTATATCCAAGGCACACAAATGACGCAAATCTATTGAGTTGGTGTATTTCCACGAAAACGTACGGTTCAACTAAAAATTGATCGCAGAATATCAGAGATACATCTCTGTCTGTATGCACCCTCAGATCTGGTGTTCAAGGACAGTACAAGTATTGTCATTCTAACGAAGTGGGCGAAGTGGCTGGTTGAATCTGATTTGATAATATCTCTTTGGCTTTTAAAAAGTGCTAGGTTAACGTAAAATGCCTTAGCCATAAGATGAGTACCCCTTTGATTGAGAGTGGAGAAGTTTTTAAATATACAGCATAGTAAGCAAATGAGGTTCTTTGAACCACAAACGCTTAGTGTTAGCAAAAACTGCAATCATGTAGGGTTGAACACATACATTAATTTTATCATTAATCATTTATTATTCCACTCTCGTTTTCAAACGCTTTTTAAGCTGTTTGTTTGTAGTTTGTACTCTTCTTATTTTGAGGGTTGACATTTTGTTGACATTTTACTCATTGCTTTAGTTCTGATGACAATGCATTTTGTTATAGGCACGACTTGATATTACACTCAGGTTTGGCTTCAGCCGAAGGAACTCAGGTAAAGGAAAATAAAAGTAAATGAAGGACTGGTAATAACATGTATTTTTTAAGGTTTAAATCCAAATTAAAAAGAACTCCCCACATTAAAAAAAATTAAAAATCTTCTACAGAAAATTCATCATACAATGAGAATGTAGTCACGCATTATACCTACAATAAGTAAAATATACCTATAACTAATAAATTATGGTTCAGATATTCAGCTACCCGGCACTATGCAATGTCAACTCAGTGTCAAATTGCCAACCCTACGCATAACTCATGATGGAAAAGATTTCTTAAGAGGCTTCTTATAGTTGTTTTCACTTTTCATCATTTCATAATAAAATACTTCATAAGACTATGTATGTACATAGATTATTGTAAATTAAATTCGAAAAGTAATAATACACGTTTATGTAACTTAATTAGGCAATATTTAATAAACTTTTAATGTAAGCGCATTATAATTATGCGTACCTATACGAAGTGCTTGTATATTGTATACGACTTCTGGTCGTAAGTAAGTACATATAATTAACTAATGTTGGAGTACCGAATTCACGAATTTATTGAATTTTTGCTGCAATTTTTTTTGCTATAATTTACACCTACTAACGAGCCGCCCCGGCTTTGCACTGGTAGTGCTAATAAAAAAATGCGATGGTCCGATAGCTACCAAACTTCTTTCATCAAAATCGGTCCAGCCGTTTTAGAATCCAAATTAAACAAATTTTATGATTGGTATGGTACACTACAAACCTTGAGTCGCTGTCACTTTTATCATATCTATTTTTACCCGAAATTTCCATTTGACCCATTTTCTACCGTTTGAAATATTATACTGTGATGTGTTGGACAATAAATTTCTTTTAACTCTCCCAGTTCGTCAGTTTTATTATTTTCCAGCCGCGAGATGTAAACACTGCAGAAACAAAAAGATTCATAGCTTATTTATTACCTAATCATGTTTTATTCGACTTTCAAAGAGGAGGGGTAGGTAGCCACCGCTTGACAACAGAACTGTCAGGAAAATAATATAAGAACTTAGATCACAGTATCTTAGAGTATTCCTCAGGGAATGTTCGTTGTGTCTGTAAAGAGTACTCACGATTTTTTAACCGACTTCAAAGAAGGAGGGGGTATTCAATTCGACTGTATTTTTTAGTTTGTTACCTCAGAACTTTCGACTGGGTGAACCGTATTTTGATGATTCTTTTTTAATCGAAAGCTGGTGCTTGTCATGTTCCACTTAAAGAGCTAGATCTGACGAGTAGTTTTTGAGTTATTCTGAAGTCGGTTATTTTTCGTCAAGAATTAGGTACCTATACTATGTTTCGTATTTCATAGCCATTGCGTAATCACTAATGAACATATGAAACCTTTTTGTAAAGGACTTTTTCGATTGTTTCGCGCTACCACAATCCATCAACAATCTCGAAATATTAAGTCAAGTTAAAATTACTCATGTGAACTCGAAAATCTCCAATTTCTTAAACTGCGAGAAGGTAAATGGTAGTAGTTTTGTCATCGATATTTCGATCAAAATGTAGCTGGCTTGAAATCATGAAACTCATGAGTTGTACTCGTTTCAGTTATAATGTTTACTGTTCTCGATTATAAAAACAGAGACGTAAGTGACTCTATGTTTCCTGTTAATCCATCATGTAAGCGCATGTAAAGTGTGAAGCGTGTAAATATTTATGATTAATCTAGATCATGGTCTACACGTGGGTTGAATTTCATCAAAAAGATTTAAGTAGTAGTTTTTACTTGAAAGAGTAACACATATATTTTTGATATGTTTTGTAAGATAGAACATACGAGTATAAAGTTTTTTCAGGGACGAACCTTAAAATACCTATATCCAATGAGGGTTTTCTGCAACGGTCTACGACAGATGGCAGCACTTTGGCGTCAGGTCTAATGAACTGTCAAAATACATACGCGAATTTCAATTTTCTATGTATTTTTTGGTTTATTTATTCTTAAAATCGTTACTTTAAGAATATTGTTTTCTAAAATGCCACAGTGTTGTGCAGTGCCTATGTGTGCAAATAAAACAGGAGGGCATAAGTTTCCTACTGGAGATAAAACCCGATTGAAACAGTGGCTTGTAGCCATTCAAAAATAAATTCCAACGAAAAATAGCCTGTGTTCCAGTGGTCGGATCGGGGCGCGAGAGATACCAAAAGATCGGGCTCGGTGAGCACTACACAGAACTTAAATAAAGTTTAATGTAGAAAGTGGTATGAGAAAATAATTTTGAAAATAGTGGTTTTTACAGTTTTTGGCAAAAAAAAATGAAATTTACGATATATTTTTTATGGAACTAATAGAAATTGGTGCGCCAAGGAATTTCAAATCTTCAGATACCATGCAGTGGTCGGTCGACGTGAAATTTTAAAAGAAACTATTGCAAAAACGTATGATAATATGAGAAAAAAGTAGTTTAAAGAAAATTTTGGAAAATTTTAACGGATATCAAAAACTAATTGGACAGTTGAAGAGAGCACTTCAAGCCGAATCTATTAATATATAACACCACTATGTATGGTTAA
This sequence comes from Thymelicus sylvestris, assembly GCA_911387775.1. Lineage (NCBI taxonomy): Eukaryota > Metazoa > Arthropoda > Insecta > Lepidoptera > Hesperiidae > Thymelicus > Thymelicus sylvestris. Next base: position 14,319,932 of record OU426887.1, on the reverse strand, counting down.
CTATTGGGAAATACGAAATGTAAATCTATTAATTTAAAATTGCGTGCCGTCAGACCTAAGGTGGTTTTCGGTACTAAGTAGACAATGTATGGGGAAGGAAGAAAGCGACTTTTTCTGTTCCAGTGGTCGGATAAATAAATAACTGCAATTTAGTAGTTAAAGAACGAAATCGAATTGTGTAAACAAAATCTAGTACCTATCTTTCAATGAGCTTTTCCTTAGTACCAGTGACTTTTGCGCCCCTTTTTATTGAGCTCAATCTTCAGTTCAGCGACCTTTTTCTGGCCGTAATCCATAATAAAATCAATAACACTTCCAAACACAATATAATTTCAATAATTTATGTTTAGTGCCTACGACTCTGTGCTATCTGACAGCTGTTTAGACCTGCCGCCAACGTAACGCCACCTGGTGGCAGAAAAAGTATCGAAAACCCTCATTCCGACGGCAGTTTTCGACGATTTAATACTCGTATTAGTTTGACACGTCATCGTCATCATCAAATGGCTACATAGGTCGTATCACAATTATCGAAGCGGCCGAGATAAAACGCCTACTGTCATCTAGAGCTGTCAGATCTGTCGTAGTAGAGCTGCTCTATGTATGACACATACAGCGATCATGCCACAGTTTTGTTTACAATCGGTTGAAGGACGCTGCCTACTCGATAGTTCTCGATACTTGATTCCGTGCCAACGGCGCTAGTCAGGTCATTGGGGCCGATTACGTACGTACTGGATACTTTTGCTAATTCGACTTATATCGGGACATCAGGATAATATGTATAGCGGTGAAGCCTGGCTAGCTACCAGCTTCTAGCTTGAGTCAGCCGCTAAACGACTCGTCATGTTCCGGCTGGGAGCAGTTCTTTTTTCTTACCATCAGGTGATCTTCTTTAATAAGCGAGCTAGTTACATAAAAAAGCGTTAGACGGAATACCGGATCGACGCGTACGTGCAGCACTATGGTTGTGGTGATGTTCCCATCCCAACAGTATGTTTCAATACCCAACAAAAGTATAGACGACCTGATGGTAAGAGGTAGTAAGTTACATAGTGCCGCAATAAAGTTGTATTTGGTAAAACGTAGTGATAAAGTACTCTATGGTATTAGGCTCTGACCACGCGTGCGTCTCTACACGTCATACGCACGGTATACTTGCTTGCATCTTGCGTAGTAAAATTTTAAAATTGCCTATGTTTCATTGTGCAGCTTGCGCGAGGACAGGACAGTAGGCTATCAACTATTATAATCTAAATTTTACTAACAAAAAATAACCGACTTCAAAGTCTCAAAAACTACGTAGTTGTCAGATCTCGTTTAAATTTATGTGAGACCACATGACAAGTGCCTGCTTTCAATTAAAAAAAGAATCATCGAAATCGGTTGGCGTGATATTGAGTTATTCGTCAATTTGTCGCGCACATCTTAACACAAATTTACGACTTGTGTGGTTTTCTCATGGATGCCATTGTCAAATCTCAATAAAATTTATGTGGAACCACATGACAGCCACCAGCTTTCGATTAAAAAAAGAATCATCAAAATCGGTTCGCCCAGTCCAAAGTTCTGAGGTAACAACATAAAAATAAAAAATAAAAACAAATACAGTCGAATTGAGAACCTCCTCCTTTTTTGAAGTCTGTTAAAAATTCGTTGTCATGTAAGCAGGAAGAAGTTGCTATGTCTTGTTTCGTTTCGAATTCAGACACGCAGTTAATTTCATCAGTTGCACAAAACATCGGAAGCGCTCGCGAAGAACACGTCCACATCTCGTATTCATGTATTCAACAAATCGTTTTCATATTTTTTCTGTGGCAGCCGTGTAACGTGATAAGGGTTGGCGATCGTAATCCTGCTAATATTATAAATGTGAAAGTTTGTATGTATGTTGCTCTATCACGCAAATACTACTGAACGGATTTTCATGAAATTTTGCAGGTAGACCATGTAGACCAGGTAGGTAGACCATGAAAAAAATAAGAAAAGATACTTAGCGGCCATAACGCTACTTTAAAATAAAGAACGTTAAAATACGTATACTATTTTATAGATTTAAGGGTCAATGAAACCGTTGAGAATTTACAAATTGTATTTTTAATATTTCTTTTTCTGTCAGCAATGTAAATCCAGCCCTAAACAAAATACGTAAAGTAATTTCAGCCGTATTCTAAGCAGGGAATATAAACTATTAAATTAATACGACTTCACTTATGGGTTTCATCAGAAAAAAATTAAAAAATATGGGACCGATCTGCAAACTTACCCTTTGGAATAAAAAAATATTCTTCCAAATCGGTCCAGTAGTCTTTGAGTAATTGGGGAATACATAAAAATATTTCGACAAATTAACAATCTCCTGCTTTTTTGAACTTGATTAAAAAAGTGCCCATTATAACTTCTATACAAAATCGACAGTTACATTTTCAAATCAACCGCGCATTATTTTGTTATGAGAGTCATTATCAAAATCAAAATTAAATTGAGTTCTGATTTTTGTACCAAACTACCAACCCTATCGTAAATTAACGTTATCAATAAAATTTTGCACTTAATTTAATGACGTGTTATGAGCATAACAAATAGGTATGTAATCAATTAATTCAAATCATTATTAAATTAGAACTAGCATTGTAAAAATCCATACCTAATAATTTGTTTCCAAAATGGGTAGCCTTTATTAAAGGTAACCTACATCATGTTTTTGGCCGTACTTATAGAGGTGGCTACGTACGCTATAATACGCGTCTGAACCCCATGCCGGCATACTAGGGTCTCAAAAGAGGCGATAGAAGCCGGCCCGCTTGAGTGAGTGGTAAGGCACAGGTGGATCGTCAGTTCGTTTGTCAGTTGCGTAAAAAAACAAAAGCTCCTAGTAGCCGATGTTTAGCTACGGAAAGTACGGAATCTATGGCAACATAAAAATGAGAAAATAAGGTCTCTTCATTCCATAATGTTGGGGACGTTAAAATAATCTCAGTCTGAATATAGTTTTTAGGGTTCCGTAGTCAAATCGGAATCCTTATACATTCATTGTGTCCGTCCGCCCGTCCGTTCATTCGTCCGTCGATTAGCGCTTATCGCAGAGGCCCCTACCAGGGGCGTAGCTACCGCCGTATCAGCCGTATCAATTATACGGGGCCCCCAGCGTATAGGGGCCCCACTCCCAAAAAAAGCTCGCCAGCGGCCTACGACTGCTACAGTTGGCGCTCTGTATTTGGCAGCTAACGTCGAGGGGGCCCCACAACAAATATTGATACGGGGCCTCCTTAGGGCTAGCTACGCCACTGGCCCCTACTAATAGAAATTGTAATTGGGGATTTGAATAAACCGACTATAGTCGAATCCTTAATTCGACGGACTAAACACACAAATGACAAATGAAGTGTAATAAAGTGTTGCTATATGTGGTTCTTGAAAAAAAAGTAAGGGGTAAGGTAAGAGTCGATATTTCAGTATCAACGCTCGACCTCTGTCTCGTGTGCAGTGAAAAACCATCAGAGAGTCAGTAGGTAGTTCAGTAGTTTTTGTACAGTACGGCCGACGTATCTTGGCGCGTCTGAACATAGGCTCTGCGAACTTTAGCGCATGTAAGACAGGGATAGCGATACGAACATGCTAACGTGTGACTGAGACATAATACGCCGAGTACCGAGCACTGTCGAATTGTGTTACTGCGCACTATGCGCAGCCTTCTGCGCGAAGTTCAGACGCGCCAAGATACGTCAGCCGTAATGTTCTTCTTATGTAAATAAAATAAATTTGATCAAAGCCATATTTTCATCACTTTCCTGTGAATTATAATTTAATGAATTTAAAAGGGAAACTATTACAGCTAGGTGAGCTTGGCGGACACAACAAGTTAACCAGTGATAGTCAATTTTTTTTGAAGTTATACTTATTTTGGCACGTTTGGAAAAAATATGTGAATAAAATTTTTACGATGCGCGCGTACACCAAAGTACAATGAAGTTAGCTGATAAATGATTCCTTTTACAAACAAAGTATACGGGATGAAATCTTTAGCTATTATTGTTCTGATACGCCAAAGAAGTATGTAATAAATTAGTAATTTCTTACGTGCGTACACAAGTACACATACACGTTTTTTTGTTTGTTTATATTATAATAATAATATGTTGTAATATTGTACAGCCTTAAGATTGAAGTAGTCAACAAGTTGTTTAATTACATAATTCGTTTCAATTGTTACGTTCAATTCTAGTTATATTCGTATGTGCCTAATGATCCGTAGCAAAGCACTAGTTTCAGATATTAATGATGTTTGAGATGTTTATTGTTTGCCGAAAATTATCGATACTTATTCATTGCAACCATTGAATCTCGATTGGAATAAAAAACGTTTGGTCCGGCATGGGCAACACATCGGACTTTTGGTGTTGATGTTTTAACATAAGGTTTGTCTGCTATTAAGAAAAATACAAAACTGTTCGTATTAATTCATAGAAGCAAATCTGTTCTTGTGATTATCTTTGTTTTTGTTTCTTATCTTCGTTTTAGCAAAAAATATGACGCAAAATGTTGTAATTTTTCGTTATTAGTTTAATATTACACATTAAACAAACATAGTTAGTTATAATTATTCATAACAGCCAGAAGATTCGACTAATGACGTATTTAAGGTTATTAAAATTAAAACAATGGCATCGATTGTCTATAATTGCTCAATAATTTCACTATCAATCTAATAACGTCACGGTGGTAGTACTACGTTATATGAACGTAAAGTGTGTGACGGTGAAAAAATAGATTGAATTTGGCACGCGCAGATACTTTGGTGCGTATTAAATGAAGTGACGGTGTTGATGGATTGATGAGGGGCGGGATTGATTTGCGTGGATATAACACGCTTGTTTTTTTAAACAGAGTGATGTGCTGATATGAACGATAAATTGCCATAGGAAGCCGTGCAGATCCATTTTGTTTATTTTACAATTTATAAGAACTTTAAGCGAACGTTGCACTGCCATTTAAATATTACCACGTAAATGTAAATAGTTTGGTTGATAAAATTTAGTTACAATATTAAATTAATAACGATTAAAATGGGTGAGCGACAAAGCGGTCGTAAATTTTGTGGAGTCAGTAATATCAATGGAAGCCGTCAATCCACTTCGCACATCGCTACATTACCTCGACTTTTATCAAGAATCAGATTTTGCGTTAAAGACGTTATAGAACAATGTATAAATGCAAAATGAGTTTCAGAAGACTTGTACACCAAAAAATTTAAAAGATTATCATTATTCTCGTCCTAAAAATAACCAAAATTTATAATACATAATGCTAGGCTGATAATAATATAGGCTAATAATATAGATAAAACTTGGCCGCAGTTGAGAAAATTGTTATTACCTACCCACGCAACGAATAATAAATTAAACAGTTTATCGACAATTCTGAGTAATACAGACATCCCTAATCAGCGGACTTTCCTTGTGCATGTATTTTCAGCGCAAGGACCAGAGTCATGTGCTGTTTATTTTTATTTATTGTATTGTATTGTGGCACGCTCGGGGAATAATTTAGCACAATCACAAAGAGAAATGGTGGTGTCGTGGAAGTTAAGTTAAAGTATGCGAATGAATCTAACAAAATTGCACACAAATTAGATATCCTTTTTTAATCTGCAAAATCATTTTTTTTCAAATTAAAAAGTATTATTGAAGTTGGTATTTTTTCAATGCATTTTTTTTTCAGTTTTTTTTTCAGTCTACCTCCTATTTCTCCTGGCAAAGTGGGGATGATTTTTTCTTCTCCACCATTTTGCGTTAAAAATGAAGTAAAACCTTGTAAAAATATACACATTTTTCTGCTTTGATCTTGTTTGCGCAAATACTAAACCTCATCAGAAAATAAACAATATTCGAATCAAATCATTCAATACGTCTTCTATTTTCAAAACACTATTTCAATCACTTTATTTTAAACGAGTAACCGCCCTCGCTTTGCTTCGGTTTTCCTATTTTTTTACACCTTGGGTTACATTACTGGAGTTTTATTAAGGATCCCTAATTTTTTTTAAATATAGCCTATGTTCACCGCGGGTAGTGTAGCTTTCTAACAGTGAAAGAATTTTTCAAATCGGTTCAGTAGTTTCGGAGCCTATTCAATGCAAACAAAAAATCAAATCTTTCCTCTTTATATATTAGTATAGATAGAGAGGAACACAATTTTATAACGTAATTTCTTAACGACGACAGGAAATGTTTTCTTTATCTTTTTTTTATGCCTTAAGCAGGCAAACGAGCAGACGGGTCACCTGATGGTAAGTGATCCGTCTGCGGAAAAAATATCGAAAACATTTCATCGAATTACAATTCGCCGAACACAATACATCGAAAAAACATATCGTCGACTAACAAAACGTAGAACAACCAAGTCATCGATTGACATTTCTTCGAATACCATTACGTAGAATAACCATTTAATCGCATGACAAATAATCGAATTAAATTTCGTCGAATGTCATTTCATCGAATGTCATTTCATCGAATATCATTTCATCGAATGTCATTTCATCGAATGTCATTTCATCGAATGTCATTTCATCGAATGGCAAATCATCGAATGGCGATTTTTCTTGTTTAAAAGATTTAAAGATTTTATTATTAACAGAAACAATTTTATGCTTTTTATAACCTTTTTGTATTTCTTATTTTTTGATCAATAACAATTCAATATTTTTCTGTACATAAAAATTTTAGGTTTACTTTCTTCCTTGAATCATTTTTTTTTCAAAACGTTTACGTTAATGACAGAAACGAATCGCTGCAAAACCGACTCCACGTAGTCTTGTTTGCCCTACCCCTAGAGTGTAATGTAAACCCGCGTAGGCGCGGAGGGGCGAGGCGGCCCGCGAGCTAAGAAGCAGGTGGTTTTAATGCTCACCGCAGCAGCTGAGGCTGGCCGGCGGAGCCGGCCAGCAAGCCGAAGCTGCGGTGGTGAGCATTAAAAGCATCTGCGACGATAAGCTCGCGTGGGACCGCCGGAGCCCCGCAGCGCCGGAGCCGTGACAGAAACTGTGCTTGCTGCATGTTGCATGCTGCTTACGTCTTAGTGCTGCCTTTCAAGGATGTGTGACGTTTGAAATAATAAAAAAAATATTTATTAATGATCATATGAAAATTATATCATTCGATTCGGCCATATATTGTCATTCGGTACATTGTCATAATATTATATTGTCATTCGATATATTGTCATTCGATATATTGTCATTCGATATATTGTAATTCGATATATTGTAATTCGATATATTGTCATTCGATGAACTGTCATTCGATGAAATGACATTCGATTAATTGTTGTCGATGAAATGTTAATTCGATTAATTGTGTTTTCGATGAAATGATCATTCGATTAATTGTGATTTCGATGAAATGTTGATTCGATTAATTGTAATTCGATGAAATGTGTTCGATTAAATGTAATTCTATGACATGTTTTCGATGATTTTTCCGCAAATCAAGTGATCACCGTCGCCCATGGACATCAGCAACACCAGGGGCGTCACCAATGCGTTGCCGGCCAAGAAGAAAAGTAAAGATCCGCTTCTTGAAGGACCCCATGTCATAGCTTAGCGGGAACACCGATGCAGGAAGCTGAGGCAGGAAGTTTGTTCCACAGTTTACACGCCCGTGGCAAGAAATTACGTGAAAACCGAACTGTGGACGAACGCCAGGTATTTAGGTGGTGTTGATGGAACCTGGTACGTGATGTACGGTGACGGAAATCAACCGCAGGTATTAAATCAAACAGTTCTTTATCTTTCCTTTGCGGCATCTATTCTTCATGTCTGTGATTTCAATGTTATTCGTAAAACGCCCATCAGTTATCACGGCAGCCATTTTGATCACATTTTTGTGATTGACGTCACATCCGGTTCGTTCCATTTCACTGGCACCGACAAGATCGTTAATTTAATTTGAGGATGATTGACGCCTTGTCTAAAATCTATTATACTCTCTTTAGATAAGTAGAAGGTCGTAAGATATTACATCTGCCTAGCTATTACTTATTTTCGTATTTTTTCTATGATCCTCGCATAGTTGCCTCTAATAATATGATGAAATGAAATTGTACAATATGGGGTACAGATATATTTTTGCCGGTTAGTTTGTTGTTTAAAATAAACATAGTTTTTATGTAAAACTAGCTGTTGCCCGCAGCTTCGCACGCGGAAATTATGCTAATCATATTATTTATTATCCCTTACAAAAGAAAATTTAAAAACAGGTTCATTTATATTGAAGTACTTATAATTAGGAATTTACATACTGAAACTTACGATTCAATCACAGATTATTCCTCCAGGAGCGGGTTTGGAATAGTAAACAACATTAACTTTTTTTCTATCCCTCTCCCTCTCCCTCTCCATCTCCCTCTCTCCCCTTGCCCTCTTCCTCTCCCGCTCCCTGTCCCTTTTTTTTAGGTAGAAAAAAATCTCATTGGGAGTTTCGTGTTGCTTCTTCTTTCGGGACTACTTACGGAAGGAATTTGTTAGACGTTATTTGAAAATAATTTAGGTACATTAGGTTCTAAATAGGTTTTTAAAATACTGTTTAACCAGTAGAAGATTCAAAGACGAGTTATAAAATTTTCAAGGCTAGTTTGAAATACGTCGAGTGGTTCAAATGAGTCTAAACTGGATTTGCTAAAAGGATTTGGCGGTATTCCAAGCTAAAACGTATGATGGAGCGATTCTGAGTCGATCGATTCATGAGTCCATTTGCTCATCTGCTTGTATACGTAATCAAATTGGTTACAATAATCATTATTGGTTTTATTGTGGACTAGCTGTTGCCCGCAGCTTCGCACGCGGAAATTATGCTTATCATATTATTTATTATCCCTTACAAAAGAAAATTTAAAACAGGTTCATTTATATTGAAGTACTTATATTTAGGAATTTACATACTGAAACTTACGATACAATCACAGATTATTCCTCCGGGAGCGGGTTTGGAATAGTAAACAAAATTAACTTTTTTCTTTTCCCTCTCCCTCTCCCTCTCCATCTCCCTCTCTCCCCTTGCCCTCTTCCTCTCCCGCTCCCTATCCCTTTTCCTCTCCCGCTCTCTGTCTCACTCCACTCACTCTCCCTCTTCCTGTCCCACTCCCTCTCCCTTTCCCGCTCGAGGTCCTTCTCCCACCACATATACCTCTCCTTCTCCTTTTCCCGCTCGAGGTCTTTCTCCCACTTCATATCCCTCTCCCTCTTCCTCTATCGCTCCCAGTCCCTCTTCCGCCCACACCCGCGCCCTCTCCCGATTTCTGTCCCGCTCCCACTCCCTCTCCCGTTCCCTGTCCCTCTCTATCTCCCTCTTCCGCTCCTTCTCCCTCTCCTGCTCCCTGTCCATTCTTAACTTAAAAAATGACGAAGTTGCTTACTAAGTTCATTCCCCTAAATTAACTCTTTAAGGGATGATTTTCCGAAAAAAATAAAATCTAAGTTAACTTTTGTTTATTACTATAAACTTAAATAAAAAATTTCATATATTTTATAACTCTAAAACTGGCGAAGTTGATTTGTATGTAGTTGACTACCAACCCCTATTTTTAGGGGATGAATTTCGAGAAATCAGCGATACAGTTATTTTTTGTGTCTAACTATAAGCTTATATACAAATTTTCGCCCTTCGTACTTCAAAACTGACGAAGTGTCCATACTAACTTTCCCACTCTTAATTAACCCCTTAGGGGATGACTTTCCAAAAAAAAAGTAATATTATGTACTTCCAAATTTTGTTTCAAATCTGGAAATATAAATTTTCATGTTTTTAACTTTAAAAATGACGAAGTTGCGTACTAAATGAAATCCTCTAAATTAACCCTTTAAGGGATGATTTTCCAAAAAACCGTGTTAAAATTAACTTTTGTTCACAACTATAAACTTACATAAAAAATTTCATATTTTATAAGTCTAAAACTGACGAAATTGATTTATACGTAAATGGCTTCCTACCCCTATTTTTAGGGGATGAATTTCGAGAAAACAGTGATACAGTTATTTTTTGTGTCTAACTATAAGCTTATATACAAAATTTCACTCTTCTTACTTTAAAAATGACGAAGTTGCATACTAAATTAAATTCACTAAATTAACCCTTTAAGGGATGATTTTCCGAAAAAAATTGTTAAAGTTAACTTTTGTTTATTACTATAAACTTACATAAAAAATTTCATTTTTATAACTCTAAAATTGGCGAAGTTGATTTGTATGTAGTTGGCTACCAACCCCTATTTTTAGGGGATGAATTTCGTGAAAACACTGATACAGTTATTTTTTGTGTCTAACTATAAGCTTATATACAAATTTTCGCCCTTCGTACTTCAAAACTGACGAAGTATCCATACTAACTTTCGCACTCTTAATTAACCCTTTAGGGGATGATTTTCCAAAAAAACATAATACTTACAAATTTCGTTTCTAGTCTGGAGCTAATATGTAATGTTTCATGTTTTTAACTTCAAAAATGACGAAGTTGCCTACTAAGTTCAATTCAGTAAATTAACCCTTTAAGGGATGATTTTCCAAAAAAATATATTAAAGTTAACTTTTGTTTATTACTATAAACCTACATAAAAAATTTCAAATTTATAAATCTAAAACTAAGAAAGTTGGTTTGTATGAAAGTGTCTTCTAACCCTTATTTGTACCCCTTAGGGGATGAATTTCCAAAAATCCGTTCTTAGTGGACGTCTCCTTAGCATAAACTATCTCTCTGCCAAATTTCATCTTAATCGGTTCGGCAGTTTCTGAGATTTTTTGTTTAATCAGCGGTGTGTCGCTTTTCAATTTTATATATATAGACTAGCTGTTGCCCGCAGCTTCGCACGCGGAAATTATGCTTATCATATTATTTAGTATCCCTTACAAAAGAAAATTTAAAAACAGGTTAATTTATATTGAAGTACTTATATTTAGGAATTTACATACTGAAACTTACGATACAATCACAGATCATTCCTCCGGGAGCGGGTTTGGAATAGTAAACAACATTAACATTTTTTTTTCTTTTCCCTCTCCCTCTCCATCTCCCTCTCCCCCTTGCCCTCTTCCTCTCCCGCTCCCTGTCCCTTTTCACCTCCCGCTCCCTGTCTCACTTCCCCTCGCTCTCCCTCTTCCTGTCCCACTCCCTCTCCCTTTCCCGCTCGAGGTCCTTCTCCCACCACATATCCCTCTCCCTCTCCCTTTCCCGCTCGAGGTCCTTCTCCCACTTCATATCCCTCTCCCTCTTCCTCTATCGCTCCCAGTCCCTCTCCCGCCCGCACCCGCGCCCTCTCCCGATTTCTGTCCCGCTCCCACTCCCTCTCCCGCTCCCTGCCCCTCTCTATCTCCCTCTTCCGCTCCTTCTCCCTCTCCTGCTCCCTGTCCATTTTTAACTTAAAACATGACGAAGTTGCTTACTAAGTTCATTCCCCTAAATTAACTCTTTAAGGGATGATTTTCCAAAAAAATAAATAATAAGTTAACTTTTGTTTATTGCTTTAAACTTACATAAAAAATTCATATATTTTATAACTCTGAAACTGGTGCAGTTGATTTGTATGTAGTTGACTACCAACCCCTATTTTTAGGGGATGAATTTCGAGAAATCAGTGATACAGTTACTTTTGTGTCTAACTATAAGCTTATATAAAAATTTTCGCCCTTCGTACTTCAAAACTGACGAAGTGTCCATACTAACTTTCGCACTCTTATTTAACCCTTTAGGGGATGACTTTCCAAAAAAAACGTAATATGTACTTCCAAATTTTGTTTCTAATCTGGAGCTAATATCATCATAATATTTTCATGTTTTTAACTTTAAAAATGACGAAGTTGCGTACTAAATGAAATCCTCTAAATTAACCCTTTAAGGGATGATTTTCCAAAAAACCGTGTTAAAATTAACTTTTGTTCACAACTATAAACTTACATAAAAAATTTCATATTTATAAGTCTAAAACTGACGATGTTGATTTATACGTAAATGGCTTCTTACCCCTATTTTTAGGGGATGAATTTCGAGAAAACAGTGGTACAGTTATTTTTTGTGTCTAACTATAAGCTTATATACAAAATTTCACCCTTCTTACTTTAAAAATGACGAAGTTGCATACTAAATTAAATTCACTAAATTAACCCTTTAAGGGATGATTTTCCGAAAAAAATTGTTAAAGTTAACTTTTGTTTATTACTATAAACTTACATAAAAAAATTCATATTTATAACTCTAAAATTGGCGAAGTTGATTTGTATGTAGTTGACTACCAACCCCTATTTTTAGGGGATGAATTTCGAGAAAACAATGATACATTTATTTTTTGTGTCTAACTATAAGCTTATATACCAATTTTCGCCCTTCGTACTTCAAAACTGACGAAGTGTCCATACTAACTTTCGCACTCTTAATTAACCCTTTAGGGGATGATTTTCCAAAAAAGCATAATACTTACAAATTTTGTTTCTAGTCTGGAGCTAATATGTAAATTTTCATGTTTTTAACTTCAAAAATGACGAAGTTGCCTACTAAGTTTAATTCAGTAAATTAACCCTTTAAGGGATGATTTTCCAAAAAAATATATTAAAGTTAACTTTCGTTTATTACTATAAACCTACATAAAAATTTTCAAATTTATAAATCTAAAACTAAGAAAGTTGGTTTGTATGAAAGTGTCTTCTAACCCTTATTTGTACCCCTTAGGGGATGAATTTCCAAAAATCCGTTCTTAGTGGACGTCTCCTTAGCATAAACTATCTCCCTGCCAAATTTCATCTTAATCGGTCCGGCAGTTTCTGAGATTTTTTGTTTAATCAGCGGTGTGTCGCTTTTCAATTTTATATATATAGATTTAGGATACCCTCGTATAGAAGGTTATATATGGCGCTGCACGAGGCGAGGACGCTCACTATTTTGCTGTCAGTCGAAGGAGTCGGACGTGTTCGGCGTAACTTGCGTTAACCGTTATTTTCTTATTTTCTTTAATTTGTCTAAGTTTTAACTAATTCATTAATTGAAATCGCGAGTCGTGGAGAATGTAAGTTTTGTTGTTTTTCTTTATTTCTTGTGATTGAGGCAAATGTTTTGCGCATAGCTGTTTTGGTGATTTATGTTCTTTTAGTTAAAGTTTATTAAATTATCACAAATTGTATTTAGGTACTAAGAGTTGTTTTTTTTTAAATCCTCCTGCTCCTGGATTCTAAATTCAGAAGTGGGATGATTACCAAAGCCCACTAAAAAGGAACGGCGTCCTTCGATTCAAAAAGTTTTGTTTTTGGTTATTAGCAGATTTTATTTTTTATTTTTTTTTTCTTTGAGGGTAAAAACATAAATCACCAATTATTATTGTGCACAGCATTTTTTCGTGTGTGTGTCGCGTGACAGTGAGTAACTTCCGTGCTAATGTCTGATAATGAGCGCCACGACTCGCGACGCAAGTCGCGTCGTCACGTTGCCGCCCGAACGTCACGTCGTAGATCGCGTCATAGCTCACGTGATAGGTCACGCTCTTATATAGGACCGCGGTCGCGTGAAAGGTCCCGTTCACAATCTAGACCGGCTTTTAGGCATGAGTCTCGTCAACGTGACGCAAAAATTCACAGTACGTTAGAAACTATCCTTTCCCGATTAAACACGCTTGAAAATGACCGGCTTAACGTTCGTCATAACGCGAGTAATGTCGAAGCTACTACACCCTCCAGGGGTTTTACTCCACCAATTTCGCACGATAGTGTTAATACCGTTCCTAGAGGTTTTGTCAGTACGCGAATTAGCCACAATAGGATAGCACAGCCAAATGACATATCCGCGACACCTGAAACTCATTCTCCGGCCCCGACTGGTGATTGTAACTCGCGCCTCCCAGAAAGTATAACAACCGAGGTTCCCGTAGTGACTGACTCATCCGCGAAGTTGCCAAATGACCCAAAAATAACCGAGTCGGCACAGGTTTTAGCCGAAGCCATCAAGTCTTTGAACCAGGGTAGTAATCAGAATTACTTTGTATCTAATTTTGACCCCGCCATTAATGACATTAACGTATGGTGCGAAGAAGTCGAAAGGGCTAAAAGAACGAATAATTGGCAAGACTCTGAATGTTTATCTCGTGTGTCCTGTTGTCTTAAGGGTGATGCACGCTTGTGGTTGAATGAATGGATAACGAACGATCGAACATGGTCTAACTTTTGTAAGGAGTTTAAACCATTGTGCCCGCGTAAATTAGATTATGCAAACATCTTATACAACGCGATGCAAACAACATCGGATGGATTTAGTACCTACGCTGAATATGCTAGAAGGACTCTTTTACGTCTCAAGGTAGTTAAAGGGTTGAGTGATGAGTTAAGGGCGTTAATTGTTATACGGGGCATTACCGATTTGCAAGTTAGAGCGGCGGCGGCTAACGCCAACCTAACCTGCGAGGATTTGGTGTCATTTTTATCAATTTATATTAAACCTACCCGCGCTAAACAAGAAAATCGTAATTTGGTATCAAAGCGGCCGATAAATAACAATTTTAAACCACGGTGTTTCAATTGTGGGCGGGTTGGACACAAATCTCAACAATGCTTCAAAAAGAACAAAACGGATTTAGTTTCTAAGACTAACACGACGGGTAATGATTTGGTGTGTAGTTTTTGTAAAAAATCGGGTCATAATGAAGTTTCTTGTTTTGCGAAAGATAGATCAGGTCCTCGTAATACGCGTAATGTAAATTTGTGTGCCAAACCGTCCACATACCCATCTCAAAACAGAGATTTGACTACTGCCGTTATTCAAGGCATTCCTATGGATGTTCTCATTGACAGCGGGGCTTTAAATGTGTCACTCATCTCGTCTGAGGTCTTGAAATATTTTTCGTGCGAACGAAAACCCAAACGCTCTATTTTAAAAGGAATAAGTGACACTATAATCGAATCAGATTATTTTGTTACCCTAACTGTTGAGCTTGATGAGGTGTCGATTGAGGCCGATTTCGTAATAGTCCCGGGATCCTATATGAATACTCCTATTATAATAGGTACTGACATTCTTAACCGCGATGGTATAACTTACATACGGACTAACAACAAGCAGTATCTTACACGGTCCGCGAAAACGTCGGTTCAAGCCGTTTCAATCACGGAATCAACCAAGGTTAATACGCCCCTTCAGGGTACAGAACTCGAGTCACTTATGGTAGTGATCGAACGGTTTTCGAAGTATTTAATTTCGGGTACCGCCTCAACCACCGTCACAACGGGTAAAATGCATATTGAGGTCACTAACAGTAAACCAATAGCATATCGCCCGTACAAGTTGTCATATTCAGAGAAACTCAAGGTTCGAGAGATTATTACTGATCTTAAGGATAAGGGTATTATCCGCGAGTCTAGGTCTGAGTACGCCAGCCCCATTATCTTAGTAAAGAAAAAAGACGGCAGCGATAGGATGTGCGTCGACTATCGGGCGCTAAACCGAATCACTATTAAGGACCGTTATCCCCTGCCACTCATAGACGACCACATTGATAGATTAGGCAATTTTAAGTATTTTACTAGTCTCGATATGGCTACTGGTTTTCATCAGATACCCATCGACGAGGCGTCGATTGAGAAAACAGCTTTCGTTACACCGGAGGGGCACTTTGAGTACCTCCGTATGCCCTATGGTTTAACCAATTCCCCGATCGTGTATCAGCGTATCATAAACAATACGCTCCGGAGTCATATCGAGGCTGGTAATGTTTTAGTGTACGTAGATGATGTTTTGATTATGAGTAACACTGTAGACGAAGGCATACGCCTACTAGAAGGAGTTCTTAAAACTTTGACGGGGGCGGGATTTTCAATTAACCTCCGAAAGTGCTCTTTTCTCTGTTTAGAAATAGAATACCTAGGTCGGGTCATTAGTCAGGGTCAGGTTAGGCCGAGTCCTCTGAAAATTGCAGCATTAGTCAATGTACCAGCCCCCACTAATGTTAAACAGGTGCGACAATTTTTAGGTCTCGCCGGGTACTTTAGAAAATACATTCGAAATTACGCGGTTAAAACAGCCTGCATATCTCGCTTAATTAAGAATAATGTTCCATTCTGTTGGGGTCCTGAACAAGAAAAAGCCCGACAGGAAATTATAACGGTTCTGACTAGTACACCCCTTCTATCCATCTTTGACCCTAAATTATCGACTGAAGTATATACTGATGCTAGCAGTATAGGATACGGTGCAGTCTTAATGCAGAAAAAAATTGATGGTTCGAGACAAGTAGTAGCTTATTTTAGCAAGACCACACAGGGCGCCGAAAGCAGGTATCACTCATATGAGTTAGAGACTTTGGCGGTTGTGAGAGCGTTGCAGCATTTTCGCCACTATTTGGTGGGTTTAACCTTTAAAGTAGTTACTGACTGCAACGCCCTCAAGGCCACTGAAAAGAAAAAGGACCTGCTTCCGCGCGTCGCTCGATGGTGGATCTACTTGCAAGATTTTACTTTTGAAATTGAGTACAGGAAGGGTAGCATGATGTCACATGCGGACTATTTGAGCCGCAACCCGATTTCTGCCGAAGTGCATCAAATATCAAAACCGCGCAATTGGGCTCAAATCGCACAATCAGCAGACGATGAGACGCAGACTCTTTTACAAAAGTTGGAAAAGGGGGAATTGGATTCTCGACGTTATGTTTGTCGAAATGATCTCCTTTACTATCGATATTCACCTCTGGGCGAAGAACCTAGACTTCTTTGTTATATTCCTAAGGGACATAGACTTAGCTTATTAAGAATTTTTCACGACGAGCACGAACACGTCTGCGCTGAGAAAACATTAGATTTGATTCTTAAGCATTTCTGGTTCCCTGGGCTTCGCCAATTTGTGGCCAAATATATTAAACACTGTTTAGTGTGTGTCTCTAAGAAGCGCGTCCCTAGGGCTCCCCACCAGCCTATAAAATCCTGGGACAAACCCAATACTCCGTTTGAAACACTACACATGGATGTTTTGGGTCCACTACCGGAGTCCAACGGTTATAAATTTGTTTTACTAATAATTGATGCTTTTACAAAATTTTGTTTATTATATCCCATTTACAGACAGGACTCAAATGAACTTAAACGCATTTTTACGACCGCGATTTCAATTTTTGGTGTGCCCAAACTCCTTGTAACTGACCGTGGACGCATGTTTGAGTCCACTGAGTTCACGACACTTATATCCGAACTTGGTTGTGATATCCACTATATCACCCCGGAAATGCATAACGCTAATGGACAGGTGGAGAGGTACGTCAGGACCGTCCTCAACATGCTTCGCGTTGAGGTAAATCAAAGAGGTGTTAATTGGTGCGAACAATTATGGAAGATCCAACTAGTCCTGAACATTACTAAGCAGAAGACAACTCAGACATCTGCCTTGAAGCTGCTAATAGGAATCGATGGCACCACCCCCATAGTCCGGACACTGATTCGTGATGTTGCCATGGACATGTCGCAAAATCGTGAAGGATGGAGAGAACTGTGCAGATCCAGAGCTTCAGAATTGTTGAGTCAAAACCAAGCCAAACAGGACTCATATGCTAATCGACAAAGACCCTCACCGCGCACCTATGAAGATGGTGACCTGGTTTTTGTAATTAAATACTCCCAGTCAACTGGAAAATTAGACCCAGGCATGAGAGGACCCTATAAGGTGATCAAGGCGCTGCCCTGCGGCCGCTATCAATTGAAGTTATTGAGTGGTTCCTATGGAAAAACCACACAAGCAGCCGCCGAATAT
Organism: Thymelicus sylvestris; assembly: GCA_911387775.1. Classification (NCBI taxonomy): domain Eukaryota; kingdom Metazoa; phylum Arthropoda; class Insecta; order Lepidoptera; family Hesperiidae; genus Thymelicus; species Thymelicus sylvestris. The sequence goes on along the minus strand of OU426887.1, from coordinate 14,302,173 downwards.
ATGGTGCCCTGGCGTGGAGAGTGGTGTCCCGAGTCTTGTGCTGCCTTCTTTGAGGGTGAGTGTTTATTTGGTATTATGCTGATATGGTAGTCTTCACTGCGACGTGATCTTATTTTCGTGTCACATTAAGAAAACAGATAGTCATTCCATACCCATATCGGACTTACTAACTGACAAATTTAACCCGACCCATGTAGGATTTACATTTTAGCTAGACGTTTCCATTGTCCTCCCTATATACCTAACCGTCGCGGGTTGGTTGCCATACAGCACTAATGCCTTGACGTTTGGTCCTGGAAGACGTGTGGTCTTCATTGACGTTTGGTCATGCATAGACGAGTGGTCGCTACTGACATTTGGTGAATCAGAAAGTATAATCCTGGAAGACGTGTGGTCTTCGTTGACGTTTGGTCACTTTGGGACGTTTGGTCCTTTGATCTGTTTACAGGTATTGAAGATTGCAGCTCTGGAACACGTGCTTATGACTGCAGGCACTATCAATAAAAGATCTTATTGGTTTGTTATGGGGTTATTAAAAATGAGAGCTCTCAAAATGTTTTTATTTATTTTTATTGTATTTTAGTCATTTTTCTATATGTTCGTATGGAACAGTTATAACGAGATTTAATAACGTGTTAATGTTTCAGATGATGACAATTCAAATGTGCCAGCCGCAGAACCACCAGTAGCACCAAGGGAAACCATTGCTGACGGCGACAACGCTGAGCTTGGTCACGGCAGTACGTGCCGTTCTATGCCACTTCTGTAATGCTGAAAAGAAAACTGGCACGTCGAGGGCGACGTGTTTTCAGGAAGGCCGATTTAGGATACCCTCGTATAGAAGGTTATATATGGCGCTGCACGAGGCGAGGACGCTCACTATTTTGCTGTCAGTCGAAGGAGTCGGACGTGTTCGGCGTAACTTGCGTTAACCGTTATTTTCTTATTTTCTTTAATTTGTCTAAGTTTTAACTAATTCATTAATTGAAATCGCGAGTCGTGGAGAATGTAAGTTTTGTTGTTTTTCTTTATTTCTTGTGATTGAGGCAAATGTTTTGCGCATAGCTGTTTTGGTGATTTATGTTCTTTTAGTTAAAGTTTATTAAATTATCACAAATTGTATTTAGGTACTAAGAGTTGTTTTTTTTTAAATCCTCCTGCTCCTGGATTCTAAATATAGATTAAATTATGTTCGATGAGAAATTCTACTGAAATATTATTGACTAGCAATCGGCTCCAACCGATTGTTGAACAAATATTTACATATTTTGTAGATACTAGTGAAGAAGTTTATAGGTACTTATGGAGATCAAGCTTCGAAGTAATGATGTAAAATAATTCTTGACAAAAAATAACCGACTTCAAAATTAGAGATATTTCAGAAACTACTCGTCATATCTTAGCTTTAAGTGGAGCACATGACAAGCACCAGCTTTTGATTGAAAAAAGAATCATCAAAATCGGTTCATCCAGTCGAAAGTTCTGAGGTAACAAACATAAAAAATAAACAAAAATACAGTCGAATTGAATACCTCCTCCTTTTTTGAAGTCCGTTAAAAAAAGGGATTTCCCGTGATTTCTTTCTATGGATATTTAGAAACAATTTTACTGTTAATAGAAATAAAAACAGGTTAATAGTTTAAAAATTAATGCACGGTTTTAGTGTCAATGTACTGTGTCAAACAGGGTAAGATAAATAAATGTAATAAAACCGCTTATTAATATAATACATAATAATATCAACAGATCCGTTACATCGTTTTTGTTTATTACAAATGCTAGGGAACTGTTTGGTCCATCTTCTTATTAGTCCAATCCGTAGTTCGTATTTTTATTGTTGAGGACGAACGGATGAGACATCAAACGTTTGGACCAATTAGGTTGCTGGGAACGGATTTATTCCTGTTCATAGTTCCAAATAAATCGATCGTGAACGGATGTCCCGTTTTGAATGAATTAGTTTTAAGAATAGGACAAGGTGTGGTTTAACGGAATATTTAGTGAGAACGGCTTTACGTTCGTTAGTAGATCCTACTAATATTATAAATGTGAAAGAGATTTTTTGGGGATGTTTAAATAAATAAACGCTACTCACTCAAAGCCCCACACTAGATGCCATGGATAAATATACAAAGACAAGAACATACACACACTCAGACCGAGAACAGAAATTCAGATTTGAAACTCATCGTTCAAATTTCTTCCTCGCTGGGATTCGAACCCAGGACCCTTCGAACGACGCCATGGTAACCGGCAACGCGGGTCGTCTAATTTTTATTTTTCTAATTATCTTTAAGCCTCAGAGCCCATGATTGCCAGACCTTCGTTGTTTTATAAAATCTGAAAGTGTCTCAGTACACCAGGTTAATATGGTTAATTTTCTTAAGATTTTTTCGAAATTACTACCTACTTACTATGATAATGATAGTCGTGATTTCTAACAAGTTAACTTTTGTTACATAAAATAGTTACATTTGCAATGGATTGTTCTTCTTGAAGTCTAGAAAATGCGATTCACATAACTTTAAATCGATTTGTTTCAAAGTACCTAACCTAACCTAACACTGAAATCTAACACGCAACAACCGATACATCATAATATTTAAATCGAATCCAGTTAAATCGAACATCACAAAAATATTGTAGCATATCACTAGCTAACCACAAAAATCTAAAAGTCTAATTGATATTCACCTTAAATGACCAATCATAGATCATCTGATCGCAGAGATCTTAGCGAGTTATTTAGATATCTTGTTATTTTGATTAAAATGTAAATTGCCTAACTGTACAAACGGGTACTATCAGGCCTCGGAACGTTTGAGGTCAAAAGTAATTTTTAATTGTAAACAGGATTGTTTAATCTGCGTCCCTCTATTTTTATAATATCATTGTCTGCGTCAGTATGTTTTAATAAGTTATTTTTATTGACATTAGTAAAACAAATATTAAAAAGTTTTGAATCTGCCTGAACAGCAACAGAACCAAAATAGTTTGACAATTTAGAGGTTATCTTAAATACTGGCAGTGTTTAATGTAGAAATAGTATAATTAAAAATGAATTTCCCCCACGTATAGCTACTATTAAGTAGGTGTTTTGTGCCCACGTTCAATTTGAAAGTAGACGATGACAGTGGCGGCGTAGCGAGCCTTAAGGAGGCCCCTTATCAATATTTTTTGTGGGGTCCCCTCAACGTCAGCTGTCAAATATAAAAGGAGTGCCAACTGTAGGGGTCGTAGGCCGCTGGCTAACTTTTTGTTGGGAGTGTTAGTGGGGTGGGGCCCCTGCGCTGGGGGCCCTGTATAATTGATACGGCTGATACTTATTTATTTACTTTCGTTGGCAAGACATGAAGCTTGGATTCGACACTAGAGGTGATTACTTTAGAGCGAAATTCTCTAGGTAGGTACATATAGGTGCTATACGTACGTCTGCTACGGTCTCGAATAGGAGCTATGACGTCACAGGTGTCGGACAATACGTAAACTTTAATCATCTACATATATCTCAGCTAACGATCGTAATTATTGATGAATTTTCCAAAACCTTTTCAGTAATTTATAAGTTTTGATAATTATATGATTCAAAGTTATCGACTGCGTCCACCCTTGAATAACTCTGTAGATTTTCATTTATTTAAGTATGTTAATTTATGATCGACACAAGATATGCTATGAGTGCATCGATCTTCGATGAGGAAACCTTAGAGCACTGAAAAGGTACCTACCTACTACCACAGAATGTACTAAGTACTTACTCCCCGACTCAGAGTCACTAATCGTTACTTTACTCGCTCCTTAGTAAAGAATCAGCATACAAATTCTGTACTAAGGAGCGATTTTTAAGTAACCGTTAGTGACTCTGAGTTGGGGCGAAAGTGTTTTTAATTGGGTGGTAATTAAACTGACTTCTATTTAATAGCATTATTGTCGACTAAAAATCTAAACTGTCCTCTAAATTACTAAGTCAGCCACCATCAATGCGCATCTAAAAAATACTCTTTTAGCCACTATAAATCTTCAAAGTAAGCTACTGTAAATACAACTTAGCATGGTAGTTATTTTTTAGCATCTACATTTGTAACATATATTCAAATAGTAAACTTCTAAAATATTGATATATGACACCAATAAAGTAACTTTATCTACATCAAGTTTTATAATTCAGCATCTTTTAATTTTTTTGCAACATGAATAATTTGTAACTCACCCTATATTTTTCATCATCAAAATACCTAAATTTATCATCAAATATATTGAATTGTCATCAAAACCTACCTAAAATTAAGGTGTGTAATAGTTATTATAATAACTTTTATTATAATATAACTTGAAATAATGTTCACATGATATAATTTTCATATGCTATATAAACAAATAACATAATTTCATGTGATCTAAAGTTTATTTCATATTATAATGTTATGATTCATTAATTTGCTCGAATAACATTTACTTTAACGTTTACTTCATATAATTTTATATATGTAGTTTATTGCTCTTTTTATATAACGTTCATTTGACTTAATTTTCATTTAATCCAATTTTCAAATACATAATCTAATCTTCAAACGTTACACACCCTTAAAAGGTCTATAGCAAGCGGTAAATAGCAAGAGGCATTCCGCATGCAGTAAGCAATCAGCAGACATGGTTTCTGTCACGGCTCCGGCGCTGCGGGGCTCTGGCGGTCCCACGCGATCATATCGTCGCAGATGCTATTAACGCTCACCACCGCAGCTTCGGCTTGCTGGCCGGCTACGCCGGCCAGCCTCAGCTGCTGCGGCGAGCGTTAAAAGCACCTGCTCCTCAGCTCGCGGGCCGCCTCGCCCCTCCGCGCCTACGCGGGTTTACATTACACTCTAGGGGTAGGGCAGACAAGACTACGTGGAGTCGGGTTTGCAGTGATTTGTTTCTGTCACTTATGTAACAACGAGCGCACCAACAATAGAATGACAATAAAAAAATACACATGACAACTCACAATAAACAAATACACGTGACAATCGAATGGCGCTCTCTGATTGGTGCAAATGGACAGTGGCGCCCGTCTGACTGGCTTCAAACAGATCATGCAGCCGCTATTTTCATGATAAGAGAATACGTTGTATTATTTCACATGCTAAATTATAAAATATGATGTTTTATACTTCAAGCTTGAACTATATATTTTGAGGAACATATGTTCAAGCTGTAAAACGTAAAATGTTGGTTAATTGTAAAATCCGTGGCCGAGTTAGTAAATTAGATGGTGATGTGTAAATCAGTGGGACAAGTAAAAATATTTGTTGTTCTTTATTTGACGCTTTTTTTAGAATATTCAGGTGGCATTTAAAAAAAGGCGAATTAGTTCATTAGAAGCCTTCTCATTTTCCCATGGCTTAGTTATAAAATCAGAGGTTGGTTTCCGTGGCCTAAAAAAAAATCTGCGGCTTGACTTATTATTCCCCTTTTTAATTCTCTGGTGTCTTCGTACGAATTTCAAGGATTTTGCTGTGTATACGAAATCATTTAACGTCATTGGGTACATTATACCTAATCCAAATATTTACGGAACGGCTGCAATGCCTGAAATATGCCACATGTTTGTAAAATGTATGTGTTTATGGATTGAAATATACTTTGTGATTCAAAAGAACTAAATAATTTTGTTTATTGAGCTCTGATTAAAGATTTACAGATTACTTCTCTTTTGTTTGCTAAATGAGTATCTAAACTTAACTGATTTTTTTTAACAGACATTGAAACATACTGTAAAGCAATACTATTGACAATATTGACGTGCATAAGTGTTTCTTTACAGTACAAGATATACCTACACACGATGCATGTATATTAAAATAATTACTATGATAATGTAGATACATTAATGATTAATCTCCAAGTCGACATACGGAGAGAGCTCCTATAAAACCTACGTGATGGAATCTGCAGTAGGTAACAATAGGGGTCATCGGCAAAAAAGCTATACCGTATAGTTGCTTATCTTCTAAATTATAATTATTATAACCTTTATTGTTTTCCAGTATTTCGTTTTAATGAAGAACTTTCTAACTCCACTAGGTACCTACTTCAAACCTATGACCGCAGGCTCAGATTGTTTTCACTCCATTGCTGTCTCTACTGCCTTCTAACTGTTTTCAGGCCTCCAATTTATTGTCAACCAATTGTTCTGCAGTCATCTTCACGACGATTTTTGTGTTATTGAATCACTTAAATGAACTAATAAGAATAGTGAATGTGAAACTATCTATTGGCGTTAGCGTTTAATGCTAAGTAATTTCAAACTTCTTTATCACATTCTGAGATAGCAAAGTGTAGTATCGAATGCACGAAAATTAAGGTGCATTTGATCGAATAAAATTCTGCTGCAGAGCATCTTTGGGGTTAATGATGACTGTAACTATACCTATTTGAAGTCGCGTACAAAGTCCATGGTTAGCTAGGGCCTAGGACAACTCAACACCCCTTAAGTTTTAAATTATTGAAGTGAAAAATAGGGCGATCGGATATTATGCGAAAAGGACATTTTGCGCCTAAACCGTTAAGTTAAAGTTGGTGGAAAATTGCTATAACTATATCTGTAGATTTGTGAATTTTAATTTGTATTTTCATTAGGTTCTTTATTGCTTTTAATCTAAAAAAGTCTTTAAATGATTAAATTGCTAAAAGTGATAAATAAAAAAAATCGCAAACGTCTTAAAAACAAAAAGAAAACATGAAATTATTACCATTATTTACCGGTTTCACACATCACAAAAAAAGTCCCAAAATTACATAGAAAATAAGTCACAATCACGCGCGAAACTTTGTTTGTAAACAGACGTGGGCTTTGACAGCTACGCCGCCATATTGTCAATTACGCGCCAAATTCTATGAATTGATTTTTTTTATTGGATTGTCGCATCGATGCAACGACACTACTTTCTTTCGGTTAATGAAAGTTTTATTTTTAAATCGTCGCGAGGAGTGCGCGCGTCCGTCGGCCATCGAGAGACTGGTCGACTCGCGTTACGGATTGTAAATAGAAAATTATTTGCGCTGCGTTCGTCGAGTTATATGTTACGTTTTGCATTTCGGACCCGGTTTAAATGGCATGTGATTCAATTGGTGGTTCTTGAACCTACCAGGTTTTTCTTATTGTTTTACGCATACTTGAAAGTTCTATAACTGAAGGCGACTCATACGAACTCGTTCTGCGTTAAGCTGAAACTGAATCGTTACTAACCCGTTGCTTATTTATTGGTGCATGATTCATGAATAATAACTTGACGAATCTAGTTCTGAGTAGCTTGATTGCTAATCTGACATAAACTGTAATTTCTACTCGTAGCGACTACATTACAGTGGTAAAATAACTGGTCTTTGTTAATCGCATCAGACAGTTTTCACCGGCTGAAGAAAACGTTATGAGAAAATCGGCATGATTGACAGTGTCGTTCTATAAGTGTGATGTCCATTGATGATGTCTACTAAATTTTTCTTGGCCAGATTAGGTCCAATATGGTTTTAAAATCCATTGTTAAAGAAAGTTATTGATTAACAAGAGAATTCCTTCCTGGATGTTCCTTTTGAATACATTAATTTAATAAAGAGGTTTTAAGGGTTCCGAAGAAAAATCGAAACCCTTATAGTTTCATCATGTCCGCCCGTCCGTCTGTCCGTCTGTCTGAAGCATAGCGTCTGGACCCTTAGTGCTAGAAAGCTGTAATTTGCCAAATTACATTTTAACAAATTAATTATTAATTTTTTACAAATTAAATTTGGCATGAATATACATATTTATTAAAACTCCAAAATTATATAATCTAAATTTTACTAACAAAAAATAACCGACTTCAAAGTCTTAACACAAATTTACGACTTATGTGGTTTTCTCATGGATGCCATTGTCAGATCTCAATAAAATTTATGTGGGACCACATGACAGCCACCAGCTTTCGATTAAAAAAAGTATCATCAAAATCGGTTCGCCCAGTCCAAAGTTCTGAGGTAACAAACATTTAAAAAAAAAATACAGTCGAATTGAGAACCTCCTCCTTTTTTGAAGTCGGTTAAAAATGAAATATAGAAAAATATTTTTTTAGGGTACTTCCTCTACAGGTAACGTGGGGATGTTTTTAGGGTTCCGTAGCCAAATGGCAAAAAACGGAACCCTTATAGATTCGTCATGTCTGTCTGTCTGTCTGTCTGTCTGTCTGTCTGTCTGTCTGTCTGTCTGTCCGTCCGTATGTCACAGCCACTTTTCTCCGAAACTATAAGAACTACACTATTGAAACTTGGTAAGTACATGTATTCTGTGAACCGCATTAAGATTTTCACACAAAAATAGAAAAAAAACAATAAATTTTGGGGGTTCCCCATACTTAGAACTGAAACTCAAAAATTTTTTTTTCATCAAACCCATATATGTGGGGTATCTATGAATAGGTCTTCAAAAATGATATTGAGGTTTCTAATATCATTTTTTTCTAAACTGAATAGTTTGCGCGAGAGACACTTCCAAAGTGGAAAAATGTGTGTCCCCCCCCCCGTAACTTCTAAAATAAGAGAATGATAAAACTAAAAAAAATATATGATGTATATTACAATGCAAACTTCCAACGAAAATTGGTTTGAACGAGATCTAGTGAGTAGTTTTTTTTTTAATACGTCATAAATCGTAAACCGCAATTTACCTCGATCAAAGTTACAACGAACTTCAACAACTTTTATATTATGTTACTTGCTGCTACGGAACCCTTCATGGGCGAGTCCGACTCGCACTTGGCCGCTTTTTTTTGTCGTTGCGTACTCTACAGTGTGGGATATTGTTAAAAAGACCTTTCAAAAATATTGTGGGCCTGCTAAAACCGTTTTGCAATTATTCAGGGGCCCGTTTGTGAAATATTCAGTCAAATTGACACTAAACTTAGTATCCCTCAGCCCTGTCAGCTAAACGTTTGGACTACTTCGGAACCCTACACTGCGCGTGGCCTGACACGCACTTGCCCATTTTTTTTTATTCTAACAGAATTTAACTCATCTTTAAACTGACTCGTTGGGAATCGTACTTAATAAGAACCCTTCGAGCGGGGCGGTCCAGCATTTTCACCATAACGAAAAGCTTCTACACTGTGTTGTCATGTTGTGTTACATTGTCATGAAATATCAAGAATTTACTTAATAGTTTCTTACACATAAAATGTTTTTAAATGTTTCCAAAGGCACTTTGAACTTGGTCCAATATAAAGACTGTCAATGTCTTTTAAATTCATCGTCCTGAACATTATTATATTAAGAAAATAAACCCTTCAATGAACTTATTTTCATTCATTTATTTTTTCCTCACTCCAGTAACATATTACAAAATGTAAAATGTACTAGGTATTTAGATACAATATGTAAAATGTAGGATGATATAATTGGCTGAGAGTGACACTTGGCCCATTTTAAAATATTTTACAATTTAGCACGAAAGTATTGCGAGTTAGTCGAGTTTACACGTGAAAAAAGCTGGCAATGAAAAGTGTATTAATAATGTGACCAGATTTAAAGTGATAATCTGTTTGTGTCAACACACGAGTAGTTTTTCGTCACAGGATGTTTCTTTCCTTTGTGGAATCAGGAATGGGCACGAAAAATGTATGATGATTAAAATTTTACCAAAAAAATAACAGACTTCAAGCGAATACTTGACTGTGTTATCGTCAATAGTTGCGTGTAAGCTAATTTATATCGTATCGTAAGGATTAACATGATTTTATATACCTAATGTAATTATCTATTTATCTATCGTTCTAAGCACCTGTCCATCGTTTTGATTAATATAAATTATCTTCTGATTAGGTATTATTTATTTGAAATTAATTTGAAATTTTTATTTTATTTAAATCCGTTCAATGAAAACTCGAGTCCATCAGTGTTTTTGTCACGGGTAGTAGTTTCCTACACTACCTCCTTTTGTTCTAAGTATAATCTGAGTACTTCTACGTATCTATACCTACACACAATATTAGTAACAATTCACAAGCTACACAATGAAAAGCTAAAAGCCTAAGATCTGCAACGGCTGCATAATACCTACGATTATGATGGTGTCGGCCTTTTCCTTATTTTTCCATATCTGAATTTTTCCAAGCTTATTGGTGTACAATATTCATCTTGACCACAGATGTGTGCTTAGTGTGAGTTTTACTTGACATAACGGGCTCGCCTTGGCTTAGAGTATACAGGGTGTTTCAAAAGTACCCGTAAAGCTGAAAGGAGGTTAAATGGAGCCTTATAACGAGTCCATTCACAATATTTAAGAACCGTAGTAACGCTGTATAACATACTTACCCCAAAAAAATAAAAAAATATTATTATTTTCACTGATGTGCAAACCCTATTTTAGTAAAATCAAAGAGTAAAACTATGCAGAATGTACCTACATTTCTAATTTTCTACCTAATTCGCGGAACGACAAAAATTTTAAAAGACCTAACCTAACGAAACAACCAAAACGAACACCTACTTTTTCATAAAAAACGTCAACTTTACAAAAAACGGCTCAAAGTGAGCTCCGCCTTGCTCAATACACAACCTCGCTCGTCGTGATATGGCTTGTGTGGCATTTCGCACCATCGTCCGTGTTATTGATGCGAAAACCGATCTAACACGCTGTTCCATCTCGGCAACCGTTGGGCAATCGGAGAAATACACTCTGTCCTTCACATAACCCCACAAAAAGAAGTCCAAGGCTGTGAGGTCTGGAGAACGAGCAGGCCATAGCACCGATCCCCCGCGGCCGATCCATCCTCACGGAAAGCAACCATTAAGATGTTCTCGTACGTTGCGAGTTGCGAGGAAAATGTGCCGGAGCTGCATCGGAGGACATTTTTTGAAGCCAGTACTTGAGTATAATGACATCCTTGTATTGAGGTAGCAAACATTTATGAATGAAAAATAGAAAAACTATTAAAGTACATAATTATTAGTTAAAATATGTACGTAAACCTTTCTGTTAAATAATCTGGGTCCCCGACATGACAGCTTACTAGAGTTGACAAAATTTTTGGCTTTGATAATCCATACTAATACTAATATACTAATTTACTAATACTAATTTACTAATTATATTATAAAATTTGAAAGTGTGTTTGTTTGTTTGTCCGTCTTTCACGTCGCAACGAAGCTGTTATATGGTATGGTTTTTGTGTGTGGAAATAGTGAGGAGGGTGGAGAGTACCGTAGGCTACTTTTTACCGCGATAAAACATCCCCATGGAAGATCGATATTTTGTTGATGGCGTTAGTAAAATTCATTTGCAAGTTCTGAATCACGCTATCAAATGATACATGTTTACATAAGTCATACGCAACTAAATCTAACTTAGTAAAACTAAGTAGGATTTGTAAAAAATCGATCTCTACCGCGGGCGAAGCTGCGGGCAAAAGCTAGTTAATTATATTTTTACGGGGTATTTTGAAACACGGTGTATATTATTAGTATGCGAGTTGGCTATTTGTATGGGACCAAACAGAGCCATCTAGCGGCAGTGAAAAGAAAAGTTTCGGTCCCATACAAATTTTAGTTACCTCGCATTTACCCAGCGAGCCCGTTGTGTCAAGTAAAACTCGCACTAAGCACAATTATCGAGTTTCGATAGCAGAGTGGAGTCGCTAGTATGAGTCACACTCACACATAAAATGCAAAAATACTTAAATATATTTAGGTAATAATTATTGCAAAAATTTGATTTTTATGGGTTAATCATATTACCTGTGAGTCATTTGCAGCGATAGGAATACTTATTTTTATATTTCTGATAAAAGGTGACAGCAATAGCGACTACGTAAACTTTTGACTTAAGTAATTTAATTTTTGAATGAATGGGTTTAAATATTTTTAACATAAATAAGTATAACGTCTTTTGTAGACAATACGTGTAATGCAAAAAAAAAACAAATTACCTATGGTTTTTTTTTATTTTCCGATATGAAAATAGTATAAGAATCGGGGTTATAAACGTTCACCAAATCACTAAAGTTCAGTAACTTGTGAGTGTGCAATAAAAATCCATTACAACATAAACAAATTATTGACCAAGAATATTTTAGTTACATGCGACAATTATGTACAAGTCTAAAGTATTTGTGGTCGCCCAGATTATGTTTATCTCGCGATAGTACAACGAATGACTTTAGGAATCAAAAATTCAGTAATTTAAGTTCTACTCAGTACATCAAACATGTCTGGCACAAGGAGGGGCGAAGAGGTCAGTAATTTTTATTTTTTGGCGCAAAAGAAAACTTTACTCACTTGTTCGTAGATATTTTTTAAAAGAAAGCCACAATCTCGATGATTTTAGGTTGCCTTTTTAGAGAGGAATCTGGGCGTCGAATTGGGAAGGCTAGTATTCAATACTGACCCCAATTCCCTAACGGTACGTTTGTGTGTGGTTTTAATATTATTATTGGTACATCTTTCCGTGAAATTTCGCTGTCACTTTTCATTCGATTTCATTTTGGTTCGCGATAATTAACTGACACAGTAAGTGTGCTTTACTTTTTCGATCTTCGCCACCATTTAACGTTAGGTGAGGAGTCAAGAATTAACTTAAAATAAAACAAATATCTATCTGTCTATCTAACAGCCTTTAAAGTCCCCTGCTGGAAATAGGTCTCTCCTGATTAGCGCCACTCCGACCAGTCCTGGGCCCTCTAAATCAGCTACAAAACAAATACATTTAGAGGCTCTTGACATGTTTGGCCATAATTCCTCAGTATGCTTTTAACTAAGCCTCAGTTATGAGAAGACCTGCTCTTAACAGATTAACGGTCTATAATCTGAGTTGCGTGTCCCAGAGCCCTCCTGTTTTTTTAAACGCGTGCCTAAAGTTTAAGATTATGATAATGTTTTTCACCAGGGCATAGTCGACGTGGTGGAGTGAGTACATCCTTTTACAGCGGGGTCTTCACCACCCCAGCCCCCCATTCTACCAAACTATTTACTTAAAACAGAAAAAAAAGTTGTTTGATTTGAAAGGCAATAATGCCAAGATTACTAGAGGCCACTAAAACAATGCTTACGGCACATTCGATCCATTCATGAAGTCGATTTGCTACTTTTCCCAGCGTAGTTTAATTTATGATTTTTATAACCAGGGCGCAGTCGAGGTGGTGGACAATGACGACAGCAACGTGCACGTTATTGATGATGGCGACGGTGGTGTGAACGTGGTAGATGACCCGAGTGGCGGTGGAGTGGCTCGAGATGGCAGCAGGGCCGGGGGGAATGACGATGGTGCGGTGAAATGACGAGGTGAGCAATAGTGTGCAGCCCCTCTAGACAAGTCACAAGACCCTTTAAAACCAAGAATGACATTCGGTGCGGAAAAATGAGCACGTGACATTTTTCAGTGTCATGTCATTCGCACACATTTTGATGGTAGCGTTTGGCGTGAGCGTTTAGAGAAAAGGGTCTAGTCTGGGGCAGGACGGTTGGTTTGTTCACTGTGGAAGATAATACTGTTCGTATCATTGTGGGTTTGCAGGAGATTTGTATGTAATGGACAGCGGGGTGTAGGATTTTCGTAACCAGTGATTATATGATACTTATTGGTTTGATAGATGTTGCATAGGGGTATAAAAAAGGTATCTTTGAACTAGAAGAAACTAAGCATGTAAATTACCTTATTTATACAGGGTGTTTCAAATATTTAACGACGAGGAAAGTCACCTGAAGGTAAGTGATCATCGCCACCCATGGACAACAGTAACCTATCATCACCTATGCGTTGCTGGACAAGAATGAAAAGAACAAAAGAAAGAAACAACTGAACTGAAAGATAATTATAATTAATAAAAACATTTATAATCAATACGCGAAATAAATAAATAAATTCTTTTGAAAAAAAACTTAAATTTATAGCATGGAGAATCTCTCCTCCATCGTTTTTAAATCTTACATATTATAATAATATTTTCTTTTGTCCATAGGTACTTAATCGAGGATCTTCTGTATACATAGCTAATAAATTATTACCTTTATAATATGGTCTTTTATTCATAATAGTGTTACAGTTTTTGAGTATCTGCGATACAGAACACGTAGTAACATACACAATGTGTATGTTACTATGCTAGTTTGTAGCATACGAGCATGCCCAATACAGTCCGCTGCCTGAGCGGTTGGAAGAGGGCAAATGGTCACACATATCAGCACACATATCAACTCGGAAAGGGATCGTCACCGTATCGCCTCGTCGCGCCGTCAGCCAGGTGTCAACCTACTGTAAAAAGCGGATCAGCAGCTCCAGTACGTCGACTTAACTACGGCTAGGCGACGCCGCACTAACAACTCACCGACCGAATGAGTTTCTCCCTTTTCATCGTTATTTTTTGTTTGAAATCTAAGATATAAATAAAATACCCGCGCACGCGCACGTAGAATACAATCATATAGGTATGATGAATTTAAAAGGAAAACTATCACGGCTAGACTAGATGAGTAATAGCCGATGAACTTAAAACTAACCGTACACCTTTCGAGATTTGGATAGTAATTCTTCATTGGCTTAAGCAAGCTACAAAAAAGGATTACATCTAAAGTGTAAATAGGGTTTGAATTTTGAATGAAAACTCCATAGAGTCCTTTAATGCAGAAAAATTCAGTGGTAGCGAAGCCGCATGTAAAAGCTAGTAACTTATATTCATTATCTATAAATACTTATGAATGAAACGTTGATACCACAGTCGATAATTTGATAAGTTAAATGTGTAGTCACAACCTTAGTACCTTGATAATTAAGTCCTCGGTAGTTTTTTTCTACAATTAAGTAATCACTTTAAACCATCAGTGTATTAGTGTTCTAGGAATTGGAGTTATCGCTATCAGTCAGAGATAGGCACGGACACTGAGTCCCAGTTCTTTGTAAACCACAAGCAAATCGTGTTGTAATTATGTCTTTCGGTCATGGATGGGTGCGTAATATTTATTCTTTAATTTCCGTGTCTTCATTGGACAACATGAAAACGACATCTTTGTAGGCATCTTTGTTGCATCACTAGTGGAATTATAAAACAGTATCGTTATCGTGTCGTCCAATGAAGAAGGGGCCAAATACAGGCAGTTTATTTATTTACTAGCAAATCTAGCATAGCAAGCGCAATAATTATGAAAATATGGTAATTTTATATGGAAATAAGGCAACTTAAATCATCTTTATGCGGAATAAGCCGTGGAAATTCGAATTGATTACATTGCTTCCATCATTCGTTTTGTATATAACTAATATTTATCCATCCATCCTTTCGTTTATAGTAAGAACTGTCAAATTATTTTTCAGGATGGTGGTAGTGGAGTACATATAGTCGACGGAGATGGGAGCCATGTGCACGTAGTGGACGGAGATGGAAGTGGAGTACACGTAGTTGACGGAGATGGGAGTGGGGTACACGTAGTGGACGGAGATGGAAGTGGAGTACATGTGGTTGACGGAGATGGGAGTGGAGTACATGTAGTCGACGGAGATGGGAGTGGAGTACATGTAGTGGACGGAGATGGGAGTGGAGTGCATGTAGTCGACGGAGATGGGAGTGGAGTTCACGTAGTCGACGGAGATGGGAGTGGAGTACACGTAGTTGATGGAGATGGAAGTGAAGTGCATGTGGTCGGTTGAAATTACTTATTAGGTACTTCTTAAGTTGGTGTGGTTATAAATGTTTCAGTAAGTTAAGCAGTAAAATGCAGTACAGTACCTACTCGTAATGATAACACAATAATACATTACAATATACATATAAAAACAGAAGGCTCGCTCTTAAGTTTCCAAAAATAACTTTCTTTTGTTTTTGAAATGCAAAACAATTATTAAAAAGGTTACGTCAGAAATGATTGTTTTTTTAAATACCTCACAAGATGCTCCATATCATGCGGTTTGGAAATTGCCGCGATTTTGTTACAGAAATACAGAAACTTAAAAGCATAAAAATATAAATTTTCTTTATATCCTATCCCGAGAGGATTGGAATATCCTGTAAATTGTTATTAGAGACTTTAATTTTATTCGCTTGTTTATATTATCATCTTTAATTTGAAGTTTCATTTAAAGAGAAAATATAAGTCCTCTTCAATTCCTGTCGTCAAAATGCAAAATTTTAACTTTTTAGCACTAGGGACTTGTGGGCTGTGGGGTTTGACGAGTAACAACTTGTCATCGGTGTTGGTTGTGAATATTTACAGATTCAAGGCTTTCAATGATGTGCAAGATTTCAAATGTTTATTGTACTTAATGCAAAAATACCTGATGCTATGTGTTCAAGGCATTTTTTTTGAGTTTCCATTGTTTACGGTTACACATTATTTAAGTTTCCATAAATTATAATATAATTTTAACTTATTTTTTACTACAAAAGTTTTATTGCAAATATTTAGGGCTGCCATTACAGTTTTACTATCTCGCTTACTCTTTCCATTAATAACATAAGAGCGAGCAGTATAACCAAATCGCTGACAGACGTCAAACTCCCGTGTTATGGCGCAAGAAGTCAAGAACCCCCTGGACTTGGCGATTCATCGATATTATCGGAAGGAGCTACACTAGTGGCGATGATGTTTTGAACTATTGCTCATATTGTAGAAGTCCCTTCCGATGGAGATTCGATTGAATCATCTGCCATGAGAATTAAGTAAGGCCAATTCGCTTGGCCACTAATCTTGTCGGAAGTTTATAATTCTTACTCTGTATTCCATGATGATTATCTACTAAGAGTACATAGATTCAAACTCGTGTTCATAATTTGTTAAATAGAATAATTATTAAGTTTGGTACTAATAAATCAGTCAGTTTATTACGATTCTGAGACATGAGTTATGATTATAATAATTATATATATGATGTCATCTCGCACACGGTATTCCATATGATCAAATATTGTAGAATTAATTAGGTTATTAGTGTATTTTTGACAGCTACCAAAATAGTACGTCAATTGACATAATCAAGATTTGTTATGATATAAAAGAAAAACCTTAATTATTTTATTTAATAAATATTAAATAACCTACGTATTTTGTAATCGTGTTATTTTCAGCGACATGGTATTGTACCTACTTGGTATCGATACAACAGGTGAGGACAAAGAGTTAAAATGCAAGTCATAACAACTACGCACTGTATGAAAAACCACCTGTCTCATTGGAAGTCATCCAAGCTTTGTTAGTATATAATCGCTTACCAATAACCAAAAAACTCCGACAAATCCATGCAGTCGACGTGTTTTCTCCGCTCCACAGATGGCTCGTCAACGATCCCGGAATCCAAATCTTCTTCAGAACTGGACACACTATCAGAGTCCGAATCACGACCACTCATTGCACGCGCGATTCCAATCCGACCGTTATTCTGACGTTCAAATGTTTTTAAATTTGGAATTTCACTGTCTATTCACTTTTTTATTTTTTATTTTATGAAATTTTTGCTGGCCTAAAATTTATTACGGGACTGTTTCTTTTCAAATGAAAATTGGCGCGTTTAAATTGACAACTGTCACTTATTTTTTTTTATTACTGCAAAGGTTTAGGAACTAGGAAGCGAATAATCGATCGATTCGACCCGAATAGATTTGGGTCATTATAAATAAAGTGTTCTCCGTCTGCACTCAAGTGTTGGCGGGCGGTACCGTACTGGTGCAAATGTCATACTGACGACGGTGCCAGAGAGTGAGATAATGGTTATAGAATGTTTTGATCGCGTATTGTGTTACATTAACTCGAAAGTGAACGAACTAAGTAGGGCAGGTTTAAAACACTTGGCAAAAATTACGAGGTCTGTCGTGAGAAGTGACGGCCAGCTCACAGCTGAGATTTGACTAAATTGTTTTTTTAGTGACACGAATTCACGAATTTGTAATTGAAAAAACATCAGCACAACATAAACAGACAAACAGACAATGAAAACACAACGCAACCAGAGCAGTTGTTGGCATGGAAAACTGAAATTGTTTATAAAAATTAGCTAAGTATCGTATTTGTTACATAGACTACATTAATCAAATAGTAAAAAACATTTGAAAAGTTACCTAACGGAATATGTTGGATGATTCATTCAACACCTTACAGTACTCATTCCGAATCAAAATGGTTGAAAATTAGATTTTTTAATAAAAAATCATAAAAATTAGGACTACGCAAAATACAACATCTACTAGAGCAGGAAGAGCATCGAAACGGGCTGGAACGCCCGCGCTTCTATTCTAGTGTTAAAGAAAACTTAAAATTCAAGAACAATTCAAGAACAATATAAATAATATAAAATAAAAATAATGTACATAAATAATAGCAGAAGTCTCGGGTTTCACAACTGCTCATTTTGAGTGGCAGGGCGTTTACGATTAGTTTTTGAACTAAGTAGGTACCTGCCTAGCAGTGGCGTAGCTAGCCATAAGGAGGCCCCATATCAATATTTGTTGTGAGACCCCTTTAACAGGAGTGCCAACTGTAGCGGTCGTAGGCCGCTGGCGAGCTTTTTTTGGGAGTGTTAGTGGGGGCCTCTATACACCGGGGGCCCCGTATGATTGATACGGCTGATATGGCGGTAGCTACGCCCCTGCAACTTAGATATAATAGATGTGGTTTCTTTGGAATTTTTGAATTTTAACATTAATAACGTGTCGGTCACTATGTCGTGGTCTTATTTTACAATGACAAGAAAAACGGAATGAAGTGCGTCATTTCAAATGATGGAAAAATGTAGATTAGTTCACAGGAAACTGTGGAAAGTCGAAAGTTTTCAGACGTAAAAGCTTATCAATCGGTTGCTGTCTCTGTAAAATAATGAAACGTAGAAGCGATTTCGCTAGCAGTCACTCATCCAATGCCTGACCTGTTCGATACTAAATTATTCTTATCACTTACCTACGGCTTAAAAAACACACAGAATTGTTACACGTCCACGTTACACGACTACGTAAAAAAACAATGTTAATGATTTTTAATTGTTTCATCAGTTTAACTTAGTTTAAGCACTACCACTAAGGCACTAAGCTATTTCTTTGTTGAGTTTTTGTTTGATTTGCTTTTTTTTATAGAATTGTTTGATTGATATTTTTTGGTAATTATTGTCCACTTGTAGTTTTATTTAACTTGAACTCTTGTTTAACCGAACCGTTACTTATACTTGCGGATGGTAAACTGCAGTTGATGTATGTTGACTGGGAAGAACAGGAAAAGAATGGAGTTGCATATACTATTTACTTAGAAACCTATTTTAATTTTATAAAGGTACCAAGTAAGCTTGTATGATTTCAACTTGCTCTGACATAATTTCATTAATTTATTCACCGACTGAAAATTTTCAGTTTAAAGGAGTAGAAATAGCGCAATACGTTACGATTTACTAATTCCCCGACCGGTTCTAAATTCTGGTTCTGCATCTCTCATATAAGGGATAGTTCTATGATATCACTAAACCGTTGTGATATTACTGGCTTTCTCGGCAACATTTCTTTCATAATTGTTATTTAATTTTATGTCACTGTTGTAGTAGTAATCTAGTTAAAATCAAAGGTCATACAAAACCATAAAACAAAGAGCTAATACTAATGAAGGAGACTCCATCGACTTTACTGTTCCTGTACAGTCTATTCTTGCGCGGGTTCTAATGGGCGTACAAAAGCAGGATGTTCTACGAGTAATTTTGGATTTTCATTTATTTGTTTTTATTATCATCTGAATAAACGTTTATTTAAACATGCCTCTTTTCTAAGTGACACTTCGACATAAAGCGATTTCAAAGCAGGACAAGAGCAAAGCGAGGCATCCCGTCGGGTGGCAGTTTCAGGGTACGCCAAAATCATAATATAGTACGATTAAAAATAAAAAAAAAACTGGAGAGGGGCGCCACTATCAAGTTTCTGCCCCGGTTCGAAAAAATCGTAGATCCGGGGCTGATAAGGCAGGAAGACCGATTGAGTAGTCATGTGTTATGCCGATTTGTGGATACCATTCGAACTATCCCTTGGCCATTGGCATCCGTCCACCAAGCACCAGCTCATTCAATGACTAAGTATGCTGATCCATCGGAGCCTGTATGTGGCACGGTCTATTAGATACTCTTCAATCTGCAATATCAAGTCTCTATTAGGTTCTAGCCAATGCACAATGCTCTCATTTATAACTTTGCTATTGCTGGTCTCTTCACATGCTGACATAATGTGAGAGATACCGGCTATAGTCTACGATACTGGAAGTTCCAATTGGTACACTTCACACACCATAACTTTTAAGTAAGGTGTCCTCACGATGCTTTCCTTCACCGAAGCAATTAAATATTAATATATTAGGTACTTACAATTTATTTTTAATTAGCGCTCTTCCAATGGCTAGCAAGGTCTACCTGTGTAATAAACTTCATGAAAATCCTTTCAGCAGTAGCGTGAAACCGTCAGAAACATCCATAGAAACCATCACATAGTTATGATAATAATATGCAGATAACTGTTACTTAGAAGTGCGTGCCGGATTCGAACCCTGTATCGGCTGTATCTTTGAAGGAAACAAATGTAACAATTATTATAGGATCACAGCTCGCCCTTAAAACAGATATAGAAAAAAAATGCACATTCGCGCTCTGCCAGCTCGTCCAATGCCGCGTCGCTAGCACAACGACCGTCTTGCTTTCATCGCATTTAAAAATATCTCTGTTCTATTGTCTTTTTGTATAGAAAACTGTGCGGTTCGAAAAAATGTAGGGCCGAAACCGAAATGGATAAACCTGACCTTGGTAGTGTTGTGCTTGTGAATAGAAAAGTTTAAAATTCTATTCGTCTCACGGAATTTTGGAATGAATATTGGATCGTAATAGATTTTGTTACTTATTTCACTTTGGTAAGTTCGTTTAACTGCCTATCAATCTTTTTTATCATCTCTGGCTATAACCACACAATATGCACATACCATTCACATCTGGAGCATTACATAGTCAGTAACAGGTACCAGTAATAGGTACCTCGTAGTGAAAGAGAATAGTAAGTAATGAGTAACAGATTAAAGATATGAAAGTGATAAGTATTAAAATGAGAGAAATAACGCTTCACACTTATAGCCCCACACTAGAATTCCCTGTGTCGTGGGTGCCATGGACAACACACTAGACAAGGACATGCACACCCAGACCGAGAACAGAAATTCAAACTCATCATTCAAATTTCCGCCTCGCTGGGAATCGAACCCAGGACCCTTGGTGCGGCGATCCGGCATGGTAACCATTGCGCCACACGGGTCGTCAAAGAATGAAAGAATGAATCGAAGGTCGAAAAGAAAGAAAGAATAGGACAGGTATCAGAACAAGTAATAGAAATTGATTTAGCATTATAGGTACGTACGTAATATCACAAAAAGAAATTGTGCAGTAGTTTGCTATCCAGTCCCGCCCTAAACTAATGCAGTAGAAATACTGGTATCTAACTTTCCGAGTCCTGAATAGCAGGTTAATATCAGTTGGTACATAAATACTACAGTTTATCGTGATGTTTAAGTGTTTGTTAATTGGTGGATAGTTTATTACATGGTCCTGTGATTGCAAACTCCTGGACTATGGTCATTTCTTGGGCAAAATCAGACTTGGGCTACAAATGGCGTCATAGCCGCGTGATTCAACAAAATATCGCAACATGTGCTGGGCTGGGACGTAACGTAAATCATATTAAGAGCTCAGGAACAAGCCAAGACGAGCCAAGACGCTAATTATTGTGGTGGTGCAATTAGCAGATCAGTAATTAGGTAATCTGAGTAATTAGAACTAGTAATTATGATGAATGAAGATATCACGAGTGACTGCCTTTACCGGCTCAGTGAAGAATTGATTTGACGTTTTTTATGAATTCCATAGATCGTGATTGAGGAAGCATAATCCGAATTAAGAGTTTCCCAAAGTTGTCCGGACATTGACGAACTTTAAGACTTTTAAAGTTCCGACCAAATGGCGCACTACACACTGTTCTTATTCTGATGAAAATGTAGATTAAGTAGATACTCCATACTTACTAAACAGTCTAGCTTTAATATCTCGTTTATGTTAATTATTTACCAAAAGGTTTGTTAGGTACCCACGAGGATATACGTATAACATTAGGTTTATGTATGTAACCTATATACATAACTAATTAAACATCACTTATGTAAGTGATGTTCTCTCCGAGGATAACATTTGTCCGTCATATATCTATGTCTGACAAGGTCGGGAATCGAATTTGGGCCTCCTCAGGCTCCTCATGAGAGACCAAGTGATTACGAGAGCAGACTAATGTAATTTTATAGGAGAACTAATAGTAGTGCGTTTTACGACGTACTATTACAGAAGTGACAGCGAAGTAGTGTCCGACCGAAGGTGCAATTCTGGCCGAAGCCGAAGCCGAAGCCGATTAATCGGTATTCACCAAAACCTTCGGCCGAAGCCGAAGCCGAAGCCGAAGGTGTCATTGACCTTGAGAAATACGATAGTTACTTTGATCTCAGAATATACTAGATACATATTGTGAGAGCTTTAGAGATTTAGCCCAATAACGAGCCGAGTGACCAACATATACAAGTAGGTAATAAAATATTGTCAAAAATAAAAGTAGTTTCAAATATACAATTAACATTAAATATTTATTTACTTAAAGTAATTTTAACAAAAATGAACGTATCACCACAGGTACTACTCACAGTAATAAATAAAATAATTTGTAATAACAAATATGAAATATTTAAAAACAAAACACTTATTAGATTTTAAGACGCGCTCTCAAACTTGTTTTGACTTGTTTAGTTTACTAACTGCGATTCGTTTGGGCCGGTGCGGCGGCGCGGCGAAACTCTGCTGCTCTGCACATTCCGTCTCGCTCTAGCATCGTTCAGTAAATTTCAATATTTGACAACTAGCAAACCTTCGGCTTCGGCCAAACCTTCGGCAAATTTTTGGCCGAAGCCGAAGATTTGGCCGAAGGTGCTTTTTTGGCCGAAGGTGGCCGAAGCCGAAGCCGAAGCCGAAGCTTCGGTCGGACACTACAGCGAAGCGAACTCTTAAGGTGCTCCCTCACCGCGAGCATTCGCGTGTAATGTAACGTTACAGATTTGAGCATTACATCAGTGAAGGAGGAGAACCGAGCATTACAATGCGCACCTTGTAATGATACAAAACGGGGATACATCAGTGAAGGAGGAGAACCGAGCATTACAATGCGCACCTTGTAATGATACAATGTGTATTATCTTGTTACAACTTGTAACATCAATAATAATGTCGAATCTATAATGTTACATTACACGCGAATGCTCGTTAGTCAGGGAGGTATTATTGTAATGTAATGCTCAAAGACGAATCTATAATGTTACATTACAAGTGAATGCTCCCGGTGAGGGAGCACCATTACGTTATTTTATGTACCGGGAGACAGCGTGACGTTGGAACCATTTCAACTTCGATTAGAAGTCATACAAAGACAATTAATTATCTACACTGTTTAAAACAATCGAAGTTTCAGAGTTTTCAGACTACAGATAATATGACTGCAGGTAGGAATGGTCACCCTTTACGTCGAGAATCTTGTTTCGCTTCTGTTACCGTCGCGACGGTAACAGAAGCGAAACAAGATTCTCGACGCGTCGAGTCTAAGATTTCTGTCCCGTTTCTAAGTACCATTTGATCTGTTCTGTGCTACAGATTCTATTTATTTGTACATTTGCACGGGCATTGTATGAAAAATGTCCTCCGGGTATGAATCAGTGTGAACGGACGCGGTATGCTTTTGTTTTTATGGAAATAGCCGGCAAACGAGCTGACGATCCACCTGATGGTATACATTTATATCCGGTTCCTTTTATGCAATCTTACGATACGTCATTCGCGTGATTAAACGTTTAGTACAACGTCATCTAGTGAATAAATAATAAAAAATAATTCTTATTGGACATAATATTATCGTTGTGTTATGGTGCGTGTGTATGGTTACTCCAAATTACCAACCACACATTTTTTTGTAAAGCAGTTGTTGACAGATTTAAGTTATCACATTATCATCACTGATAATGCCAAACTTCAACTGTTTACTCTGTTACTAGTTGTACTTATGTATATGTTATAGTCAAAGTCCGATACACAGTCTCTTCGCGGAAGGACTGGTTTATCCTAGGTTTGGCCAAAGCCATCAGGCAATCCCCGAAATACATTTCAATTTCGCCCTTTGCCTGAAGTATTTTTAGTCAAACCCAGGAGCTCCTAACTTTTCAGTCAAACGTCGAAAGTAAATTATTCTGTTTCGGTTTTGGCCTAGTCAATCCTAGAAGCGACTGCAAAACTCGGAAGAAATTATTAAAACAATAAACATCAAAATTTTAAAAATGTTATTTTTTTATACCTAATCTTACAAACTAACCTCCGTATATTCCAAAGCATTTATTTATTTATTTTATACTTTATTGCACATCGTACAAAAGGCGGGCCTAATGCCACACAGCATTCTCTCAAAGCATCTCAAATATAAAAGTGAAAATCACGTAAGCTGACCAATCAGGTGTCAGAACTGGCAGAGAAAGCGGTTCTTAAGACTTGAAAGCTGCTTAAATGATAAAATGCTTCCAAATATACGAAGATAAGACACTTCATACCTATATCGGAGTTTGACTCGTCAAACCCCGATTTAATAAAATTGTGTTTTGACGTTTGCCTGACCAAATTAGTCTCTCCCAGGTTTGACGAAAATTGTTTAGTCAAAGGCCGAAAATTTACATTTGTTTGGGCTTTGACTAAGTCATTCAGTCTGACCTGAGGATTGACCAGTCCAACCTAGGAGCGCCGGAGCTTCGGAGTTTGCCTATAACATATATACTATTATTTCTTCTGTGGTTGTACAGTCGGCCGCAGAAGTAGCTTAACATTAAAGTACTTTGTACTTAATAGTAACTGTTTCGACGGTTTCCTAGCAACATCTATGACAAATTCAAGAAATGTAATGTGACAAGGTACTAAAATGATAAGCTACTTCTGCGGCCGACTGTACCACAGAAGACATAATAGTGTTATACCAATGAACTAATTTACTAACGTAACTGTGTTGTACCTAATTCTCCTGTTTGCTACAGTGGCGCCATCTTATTTAACAAAGTTTGACAGACATTTTTTCACAATAGTTATTGCTCTTTGTCCATGTCATTACTTCCTAGAATTTGATCCTTGTTAGCAACACTATCGAATTTTTCATAATCAACGGATTGGAATATAAATTTTTAAAAATGTAGTTATGCAGTTTTAGTTTTCATCAAAATCAGCCCCGAGACGACCATTTTTCGATATTCCTCATAGTTTCAGGCCATCCACCCCCACTTGAAAAATTCACCATGTATTGTATGCCTATTAATAGTTTAATATGTAGTAAAACCACAGAAGAAATAATAGTACTTATATTAATAAGTAGTAAAACACAAAATACATTCCACAATTATTTATTTCTTCATCATTTTCAGCCGATTCTGAATCAATTTTAACCTTTCCCGGTTAGAAAGGATTTTGGGTCCACGTCCAGTCCGCTCGTTAGTACAATTTTTTTGGCCCTTAATTTCCTCTTTTCCTTTCTTTGACCCACTCAACTTAGGGAAATCTCTCTCCTCCCCCTCAAACCTAATCCGATCTTTTAATCTCTTCTTGCTAATAATCGTCACCAACGATATATCTTCGCTCAATTTTCCACACCAATGACAAGTTTCTTTAACATTCGGCTTACTAAATCTCATTATGCCGTAATACTCGATATGCTTCGGCCTTTCTCTGCAGTATAAGCACTTATCACACATATTAACTTCTGCTTCGCCATTGCATTTGTCTTCGTGAACCTTCAAATTCCACTTACTGTTGAAACCTTTAGCACAAGCAGAGCAATGCATTCTGTAGCATGTTTTTGCGTGCATTTTTTCGTCAGATACCTTTTCGTTGCAACGAGGGCAGATTTTGACTTTTGACGTTCGTGTTGCGTGGGGGACAGAATGCTTGGAGTACGTTTTAGACAGGTCCAAATGTACTGCTTCATGGACTATTACTTCAAACCTGAAATTAAGTAATTGAAGATTAATTAATGTTGGGAACAGTCGCCCTTATTAGGGTGTAAATATGAGATTCCAGAGATGTGTGTGAATTTTTAGCCATATTGCAGCGCCTTAGAATACCTTTTAATTTGTGAAATTTATTGTGACTCACCTGCTAGGAAATCTCTTGTAACATCGCTTACAATAAAATATCCCTGGCTTAATAAGATCATCAAAATGTACACTATTATACTCGCATTCAGTCTTAGCCTCTTTTATTACAGGCGCCAAAATTACTATAGGGTCATCTTCCAAATCTGAAAAATCTGATGCAGGATCAGAATCACTTTTAAAATTATTTACCTCACTGTTAGCTATGTTATTATGTGTAGAAGTTTTGATATTTAATTTATTTTTAAGGTTAGCTTCATCACTTTGCATTACATGTTTTCGCTCTATAGAAGCTCTGATACACGCTACAGGCTCATTTTCTCCTTTACATATGTCCTCTTTTACATCTACTATATTATTGTTTTTAAAGCCATCACAATGCCCCGGTGGTACAAACTTCTCTACATCAACTTTGCAATTCATCATGAAGTTTTGTAAAAGATTTTCAGCTTTATTACCCTTAGCCATTTCTTTCTCTTTCTTTATTAAACTTGTCAATGGCTCATCATCCTCATTTGGTTCATCCTTATTATCCTCAACTTCAAACTTAAATCTATCTGTGATCTTCGTTTTACAATCATCCTTGTGGGAGAGTTTTTGATTGACAATATTTTTATGTTTCACAGCCATATGTTCGTCCATTTCCTCTTCAGATATGCAGTATAAACCACACTCGACACAATAATGTGGTAACATTTTAATTAGGGGTATTATTATATGTTTAGCATTGTGAATTAAGTGATCA
The DNA here is from genome assembly GCA_911387775.1 of Thymelicus sylvestris. Classification (NCBI taxonomy): domain Eukaryota; kingdom Metazoa; phylum Arthropoda; class Insecta; order Lepidoptera; family Hesperiidae; genus Thymelicus; species Thymelicus sylvestris. The sequence continues at coordinate 14,275,235 of OU426887.1, read as the reverse complement.
TACCTGGAAAACAAGAAGCACAACATCTATTAAACCTATTAAATTTCTTAGTAAGTATAATACTAACAGAGTGACAAACTGACGAGATTTTTTGTGTGAAGATAGAGGACCATAGAATGACTAAGGCTGCTTTTATGCATCCCAAAAAAAATTATATATGTCACTCTGCAGGTTGATAATAATAATAATAATACCTAATACATACCTAGCCTACATTTGAACACATTATATGTAAGGACAAACAAAGTTACCTAGTCACTTGGCTTAGGCCCGTGCTAGGTTACTTAACACCGTCCCAAGAGGACGAGCTTTAACTAAAAAGTTAAATAATAATAATAATAAAGCCTTTTTATTTCCTTAATAGAGAATTCAATTGACAATTTCACAATCATTAAATAGCATGCAATAGTATTATTTAAAAATCATAACAAAAAATAATATTAAATTCCTACCCATATCTTGTTCTTTACAAAATACTTGATTTAATTTAATTTAATATTAATAATAATAATATTTAATGTAATTTAATAGTAACAATATTTAATTTAATAAAGCGAGTGACAGAATTATGTGGGGAAAAATGGAGGAGGCCTTTACTCTATAGAGAGGTTGATTGCTAGTTTCAAATAAAATAGTAAGCATACCTATTTGTAAAACTATTCTCGCAAAATTCACAGGCATGCACACTGTATTTTTTTAGTTCTTTTATGGACTGGACTTTGTTATAATCAGAAGAAATATATTTGAGCGGCAAGTCATCCACCTCATCGTCACTCTCCCCTAATTTGTTGTGACTTCTCTTCATTATGCTGAAAAAATACAGATAACATACAGAAAGACATATTTAAATGCATAAAAGATAAATGTAATTACATAATGTAAATATATTACTATTTCCTAATTACTGAAGATAGGGTATAAAAATGATTAATTTATTTAATCTTTATTGTGAACCTAAACAATGAATAAAATGGGGAGCCAATTCTATAAAACTTAAAAAGACATGTAAATAAAATCAGTCTAGTATTTATTTCTAGGATAGCTTTTATCTTGAAAAGCATTTAAATTGTTCGAAAATAATTCAAGTATTGATAGCACTTGGCCTGCATAGGATTTGCATTGCAATATTCAATAGTGAGATATTATAGCACTAAATGTTTGCACCAAAACTTGTGATGGTTGTAATCTATGTTTACATACAGTAAAAGTGGAGCAAAACAGAAGTAGACTAGTTATTCAGTAGTGTATGTAGACAGCTGCTGTGATTTTATATAAAGAAAAAACTTAGTTCTATCTTTGTAGAACTATCTTCCCTTCCTTCCTCCTCTATTTTTCTTGGCTGTCTACTCATCAGTGCAATCTATAGTTCACTAATATAGTAATCTCGAAACTTATTGGCTGGGAGGAGAGCGGGTAGACAGGGCATCAACTACGATCACCCGTGTGCTCCATTTGTGCAGCAGTGCCAACTTCACCCCGACCATTATGTTTGGAGATTACTGTACTGTTGTCCATGAACGATGGTGACCAATTACCATCAGGTTGCTTGGCTGGTGGTTGAAATGCTTCTTACATTAAAAAAAACTTTTTCGTTTCAAGTACTAATTTGATTTAAAATGGTAACATTTATTCAAAATGGAAATTAATGATGATTAGCACAGTATATTTACTATAAGACCATTTTTAGTACTCTCACGTATTGTTACTAGGTACTGAAGATGGTATTATCACCTTTGGTGTATACCATGCAAGCCTTCGCTCAAGAGCATTAATTCCAAAACTGAAATATGACTGGAAGTAGAAACCTATAGGAAATGCAAAAAAAATCTTTTCCATGACGTATACGCCCGCGCCTTTCCAATAACTTACCTAAAATACTTCAATAAATATTTAATTTGTGATATCCACGCAGTGAGATTAAAAATAAGGAATTTCTCAATAATTTACATATTAATTGTCATTCTTAAAGTAATTAAATATAACTCATAATAAATTAATGGCATTTTTCATGCTTTCGTTTACAATAATTTTCCAACATTTTTTACATTAATTTTTTTTAATGAAGAATAGTGATACAGTGACAGCAGTGTGACCATATTTAAATTACAGATCCTGCCACACATTGCATAAAAACCTGCCAAATCCTGCCAGTCTGATAAATGAAAAATGCCCAAATACTGCCAACTTTGTTTACCGTTGTATTATACAAAAAAAAAATTATATGTACTTATATATTTTTTTATTATACACTGGAGTTAGCATCATATCATTTTTCGTCTCTATACATAACTTGATTCATACGATTTAGCATATCTTTGTTTGGTTTTAATGTAGAATTAATCATTTAATACTTATTAAATTTACAAAACTTCACGTGTAAAAGCCGTTGACACCGTACTTTAGTGACTCCTTTAATTATACCTATTATGACGTCACAAACATGGCGACCAATCGTGGCGCGTATGTACGTAGTCACGTGGTTATTTCTAAAATTTTATAATTTTTTAATTGTTTATTTATAATGAAAATAAAATTTTCAAAAGGTTTTCGCATGGACCTTAATATTTGTGTTAAAGTTTTACAATACATAACTCCAGGTTTATTTATTTATTTATTTACATGTTTATGTCACCTCTTAAAAAGAAGAAACAAAGGGTAAACTTAATGCCTAATGGCATTATCCACCAGTCAACCCGGTAGATGTGGAAATAGCTGATGGCAGGTGTCAACACGAAATATATATACATACTCTAGAATAATTACTAAAATCTGCAGAATAAGTAATTTTATAACAAGAATACATACAAATATACATGCATACATAAATACCTATAATAACATAAATATACAGTATATTTTTTTTAGCCCCACACTAGGATTCCCTGTGTCGTGGGTGCCATGGACAACACACAACATAGACAAGGACATTCACACCCAGACCGAGAACAGAAATTCAAACTCATCATTCAAATTTCCGCCTCGCTGGGAATCGAACCCAGGACCCTCGGTGCGGCGATCCGACATGGTAACCATTGCGCCACATGGGTCGTCAGATATATATAAATATATAGGTCAAATATAAATATATAGGGAATATATACAAATATAGGGAATTTTTGCACAGCATGCTGAAAAAAAATGCTTTATGTAAAATTCTAATAGAAACTTACGTAAAATCAAAAAAAAATCCCTAAATTTTAGGGAAAATCTCCCAGGGCTGGTATGTGGCACACACACATAAAGGAGCGCACTCACACAACGTCCGCAAGTTTGGGACCATAGATCTAGGTACCTACTACATCTACCTGTTTGGGACCATATTACAGCGACATTTTGTTTTGAATTATCCGTCTTTAAATTATAAATGAAAATGAAAATGAAAATTATTTATTTCATAAACTTTGTTTACATAAAGTCATGTACACTAGCTCCCACACTAGGATTCCCTGTGTCGTGGGAGACTAGGATTTACCCACTCGTTATAAAATTACAGAAATAGAATGGAATATCTTTCTATAATTTTATAATGTAGTTTATTTAGTCTATGGGGTTGCCATTTTCGAAATTTTAAGTTGTGATAGTGAATTTTTTTTCAGCACCTCAAATCTGCCAAATACTGCCAAGTTTTATAAAACGTCAACTGATCCTGCCATAGGCTAAAATAAGGGGCAAATCCTCCCAAAATGGCAGGATCCTGCCACATATGGTCACCCTGAGTGACAGTGACACTTGCCCTACGTTCCACTAGACGATCACAACGATCACGCTCACGACCGCAGTTTTTCCTGTTCCACTAGCTTGTGAGTGTTACAATCATACACCCAAGTGGAACGGGCACTTCGACCCACCCCGTGAGGTGGGTTGTTTTGAGCGTGCCGTGAACTGCCGTGAGCGAAATTAATGACGTCATCAATGACGTTTTCACCGCGACCATGACGACCGTGGTCGCCATGTGGAACGCGTTTTGATCGTTGTGAGCGATGTGAGCGTCTACTGGAACGCAGCCCAAGGTCTAATATATCTGTCACTGTCAGTGTTCTAAAGGTGGCCACTGACGGTCAGTCCATCGCGTCAAATGGCGTGATATACAGCCAAAATTTGATCGTGAATGTGAAAAATTGATGGCGTGATATAAAACTCTGGATTTCCAATCGCGCCATGTCGTCACGCCGCAACATCGCGCCGACTGATCGTGAATGCGCAAACCCACATCCATTTTTTGTTCATTTCGCGCCAGGGTTGGATTTAGGTACATTGAAAAATATAGTACAAAACAATGAAAAGTATAGTATTTATAAAAAAAATTATAGTACACTGAGTGTTGCAAGCACAAAATCGGTACATCAACTGCTTTTGCACCCCGCCCCTCCTTTGTTGAAATGGAAAAAATACTTTTACTTTCAAGTCAAGTAGTTGGAAGAAATTCGTAAATAAACGTATTATTACACACAAATTCGCAAGCGATTGTTATCGCTTTGATTGAATTTCGTATGGAATGAAAGGAATCATAAGGAACGAGATTAGTTACTGTTAGTGGAAAGGAACAAAAGACACCTTGGACCACATCTACACTTACCATCAGGTGGGATTGTGGTCAAGCATTAACTTATTCGTGTAAAAAAAAAGAAGCCTACTGCTGAGGACATTGAGACAGGAAACGCAAGATCAGAATTCGGTCGGATACACGCACTGTCGAAATATTCATAATATGTCTTAAAACTAAACATTCGGGACCAAATAAAATTATAGTATTTTAGCGTACTATACTTAGATGTGGATAGTACATAGTACAAAGGGTGAAATTATAGTGTAAATACTATAATTATTATAGTAGAAAATCCAACCCTGTTTCGCGCCGAGACGTCGAACGAAGGAGACACTTCCAAATGTCATTGTATAATTTTTTGTAACAAAATGGCTTCCGAACGCAACGTCATGTCAACGTCTCTCGATGAGGTCAAACGCGCAAATGAAAGAGAATTGGAATGATCGTGAGTGTGCATCATGTTTGGCATCCAACCATTTTGACATATGTCGTTTGGCGTGGCTCCAAAAATGACGCGATGGAATGACCGTGAGTGACCACCATAATATGTAACAAACAAAGTACTCTGTGCAGTGTCTTTACGCAGATAAAATAAAATTGAATCCAAAATTCAATGGACCAACATGAAAAATAGAGTAGAGTTTTTGGGTGTTGTCCATGGCACCCATGACAAAGGGCAGGGAATCCAAGTGTGGAGTTATGAATGTGTATAGCGTTATTTATTTATTTAATGTAAAATGAAATGAAATATCTTTATATGTAGAAATATGGATACAAAGTTGGTCAAGTACTATTATACAATCTATCTCACATTTGCCATATTACTGCGTACAAATAGGTTTTAGTGTAATAAACAAAAACAAAAATTGTTACATTTTTAAACAGAAAATAACAATAACATAAAGTTTTCTTGACAATCAAAAATATTACTTTTCATAATACCGATAGGAAAAGAAATGTCAACCACTGACAATATTATAGTGTATTTGAGTTGTTTGTTTATCTGTTACGTCATCTGTCTTCAGGTACAGGCTCTATGAATATTGTTATCCAGATGACTATAATATCCTTGACGATAGCTTATCTGTGTCAAATCGTATAGTTATAGAATATAGATCCTAGTGTCAGTGAGATTAAGTACTCTGTGGACTGTGGAGTGTGGTGTCAACTATCCTGTCAGTCAGTCAGTCAGCTGTCAGTGTCAACATTCAACAAATTGTTCGAATGCGGAATGATTATTTTTTTCTGTGTTAACTTATTTCTAAATTAAAGAGATACGGATCCAACTCATCCAACGAAGCAGCTTCAGCCTTGAAACAAACATGGTAATTACATATAAAACACATATTACGTACTTAATATGACTATTTGCAGTTTTTATGAATTTCATAAAATTTAAATGGCTGACTTTCATCCGTTAAATCTTAAAAATGGTGTTATTTGTTACTCTATCAAATGTTTACTTTCAATTTTAGGATTTGAAGACATTTGCAGAACATGATTTTGATCCTAAACAATGGATTAACAGAGCATGGAATACAAGTGGCACACACGAAAAAGAAGTATGTATCACTATTTATTAAAAAACAAAGTTCTCTGCCGCGTCTGTCTGGCTATCTTTCTGTTCACGATAAACTCAAAAACTACTGAACGGATTTTCATGCGGTTTTCACCAGTGAATAGATTGATTCTTCAGGAAGGTTTTTGTGTGTAATTTATTAAGATATTGTCTATATTGGTTGAAATATGACGATAAATGTTGAAGAAGTTGGAAAAAATCAAGCAGCCTGGGAGCTTTCATCTACAACGCTGCTAAATCCGTTTGAAATACCACAAAACAATGTATGGTGGGATTGTTCCTCTTTTATAGATCTACAAAAAGTCTGCATATTATGTCTATCTTTTAAGAATAGCACACTATAACCATTTTAATTTCTAAAAAATGGTCACATTATCTGGAAAGTTATTTAAACGGATAAGTACCATAAGCAAGATAAAACATGTAGTAATCTACTACATGTGCAAAGCTGGGTGGATTGCTAGTCTAATCTATATATATAAAAATGGATGTTGCTAAGCGCTAAACTCGAGAACGGCTCGACCGATTCGGCTAAAATTTTTTTTGTATGTTCCTTGGAGTCCACGGAAGGTTTTTATAATATTAAAAAAAAAAAAAAAAAAAAAAAAAATATTGCGCGGACAATACTTTTCTTTTCACATAAAAATTTGTTTCAGCATGTATGGTAGATTCTAAATATTCGAAACGGTATGCAATTTTAATGCAAAATTAGTAGCAGAAACAATTAGGTACCGGGAATAATGGCTAACCGCTATATCGTCGCCGATCAACTGCAGATAAAAGAAGATCAACAGTTGTAAAAGTAAATCAACAAAATATCGAAATTGATAATCGTTGCATTGTTCCTTATTCACCAATCCTATCAAAGACTTTCAAGGCGCACATCAATGTCGAATCTTACCATTCCGTAAAATCTATAAAATACATTTGCAAATATGTAACAAAAGGAAGTCATATGGCTGTGATTGAAGTCAGTGCTGAGATTTTTGTTGATGAAGTTAACCAATACCAAATGGGCCGTTACGTTAGTATTAATGAAGCAATTTCGCGCATTTTTTCTCTTCCCCTTCATGAAAAATACCCCACTGTAGTTCATTTAGCAGTCAACTTAGAAATTGGCCAAAGAGTATATTTCACTGCACAGAACGTACTACAACGAGTTATTCAACCACTATATACAACCTTGACCAGTTTTTTTGGTATGTGTCAGAATGATGATTTTGCCCGAACACTGCTAGCAGCGTATGCAGCTGTTAGTAAATGATTCCCATTGGGATCAAACATCTTCATCTGGAATTGCAGCCACGTTATTGAAAGGCGGTCGAACAGCCGATTCAGTGCTAAAAGGAGAATGCCCATTTTGTATGGAGAAATGTACTGACATTAATATTTTTGTCTCCTGATAAAAATACCTTTATTTGAATAAGTTATCTTAATACATTACACAAACCAAATTTAGTCAATTTTAATCGTAGGAGTTATGAGATTTTCAACAAAATTATTTTCTATTTAGGTTATAGTAGACACAGTAATATGGACTCTATGCAGGCGCATTAAGTCGTATACGTTTAAGTTTAAAATTCATTTGACAGTCCCCAAACGCCATCTAACTTTTAATGTAATAATTATCAAATTCATTTGACAGTCCACTAACACCATCTAGTTTGTTGTATCATAGTCATAATCGAATCAACGCAACCTATTGGCCCAAAGGATCTTATAATATCCCTGATTGGCTCCAATTCCAATATAAATGGCCGAATGCTTTTGTGTTGTAAAACGGAAGTAAAGTTACTTATTATTTTAAGAAAATTAAGCCCAAAAAGAATTTTTTAGGAAATACGGTAAAATATTTAAAATATTTTAACTTAATTTTTAGTACAAAAGTCATTGTGACACAATTATTTTTTTTGAGAGTACTGGCTATGGGCATTCTCCTTTCCATTGAATATTCAAAGCAATGAAACTTCGACATACAACATTTCGAAGAACACAGCAATGGCAAAGGTTTTGCAGCAATGTAAGTTGATAGTGTGGGATGGATGCAAGATAGCACATAAAAAGTCTTTGGAGGCATTAGACAGAACTATGAAAGATTTACGAAACAATCGAAACTGATTTGGTGGAGCGATGATTTTATTAGCAGGAGATTTCCGTCAAACATTACCAGTGATTCCTCGGTCAACGCCAGCGGATGAACTCAATGCATGTTCAAAGTCCTCCATTTTGTGGAAATACGTAAAGATACTAAATTGAAACAAGAATATACGTGTACGATAGCAAAATGATCAATCTGGGGAAATATTTTCAAAGCAACTCATTGACCTTGGTAATGGCAAAATCCCTGTTAATGATTCGACTGGCTGCATTATATTTTTGTCCCAAACGTCTGTCAAAATTACAAAGATCATATTTTGTGGCTGAGCGAACGCATCATTATTAGTAGCCAAAATTACGGATGTAGATGAAATAAACTTCAAAATGAAATTGCCGGTGAATTAAAGTTTACATTTTACATACAGTTGATTGGGCAACTAATCAAGTTGATTTCGTCAACTATCCACCAGAATCGTTAAATTTTCCGGGATTGACACCTCATAATCTTCAATGGAAAGTAGGATCGGTAGTCATAATGTTAAGAAATATTAAATATTAACTTATTTTTGTAAGTAATCGTCGTTTATTGTTGAGATATAAATAACGTGATCACTCGGAAAAAATTATTTAATTTCTACTGTTAACTTTTGACAGAACGAAGTCTGTCCGGGCAGCTAGTAATATATAAAATTCTCATGTCAACCTTTTTTGTAGTTGAACTCCTCCGAAACGGCTCGACCGAATTTCGAATGTCAGATAGTTATTATTATAAGATATTCATTCTTGTTTCTATTTTGATTAGCAAAATATAATATTGGGTAAAAGCATCTTAGTTCTATACCTCCGCAATGCATTTAAAGAAAAAAATTCTAAACAAACTGATTTAAGGTAAAGGGTTTTATACTGGTTGTATCTTACCATGGGATAAATTGATTTAATAATAATCATTATGTTTTTTACATCTAGGTTTTCGTGGCAAACACAGTAGCAAGGCTGCAACTGTATATGAAACAGCTTAGTAACTCCTTGGATGAGACCACTACTCAGGTAAAACATTTTGTGATCTCCCACTATTTTACTGTATGTTTACAAATGCCCCTCTAACCCAACACTCTATGACGTTGTGCTGAAGAAGATTTCTGGTACAGAAATTGAGAATATGAGCTGCATATTCGTCAATGGCACAACACATTTATACCATGCAGGGGTAAAGAAGGACTTCCTTTTGGTTTTCCTAATATCATGTTCTGAATCGTCACTTCATCCGAACACTTGTGTGGCATATGCAATTTTTTTCAACGTCTCTTTACAAGCATATATTTATTATAGCAAGCTTTTCTTTATATTGCCTTCTTTGTTAAGGTTGTTTAGTAACATCATATTATGTATTAACATTTAAAAGTTACCCTGAACCTTAAATAATATTATTTGTACATTATTGAAAGGATAATCTGAAGAGACATTCAGACTGGAATAGCTTACCTGCATGCACATTCTCACCCTATAACTTCTTCAAGAAAATTGTGAACAGGCTTTTACTAAGTTAGAGCTCACCTTCATAGACCACAATCCCACTTACCATCAAGTGGGATTACTGTCAAGCATTAACTTATTTTAAAGCAAAAAAAATAAAAATATTGAAACTTGCAGATAGTAACATCCGTACCCCGCATTTTGCAAGATGCGTCTACGCTGCAGATGGAGAGTTCATTGTTGCAGCAGAAGCTGTTTGCCTTGGAGCAGCAGGTTCACGGAGTGCAGCAGGAAACTGGTCACTCCATAGAGAGTCTGCAGAGGATAGACCAGCTCAAGAGCAGACTAGAGGTGACATATACTATAATACATGATCCAGCAATGCAGAGGTCTTAGTTTGCTATACACACATAATTCCACTTACAGGTAGTGAGTTTAATGACATAACACATGTTAAAACTGTATAAAGGTGTAGGTATGACTTCACTTATCTGTAATTTCTTTACATGATGAATGTGAAGGATACATGGTTTTTTAATATAACCTGCCGACAAAGGAGTGGTGGACCACCACCTGGTGGACCGTTGCCCCATGATGTCAGTGGCCTAGGTTACATCACTAACGCATTGCCGACGAAGAATGAAGAGAAAAATAGATATGGCTCTCAATGAGTCAATTGGTAGCTGAATCAAGCAAGAGATAGCTAGCAAGGCATTATTTTTATGATTAGGATGAGTCGTTTGGTAGCCACATGTTTCATGCAAAGATAATAATATGAAATGCTTAATAATAATACTATTACAATCCTTATCTGAAGCTTTAACACCAAGGAGACAGGATTCTGCCAGCTGTCTGTTTAGTTTAAAAAGAAAACACATTTCTATATCGTGGCCATTTACCATTAGGTGGAGCGTCAGCCGTTTGCTATTTCCAAAAAAAATCGTAGTAGGTTTTGACATAAAAATCACTTGCAGAACGCAGCATCAGCGCTCCGTGAAGCAGACAAGTGGGCTGCATTAGTGACGTCACTGGAAGAAATGCTGGACAGCGGGGTGCCCACACAGCCTGACAAGCTGGCTGAACTAGCAGAACAGGTCACCGCTATGACCGCCAGCCTTGAGGTATGTTATTTAATATTTATTTATAAACTCTTTATTGATTGTACACCATAAATGTCATATTAAATATACACAGAAATTTTACTACTAAGCACAATACAAAGGGCGGGGGTTACTTTATTTACCAGCAGACAAATAGATTTACAAGACAAATAATAATAAAAAATAAATAATAATATAAAAAATATACAAATAGATTATTGTATGTGATATGGCCACATTAAATTTTAAATGAGGTTGCCAACTTCTAGTCAATTAAATGCTTTATTGTATTAATTATTTATTATTAAAACTTTGACTGACAGACTGAATTTGAGTTAGTGGATGTAGAAACATCAAACTCTGTTCAAAGAGGTATGTGTGGTGGTGGTATTATGTAGGAGTGCACTAATGAAATATGTATTTTTAAATTAATTAAAAAAGATAAAATTGGGATAAAAGTTCCATCTATACTCCCTTCACATTCGGATCGGAATTGACGTACACATTGTGTTGCCTAGCAACCACAAACAAACAGGTGTATGAAACTTGTTGTAATATCAGTAAGTTATTATTTTTGTGTGATTCATTTTGTATGTGCTTTTCTAATAAATCAAGTGCCTTTTTAATGAAAAGACTTAAGAAGAAGAATAGTGACTTCAATTGAAACCTTACCTTGACGCCCTAACCTCAAAATATCGTACATTAGTACGTCGTTTTACTGTGGCATTGTTCGCTATTACTTCAAAGTGAACTGAAGTATCTACAATAGATTTATATGTTGTTGAGGTTAAACGCTCATAGCATCACAAGAACACTTTGCCTGGCGGTTGGTATAGGTGACTGCTAATGGAAAAATAAAACTTCTAAAGATGATTTCTTAGGTAAATTAAACCACCAACCTTTGCTTTTAATTGGGAAGCTTCGATCGCTAATCTTGTGGCAAAGTGAGATTTGTGCCTTGCACAGAGCACTTGAGCCTAAGTTGGGAATAGGAATAAGGGACTATATGAAATAAAATGAAAACATTATCTTTACATGTTTATTTTTTAACAACATCAAATAGTCATATCAATAATCAGTAGCTTCACTCGAACCTTTTAAGGTTAATCACTCTCTGATTGTGATGTGTCTGATGATGTAGTGTCCTCATCCAGTGGCGGATACAGAAAAAACTCAAGGGGGGGGGGGGGGGCGCTAAAGATATCTTTACTTTTATCGTAATAAAAATAATCAATTCACATGAAAAGTTTTATTTAAACTTATTGTACAGATATGTGTACAAGGCAATGGCATATTATGATGATACAAAACAAAAAAGTTACAATTGGTTCTCTTCTTTAAATAATAAATTCTATGCGCCTATTCTTCCTGGCAAATTGATTAATGACATCGTCAATAGGACAATCAATGTCAGGGTGAGTGTTCAACAGAGCTAAGCCATTAAGTCGATCCTCCTTCATTGTCGACCTCAGCCATGTCTTTGTACGCCGCAATGTTGAAAAACTTCTTTCTACTGTAGCAATAGATACAGGTAAACAAGCAAATATTTTGTACAGCGTGTGCAAAGTAGGAAAGTCAGATCTAGGACAAACAGACAACGCTTGCATAACAGAATCACGATCACTAAGAGCGTTTATGCTCGTTTGTTTGTATTGAAGAATTTCTCCCATTAGTCTCTTTTTAATCACAAAGAGGAATTCTTCTTTAAAGAACTGTAGGTCAGCTAAACACTGATCCAATTTTTTTGCCAGATCATTACCGTCATGTTTCAGTAGTTGTGAGGGCAAAAGTATGTTGAATTTTAAATGATATATATTTTCTTCAGCAAAACGTTCTCTCATATCAGACGTAACATGGTCCAGTGTTGGGATGAAAACAGTTCTTTTCCAATATGTTATAGCATCATCATTATGATCGCAATTTTCCCTGTGTCTTTGTCTGCCAGTAAGACGAGGAACGCTTATCTCCACGTCTAACTCTTCCATAACTGCCTTAGCCTCATCAACAATACGAGAAAAGTGGCTATCAGCATTAGCTCTCATGTCGTCGTATACCTTGAGCGTTGAATCTAATTTTGCTTTTGCCATCGCGACGTCCAAGCTAGGGTCTTGCAAGATTTTGCTGACTGGATATGTTACGCTCATATTTTCACTGAGTGTAAACAGCGTGATAATAAACTCGCAATTGGAGAGAGCTCGAAGGAGAATATTGGCTTTGGCAGCCGTTGTTCTATCCCTCCAACACTGTATTTCTTTAAGAACTTTGCAAACTGTTTCAAGATCAGCTGCGAATTGAATAACAGCATCATGTCGCTCAACCCATCTCGTTTGACAATGTGACTGCAGCGAGCGTTTTAGCCAGTGTTGCCAATGCTACGGCAATTACCGTGTTCTACGGCTTTCAGGCGGCTTCAGGCCCAAAAAAATCACAAAATCTACGGCCTTCGGCTGCCCTACGCCCTATTTCATTAGCCAATTCTACGGCTTTTCGCAAATTGGCAGCTGTGGACACGGCCCAAAGTTGATCTTTTTCCATATAAACACGGCTTTTTTATCTAATGTACACGGCCGCCTAAAAATTTGCATTGGCAACACTGGTTTTAGCTGACTCTTCAATGTTGCGAACCGCTTGCTAGATGCTGTAAAGAACGATACTACTTCTTCAATAGTACCGAGTGTGTTTCTCACACTTGCAACTTTGCAACTGCGAGAGACAGCGAGGTTGAGCTGATGACTTCTTGAGTTGATAGCTTTCTTTTGTACTGTAGCCACCGCTCCTTTCAGTTCTGACATATTAACTGAGCAACCATCACAGCTTATACATACACAGTTCTCTAGTAACAGAGAAAGGCTTTCCATTCTCCTTAGAATCGTAGTACCCAATACTTCACCAGTAATGCTAGGCTCTTGACTCTCTTGTGGGTCATCATCAATGTTTCTACCTGAAGTCTTTATGGATGTCAACGAAACCCAAAAATCTTTCGTGTAATTTGCCGTCACCATCAACATATCTTGCAGCTAAACTCAGTTGGGCGATGTGCGCTATGTCCGTAGTCTCATCGAAGATGATGCCGTAATAACAAGAATCTTTGATTTCCTCCAGTATTCTCGATTTTAGGAGTCCATTGCGGACAAACAACGTGACACGTAATTTATATATATTAAGACTAGCTGCCCGGACAGACTTCGTTCTGTCAAAAGTTTTTTTTTAATTATTTTGAGATGTAAGCTATCCTATCTTTCAAGTTTTATCAAATTGCACACGGTGTGCAAATTTTATTAAAATCGGTTAAGTGGTTTAGGAGTCCATCGCGGACAAACAACGTGACACGTAATTTATATATATTAAGATTTACGAAATAGGTAAACTAGATACCAATTATTATCAAAGAAACAGTTTATTCGCACTGAAAAATGCAACACTAGTACACTAAACACACACACGGTCACACTCTGTGTACTTGTTTATCTGAAGTCCGTCCGTACTCCGTGGTAATAGCCAATTGTAACTTTCAAACGTGCGGTCGTTTCAATAGCGTGCGGATGACTGGAGGGGGCGGCGCGGGCAGCAATGCTTGCGGTGCGGGCAGCCTCGCAAGGGGGGGGGGGGGGCGCGCCCCCCGCGCCCCCTATATGTATCCGCCACTGTCCTCATCTGTGACTTGAATGACAAACCGATCAGTGACATCATCAGTTATGCCATCCAAGTCACTCATCCTTAACTCTTCTTTCTTAACATGGCTTATACAATTCTGCCATGCTGCAGGTGTTATTAATTTTATGGAATCATTTAACAGAATCTTTAATTCCTTCATTTTAAATGTTGTATTTTTACCTGCAACATAGCCTTTGACTTGCCCCCATATCATCTCAATAGGATTAAATTCAGTGATATGGAGGCAGTCATAAAACTTCAATGTTTTTTTCATTAGCATAAGTGTCAATTGCATATGCCATGTAATTTTCTTTTATTGGTTGAATTACATCAATCAGCTCCCTCTTTATCATCGAGTCTAGGAACGAGATACCCTTTTCATTTAGCCATTTCTTTAAATCATTTTTCCACTGCATATTTGGTACTTGTTCTAGTCGACGAGAATGGTAGGGAGCATTATCCATCACAACAACAGAGTGAAGCTCAAATTTTTCTATAATATTCTTGAACCATGCCTCGTAGACATGTGCATTCATTTCTTTATGGTAGTCACCATCTCCTTTCTTGCTTTCAAATATTAACAGTCTGTCTTCAACAAATCCATCTTCACTTCCTTAAAAGAAAAGACATATATGTATTTTGTGATTCATTTATAACTTGTATATAGTCATTCCTGGAATTATATTAAATTAGTAAAAGTTATTTAAAAATGACCCAACTTATGTATTTGTGTGTCTTTTTATAATATGTATTTAAGGATTTTTTTCTTTTTAGATATTGTACAAATATTTTAAACTTGAAATAAGTAAATAAATAAACGGTAACACATTGTGCCCTGTGTGGCATACATAACACATCACTATAACACCCATGACCGAGTACAAAATATTTATCTATCACATAAATATCTGCCCCGCCCGGTAATCAAACCCAAGTCCCCTCACTTTGCAGGCATTGGTCGCTACCAACTAGGTTACAGGGTCATCAAGTATATAATATTAATATTTTCAAGAAACTGAAATACCTACCAATATGGACTATGATTAACCGCTTTCCTTTTCCCGAAGGTCCTTTTAATCCTGTTGACAAGCCTTCTATATAGAAGGAGAAGCACATAGTGCTTCTCGGCTTGAAGCAAACACTTTACTTCTTGTATGGCCTGAAATGCATAATATTATTAATACATTAATAACATTCAAATTCAAAATCATTTAAACATAATAGGTGTCACTGATCCACTTAAACACATCATTATTCAAATATTTATCTCATAGAATCTTAGATACTGGGCATTTGCCAGGGTAAAAGTAGGGTTTTGTTGCCCTTCCGCCCTTGCACAATTCATATGCATATTATGTTATGTAGCATAAGCGTACAAGTAGTATAAGATATCCAAGGAAGACAATAAACTCAACATCAAATCTACAGAAATTACCTATTATCAAACAAGTAATAATATATCCCAGCCAGAATCACTGTCATTGTTGTGTGCATAATGTCCGATACAGTAAATTGCAACGAATTAAATACTTTTAAAAGTGTCAGGAAACCTGTTTAAGTACTCAGTCATATTAAGAAGTTTACATACCTCGGTCAGTTCAAGGGACTATTGACATAAACTACTTTGAATAACTCCGATATTAAGGCTTTAGTTCACTTGTCTTTACTTGAGTTGTAAGAACTAAGAAATGATACATAAATCTATGTTTCATCGGTCTAATATAATTTACGGCCTTCGTCTCTCATTTTTTATTTTGGTTAAATATTTTCTCCTCCACATTACAATTTCATGTTTATCAATTAGTGAGCTTTTTCTTGATATCTTCAAAGATGGAGAGAGTATTACATGTACAAGGCACGGACTTTGAACATGTAATGGCGGACATTGGCGGACGGCTGCGCCCGGTCTATGGCCACAGAGTACGTAAAATTATAACATCTGTGCCAGTGTTGGCAACCTGGAAGATGGCGCTGATCGTACCAGGGGCGTAAAATTATCGTACCTGCCGAAAAATTATCGTACATATCGGAACAGCAGGTATTATCACTACCAATTTCTGACAATTATAGTCAGGGATGAGAGCTGAACCCCCCCGGTGGCCTCCAACCTCCCCTTAATCAGCCACCCCAAGCCTCGCATAACCCCTGGTCCGATTCTATTATTAAAACTTCTTCTGTTTGATTTTTTATATAATAATAATATGAATCCTGAAAATAGTTCAATTATTATAATAACGCTTCACACTCATAAACTCATTATAAACTGACTGTTTAAATAAACCGATATTCTTGAGGCGTGAACCATGTTACGTTTAGACGTCCGTACGGTTCGGCTGCTCAAATCGAAGTGAGCTCTCGGCAGTCTCGCAGCTGTCAGTCTGATTCATCGAATGATCTTACTAGGTTGATATCGAGTATCGAGTATCGAGTATCTTAACGAGTAAACAAATGTAAGTAAATTCGTAATCGAATTATAATGAAACATCGACTTACGCGCCGATATACATGTTCAAATAACATAAAAACGCGTTAGTTATTAAGAAAAATAGATATTCATTATGAACTTATATTACGCTCAACCGCCCGACACGTCATTTTCCGAATTTTATGATTTTGACACGTGTGCACCGCGCAGTAGATGGAGCGGATATTGGTGCGGTTCAAAAATTTCACGAAAATTAAATGGCTCCAAAGTTAATCAAACAATTATTAAATTTATTCATACTCCAAATATAATATAATAGTTCCATAAAACTGACAAAATATGTATTAATCAACATTTTATAAATTTATATGAGTGAACAAATAATTTATGGGATCGAAATCCATTACAAACTAATGACTTTCGGAATCTTCTTGTTTAAATGACTCAAGAATCGTCCGGCATAATGATATCAATATCACTCTCCTCTTCTGTTTCGTATAAATTACGAATCATCTTATCCCCGCTTTCAGTTAAAGCTTTCTTGCCTTTCTTCGGATACATTCGACTTTTAGTCATTCGACTGTATTCCTTCATCGAGGGTTGAAAACTGCAACAATTTCCCCGAACTCTTACATACCTACTATTACTATCGTACATTTACGTACGATAATGAATCGCAATCGTACATCGTACGGTGGTATCAAATTATCGTACATGTACGATAATTATCGTACGGTTGCCAACACTGATCTATGCCCGCGTTCCGTTCCGATCTTTTTATTTATTTTTTCAAATTAGATTAATTTAACGTACTATACGTTAATAATTTTAAATACGAAAGAATAATTATGTGAAAAATCGATATACTCGTGATCTGTATAAAAATACATGAACATAAATAAAATGAAGATGGGCTTTAGTTAATTTATTGTAATAAAATTTATTCATAAGCATACTGTGTCGAATGAAACGTATTTATGTCGGAAAATAATACGACCAAGTTGCAGAGCATGTTCCCACTATTATCGCTATAGGGTTTTGGTTTACTACTACTACCCCCAGGTATGGGATATTGGACAGTGGATGTAGGAGGGGATATAATGCGTTCAGATATTGCATATCAGTTCACAATTAGAACATAAGAAAAAATTAGAATCGACAACATTTTGGCAATGAACATGGTAACAATTTTTACAAAATGGGCATTCTAATCTACTCTTTGCCATTTTTCAATCTAATATCTTGTTCAAATGTATTTCGACAAGAACCCTGTGGTACTTGTCGACGTATTCGAGTTCTTGTCACGTCTAGGAGTGATATTAATAGGCTGAAGTGTGTGGGGTGCATAAACATTGCCTTTTTTAGATTGCACTCTCTGGCCTGCTTTAGGAATCTGCGAGTGCTTTTGAACAGCCTGGCTGTGGTTTTTCTATATACTGTGATTTGTTAGATACCGACTCTTGTTCATTTCATTCATTAATTTTTTGGCTCGAGTTCTTCTTCACGATTCTTTTTCATTATTTAAATCAGTAGGTTTTACGAGAATTTGGCTTATATTTTCTCGCAAAGATCTTTTCAATGTCAATTTCATGTTCAAGTCTCTTCTTCATCCAAGACGTGACCAAATCTGTGCTGAGTTGCTTCATGAATTTTCTTCTATTCAATGGTTTTTTATTGCTCTTTATCATGTTGTGGCCATATATTATAGCAGAGTTAACAAAAGCCATGTTTAGGATACCATAAAATACAGCCATCGGCCATCTATTAGTGCTTGTTCACGTTGAACGTGCGAGCGAGGCGGCGGCGGGTGCGGGCGCGGTAGACGTGGCGAGCATGTGTTCGCATTTGTGATGTAACGATCTCGAATTTTTACAAACCGACTTAAATCAGTTTGAAAGTTATGCACACCGACTTCTAAACCGAACCGCAAAAATCTACGTAAACTGGTTTATGGGCCAGTTTAGATTACTCGAAGGTGAATCCAGAAGTGGTAATGTGGCCTATAGAGGCACTTTCAATTTTAATAAACGCTCGAGCATGTAGAACGTGCTATTCCATCGCGTCCGGACATTTTGCTTCAGTTTTAAAAAATCTTGTTGCAATCTAGTTTGCATTTCTTTTAAAGCATATGATGACTTTGGACTGTGTTTGAAATGCCCAACTATGCTTCGTCATTTGGACAAAAGTTCTGTTAATTGTGTATTAACTGTATTTGTCACGCTATCTTCTGAATTGCTCATCTTCCTATCAATGCAGTCTTTGACAGCCAGATTTAATGTGTGAGTAACGCAGAAATGGTTACGCTTACATAAAAACTCACCAATTGCTTTTTTCATTGACGAGGCGTTATCTGTAACTATGGTTACTATTTTAGCCTCTATTTGCCACTCCTCCAAATTTCTTTTATTGCTTGGGCTATATTTTCAGCAGTATGACTTTCTTGTAATTGTGATGTTGAAATTACAGTTGACTTCATAGTGATATTTTCTATGTAGTGTGCTGTTACACTGATAAAACATTTATTGCTGTCTGATGTCCAAATATCTGAAGTTAAGGCAAGATAATCAACTTTCTGTAACTTCTGTTTGACAACTGCTGACTCGATGTTGTACCTCTCTTCTAAAATTTGTGTTAATTTCTGTCTAGAAGGAAGTTTATAGTCAGGGTTGAGTGTGTGTGAGAACGTTAGAAATCCTTGATTTTCCACAATCTGTATTGGTTGAAAATCTATGACAATCATTTCAATCAAAGCATCATCTCCAGATTTTTGGCGCATTTTCGATGGTATAGACAGTCGCATTTGCTTAACTCGCTTTGGGGGAGGTTCTGAGATCAACGCCAGCGATCAACAAACCATTCGCTCTGTTCAGCTCGTCCAAATCGGTTTGACATAGGTTCAAACCGACTTGTACGGTTTGTGACTAAAACCGGATTGAACCGAGTTGGTAGATTGAGTCGTTACATCACTAGTTCACATTGGCAGTCAGGCATAGATTAATATTGTATACTGGAGAATAGATACGTAACTTAGTTAATTTGCGTTATAGCTATCTGTATCTATATATCTAACAGCAGTTAATACTACTTATGGCAATATTAAATATGAAAAAACTAATGTCCAAGCAGTTTTGTCATTTAAATACTCATCAACTTTGTAATATGCTTGTATATGATAATGTTATGCATGTTAAGAAATATTACAATAGTTTTCCTAAGAAGAGTGACATTCACAATATTAATACGAAGAACAAGGCCTAACTGATTGTACCAAATTTTAGACTGTAAAACTGGTGGCTCGTTCATGGGTACATGTGTAAAAATTTATAATAAAATTCCATTAAAATTGACGAAAATGTCGTACTTTAAATTTAAAACTCATATTAAAAGCATTATTATGACGAAAGGGTATTACACATTATATAGATGATTATTTTAATGACAAGACTGCTTGGACATGAGTTTTATAAAATATAGATTTTAAGTAGTTAATAAGTGCTATCTGTAACTGTGAGAAGGAAAAAACACTCCGGTAGTTTTTTGCTGCTTCTTCTCCCGGGCCCTCTCACAGTAGGGCCTTGTAGAAACATTGGGGTAGCTTGCATGACTTTCAAAAAGTGTTTGTAAACCAAATTAATTTTGAATAAAATATTTGAATTTTAAATATTACTTTTTATAACGTTTATGTGTAACATAATACTGATGAGCAGCATTTTTAAGAGCATCTCCGGTATTATACTGTGAAGTCTGACCCGACAAAAGACTGTTCACTTCTTTAATATAATTTCTTATGAAAAATTTTATTGTTTTTTTCAATAAGAAATTAATGAGATCTTTTTTGTGCTCTGCACACTTAACAAAATCAAAATTTAATGTAGCTGTGACAATCAATTCTATATAAATATAAATATTACTCATATGAGCGTGACTTCTTAAAACTGCATCTACTATATTTTCCACTTGTATGAAAAAGTTTAAAAAGTCTTTTGTCGGGTAATGCAAAATCGACTCCTCTGAATATTTCTTCATTGTTATATATTTATGAAAATGCTCTTCAGTACCTTCTAAATTATTATTACACTGAGGGCAATTTTTTATTATTTTCTTCTTGGACTGGTTCAGGAGCCATCCACAACAGTAGGCTGCTGCTGCACACTTTTCTTTATCATTATAGTCATTGGACTGTAATAATTCTTCTAAATTCAATAAATCAATTAAATAATGATCTTCATGTATTTCATTACTAACAATATTTTTATTATCACTTTTTTCTATTTCTTTATTAATATAATCTTTTACAGATCCAAGACAAATGGCGTCATCTTCCTCAAAATTGCTCCCTATTGCACTATGGGAAGCAATATTATTCAATAAAAGTGTTTTATAGGACGCTATAAAACTTGATGCGCCGGGCATTATATTTCTGTGGCCATGGGCACGGATGGCACCAAAGAAATTCTCCAGGGGGTCTTGATTAAAGTGACGCAGCAGCAGGGATGTCAAACCCTCTCTAAACAAGAAGCCTGTAATAGCTTGGAATGCGTTGATAGTTTTCACCCAACTGTCAATGGATGGCACTGAACCCTTCCGCCCATTTTTAAAAATAAAATGCATGCTCTTAAAGACTAAAATACATTTTTGCCACAATCTGCGATGGGGAGATTTTGGTGTTACAGCTGACAGATAATTTTTTTTATCTTTTGGGTTGCTGGAGCTACCATTTACAGAATCAAATAGTTGATCCAGAAGCATTATTAGATCAGCTGTATCCCTGCATGCCTTGGGTAACTTGCCAATGTCTGAAAACAAAATTTACATTCCATATAAATCTTCATTTTTATCACACTTGGATACACATGAAATTATGATGAGACTGTAAGGTAGGGTTGCCATCCGTCCTGTTTTCCCAGGACATGTCCTGGTTTTTGTAGTGTCCTGGGACGTCCTGGGTAGTTTTTAAGCAGCGTCCTGGGTTTTTAAATTTTAAAATTCGCGCGACTCTTGTAAAATTCTTACATTACGGGTGGCCTCACGGCTCGCAAGTAGGGCATGGATACCGGAATTCCGAGATTCGCAATTCCAGAATCTTAGAGAATTTTTCAATTCCCGAACTGAGTGTTTCAATATCGTAACTCCGGTATTCATTGTTATTAAACAAAATAGATATTTAGAGTGTTTATTTATTTCTGAACGTACCCACGAACCCAATTATCCAATTCTCTCTATACCTTGGGTACCCCTCGCGCCACCATTATTACCTTTATACATTAGCTGACTAAGAAATTGTAATAATTGTATGAAATCAATCTTTTTGTCGTGTTCAAAAGCAGAATTTGATTTAGAAAGATTTAGTTGTAATCCGTAAATATTCAAAAATATGCTATAATGAACATATCTGATGAAACTTTAATCAAATAATTTATTTTATTATGCATCCATCCGTCCATCCACCAGCCTTTAGAGGTCAACTGCTGGACATAGACCCCCTCTAACTTGCGCCACTATGACCGATCCTGAGCTTTCTGAGTCCAGCGGATGCCCACTGTTCTTCAGGCCGTCAGTCCATCTGGTCGGGAGGCATCCTATACTTCGTTTTCCGAGACGTGGGTGCCATTCGAGGACCTTTCTTCCCCAACGGTTATCGGTCCTTCGAGCTATGTGGCCAGACCATTGACAATTCAGCCGGTTTTATTCTTTAGAAATACCGAGCATAGCCCTCTCCATAGCATGCTGTGTGATTTTAAGCTTTTGGATTCGGACGACAGTAAAGCACCACGTCTCGGGAGCCATATGTCATCACTGGCAACACACACTGCTCGAATACCTTCGACTTCAGGCACTGAGGTAGTGTACATGATAACCCAAGTGTTAAAAAAACAAATATGGTGGCTGTGAGATTCCATTGTTTGAATTATCAAAAAATAAAAATTAATAGAATAATGCAATATGGGTATCAAATTAAAGAACTCTTCATAAGGTTTTCAAAAAAGTGTATCGTAATAGCTTTTATGATAGCAGGCGGTTTTTTTTAAATTTCAACAACCAATATCGGAACTAATTCCGGAATTCCGGAATCAGGTGTCAATATCGAAAACCAATTCCGGTAGTGAGAATAGTTCCAATATCACATGGCCTAATTGCAACTCTATTACTGCGTCCTGTTTTCATACTGAGTTGTCCTGGTTTCTAAAAATTAAAATCCTGGTTTTTTAAATTTAAGGTTGGCAACCCTACTGTAAGGTAGAGATTCCAAAAAAAAAACGTAATTTGATTTAATCTGGGAACTTCATGTATTGGGAACTATATGTACCTAGTCTTGCCATAAATACTGAAACAAAGAAAAAATTTTTTTTTTCTATTGCAAATAACATTTATTACTTTTACAGTGTGTTAGTTTAATACATAAATATAAAACAAATTAAAATATAAAAAGCTTATTCGAAATGGTCTCCATTGGCTGCAATACAATCCTTTAAACGTTGAGGCCAGTTATCAATTGAAGCACGCACTCTTTCTATGGGAAAATTCTTCACTGCCAATCGTATGGATTGTTTTAGGGACTCCAAATTATCATGGCGTTTAGAGCAAGCCGTACTCTCTAAAACTGACCATAAATCATAATCTAGCGGATTAAGATCGGGACTAGACGACGGCCAGTCTTCAGCTCTGATAAAGTCCGAAACGTTCGTTTCCAACCAAGACTGCGTAGACCGAGCTTTATGACCCGGCGCCGAGTCTTGCTGGAAGGACCATTCTTGGTTATTGAACATGGTTTTGTTAAGGGGCTTCACTACCTTCTCAAGAATGGTATCTTGATACACTTGTGCCGATGTTTTGATACCTTTTTCACAAAAGTATGGCTTAGTCACTCCTTCATAGCTAATACCCCACCAAACCATCACTGAAGTCGGATAGTGCCCACGTTGCACTCTGTCGACTAATTGGGAAGCTTCCTTAGAGCTTTGAGCATAAATACAGTCATTTTGTTTGTTAAAATGTTGCTCAATTGTAAAAATTTTCTCATCCGTAAACAAAAATTTTCTGTGACCTCCCTTGGCGTACCGCTTCAGTAGTTGTTTCGATTTTACCACCCTATTCTTTTTTAAATTATCTGTTAAGAAATGACCAGTACGTCTCTTATAGGCTGCAAGTCCTAAGTCATCTTTTAAAATACGCGACATGGTTCTAGGTGCTATCTTCATCTCCCGAGATAAAATCTTTTGCTTTCGGACAGGATTTCTTCGAATTCTTTCCCTTACTGCTTTGACCACCTTTTTCGTACGAACACTACGTGGACGGCCAGATCTTTTTCTGTCACAAACAGAGGAGGTCTCATTGTACCTATTAATAGCCCGGTACACAAACATTTTACTAATACCAAGCGTATGGAGAGTTTTAAAAGTTGGATTTGGCTCCATACCTACTTTGTGTAATGCAATCACAGCGATTCGGTTCTCTTTATCACCTCACTCCATTTTAATATCGCAAAATATTGTACAATGTATTGGCGCCAAAATGAGAAAACTCAATGAACAATCATATAAAAATGATAGATTCCAAATTCAAATGTAATATTTTGTTTATTTTAAATTGTAACAGTATTTATGGCCAGACTAAGTATATGACGGAGAGCGACCTCTTTGGTTCTACAACGATCGGCCGATGCAGATGCTGTCATACAAGAAGTGAAGAAAAACTAAATATTTAGAATAAGGAATGTGTCAATCTATTTAGAACAATACGTTCGGGACATTCTATGTGATTCGATTACTGATCGCGGAGTAGTACAGATTGTTATTGATGTGAACGTTAGGAGAATTGGAAATATATTATCATGGTGCAAAGTAAGAGGAATATTATTGATTAACCTACACCATAGAATACCCCTTCTGCGTCATATACAATAATTATGAGTATAGTGGAGGAGACATATCAAAGTTTCTAATTCAATTTGACGTAAAAATATAACAGACAACAATATGTTTCCTGCAAAATCTTAAAACAGAGGTTTATTCACTCTGTTTTATTTTTATTTTTACCCAACTGCTAGGAAGGGTTATTTTACATGTTACTGTGACATGCAGTTTCTAAGTTAAATTAATACTATGTTTTCTTCATTATATGGAAACTCGAAAAATGTCCTCCCTTAGCTCCAAAACATATGTAGGTATATCTTTAATATTAGGTCTTTACCTATGAAGCTCGAGATTTGTATGAAAATTTAAATGTCGATTTTTAAATTTTTGAGAACGCATTTTTGTCTGCCTCTCGGGTGTTGAACTTTTTCCCATTTGAAAATTGTCTAAATTTTGAGAACAGTAGAAATCTATTGGCGCAAGGTCGTTACTATATCGTGTTGTTTGCGCAGGCGTCAAAAAGTACCATAATTTCACAAAAACAAAACTCTCTAAAAACAAATAACTGAATTTTAAACACGGCTTTCTAATAAAATTTATTGGAATTTATAGTCGTACGCCAATCCACAGATAAAATAAATCTCAAAATGCTAGTTAAATTATAAAATCTCCAATTTCATAAGACCTACTTCATACTACAATAAATATTATAAATAGTAAATTTTTAAGCAATACCTGCCATGAATCCAAGTGCCACAGCCACACTTCGGCTAAATACTTGGGTTGCATGCTTCACACGCATTTTTGGAATAAGGGATGGTGTAACATGACATTCTGTAAGTTTATGAACAAGTCGAGCTCCTTTATTTGAAGGTCCTCTTTTGTATAAGGCCTGTAAATGACTCCATTTTGCAGTTTTTGTTTTTTCCCCCATGGTAAATTCTAAATTTTTTGTCAATAAATTATTTCTGATTCCCTTGATTAAATGTGGTGGATCAAATATAGGAAAAATTTTTGCTCCATTAACTTCGAAGAAGCCACCCACCCAATCTTCACCTCTTCTCAGATAAATGCCCTTTGGTTGCATCAATTAAGCTATTAATTGCAGCAATATTGTTAGTGCCTTGATCACACACGGTGGCAATCACTTTGAGCCCAGTTTTTTGCACATTCTCAATTACTAGTTGCAATTGTTGTTTTAAGCTGTATGTTTTAGTTGATCCAGCACAAAAACTGTACGCAATGGGGTGCTTATATTTCTTTATGACGCCCCTAATCATAAAGACGAGGACGTGATCTGCTATCTGCAAATTGCGTTCTATTCCATCGTCACAAAATCCTTGAATATTGTCATCTTTTACCGAGTATGTCAATTGAGCTGAAATCGCCATTTCGTCAAATATGATGGTACAATATTTATGTGAATTTGGCATTTTCGAAACTTTTTCTCTCAAATGCTCAAACAGAGTATTGTTGATACCCGGCTTCAAGGTTAATTTGTTAACCAATTTGTCTAAAGTTTTCTTGCCTGGTAAAGGACAAATTTGACCAAGTATGCGGTAGGCTCTGTCTGGGGCTTGGCTTATATAGAGTAAGACAAAGGATTTTTTCATCTAGAGTGAAACGCCTTCCTCTTGGCTGCTTGTGGCACTGCTTAATTTGCATCGCAAAAAAATCTTTTGCTGCTGGTGACATATGTTTGGTAACATTGTCAAATGCTTCAGTTTTTAAAACTTTTTTCATCATGAATAATTTCTTCCGGAGACTTTTACTAGTTTCTTCTGATCTCTGGAGTCTCCGTTCTGTTTTCCAGACCACTTTTTGTAACCATTTCTTCTTTAGTCAGTCGGATCCGTGTAACTGAAAGAAGATTTTTTTAATTAAGTACTTTTGTTATTTAAAGAAGCAAAGAGCATAATGACACAACATGACTAAAAAATCTCCAACAGAAGTAGGTAGGGAGTCCACATTGATTAAATGCAGAATAAATAAATGTGCTTGCACACTTTTGTAATAATAGGTGTTGTTAGTGTGGTATGTGGTATATTAAGTATTTTTTTCAATGGATTGAAGGAAGCAAAGGAGCATCCAGCGGCCACAAGTGGCTTCTACTGCCCACACCACAACCACCACTGCCAAAGACCACAATAATTTATTGAATAATTTTAGAATTAAAAACATAGTTTATATTTATACACACCACAAGGATTTTGCTGACTAGTGCCAGGCGTTGCCCGATCTTCTTCTTGCACAGAAGCAACAACTCGCTCCACCTGTGTTTGCATCCTGCAGAAATGTGAACCTGGAATACATACATTAAACAGGTTATAATAACAAAATAATATTGTTTTAATGCTCTTATGGATATGTATAAATAAGATACTAGCAGTTGTCTGCGACTCCTTCAGTGTGGACTTTAGTTACGTGATAAATACCATTCGATCCGAATAGTACCCTATGTCCGCCACTGGGCTTTAGTCATTAATTAATCAGATGATCCAGTTTGTCGTGCAGATCCTCGTTAAGATCAGTCATAACCATAATCAATTATGGGGAAGCACCAGCACCAGGTGAGCTTGCACCAGGATTATTTTCACCTTGACTGGGAGAAAGTGTCTGAGTCGATTGAGAGCATAAAGTTTGGTGGTGACAGATCGACAAACTTCACGGATGTAACACCCCAACTGATGTGTGAATCAAAACATGGTTTATATTTATACGCACCACAAGGATTTTGCTGACTAGTGCCAGGCGTTGCCCGATCTTCTTCTTGCACAGAAGCAACAACTGAGATTAAATAAAACTAATTGCATATGTTTCTACAGTTTAACAAAATGTTCATGTGCTAACTTTTTCATATGATCATTTTCATCATATATTATGGTTTTACCATTTAATATGTTATTTATTTCTTTGCACCAGTCCTGAATAAAAAGTACGATGCTTTTATGGGTTATAAATTTAGCGACACTTTTTTATGCTTTGTGCAATTAAAACTGAAAAATATCAAAGTGGATGCTATTAATTTTATGTTTTCCGTAATTAGAGGAGATTGACAATGCTTTTTTAAAGTCTCTATTGTAATCTCCTCCAAATGAATAATGCATTCCAGCAATTTTTTCTTTGGGTAGTGAAGTATACATTTTTCTGTATTTTTTTTCAAATGAATGAATAATGAGTATTCTTCTTCACCTTCTAAATCCATTTTACATGCCTCACAGTCTTTGCTGTTTTTTTTATAAATCATACTTATTATCCAGCCACCGTAGTATGCTGCTGCTGCACATTTTTCCAAATCCGCTGGATTTTGCCAACATTATGTTAATATCTGGTAACATTATATTAAGGTCCTCCATATTGATTTTTTATTTATTTATTATTAATAGGACACCCAACATACATACTACTTGTATTTGTTCAGTGGATTTGTAATATCCAAATCACTGGCTCCCAGAAACTTCATACTTTTTAGGACTGGTAAACTTTTATTCCATAGTTCTGTTGCAAATGCGGTGATTTTGGTTTCACCGCTGACCTATAAATTTTCCCGTTTTTGCATCTGCTATAGCTTCCATTGAGTGGATCGAATAAATTATCGAAAAACATTAATAGCTCAGTGGTTGACCCAGGGGACAATGATATATTGGTCATTAATTTATTTAGTGTACTTTTTTTTGGTAGCACATATATTTGGCTAAGTAACCTGTAGGCTTTAGGACTAGGTTTATACAGTGAAAGAGCCAGTATGTTTTCGTCCAAAGTGAAACGCCGACCTTTGGGTTTTTTATTTGCTTGCCTTGTTTGCATAGCAAATAATGTGTTTGCCGTTGGTGACTGGTGCTTTGTCACTAGTTTATAGGCTGCTGATTGGGTTAATTGATCGGCTAATTTAAATTTATTCTTTAGCCCAGCTTTGGTTTCATCGCATTTTTGTAGTTTGGCTTGCGTTTTTGTGATTTTTTCATAAAGTTATGTTTCAACTTTATCTAGACCTTTGGAATCCATTGCTGAAACAAAAAAATGTAGTAAGTAAAGGATGAAACACGACAAATAACTGTCTTATTTAGTCTCATAATATAAGTTTAATCCAGATGTTTACTTACTCCTGAAGGTTGTATTTCTCTTAGTACTAGTTGTGAAGAAAGATACTGTAGTATTAATCTCGCTACTAGTTGAGGGATGTGGGTCCACAGATTACCATACACGCGTAATTTAATTTCAGGCAGGACAGATTCTCGAGCAAGTGATAGTAAAAAAAGGCCACGTCTCATATTAACTTTATTTGTGCATTTATTGTAAAGCACATAAGAAATGATACCGCTTAAAACTATCAACCTGTAAAACAAAACCATAGGCCAGCGTCGTGTTCTTCGAGAGCAAGAATAGTTAGAGCATTTCTTGTCCACTTCATCTACGCCCTCTTTTGTCTTACTCTTATTTTCATTATAACTTGTAACCATTATAACTTGGCCCGCTAAGTCATTTGGCTGGATTTGTGAAGAGGATGGAAAATGCGTTGTGGAAGAGCATGAAATGTTGCTAGGGGAGACATTTTCTTTGTTTTCATCTGTTTGCTCAGAAAATAATACATTTAAATCTAGCAATACCTCCCCTAACTCCTCTTCACAGTTTGAAAATTTTGAATGACGGCCCAGAACATTTGAAATCATTAAAGTTTTAAAAGAATAGATAAATGTATTTGGGTCGGGATTAACATTTCCGTAATTTAAAGCCCTCAATCGGCCAAAGAAATTCTCTAGCAGGTGTTGATTTATGTATCTAGGATAATATAAGTCCACATTATATTTTTTAAATAACAATTTGGATATCCTTATAAAGCTTTCAAGGCTTGTAATCCAGCCATCAAGAGATGGAAGTCGCACAAAGCGAGGTCCTCTCAATTTAACAATTTTACTATTTTTATCTATGAATTTAAAAAAATCGATTTTTTAATAAAATTGTTTTCACTGCTCTCCTTAATTTTCCTCTTTTTGCTCCTCCAGGATACCCATTGACACTGTCAAACAGGTTATCAATGAACTTATCGAAATTAAATCACAACAACACTGGTATCCGCGCACTCACGATTTGACAGCCATCGAGAAAGTTTATCTTTGTTTTTTTTTCTTTCACGCCAGAGACTGACGTGTTGCATTAATAGAGAAGAGAATTTGATAACGAAACGAGATAGATAATACAAATAGACCATAGACAAACAGAGACTGGCATATTTTCATAAAATAGAGGAGCATGGAGCAGGTGGCCGCCATGTCATGTGAGAGTTGACAGGGCAATGTAGCGGATTCTGGGAAACATGCGACCGAGAAAAAATCTATTGTATTGTGAACCTGGACATGGTCTGTCCAAGTGCCAAGTGTTAATCCATACAATGCTTAGTGGGTGATAGACATTAATAATATTTCTAAGATTACATCAGTTGCTTGCGGGCATAAAATTTTTACTCCCATCCCCTAAGTCCTAAGGTGAATATTTCTGAGGCAGTATGTAATTTTAAACATAACTAGAACTCTTAAAGGTTATTAACATAATAACTAAATGTCATAATTATAATCCCTAATAATCTTACCTGCTTCATCAACATTCAAATTACAAACCAATGTGTCGTCACTTTTCTTCTGAGAATAGTTGTGCTCATTGAGTATACTCTGTTCTGAAAATGAAAATTATGTACTATTATATCTATTATTATCTAATCTAAAGTGGATTCAACTACATGTTTATGTGGATGTCTCATGTTAAAATTCAACAAAATGTTACTCGAGAATAGGGGTAGTTTAGAATAGTGATTCCCAATCCCACACCAGCATGCCAAATGAACACAAAGATGAATCGGTGCAGGGATATGTTCTTTAAGGAATATTGACAATTAGACATACTAAACTTCATGGCACAGTGGTTAGCGACCAACAACCTGTGGGTCTCGGAATATAGTCACACCAAGGCACAAATAGAAGTATTATTTTGTAGATTTGTATGTACATAGAACATTGAGCAAATCAGTGTTGTTTTCTGTCTACATTCTGTAAGTTGGTGTTAATAGTTGTTAAAAATAAGTTTAGGTAACATATTATAACTAATGGATTACCTTCAGCTGTAAGTGGTTGGTCGTGTGCAATTTCTAAGTCTGAAAAATAGACTAGGATAGGAAAACATATCCGCCGTCCCATTTCGTCGAACTGCAACCGACATTGAATTTAACCTCCGAAGATCACAAGTAAACTCAAGCAAACAAGAAGTTCACAAGTAAACCGGCAATCCACTCAGAATTTAACCTCCGAAGTCGACTTAAAAACTATATATTATGTTAAAAACTGTGCAAGCAAGACTGTCAAGTGAACCAGTGTTGCCGTTTAGGAAAAAAAGAAGTCGCTAGACCGATGTTATAAAGTCGCTAGATTTTGAAAAAAATTGACCTTAAAAATCCGCTAGAAGTCGCTAGATTTTCCAAAAGATTCTATTAGTGAAATAAATCAGCACTTTAAGGAAATTAAGCGTCTTTTATTTTTACAGGTATTCGAAGTACTATTAAATATATAAAAAAAGTTCGTCATCCTCGTCCTCAAGTTCTGTGGGCGCTGATGCAGAAGAGGTAGATGCTTCTACTGCAGTTGTATTGGAAGTAGAAGGTGTTGCTGATGTTGTCGTTTTTTGAACTGTTTAATCATCTTTTGTAGGACATCAGCTGGTAAGACATAATTTTGACAATTTCGTTTTAAAATCTTCAACTGATTTCTTACAAGGAGAATGGAGTTTAAAGTTTAAAATACTGTTAATGGTTATTCGGATGTCAGATAGAAAGATCAACAAAGATGGCGTCAATATTCTCACAGATTCATCTATAAAATTCAATTTACTCTGTGGTCTACTAAATGCGACACGAGCGCCAAAACGGATCTTTGTGTCAGTAACACTGCCCCGGCCCTGTGTGGGTCTTACATAGTTGAAGGCTGTGGATTGTTCAACATCATTGGAATGGACGCCAATGTTGCACTACCCGATAGAAATTAAATTAAAATCATTACAATATCAAATAATAATTGATAAAAAAGAAGGTGCGAGTTGAACTCATGTGGAAAGGGATCCCTTTTGTTGAAGGTTATTTAAACACTGTGGTATTTAAAGCACATTTGTTGCACTTATTTGTAACCTAATTAAATATTTAGCACATATATCTTCATAAAAGTTTCCTTAAAATTGAGATCTGTGTAGTACACTTGAATAACACACTTGAAGTTGGCAAGTAAAAAACTTAGTAAAAATTACGCTGAATCCTTTAAATTCTATCTTTATGAAACTATTCAAGGATGCTTACTTTCAACAGGCACAGGGAACCCAGCCAGCACCGGCTGTGATAGTAAAGGCTGATCCAGATAAATATTTTCAAGTATTGCTAATGCAGAACCTGAGATTGATTTACAAAGAGATTAGCTTTGGATATTTAGAAGTGACTGTATAGTTGATAGGCGAGGTAATAATAATTGAATTTCATACAATGAATAAATTGTTTATAGTAGAAGCAGGCAGACACATACTGATAGTACCATCACCTATGTTCACACAACAAAACAAGGGTGCAGCACAATATGATTTAAACGACAAGTTTCAAATTAAAATATTATGAAATGGTTAGTGAAAAACAAAATCTATAGAAGTTGAAGTATACATACCTGGTAAATGCAACGTTGGGATGGCTAATTTGTTTAGTCTTATGCAAATCATAGCAATAAATTTTTTCAAATGAATATGACAAATTCTTCTGCTTTTGTGGACATGTTCTTGAGGCTCCAAAAAGACCAGCATTTGTGACCCACGTCTTAAACCGCTCAAGGTAAGCCATGGGATGTGGGAAGTAAAAATGTTATAAGTAAAGAAACCGCTTAACCCTTTATGACTCTGTAGCCTAGTTGGTAGCGACCCTGCCTGCGAAGCGAGGGGTCCCGAGTTCGATTCTTAGATAATATACATACACATTGCCATTCGGCCCTGATATGGGAAAAGGCGGCTGCAGCACAACTTCCTGCACGTAGCCAATTTGCCATATCAGGGCAGCATTTTATATTGCAATTCATAATTCCTATTCAGATTCATAATTCACTTCATAATTCCTATTCCTATTCACGTTTGCAAGAGGTGCAGATAAATCTAATCACACGGTTTTTTGTAACAACAGAAATTGCGTAGCTTCCTGGTTTGATTTCTAGGGTCGTCTGGTACATCAGGCAAAGTATCGCCTAAAATCGCTTCGATGTTTTGTTTTAGGCATCGCCTCAAAGTTGGTGTTTCACGGCGACGCCGTAACCAAGGCTCGATCAACTTATTTGACACTTCTTTGACGCAAGCTCGTCTTTTCAGTGGTTTCTCGCCTCATTCTTGGATCCTTGAACAATGTGACCGATGTTTCTTTCTTGTCAGTGTTCTGGAAGTGCAAGCTTCGGAAGGTTGTGCTGACCAGTTACGACCATTTTTACCTCTCAAATTATTAGTTGATGGGAAAATTATTTGGGCTACCTCTTGTCATTCACCTGAGCTTATTTGTCCAGTAGGTCGTCCATTACCTGATGAGTCAGAAGAACTTATACAACGGCGGTGACGAATATAATTGATGCTTGAAGAGGCTCGTCATCAGAATAACTTGAAGCATCTGTAGGTCGCTCACTATCAGCCTCCAAAATGTCCTCAACTTCCTCACTATCTGTGAAGTTGCTGGTTCATTCAGGGAACTTTTTTTTTAGTTGAAAATCTTTTAATTGTTATGTGAAATACGCTATGTATAATATAATCCATATTTATTTCTTTGTGCTCTGTGCAGTTATTTAGAAAATCGAAGTTAATTGCTCCTTTAAAATTATTGTTTATTTAGTGTTGATATGAATAATCTCCAGACTTTTCCTTCCTTGTGGTAATATTAAAGGCATTTGTTGTCTTCATACATTTATTCTGTTTTCTTGATATACAAAGATTATTGCTATAAAATGATGACAAAATCACACTCCTCGACTTCACAATTACTCTAAAACTTCTCTTACAATTACTTTAAATCTTATAGGTAGATTCTTATTAAAATTCTACGTGTTAATCACTTTGCAGCCTAAATCGTTCTGTCTTCTTCGGGCAGCCTCATTGGCTTAAATCCCGACCGACCAACATCAATCCCTTGTTCGTTGTTTGAATTTCTCACAGTAATATTTCACCTGAAACCCGAGACCAGCCAACTATGGTGTGTTGCTGTTGACTGATGCCGGTGCCATGGAGTTCAGCGAATTACAAAAATAATGGCGTCTTTGTTCGTAATATTAATCAAATAGTTTATTACGGTGCGTTGACTGATGCCGGTACCATTGAGATAAGCGAATTACGAAAATAATGGCGTCTTTGTTCGTAATATTAATCAAATAGTTTATTACGGTGTGTTGACTGAAGCCGGTACCATGGAGTTAAGCGAATTACAAAAATAATGGCTTCTTTGTTCGTAATATTAATCAAAAAACTTATTGGTAATTCCAAACCCTAGCAAGTGCAATAGATTTTTTTTTATTCGCATTATTAATTAAGTTGTAATATTTATCTCTGTGGCACATACCTCTACACAAAGCACAAAGTTTTTTCTGGCGTAACTAAGATTCTTTTAATTAATTATATTCTTTAAATGCGTTGGCCCCGCCCCTGGATTCTCCAAACAGAAAATGAGTAATTAACAATTGAAAATGTCAGGTCGATAAGGGCCGATACCGCACTATAGTGTAATTTTTGTAGTGATGGGATAGTGAAAAAGAAAATATCGAGTCATTATTTAATAAAATTTTAATAAGTACACTTATTATGTGTTAAAAAAATATGTAAAACAAATTATGTAAACATAAAAAAAAAACTAAATTAAATGTTATGAAAAAAATATTTTATACAGGTTGTTGATTTGAGGAACAGCGAGCGTTGCAGGGGTGACCAAATACTGATTTAAAAAAAAATATGAAAAAATAAATTTAAATGTTTTTTTTTGAATCGGTATCGTGCATATAGTCAACTTTGCAGCGCTCGTTGTTAATCAAACCAACAAAAATAATCAATTACATGTGCCTATTTTTGTAGCATGTTATGCAAAGAGACTGATTACAGTTGACACAGACTGTTTTGATTTTCTTTACTTTCTTTTTTGCTTGTGAGGTAGTCAACGTCAGTCTTAGCTTTTGGTAGCACTGTGCACAATTTCTTCTTTTTGGACATTTGGAAAATTTCTTCGTCACTTTCACTGTCATCGTCAATAATACGTTTATTTGCCTAGTGGATTATTTTGTTCTAAAATTGTAATTTTGCTGGTAGATGGCTGTACTTCTTGTTTTTTATTATTGTTCTCTCACTGTTCTTACCGCATAAATACCATTGGCAAATAAGTCTTCCATCAAGTTGCATCCAGTAAAAAAATTATCACATGCAATCAACGTATTTCGTGGTACATTTTGGCATAACTTCCAAACCTTCCTTGGTTTTCAACATTAATAATTTATCAGTTATCCAGTTTAAAAATTTGTCGCCACTCATTTTGCCCATGATAATCTCCAGTTTTAGTTAAAGTTTTCCATAGCGCTAGTGCTCCATTTACAAACCCATACTCATTTCCTGCGTGGACAATAATCCGGCGATTTCCCGGGCTGTCATTTTTTTTCACTCTACTGTTATATGACGACTGCCAGCATCTGCTGACAGTATAATAAGAGTGTATCCAGGTCTCGTCAAGATACACAACATTTTTTTTATCAGCACCAAGAGCTTTGATTTGTCGGATTTGACGTAAATATTTTGCTCTGCAAGCCCTTATATTTGGTCGTTCAAATAACTGCATCCTCTTTGGAAAACGTTTTTTTTATAACCCAATTCATCGTTCATAATTTTTCTTAGTGTAGTTTTCTGGAATGAAGTCCAGATTCCCATCATTGTTGCCGATATTAGTGTTTGTTAGGCGTTTTCCTTTTTGTGGATTTTTGAGACCTGTCGGTAAACGATTTAAAAAAGCCTGTCGACTGCTTTCTATATCTAAGTCATTCCAGACGTAATTAGAGGTATGCCCTGAAAAATGTACTTGTTATAATATGCATATTCATTAATTCACTTTTTGGCACGGCCAAACGGCCTAAGTTTGTATTTTATAAGGCTTAATAATTTTAATAATTTTCTTGGATAAATGCTGCCCGTGCTGAATTACCTCTATCACAGTTATTTATGGCATGGGTCACTGAAAAAATGCTTCTTCTACACTCTCAAGCATAGCATGCTTCTGCATGGCTATATTGTTCAGTACTGGTAGTGCAACAATGTACAATTTGGTATTTTCTAATTTTGTCGTGAAGCTTCGCAATAAACATGTAAATATGGCCTTCTTTACTCTTAAACATCTTTCGACTGAGTTGCTGATTACTATATGTGCCCGGTTGTTCATCTCTTCCCTCTTAGGATTAGGATGTATGGCAGGATTAAATTCATTAATCCTGCCATACATCCTTAAATTTATAACTGCGAGGTCCAGGAAATGATAAAATAAGCGCATGGTCCACTTGCGGCTCTTCATTGTGATGTGATAACGACCTATAAATGAATCTAATAAGTCCACGCCTCCCATGTGGGCATTGTACTCCTTGATGACTTTGGGGCATGGAATAGCAACTCTCTCTTTCTTCGATTTATCAAAGCGTGTGACTGTGGTTGCTGGTTCTGCTCCTACGTAAGTGGGAAGAAGGTTAACGGGCTTGTTATCTTTCCACACAACAGCACTTACGTCAATATCATCCACAGTCGGCACGTTGTCCTCATAGAATCGTCTGGGTACGTTCTTTTTCATTATAGTGTTTTTTTCAGGCAATTTGCAGTTTCTCAATCGGTTTACTCTTACTGTTCCTAGTGAGAAAATTCCTTCCTTAGCTAAATAGGTGACGAGAGGCACAGAAGTATAGAAGTTGTCGAAGTATATAATGTGATTCACATTGCGTGATACCATTCTAGCTAACCTGACGAGTGTATTGCCAGACTCTCCCAAATCTGGCTCACCAGGTAAGGTGTTATTTTTGGAGCCCCCTCCACTGTAAACCTCAAATCTATGAGCATATCCTTGTAGATTGCAGATGAGATATAATTTGAACCCCCACTTGTGGGGTTTATAGGGCATGTATTGTTTTATGTAATGGCTCATTTTGGTTGCACACATCTGCTCGTCTATGGAAAGCCTATGGTCTAAGGGAACCTTCCCAAACTGGCAGTTGAGCGTTTCCTCAAGAGGTCTTATTTTGAATAGCCTGTCATAGTCTGGATGATCTTTGGGCAAGCATAGCGTATCGTCGGCAAAATGGAGAGTGGATCTTATTTTTTCAAATTTTTTTTAACGGCATAGTATTTTTTATGTGATCATAACCAAATTTTTCACTCCAGTAAGCCCTGGTGTTTGGAAATTTTATAACTGAGGTGTAAATCAGAATGCCTAGGAATTTATTTAGGATATTTTCATTTATAATTTCAGGATTGGAGATTTGTTTCTGGGCTGCGTATAAGTTACTTTGTTCTACAATTTGCTTTTTTAGATCTGATGTAAAATAAAATGAAAAAAAATCATACGGCGTGTTACAAGACATCAATACTTCCGTTATCTGAGTTTCTCCCCTAAAAATAAGGCTGTCTTCAGCAGTAACAAGATTCCGTTTTCGCCAAACCAGAGGTCGTTTAGAAATCCCTTGTGATCTACTCTGGGGTGCTGCTTCTTCGGTTTCCAAAATAGGAGGGTCTGGCATATTTTCATCGTTGCCGATTACGAGAGGAGGATCAGCATCCACTTCATCAGACTGGGCATTCTCACCTTCATCACATTTTTCAAGGTCTCGAAGAACATCTCGAGCTGTTTGATAATAGTGACCTTCATCCTCTACTTCGGAGTCTGACCCGTCTAAGCCATCTTCTGAATCTTCAAGAGTTTCTAAATACTTTATAATTTCGCTTTCTAGTAATCGCGGCATGCTGAAAAGCAAAATAAAAATCCTTCACCAAACATGCATTTATTTAGCAGGCAATGCGCATTGTAGTTTTCCTACAACATACCAGATTTCGCCTAATTCGACAGTAGCATCAAGTGATTTTCAATGTTTTACAACATGAACATGTAATTGAAGATATAATCAAGCAAATAAAAATATGTTATATACTTACATTATATTTTATCAAAGTCCGAACACAGCTACAAAACTTAGTTTCGCGCCACTAGAAAAGTTTTCTTCAAAGTGACATTTGACATTAACTTATTTTCTATGCATAAAAATATTGGATAGTGCCAACATTAAAAAAAGTACAAAATTCGTTCAGAAATAAGAACTAGTTGTCAAAATTAACAAAAAATTAAAAGAAGGTCAATTTTATCTGTGATGTTTAGTATGTTGTTTAAAAACAACATTGTCCATTTAAGGGTTAACTTGGGATAAAAGTTTCTAATATTGTTTGAAGTTGATTTTGTAATAGGTGGCATATCTAATAAAATGCTGGTGTGCTCATTGTAATTTTGTAAACATTATCATACCTATCAAACAATATTTGCCTCGCTACAGCATAACTTTCATTTGTTATAGTTAAAGTAATCAAGTCGAGCGGTTCACCTTGTAAGAAATTTCTCAAATAGTATAACTTTTGGACACTTCATTGCGTTATTGGAATGTATAAGTGAGTCAAAAAGGTAAATAAATGATTTAAATTATAACTACTAAAACAGCTGTATTTATTTGTGGTAATTTAGTTGGCATTGTTGGGATAGCTTTTTGTTCTTTTTCTAAATTCAATAAAGCCTGACATGAATATGTCAAGGTATCAATATATGTATTTATCCTCTGAGGAGTCATCACCAGCAGATGGATCCAACGCCACTATTTCCATGTTGAGTGACTCATATTTTTCAAATGTGCACCTCAGTCTTTCCTCTGCAAGAACAATCGCAGGCCTTTCTAAAGACTGAAGTGCTTGTATATCTGGATATTTTGTTATAAAACTTAGTGAGGCTACCTTTAACCTTTCTTATGCCGCACTCGCACAGTGACGGTACCGTTGTATGCCGCAATATATGGAGAGATCGCGCGGCCGTGCAACATTAAGCTTAACATCAAATATCTTTAGGTTAAGAAAACCTATCTTTGATCTGTTTTTTTATTAAAGAAGTCAACGAATCTAAGGTTTTATAGGTGCAAAATTTAGTAAAACTGCATGGATAATGTATTTATTATAACTCTTTATTTCTCATGAGACGGAAAAAAAGTCAACTATACTTTAGTAAAACACAGATTATAACAATAAAAAAATGTTTTTTTCATTTTTTCTTGTTTTATTATATACTTCGATATTTGTGGATGTAAATAAAACAATAGGGATGTTGACACTATCAGTAAATTAAAATAAATTTATCTTTAAAGTATCAAGGACAACATTTATAAACCTAAAATATTATTCTTTTGTCGAAATCAATCACAACAAATTAAATATAATTATTTTAAAATGTTAAAAATAGTACTCACTGTCACGTGACCTCAAACGCCATTTAGAGCTTATGACGTCATTGTTTCTATTTTATATGGAAGTGCAACTAACTTCAGTCGACAGATAGTATTGAATATCGGCTTGTGACGTCACGT
The DNA here is from genome assembly GCA_911387775.1 of Thymelicus sylvestris. Classification (NCBI taxonomy): domain Eukaryota; kingdom Metazoa; phylum Arthropoda; class Insecta; order Lepidoptera; family Hesperiidae; genus Thymelicus; species Thymelicus sylvestris. The sequence continues at coordinate 14,235,842 of OU426887.1, read as the reverse complement.
GACGTTTTTGGCGGGAAATTTGAAAATGATTTTTATTTATCAATTTTTGTTTTTAAATTGAAGATAATTATTTTTATAACATTTTTTTCGTGAATCTTAAGGTTCTATCTATTAAATCAAATTGAATCTTAAAATTAGTCAACATCCCTATTGAAATAATTATTGAACTTATTTTATTCCTTTAAAAATTACTACTTTTGTAAAACGGCTATTTTTAAATTTAACTTATCTAATTCAAATATGTGGCGCTCCTCATTATGCCTTAGTTTTTGGTCATGCACCTCCTGGGCGTCCTCCTGGGATGGAGTCCCTAATTTTTTGTAATCAGCTCCTGCAGATTATCCAATATGGATAAATTTTTCTCACGCAAGTGCTGGCGTATTATGTTACAGTTCTCACTAGATTTTTGTTTCTTCGCCCGACCTGTCACAAATAATTTTGAGATAAATATACACTGTCAGTTAGTTTGTATGTAATTTAATAAAATCATTCTTTACGTTTTAGTGCAGATGATACTGGTCGCTCGAGGGAACTATATGGTGTACTGGTGTCAAAATCACACTTCTTTTTTATAGCCAAATCTTCTACTTCTATTAAACGCATTTCATTGATAGGAATCGGTAAATAAGCAGAGTTATGGAATATACGAAAAAAAATTTAAAAGGAACAATTATTACCATAAGTATACATAATTGCATAATTATAAGTAAGGATGGGTAAACATAATAATACCTTTTTTCCATGTTGAGAATCCTCCCTTTGTAAATCATCTTCATCTTTCTTTTCCTTTGATTGGTTTTTAGGCTGTCAATATAATAAAATAATATATGTAAAAATAATGATGTTTGATCTGTTATGTTTCAAGAACTTCATAAAGGCAAAATAATGTGTAACTATTAGGCACTTACACAAACAATATCTTGGCTTATTATGACATCATCGTCATATATGGGTGGATTTCAAATAACAAAAAGAAACATACCTTTGCACTAAAAACGTGGTATACTCGTGATGCCACGTTTTTTGTGAAAAGCAGGAGCACTTCATTCGTGGCGCGTGCGGGGCAAACTAACGCGTCGCGTTGTCGAAGTCGTGCGCCACACCGAAAGAGACAACGTGATAACGCCATTTGCAACGGTGGTGTCGTCTCTTTTACTCATAGCTCGAACATTCACTTTTAAAATGCCGCGTTTTTGTAGTAAATAAAATTCGACATCGTGGTTTTGAATATCAAATAATAAAAAAACAACGTTTTAATGAGATGTCACGTTGCTCTTGTAAAGAGGCGATATGTATCCAATTTTTTAGAAAGCAAGCACAATAAGAGATGATCCTATTTATCAACTGGATCGTCTAAATTTTTTAATGCATATAGCTGTTGTTTTACTTGGGAGACAAAGGTCCGTATAGCGACCGCTGTACCCTTTTGAATTAATGGTATGTCCAACACGAAGTTAATGTGATTGCAAATTAGTTTGAGTCCTATTATAATACCGCTTCTTTAGAAATTCCTAAGCCTCTTTGTATGATTTGCTGATTAAGGGTAGATTTATGATAACAGATAATGTCTCATCTTGAAGGTATTTTCTCAGGTAAAACAATTTCTGCACATCTGTAAGTGCTGCATTATTATCAATGGCAGCTGTAAACAGCTCATAAAACGGCTTGAATTTGGTAAAAATCTTTGCCATCAAAGGACGGTATGTCAACGTGCACGTCGATTGGGATGTATCAGAGTTCGTGAGCATCTTGATGTTCTCGTTTATCTTTGCTAACGTGTGGAAGAACCGCTCTTCAAACGCCCCTACATCTTCGGTATCTTTTTCATCGACATGTCTGTCCAACTGTACCGCTTCATATTGTTTAAGACACGTAACAAGCTTGTCTTTTCTAGCCTCCAACACATCAACCGTAGCAGAGGATAAATTGATCGGTTCTTCAATAAAGTTTTGAATTCTGGTCAATGTGGCCTTGCACGACGCACGAAGTAATTTGCATTTCTTAAGATCCGGCATATTTGTTGTTGTTCGTGAGAATAAAATTTTACTCAGAGCTTGATGCAAACAAAATTGAGAAAGTCCGCTGGGCACTCAGGTCCAGGACACCTGGGCACGCGCCGTACATGCAGCACACACGGCGAAGCACGTGCGCCCACGCCGCGCAATTTACACTAACACTATATTGCCGACTATATACTTTACCACGCACTGCGTACTTATTGTCACTCGAAGGACCATTTTGTTGGACATATAAATAAAAGAAAATATGGCGAAAAATCTTTTCACTATTGAAATGGAAAATTTTGTATATTGGATATAGAAAAATCTTGACTCACCGCCATTAAACGGAAAAAGTAAGAGAAAAAATGTTACCATACGCAAAACATGAAGTATGAAGTAAATAATGTTGCCATCTGATAACAGATTATAAAAAAATACAAATAAGTTAACTTAACTAAGTTTATGTTTACTTATGTCCTGGACAATAATAATGAATTAAAATAACATGAATTGAATTAACACAAAATATAACAGCACATATTTTCATATTTTCAAATTTATATTTTAACTGTTTAATATTTCTAGGTGTTTGGCCAATGGCATTAAATTCTTTTTCAATGGAGCGCCAAGCATGGTCTTTTTGTTTGGCGCTACTTCTATCAGTTTTCTTGCACATTAACACATTCTTGTGTTTGTCTACAAGTTGTTGCAGTCTATTTATTTCCTCCTTACTAAAATTTACACTTCTTTCCCTGGAAAACAATAAACTATATGAAATTATGAATGTGTCTAGGAATTAGATGGTGGACTGAAGTGTAATTACCTAATATAAAAATGTATAGATATAGGTCGTGTATTCTAGTCTTGGTCTATTTATAATTATTCAATTCATAATAATCGAAACTAAACTTATGTTAGTGCGTGCATGTGCATTTTACTGTGTTTTACTTAAGATGAAAAGGTAAACTTACTTTAAACGATAGTTTGTCATCACAGTATTCGTTTCGGCACGGTCCATTATGTAGGTTTGGTACGCTGTTATCTAGCTATTATCTTAACAATTTAAAGAAAAACCTTTTTGACGTTTCGGCTCTACGACATATGATTGTGATGTTAAGTTGTGATTGTGACCATCAGCCAACAAAAGTAACTTCACGAGCAGCTTATGAGACACAATGAAGAAAAACATAAGCTTGAGTTAATGAAACTTCAACTACAAATTGATATTCTTCAAGACAAAAAAATGGGACAGGTGCAAATAAGGAATTTTTAAATTAGGGTTTTGTAGAAAAGTTTGCAAATAAAATATTTATTTTGTACAAAATTGTTTTTATTAAATAATATACATACTAAATACATCTGGCCCGCTGGTGGTAGGGCCCCTCGAGGGATTATATTGGTAATATTGATTTTAACTGTTAATTGTTAATTGATACCATTATTTATTATTGTTTCTCCATGGGGTTCCCCTGGATAGCTACCACCCTTGGGCATGAGTCAGCTGCCAAACGACTCGTCGTGTTCCGGCTGGGGGCTTGAGAGGCAGTTCTTTCTTTCTTTTTCTTCTCTCTTTCTGTGATGCCTATGGTGTTACTGATGTCCATGGGCGACGATAGCCACTTACCATCAGGTGGATCGTCAGCTCGTGTGCCTCCGTTTCCATTTCTTGTCTATTTCGAGGCATTGACACCCACTCTGATCTTAGCCCAGCAATTATAGCTCTGCTCACTCGATGTATTATCCGACACACACTCGATTTATGGACACCTGCAGCATCCCCGATGTAACGTTGGAATGAGCCACATGCATAGAATTCTAGGGCCATCACTATTTGTTGCTCAGGAGTAATTGCGAAATTCCTGAAAAAAATAAATATTATTATTATAATAGGCCAATAAGCAGCAGCAATTGAACAACTAATATCGATATCAAGTTTTCACACATCACAATAGGTTAGTTATTATTATAAGATTGAGTACTGTATTATTAACTACATATAATAGATGGGTACTTACCTACTTCATGGTCCTACTTTTCAGCAAGGGTCCTAAATGAGCAGCCAGCGCCCTAGTAAAGCCCTTGGAAATCCGAAATCTGACCAAAAATTCAAGATCATCCTATTTTCGAAATCGATCAATTCGAGGTTGATATATTTTTTTCTCTTGAAATTCGGGTACATTGTTATCACTGTCGTCATCAGAAGAACTGGATTCCTACAGGATATCACGAATTAAAGCCATAATAAGTTTTTAGACTAAAATATAGTATTATTTTCCAAACAATTTGTAGCTGAATTTGAAGTTGACAGTTCATTTGACAATAACAATAGCAATAACCGGCCAAAATCGATCAACTAACCTAACCCGACCCGATGCCTCTCTGACAGGCTAAATTTGTCAGCACATGCACCATACGACAATGGTTCATGTACTGACAGTCCAGCCTATGAACTGGCCAGAATCCTGCGCACCAGGGATGTGCACCCTGTGATTATAGCTCTAGAACTTGAAATATTATCGTTAGCGTTAAGTTATGACGTCATTTGACAATTGTCAAAATGGTGCAACCCATTTTTTATGTGTAAAGGATATCCAATTAAAAGTTCTATTTAAACTAGAGTGTCTTTAATTCACTGATCAACACTTTGTATGGATATACAGTTTTATTAAAAGTCCTATTTAAACTAGAGAGAGTGTCTTGAATTCACTATCACTTCACAATTTCACAATTATACAATGTTAATTAACGCTCACGCACGAATGAGGGAGATCGAACCCAGAATAAAGGATGGCGGGCTATATATAGGCTGGCTGGTCACTACCCCGCTCTGGACTTGGCTAGGCTACGTGGCATGGCGGGATTGGCAGGCCGTGGAGTAGTGACGCGGCTATAGGCTGGCTTGCAGGCTTGCCGGGGAATCCCCGGCTGGCTTGTAGGCTTTCCGGGGCATCCCCGGATGATGGACTGATGGCATCGGGAATCCCCGGCTAGCTTGTAGGCTTTCCGGGGCATCCCCGAATGATGGGATGATGGCATCACACTACACTCGGCCGTCCTGCAACAATTGCTCCCGCAATGGGAGTAAAATGCTCCATTAGTTACCTATCATACTAAAGGGGCTACTATGAATAGGGGCATATCTAACTCTCCAAGAGATCGATAAGGTCCTCTGTCTCAACCTGTTCATCGGTACTGCTTTCACTATCGGACATAGGTGCTACACTTCTGTATGGCCTAATAGCATCTGCAGAGACTAACCCGGTGAATTTCTTGTACCCTCTTAGGCCTTTTATACTCCTTATTCTATACCTATCATTACCTAACACTTTCACAACTATGTATGGGCCAGAATAAACGTCGTCTAGCTTGGTGTTAACTTTGCTAGTACTGCTGACCGGAGCCTGTTTCCAAAGTACAAGTTCGCCTCTTTTATAGGTCTTGCTATGTTTACGCTTCCTATCATATTGCTGTTTCATCCTAGCACTTGCTACTTTGTTATTAACTACCGCCTTGGCGCGCCTAGTCTGTACAGGTTCTGCGACCCGACCTGGAATGGTCACATCGCATATAGACCTACCGGATCGTGCAAACATTAGGTCATATGGTTTATACCCTGTTGATGAACTTGGTGTGTTGTTAATACCCCATATGACATTAGGTAAACTGTTATCCCAGTTGTTACCTGCCTCACTCGATTCAGTAGCCCTAAGTGCATCCAAGATTGTGCGATTTGTTCGCTCCACTTGCCCATTTGCTCGTGGGCAAGCAATGGAGCAGAGAGTATGTTTGAATTGTTTCTCGGTTGCAAACTGTTTGAAGTACCTACTCGTGAATGCCTTTCAGTGGTCAGATACTATGCGATCAGGAAATCCAAACAAGCTAAAAATCCTTTTCAAAACCCGGACTGTCTCAATTGAGTTTACAGTTCGGGTAGTTTCAACAATAACAAACTTTGAAAAGGAATCTGTTACTACAAGCACTGATATTTGATAACCCTTCTTTGTCTTACAGAAAGGCCCAAGATGGTCAATGTGCAACATTTTCATTGGTTCTGTGGGTTTAGGTATGGGGTATAATTTACCTTGTTTCTTTCCATAATCCCCTTTTCCGTATGCACAGTGAAGACAACTTGACACATATTTCCTAATGAATCGCGACATCTTTGGAAACCAGAAGTCGGCTTTAGTAAGCTCCGTACATCGTTTCAGACCTACATGACCGATGTCATCATGATGCATTTGCAAAATTTTCCAGCGCGCGAAACTCGGGACTATCAGGCGATTTCCGTTAAGTGTTTTACGGTACAGTCGATTATCAATTAATGCATAGTTATTCATTATATCCAAGTCCCTACAGCCATTATTTATTAATTCAATAATTTTATTTAACTTGTCGTCTTGACGTTGAATTGTATAAAACCAATCTGACACTTCCAGGCGATTGACATTAACACTGTCAATGTCCGGGTTGATCGGTTCCAAACGCTCGGATACGCGTACGCTTACATTATTGTCCCCTTGAGCAACTGGAATTGATTGAAGGTTGACCGGGACCGGGTTTCGACTGAGCGCATCTACATGTTTCATTCGCTCACCCGGTCTGTATTCTATGTCAATGTCATAATCTTGGATTGCAAGCCACCAACGTGCGACTCGGGGGATTAGGTCACGTTTTGATAATGTAGCGGACACCGCGGTGCAGTCAGTAACCACCCTTACTTTTTTTCCAAATATATAGATGCGAAACCTACGCAATGATTCAACCACCGCTAACGTCTCAAGTTCATAACTGTGATAGACACTTTCTTCACGGCTCGTTACGCGACTATAATACATTACGGGGCGTAACGTGTTATCAGTTTGTTTCTGCAATAATATGCCAGCAATACCTAGCTTGCATGCATCCGTGTGAATTTCTGTTGGCAGTGCAGGATCGTAAATAGCTAACACGGGTCCATTACATAGTTTACACTTGAGTTCTTCAAAGCTCTTTGTTTGTTTTTCACTCCAGACCCAAGTTAAATTCGGGCGAACACGAATTATGTTTTTAAAAAGATAATTTATTTATTAGGAAAATTAATTACAATAACAATGGTATGTTTCCTGACTGAGATCTGTGACAAGACTAATTTTAATTAATCGAATAAACGCTATTGCCGAAAATGGTGTATCATTACAATGGCGATGCAGCGTCAGCGGAAGTGGGTGCATTGTCATCGAGATTCCTTGGTTAGGCCGATGTAACTCCTCCCTCCTTAAGATGGAAGCGCACCTTGCAGCTTCCAGTAGCGTCCTCGCTACTAATTGTTTTCTTGACTTTTCTTCCAGAAATCCATTTGTAGATTTTCCACGCCAGGAAAGCAGTGATAATCGCGTAGAATAGAATAGAAGTCCAGCTTGGAGTAGCCATCATCGTAGTCCAGCTGATGTCGTTCTCATCTCTTAAACTTTGGGTTTCAGTAATGAGTTGGTGTAGGTTATCCAGGGATGAATCTTCCAATTTTATCTCGTATCTTATATTTTCTTCCGGTATTGATTGCTTCTTCGGTACGGGTATCACATCATGTAAGTATATAGTGTTTATATGAGTTTGTAGGGTTGTGTTGTTGAGACGGACTTGACAGTCATTAGTTAATTTGATTATATTGACTCCTTGTATCTTCCTGTACTCTGTTCTGGATCCACACTGGGTTCTCAATACTAGTTCTTCGTTGTTGACTACAATCCAGCTATTTTCTCTAATCTTCTGTATCTTAGCTGTCTTCAGATTAACTTTAGCATAGGTGCAGTTTGCTTCTTTATGTTGAATGAGAGATGGGATGCAGTCTTCAGTTGATTCTGTCGATCTCATGTCCAGTGACTTGCAGAGGTGAGTATCTTCATCGAGGAGACGGCAGTCATCTCGCATATAGGTGTACTCTTTACTTCCAAGTATAAGGTATTTGGATGTAGGGATAACAACTAGGTTATTTTTATTAGGGATAGAAAATAGGTGGATAAGATCATAAACATTATTATCAATAGATGGGATTTCAAGGATAAAGGTAAGTGATTGCTGTGTACTATATGCTTTAATATTTATTGACCTTTCTATTACGTGAATATTACTAACACTTATTTCTGTTACAGGTGAAAAGGAAGAAAATTTACTTTTTATTTTTAATATTTCTAAAACTAAATTATTCGGAGCGATTATACTAGGGTGTACTACTCCTAATTGCGAAAATGATATCGCGTCTTCCAATACCATTAACTTATCTAAAACAATTTGCAAACTAAAATCTATTTGAACATACATATCTAGGAAGTTAATGTGGTTTATTAGTTGGTTGGTAATTGTACTTACATTTTGAAAAGCCTTAAGTAAATTCATCTGATTGTCATTAATTTTCTTAATTTGGTTATTAAATTCATTTACTGTAGTTTCAGCCAATACTAAATATTTTTTCTGTAAATTTTGAGTTTTAATAACTTGATTTTTAAGATTAGCGATCTCATTTTCGTACTTAATAGCATCATCACTATCCAAGTTACCAGTAATTGCTTTAACAATAGATCCTAGGCCATTAATTAGACCACGTTTTGCTCTCACGTGAGGCGTGATATAAGCTATCTTTTTATCAATTAAACCTAATGTATGAGCTATTTGATCCTTATAAGTCTTATGTAATTCGTTTGTAGGCAAATGGATTTCTGCTAATTTAATGCTAGAAAATAATGCTGTCAATTTAATAGTAGTAATATGTAAATCTGTAATGTTATAAACACAAGCAAGACTAAAGGAATCTATTTGTCTAAGAGCTTTTCCTTCTCTCAGCAAAAGTATACCGTTGGTGTTGTCTACGGGATCTATGGTTACGTTTGCTGCTGCGTAGAGCACGAAGGCTCCGGCGACGATCGTCCTGTAACAAGGTGAGGTCTCCGTAGTAATTTAAAGTGTACCCTTATAGATTTTGAGTTAGGGTGACTACCTATAATCTCTGCTATGTTATTAGGATGCAGATGAATAATCTTGTAAGGACCTTTGAAGACTGGCTTCGTCTTGTCGTTACGCGCTGTTTTGGCTACCTGTTTATAAACAGTTTCACCTACCTTGAAGGCCAGGTTTTCTGCGGTCTCGTTACGCCTTGCAATTACCTGCTCCTTATTCTTCGACATGTGGGCTGTTACACATTCCTGGATTGCTTCAGCGTTCATGCGGTGCTTAATAACATAATCCTGATAATATTCTTTATTGTAGTACAATTCTAACGGATTTCGAGAAGCTGTATGTCCAAAAAGTAATTCATGGGGTGTATATTCTGTAGCCGAATGAACAGTATTATTATAAGCTAATATTGCATATCTCATAATACTCTGAATAGGATCATCTTTATTGGACATCCTCTGTATACGGATAATTTCAGCTATGGTAGAATGAAAACGTTCAATTGGAGAATTCGAATTTGGATTATAAGGGGTAGTAAAATGTATATGGATTCCATGTAATGCACAGATTTCTTTTATAACATCATTTTCAAATTTAGTGTCAGAGTCCGTAGTGATTTTGAGGGGTACTCCAACTACTGAAAAATACTGTATTAATGCATCAACTATATTAATACTGTTAGCTACACTTAGCGGTAATGCTTGCGCATGTTTAGAAAAATTATCAATTATGGTAAGAAATGTGGCACCTCCTGTAGAATAAAGGTCCATAAATAGATGTTCCATAGGTTTCGTCGGGGTTTCTGTAAGTGCTAACGGGGGTCTTAATGGATTACGTTCATATTTAGATTTAAGACACGTATCACACTGATTTACAAATTTTTGAATAGTTAATAACATACTAGGCCAATGATAGTTTTTATGTAGTTGTTTATAAGTTTCTTGTATACCACGATGTATAGTCTTACCTTCGTGATATTTCTTAATAAGATCTTGTTGTTCAGTTTTGTTTTCTACTAATGTTACACGCGAATCACATTTAAATAGTTTAGGGCCTCTATCGTTAAAGACTGTAGAATAGACTTTAGAAAATACAGGATATAATTCTTCATTATAAAAATAGCAATGGAAAACTCTATCTGCAATTGTATGTTCTTTTAAGAATTTGATAACTTCTTCTTCTGTATTATTTACTGGAATAAAAACATCTTTAATTGTGTATCGTGTGCTAGTCGATCTATTATCTACTCTATAAACAGAACCGGGTGTTGATCTTATATGAAATTGCTTTAACTGTCTATCTATCGCATCTGCTAAGATAGGTATTCGTGGTCTATTATCATCTGTCGCATCTGTCGCTATTGGAACACGATCTAATGTTACTATACTCATACTATCAGATTCAGGCTGTAACTGGGATAAAGGTCTCTCTATAATGTTATCATTATTATTGCTATTACTGCCATTATCTATGATATCTATATTTTCATTAACTATGTTTTCATTTCCGCTTTCATTCCTAACATTTTCAAAAATTCTGTCAATTAAATTTTCATCATCGTTATCATCAAGATTTACCGCTAATGATTCCATACTATTGTGAAACAATTTTGCCCGAGATAAAGCATCTGCGTTAGTATTCTGTAAACCCTTTTTATAGATAACATTAAAATCGTATTCTGCTAATTTGAGACGCCAACGAGTTAATTTTGAATTTGGGTCTTTTATCGACATTAGCCAAGTTAGAGGTCTATGGTCCGTGTAGATAGTAAACTTACGACCATACAGATACGGTCTAAAGTACTTAACGGCCCAAACAATCGCTAAAAGTTCTTTCTCGATCGTCGAGTACCGTGTTTCAGTATCTGAGAGGGTACGAGATGCGTATGCTACAGGTTTATCATATCCTACTTTACCCTGTGATAACACAGCACCTAAAGCAAAATCAGAAGCATCTGTAGTTAAAATAAATGGCTCATTAAAATCAGGGTATTTTAGAATTGGATCAGTAGTCAAAATCTCTTTACATTTATTAAAAGCTTTTAAAAATTCAGGTGAATGAATAACTTTATGGTTTTTCTTTAAACAAACAGTCATAGGTTTAGTTAGTGCGGCAAAGTTTCTGATAAATTTACGGTAATATCCTACTAGTCCTAAAAATGCTTTAATATCTTTTTGTGTTTGAGGTAAAGGGAAATTCAATACGGCTTTAACTTTATCCTTATTTGGTTTAACACCTGTGTCTGTTAGTTCATGACCTAAAAAGTTAACTTGTTTCTGCAAAAATTCTGACTTATCTAATTGGATTTTAAGGTTATGTATTTTGAAACGTTCGAATACTTCTTTAATTTTACCTATGTGTTCCTGAAGGGATGTAGATGCTATGATGACATCATCTAAATACGTAAAAACATTATTAATACCTCGCAATATATGGTCCATTAATCTCTGAAAAGTACTAGGGGCATTTTTCAGACCGAAAGGCATTCTCAAAAATTCGTAGTGTCCACGCTCAGTAGTAAAAGCTGTTTTCTCCACGTCCTTGGGATGCATTTCTACCTGGTGATAACCACTAGCCAAATCTAAAGTAGTGAAGTATTGAGCACGTCCTAAACGATCAAGGATATCGTTGATGTTAGGCAAGGGATATTTATCCTCAATAATCTTATCGTTCAGTTTCCTGTAATCTATAACTAGCCTCCACTTTACATTTCCAGATGCGTCCGGTTTCTTGGGGACAATATGAACGGGACATGACCAAGGGGATACGCTTTCTCTAATGATACCTTGATTTAATAATTTATTAACTTGATTAGCAATTTCAGCTCGTTGTTGTGGGGGTTGTCTATAGCTTTTAACGTAAATAGGGTTATCGTCAGTCAGTCGAAGTTCGTGCTTAACTGCGTGAGTGAAGGTAAGAGGGATATCTTCTGCATAGAATAAGTCTCTATATTGATAGCATAACTTAGTAATTTCGCGCTTCTCCTCCTCGTTCATATGTTTAGTTCTTATTTTATTTAGGTTTTCGGTAAGTATTTTATCTACATTAGTTTTAACTTTCATGTTATTTAGTTTATAATTGTTATTATATTTAGAGTAATTTTCATCACAATGATAGGGTTGTAAGTTAATAGGGGTATCATTATTTATTATCATTTTTTGATCATTAAAATTTATAATAGATGTTTTAAATAAACCATTTTTTACAGTTACTATTGCTGCGGGTGACTTTAGATCGTTTGACCAAAGGAAATCATCATGTAAGTATTGTCCGTCTGTAAAATTAGTTTTAACAGTTATTATTTTACTACATCTTGGTTCGACTCTGATTTTTTTTGCAGGATAATCAAAATGAATTTGGATGTCAGCTGATGATGTGTGAAGCACTTTATTTTTCAGATCAATATTACTCGACAACGCTTTAAGAAGATCTAAACCTATTAAACCTTTATATTTAGGGTCAAAATCAAAGAGTAAAAATTTATGAAATATATCCGAATTAAAAGCTGGTGGTAAGGGTAAATATGCAACGTGCTCGTGCTTAGTAGTAGCATGGGCAGTTCTTACTTCAAACGGTTCGTATTCAATACAATATTCAAGAATAGTTCCGAAAATAACATCAGGGGAAATCATAGATCTCGATGCACCAGTATCTATTAGAAATTTGCCATTAAACTCCGGTAATTCGATGTATGGTAGATGGTCTTTATCGTGATTATTTAGTTTAATTACCTGGGGTCGTCTGCGCGCTGGTCCTGGGTAAAATTTTGATGGTCACTTACCTCTTGTTCAGCATCAGAAGTAACAGGTAAGTCATAAGGGGGTTGTTCCTCGTAACTCTCGTAAGGCATGTAGTCCTCGTAGCCTGGTTGGTAATATTCAGCGGCATACTGCTCATCAGGGCTATAGAAGAGTTCTTCGGACACCCATTGAGGTTTTGGTTTACCTACCGATTTCATGGTCACGTCGGAGACACTGCGGGGTTGATTGGCAGCTCTCTGGGGCATGTTAGGCTTATTATTAAAGTTACCTGGTCGGTTCTTCCATGGTAACATAGAGTTGATTAGCTGCTGTCGTTGCTGAGGAGACATATTATTTTGTTTTGGTACATAATTGGGTGTTACAAGGTGTTGCCACGGTATTCGGTTGTTAGGTTGGTTATTAATATTATGTGAAAGAGGGTTATTTAACTGAACTCGTTGATTATTTGCTGGTCGGAAATTATTGAATTCCTTGAATCTTGCTTGAGACGTTGACGGTATATTATTATAATTAAAATTCATAGTACGATTAAACGATAAGCGGGCCTCCTCCTGTCTAGCAGTAACTATCGCGGATTCTAGAGAGGTTGGTTTGGCTATCCTGACTCCTATTGAAACATTAAAATCTAATTGGTTAACATATTGTTCAATGACCATGTTCTCGTAATAACTTTTATCTGAATGTTTACCTATTGAGTATAAAATATCCAGGATTTCTCTCAGACGTTTACCATACGAATCGGCGTCCTCCGATCTTAGGCGACGCATCCGTGTTAACTCTTGCATCACCTGGATTTCGTTCCTAGGTTCCCCTAAGCGACGTAGTAACGCGCTCTTAATAGCCTCCCATGAGATAAGTTTATCCTCATACGCAATGGCGTCGATAGCCTGTCCACTAAGCCTATTCTTAATAAGACACAATACAGCGGGGTGATTCCTAGACGTATCATCCAGTAACGCTAGCAAGTTATCTACCTCTCGTATATAGTAGTTTAACGTTTTTGGATTGCCATCATATTTAGGCATCAAATCGGACACAATTTTAAAAGCAGCATCACAATCTTTCAGAGACATTTTGAGTTTAAAATTTTACTTTAAGTATAGAAGTGAACAAGTTTATATTATTTAAAACGAAAAAATAGAAAAAATGTTACTAATATTCACACAAAACACGGAGTATTTGCGATTTTAGCATATATCAAACGTGTAGTGTTATATGTAGTCTGTCAGTATATATTGAAAAATACACAGGAAATAAAATACAGGGAAAAATAAAAAATACACAGAAAAATACAAAAATACAACAGGAAATAGAGCAAGGAACTTGGAAGTTATTGAGCACTCACCAAAGCGTCCACTGCATCTCCTGCCGGGGTCTTGCACAGCAACAGGCTTCCCAATGCTCCGGGACTCCCGCGAATATCGCCCTTAGGTTCTTGATTATAAGATTGCAGTTTTACGACGATTGGAACCGTCTTCTTCAGGAAAAAGAGTTTGATCTTCCCTAAAGTACCGCAATCCTACCGACTGCGCCAGTTAAATTCGGGCGAACACGAATTATGTTTTTAAAAAGATAATTTATTTATTAGGAAAATTAATTACAATAACAATGGTATGTTTCCTGACTGAGATCTGTGACAAGACTAATTTTAATTAATCGAATAAACGCTATTGCCGAAAATGGTGTATCATTACAATGGCGATGCAGCGTCAGCGGAAGTGGGTGCATTGTCATCGAGATTCCTTGGTTAGGCCGATGTAACTCCCATGGAGTGTTTTTCTTTGTGAGTTCAGTGAGTGGCCGTGCTATGACAGCGAAATTATAAATAAATTTGCGGAAGTAACTGCATAACCCTATAAACTTCGTGTACATTGCGCGGTGTAGGAAAGTGAGACACAGCTGCCAACTTTAATTTACCCGGCTGTATGCTATTCGGGGAAATTTTATGACCTAGGTAGGTGATTTCTTTTTTTTAAAACGAGCATTTACGCATATTCAATTTCAGGTTTTCAGTTTGAAGTTTAGTGAGTACTTTCTTCAGTAGCTCTATCCCTGTTTGTACGTCAATGGATGGTAACATTAGGTCATCTAGGAATGCTAGAATCTCTGTGCTACCTATGGACTCTACCACCTTATTAATTAAACGCATAAAAACTGATGGAGCATTAGCTAAACCGAAAGGTACTCTTGTATACTCGTAATGGCCGTGTGGAGTCACGAATGCGGTTTTATGTGTATCTTTTGGACTTAGAGGTACTTGGTGGTAACTTTGAGCCATATCTAAACTAGTAAAATAATTTTTGCCTGCTAGTTGAGACAATTGGTCGTCAATGTTAGGAAGGGGAAATCGTTCGCGTATAGTAATTGCGTTTAGTGCGCGATAGTCGACACACAGTCGTTTGTCTCCGTTTTTCTTTTTAACAAGTAGAACTGGTGAAGCGTAACAGGATTCAGATTCTTTAATGATACCGGCGCCTAAGAGATCGGAAATTTTAGACTTGACCGTTTCCAGCCCATTGTGGGAGAGTCTATAGGGACGGTAATTAATAGGTTGATCGCTCTTTAATCTTATCTGCATCTGAACTAAATGGGTGCATCCTAGGTCGTTAGTGTCACATGCGAAACAGTTATCATATTCGGATAATATATCGAGTAATGTCTTTCGTTCGGTCTCACTTACGGGGCCTATGTCTAAATCGGTTATAGCTACACCTCCTATCTCCTGCGTGATTTTAGGCTTTGCTAGGCTAGTACTTAACACACTCTTGGCTAAAAGTGATAAAGTAGTGGCATTTGGACTGACCTGGCTAAGTGATGCTTCCTCGCAGCTCTCGGCGCGCAGTAGAACAATACCCTCGTTCCATTCCACGTTCTGGCTTCCAGTATTGACGACTTTCAGATAGCCCTCACTGCCACGGAGCAGGGTGGCTGGCAGCGAGTAGGTGACCCCGTGCAGGTCAAAATGTCTGGTTGGTGTGACCACATCGTTACCGCTCCGGTTTCCACGGATGTGGACCTTGATAATGGAGGTCCCTGGTGGTATGCGTTCCTTCGAGGTGACCGTAATCTTGAAACGATCGTTTTCTTCCGCCACATCCATGCATGTAAGAATATCAGGCTCGACCATCTGAAGTACCGCAGTGCCGTTTTGAACCGTCAGGGATACTCCCTCGTTGTTTATGATGGGCTGACCAATGAGTAGATTGACTCCGTCCATCTCGACGTCAGTCAAGTGGGCCGTGCAAATCATGTCAAGACCGTCTAGTTGAAGGTTGAACTGTACTTCACCCTGGCTCTTGACGCTACTCCCATTAAATTCTTTTAGCGCAATATAAGATGGCTTAACATCTAAGTCAAGAAGCTTCGCAACTTCTGTTTTGAGTATATTCACTTGACTACCGGTGTCGACATATGATTTCACATACACGCCATTGATCTTAGCAGTCTTCATATAAATGTTGTTGTAGTTTTGGATTAGTTTTATTTCCTTGACGATTTTGGCCGCGTTTTCACTTCCCTTAATATTATTTGGACAACGTGGTGCAATGTGACCTTGAGAACCGCATTTAAAACATGTACGCAGATCGGGTAAAGGGCAATTTCGAACTAAATGCCCAGTCTGCCTACAACGTGGACAAGGGTCTGTCTCAATGTTAATAGGCCCTTTGTTCCCTTTGTTCTCTGTTCCCGCACGAGCAATTCCCTTGAGTGTAGTGCGAGTTGTTTCGACCTGTTGTTGCGGTGCGCGATAATCGTCTAAAGCGGACAAAAAAGTTTCGTATAACTCCTCCGGTCGATCGCACTGGAAGGCCCTTGCATTCGATTGTAGAGCTGAGGGAAGTCCCCGAATGATACATGATACTGTAGCAGCGTTGGATAGTTGGCATCGAAAACACATAGCATTTTTTTCTTGGTAGTATTTAGTCATAGTTTCATGAGGCATTTTCTTTCTGTTAAGCATTTCTTCTAATATACTTGCGTAATTGCGGTGTTTTGGGAATGCGCGAAGTAGCATCTCTCTCCACTCCTCCCACGAATAGTCATACTCTTCGAGGCGATTGTACCATTTACGAGCTTGGCCTCTCAGTTTATCTTGTAGGTGAAAGGACTTTGTTTTTTCGTCCCAGTCATGGATTTCACCTAATTGATCGATTTTCTTGAGCCAAGTCTGCACAGTACAGTCTTCGTTTTCCGGATCAAACTCGGGAATCAATGATGCTGCTCGATGTTGTTTCGTGCGAGAAAAAACAGGTACGTCGCCTTCCAGGTCAAGCAGCGCCTTCTGTACCTCTTGTGTCAAAAGACTTTTCAAAATCTTTCTTGCCGGTGGTGTAGACGTGCCATCTTCATTGTCTCTTTCCTCATCACCAAGGTTGGCCGTGGAAAATTCCCGACTGGTACCGGAGAAGTTCCGCTCCGCGTCGCAGTTACGCGGGCGTTTCTGACTCGCAGAACGTGTTTCCATGTTTGTAGGTTTGTAGGTTTTAAAATCCCACTCTTCTGAATTTTGTAAAGGATATCCAATTAAAAGTTCTATTTAAACTAGAGTGTCTTTAATTCACTGATCAACACTTTGTATGGATATACAGTTTTATTAAAAGTCCTATTTAAACTAGAGAGAGTGTCTTGAATTCACTATCACTTCACAATTTCACAATTATACAATGTTAATTAACGGTCACGCACGAATGAGGGAGAACGAACCCAGAATAAAGGATGGCGGGCTATATATAGGCTGGCTGGTCACTACCCCGCTCTGGACTTGGCTAGGCTACGTGGCATGGCGGGATTGGCAGGCCGTGGAGTAGTGACGCGGCTATAGGCTGGCTTGCAGGCTTGCCGGGGAATCCCCGGGTGGCTTGTAGGCTTTCCGGGGCATCCCCGGATGATGGGCTGATGGCATCGGGAATCCCCGGCTAGCTTGTAGGCTTTCCGGGGCATCCCCGAATGATGGGATGATGGCATCACACTACATATGATTTTTTGCCTAACTGGTACTATAACAGCTGTCCTGCTATTGTTAAAGTAAGATCGTGCAACCCACCATTAATGTTGTCGATGAATGACGCGATGTACGGCGAGCACATCTGGAATTTTGTTTTTTAAGTACGCAATGAAGCCTTTATGACACCCTGTCATAGCCGGAGCGCCATCCGTAGCAGCTGATAATAATTTTCAAGGGAATTTATTTCTCATTACAAAACTTTTCCAGTGTATTAAATCCCATCAAAAACATAAATGTAAAGTGAGAGTCAATTTCAAAAAAAAAAAAAGAATTGAGATCTAAATGGCTGCCAATTTCTGTGTAGAAAAGCCTAAAATTTTAGTCACACGAACATGTAATTCAAGCTCCACATTTGACTTGGTTAGTTTTCACGTACCTACCTAGGCTATATTATATCTATGTAATTAGCTTCGTCAAATCTGTTAGGTTGATGACTTATGACACTCTTCTCTGATTTGGTTTATTGGTTGCTAACTAATGAAAACTAGCCAAGTCAAATGTAAAGCTTGAATTACATGTTCTTGTGACTAAAATTTTAGGCTTTTCTACACAGAAATTGGCAGCCATTTAGATCTCAATTCTTTTTTTTTTTTGAAATTGACTCTCACTTTACATTTATGTTTTTGATGGGATATCATTACTTTTTGTATACAAATTATTAGTAAGTACTTATTGATAACGTTACTGATTAATTTTAATACATGAACTGTTATAGTGCTCTTCAACTAAATCTGTAGTTAGTGCGCCGTGGTCCGAAATACGGTACCTATTATTTCATTATTTATAAGTAATGATCTTCCACTATTGATGTCCGCTAAATATTGAAATAATAATTAATACTAAATCCCAATTATAATATCGTAATAAATACGAAAGTCAACTATACTCTTATTAGTTACGAGTGACCGCCCTCGCTTTGCTTTGGTTTTCTTATTTTTTACACCTTGGGTTACGTTATTGGAGTTTTATTAAGGATCCCTAATTTATTGAAAATATAATATAGCCTATGTCACCCGGGGATAGTGTAGCTTAACAACAGTGACGGAATTTTTCAAATCGGTTTAGTAGTTTCGGAGCCTATTCAATGCAAACAAACAATCAAATCTTTCCTCTTTATACTATTAGTACAGATAAGTTGTTTGTGTTCGATGACATCATGCAACAATAAATTTTGAAACAATACTTCGAATTACTTTAAACTGGTATAATTACGGAAATAATACAAAATTTTGTGGTGTAATCTTGTAGATTAGAGAAAAATAATTTTTCACACATTAAAAATAAAACGACGTAATACACTGGAAATAACGTCTCCTGACGAACCACTAATCTTCACGTAAATGTATATGTGCTGTGCACTTCTCACAGGCACTTGGGACACTGAACATCTTCCTCCCGTTGAAAGCTTCAGAGAGTACTAAAACTGATATGTTTCGTTATATATTCACCTTGGAATCCACATAATGATCAGATGTCATCAATTTTTATTGCTACTCTTAAATTTCAGGCATTTTAAGTAAGTGTTTCTAATAGAATCAATTTTTTGAAAAATTATAATAAAATGATAAAAAATTACTACTTTCAGATTTATTCCTTTGTATTCATCCGACTACCTATCTGCATGCCAAATTTTAACTTTCTAGGTCACCTGGAAGTTGGATATAGTTTTGATCTATAGGTCAGTCAGTGTTAAATTTCTCGATTTTTGGACGTTAATATCTAAATAACCGTTTGAGATGTGTTTATGAAATTTGGAAGACGTATGTATTTCGCAAGTCTTAATAAATGAGCCAAATTTGACAGGTTTATGTTGAATAGTTTTTGAGTTATGAGGTGGTCAAAAGTGGCTCCAAATGGTTCGTGTAATATTACACACGGTGCTGCTCGTCAATTCTGTTAGCTAAGAAATTTACTTGACACGCTCCGCGTGTCTAGATATGGTTTCTCCTTTTGTGTCTGTCTCTAAATTTTTAGCAAATAATAGTTCTTGATATATTTTCCCGTCTTTAATAAACTTCGCGTAAGACAGCAAAAATGCTTCATTAGTTGTTATGGGGTATCGGTCTTGTTTCAGAATTATTTTGAAAAAACTAATTAATTTTTGAAATATAGGGCCATTTTCTGGGCCCCTTCTAGGCCTCTAGCGCCCACAAGGAGGCGTTATCACCCACTTTGGGAAAGACTGGACTATAGTGTCTATAATTTTTTGTTCAGGCCTTCAGCAAATATAAATTTATAGGTAAATAATAATATTCAGGTACTGGTGGATGCTCCAGATTACGACAAGAAGAGAGTTCAGCTTGAGACATTGTACAACCGGCTGGAGGCCGCAATTAGTCCGCCGCTGATTGAAGCGCTGACACAAATGGACGCCGGTGTGTATTTATATTTATTCAGTAGATCGGTTCCCGTTGATTGGAAAAAACAAAGTTGAAGTAAAGGGTTCCATCCATTCCATCCTTTTGTCCAGTTAGAACCACTGACGCCTTAGGCAAGAATATTGTGGTGCCCACATAAGAATACAAAAATCAAGTTTTTTTACTGAACCAATGGGAACGTTTATGGGTAAGACCGCCAAAATTGTCAATCTTTTGTGGTTACTACTAGCAGTTTGTACGTGTCGTAGATCCTTCTTTCTACCATCTTACTAATATTATAGACGCGAAAGTTTGTGAGGATGGATGGATGTTTGTTATTCCTTCACGTGAAAATTACTGAATTCGTCTAAAATCCGACCTTTTGCGAGTCTGACGAAGTGCGAACCGTCGATTATTATAGCTCAAAGTAAGTGATTTTGGCACTCTTTCTACTTGTCAAGGTATAAAATCACCTCGGCGTTGTCTATCCATCGTTTCTGTTTATATCGTTGTGTGGACTAATTTTATTTGTCCCCCAGAGCGCACCTCTCCTTACGTGTTGGTGTTACGGGGCATGTCTCGCGGTGTGTCAGCTTGTCGTTGCTGGCGGCGTGCGGCAGCGGCGCGTGCTGCGCCGGCCTGGCGACGCCATGCTGCTGCCGCGCCGCCATTCACACCACACCACCATCAACAGGTAATTAAAACCAACTTCCGTAGATTGGTCACCCGTCCAAAGATGATACAGAGGAGCCAAGAGAGCTTTAGCTAAGAGCCAAAGAACCCGACGAGCACTTAAAAGTTTTAACAATATTTCTTAGTCGAGAGACGTTCATTTTTAAGTTAGAAAAATTCTCTAACTGAGTTCTTTATTTTTCATGTTTGGGTTTATCATAATATTGCCTTTTTAGGGTTCCGTAGCCAAATGGCAAAAAACGGAACCCTTATAGATTCGTCATGTCTGTCTGTCTGTCTGTCTGTCTGTCTGTCTGTCTGTCTGTCTGTCTGTCTGTCTGTCTGTCTGTCTGTCTGTCTGTCTGTCTGTCTGTCTGTCTGTCTGTCTGTCTGTCTGTCTGTCTGTCCGTCCGTCCGTATGTCACAGCCACTTTTCTCCGAAACTATAAGAACTACACTGTTGAAACTTGGTAAGTAGATGTATTCTGTGAACCGCATTAAGATTTTCACACAAAAATAGAAAAAAAAACAATAAATTTTGGGGGTTCCCCATACTTAGAACTGTATCTCAAATTTTTTTTTTCATCAAACCCATACATGTGGGGTATCTATGAATAGGTCTTCAAAAATGATATTGAGGTTTCTAATATAATTTTTTTCTAAACTGAATAGTTTGCGCGAGAGACACTTCCAAAGTGGAAAAATGTGTGTCCCCCCCCCCGTAACTTCTAAAATAAGAGAATGATAAAACTAAAAAAAATATATGATGTATATTACCATGCAAACTTCCAACGAAAATTGGTTTGAACGAGATCTAGTAAGTAGATTTTTTTAATACGTCATAAATCGTAAACCGCAATTTACCTCGATCAAAGTTACAACGAACTTCAAGAACTTTTATATTATATTACTTGCTGCTACGGAACCCTTCATGGGCGAGTCTGACTCGCACTTGGCCGCTTTTTTTATTATTTTAATCTTTTTAAGATTGAAACATTTGGTGTTTTGATTGTAGGCGCAAAGGATATTGTTAAATCTGTGACACGGCTAATCCTATTACAGGGGAATAGGATAAATATAAGAGTATATGTATATTGTTTATCAATTCATTTCAATATAATATTCAAACAGTTGGAATGGCTGACGAACGTGCTGCAAGCAGACACGCCTTTAGCCGAGCTGGTTGCGCTTTACACCGACTTATTACATTCCTTCGATCCTACGCCCACTAAAGTAAGTACATATTTTAAATTTTATTGTAGATATAGTGTCTGATGATAAAAAATTAGGCACCTTAATGCTTTCTGACAAGTGTTATGGCCATAGACATAGAAGCGATATGCATTTAAGTATGTGTAATTTTATTATTATTATTATTTTTAGAGGAGTATTTAATATTATCATTTTAAATATCATCTTGAGGAGATCTGGTTACTTGAGTATTCTGTTATTTTGTTCTCAATTGTGTTCCAAAACGGTGACTACACGGTTGAGCGATACTTGGAAAGCCGTTAACCTTCTCATCTTAAGCGGTGATTTTCTCTTAACATCACATAGATAGGTTGTAATGATAACTTACATGGGCAGGTTGTGACAGCTAAATTTAAGCTCTGTCAAAGTGCAGAGGAGGGTGTCAACTTACTGCTGGATGTGCGCGCAGAGATAGATGAATTCGTGCGAGGCGTTAGGAGCGTTGTGGACACACCGAAAACTAGCAAAGGTAAATTAAAATCTCTAATATAATCCTACTACTTCTAGTTTGTTTTGTGTTTGATTTATTTGCACTTAGTGTTCAGCAGTCTAACCAGCATCAGTTTTACGACGATAAAACAGCAATTTCCTATTTAAACCCCTATTACTAATCGCAAGACTGGATAAGCATGTTTGTGTTCACTTTTGTTCGGAATATCATTTATAACCGTAATAGATTGTAATTAGCATCAAATTACCGGAGTTAGTGATTTTTTCAATAGGCTTTTCCTCTCAGAAACAGTTCCTCCCACTACGCTGCGGGAATTTGGACGTGCGGCATACGCACCTCTCCGGGCATTACTTCCCGAATACACTGAGCTGCAGACGCAACTGTTTCTGGCGCACTTGGAACACGCACAGTTGCAGCAGGTACTACGTGTTTGAGTTCTAGCCTCTATTCCTGTCGTGTTAAGTTACTTTATGCCACCCAGCCGAAGAACTTGATTATTATACTTTGCAAATTTCTAACTTCGTACATTACCCATGCACATTGCGTGGTTTGGGTTATTTGCTTCGACGATTTTGACGTGTAAAATGCTGATCACTGCTTTCATACTAGATACGTCTGTATTAACTAGACAACCTGAAGATTCGTTAATGACCTGAAGCCCAACAACTTGACCCTGATCGCACGTCGTTTTCCGTTGCAACTCAATATGGTGTATGATAATATTGTCAGGTTTCGTAACAAAGCACCTGAAATAATTCTAAAGGTCTCTATGTCTGAACTCTTACTGGTTGACGAGGAAATCAGCGGTCTCGCGGTCTACTAGCGATCCGTCTGGTTTCTCATCTGTATTAGGATTAAAACATTAATGTTCAGGAAGGTCTACTGGAGTACTCACGGGTTGTGCTCTCCATAACGGAGCGTTGCGAAGGCTGGTGCACTGCAGCTTATGAAAAGGCTAAGACTATCGCCGGAGAAGCCGCTTACACTTACTACGCTCCTGCTGCTGAGGTAACTATACTTTGGGGAAGGTTTCCCCTAAGAAATTATGACAATTGCACTTGAATTTGCCATTCTCATTTCTTTCTCTATGTCTATTTTTGACCTGCACTTGTTCTTTATTACGGTAACTGCAGAAAAGCCTGTTTCGCCCAAGTACAAAGTTGCAAATAGTAATAGAACCTTTTATGCTGCAGTGTTGACAGCACGATTTCCCTGAGAAACTTTGCTCCAAAATTCAGTTTATCCTTGTCGTATTGATGCTTTAGGCTGGAGTCACAAGACAATTATATTAGCTGTTCTTCTTCTGTTGAAAATGTCGATGGTGTGGTCGACTGGAAAGGATTCCTAACCCAGTCATATTGATCCATATTATCTGGAAAATACATTTCAAACACTTTTTCTTGTAGATTACCTTGCAAAGGAAAGAGTCAAATACTTGATCTTCTAATTTTCTCTTCCATAAGAGCAACTAATTCTGAAACCGAGTAATTTTATGTGCCAATTGGAGAATGTGTTATTGTTTCCCTGCAGACTTATTATTAAGATAATTTTAATATTATGTTAAATACGTAGTAGAGTTATGACAATTTTATTATAAACTCTGTATTGATGCGCATCATTGTAGATAGGTGTAAAACTCATTTCGTAATTAGTTTGGGAAGCCCTGTTCTAGCATATTGTAACTGATAAATTAAAACGCTGTGGATGCTTCTATTGATTAATTTTAAAATTGATAAATTCATTCAATACAAAACGTGAGGCAATTCCAGGCATTCATAGCGGCTATCCTGTCGCTGATATCGACGCACACGCGACGCATAGAGTCCGCGTTCTATGAATCAGAGGCGCGGGCGAGCGGCGGAGGAGGTGTGCTTAGCGAGACGTTCCCGGCCGCGCTGGTGTTGCAGGACGCCGCTAGTGCACTGCTGCCGGTGATGCAGCGGCTGGCCACTGCCGCCCACGATGCTCCAGGTATGTTTTTTAATAGGAGAGACGAGCATACAGGCATACGCCACCTACGGCCCATCTGGAGTCACCGTCGCCTATGGACACGTGCAGCTTCAAGGTGTCGTTCTGTTTGTATTGGTAAAGTACGTCCAAAAAATATTTGTGTTACTTCTGAGGTTAGGATTTGCCCTTACCAAATAGGTAATAAAGAAGTAATTTGTGATAGAACTAAAAATGAGCGATAATTTTATTTGAACCTTAGTCAAAAAAAAAACATCTTTCATGTCAAAAAGAAACTTCTTTCAAGGAAAAAAAAAATTCCGATGAGGCAAACCGCCTTCAAAGATTTTATTGATTCTCGCTCCCACAATTCCGCAGTGGAATCAATGAACTACCTATAAAACGTATAAAATGCTCCAACTCAAAGCAGGTAGGAAGTTTCAAACTACCTTTATAAAAAGCAAATCAAAAGATAGCAATTTGTTTATAGAAACCCCTCTACACCCCCTGGATGACATGGCTTCTCTGCTTCTGGAGGATAAGCCTCTCAGTGCGGGCGAAGAGGCGGCCTGGGGAGCGGGGGCCCGTCATGCCGTCGAACAACTTCGCACACTCTCACGGAACATACTTCGTGCCCCACCTCATCGTCATCTCGGTATGTCTGATTTATAAAAATATCACAAACATGCGTTGCGTCATTCACATATTGCACGAGAATCGTCAGTGGTTTTTAATATGTTGATTTTTCTCGGTTCTCCGTAATTTCCATACATCCATCTCTTTCTACAATCTCATGCTTTCATTCATCCGGATATCCTGCTACGTTCTATTTCCAAATTGGGCTTTCAGGAAATTCCATTGGCCGTGATGGCAAACCAAGGCAGTATATTTAATAGGCTCCTCACTAACTTTTAAATGAATTCTTTTTTTTCTAAATAGATTTATCTTAGAAGATACTGAAAAATATAGCATCGGTTAACCTGTCAATCAAATCTGTAATCGGTCTTCTGTAATCTGTAACTGATTGATCTGATGTTTGGTATGTAGGTAAATCAAATCCTAAAACAACACAAAGGGTACGGGGTAAAGCTACTATTGATTAAAACATTAGTTTTTATTTTTTTGATGCTTTATTTTCAAGCACACTTAATATAACTCGACCGATATCAACGAATGCACGCGATAATTATCAAAGACAACACTACTTTGACACTAATGACATTACACTCCGGGCGTTTGAGGCAAGAATTAGGGCCTATCCGCACACAACAGTGCCGGCACGTGACCGACAGTTCCGTACCGTACAGTTCCGTGACGTGCTATTCATATATGTCAGTACCGTGTCGACAGGCGCAGTAATCTTTACCCTAGTACCACAGCAGTTTCATGTGAAAATGCCTCGATATTCAAAATCACAATTAGCAGCGATTGCACTAATATTAGATGAAGATGAAGAAATTTACGTGAGAAGAAGGCAATGGGTTCATAAAGCATGGAGGAAAAGAGAAGAAGAAGGAGAGTTCGCCACTCTATATAAACATCTGTTAGATGATGAAACAAAGTTTTTTGAGTATTTCAGGATGTCAAAACATTGTTTCGACATACTTTTATCCAAACTTACTGAAAAGTTAAGAAAACAAGATACTCATTGGAGAAAAGCTATACCACCAAGGGAACGTCTAGCAGTCTGTTTAAGGTATGTGTCAATAAAACAAAAAATTATAATCAAACTATTTTATATTAACTTAGATATTGAAAGAATTATAGAACCCTTTAATTGTGTATTTGTTATTGGAATCTTTGACGAGAACAATACTGTTATCTGAATTATTGTCCATCACAACAGTTTCATAGTTCGCGTTAGACCTGTCTTGGTTCGTAATGGTACTTCCATGCTCTTCCACCACAACAGTTTCATAGTTAATCGCATTAGACTTGTCTTGGCTCGTAATGGCGCTTCCATGATCTCCCACCACAACAGTTTCATGATTAATCGCGCTAAACCGGTCTTGGCTGGTATTAGTGCTTCCATGGTTTTCCACCACAACAGTTTCGAAGTCAGTCACATTAGACCTATTTTGGCTTGTAATGGTGCTTGATTGATGAGCAATCCTTGGAAATTTATTTCTCAATAGTTTTGACTCGTACTTTTGAACAATCGCAAACATTTCTGATTTAGCATCAAATAAATCACAAGGGTGCAATTCTTTTAAAGTCGGAGCAAGAGATGCCAAAAATATATCAACCGGATGCTCATTTTGGCGAATCAAGTAATCTAGAACTTCTGATGAAGCTGTTCTTAAAGAATCATTATTATTCACCTGCGTCCTCGGGATCCACGACTTCTTACTGATAATGATGGCTGATAATGATTTATTGACGAACCTTGGGAATTTTGTGAACTTGGTGATGGGATAGGTGAATATGTTAGCGAATCAGTACGATGGGATTCAGGAGCGGGCGACACTTTTTGAGTTGGTGGAGATTCTGGAATATTAGATTCATGGTTTTGTGTAGTATCGTTGTCATTATTGACATTTTCAATGTTATTTCTGTCGTCAAAAAATTTTACCAAAAAACTTAGTTGCTCATGGTATTTATATAGCTTTGTTGACTTGCGACCTTGACCACTTTTAGTAACATTCTTTTGAATACTCTTTCTAAAGTTGTCCCTTATATTCGACCATCTTGATTTACATATTGGACCTGAAACAGAAATACCCGTTTAATCATACAAACAATCAATTTTATGTAAATTTACATAAAATTTATTGTGTAGCACTAACTGTAACTGTGGTATTTTCATTGGTTTTAATTTTTTTTCGAGTCCTATTTTTTTCTAAAATGAAAAGCCACATCAGTTACATCAGCTATCTGCCAGTGAAAGTTCCGTCCAAATCAGTCCAGCCATTCCAGAGATTAGCCGGAACAAAGAGACAGACAGACAGACAAAAATTGTAAAAAATGTTGTTTTGGTAAATGTACCGTGTATGCATCCATAAGCATTTAGTAATAAGCAGTTATTTTAATATTATAAACAGACACTCCAATTTTATTTATAAATAAATAAAAATAATAAAATTTTGCACAGAAAAATTTTATATCAACTCTGATCTATGTATTACTTTTATTTCAGATTTTTGGCAACAGGGGACTCATTTAAAACAATATCATTCAGTTTCCGTTTAGGACACACCACAGTACATGAAATTGTTAGTGAAACCTGCAAAACAATGGTAGAGACTTTAATGGAAGAAATGTTACCAAGACCAACAACAGAGATGTGGCTATCCATTGCTAATGACTTTTATACTAACTGGAATTTTCCTAATTGTTTGGGTGCATTAGATGGAAAACATGTTACTATACAGGCCCCTGCCAATAGCGGCTCCATGTTCTTTAACTACAAGAAAACCTTTTCAATCGTCTTGTTAGCACTTGTAGATGCTCATTACAATTTTATTGCTGTCAGTGTGGGTTCGTATGGTAAGAACAGTGATGGTGGCATATTTGCAAATAGCAATTTAGGCAAGGCATTAGAACGAGGTACTTTATCTGTACCAACAGATGCACCATTACCAGGCACAGATACACAAACTCACTATGTAAATCTCGCAGATGAGGCATTCCCATTAAAACCCTATTTGATGCGACCCTATCCAGGAAGAAAGGAGAATGCCCATAGCCAGTACTCTCAAAAAAAATAGTTGTGTCACAATGACTTTTGTACTAAAAATTAAGTTAAAATATTTTAAATATTTTACCGTATTTCCTAAAAAATTCTTTTTGGGCTTAATTTTCTTAAATTAATAAGTAACTTTACTTCCGTTTTACAACACAAAAGCATTCGGCCATTTATATTGGAATTGGAGCCAATCAGGGATATTTTAAGATCCTTCGGGCCAATAGGTTGCGTTGATTCGATTATGACTATGATACAACAAACTAGATGGTGTTAGTGGACTGTCAAATGAATTTGATAAGTATTACATTTAAAGTTAGATGGCGTTTGGGGACTGTCAAATGAATTTTAAACTTAAACGTATACGACTTAATGCGCCTGCATAGAGTCCATATTACTGTGTCTACTATAACCTAAATACAAAATAATTTTGTTGAAAATCTCATAACTCCTACGATTAAAATTGACTAAAGTTGGTTTGTGTAATGTATTAAGATAACTTATTCAAATAAAGGTATTTTTATCAGGACACAAAAATATTAATTTCAGTACATTTCTCCATACAAAATGGGCATTCTCCTTTGGATATGTCTAAAAAAATATTTAACTATCGTTTATCGCGAGGCAGAAGAGTCGTAGAGAATGCCTTTGGATTACTGGCTCAAAAATTTCGTATATATTTTAGACCAATCGAAGCTAAGCCACAAAAAGTAGACAATATGATACTATCAACATTAATTCTACATAATTTTATAAAGAAACATGTCAATGATACATACTCACATGAAATCGGGAATGGACAAGAGGCAAATGATAGTAGAGATATACTTCGCAATCTCCCATTACAGGGTGGAAATGCCACAAATGAAGCTTTCATGACCAGAGAAGTATTTAAAAACTACTTCAACGCTGAACCAGGGTGGCTAGAGACAAGAATATAATTAAATTAATACTTCGAATTTGCCTAGTATAACCTGTTTATTTGATTGATTTTATTTTTTGTACACACGACAGACAGACAGACAGACAGAGTACTTTCGTATTTATAATATTAATGAGGATAAATACAAATCGTGTAAAATACATATTTTTCTTTTATTTTCAGTCCTATTTTTACATGTAAATAAAACTTTCTCAAACTACTCAAAAACAAAAAATAAATAGGTAGGTACATACCACTTATGCCCAATTGTAGCCCAATATTATTCCATATGTTTACTTTAAAATTATTGTCCATGTATTTTCTATGTGAAAGGTCATAAATTGCAGGATGTACACGGACCAATTCAATCAACTTTTCGTCGTCCATCTTGGAATACTGCGACCGTGTCAGGCAAAATATTGTCCACCAGAAATTCACGTCGGATCACGGCGAGCGTCGGCCCAATACTGACATCACTGAACGTCACTGTCACTGACAAGTACGCATAGCGTCGAACAAAATGTATGCTACAATATCATTTTTCACTGACACTGATGGATACGTTACTGATCGCCACGTGTCGGCACTGTGCCGGCACTGTTGTGTGCGGATATGCCTTTAGCGGGTAGTGGTGGCATTGGTGAAACACTCCATCCCGTTATTTCTGTTAGGGCACTCCGCCGACTTTTCCATTCTCATAGCTTTCTTCAGATTATTTCTTTTCTACCTTCTTTTAGCTTCTACTGGGAATTAATAACCGCATACGCACATTTACGTATGCACACTCGTACGCACACAAACACATACAATGCACGAACTGAATATGCGTGAATATGTTTGTTGTTAACCGATGTATATACGTTGCAGACACGATTCCTCAGCTAAATGTGTGGTGCAACAACGACGCCCTATCTACAGACCTACCAGACTTCGCCCTCTCGCCTCAGGAATACATTACTGAGGTAATTAATATGACCTAACGTGGATTAAAGATATTAGGCGACTGCAACTGTTCAACTAATAGGACTAGGGAATAGGAGGCATAGGACATACTGTATGAAAGTTTATTGCAATAATTAAGCTTTGTATCGCGTTTTATACAGTTGAGTTTTTGTTGGGATCGGAGTTGGCCGTCAGTTGGCGTCGCACACTTCTTTCGAAGTAATAAAATATTAATTTTAAAACTAAACGTTGTATTTTAATGATTTCCTCTGAGTCGAGTAAGCGTCGACTCGACGTCAAGTTTGTATACTCTGCGAATACCTTTATGGATTGTAGATATGACTATCATGTTATTTTTTATGTGTATATGACTTGTAAAATAATTGTAAAGTAAATTATTTCCGCCATCTCTGATACCCCTGTATCATAATACATGATGCTTGAACATACAATAGTTGAATATTATACATGCCTATATTTTATTCATTTTGTTTTTGAAATATTAGCGTTTAATTATTCGTTGTTGTGTAACCAGATCGGACAGTATTTGATGACCCTGCCTCAACACCTGGAAATGCATCTGTCAGAGAAGCAGGCGCCGTGGCATTTCCTCAATGATGTATGTATATTTTCTTTACCTAAATATGTGCATGTGTACAGGCAAATATACACATCGCGTCACATGAATAGGACCAGCATATTTTTCTATGTTATTTAAGACATGAGATAAAATAAATATATAAGAATGGTACGTATGAACATCTGAAGGCATGTGAAGTTTAACTATAAACAATTATTGAACTTCTTAAACGCCCGGCGTGACCGCGAGCGACGCTTAACGTAGGCAATGTGACGCGTCACTTGAATACAACCATTAAATAAAACACAAAAACATATTGAATATTATTTATTTAAAAAAATTAGATTAATAATTTAGGCTTTTTCTCTTATTTTGAATTAAATCAAAAAATCCGACATGGCATTGAATCATAAAGACTTCTTATGTATTTAATCGGCAGTTTGCTCCAACACCTTTTTAAACCCTTCTCGAGTTCTTGCTTGTTATATGTGATGGCCAGTCGAGAACATCGATATTATTTTGTTGAAACCATTGACGGATATCATGTGCTCTATTATTAATCATTTTCAGGATCCTCAAGAAAATTACTTATCAACTGCACATTGGTTCCAATAGAACAAGCTAGCTAGACAAAATTATTTATTGGGTTTGTTTGCTTGGTACGGCTTTCTGATGATGTTTTATGACAGTTTAAGTGCAAAATATATATAAAAAAGCGGCCAAGTGCGAGTCGGACTCGCCCATGAAGGGTTCCGTAGCAGTAAGTAAATTCAAACCAATTTTCGGTGGAAGTTTGCATGGTAATAAACATCATATATTTTTTTTACTTTTATCATTCTCGTATTTTAGAAGTTACAGGGGGGGGACACACATTTTACTACTTTGGAAGTGTCTCTCGCGCAAACTATTCAGTTTAGAAAAAAATGATATTAGAAACCTCAATATCATTTTTAAAGACCTATCCATAGATACCCCACACGTATGGGTTTGATGAAAAAAAATTTTGAGTTTCAGTTCTTAGTATGGGGAACCCCCAAAATTTACTATTTTTTTCTATTTTAGTGTAAAAACTTAATGCGGTTAACAGAATACATCTACTTACCAAGTTTCAACAGTATAGATCTTATAGTTTCGGAAAAAAGTGGCTGTGCCTGTGACATACGGACGGACAGACAGACATGACGAATCCATAAGGGTTCCGTTTTTGCCATTTGGCTACGGAACCCTAAAAAGCAAGGTAGGATCACGGGTTCCAATAATATTTTGTATAATATTTAAAAATTTCATGCTGGTTAACCCCTTGATTGAAGAAGATCATCCACGCGCCTCCTTTTCGTTTTGTCACCAGCCTCATCGAATTCCTTTGATGGACGCCCAGGAATCGAAGCTCTTCCTGATTTTGATGGTACTGAGTGGTGGACGGATACTTTGAACGTAAAATAACCAGCCAACCACTCAGAGTTCTTAGTCAGGAAGCGATCGCGGTTCTTCACAGAATTTTGCCATTTTTCTACTAAAATCGTTGATATTTTTGAAATTTTCTGTTTACCTCGCAGATTCATTCGTAATATTTCCAAAATCATTTTTCAGTGATAGAAAGTCGTAGAGTCTATAATTACGGTTCTCTTTCGGATGTTTCTGCCATTCATCAAACAACTCGATTTTCGAAACCGAGAATTCTTATTCTGAAAAACAGACAAAAAAACAAAGTTGTACTCAAGTGTACAGGCTAAAATGGGCATCAATTGAAAGCTAACAGATATGGCTATGATATATATAATTTCCAGCCCAGGTACAAGAGGGTACAAGTACTTTCTAGTCCAACGAAAACAAAAAACCGTCAAAAAACTACATGTTTTTTTAAAGTTGAGGTATTATAAAAAAACTGGGGTTAAGTATATTTACATATTAATTATAAATAAAAAGTACATACCTTTAACTTGAATATCCATCACTAATATTATTCATGAAACTTAAAACTCACTGACATTAATGTTACTTCCGTAATCGCAAAAATGCAACTGATTTGTAATTTTTTCACCCTTTCTTTTTATACTGCCCTAATTACCTAATTAGTGGTTGACATTAGTGAAAAATAATTCTTGGATTTGGGTTAGTTGGGTTATTGGTTAGGGGCTCACGTATAAAATTCCGGGAAATTCAACAATGACTTTTGTCTAGCTAGCTTGTTCTAATGGAACCACTGTGAACTGGTATGAACGCCCTATAGTCCCCTCCACAAATAATTTTTATTTTTCCTATTTCCTCCATATTTTCCGACCCATAGTGAATAAAAAAAAAATTATAACGTCACTACTTGATTTTGTCTACTTGTTTTGCAACTGAGACCGCGCGTGGGGGGGGGGGGGATTCGTTAATCGTATTCAAGTGACGCATCACATTGCCTACGATATGCGTCGCTGGCGGTCACGCCGAGCGTTTAAGAAGTTGAATTGTTTATAGTTAAACTTCACATGCCTAAAGATGTTCATACGTACCATTCTTACATATTTATTTTATCTCATGTCTTAAATAACATAGAAAAATATGCTGGTCCTATTCATGTGATGCGGTGTGTATATTTAGTCCATCTTTTTTGACGAATTCCATTTGGTAAACAAACTTATACTGACTTTATATCAATTTAAAAATAAGGCAGACACGAAATATAAATAGATTAAAGTTGAATAATTATTTAAGGCCAGATTACTTATTCAGGTTACCATTAATTTTTTTTTATTGAAAGTTGATAAAATTGTTTACCAAAAGTTACAGTCGTCAGTGGTAATTTAGTACCACGTAAACGTTAATAACAATAAAGAATAAAGTAACTTTAAAGTGTGCATACGTAGGTTTGCACGCACACGTGTGAAGTGTATGCCGAGAAGATTCTCAACATCCGAAACATGGACGCACTCGGCACCAAACGCTGTCTCACGGACATCGGTAAGAAAATAAACACACACACACACACAGGTTATCCAAGTTGGGCTCGTAAACTGGCCAATTTTTAAACGCTTTACGGTTTGTCCCCAGTATACCTGTCTAGCGTAGTTGAAGACCTGGGTAGCAGTATAACTCCAGCGCTGAAGAACTTGGAGAAATCCTTGCGCGCCGCAATCACTCCTGCACAGAATGAATAAAATATAAAATTTAAAATATATGTGAAAAACATTGATGTAAACTTATAGCATTATAGCATTATGACACAAACCTCAGTGGTTTTTATAATGCTATCCTATGATTGTAACTTTTGTTAAATGATTAAAAAAATGTATAATATTAGACTTTTGTTTTTTATTCAATCCAACTAGAGTTCTATAAAACATAAAGCCAATAATAGATTTTCCCAAACCTTTCACAGAAAATATAATAGTAATAGACGCAACACAAGAAAAGTCAATCAACAAATCTACACAATAAAAAAAAAACAAATATGACAAAATAAAACAGAATATTAAATAATCTAATTGATGAGACCTATTTATTATCTTATGTTCTACCTTGTGTTTAAACGAGGTCTTAAATTGTAGTTGCAGACGCATGAGTTTTGTATTTGTCAGCTCAGCTAATCTTTATTAGAATACTAATAAAACTATATAACACTCACACTTTTTCAGT
Organism: Thymelicus sylvestris; assembly: GCA_911387775.1. Taxonomy (NCBI): domain Eukaryota; kingdom Metazoa; phylum Arthropoda; class Insecta; order Lepidoptera; family Hesperiidae; genus Thymelicus; species Thymelicus sylvestris. The sequence continues at coordinate 14,201,724 of OU426887.1, read as the reverse complement.
ATCGACATCTTGCTCATGATCGTTTTCTACGATCTTCTACTAATCTTACCTTAAGTTTTCCTGAGTGTTCTTCTACATTTTTTGCAAAATCTTTTTCAGCTAGGGCTGTTCAGCATTGGAACTCATTGCCGTTGTCCATACGCGCTCAATCACTAAATATTTTTAAAAAAATAATTAAAGCTTACTTTATTTCGTCATAACATTGCAGACCACCTGCTATAATATTTATTGCCTTCTTGCTACTTTTATGACACTATGTATTATATCTGTACTCTTTCAATAAGCACTCGTACACCACTACACTGTCTCTATATTAATTTGTTCTCTTCCCTAAGGTTGCCTGGAAGAAATTGCTTCTTTAGCGATAAGGCCGCCTGTTGTACCTACCATTCTAGCTATACCTTTAAGTTATTACTGTATTTCCATTAATATTTATGCTATTAATATTAATACTAGACATGTTCCAAAACATATTTCAGTTTCGTGTCAAACCTGTCAGTTATTTAAGTGTCAGGTCTAAACCATAGTACTAACAAGTCCACGGGTATTTTGCGTTTTGTAATAAAGTTGGGTTTAAAGTATGTTACTAAAGTTAGTACCGTACCAAGCCTGGACTATTTTGTCATGGTTTAAACCTAACTTTAGACCTCGTCTTATAATAAGGCCGTTATAGTTTCTGTCGTCGGGTCCGTCCCTCTGTCCGTCTGTCTGTCCGTCCGTCCGTCTGTCCGAAGCAAAGCGCCGAGACACTTTTTTAATTTGGCATGGATATACGTATTTAATATAACCAGGCCTGGCGTACTCCGCATTTTAGCTATGATGTTACAAGTACATGCCGCGTTCGACATGTCTGGCTAATTCAGAAAATTCATAGTTGTTATCGTAATCTATCACACATATTAAAAATTAAATTTTCAGAAAAAAATACAAGATTAATTAATTTTTATAAATGTCACTTTTCTTCATGTCATCTTAGGCGCGATTTACATTTCAATAAGTACATTAGCGAGTTAAGTAATCAGACAGTTAAGTAATAAGTAGTAAGTTGTAAGTAGCGTCCAAACGTAAAGCGAGTGAGTAATCATAAGTTGCCGTTCCAACAAGAAGACTGGTCGCGCGCGTGTGTTGTTTTGTTCCACCGAAACCGTTGTTTTAATCCAGAAAATGGACGTTGAATTACTTAATACCAATTTACTAGATATAATAAGAGATATAGTACCAATACTTTTACAAAACATTGAAAATGAAATATTAATAGAAATAAATTATTATACTACTACTAATTAATATATTTTTTATTTTCGAGAGAGCCTCCTTCGGTCCGAAACCACTTATATTCATAACCTCAAAATATTAATAATAGCTGCATCTCTAGCTTGTTTTATGTGGTAACTGTAGCATTTTGAATTATATAAACATTCATGTTAAGCGATCTATTTGAATTAACTTAACTGAACCACTTACTACTTAACTCGCTTTTGCCGTTCAAACGACATTAACAACTTAACTCGCTGGTGTCGTAAGTTAACTCGCTACTGTACTTATTGAAATGTAAACCGCGCTATATAGCGCTTTCACATGCACGGCACTTTGCAGTCGAGAGTGCCAACTACAAACGTCGACGCTTGCAGTCGACCGCCGACGGCAGCCGACTGCAAACGTCGACGGCACCCGACGGCAGCCAACATTTCAAGCTTTCATTTTGCAGGCCAACTGCGCAGTTCGCCTGCAAAATGAAAGCTTTTCTGTAAATTTAATATCTTGTATTTGTATTAAGACGATGTGGCATGCTGTAAATCAAATTTCTAATACGGTTTTGGTCTATGTTTGACCATTCTTCTACTAGCGCACTTCTTAACTTACCTAAGTTAGCTGCAGCTGAAGAGCGTTGTTTAACGCATCTCCCGAGCTCGTCCCATAAATGCTCTATGGGATTTAAGTCTGGGCTGCGAGTCAGTGGTCAGTGTTGTGTGTCGTGATATGGTTCACAAACGATCGAGACGTAAGGTAGACAGACTAATGTATTAGTGTCAAACGTCATCCGACATCTAACATCCGGTTTCTGACAACGTCATCCGTCAAAGACTATTAATCAACGTCGTCTGTCAACCTGTCAAGAGTTTCTCCGCGTCACCGCAGTCTAGCCGTGACCACGATCCCTGCAACTGGGTCGAAATATCGGCGAATAAATAAAATAATTATATCGTGAGTACCCGTATTACAGTAAAAATGTGTTCAGTCCACGATGAGGTAAGTTTAAAATCATGTGCTGTATGTGGTCACGCGTTATCCATACTAATACTAATATTATAAATGTGAAAGTGTGTTTGTTTGTCCGTTCTTCACGTCGCAACGAAGCTGTTATATGGTATGGTTTTTGTGTGTGGAGATAGTGAGGAGGGTGGAGAGTAACGTAGGCTACTTTTTACCGCGGTAAAACATCCCCATGGGAAGATCGATATTTTGTTAGTTGCTAGATATTCAGTTCAGGATGTTGTTAATAGATGGCGTTAGTAAAACTCATTTCTGAATTCGTGATTCTTAATCACGATATCAAATGATACATGTTTACTTAAGTCATAGGCAACTAAATCTAACTTAGTAAAAGTAAGTAGGATTTGTAAAGAATCGATCTCTACCGCGGGCGAAGCTGCGGGCAAAAGCTAGTCGTCCATAAAAATGGAATTTGCGCCCATATTCACCAAGAAAGGACCAGCATGCTCATTTAAAATCTCCTCTACATATCTGGGAGCTGTCAGAGAACCGTTTTCTATAATTACTAACTCCGTACGATCCTCTGAAGATATCCCAGCCCAAACCATTATTGAACCTCCACCGAATGGCACCTTTTCCTCAAAACACGCTTGACGATAACGTTCATTTGGTCGCCTATATACTCTTCGTCTCCCATCGTGTACGAATAAAGAAAATCTTGACTCATCGGAAAACATAACCCTGGACCAATCTTCATTTGTCCATCGGACGTGTTCTCGAGCAAACCGCAAACTGGCAACTCGATGTTCTCTGAGCCATTTAGGGCCATTTGCTGGCCTATAAGGCTTTATATCAGCTTCCCGAAGTCGCCGCCGCTATTTCGGACCTGAACAGCCGTGAGATGTAGATTTCTTAACATAGTGCTCACGATGAATCGGTCTTCTCGTGTAGTTGAACACCTTGGCCTGCCATTCCCTGGTCTCCTGATGTTCATGCCGGTCTCTTGAAATCGCTGGAGTACTCTTTGGACCGCGGATAAAGATACACCTACTGTTCTGGCAGTACTCCGCTGACTCCTTCCTTCTTGTACCATGGTGATAATTCGTGTACATTCTTCAGTAGATAACGACATGTGGATGCATGGTTGATGCACAAAATACTGTGACCAGCCAAAAAAAACTGTTTATGATGACAGCTCGGTTTGAAACAAAAGCGAGAAAATTTTCTATTCCAAAAATTTGAATTTTGATTTGTTTCAAAAATCGGAGTTTCTTTTTTTGATGCTGTAACTTGTTCAAGTGCAACCTCTTTTGATATGTATAATAAGCGTCAGAAATCTGCCTATAACATAATATTATTTATACGTGGGATCTATGTAAATAACTGGGAGATATCGCGGGTTTTCTAAATGACCCGTTATTTTTGGTGTCCAGTGTATATGAGCATTTCTGTTTCCCAGCTATGTCGGCCTATGTTAAAAAATACTTGTCTCATTGTTTAGTTTGCATCAAGGGAAAAGGTCATCATGGTCCTAAATATGGTCCGTTCATGGTCATTAGAATGAAAGTTACTTAAACAAAGACAATCTTTAAAAATCTTGATTTATAATTTTCTTAAGACATACCCTGTCACATACTCTATTTGAGCTCTACTTTCAACATTATTTAGTTTTACTGATAGTCAATTATAATTTCGGCATTTAAATCGTCAAAAACAACTTGTGAGGCATAACTTGGCTTTTGCTCTATTGTGTTATTATAAAATAATTGATTCAAAGATTTAAAGCCTTTGCAGGAATCTGTTTCGCAATTTGCCCCGTGAGAATGTAGGCTACTCATATTATTGATCAGAAATGCTGCGAAAGGAATTTCAAATTGAGCGCATGATGGAGAATTATGCCTGTAGCCATGGCTTCAAATACAATATACAGTATAATCAAAAAAGATCTCAAGAGTGTCCTGGTTAAAGTGTGTCATACAAATAGAAGTTGTTGTTGAACAATTTTTTCATTAAATATTCCATGTTATCAAGCGAATTATGGATGTTGGCTGTCGGTGGGGGTTTGCAAAAGACGATACTGTTCGTAATAGATTTAATTAAAAAAAGGGAAAGAATATAAAATAAAACTTTAAACCTAACTTATCTAAACCTAACTAACTGGTCTCAATTACTACGCGATCGAGTAAGAGCACCAGCAGCGGAGGCGACCGCTTGCTTCGACGATTCGGGCAAGAGCGCCGTGTGGTGGAGACGCTGGCGCGAGGCGTCGCTGGTCCGTGGGTGGCCGTAGTCTCCAAGAAGAAGCTGATGTTGCGCAAGGCTCCCCGAGCGTGTGAATGTTTCACGGGTGACCGTAAGCCTCGGAGAAGCAGCTAACGTTGCGCAAGGCTCCCCGAGCGTGTGAATATCACGCTGTGACGTAGGGGGTGTAAGGGCCGTATAACCCTCCCCTCGAAGATCAGCAACTATTTGCCAACGTCTAGTGAAAATGTTGCTGCACGTCTGGCTTCTGGGGATTCTATCGAAGCCTGATGAGCACCTCGGTGAATTTTTTTCATCTTTACGTTGTAATTTTGCAGGTGTGAGGTAGAGTGACGAGGTAGCTTCCACGAAGTATCTTGTGCAAGTTTTCGCCACATGACAGGTGTGCTTTGGTGGGTTCCGGAAACGTGATGACATAGTGCAGGTCATCTAGCTTGATTAGCGCCTCCTTTGACATAGAGATGCGCCTAGGGATACACGATGATAGTAGGTCTTGATGTTGCAGTAAGTGATGAATGCAGTCATCTTCTGTGTGTGTGTGATGATACGCATTTTGCTCGCATATGTAGCAGTTATCTATCTTCGGGCATTCAGCCTCCATGTACATGAACGCCTGAGAGTCAGTTGCTAAGTAGGGATAGGGTGGTACTATGACAGATAGGTTTTTATTTGGAACTGGGCAAAGGCTATACAATTCATAGGTTTGTGGATGGGTAATAGCAAATTTTAGGGATCTTCCTATCCGTAAAAAAAACATAACTAATTACGTTATAGTATCTGATATCTAAATGTAAAATTTCTGTAATTCTTATTTAGAGTGATTATATCATTGACTTAAGGTCACTAACTGGTAGTAATGATTTCAGTTAAATCTAAATCTAGGTTTTCTAATTCTAAACTTATATGGGCGTCCCTTCACGTGTTGGTAAGGTTGTTCCGAAAGTCGGAATTCGTGCCCTGTGATCCAGATGATCATGGGTAAAATTTTGCTAAGGAATAAAATCCTGGGGATAAAGGATAGGTACACAGTCGGGATTAGCAACCGCTAACAATTGTTCAGTGTACTTACAGTATATCGCAATCGTCTGCTACTTGACTTTTAATCATCGATTGCTGGATGAGTCCTTGCAGCTCAGCTCCCGCCTTTTTCGACAGCCGACGTGGGTTCTGGATAGCCGACGCGAACGCGACCGCGGATCCGGTGACAGCGCGAAGTATCTACGATAGATCTACGCTACTGACTCGACCATCCCCTGTTTCGACTGCGCCAATTATGGATGTTGGCTGTCGGTGGGGGTTTGCAAAAGACGATACTGTTCGTAATAGATTTAATTAAAAAAAGGGAAAGAATATAAAATAAAACTTTAAACCTAACTTATCTAAACCTAACTAACTGGTCTCAATTACTACGCGATCGAGTAAGAGCACCAGCAGCGGAGGCGACCGCTTGCTTCGACGATTCGGGCAAGAGCGCCGTGTGGTGGAGACGCTGGCGCGAGACGTCGCTGGTCCGTGGGTGGCCGTAGTCTCCAAGAAGAAGCTGATGTTGCGCAAGGCTCCCCGAGCGTGTGAATGTTTCACGGGTGACCGTAAGCCTCGGAGAAGCAGCTAACGTTGCGCAAGGCTCCCCGAGCGTGTGAATATCACGCTGTGACGTAGGGGGTGTAAGGGCCGTATAACAAGCGTTATAATCCAATTGTTTATTGATATCACGCATGTTTTTGAGTTGTTTCTTACAAACTTCATGGTTTTCAAAATTGTTCGGACCTCTGTCCATACCTTTTTATTCGTTCAGAGAATCAAATAAATCATCAAAGAAAATCAAAATTGTTGCTGTGTCCTCACATTCTGCTGGCAATATGCCTTTGCTGGCCAGATACCCCATATTTAACCCAACAGTCTAAAAACTTGCGTTGCACCTATCACGTTCATTTTTGATATTTTCCCTGGGATTACATTGTTCTCTGTAAGACTGGCTACTAGTCTTATATCCTCATAAGAGGGATTTTCATTATATAATTGAATTATGTGATAGCATTTAGCTACGTTTAATTTTATTTTGTAATAGGTTATTCCTAATGCCCTTGATCAAAGGTATATATCATTCATTTCACTTCATTTATACTCCTTATTTTTTCTCAAATAATTTGTGCGTGTCTCTTGAAATTATGGGTTTATGGCACTGACATTTGTTGGTCGCACACAGTTACTATAAAAGTAAATCCAACAGAATTTAATTTTCGAATGTATTGTTTCATTTGCACTGCTAAAACTTCCTTTGGTTTAGTGTTTGGACAAAATGAAAACCCTAATGGTTGTTTATAATTTCGGCGTATCCCTCTCAACATGGACACTTAAGCATGATCGACAACTTTACTGAAGTTTCGGTTTTTAATTCTTCTACTGACCCGTAGTAATAGTAGTACCTACGATGAGTTAAATTTAAAAAGTCCAAAAACAAAACAATTAAGTTAAAAAATAATAACAAAGTTCCACAAAAATGTACTATGTGGTACAAAACAGTGTAATCAAAATGCGAGACGAGGGACAACCTGGCAGCTGGCACTTGGCAGTGGCAGTGCGACTGCGACCTGATTTGAGTAGAACCGGTATTTTGTCTCGCTTGACCTTTACACGTCCTTTTTTAACATGCTCTTACGCGCTGTCCTACGTGGGCGAATCAACGCGAACGCGAAGCGCCGCGACACGAAGTGAAAATAACAAACAGTCGAGATGTATTGAAGTGTCCTACGTGATCAAAAGCACGTAGAGGGCGTTGCGGTGCGGCGCGATTTGAAGCGAACGCGATCTCGTTTAATATTTTCGCGTGAACTTCAGCGGTGCGGCATATGTCAGTGGCGGTGAAGTGACAAATCACGCGCACGTAGGACAGAGTCCCCGCATCGCACTGAATTCGCATCGGTTCGCGTTCGCGTTGAGTCACCCACGTAGGACACGGTGATAGGGCTAAGCTCTAAGATTAATTTATTCGGTAGCACGTTAAGAACCGGCGTGTGTAGGCAATTGGAATGGCACAGCAGGGTTAGTTGCTGTGCTTTGCTCAGAAGCCAAATGTTCTTCTTTTGCTTCCATTACAATATTCAATATTTGTCGCTGAACCTTAATTTGTAGTCTTTCTGGCAGCTTTTGAGTATTCAACAGCATAGGTACTATTAAAAAACTTTTCTAAGGCGGTCTCTGTTTTCGCAGCAGAAGAAAGCAGTATTTGTTTCCTTAATGTGTCCCTTTCTGTAGGTTTTTCTTTCCTTCTTCTTTGTTTTGTTTCCAACAATGAGACAAAGGTCGCCTTTTTCTTAGGAGAATTTATATCGTCGTATGATTGTTCAACCATGCCGTCATTATATCTCTTGGTGAATGCTCTTCGATTGTGACATTTGGGACCTTGGGCGGTTTTGCATTGAGGGTAACAAGAATTCTATATGTTTTTCATATTTCCACGTATATTTATTTACATTAACTGCTTGGCCAGTTACAGTTTTTTTAGAGAATGCTTGACGATGACCATTCCTTATTTTTTTCCAAAGAGCTCGAGCCTCCTTAACTAAAACAAATGTAACGGACATACAATTTTATTAAAAGTTCTATTTAAAATAAAGTGTCTTTAATTCACTGATCAATTTACAGTTATCTACACTCAGAAGTTCATACAATGTCCTATTTACGCCTTAATTCACTGATCACTTCACAATTACACGATTTCACAATTACAATGCTTAACTATTACAATGCTTAACTCTCACGCACGAATAAGGGAGAACGAACCCAGAACAAAGGATGGCGGGCTATATATAGGCTGGCTGGTCACCCCCAGTCTGGACTTGGCTAGGTCACGTGGCATGGCGGGATTGGCTGGCCGTGGAGTAGTGACGCGGCTATTGGCTGGCTTGCTGGGGAATCCCCGGCTGGCTTGTAGGCTTTCCGGGGCATCCCTGGCTGGCTGGCTGATGGCATTACACAAATGGAAATTGTTACGTATATTTGTCGACTGGTGATTCTTTTCGAAGTATTGCCTTTAGTTACAGAATCGGCGAGTCAACTGTCTCAAAAATTGTAGAAGAAGTATGTGACGCTGTAAGGAAACATTCAAAGCCAAAAGTTTTGCGTGAACCTGATCAATATGAATGGAAAGAAATTGCCAGAGCATTTAAAAATGGATGGATCGATGGTAAACATGTTACCATTCAATGTCCACGGAACTCCGGTTCAAACTTTTTTACTTTAAGAAAACATTATCTATAGTTTAACTAGCTGTAGTAGTGGAGTGCCTGGGGGATTTGACCTTGGACTTTTGTTATAGTGAAAGAATTTAAATGATTGAGGTGGGACTTTCTTTTTTTATAGTATTTTATTCAGTCTCCTTATGGCTACAACTTTTATTGGAAACATTTTCTGTAAAATCACTATTTTGACAAATAAACGTGAAAATTTTTACCTATGATATTCGTTATCAGCGCGTCAAAATACCCTATGTATACCAAAATTCAGATCAATCGGAGGTATGGGCTAAAAGGAAGTACACCTAATTTTCTTGTAATTTTTTTTATACATATTCGAGATCACAATTTTTAAATAGGTAAACTTTTTTATGTTACAAAATTTCATTCACTGTAACAGAAATCTGAGGTTTTCATGTTATAGGCGCCCCAGGCACTCCACTATAGTTGTTTTTTCTAACTCTTCACGAGTCATATCAGTGTTGTGCTTGCAGGGCCATAATCATATTGTTTTTTGTTCATCTTTACTATTCTTCTTTTCTTTCCAGGATGCTCCAAATTTAGTTTTCGTTTTTGTGCCCTTTTTTTCTACAAGGTCAACATTTCCTCCAGGGCTTTTGCCAGTAAAAGCCGTTTGGACAGTGTACAGTGACCTTGGTACCCTCCTTTCAAAGCAAAATTAGTTCGTTTGCTGCCGATAAATTTTACTACGAGTATAACACTGTTAAAGCATTTGACAGTGTTAGTATCGACATCTTCAATCAAACTGCGTGATTTTGCTGCAATACTTGAAACAATAGCGTTTATTCTGAACATAAAAGTTGAATTACGGATTTGTTTCAATTCTCCGTTATCATTATTTTCTTTATCGCAGTAATAACCTTGGCATAACTTGTGGTCACCATAAGCATGCCGCACAGAGTTAATAATATCATTATGCAATACCGATATGGCAACGTTTGCGATATCGTGCGTTGTTTGTATGGCTTTGGATTCCTTCATAAATTTTCGTCTCCAGCAGCCAGCTGTAATGGCACCAAGGACGTCATAAATATACTGGAATCGTCCTGTTGCTCCTCCATTTCCTGGTTATATCAGTTTTGGTTGGAAGCACCATCAAATCCCCACTTGGATATTAGGTTCAAATCTTTATTTTGCTTGATTTTGATTTATTCAGGAAGACTCAAGGATTCTCTTCATTGTGCGCTTGAAGCGTAATCCTCGCTGATGAATCCGTTACAGTCTCTGATTGCTTCGGAGGATAACATTTTTGTTTGGCTTGTTACACTTTGTAGTAAGACGTTATTAAATGAGGAGCTTCTTTTCAAAACTTGACTACAAAAATATCAAACTGAAGCTTATGTATGACGGCCAAAATAGTAAAGAGTAATATATTGTTCACATTCATATGATGATCGCTGGCTTCGTGGTTACTTGCATCACTGTTTCGTCGGCTCCGTTTTAATCAAGATTCATTGCTCCTCACTAAGTCCACCTACGCTCACACGACGCGCTCGAAGAATTCGCCGACGCAGCGTTGTCCTGGCCTGGGAACGCGCTGTTTCCCAGAACTGGCAGGGTCGCCATATCATATGACGATGAGGCGCTTAAAGGAAACGACTACCTTGCTCGACGACACCTTTATTAATCCCCCATAAATCTAACAATAATAACTGTAGCAACTAAGTTAAATTACACACACACACACACACACACACACGATAAATTCATATGTATACACACTACAAAATAAATATTATTACTATTCACTGACTGTATGGGAAACTACGAGGCGCCTTCCCTTTCCCGTAGGGCCTTTCAGCCCAGCAGTTACGCCTTCTAGAAACCCTGCTGCACTGAATATTAGTTTCTACCTATACCTCGTTGATAGTGTGCCCTGAAAGACATTAAAATATATCTAATTAATTATTTATTCGTCTTTAAGCGAAATATCAAGTACCAAAAGGCTATCCCTTTCGCTCAATGATTTAACATTGCTCATTTATTTGACATTTTAAAAATTTAAATTTATTCAGGTATCTACTGGGATTTATTTTTAGTATATAAAAATAATTCACAAAAGTAAAAAGAACAATGCCAAACTTCCATACATAGTTTTATTTCATTTTCAACTTGAGCGTCTTAAAATAAAAAATATTCTAAAAAATGCAGCATTAATTTCTGAGCTTAGATATATAAGAATTTTCAGCAGGCACACCCCAGAACCAAAGTATTTTGATATTGAATGTTTTTTAACCATAGAAGTATTATACATAGAGTACCTGGTACACAACAAAACAACGATGCCGGAAGAGTATGTGATGTCACGATGTGATCACTAAACGTCAACGTCAATTTTAAAAACGATTCAAAAGTTGCCATTTTTCTACTACTGAAAGATTAAATTACATATAAGAATTTCATGAACATGGAGAAAGGTAATATTTTTAAATATAAAAATAAAAAAGTTCAAGCAGAATGTTATTTATTTATTAAAGATTGCCCAAATTACTCACTTTACACAATATGAAATAATTAAAATCAGAAAATATGTACGACTATCAAAATATATTTTCTACCATAAGAGTACAAAAGTATGAAATGGTATCATTTTTACCGAATGAAAATGGACAATATCGACATCATGCATTGTTATTATAGTCAATTCATCACTTATTATTGAAATTATTTTACCCTGGGTAATACGGGTACAGGTATTAATATTAAAATACGTAAAAAAATATTGAATTGCTTCGGTATAACTGACGTTTTAAGACGCTACAAAAAATAAAAATAATTTTTGGGCATTGTTCTTTACGGTACTCTTTTATCTTTTGGAGGTATCGATGACGTCACAAAACAATGCCCTCTCTATCTATCAAAGTGCTGCGACGTTTTCGGGTGATGTATTTGAAGTTAAGTTTGAGTTTTAATATTTTGTGCAATTGAGACCTTGAAATGTTTGGTAAGTCAGGATCGCGCTTGATCGCTTCCAGGATTTAAAAATAAAGGGTAGTAAAATATTATTACTTCATCTTGTAAAATATATTACGATAATTTAAATAATTAAGCTCCCTCTCTGAAATAGTAACACTAAAAGCCAAAGGTTCTATATTTATTGCTAAAAAAATAAAAACGCGCAAATATTTGAATAAAACTTTACCTTTTCAATGTCAGTGCTTCATTTTTGCAAAATAATTGGTGTACTTTTTCACGTATCGCTGATAGAGTAAAATCTTCTTTGCTTTTCTTTGTGCTCTTTTAACACTCTGTAAACTGAAGACTAGATATTCCCAAAAGTGTTGTCGAACGGGCGGCGGCATCAGCAGCGCCACCTGTTGGCCGAATGGCTGCGATGTCCCAAACTGGGTCGTAGTCATGGTCAACCGTGTACTGCAGATCGTCGAGTACAAGCTGGAGGGATACGGCCGGGGCGGGAGCGGGTCGTACAAGCCGTGTGTCTCGGCTGTTGCTCTACCAAAATGCCCCGAATCATTTGGCTCCGTGCACACTAGTCTATGTCGGACGCCGATCAAGTCCTCATAATCACTGAGGCAATGGCATCATGGGCGTCGAAGACATTCACCAGTTCCTCTTGGACACGCGTGGAGGTACCGTTCTTCACAGCCTGCGTCGACATGCGATACCAAAACAACGTATGGTGGAAATGGTTGTATACTGACTGAACGATAGGTCGCGAGTTGACTAAACCTACTTCGCCATCCAATATGAAGTGGGTCGTTCGTTAACTCCGTTGGTTGCGTAGGTGCATAGGTGGTTTGGGGAGCGACGACATCACTTTTGGTGATGGGTGTTCTACGACTTTAGTGAGGACGACTGGTTCAGAAGACTCAGGCGTGGGCGCGGCATCAGACTTCTTGCTGTTGCGCCTGCGCGGTCCACGGCCGCAAGGGGGTTTCTTTTCACTCTCGTTGGAGTTCTGTATCTCTGCCGGTTCCATTTTTGTAGGAGGTGATCTTCGACTAAAAAGGGAATAGTGTTTCCGAAGGGGGTATATCGTGAAGTAAGTCGTTAAGGACCTTATTGTTCGATTTATATGTTTCTTTGCCGGTCTTAATTCATATATTTCAGCTCTTCGGCGGTAGGTGTATTTTAGTAGTCTAAAAATGTTTAAAACTAGATTCCGGATTAACGCCCGAAATTAATAATCAATCCTAATCCTTCTATGCCATCTAAGATAGTAATTTTGATCAATATTTCTACTAGTGTGCCAATAAGATATCCACAGATAGGTAATGCAATCTTTCCGAACGAGTGCTCTTTCAGAGGACGGATCATAGAGAAGGATTACATTTTGTTCAAAACTGACAGTTCGAGCGTGCCCATATACATGGTGTATCTTAAATATATGTAACTTAGGAGGGTACATGGCTCAAAATCGGCAGCTGAATCGATTCCACGTATTTTTAATGTAGGTAATTTTTTTTTCCTAAAAGAAATTAAAATTAAGTAAATGATGTCACCCAATTCTTTAAACAGTCGAAACAAACAAAAATGAAACTTAAGTCAATGCAATAGGGTCCTTTCAAGCATTATTATACTTAGCCACAGCCTCAAACACACACTGCCAAACGTACGAGTTGTACGACGTTAAAGAATAAACTACAAACGCAATAGATCAAAAAAATATTATTAAGAAAGTTCGCACACTTCGATACGTTTTCTCTCTTCCGCATATTTAAAAACAGTCGGGAGGAAGCGAGACGTAACGAGAGTGTCCCGGCCGGCGGTGTGCCGGTGTGATCAGCCCGGCGACCGGCGGCTTTTGTGATCTTATGATTTAGAAAATTAACACATTCAATGCCACCACGATTTTCTAATACTTCCCAGCGATGCCGCCCTATAAAAAACGCAAACATGCTAGGTGTGCTCGCGGCACTGCAGGATGGAATTACGTAGCACGCTAGGCGTGTTCACCGGCACTGTTAAGAGGTAAAATCAAAGAAAGCGTTATTTCGGCTTCAACCGTGTTTATTGATCAGTCTTTCTCGAGTTACTGAAGAGATATTTTGTTTTTAGCAGTGTTTGTGCTTTTGAAAGTTAAATTATGGCAGTTAGTAGATTCCAAGGTAAGTATTTATCGTAATTTGATCAGTGAATTTCAACCTTTGGTTACTTATTTATGATTTTTTAGGGAAAACAAAATATGTGCAAGAAACAGTGGAATATGATGATGATGCGACGCAAGCAGATAGCCCACCCTCACAAAAACGCCCAAAAGTAGGAGGTGAGCCGATAACATATTTCTCTTATCTTGTCTTAAAACTTTTAGTGCACTTATTGTGACGTAGTGGATTAGTGTTAAATTGTAAATCATTCGGTCGGTACCTGGTACCTACTTTATGATATGCAGGTACCTATAGATAGCACATTATATTGTCAATATTAACGTATTTCATAAGGTTTTTGAAGCAGCACCGCAAGTAATTAACCGCATCAATTTTACACAAAAGAATTAAGGAACAAAAAGATTCTTAAAAAACCGACGATTGTGTTTGAAAACATTATTTGCACTGTTATATATTATCGCTAATAACACAATAAACAAGCCGTGCTGACTGCTGACGCATCTATTGTTTTACAAATAGGCTGATAACATTTCAACTCCAGATGTTTAAAACGTTACAGGAATCTGTCTACAATTCTAAGAAGTTTAGATTTTAATTTGGAGACAGTAAATGTTTTGAACTTATTGTTTATTAAATACTAGCTTTTGCCTGCGACTTCGTCCGCATAGAATAGTTAATTTGGGTTATACACTTTTACCTACACGAAGCACAGAATTTAGAAGATGAAAATATTTGCCGACGTTGTCGTTACGTTACGTTAGTATATTTTTGGTTTTTTCGCCTAATTGTTTTTTTTTTAATAAAAATGACATTTATTAAAAGTTATAGCCACTTTATACGACTTTAAATAATTGTTGATCATTATTTGCTTTCAGAATACATCGCGAACGCATCAAGCTCACCGAACTCATCGCAAGATATATTTACAGAACTACAAGATGTACCTTACTCCCAAAAATGGACATATTCGCAACAAATGGATGAATATGACAAAAAGGATGTAAACACCATGACTGACGGAAGACCAACAATTACTAAATATAAAGAAATTGGTACCATGACTGAACCAGGGTTGACTTGTAACAACAATACTAATATTGAAATTCGATGCAATGAATATTTCGGAAGTGTTGTAGCATGCGAGCTAGCAAATTATCACGGTCGCGTTCGTTACGATAAAATGAAAGCTATCATTGATATTTTTAAAGAAAAGTGAGAAATTAGTTGCCTTGATTGTTTAAAAGGTTTCTATGATTCTCTTGAGGAAAGAAATTGAGTTCCTAAGGGTTGTGATTTCAATTGAAATAATAATAGTGATTTGAGAAATCAACGTCTTTATTAAAGCACTTATTGTGTGTACAATATTATAGTTACTACTTATGTTAAAGATAAATGTTAAAAAATCAACGTAATTAGACCAACAATATTATACAATAATTATCAATAGAAATTGTCCTTTTCTTTGATCAAATGCACATTGGAAAAATTTTTTTTTTGATAAGTGGAGTACAACTCTTACTTAATCAGTAGGTATCTATGAATAAGTTTAGTACCACTTAATATTTGTGATACGGTCTGAAACATTCCATGCACAAGCCTGGCTGTTGCGGACAGGTGTCGCAACCAAATAGCGACATTACTCTTCCTTTTTTTGTTCTCCAGCAATGTACGCATCTTTTTCGTTTGGTTTTTCCGTGATAATTTTTTTCCAATTTCATCAAGCAATGTACCTGTCTATGTAATGGGATTTGTTGTTCCCGTTCTATGTAGGGTTCCACGATGGATTTTATGACGCTTAATCGGAAATCATATAAGCTTAATTTTCGAGTTGAATACTCATTGTACAGGAAATAAGAGTTGATCATGACGATCTGCATGATGTGAATGATAACTTTTTTATACCACCGCAAAGATTTATGCTCGCACGTATAATATGATAGCATTTGGTCATGCTTATCTATTGCATTCATATTTTTATTATATTTTGTTATCATTTCTGGTTTTGCTTTACTTTGCCCCCTTCGATTAGTAATAATGTTAAAGTTGCCTTTGTATTTGCTAGAGATCGCCATGACTTCCCTCTTATCCAACCATTTAATTATACACACATTATTTTTATGTTGTATACACAATTCACCTTTTTTTAATTTTGTTTTTACAACTAATTGAGGATTATTTTTTCGAAATTTTCGTAGTGTTCCTGTACAATAAGTATTCTTATAGTATAAATCTTCTATCAAATTAACGCTTGTATAAAAATTATCCATAAATAAATGGTGCCCTACATTTAAATATTCTTTTATCAAATGCATTACCACTTTGTTAACGTGGTTTAATCCTCCCACAATAACATCAGACGCACCGCCGTACAGGTGCAGTTTCAATATTACCCCAGACTGGTCAGCTAGTGCATAGAACTTCAGACCATACTTATTTTTTTTTCCTTTCATATATTGCCTAAAGCGTAATCTACCTCTCCAAAGCATCATTGACTCATCAATAACAATATTTTTTGTTGGGTAATATAATTCTGACATTCTTTTGTTAAAAAAATCTATTATATTTTTGATTTTGCTATAACTTGTTGCTGTTTC
The DNA here is from genome assembly GCA_911387775.1 of Thymelicus sylvestris. Taxonomy (NCBI): domain Eukaryota; kingdom Metazoa; phylum Arthropoda; class Insecta; order Lepidoptera; family Hesperiidae; genus Thymelicus; species Thymelicus sylvestris. The sequence goes on along the minus strand of OU426887.1, from coordinate 14,185,329 downwards.
TCCTATACTAACGCATAACATTCTTAAAATAAGTAAAAACCTATTTCTTGCCATCGTCAATGAAAATATTGGCTGATTAAAAAAAATTTCTTGTTTCCAATAATCACATAATCTATTTAGTTTTATAAAACCCATATGAAGAAGTAGGCCAAAAAACAGTTTCAACTCTTCACAACTTATTGCCTTCCACGATTTACTTCTACTTTTGTCCGCACTAGCTGACGACTTCTCGCGTTCACCGTAATTGTTAGTGCAATCTGTTAGCAATTGAAGTAACTCCATATTGCATATAGCATCAAAGTAGCCAATGGGTGTATCGACGATATCTTCTTTGAGGCCTGGAGTCTGCGTGAATGGTATTACTGGATAATCACAAGGATTACCTGGGCACCATTCACGATCGGGTACATTAATAGCAGGTACTTCTTCAATGTTCTGCACTTCCAGTTCGGGTTCCGGTTCCGGTTCGGATTCATCTGTTTCCATTTCGTCAATAATATTGTCACAGAGTATGCCATAGAGCTCAGCGTCAGTCAAACACGAAGTTGGTTCATCTCTTGGAGGAGTTGATTCCAGAGTTACCATAGCTCCTAAAGTTTCTTCTATCCCATGGTAAACCCAATTTGGGTCTTCCCATGAGCAAGATGGCATAGAATTGTCGATTGGATCCATTACCTAAAATGTAAAATCATTTTTTCAAATATCAAAAGTCATCAAAATATTATTAATATGACAGAAAATGATTAAAGTTGCAGTGTACAAATTGTGTGTACAAATACAATACGTTTAAAGTATCCCGCCAAAACTCGCAATGTTTGGACCGATTAAAGTGTATGAAACAAACAAATTATGTATCTATTGAATTTATTATACAGTGTAAACTCGTACAACAAGTGTAAATTCCATGTAACGTCACTCGATTTAACGACAAACTCTCTAAAGCATCGAAATCAATTGACTTTGGTTGGTTTAGTTTGTCTACCATACAATGATACACTCTACATAGCGTCACACTCACTCTCAATAACGACGTAAAATACCTTGTAAGTTGCTAAAATTTATAAAAACTGCGCAGCTGTGTACGTTTTTTTGTCGTTTTATTATCCTAGCCCACTATAATCTCGACAGTCGGCACCATGCAAACCGAACTTTCTAAGAAATTCATTCTTTTGTTTTCAAATTGGGATTGCTTGCACGTGTATCTACTGTTTTTGACCATGACTAATAAATAGGCGTCATTTATTTATTTATAAACACTAACACCAACATTACAGGTTATTACCCAATGCGTTGATGTCGTATACATGTCATGCATTATCTATACGGTATCATTTTTGTCAGACCTCAGTTGCTCACAAACTTTCAAACTGTAAACATGGCGAAGTAAAAGCAAAAGACGTCATACAAAAATAACAGACTATACCCAATAAGATTAAATAAGATTGTTTTTGTGTACATAACTACTAAAACTAGTCTGAAATATTTTTAGAATTCTGATTTTTCTTCTCTCCATTTAACGACACCTCTCTATAACGCCATAAAATGCACAGTCCCTTCAGTGTCGTTATTTGGAGTTTACACTGTATTTGTTAAGATTATTATTTTTCACGTTAATGAAACGAACTATGTAGGTATCTTTCACATTTATAATAAGAGTATAATTTAACTTACCACCGTTTTAAGCGAAGTAATTAGCGAAGCCGGTAAGGATACCAAATTCTTCACAAGGACAAGCTGAGCTCGTCGTAAAAACAATCACAAAAGTAACACTAGTCGGGGTCTTTGCAAGAGTAATCACAAGGTCCAATAACACAAGCGGGGGTCTATGCAAGAGAAATCACAAGGTCCAATAACACTAGCCGGGGTCTTTGCAAAAGCAATCACAGGGTCCAATAACACAAGCCGGGGTCTTCGTAAGTATAAACGTAAATCCAGTGAAAGGAAGAGATCGTAGGAAACATCCGATGTCGAACACTTCGAACACTGATGTAAGGAGCTATACTAATGTTAAAGACTTGCTGCCCGTGGTGCAATAAAACGTGGGAATAGGACGCCGCCTGTTGCGCTCTCTGTTACAGACCTTACGGCAGGCATGGTAACGTCCCAATGTGCGGCTCACCTAATCTTTTTATGACACTCGGGTTTGTTTTATTACCAAAAAAATAATTGGCAAGCAACTGAAGTAAATGGTATTCCTACTAGGGACTTTATTTATAAACGATCGCCAAACGTATCTAATATTAGCAGTGCCCCGCGGTTTTACCCACGTCTTACGGGAACCATTTACTTTTTAGGGATAAAAAGTAGCCTATAGCCTTCCTCAATAAATGTGCTATCAAACACCGAAAGATTTTTTCAAATGGGCCCAGTTATTCCTGAGATTAGCGCGTTCAACCAAACAAACAAACTCTTCAGCTTTATAACATTGGAATAGATCCTGGGCAGGGTTTTGTCTTCTTCCGATGAATGAAAAGATATTGGTGAAAGAGAGAGAAGGAAACAGATCCGAGTTACACAACAGCTGATAAGCGTTTATAATTAGGTACCTAAAGGGGTACATTATAGGTAAATATTTTATGCAATTTATTTTATCTTTTTTGTTCAACCTAAGTGCCAAGGAATAAAATAAATGATAACTTATAAAAAATATTCTATATTTTATTATTGGCATTATAAATGTAGTAAATTGACCTAATAATATAAAAGATTGAGAACTGCTGGAGATGAACACGCCTGGTATGTTCGCGGCATTACATAATAGATTATTTTTGATGAACCTTAAAAAAATATCAGATCCTGGAACCACTTCAGAATACTTTAGCTTACGGCAGAAAGTTTATGCTCAGAGTCTTTCGGACAATAATATTGTCTAATCTTTGAGATATAGATGAAAAACGGTGAGCACGCCCGGCGTGCTGGCGGCATGCAGATAAGAATTAGTGTGGACACGCTAGGCGTGTCAATGGCACTGAATGTGAAAGTCAGTCACACCGCACGCGCCGGCCGTATCAGCTGATTTGATTGACCCAACTAGACTTCTTTCTGTGGGGACGTGTTTATTTCAAACATTCCATTAGCGGTGAGGATCTAAAAAATGGAATAATAGCTGCATTTGACGTAGTGAAAAGTGACTGTAGTATTAAATAAACTTAAACGACAATTACAAAAACGTGCATTATTGTGTATCGAACAAGGTGGTGGACATTTTGAAAATGTCATTATAAGACGACGCCGCAGGAGTTGATAGGAGTCTATGAGGATGAAGAGGGAAGAAACCAATTATTATCAGACCTGTAAGTTACCTACAGTAACTAAATTTAAATGGTTGTTTAATATTTGTAAATATTTTAATAATTCACAGCTTTTAAACACGCAGTCTTTTTTGTTTTGTTGTATTATTACTTAAGTCCGATTTAAACGTATTATGTAGATTGTAGGTACCTAGTTAACTTAATTTTATGTGAATGATTTTTAGTGCGCGCCCAAACGGAATAATTTAGTAAAGCTCTTTAGTTCATACAATTCTTCACAACCTACTTAATAAACTTATGCATTTTACTAAATTTTAATTAAAAAATGTCTGCTCAAACGTGTTAAGTGTTATGCCCCGCCCATAGAAAAATGTCTAAATCACTTGTTTACTTGCGTACAAAATTTGAAGTAGGTACTAAATTGTCCGTTTACACCTATTAATTTACTTAAAATTTAGTTATCTACATATCTACTTCTAAACAATAAATATTTCAATAAATAGGTATCTTATCATTTTAATGCCAAAACGATTGACATTGTATTAATTAAAATGATTCAAAGTCGACAGTCCAAAAGCTGTAAAAAGTGATTGAAAGAGGGAATCATAATTTGTTTTTGAAACAATTTATCTTAGTACGATTAACTATTATTTTAGGCATATGTAGGTAATAATAATGTTTATGTTCAATAAAATCTTTGAATCTTTACCTAATTGGATGTGTTCAGTAAGTGATACGAGTATAACACACCTACCAATTAAATGAAATGAGTACTCAGGTAACAAACATGTTGTGTTTAACAATGTCTAATGTACAATGTCGAATTCGTTTTCGTCGCATCAGCTGTTATAGCCGCGCACACGCCGGCCCCGGCGGCCCGCGTTGTGGCCTGTGACGTGGGTCTCACTCTCATGTGTGCGTTAGTCTGTATGCTTGCTTAGAATATCATGAACATTCTTATCCCTCTACGAGAACAACTAATTTCTTGAATAAACAATTATTAAGCTAATAAAAAACATTTCAGTGTAGGTATTATGATTAAAACTGAATAGGTATTCTTATTGGGGTGTTTAAGGGTGTACGTCATTTATGCATTCAATGTAGTGAAAAGTGACACTGTAGTAGGTATTAAATAAACTTAAACTTATTACTGTCATTGTTAAATAATTTTGTTCTTTAATTTGAGGTTTATTAATCAATGAGTTCAAAATTGTTCACAGTCTACAGTACAAAGCCTGAAAAATGTGATGGTAAGAGAGAATCATAATTTGTTTACTATTTTAATCTTCGTACCATTACCTACTACATATTTTATGTAATGATCGCTCGATCGCTAATAGTCTGCTGTTTCCGTCGGGGTGTACCTCACACACACGCGCGCACCGACCTCGTAGCGCTCGTTCGCTCTCATGTGTGCGTGCGCCGCTGGGTAGAATGTTCACACTTTTCGTTCGAACTGAGTATAACTTATTTCATAAATAAAAAATTATTAAGCTATAAAATACAATTAAAAATACGTGGAATCGATTCAGTTGCCGGTTTCGATCACTGTACCTTCTTAATTAGCATATGGATCTATTACACCGTGTAGACGCCATTTCTTTCAATGGAGTGTCAGTGGCTGACCATTGGAAAGTCATAATGACGCCATTATATTAGTAGATTACTTGTCAAAATCAACAATTATGAAATCAATGATAGACTATTCTGACACTATTGTAATAGCAGAGTTTAACGCCCTGCACCCTAATTCACGTAATTTAAGAAGTTCGATTGCAGTGCAGTTGCAGTAACGTTCCGATCAAAATAAAACTTTCGTTATTCTCTTAGCTTTCGCGAGCGCTATCAAACATGCTCACGTCACGCGAGCGCTAGTCAAACACGTTCACGTCACAAATAGATATTCTGTTGATGCTCGTCAAGATAGCGTGTTCGTAACGAGATCGCCAAGCTAAAGCGCGAACACGTAGGCTAACGGCGAATCCATAGGCCTCGTCTGGAGGGCTCGTCCCTCCTTAGATTTTATCCTGCCGAGTGCTAGGTGTCTGTGGCTCTCCAAATACACCATTAATTCCATCTGTCTCATAGATACACACTTTCTGGGTGTTGAAGACATTCTATAAACAGAAAAATAAAAGGTAATGCATTCTCACAGAGGTACTTAGTGGTTAGCTAAACTTAGAAAACTGTAAATTTAATATGTACCTACAATAAAAATCAATAATCTTAATAACCTTATATAATTTAAATGATATTAAGTTCTCCAAATCTTTCCAAATGAAACATTTTTAAACAAAAAGAAAATAAGCAGTCGCAGTCGGCTCGAACTTTGGCGCACATTTTGTTTTTCACCTTCTGATCCAATGTCCTCAAGTTTGAGCTTTCGGCAGAAGTTGTGCAAAACAGCGGTAGTAATAAAAAGCCCGGGATACACTAGGGGGCAAATGAAGAAACATGTTGCGGAACATGTCTCTCAACAACTACGCGGGACACTTCCGCGACATTTGGCATGGAACATTTTGTCGGCTACACTAGTCAGGTGTTTATAGAAATGTCGCCCGAGGAGGTTGTGGCTATTAGTGCTGCGTACATAGTAATTATATCGAGTGTGTTGAAACGTAGAAGAAAGAGAAGGTGGTGGATGCGGAATTTCTTACTACAACGAGAAAGAAGAGTTAATATTCTAAGTGATCTCCGAATGTCTGACGGATCGTTTGTAAATTTTACTCGAATGTCATCGTCTGATTTTGAAACTTTATTGCAAATGATCGGACCTTCCATAGCCAAACAGGATACAATACTACGGAACGCTATTAGTCCTCATATCAGACTTGCCATTACATTGAGGTACTTGTCGACTGGAGATTCTTATGCTTCCTTGTCGTACACTTTTCGAGTGTCAAAACAACTGATACGTAAAATAGTACCAGAAGTTTGTAAAGAACTGATAAAAAAATTGAAGATATTTGTAAAGGTAAGTTAAAGACAATGCCATACATTATTAAATTGTATATTTATTTTCAGTAAAAGAAATTTTAATCTATAACTTGACAGAGTACAAGATAGTTATAGCGACCAACGTAAATTAATTTGTATTAGTGTCATTAATTCTATTATTGCTCGAGGAATCCATAGTTGCAAGTATATTTTGTATAATATGCTCTTCAGAAGGCTCTGGGCTGATATCACTGGATGCAGTGCTATAGCCCTGTTGCACAATTGGCTGGCTTTGATTATTATAACTTGTACGGTATTTTCCTAAGCGTGCATCTAATGAAATATTATTAATATAATATTTAGCCATAATTACACTGTATTCGTCATTTAATGCACGTAACTCAGTTCCTATGTACTTAGGGTTGCCAACATTTCTTCAGCAAAATATAGTATTTTTCAGGCGAAGCTATGAAAAATATAGTACACTTAAAAAAAAAAAGTATTTTACGGAAAAAGCAAAAAGTAGACGAAGATATATTTGTTACTTATTTTTATAAAAACTATATTTATTTGCACTTCTTGCATTTTTTAACAATTTTTTATCTAATATAAAAGTGTCATAATATGCTTTATCACATTTAATGTTTAAATTAATGTAAATTAAAAGCTCATTTTTAATCAATGAGATATTAGGTACATCTGTTTCTTTCTTCTCGCCACTTCGAATTCATAACCGAAAATATCCTTTCTGTGAATGCAGAAGTGGCGGGTATAGAGAGCAGGAATGAAATTATTTTATATAAATTTGGTAAGTTATTTTCAGTATTTTTTAAAATATGCTGCCATTTTTGGCTTGTTGTTTTGTCAGTAAACTCACTACAATCTTTTACTTTTGCAAAGATTTCATTTAATATTGTTATTTCAGAGCAAAGTTCATCCATGTCGATACTCAATTTTTCTTTTAAATTTAGAACTTCTAATATCGCCTCATACTCATTAAATGAAACCTCCTGCTTTAAATTAATTTTTTGGATTTTGCATAACCAATTGCTTTCACTAAAATCAAACCATTTATTGAGATAATCTAAACATTTATCAATAAAAACCAAAAAATTCTTTTGAATTTCATAATTTTCTGTAGGGGATTTTGCTTCTAAGGATTGCAACATTTTTTTGGTTTCATAACCAAAAAAGGTATCTTTTTTACGTTGTTCTAGTGCAGATTTTAAAGTTGACATAATATTATACACATCTAAGACTGTGATATTATTGCCTTCAAGTTGTTTAACAGTGTGGTGTTTAGAGGGTCAATAATACACACATTTTACTCTGTAACAGGTAAGGTATGTATGTATAGACAAAGCGCACGTCTGCGCTGTACTCGGCTCGGCCGCCAGATCCAGACTGCCGCTGTGCACATACACTACATCCCTTCTTTATTTTATAATAATTGGTTTGGTTTACAAACACTTTATGAAAGTCATGCAAGTTACGCCAATGCTTCAACAAGGCCCTACTGTGAGAGGGCCCGGGAGAAGAAGCAGCAAGAAACTACCGGGTTGGTTTTTTCCCTGCTCACAGTTACAAATAGCACTTATCATCTATTACAATCTATATTCATAAAACTCATGTCCAAGCAGACTTGTCTTTAAATTAAAATAATCATCTAGTTCGTAATATCCTTTCGTCACAAGAATGTGAAATATAAGTTTTAAATTTAATGTAAGGCATTTCTGTAAATTTATAAATTATAAATATATTGCAAACATCGAGATAGTATAGATCTGACAGTAACAAATTCTTTAATATCCAACGTGTATTTTCTTTGTGTTATTCATTATCACTATTGTTGTTTACCATGTGTTTCCCATTTCTGTACATCGCTTTCACCATCAAAACTCACACCTCTATGTGAGGGCAGGGTTAAAGTTTGGTGTCCATCTGTTAGCCTCAGGTACTTATTATTCATCTATATATTTTTCTATAAGTACCCAATTTAGGATCTGTAACTCCCTTTGTACTGTCCACATATTGTTTCCCTCTTTTCTTTAATTGAATTATAGACCTGTCAATCCCTGTCTCTCACATTACTGTCTTATTGAAATTTCATATTTTATTGAAAGCTTCATAAAAAAAATATCTTACTCGCATACTAAGTCAATTGGAGATACATATAACAAATATAACTCTTGTAAGTACATCATAATTGTATGTTTAACAAACGTCAAATGTAGCATTGGAGACAGATTAACCCGAGCCATGCACCACAGTCGTCTACTTCAATAAAGTAACAACATAACATCTGAAAAAATCTCGAGTAAGTCCCTCTATTGCTACGGCTCTCCTAGCTGATACGCACACACACAAATACAACTACAAATTTCTTTCTCGAGTCTCACTCTCCATCTCGTATCAGTATCATTCAGTATCATCATTATTTATTACTCGACTGGTACATGACTTACAGGCATTTCCCTAACAATATCTTTGTTTCCAAGACTAAGTTAGAACAAAACTTAAATGTTTTTTGGAAATCTCTCAAATACAGCAAAAGTTACTATTATTATTATGATTTTAGCCCTGTTTTTTTTCTAAGGTAAGAAACTCAAACAACACTCTTTATTTATTTCAAGTACGTGTTGGTTGCTGCTATGCTCATAGGTTAGCATCGTGGCTTTATCTGTAACAAGAGCAACACAAACCAGAGCATCTTTTTTTTTTGTTTTAAAGCTCGACCCTACCTGAGCTATCGTTTAAATTTTTTGGGGGTACTTCATTTCATGTTGAGGGTAGGCCACAAAATTTGGAGGTAGTTCGAAATTTTCAAACGTAAATATTGAGAATTTGAGTCATTTAACGAGACTTAATTCATGATATCAATATAATTGTCTACAGTTTAGACAACTCACTCCGCGCTTATAACGGTCAACTTTAAGCAATTTTCCTATGTGACATTATTTCCATTTCTTGTCACTAAGGAATTCAAACCACTGGCCACCTATTCATTTAATACTTAGCTATTTTATTCTACCAGTATTTACACTGTTAAAGTCACAGGGATATTTAGAATAGGAGCGATAGAATCTCTATTAATTTTAAAAAATAATTGCTTGTGAAACTACGATCACAGCTGACCAATTTTATTGTATTTTTAATTATCATGCGAACTTGAGTATTTTCTTCATTATCTTAACTCTTGGTTCACTATCAATTTACCCAGTTAAGTAATGATTCTCTGGGAATTTGGTTAACCTGTCATGTAAGAATTAGTATGTAATTTAACGACTTTTAAGTTATAGTTTTTATTATTCACCAAAGTCATAGGAAAACGAATTCAGATCACCTTTGCTTCCCAGGGGAGTTTTCAATCGTTGAACAGCACTCTGTGTGAGAATGCTTTGTGAGTTGGCACTCCTGCGTGCACGGTCACACCCACTTACACTTACATTCGACTTATTGATGTGGCCACTCCAGCTTCTAGATGGAGATCTAGTGCTTCCAGCTTCGACAATATCAACGTCACTTTAAACTTGATAGATCTGTAATACAGAAATATACGACGAGCCTCGGACCGGATTGTTTTAGAGATAAATCTCTAATGTTGCTTCTTAGCACTGTCATTCATCACATTTTTTTAGTAACCTATTGGCTAAGTCTGACATAAATAAATCGAACCAGTTTGTTAACGCATATTCAATAATTACAGTATGAACCTTGCCCTTGGTAGTTACTGTTATTGTATAATTTCGTGAAAAGTATGGAAGCTGATTAAAATAACCTTTTGGTCATTAGCCATCACTTGCGTATTTATGTCGATTTTACATGAAAAGAACGCAGAGAAACACCTAAGGTGTTGTCGTTCTGCAGATGGTTCAAGTTGGATGCAAGCCGGAAGCAAGAGTTATCTCACTGAAGGCCTGTCATATTAGTAATAAGTTGTATCTACATAAAATAGTTGAGTACAACTTCGTGTTTTATTGGACTAGCCCTATTCTATTTCTCAGTGTCTCATTGTCTCTTTACTATGGAGACAAAATCATATGACATATTTCCTTTTTTTTTTTGGCAGCTCAAAAATATTACCATTTACATTGCAAGTAAAGATATTAGATAAATCTTCTGAGTCTCTAATTGTTTATTGCCACATGGATGAACCTTTATTTTTCCAATAATAATAATATATCCAATAAATTATTGCGGATTATATTATCTACGAATTGCAAAAAAAAAATGAATATAATTATCATAAAAGTCGAGTCCGTTACCATGAACTCATAACTGCTGTCGTTTGTCATCATGTATCATAATCTGCTCAAACATGTGATACATTTATGTGAACGTATTATGTTCACATAATACATAATATTATACTCTTCTGTAATGTATTATTATAAAATAATGAATCGTCAATGACGCAAGCATGTCACTGTACATTACATACGTGATCAGATTCAAATTTACTTCAAAAGAAGTTATGGAATGTTAACACATTAATGGAATAAAATATACCATACCAATAATAACTGTCTTACTTTTGATTCCTTACACACTTGAATCCTGATGCCACATTATATCTTTACTTGGTATTTGCGTTTCATATTGATTGGGGTAATTTTCTGAAAACCTGCAATTTGTTATTTCATCCCACGATTTCATATCAGTGAAATGTGGCCGATTATGATGGGAATCATCTCCATCAGACATCTCAAATGGTGTCTTATGAATCATATCCAACAGACATCTTTGCCTTTCAATGATATTCATAACGGCATATCCATAAAATATTAATTTGTAAATATTTGCAGCCACTGTGTATGTGCATGGCTTTTTACAAATGTAACATTTTTACAAGTGTAACCTGATTGCGTAGCCTTAAAACATTAATTAATAAAAGTTTGCGGGCACCGTATATGCATGGCTTTTTACAAATGTAACATTTTTACAAGTGTAACCTGATTGCGTAGCCTTAAAACATTGATTTATAAATATTTGCGGGCATCTTTTATACATGGCTTTTCCTTATGAAACAGTTACATGACTGCGTAGCCTCAAAACATTGATTTATAAATATTTGCGGGCACCGTGTATGCATGGCTTTTTTCTTATGAAACAGTTACACGACTGCGTAGCCTTAAAACATTGATTTATGATTATTTGCGGGCATCGTGTATGCATGGTTTTTTCTTATGAAACAGTTACATGACTGCGTAGCCTTAAAACATTGATTTATAAATATTTGCGGGCACCATGTCCGCATGGCTTTTTCTTATGAAACAGTTACATGACTGCGTAGCCTTAAAACATTGATTTATAAATATTTGCGGTTATCGTGTATGCATGGCTTTTTTCTTATGAAACAGTTACATGACTGCGTAGCCTTAAAACATTGATTTATAATTGACAGTATATATTACGGTATATTATACATATACCACTTGTATACAAAATACATTACAGTATAATGTATAATGCTCATCAACTCGAATGACTTGCCATAGCAGCAATTCAATATATCGATTTGTTTGGCTTATTCCTCAGAACTCCCAGTCAAGTACCTATTATACTCCGTACCTTCATTTATTTTATGACAATTGTGGTAGTTACCCAATAAGTCGCAAACTTTTTTCGCAATTTGTTTATGTTTTAGCTATAAAAGCCTTACAATATCTCTGACATTTTAGACTGAACTTTAGTATTCTCCATAGTACATCCATCTTAAATTTTAATATATCTTTAATAGGAAATACTCATTACATTGAATAACTACCGCAAAGGCTATACTTCAATATCTTTAATAATTTGGTTGAACATAAAAATGTTCCACGTCACTTTACCCAGAACTTTTGTTTTTTCTTCCCGAAACAGCCATCCTTGAGCCATAACGAAAATTTTTGAATCAAACATAGTCAAATCGGTCAAGCTAACAAGAAACACTAAAGTTCATTTGTATTTATACAAACAAGAAGCAATGATATATAGAAGCAATAATGACAATAATAACGTGCTTCTTTCGGGCACTTTTTGTATACAAGGTACAGTAGCATTCTCCTTACGGCTGTCTTTAAATTTGCGTATTTACTAGTGATGGAAAATATCGCTACTTTTATTTCACTATCATGTCCGTGAAGTTATTTATTTTTGTCACTGTTATATCACCCGTGACAAATCACGACCGTTACATTTTATCAGTGACGATATTGTCACAGTGGGTGCATTTTATTCCGTCTGTTACATGTCGCAGTGAATTACAAGTACCTACATAGTTCAATCAAAACCTTACCCTGTTTGCAATAAGACTTATTTCATTTGAAGTTTTTGTAACGTCGCGTTAATTAAGCAAGTTGAAAAAATTTAGTCAAACTAAAGTCTAATGACGTTGAGAATAAGATGCAATTTCACTTAAGCAAATTCTCTCTTCTAGCTGGTGGCACTGTGTCGCTCTTGCTCACGCACGGCTCAAGTCACAAATGTTGCTTTCTCTCTTTCGCAGGATGGAATTCTGTGAATTATATGTAGCTTGGCCGGTGGCCGGCGTTAAGTGACAGTAAAGGGAATACTGTGGTGGAATCACTCTCGCGATAAATGTAACGGACGGTTTCGTTGCATGTCACTGGTGTGACAAATGAAGTATATTGTAACAAGTGATATATCCAGTGATAAGTGAAATGTGCCATTCCTAGTATTTACGGTCTTGTTTAAATTTGCGTGCCCCTTTTGGGTCTTTTTGTACTCGAGGTACATTAATATGCTCCTTACGAGTCTTGTTTCAAATTTGCGTGCCCCTTGCAGGCCTTTTTGTACTCATGGTACATTAACAAGCTCCTTACGAGTCTTGCTCAAATTTGCGTGCCCAATACGGACTTAACACTTGTAACGGGACAAGTGGGATAGACCTGTACAACCTGCGTGAACCTTGACGTAGCTATAGTTAATTATTTTATCAATATATTTAATTTAATATTGGCTTTAACGATAAAAATATTAACATAATTGATGCTTCAATATTACTACGTAATACGGATTGTAAGGTATAATAACTTTTTACATATTATGTGCATATGCACAACACACTGCTTGTAGCTACTTTACAGGTTCTTCCTTAATATGGTTGTATAGGCATGATCGTTAAGTGAACTGTATTGGCGTGATCATAATAATTCTATTGAACTGCTAATTAATAAGCAAAATTACATCTAAAACTTGTTAAGATACTTATAATCTTTTAGATTCATTGCAGAATGGTATTTGAAATTATGAAAACATTAACCACAGCATTATATTAATAAGTGGGGTAGATTCTTAATCGTTTCTTTCTAAGTTATTGTAAGGGTAACGTGGAGTTTCACGTTTTTATTAATTACCCACCAAATACAAACAAAACTTAGGATATTGTTATTGTGATGCGGTAGCTTTATTTGAAATAAGAACGAAATAAATTACTCTTTCACATACTACAATTTCCTACAGCAATATCATAGGAAATGTATGGTCTATTTGAAATAATTACTTGAGGCATGGCCCTTTGTAAACAAAATGATTTGCATGGCCTTCGAAGTATTTAATTAGTTTTGATGCTTAGACAACCATTTTCTGTACAAATATGGCAGTGGTACTTTAGTTGCCGAGTTCTTAAAACGTTAACACTCAAATAATTGTTACTTAAGTGAACGCAATTAGGTATCCCCACATATAAATTATGTGGTTGTAATGTAATAATACACTTTACTTACTCAAATACGAATATAATAGAACATATTCGTAAGGAATTTGCCTGCCCGAACGTATGCAAGCAAGGGCATTACTCCTTCTTTTCTTCCAACAATGTTTTGGTAATTCCTTATTGGTTTTTTCCGACGTCGCCACTTGTGGTGTTTAGAGGGTCAATAATACACACATTTTACTCTGTAACAGGTAAGGTATGTATGTATAGACAAAGCGCACGTCTGCGCTGTACTCGGCTCGGCCGCCAGATCCAGACTGCCGCTGTGCACATACACTACAAACAGCTTTATGAAAGTTATGTAAAAAATGGCATATTGTAACACAGCGACTTCGATTAGCTTGGGCTGTCGTTAATTGCTTTTCACCTTGTAATAGTGATTCTGGCATATATAGTCGATAACCACATCCTTCTAACATATGCATACTGTCCCTGAAACCCCTGTCTAAAATTAACACATCATCATTTCTGAAGTAAGACCTTAAAGCAGAGCCCTCACGAAACAGACCAGACATTATCTGAGCATCAGACGTAGTTGCTTCATATGGGCCAAAACATTCAACAATATATCCATCACACGCAACTGTCATAAAAGGTTTTATCAAGTTTCTATACTTATGCAAAGAATAACTTTGCTTTTGCAATATATAGTTTGAGCTCTTATGTAAATATATGTAAGTGCCATCACAAATGACAATAGCATTGCTCTCATTTCCATGTAGCCCCGTAGGTATCAAAAAATTATGTTGCAATAAGTCATCCCTACTTAAATGATTAATTCCTAGATATCTAGGAACAAAATCTTCTATTAAAATCATTCTTGTAGCGCGGGAGTTTTAAAATTACAAACGAATTTGATTTCATTAGTTCCCGGTAATTTGCTTAGATCCTAAAGATATTATAACGATAAGGCATCGCGGGTGTAATAGCAAATCGAGGAGTCCCGCGGATCGCCTGATTTCTACATCGGCCAATCAGGGCGATGCGCGGGCACTCGCTCCTGTGTCAATTGGTCAATTTGCGTCCTCTGCTATCCTGTGTAAAATGGTAATAGGAATAAGACGGAGGCCCGCCAAAAAAGTAATATGGCGTGGCGTCTTACAGAATTCGGTTGATTTTGTTTCATAAAAAAGTTAACGGCTAGCCGCCTCTGATTTATGTTGTTGCGAGTGAATTCGGAGTATTGTATGCAATCCTGTGTGTGTGTAACGCGAAATAAACAGTTTTTGAACTTAAATTGCAGTTTCTGTGTTATATTCTTACTTTATTTAATAAGCCTTCAAGCGTTCTACGAGGGACTTGAATTAAAGTCGAAATTCTATCATCAGAATCTCCAGTTCTCATTTTTAACAGAAATGTTGCTAACGCTAATTCCCCTCTTCGCATTTCTGTTATTCGAGGGATTTCATTATATAAAGAATATAATTTTTCTTTAGTTATTCCCATCCAATATTCAAATATTATATCATCCATTTCTTGAATATTTTCAAAGTCCAATTTGGGATTAAATGTATTATCAAAAGAAAATACATGCTGTATCATATCGGCTGAAAATGTTGCAATGCTATTATCTGATTCATATAATGTCTCCCATATATTACCCATCAAATGTTCCCTACAAATACGAGCAAGTTTAGGCATATAATATCTATGGGTATTTATAATTATCGCACGTAATTTGTCAGAAATACTATGCAGTGTTGTGCTAACGCAGTTTGGAAATACATAGAGTTTATTGGAATTTGCAGCTCTCCTGTAATCAGGTAATAGTATTTGTATATTCATAGGACGCTCTGCGCTATCTTCCTCTTCAACATGAATTGGCTGTTGTGGTGTAATGGGTTGGTCCATTGTGCCTTCTTTTTCCACTGAAAGTGGTAGCACCCGTGATTCATCACTGAGTTCCTACGGCAGGCTTCTCTTTGTGTGCGTAACCAACATGCATGGCACACTCTGTCGGAAGCTGATACCTGTAAAATATTGCAATTGCATTAAATCATACCTAACAATAATATAATGAGTTACCTATGCATACTAAAGTAACTGATTAGTACATATAGTTATATGTACAGATGAAAAAGAAAGAATAACAGATTTTCTCAAATATCTTCCATAATCTATATGGATGATTGTTTTCTATTAAGCATTATAATATAATTACATAAAAGTGAAATGAGTATCCATTACCAGTTGTCTTGGGTGTGTGCAGGAAAGAATGAAGCGTCTGTTTTGGTGTTGCCACCGTGGCTACCTCCACTACAGTCTCGTCAATATTTATCGTTTCACCACCACCAATACCATCCCCTTCCTCAATAACATCACCACCAATACCATCACTTTATACTAATCATGTTATTTAAATCACAAAATCACAGCCCTCCATTTATTAAGCATTGTTTACGTTAATTAAATGTGATTAAAGAGTACAGGTTTGTGTGTGTGTTTAATGATTATAATTATTATTGTTTGTGATTGTTTATTATTTTGTATTTTGTGTGCTGGTATTGTACCCGTAAGTAGTCTGATCTTAAAAAAAACAAACGGATAAAAATGGACTGTGGCCCCTAATGATAAGTGAAAAGGACATTTTGCGATAAGGACATTTTGCGAAAAGGACATTTTGCGAATTGGGACATTTTGAGAAAAGGACATTCTGAGAAAAGGACATTTTGCGAATCGGACATTTTGCGAATAGGACGATCGGACATTATGCGAATCGGACATTTTGCGGCTAAACCTTTTTTTTGAGTTAACCGTGGTTTCTAATGTATCATGTAATTCGATGTATGTAATTATACAGGCTGTCCCGTAAGTAGCGGATCAACCGAAGGTGGCAGATAGCTTGAAGGTTGACCTATCATATGTCAAAAAATTACCTTAGTAAAAGTGTCACCGTTTTCGAGATATTGACCATTCTTTAAAATTTAGAAAATTCGGCTCCTTTACCCTACTTTTTCCTGTTGAGTCCACAAATGAGCAGGTATTTTGATAATTTTTTTTTCCTAGAGCTCTCAGATAGTTGTTTTATAATTATCAGTATGTAATATTGTTGAAATTATTAGGGAACGCTGAGAAAATAGCGTCTACTTTGGATATTTTTGTTTTTGATTTTCTTCGACACAACTTTGATGCGAGGTGGTTGTTGATAATTCATAACCTGGTTCAGAAATTAACATAAGTTTAAAATAATTTGTTACATAATGTTAAAAATTAATAAAAGTGTTCGGGTTTCCGTCAAATTCGTGTACAAATTTTAAATTTCTAATTATCTTATTAATATAATAATTTCTTCACACTTATCTTCGTTCGCCATATCTTCTAGAGTATTATCTACACCTAGATTTCTTAAAGAATCGCTAAGCGCACTTCGTGAGTCAGACCTTTGGGGCTGTGCCTCACTTGCAGATCGTGGATGGAAAATTTTAGATGTTAAAGGGGCACAGGAAAAGATATAACAACCAATCCTTAGAAAATTGTGCAACTCAAATTAACATTTCGGTGACACGTTGACTCATCGATGTTCGGATGACGTGGCTCCCGTTGACTCTAAGTTGAAGTAGATCTCCGCCGACTTCAAGTTATTTGTGGTAGTCGATGAAATGTTGAAACGTTATCAGCACGCAGGATAGTTAGGATAGGCACCAAAGATAGTTCTCACGCACTGACTCGACTATCCTACCGACTGCGCCAATTACGTATGTACGGGAGGCACAGCGGGGATCTTTAAATTAAAAGGTAGTCCACGATACAAGATTTTTATTTTAAGTTCTTCAAAGGTGCACTTAGGTAACTAAATTAATTTTACATTCCCGAATTTAGGGTGATGCGATTAAAACTAAGGGCGTCCGCTTGGTCCGAAGTTAGGTAAACGAGAGGAAGTTAGGTAACTGAGTCGGAGCAAAAGACTTTCTTATTAGGTAATACACTGCAGGGTTGTACGTCGTACGTAAAAAAGTGCTCAACAGAAAATAAGTGTCATCTGAATTACATAATTATGTTGATTTTTTAGATTACTGCTTATTTTTTCTATTTTTTTAAGTCGAGAAAATTAATAAGTTTTATTGAATTATCTGAAAAAACTTGGTTACATTTTTATCATAATTATTAACATCAAAAAAAACATCATGGCTTTTCGTAGGATTACGAATAGCCCTTATTATTTTCTTTTGAGCAATATTTTATGCAAAATTAATAATAATTGCTTATGAATATAGGGGGCAGCCCCCGGAACTCTTTACGAGTGGCCACTATGAAATTGGCAAGATGTTGCCAGGCGTCCGAGTTTTCATCGGTGCCATTTTTCACGCATACTATGGAGTGCCGCCAACGATTCATCGGCTGTACTTTTTCGATTTCATCGCATTTATAATATTTTAAGTCGATGAAATGGGTTCCGGGTTTCTCATCAAACACCTGGCGGGAATATCCATTGGCGAGCCTACGCGTTATGTATGAAAGGAGAGGTGGTGGTTTTTTACCAGAACTTGCCGGAACAATGACTTCTTCTTCTTCTTCGCTGTCGCTCCCGAAGAGGTCATGAGCAGAGGGTTTCTTCACGGGGGCGATCGGCTTGAACACAGGCTTCTTCTTCTTAGGAATCGCAGAGCGAGCAGGACTCGCCCTCGAGGTGCTCGCTTCTCTTCCACTCGCGGACGAGGAGCCTCATCGTCGGACGGGAATAATAAGTTGGCATTTGCTCGTTCGTGGGACCTGTAAAAATATAATATATTATTATGGTAGGGCAATACAAAATAATACATAGGATATAATAACACAAAATGTGGGTAAAGATAAATAAAGTTTTTTATTTATTTATTTATTTATATAAACTTACTACTAACATTACAGGACATCCTTATTCGTTAGCAGAAAACATACATAATATTTAAATTACATTAAAATTGATTAATCCTATCACATTGAATCTCATGAAATGTTTAAAGCGATAAAAGTACAATAAAATTAATAGTCGAAACTAATCATCAAGTAATAAAAAACAATAATAATTATATTTAATTGTCAACAATAATAAAAACAATATTAGAGTAATAAAATAAAGTCTAGTCTAGTCCATATAAACTTCAAATAAAATAATAATATTACAATTTGTCAATAACTAAAATGAATGTCAAATATGTCAAATAATAAAACCTAATCATTATTATATACCAAATAAATTATAAAATATTAAATTAGCTCATACGAGACGATTCTAGTTACGACCTTCGCGAACTCGTTCAGTGTGCAACTGAATAAATATATTTTTTCTGCCGTTGCGATGAGCGTGCGCATCGCTCGCGTGAACGGAGCGTCACGCAACAAGTTGGTTCGCGCCTGGGGGAGCGCCAGGAGACTGGGGCGTCGCCGCCGCTGAACCGCGTTGTCCGGTACGCACAAGCTCAGTTCTTTCAGAATAGCTGGGTTGTCCGTTTCACCGCGCAGAACCTTGAACAGGTACGTAGCAAGGGAGACTTCCCGCCTGGTTTCCAGTTTGCTGTATCCTACCATGCCCAAAACGAACAAGGTAGGGTACAGCAACGGATATCCAGGGTATACCCCATATAATTTTAGGTACAGAACTCGTATAAATTTGTTCTGTATTCGCTCCACCATTGCTTTATATTTGATCTCACTTGGAGCCCATATAACCGAATTACACTCCAAATGGCTTCATACAAAGCACGGACAGCATTCAAGTTGGTAAAGCCGTAGCCGTAGCCGTAGCGATTGCCGTGGTATGAAACCAAGGTTACGGTACGCTTTTTTGCATACTTCGGTTATATGTTCTCGAAAGTTGGTTTGATGGGCTGCAGTATACAGTAGGAAAAATTCGCAAGTTCGCTAGAAGCAACGGTGGCACATCGGGAGAGGATAGGATCGACAAACCGCGAGACGTGGCTTGGTATTATCGTAGAAATATTTAAGGATATCAGTTCTCAGAGAAGCTGGAACGAATAATTTCCAATCATAATTTTTATCCGGATATTGTTTTAAATAAATTTTCTTATACAATAAACCATCTTTAACTTGCCAATCTTTATTGAATTCATTTCCATTGACTATTTTTGCTACTTTATTATTATACCAATCATCTTTGTGTTTATCTAAAATACGTATATTGGAATTGCTATCCGTTAGTGCATTAATTGATCTTGACAGCGCATCTGGTACAACATTGCACCTACCCGGTCTATGAATTATGTCAAAACTGAATTGCTGAAGTTTCATGGCCCATCTTGCTAACCTACCATGTGGATCTTTCATTTTATGCAACATTTTTAATGCACTATGATCAGTAACGACCGTAAAATGAACTCCGTCTATATATGACCTAAACTTCTCTATGGCGTAAACTATACTTAAAAGTTCTCTTTCTGAAGTTGAGTAGCGTTGCTCTCGATCGTTCAGCTTTCTACTTAAATAAGATATGGGTCTGTCAGTGTTATTAGTTTTTTGACACAAAACCGCACCAATCCCCTTATTTGAAGCATCACATTGTATGATGAATGGTTTATTAAAATCGGAGCAAGAAATAACTGGAGTAGATGTAAGTAATGTTTTAAGATTAACAAATGCCCTATCTGCTTCAGGTGACCAAGTAAACATTTTTTTCTTTTTACCTTTAGTCAAATCATGTAAGGGAGCTGCTATTACTGAGAAATCTTTGACGAATCTTCTGTACCAGCTAGCAATGCCAATAAATCTTTTGAGTTCGGTGATATTTTTTGGTCTATTATAGTTCAATATAGCCGTAACTTTTTCGGGATCAGTACGTAATCCGTCTTTGTCTATAATATAACCAAGAAAACGTAAGCTAGATCGTGCAAACTTACACTTATCAACATTTATAGTTAAACCGGCTTCCTTAAGTATATTCATGACACGTCTCAAAACTTCTAAATGTTCATCAAACGATTCAGAACAGATAACAATATCATCAAGGTAAGCCCTAAACTTTTCCTTTCAAAACGTGGAATAGAATATCTATTAATCTTTGTTGTGATTGCGAAGCGTTTACTAGGCCAAATGGCATAACTTTAAAATGAAATAATCCCCTACCCAGTACAGCAAATGCCGTTTTTTCCTTGCTGGATTCTTCGAGTTCAATTTGCCAAAACGCTGATTTGAGATCAATGGTGCTTAGAAATTTCGCATTCCGTAGATTGTCTATAATGGATACTACTCTTGGCAATGGATAAGTGTCTCTTTTTGTTATCTTCTTAAGTTGTCTACTATCTAGACACAAACGATTATTGCCATTAGGTTTTTTTACAAGTACAATAGGGGAGCACCAGGGACTATTAGAAGGTTCAACTACTTCGTCTGCTCGTTTGCCTGCTTAAGGTATAAAAAAAAACAACTACGTCTTTTTCTAACATGTCATCTAATTCTCGTTCTATTTCTTTCCTCACGACCGGTGAAAAATTATATTGCTTTTGATATATCGGTTTACTATCTCCAGTGTCAATAGCATGTTTTAAATTTTTTGTTCTACCTAATCCTATGCCTATGTTAGCTCTGATTTCCTCCATAATATTTAAGAGCTTTTGCTGTTCTAAATTATTTAAATTATCTTTAATTATGATTGTTGTAGACTGTTCTGAAATGCTGCTAACTGCCATATTTTGCGAAATACTCTGTTTGAATGCAAAAGATACACCGAATGTGTCAAAGAAATCTTTACCCAGAATAAATTTTTGTGATAAATTTGGCATTAGTAGCATTGGTACAATATGAAATTGATCATTAAATTGAACTGGAACATCAAATACACCAGTTATGCGATGGTTACTTCCATCCGCTGTAGAAATTTGCTTATGATCATGTTTTTGTGTTTTTACACCTAAACGCTTTAAGGTATCACCAAATTCTGAATTGATAACTGAAGTAGTAGCCCCGGAATCCAATAAACCCTCGCAATCAAACCCTTTAGGGCTATATTTCACCGGAACACCATGGCGGCGCGATCAGTTGCGCCACCGTGGTGTCCGTAAGCTACCAAACTAGACACCATACAGACACCAGAGTTGCCACACCACACAGAGACAGTATCAAAATGGACCTTGAAGAGACAGCACTACTGCTGTATCTACGTAGGAAACTTAGAATAATAACGCCTAGAAGTAGCGTCTGAAACAAAACTTAAGCGTAAACGCGTGCCATTTCATTATCCTTGTGTGCATAAGCTGTATGTATCTACGCTCTTCTAACGCACACAAATATATGGCTCCAGTTTTACCATCATCGGGCGTTAACCCACAAAAAATGGGAAAACGTGCTGCTTTGTTATGCGATGATTTGTCATGTGTTTGATATGATCTTTAAATACATAACATGAATATGATTATATTCATAAATATATTACATGTTTTTAATATTTTTTCGCGAAAATTAGTTGCAGGAGACGCAAAACTATAATCTGATTAAAAAAAATTATGACAACTACTATAAAAACCTGTTTGATATCAAATGATATAGGAAGTATCGGTGAATAAGGATTTCAATAATAAAAAAAACGTTTAACATATTGAAATTTAGTATTTATTTAACCATTCTTAAATTAAAGCAATACATTCCCATTTAAAAGCCCTTTAATTGTATCTGTTTCTTAAAAAGTTTTCGCTTTGATTCAACATCTCTCTTAATATATATGTACGAGTATAAGTTGACATCGCTGACAATATAGTTTTACAATTAACCTCTAGGAAGTCTAGGATATAGCTACCTGAATTTTACCTTTTCATTGTTAACCTAAACACCAACTTAACGGCGGAGCCAGAGGCCGCTCCATCCTCAAGCAGTTAGCTTGACATGAGTTAATGCATTTTACATATCTAGGACCTTAGGTACCTTTGCTGGCACAGCACCACGGCGTATTTTTCGCAAACCTTTTTTCGTTGTGTACATATCCTTTTTGTGAAAATGCATTAAACAGATCTTTGTATTTTTAGTAGGATTATACTTACCAACTTTCTTTAAACTCAACATTAAGAACCAACTAAAAACATTGTGTGCAATTTTTCCCCCACAACTAGCAACACTGTGTAGTGATAGGTTATTGTGTTTCAAATTATTTGTTTTTAGTCGATTTACGTACAGAAAATCTATAAAATGTAAGTATTTACCTATGAAATGAAATTTGATCACTTTTATTTTGTTTGTCTGATGTGCTAGAACACTTCTTTATAGTGCAGGCAGTCATTTTGAATTATTTTTCGCGAGCTGTGTTCGACTTAACGTGACGATGAGCACTGACAGCTCGCGGAACAAACTTAGCCAGATATGGCTAAGTTTTAGTTGCGCGTTTTTCGTGCTCGCAATAGGTTTCTAGGCGTTATTATTCTAAGGTAGGAAAAGAGAGTTCAAGACAAAAAGGAAACAGTGGTGGGTTCATCCTTATTTAGCCGATCGCTGTAAGAAAGGACAATTTGTCAACATATACGACGATCTGAGAAGATATCCGGATAAGTTTTTTAGCTATGTGAGGATGTCCGTGAGGTCTTTTGATGAGTTATTGACTTTGTGTAAAAATGATTTGTTGAAACAAGACACAATATTAAGAAAATCAATCAGTCCTGAAGAAAAGTTGTTTGTAACATTAAGGTAAGTTAAAATAAACTATGAACATTTTTAAAGTAAGTTTTATTAAAAAATGTAGACAAACAAACAAGCCATGAACGTTTAAGTGCTATATAGATCCATAAGTGGTTCTGAGTCCTGTGAATCATTTGTGTCGCTTGGAGAACTTGCATATGTCATTGTATTCATAGAATTATATGGAGAATTAGGACTACTTGTAATAGGTTCATTCTGAGAATTCATGTTTGTCCTATAACTCGGTCCAGGATATTCAGTGGCAATCACTTGCCGTTGCGTCGAATAATCAGGATGATAGGTCTCATGACTCACCATCCTACCACCTGGATTAATTTCTGAAGAATTCCGAAAATACCGATCAGTATAATCAAACGTCCTATTACCAGAAAAACCTGACGCATCGTTCAACAAAATTAGCATCTTTATTTTGGTAGCCATTTTAACTGTAAGAGGTAAATTTTTTAATGTGCTCAACAATGAAAGCAGAAATAGCCGATCTTCGTCATCCTCGGCTGTCTGGCGTAGTCTCTGCTCTGTTGTCTCACGGCGTCTTTGTTCAATTGAATTATTTAATGCTTGAATAAAGGGATCATCGTCTACTGCTAGTTTACGTTTGTTTATAACTTTTTGTTTAGGTCGCTCGCCTACTTCAGTGCTCTTCTACACTTTCTTCTCTGATAGCTACTACTTTTTGTAAAAACTGTAACTGCTTAAAATATATGTATTCGCTTTTGCGGTTAGTGGCTCCAGACCCAGATTTAACATTTTTTTGACGTTTGACTTCCCGCGCATAGCATGATCTGATGTACACAAACAGTCACAAAAACAGTCAAATGTCACTATCAAGCACAGTGCATTGAATGGATTCAGTGTTTCTTGCGCGACGATAACCATGTACCGCACTCCACTCCTCCTCCACTTCGGTCGCTGCAGATCTTCAAGTGTTAAGCTTAACTAAAACAATAATATTTAAAGTATGTGAAACGCGAAACCAGACCTTGATTGTTTAAATTACGTATAAACTGTATGAGGGTACCCGGGTACCTCGTCACTCTGATAACGGTGTTTTATTTGTCACTCACATAAGGGTTAAATCAATATTTTGTTGATCGATCCATTCTCTCTCTAGATCAGCTTCACTCACTTCTTCTTTAGTGTCTTCATCTTCTCGGTGACCGACAGTTGATATATTTATTTCTTTTAGACAATTTTCCGATGTGCAATTCAAAACATTGATTATTTCAAGTGGTAAACAATTACCTCTGAATGCTGTCCTTAGTTCAAAATGGTTTAACATTTCTTTGTAGGCCGATTTAAATTGTAGGACATTGGGGTTGTTATTATTTCCCCCTTTTTGCCTTATGCAACAAAAAAAATTCAAGATGATCTTGAGAGAGAGTGTATGTAATATTTTTGTGCTTTCTAAACAAACAATCCTAATAATAATAATCCTAAAAATCCTTTTTTGAACTTACACTCTAAGACTGGTTTCATCTCTCTTTTTATTGTAATTATAGACAAAGCTCCTTTTCGCTTTTTCGTTTTCTTAGTTGTGATTTTAACTTTTAAACTAGTTATATATTCTTTATAATCTTCAAACAGTTTGAATACTTCATCTTTATTCTTTGGGTTCAGAGGTCTTTTTAATCCATATGCTTTGGGATTTCCTCTTGAGTTAAAAACGTCAAAGACATCATTATGCAGTTTTATAAAATTTGCAGTTGGTTCATTTTCGTCAAATTCTGGTGATAAGTCTTTGCAAACTTGCAGAGATTGTGCAACACTACTGCTTAAAAGTTGAGTGTCCAACTTAACTTTCATAGTTTGTTGGCGAAAATTAATGTCACGGCTGGTAAGTTTGTTACCTTCAACGTCTTGCATATCTTGTAGGGGTTTTACATACTTCCAGTTTATTTCGTTACCATTTTTATCAATAAATACTGTTGAAATTGATTTTAATATACATCAAATGAAACCTACAATGCCATCTAGTATTTAAAACTTAAAACTAACAGTTACTTTATTGATTATCTGTGAACTTAATCGTTCAGTTGTAATTAAGCTATCTTCCGGTTGAACGAATGTTTTATGTGATTGTTCCTGTAACCTGTCTTTGCTCTGTTCAATATAGTTCGCTGCTCGCTATAACGTGTTTTATTAGGTTATGGGCCCAGACTCACTTTTAAGTAGTAAAAATAGTGTGAAAAGTACAGTGGATGATTATTTTAGTTGCAATTACGGTGTTGTGAATGTTTGTGACTTTATTTCCGTATTGCGCGTGATTCAAAGTGATCCCACAAAACGCCGGCCGGTGTGGTTGATCGACAGTAATGACTTCCAGTAGTAACTCGTTTATTGCAAATGTGCCGAAATTGAAAGGACGGGAAAACTACAGCGAATGGGCGTTCGCTGCAGAAAGGAGATGTGTTTTTTTGGGCGGGGCCTATGTACATTCCAGCATAAAAATAAAAAAATATACTGATTCACAGAAAAATATTCAAATAAATATTATAAGAGCCGTTCTCTGCAGAGAAATTATTTTCAATAAATTATTTTTGCACACGACAACAATGGCGGTTCCATGGAACTAGTCATGGATATATTACTCTCTCCATGGAACTAGTACACTCCGAAATAGAGAACTGTCAAAATAAATGTAGACTTGTCTGTTGTCTGTGATTAGTTATCTGTACTGTACTTTAGAATGATCACTTTGAAGTTTAGCAAGCAAAGTGTCATTTTTTTCGGTGAATATCGTGAGTGACAATAAATCGACAATGTATGGCTCTTGGAGATATCCACGATTTTGTTTAGATTAATCGAAGCGACGAATTGCACACAATATGATTAAATAATAATAGAAATCCAAATACGAGTAGATCGTGCTTACTTCACTATGCATTTGACATTGACATTCCTAACATGACATTAGATATAACAACTGTCATAAGCAGTCGACACCAACCATACTGTCTCAGTGTTACAATATTATCCAATATTATCCATAAATTGAATTATTCTCGCCAAACCAAGGTGAAATCTAGAATTTGGATAGTAAGGAAAGTTTTGTAATAATATGAGTTATTTCCTACTGAATGTACAGTGTACCCGCCCAGGCGCCATACATTTCTAAGACATCTCCTTTGCTTGTACTCGAGGGAAAACTAGATTTTCTTAAGACTGAAGGTGTTAAAAAATCTGCTGTCGCGGAAGACGCCATGACGAAAGCTAAGTTGATTCTTACCATTGATCCGTCGTTATACGTAGATTTTAAAAGCGCTACTACTACAAAATAGCAGTGGTTGTCTTTACAACAAATGTTTGATGACTCAGGTTTCTCGAGAAGAATCATGTTATTGAGGAATTTAAAATCAATACGTCTCGAAACTTCAGATTCAATGTCAAGTTATATTACTCAAATTATTGAAACAGGACAGAAATTATCAAGAACGGGCTTTAATGTGAATGATGAGTGGATTGGTTATTTCTTGGTTGGCTAGGCGCATTTTTTTTAATGCACAATCACACAATTAGGCGCATGGGGTAATGAGTGACCCCAAAAAAACATTGGGAAAGGAGTGTCAAAAATAAATTAAACTTAATGTATTTTATAGTAATTACTAAAGTTCTTTAATATAATGAACTTTAAGAAACAAAAACATAACTAGAACATTATACTTAGTAAAAAAATGTAACCTCTCTTTACACTAATAATTTTTGGCATTGCCAAGATCAACTTAAAAAAACAATTAATCAGTCTCATCAGCGGATTCTTCTGTCCTGCATCCTACGCAGTAAACCCTCGAGTGTTGCATAGCATTTTGTTGGCACGTTTTTGTCGTCCTTTCTAGGACATGATGAGCAGCGCCCATGCTTAGCTGTCGATTGCTGGACCGTCTGGTCCACATCATGAACTTCACGAAGTCGTTTCTTTGTTGTTGTTGGTACAGCACGTAGTTGTACACGACGTTTCTGGTGATTTTCCACAAGTGCTGCTGCTAATTTCTTCAAAAAAATCCGTCTTGTATGTGTGATACTCTTATCAGTAGGTATTCGCTTTGTGTATGACAAATGCGTTGATGCCAGATATGTTTAGAAGATGAAAAAATACACCCAGTGGCCATCTTTTTGTTCTTCTTCCAACATTATAATTACTGCAAAGTTGGTCATTACAATCTTCACCACTTTTACCTTCTGATGGTTCGGGGATGTCTTGGATATCTTCGGACTCTTCAATTTCGCTTTCTGAATCATGAGCACTATCAATAGCAGTATCATTTACCGTTTCGTCTTCCGAATCCAAACCAGCAACATCTTGCTCTTCATCGGATACTTTCTCCAGCCATTGCAATATTTGTCTTTCGTTAGATACCTATTTCAAATCAGTAAAAGTGAAAAAAAGGGAAAAGGATTAAAATAAACTCAGAAATACATAAAGCAATTACGCAGTGTAAAAATATACACATACAAAGAAAAATAATAAACAATATAGGTATACATATACAGAGTGTCATGCAAGTCGAATTAAATATTTCAGGGAGGCGTTCACCTCGCGATTCTCAGCCCGAATACGTAAAAAAAAACTGACCTTAATTTTTACCCAAATTATCCTTTAAAATACATTAATCATAGACACTGCGCTCAAGATAGCGCCGACCTTATTTTACGATACACGAATGAATTTCGCCGCCACGCCGCGGTCGCGGTCGTCGCCACAAAAGGCACAAAGGTGGCTTTTACAAAGGTGTACTCGCCTTTTGGCTTTTCATAAAAGCCGCACCGCCCGCGCTGCTCACTTCGGCCCTTGGCTGTCCCGCCCCCCCGCACGGCAATGTACACAATACAGTCGTACCGTCGCGCCCGCGCCCCTTGGTCGCGTGTCGTAAGCTTAGCAGTGCCGAGTGCGTGCGATATTAATTACTGGCATTGCGATTTATTTTGTTTGTTAAACAAGTTAATTAACAACCGTTTTAGTGTCTGTGTGTGGACCGGTGTTTTAAACAACTGTTTATTAGGTCCTTACTTTATTGACGGAAGATTTGATAGTGCATCATGAATGATTTATTATGTATTTTAACAAGTGTGGTGGATGAAATGTTAGACAATATGCCGTTAATTTATCACAGAAATATGTATTATCAACACGACGAAGGGCCTGCACACTATCTGGTCAGAGTTCGTGAGTTTTTAAATACCATTCCATTTTTTAAGGTATGCTAGAAATAAATCAATTTTGTTGTTTGCGATGCCTATTTCATGTTGGAAATTTGCTTAGCAGGTACAGTACAGGCTAAGTATTTTTGACTGTCCTAAACCAGGGTTTAAGAATGATGGGAAAATGCACCATACTAAAGTCCGGTTTACACGTATTAAGTAGTTAAGTAGATGACTAAATTTTAAGTGCGCGTCCCAACGTAACAATTTAGTAAAGCTTGCTAGTTCATACAATTCTTCACAAAATGACTTAAGCATTTTACTAAATTTTAACTAAAAAGTGTCTGTCCAAACATGTTAAGTGATAAATCCCGCCCACCTACTTAACAGGAAAAAGAAAATTTTCTAAATTACTTATTTACTTGCATATAAAGTTTTATCTACTAAATTGTCCGTTAACACGTATTAATTTACTTAAAATTTTGTTAACTACTTAATACGTGTAAACTAGAGTCCGACCGAAACTGGTTTTTCAGCCGAAACCGAAACCGAAACCGAACCTTCGGCCTTAGGTCCAGTTTCGGCCGAAACCGAAACCGAAACTTAGGGTGAGGCCAAACGAGCGTATTTTTGGTGCTGTGAGTCACGTGAAATGAGCTGGTTTCATACAAAAGTTCTAATTCAATTCTTTGAAATTTGTATTTTACGCGATTTTACGATTTACGCTCGTTTGGCTACCCCATTAGGGTATTTTTTGAGCTGCTCATTTGTGGACTCAACAGAAAAAAGTAGGTTAAAGGAGCCGAATTTTTAAATTTTACAAAGGTAATTTTTTGACGTTAGGTAGGTCAACCCTCAAGCTCTGTTTTTTTTTTTTTTTTTAATGCTTTTAGCAGGCAAACGAGCAGACGGGTCACCTGATGGTAAGTGATCACCGCCGCCCATGGACATTAGTAACACTGGGGGCGTCACCAACGCGTTGCCGGCCAAGAAAATGACGATAGACCCGCTTCTTGAAGGACCCCATGTCATAGCTTAGAGGGAACACCGATGCAGGAAGTTTGTTCCACAGTTTACACGTACGAGGTAGAAAATTACGTGAGAATCGAACTGTGGACGAATGCCAGGTATCCAGGTGATGTTGGTGAAACCTGGTACCCCGTGATGGTCGGTGTCGAAAACCAACTGCAGGTATCAAGCCAAATAGTTCTTCAGAACATTCCCCATTGTACAGACGGTAGAATACGCAGAGAGAGCCTACATCTCTCCTCAACTCGAGTGATTCTAGTCCGTCTGTAAGCTTGGGATCGTCGACAAGACGAATAGCTCGCCGTTGAATTCGATTGAACGGATCCACTTGGCTAGCTGGGGCTCCAGCCCAAAGGTGGGAGCAGTACTCCATGTGTGGTTGAATTTGCGCCTTATAAAGCATTAACCTGTGTTTAGGCGTGAAGTACTGCTTAGCTCTGTTGAGCACTCCCAATTTCTTTGCAGCTAGTTGTCTGTCCCCTAAAGTTGACCCACTACTTACGGGACACCCTTTATAAGTACTGAAATCTAGCGTGTTTTTTACACATTTTTATTTGTACATTTTTATGTGTACTGCCTTCATTTCGGTAAACTTATCTAAACGTAAACGACAAAATTCGAAAAAATGATGGTACCTATGGATGAACGCTGTTTTTAACCCCTGACGAAAAAAGAGGGGTTTTATAAGTTTGACGTGTCTGTGTATCTGTGTATCTTTATGTCTGTCTGTGGCATCGTAGCTCCCAAACGGAGGAACCGATTTTGATCTAGTTTTTTTTTTGCATGAAGGTGACTTAATCGAGTGTGTTCTTAGCTATGTTTAGTGTATATCAAACTGTCGGGGGTTTTTTAAATTTTAATTTAAGATCATTTAAATCTTAGCCCCATTTTACTAAATACGTCAGTGAAAACCGCATGCAAATCGATTTAGCCGATTTAGAAATTACCCTGAACAAACGCACATACACACAAACAGACGAAAATTCTAAAAATAATTGCTATGGTCTCTTTTGCGTTGACAAATACCGCTCGTGATAGATTTTCTCAAATATCTTCCATGTACAGACATATCGATCCGTTACCGTTTCATTGTAATGGATGATTTGGGATTTAGACTTCAAAAATACTACTACTGAATGTCCTCGCTTTGCTTCCGTAAACCTTTCGGTAAGCCCTCACTCAATAAATGTAAGTATGGGTGAAAATGACATAACGTAATTTATTTATTTGTAAACCGTTTGAAATAAACCAACCACTAAATGTTAACCAAAGCTCACTACAATACGTATGTATTGTAAGTTATAAGGGAGTGGAAACCGCAGGTAAATCTGTTATGTCGTTCCTAAGAGTAGTCAGAACAAATAGACGAAAACTACTTTTTATATAATCTATTACGTCTAATTAATACCCCTATTCAGTTACAATTACATTACCATGCTTGGATATGAATTCCATATCATTATCTATACAGCATTAGACACTATATTATGACCTTTTTTCTACCTGTTGCCGTTATTAATATCGAGCAAAAAGCGGCTAAAATCAAGCGCCAAAGCACCCTGTCAGACGCTCTTCAGATTAATGAACAAATATAATAAACATGTTAAATCAATGACTTCACTTGGAAAGTCAGCGCCCACGGGTTAGACACGAACTTAACCGAACGACGCACGAAAATTCACGAACACAGAGTTTCGGTTTTCCAAAACCGAAACCGAGACTAGATTTTTTGGCCGAAACTGGCCGAAACCGAAACCGAACCTTCGGTCGGTCTCTAGTGTAAACCGAACATAACAGGTCATTCACCTAGTGACCTAGATAACGCGAATGCAACCGAACATAAAAGGTCATTCACCTAGTGACCTAGATATCGTGAATGCGACGCGCTGTTAGGGTGTCCACACGTTTTGAGATTTTTCGTATTTAGTTTGATATTATTATCTCTGTGGTTTATGGGTGTTTTTATTTATTCTTTGTTTATTCGGGCTGAGAATCGCGAGGTGAACGTCCCCCTGAAATATTTAATTCGACTTGCATTACACGCTGTATAAACTAAAAGAAAGCACAAAAGTAAAAACTTACCTCCGCCAAAAAATGTAACGTAACTGGTCGCATGGGGTCAGCGCTCTAGAGAGCAGCGATACGTGCGCACGCGTTGATGTTCTGGACGCGACTTATTTGCGTTCCCCGCGGGGAATGAGGAAGCTACTAAGAGCGTGAGCGCGCTCTAAATACTATAAAACATTTTTTTTTCCATTTCAAGTTGCTCTGACCTCATGCGCCTAATTAAGGGTTAAAACTAAATTATGATTTAACTGGTGAATAATGAATAGTTATGTTATGATATGATAATATTTAAACGTCGTTTGTTACATTTAAACGACAAATGATAGGTATTCCTCGGACGTTACATGTTACGCCAGGAATTAAAACCGAATATGAATATGATTTAAATATGTCTAAAATGTCGCATGTTATACTTAGACACACAAACGTTGGCAACTCGATCGAATATGTTATAGTGTAGCCAAAAAAATGTGGCACGCAGGGGTGCCATTGTAACCAATAAAGCAGGGCTGCCAATTGTAGCCCAAAAAAATTGTAAGTGTGCTAAAGACAAAGGGGTGTTGTGTTTGGCTACAATGATAAGATATCAAAAAACACACTAAAATAAGAACACAAACCCTCCAAGAAAATGTACCCGTCAGTAGGCGAACCTTGCTCAGATGTTAGTGAGCCGATGATCTCCTAATACAAGAAAGAAAAGAATTAAACCAAGAATACGGGCGCCAAGGAGACCATCCCCCTGCCACACAGTACGGATAACAAAGCCGGATAAAACATTGAACTATTAATCTCAAAGCGGGCTTTATACTACAGTGTTGTATGAAAATTTAAGTAATTAATATGGTAAGCATAATAAACTAAGCATGATATTCTGTTGAGGAGTGAAATAAAATATTATAAGTATCAAAGAGTCTTTTATTCCTGCAAAACAGTAAATATAGGCTTGGCATCAAGTTGCTACAAACCGCGCAAAGGCGTGAATTAACAAATACGAACAAATCTCGCAGTATTAATCTAAGTTAAAGTTATTTTTGATATTCTAAATTTAATTACTCGTAAAAGTTGTATTGCATGGTAGAAAATATCATAAATTTGTACCTGTATAGAATTACTTAGGCATAAAAGGCACGTCCTCTTAATGTGATCCCCGTCCCCAACAGTGGACCGCAATGCTGCTTCATCACTGTTATGGGGTTCTCCGAGGTGAGGGTCTCCTCATCTTGAGTTCGTAGTCCAGGCTCCAAATGAAGTTGGGTAGAAGGTATGCTTCGCCCTCAGTAAGGAAAGTGATAATGGATTGACATCAGCAGGTCAAGAAAACCATTATATCAAAAAAAACTTAGTCGCGGAAAGCAGAGTAAATAATCAATAGATTAGGGAATTACAGCGGAATAACAATTACAAAGATATCACAAATGTGACGGCCAAACCACGGGTTCAAACAAAAGACTATAATATATAAATATCTAGTCCTTGTTCATTGTCTAGAAATTATAGGAAGCTTAAGGGGAAATTAAAAAAAAACGGATGGAATAAGGACGGAAAAAAAATCCCATCGTGAAAACTAATGGTGGAAAAATAACCAGTGGTGGAAAAATAGCCAGTGGTGGAAAAATAGCCAGTGGTGGAAAGCTGAAACAATGAGTACCTACACGTTACTCTCATGTAATACATTGCAAAATGCTTTGTTTTACGCATTTCGAATAAGAAATATCCATAATTAACCAACACTCACCGCAGATAGGGCCTTCCATAACCTAATCAATCAACACGCGGTCATCTAGGTGATGCCGGTTTCACGAATTTTTAAAAGAAAAACACATCGCCCCCATCGTGGTCGACGCGGTCATCGCTTTTTATAAGTGGAAATAAGCAATTTGGAACAAATTTACAAGGAAAACTCCAAAATTATATTTTTATTCGCCAAGACACACATTAGTGGGCCGGCTGTCAATTAGAAAAAGAACGATCATAGATCATAGAGGACTAACGACGCTTGTATCATAGATACGTAATGTCTATGCAAGATTGCATAGAGTAATTACTTTTTAAATATGGCAATGTCTATGATAAGTTCTACCAAACATAATTTAATAAGTTTTGTAAAATAAATAAACAATGAAGTCTTAAAAATAGTTTTATTTCCAAAAACACCACTATCAAAATATCTGTATTTAAATTAATAAAATCGAATTAGGAACAAGTCACGTGGTTTCATTAATCTCCAGTCACAACACGAAATTCGCGGAACTAATTAAGCTATATCAAATTTTGAAATTATTTATCTATGGCAAACATGTCAAATGTGTGAAGGTTTAAACAATCTGTGGTAATATGTCAAAATATGAAGCGTTAAATGAATTTCTACTACAAAATAATAACTATGGCTATATGTAACGAGCGATGCAAAAATCGTACGTTACAATAGGAAATATGATATTTATGATGAATAACAAAATGTTTGTTTAAAATCGTACGCGATGTTTATAGGTACGAAGCGGTGTCGAATGTACCGCTCGCTGTTTGATGGCCGGCGACAAAAGAAGTTATGATTTGATGTTGATGTTAATATGTTACTTTTGCGATTTGAAAATGGAAGCCATCGAATATAGAAATTCGGCTCGTCAAGTACCAGGAAATGTTATGGTAGGTATTACCTTCGATTGGACTGTTGATTTTTAAGTATAGGCAAATAGCTTCCTGGATAGGTGAAGAAATGAGCAAAGGAGTGGAAAAAGGTACTTAAAAGTCGGCTGCCTGCTGCAGTCGAGACTTTGGTTCTTACTGGATGTTCTCGCGCCACTTGCTCTTGATGCGCCTGAGTAGGTACCTACTTTGCACTCTTTGATTGATGCACTGATCTGTGTCCAGTGATTTATATGTACGTGTTACACTGACTTTGCCTCGATTTAATATTTGAATATTTGCTTTAATCCGCCGGCCGGCAAAATGGATGATTTTCTGATGCGTAATATGCGTACGCTTCGAACGAGTGCCGAGACGAGAGATTGAGTCCCGAGAGAGTTCTAGATGGCGTTCATTCGTTCGTTGCTTGCGCCGACTCGTTCGGGAGTTGTTCATAGGATAGGGTTGTGCGGATGAATTTATAGGGATGGGAAAGGATTGAATGGAACTAAATGATAGAAACTATTTCAAACAAAACTTCACTAATAATTCCGAATTACAATCACTACTAATTTGTTTTAACTACATTTGTGCATAATAATTTTCCCATTCATCAGGGTAACCTAGATGACAAGGTAAGACAGATTGACTACAATTCGCACAGTACCTATACCTCAGTGACAACATATCGACATATGAAACTCCACAGAGTAACTACTTATGCACAGATAATCTAAACTTAACACCGCAGATAAATAAATTTCGTGGATGAAAACCATGTTATAGCTGGGATGGGATCACTTTAGTTATAGTAACTGTGATGACCATCGTCAGATATTGTCGCCAAGTCTCCTACAATCAGCAAATGGTATTGAATATGTTAATTCCAGTAATGATAGTTCTTTCCGGAAGATTTTGAAGCTGACGTTTCGCCACGAGAGATTGTAAACTTGATATCAGAAGAAATAAAACCAACACTGCGAA
Organism: Thymelicus sylvestris; assembly: GCA_911387775.1. Taxonomy (NCBI): domain Eukaryota; kingdom Metazoa; phylum Arthropoda; class Insecta; order Lepidoptera; family Hesperiidae; genus Thymelicus; species Thymelicus sylvestris. The sequence goes on along the minus strand of OU426887.1, from coordinate 14,149,965 downwards.
GTGGCTGGCTGCAGTAAAGACGTAAATAGTTCTTGTTTTGGATGCATGCTTCTTCTTGTATGCTGGGATCACTTTAGTGATAGTAGCCGTGATAACTATCGTCAGATATTGTCGCCAAGTCTGCTACAAACAGCAAACGGCATTGAATATGTTAATTCCAGTAATAGACAGTTTTTTCCCAAAGATTTCGAAGTTGAAACCTCCCAAAGTTTCGGTAGAAAAATAAGATCTGATGTCCCTAACAACAGGGGACACTCCAGTCAAAGGTGCCTGGGCATGTGGCATTTATACTTCACTTTCCCACTAATTGAGATCCGGGTCATGATACCTTTTTGATTTTTTATTGTTAATTTTATTAGCTAGTTGTTTTTATAGAATTAATTCCTTTATTAGACCGTGCCTACCTCTAACATTATTAAACTTATTTTAATTCTTACGTTCAATAAATAAGACTGATTGATTGTACCTACGTTGTTACTCTAAGAGTCTAAGTAAACAAATACCAATTAAAAACTAATTATTAACTATAAGACATTTTTAAGACTGTGATTGTGATTAAGAAACAAATATAACATTTTTCTAACATAATTCTTGTTATAAAAAACTTTTGAGAATCTCATCAGATATAGTTAGTAGTTAGGTACATAAAGTACATATATAGCTGATTTTCCAAAATGTTAAAAACATAATATTTGTGTAAAAGAGGAAGCAGATGGTACCAGTTCCTCAGAAGAGTTTTTTGATACCATACCACTAAAGGAGTTGAAGAATATTACTCAGAGGCCTAAACCACAGACATAATTATGTACGTAAGAGAAAGAAAGAAGCCAGACAGATTTGGTTAGTACAGCAATATGTGTGTTGAAGCAGATTTCAATCTCTATGAACACCAGATAACATATGAAGAGAATTTAAGTGGTCTAGAATCACAAAAAATTGTCTAAAGCTATGGACGAGGAGCTGAAATCATTCGAAGAAAATAAAGCATGGGAAGTGGTAGATAAGCCAGATCAAGCTACAGTAGTTAAGTGCAAGTGGGTGTTTAAAAAGAAGTTAGATAAGTGTGAAAAGTGAGATAACGTGCCCGTTTAGTGGCGAAGGGCACCCAAAAAGCAAGAACAGACTATACGAGTAAAGAGACATTTTCTCCGGTTTTTCTCCGGTGCTTCGTTTCTCAACCTTAAGGCTTTTGTTTGCATTGAGTGTTAAATATAACTTAGATATATCATCTTGATGTTACCATAGCATTTTTAAACTTCTATTTAGATGAAACTGTCTATCGGCCGGTCTCAATAATGTACTAACAGATGGAAGACTGTGAATAGGGCTACCATTAGTATGTCATCTGTCATATCTGTCAATTTTTCAGCCGCAAAAATTGACAAATATGACAGATGACATACTAATGGTAGCCCTATTCACAGTCTTCCATCTGTTAGTACATTATTGAGACCGGCTGTATATGAACTTACCAGAAAAAATTGTCTGTAATAATAGAGAAAATAAAGTACGAAAGTTGAATAGGGTTTATGACGTGAAGCAATCTGCTCGCACATGTTATAAGGGTGTAGACGATTGTTTATAAAGCTTATAAAAAGTCTTTGTACGAGCCTTGTTTGTCAAGCAGAATGAGAATGTTAGAACATTTGTAGCTCTGTTTGTAGACGATTTTTTATTTTTCTGACTGTTATTTTTGTTATTTTTTTTTATTATGATTGTTTTATTTTGTGACTGAATTGAAATTAAAAGACTTAGGAGAAATCAGACAATGTCTCGGCATGAGGGTTAGAAAACTTAATGCTTTAATTGTAGACCAAGAACAATTTCTTTAACAGTTACTAAAGTTTAATATGGAGAATTGTAACCCAGTAAATACACAATGGAGGTAAAGGAGAATGCCCATTTAGTATGGACAAATGTACTGACTTTTAATATTTTTGTGTCCACGTGTGATACATACAACAGACATACCAACTTAAGTCAATGTTAATCGTAGGAGTTACGAGATTTTCAACAAAATTAGTTTGTATTTAGGTTATGGTAATGTCGATTTTTTAAATTTCAAATTAATTTGACAGACCCCAAACGCTATCTATTAAAGTTCGTAATTATGGAGGATTGAGTAGAAGGAGGGCCATTTCTGTTTATGAGAAGTGTCCGTAAAAACGCGTCCAATTGCGGGTAGCGATGCGGTGCGGTCTTACAACAGCTATGTTTGAATATCTATTTTTCAGACACTAGCGCTGGATGCACTAGACATAACTCAGTAAACTTCGTGAGTGAATCGCGAATTATGGACCGCTGAATTGACTTGCACAAAAATTATAGGCGTCAATCCGGGAAAGTATGTCTCCAAACTAGGCACTAAAACTTCGTCTAAAATATCCGTATATTGTTTGCTATGCATTCGACCAGTGACCTCGGTTAATTAACCAGGTCCGAAGCTTAACCGGCCACTACTTCTAGATGGCAGTATATTTGATTCCAAATATCGAGTGTTATCAGGCCGCCATAAAGACAAACGTCCATCAGCAGATGAAACAAACACTTTTTCATCAGAAAAAATGGCCCTGCTAAAATCATAGTTGAGATATTCTCGAGCAATTTGTAACCGCTGTTGTTTATGGTGTGCACTTAAAAGTGGTTTTCGCATTTTTTTTCCTGTAACGTGTGCCAGCAGTGTTTAGACGACGTCGAATTGTTGAAGACAATAGGTGATATGAAGATGATATTTCCTGAATTCGCACAAATCCATTACTGAGCACCCTGTTCACGATCTGTCTGTCCTGCGCCGAGGAAGTTCTTTATGGATGTCCACTACTTTTACGACTAACAACGTCGCTTTCATCTTGCTACCGATTAAGCCACAAATATACGGGTTTTCTCTGAAAAAATTGCATTTTAAAACCTGTTGCTAGTATTTTCTGTGAGGTCTTCCTGTTGCTACGATTGCTTTAAAGTGGTCGAAACTTTTGGTTAACCATGTAACATCTTTAAAAAAATATACTGTAGAAGATAAGAAAATTATGAAGAACCGGGGGTATAAAACGCGGAGCAAATCGCCTCCGAGTTCAGTTGATATTCAGCAGTTGTCTAGGACGTTACTCTGCCATTTTTGTTGTCGAATCGCTAATTTTGTGTTAATTCGTTTACATTGTGATTAATTAAAGTTTTGTCGTGTAATATTGTTTATTTTTGTTAAAAATCAATAAAATTCAGTTTTAGGTTATAAAAAAAATTGTTTTTAAAAAATAATTTCCTGACAAATATCTAAAATCAGGAGTGGGATAGGATCTACGTGGATTACGTGATTCTATCTTACGGAGCCTTGGTTTTGTTTATTTGTTTAAATAAGTGAACAAAAATGGCAGACCGCGAGTGTCGGCGAAGTCGCCATAGTGATCGTGAACAACGTAGAAGTCGCTATCGTGGTAGTACGCCCGAGGACGCGATGGGCCGCGCGATGAAGACGATTTTGGCGAGGCTTTCGGCTTTGGAAGAGCGGTCTGCGCGACCACATCGATCGCGTGAGCGACATGCAGCAACAATCGCGCTCGCGGCGCAGTTCTCGTCGAGGGTCGCCAAGATCTGCGCGCCAGACCGTTTCACCGCAAGCACTTTTACCGCAAACATTTACCGCAAGCACTGCACTTGTTTGCCATGTTTACTGGCTAGGTTTACTACTAACAGCAAGAGATGTCGCTATGCTCTGAATGTTCTATTTTACAGCATACAAAAAAATATTATTTGTAATTTTATATAGTATAAGCTGAGGCATCGCCTTAATTTCACACGCACTTGTTAATAGATCTTAAATAGTCGAGGTTTCCCAAAAAATAACACGATATTGACATGAATCAATGACACTCAGTTAATCGCACCGAAGACTGATCGTAAATTTTATTTGCTAAATTACACGGTAACATATTGTTTCACTTTAACTGATCCACTAAAAACACAGCATAACTTTACTGTCCCGTTAATTTCACTCAATCATATATAATATTCGTTTAAATATTAAAAAAGAAATAAATTCAAATTAAGAACACGACAGCCAGTGTCAGCTAGCCAAGCTACCCTCCTTTTTATAAAAGAAACACAAAGACCGGAGTAGTACAAAGATCAATGAATGACATAATTATACTACTCAGAACTTTATGCCCACAGGTTAAAGGGGACCTAGCTACACTAGGGATGCGTTTGTGGATCTTTTTTTGCTTTCTTCTTAGCCATAACTTTAACCAGCACATCCAGCACAGCACCGTACCCAGCCATTCTTCTGGTGGCAGTAGTGAAGGTTGGAGTCACTGGAGGTGGAGGAGGAGGGGGAGGAGGGAGTGGGCTTTGTGATGGGCCAGGTTGAACTAGCTCCTCGATTGTAGGAAGTAGACGATGGCAGCCAGGTCTAATGTCCAAGGACTGAGTGTACTTCTTCATTTCACTCAAAACATAGGCATGCCTGAATTGATTATTTCAACAGATATCCTTACTCCTGTGTGTGAGTACATCTTCCATCCTGATTGTAAGTTTCTCCAAAACATTTTCAGAATTGGTTTCGAATATCTCAATGAATGGGTTAAATGAAACCCTTCGAAGATCATCGGTTTCGCACATCTGATGACAGTAGGGTACCACCTCTCCAGATGCACGAGGAAAGGGGTACCCTATTTGTTTGGGGCTAATGAGGCAATTTTCTTCACTGCAACTGAGTACGTGTCATCCTTATACAGATGTAGTCTCGATACAATCAGATTCATAGATTGGGCTACAGTTGTCAGGCCTTCATCATCTATCAAACCACCTTTTCTAAGAGCACTTTCCTTAACTGCATCAGACGCAATTATTCCATGGACTGCTGCCATCACAAATGTCTCAGACTTCTCTAGTAAGTCTCCCATAGTCGTAGTCTCCATCCTCCTCTTTTCCTTTGGAGTACTCAACATTATGGACATCTCTAAGTTGAGATATTTAGAGATCTCAACTAGTTCTGCATCAGATTCTCTAAGCAATCCAGGGAAAATTGTGTGAGTCATCAGTAATGGCAGAGTGACTCCTGGAAATAGTTTCGTCTTTAAATTACCAACAATATTGTGTGATAGGATCACGGCAGCTGAGACTGGTAAGAAAGACTGTGCTAGCCTGGCTAATGTGATTATTGACGGCCCTAAAGACCCAGTCCCTTGCTTTGCGCTAGTCCTGATTCCGTACTGACCACACTTTCTGGTTATCACATCAATGATCTTCCACACTGGGCTTGAACCAGACTTAGGTTGCATGAAAATGACAAAGAAAACGGGACGTGGCATTCGATTCCTTATTACTTTCTGATGAAAAAACCGTTCGAATTAAAATCCTAGCTGATCCTGTTGCGGAGGTATGTATATTTTTCACTTTTTATGTAGTCTATCTCGGGTGCTGATTAGAAAATTATTACATATTACTATATACCCATAGATACATACATGCACACAGAAATATATATAATATATATATGGATATACTATATATGTGCACTATATATAATATATAGATATTGTTTCCACACCATCTATGAGATAAATATCAGGGCGCGTTTTTTTTAAGTGGTCTCCCCTGTAGGCCTAATCCACTGCATATGCATAAGCTACAATTCTTATTTAGTTAAAGTAATAACCGTTTACAAGTGCTGGGAAGAAAACGTAACCACTGCTTTAAATAATCGCTCCACAAAAGATGGATCATCGATTGCGTTTATTTGAAATCTTTCCCAATATAATGAAAATTCTCGGTGGACAGATTCCCCAGCTTGCTCAGCCCACTTGTAAACGGTTATTACTTTAACTAAATGAGAATTGTAGCTTATGCATATGCAGTGGATTAGGCCTACAGGGGAGGACACTTAAAAAAAACGCGCCGTGATATTTATCTCATAGATGGTGTGGAAACAATATCTATATATTATATATAGTGCACATATATAGTATATCCATATATATATTATATATATTTCTGTGTGCATGTATGTATGTATGGGTATATAGTAATATGTAATAATTTTCTAATCAGCACCCGAGATAGACTACATAAAAAGTGAAAAATATACATACCTCCGCAACAGGATCAGCTAGGATTTTAATTCGAACGGTTTTTTCATCAGAAAGTAATAAGGAATCGAATGCCACGTCCCGTTTTCTTTGTCATTTTCATGCAACCTAAAACTGGTTCAAGCCCAGTGTGCTTCGGAACACTCTTCAGTAGAATCTTGGAGACATTATTTCCCCTGATCAAAAAGAGTGTTATTAGAAACACCAAGTCAGTTTTAGGCTCTGCCTTCTCATAAATAGAGAAACTGCCAGTTCCAACTGTCACAGACATTGGTGAATCAGAGGGTGTTGCCAAGTTGGATTGAGCTTTCCTCATAAATTCAGCGACAATCTTGAATGGGTCAAAACCCTGATATGCAACAGCTTCTTTAATTTGTGGAACTGCTGCCCATTCCACGTCAGTAAGCTTCATATCGAAGACATCTTTGGCTTCAGCTAGTTCAGTCCCCAATGCATAGTGTGGTGATATAATTATATAATAATAGAAGAGACAGGAGGAAAACGTGCTGGCAAAAAGCGTGTGTGTTCGCGGTCGTGTCTAGTCTAGCACCGATGACGTAAGGCGTCCGGCGCCTCGGTAGGCGGAGCTTGTCCGATCTGTCACGCAAAGAAAATTCAAAACGTTACCATATAAGGTCGGCGACGCGATGACAGAACGTTCCCTCATAAACAACGCTCTCAGCTCGGGTTTGCTTGCGAATTAATTTTGTGCGTAAATATTGAAAAATCATTATTTTTACTTGAGTGTAATGGCACCTACACTACACCCCGGCTGAGACCGTTGCTTACTACGGTCGATAGTAATTAGGGAAGTGAACGACGCGTCCGCTTCGTGTGGTTTTCTGCTGGACCTTTTCTTTCTTCTCCCTTGTCTGCTCCATTTCGGTCTTTTGTTTGTTGTTACCAGTCTTGGTGTCTTCTGCTGCCATGAATGCTGGTTTCAACGCTGGAGTGATGATTGCTCAGCCAAGTATGTCCACAGAATGCCCTCGATCCTCGGTGAGTCGGGATGAGAGGGTGTGACGACTGATGCGGAGGGCGAGTGATGTGCACTCGAGCCGTCCGTGAAGCCGTCGTGTGAGTTGCTGGAGTGATGATTGCGCAGCCAAGTATGTCCACAGAATGCCCTCGATCCTCGGTGAGTTGGGATGAGAGGGTGTGACGACTGATGCGGAGGGCGAGTGATGTGCACTCGAGCCGTCCGTGAAGCCGTCGTGTGAGTTGCTGGAGTGATGATTGCGCAGCCAAGTATGTCCACAGAATGCCCTCGATCCTCGGTGAGTCGGGATGAGAGGGTGTGACGACTGATGCGGAGGGCGAGTGATGTGCACTCGAGCCGTCCGTGAAGCCATCGTGTGGGCAGTAGCTTGAACGGGGACAGAAAGCGTCTTGGGCTGCGACGTACCCGATCAGCTAGCGTGGCTGGCGTTGCGACTGCGGGGAGATGCTGCTGCTGACCATCTGATGTGAGCGGTGAAGTGAGATGAGGTTACCGGCTGCCACCATCGTCTTCTGGAGGGACATGTTCTTGTAGTCGTGGGTCACTAAATGTGTGTGGGCAGCCTGCCAGCCCATAGCGTTCGAAGAAAGTCATCCGGCATAGCCCCTCCGGTCGCATCCTTTCCGTCCGGCATTTTTCTCGTGTCCGGGTAGTCGTCGGGTCACCAATATGCGGAAGGAAATTTAGAAACTTGAAGAACGAGTACAGTTAACAGAAATTAATTACATAAGAAAAAGCGCGGAAACGTAATAGCAAAAGGCGTCGGGGTCACCAATATGTGGTGATATAATTATATAATAATAGAAGAGACAGGAGGAAAACGTGCTGGCAAAAAGCGTGTGTGTTCGCGGTCGTGTCTAGTCTAGCACCGATGGCGTAAGGCGTCCGGCGCCTCGGTAGGCGGAGCTTGTCCGATCTGTCACGCAAAGAAAATTCAAAACGTTACCATATAAGGTCGGCGACGCGATGACAGAACGTTCCCTCATAAACAACGCTCTCAGCTCGGGTTTGCTTGCGAATTAATTTTGTGCGTAAATTTTGAAAAATCATTATTTTTACTTGAGTGTAATGGCACCTACACATAGTATAGCTCTTTCACTTGATTAGTGGTAAGGCCGAGAGACGTCTCAACACGGGATGTGGCAGACATGATCGGTTTTATTTATTCGAATAAACAATACCAAATTGTACTTCTCCGTCTGTGTGTCGTGGAATGTCATAACGTATAATGTATATAACATGTAATAACGTATTATTGTTTATTGAGCACAGTTAAAACGTTCTCATTGTTTACTTTTGATCTTTATTTCACTTTATTTAATCATAATTGGTAAGTAACTATATTTTTATTTACAGTCTTAAAAATTATTTAGTGTCAAATATTTAATACCGCCATCTTGAACCAAACTTGACAGAATGAACACAGAGTACTTAATCACTACGGAACAGGGTTGCCAGATGTCGCTGAGTGAGAGACCGTACGGTGGGTAAATAAAAGTCGTATTTCCTAAGAAGGCTCCAGAAAAAAAATTTGTACAATTAATTTAATGTAGGTACTAAAACTTTAATTAGTTATAGATGGCGGTCTACAAAACCAAACTGAAAGGAAAGTAATAAGTAAAACTATAAATTAAAATAAAATCTTCTTAATATATATAAATTACGTGTCACGTTGTTTGTCCGCGATGGACTCCTAAACTACTTAACCGATTTTAATCAAAGGAGATGTCTTAGAAATTTATGGCGCCTGGGCGGGTACACTGTACATTCAGTAGGAAATAGCTCATATTATAACAAAGCTTGCCTTACTATCCAAATTCTAGATTTCACCTTGGTTTGGCGACAATAATTCAATTTATGGATAATATATTGTAACACTGAGACAGTATGGTTGGTGTCGACTGCTTATGACAGTTGTTATATCTAATGTCATGTTAGGAATGTCAATGTCAAATGCATAGTGAAGTAAGCACGATCTATTTGGTTTTCTATTATGATTTAATCATTATTGTGTGCAATTCGTCGCTTCGATTAATCTAAACAAAATCGTGACGATAGATATCCAAGAGCCATACATTGTCGATTTATTGTCACTCATGATATTCACCGAAAAAAAAGACACTTTGCTTGCTAAACTTCAAAGTGATCATTCTAAAGTACAGTACAGATAACTAATCACAGACAACAGACAAGTCAACATTTATTTTGACAGTTGGACATATTTAACCTTTGCCTTGCGATCTTAATTGTCTTATGGTGGTCATATAGGTATTATCACAATAACTTAACTAATCGAGTCTCTGCCTCGCTATCACTTAGGCTTTTATTTAATAGAAATTGAAAGAACAAAACGAATCAAACACGAAATAATACTAATGAATATTATACCACGAGTTCAAAACAAACAAACTGTCGGAAACGTCACAAAATAATTTTATTATTTGACGTAGTGATTAAGTACTCTGTGTAATGTGTAACCTGCCTGTGGTTAGGTATGTCAAACTGAGAGAAATCGATTAATGGAACGAGATCGATCTTGAACGCTACATCGTTTCAGATAATAATAATAATAACCCTAAATTGGCTGCAGGATTAATTTCTTTTAATTGTTTGCTGTTGTCTGACGCCAAAATAACCGGTCGTACTTGGTAAAAGTTAATATATATATAATAATCATAATATATAAATATTAATAATTGTAATAATCAATGTTATTGTCGATTGTTTATTCATCATATTACATAAATAATCGAATCTCACCTAAACTTATCGATTCCTATTTAATTATTAATATTTATATATTGCCATTAAGAGATGGATCTCTAAATGGCAATTGGCAATGATGGCGACTAAATAAATGGTCAAGACAACGAGTTTTATTTTGGTCAAGTTTTCTCCGGAGAATTTGTTATTTCGTAATACTTACAAAAATTGTTTTAATTAATAATAAGAATTATTGATTTCATGAAGTTTTAAATCCGAAAGCGTAGTCTCAAAACAATTAGCACTTTTAGACTAAGATATAAATTACTACTAATACAGGAACAAAAAAATCTATTTAAGTTGCCTAAATTAATTTTATTAATGAGCTCTAATGATGACATACATTAAGTAATAAATAATAATACAATTCACTATACAAAGTTCAATTCACTCATATTCAATATACAAGTTATTATAGTTATATAATTATACTAGCTGCCCGGACAGACTTCGTTCTGCCAAAAGTTTATATTGTTTTATTTTGAGATGTAAGCTATTCTATCTTTCAAGTTGGATCAAACTGCGCACGGTGTGCAAATTTGATTGAGATCGGTTCAGCGGTTTGGGAGTCCATCGCGGACAAACAACGTGACACGTAATTTATATATATTAAGATTAAGATTTGTTGAAATTTCGGGGCCGGGGCGTGTGCGACAACCTACTCTCTAGTATGGTATCCCTATCACACCTATGGGATACAGACACAGAAAAACTGGGCTAATTAGTAATTAATTAAACGCGCGTCGAGCAGTTGGCCAAGTTACAGACTCCTGTATGGTCCGAACTGAAAATCAGTGCCGTTATTATCACGGTTTTCGCTGAGTTCGGTCCATTTTGCGAATTTATACCGCAGCACAGATTTCCTATTTTGGTTGGTGGAGGGTAAAAATAATAATTGTATGCTTTTTTGTTTTCTTATTTTTGGTTTTGTTGAATTTATGTTTGACTTTTTTTGTTTCGTTTTGTATTGCTTTTATTTTATTTATTGTTTTTATTATGCATCTTGTTTTTTTTTCTCTTGTTTAAATCTGTGCTCTTTAAAGTCGTAAATAAATATTTTTCTTTCTTTCTTTCTTCTTTCTTTATTATGTGTTCTTGAACAGTCGGAGTTTTTCTAACGTGACATTTACTTGTGTAGCTTGCTCGCAGCCGACTAAACTAAGGTCGTATGAGGTGCCCCCAATTGGGGTAACCTCAGGTGAACAAACTGTAAGTACTGAACAGCCTGTCCATATATTTAAGTCTATGTTCAGTAGGAAATAGCTCATATTATTACAAAGCTTTAATTACTATCCAAATTCTAGATTTCACCTTGGTTTGGCGACAATAATTCAATTTGTGGATAATATATTGTAACACTGAGACAATATGGTGGGTGTCGACTGGTTATGACTGTTGTATCTAATGTCATGTTAGGAGTGTCAATGTCAAATGCATAGTGAAATAAGCACGATCTATTTGGATTTCTATTATTATTAAATCATATTGTGTGCAATTCGTCGCTTCGATTAATCTAAACAAAATCGTGACGATAGATCTCCAAGAGCCATACATTGTCAATTTATTGTCAGGCACGTTTATTGTCACGATATTCACCGAAAAAAATGACACTTTGCTTGCTAAACTTCAAAGTAATCATTCTAAAGTACAGATCTCTAACCATAGACAACAGACAAGTCTACATTTATTTTGACAGTTCTCTATTTCGGAGTGTACTAGTTCCATGGATAGAGTAATATATCCATGACTAATTCCATGGAACCGCCATTGTTGTCGTGTGTAAAAATAATTTATTGAAAATAATTTATCTGCAGAGAACAGCTCTTATAATATTTTTTTTAATATTTTTCTGTGAATCAGTATATTTTTCACTTTTTATGCTGGAATGTACATAGGTCCCGCCCAAAAACAACACATCTCCTTTCAAAAACTGTATTCCGTGATTTGAGTGAAATAGAAGTTCCAGTCCAGTATCACGGTTTCGTTTTGGCAGATTACTATTATGAATCGTGAGTCCGCAGTGACAATTCAGATAAGCAAAATCGCATTATAGTTTTTTGCTCGGAAGAATCGCGAGAACTTATTCCAAATATTGGAGAATATTTTATAGACGGAACTTTTTATAGTTGCCCTGAACCATTTTCTCAAGTATACAATACCCACGGTGACATGGGGAGTGGTGTAGAAACTACAAAAGTGAAGCCTTTAATATTCGCCCTAATGTCGGATCGTAAAGAGGAAAGTTCCATTATTTTGTTTAACATGATAAAATCCCAAATACCAGAGTGGAACCCACTTACGGTTCACACAGATTACGAAAAAGCAGCTATGTATGCAATTTGAAAGTATTTCCAACAACTGAATTGCGGGGATGGATTATCATTGGACAAAAAATATTTGGAAGAAAGGAAAAAGTTTTGGATGCACAAGAAATAAACCGGGACGAAGAATAGTGGCGCTGGCGAGTGCATTGCCACTTCTCCCTGACAACGAGATTCAAAATGGCAGTATGTAAAATCTGAATCCAATGACTTAATGCAAATGGAAAGGTTTATTAAATACTTAGAAATTTTTTGGTTTAAGATGCATTCGTGTACTGTGATAAGCGTATTTGGCGAACGCCACAGAACCACCAACGTTCTCGAGACGTTTCACGCCAAAATTAATAAGCGCATCAACAAAAATACTGTGACAATTATGAGATTACTCAAAGTTCTGGAAAACATTCATACGATGGAGATGGTTCCAAAAAAGAGAAGAAAGGATCAAATTATTAATGACGATTTCATAACCAGCGTGCAATTAGAACTTGTAAATAAAGAAACTTCAATTGGTCACGCATTAGAAATTGCGTACATAAGTTTTAAGGCTATGCCACACAGACGGCAAGTACTTTAAATATTGTATAAAGGAAATTTAACTGGAAGAAGACTAAAGCCGGCTTTTGACTATGGGATATAATGTAATATATGTATATTACATCTTGAGATAATTTTATCGCTCGTCATACATTTTGTACGAAACCTTTCACACTGTGCTATAATATATATTACATCCCAAACTATACATATTTTTTTGAGCGATATTGAGGTCTATATTTTACCTCACGTCCCCGGACACCGCGCCTCCCCCTGCCTCGTCCTCAGTTTGAATGATGACGTTCGTGTGCAGACGTGTCAACTGACATAAGTACTTGAACGTTTTGACGTTTCGATAAAAAACGTGATGACACAGTGGTGACAGAAGCTGAACTGTTCCAAAATATATATCTTACAGTGTGAACAGCAACCGCGGGATGTAATATATATGTTACCGGATATCTGTAAAATTCAGCAGTCTATACAATACCTAGGCAATGTATAGAATATCTAAAACGTTCAGGTAACGTTTTGAATATTATTTATTTCATACTTCACCCAGGCATTCTATACAACACTCCATGCGTAGTTGGTAATGTGTGTAAAAGACAAAAACAAGCAAGTGGGAGAGGGGCGACACGTGAGGGCAGGCAGAAAAAACTTACTTGCCACAAAGGGTTTTGGCTGCCAAACCCAAACTTTGGCATTCTTACATTCAAGCAAGCTTTCGGCTCCGACATATCCTCTGGCCTTATTGACTAGGTTTGGGATTTCTTCTTGATACATAGTAATGACCAGCTCATGCCTGTTATCTATGGGTACGCAGGTCGCAGACGATAGCAGAGTGGTTGTGGAACGTATAAATCTCACAATTTGGGCTGTATCCGAGTGGGGCACGGCCAATCTTGTAGAATTCTAAGACTAAGATACGTGTAGGTATATTTACCGCACGTACCAGGAGCCCGCTCACCCGAGCCCTACTTTTCATAACGTACATTAAGAATATACCGATCGCTAAGTTAATGTAAAAACCCCAACTTTTGGCGGTGCATTGAACCAAACGCTAAAGCTGCTGCAACGATACATGGAATTCTTGCAAAGTTGCGCAAACACTACACCCGCCCGCCAATGACGTGGAGAGAGTCAAAATTCAAAATATTTTTGAACTGAAAACTTCTTTAGTACGGGGGTGACTTGAAATTTTATGAAACGAAACTGTCCAGTAAAAAGTGACAAACACATAAATTCTAAAGTGAGATAGGAAGCATTGTACAGGGGTAGGGTAGGAGAGTGAGGGGTAGGGGAGCGGAGCGGGGCGGGGCGGAGCGGAGCGGGGCGGAGCGGAATGAATTAGATTAGTGAAACCTACATTTATCATCTTCCCGAAATTTTACAGTCGTCTCATTATCTTGAAAACAAAAATTTTGAAGGTTTCACTTCTACCACGTGTGAATTACACACATTTTAATATTTTTTTTCATATAGGTATCACTGGCACGTTTTTTAATTTACCAGGTTTTCGGAAAGGTGCTTTGTCATGGAGGAGAAAAAAAAAGCCGTCGAGAAACTCCTTAGCAAATCTTTTACAAATAAAAATACATTGGTAAGTATTTTATTACAAAAAATATCACTAACTTGAACGGAACTGGTTGTAGAGTTGGTCATTTCCATGCATCTTTGTCATTTAAGTACTCATCTAATCTCCAAGAAAAGAGTGAATCTTATGGCTCCTGGCTCCTACACACTATGCCGTCGGCTTAAAAAAGCATAAAAAAGCCACAAGCCATATAATATCAGTTCGTTCCTGGCACGAAAAAGGAATATTAAATGTCATTTAATAACTAAAAAGAAACATTGCTGGTAATTGAAATTTTTCCAAGGGCCTTTATATTTCTCGGGATATAAAGTTTTCTAATATAATAGACATGATGTAATTAATATACCCCAATTACCCAATTACCTACATCGATGACTGGACAGACAATTAGACATAGTTACAAATAATAATTTAAAAAAATATTTTTGAGTTCTAACTTGTTGTTTAAGTGCCCCCCTATTCGAAATTTAAAAATAATATTAAATGTACAGAAAATAATCCCTTTCAGTTTTATCAATTTAGTGCTCCCTAATCGAAACTTTGAAAAATATTCATTTTATTATAGTATAGTGAGTTAAACAAACACAACGTGCACATGTATCATCATCACCATGCGTTCTACATGACTGATGTTGCTATCCAGCACTGAGCCGATTTCTGCGGCACATGCCGCCGGCAAGATATCCGCAAAATATGTCGCCATGGCTTCATACCACGCAGGATGATGGCGGCATATTGTGAAGGAGCCATTAGACTGCATCTCCCATTACCATCAAGTGGGATTTCGGTCAAGCATTAATTTAAAATTCATAAAAAAATATCTATTCATGCAGTGCATGCATGCATGAGTGTGTTTATAAGTAAATTCTTAATTCCAACCTACATCCAAGTTGACTACACATACCCAAATCTATTAATTTTATTCATTGCCAGTGGACCTGCAGGTATTCTGTACAGTAGATGGGAAACGTATACATTACCTAGGTAAAGTATGTAATGGTGAATAATATTAATATCATTTAACACATTGCCAAAACGACCCAGGTATTATACACATTACCTAGGGATTGTGCTGAATACCTGCATTATACAGATATCCGGTAACATATATCTCAAGATGTAATATATATTACATCCCATAGTCAAAAGCCGGCTTAAGACTATAATTTGTTTTTTTTTTTGTAAATATAAAATTCTAGAGATGATAAAGCTCTTATTAATTAGTGTCGCAGCACTATTTGTTGGGGGAATAGTTTGATTTTAAAAGACCCACGATACCACCAGGGGTGTCGCCAGGGGTATCGTGGGTCCGTAGTGCAATTCGATAAAGCGAACTATTGTAACACTGACATGTGTATATTTGCATAATTTTTTGAGAAAAAGCAAAACATCACAACGGTATTATTCCCCACCAGAATAATTTGATCGCGTTTTAAACATCATATTTCTACCCGGAAATCCCGGAATTTGGCGAAACGATGAACTACCCAGTGGTCTGATTCCATTTCTCATTCCATTGATTTTCATTCTTTTTTTTTATTTATCAGCTGTTGTCATAGTTTATCTATCCGAGGTATAAAATGTACCCAAAATTTAATAAGATATACTTTTTTTAAGAATTTAACTGATTTTTTTTTTGAAAAAAAAAAACCTTTTTTTATTTAATTTCGCTAAAAAGTTGGAAAAATGACGTATGAATATTATTATTTTATCAATCATTATTAAATTACATGATATTACCTACAAAATCTCATAAAAATGTTTCTAGTTATCTCAATCATTTACCGAACTACAAACTCTTGAAATATGCACCCCATTTTCGATAATAAGAAAAGTAGACTTTTAAAATAGAGATGGTGCGTATTTACATTACCAGGTATTTCCTTGCAAGTATACCAACCAGGTACCGACCTGATATACTTGCAAGACTTGAAAGTATTTTTCCATTAAAGTACTGTCCCTTCAAAGTAAGTACTACTACGTCGAACCCGAACGTCGAACGAATCCAATGTATTTTTCTCGGAACTCGTCTCGCTTATCGTTCGGTGTTATTCGGCTGGGCTTGGGGCGTGCGGTGGCGAAGCAATGTACATCGGTCTCGCCCGATGTTTTCCACTTGATTAGATAAGCTTGGAAAGTAAACCTTAAATGTATGAAAGTAGGTTACAATAATGCATTTCGTTCATGTTGTTTGACCTTGAATGCGCAATAGTAAATTGCATTAAAAAAAAAGACACTTCATACAGCTTAACTGCAAGGTTTAAAAGGTACATATTTGCGTGAACGTTCGACATTTTTAATCTTGCACAGTTTTGGAGTAAAAGTTCTTGTATTTTTGAATTTTTTAACGTTGTGCTTGCACTCGATTATCATCGCAATTAGTTGTAATTAAACTGTGTGTGTGTGTGTGTGTGTGTGGGTGTGTTTTCGTAAACTTTGGAGAAAGAAGGTTATATTGTGTTGTATTATAAATTTATTATTATTGTGTTTGTAAATATGGCACCGAAAAAAAGTGGCGTGGGACCATTTTATTGATAAAGGGAATTACCCATATAGAGGAGTGCAAAATGTGTAAGGCAAAATTGTCATTTAAATCGGGAGTGTCCAATCTGACAAAACATATACAGCGAAAACATCTCAGAAAACAGAACAGCCTACGCAAAGTCTGTGAAGCAAGTACTTAAACCTCAAAATTCCAAAATACAAAATTATTTATTATATTCATACACATAAGGTTCAGATTGTGCTTATACGTGAAATAAAATACTTTCAAAGTATTTTACGTCTTCATTGGAATATTTTGAATCTTATCTGTATAACAACAAGGCTTAAACTTGCAAGGAAGCAAGTATTCGACTCGTTGCGTTGGACAGAAAATACTTTGAAAGTATTTTGATACCTGGTTTGAGAAGGTGGACGTACTTTTAAGCCCTGGTACGCGATTTTGCAAGTATAACTTTCCTATTTTAAAATCAGGCTATCAGAACATTTAAGTGTCTTGCTATCAAAAATACCTTTTGACTCATAATTCTTTATCGTTCATATTTTACTTATGTAAGCCCGCGACACACTCTTAAGCGTGATTCAGGTTTCGCTCAACGCCATCTATTGGCGCGAGTCGAAATAACAATTTGAACAACCTTTGATAGAATAATTTTAAATGTAAGGTTGTGGGAGGCAGGGAGGTGCCACGCATGTTTTAAAGTATATACCATCATACATGTTAAACGCGGATTGTTGCAAAGTAGACTAATACTAACTTAATAACAATGGATTTCAGCAAAGTAACGCCTGATACTATTAACTATATGTAAGGAAACAATAAAAACAACAGTAAATTTAAATCATTTATTTAAAAAAATAATTTAAATATTAGTAACTTACATTCAAAACTTATTTTTTAATTTAAAAATAATGGTTGTCTCTAAAGTCGGTTTAACGTCACAACGTCATGACAAAGCTCCGCTCCGCCCCACTCCGCTCCGCTCAACTACGATCGCCTACGGCATCGGCTACGATACGTCGATCGTAACCGATAGTGCCTCTCTCTCGCTTTTGCCGCTCTCTCGCTCGCGGAATGCTACATTTTTTCATAGATGCGCCCGGCGCTCATCGTTTTAATAGACGTTATCACGTCAAAAACAGGAATTAATTCATAAAGTTTTCACAATTACTACTATTGGCATTAATACAGGCTAAGGCTCTAAATGACATCCTTTGAGTCGTTCTTTGCACTTCCGAAAGGTTCGCTCCTACTTCTGTAGCAGCAGCATCGAGCTTTTGACCATGCAACTGGAGTCTGGACCACCTCTCTCTTGGTCTCCTGATTTAACGCCTCTTGATTATTATTTTTGGGGCTACATGAAACAAAAAGTTAATGTTGTGCCAATAGCTACGAGAGATCAATTGAAACAGAGGATTGATGCTTGAGGATTTAACTAAATATTATCAACATTTATTATTAAAATGTTTTTATTGACGGCAAGGATGTGGGGTACTCAAATCTAACTGTGGTTCCGCGTGTATGTAGTACTCAGTAAGTTAATGCATATCCTCAAACCGTAGATCGCACTACTTGATTCTGGGGAAGTCCTTTTTATTGTGGTTAAAAATAAATATTGCCTGATATGTGCCAGAGCAGAAAACGAATGGAAGACCCCAAAGAACACCTTTGTTACAAAAATTATGAAGGCCCAGCCAGTGGAATGGGAGCCACTATCATATGTGAATGGTTTAAAGATTCAATTAACATGTACGGTCTCACTTATGGTACTTTAGTTGCTGATGGGGATTCAGCAACATATGCTAAAATATTGGCATCCAACCCTTACCCTGGATACGTTGTTTCGAAAATAGAATGCCGGAATCACATATTGAGAAAGTGTAACAAACTACGTGCACTGGGTAATGACACCAAATACCCAAAAGTTCAAAGAAAATACATAAGTGACGAAAAACTGATGAGCATAAGAAAAGTTGTAACAACGTCCATAAAAAATAACAATGAAATTGCCAAAAGTATCGCCATAAAACAAGTACAAGAGGACATCACCGACGCATTAACTATGCATACGGGGATCACAGTTGCAAAAATTATTGCTGCAATAAAAATAAATTATATTTTGGCATCAACGGTAGCAGAGCTTGAGCACACCTCTTTTTGGTTCCAACTCAAAGTTATATTAAATTCGGTGGTATCAAAATCTGGGAGTCTGTTGGAAGATGTCGACACAAATGCTGTTGAGCGATTTAACAGCATAGTTGCCAAGTTAGTCCTACATAGTACAAGTAGTACCTACATAATTTTCTGAGACGTAATACATCTTCAACCGCGAAGTATACACCAAACCACATTTGTTAATTTCGGATCTTAATTTATAATACTAAATGGTTTATTTTATTTTTTTGCTTTTCAGTTTTTTTTTTCAGTACCTAACCTAAACAAAACTAATTTCTAGTATAAGGTAATATGAGTCACCGCTGCGCCATACCACTAGACACAGCGCAGCAATGACTCACATACCTACAATCTAGCCTGCTGGCAATCATCTTTAGGATGCTGTTGGCACTGCCCCGCAGTCTGCGCACCAGGGACCCGCATCTTTTGCGCATCGTGGCATAGAAGCAGTCTACCCGCGCTGTCGCGAACATCCCTGACGCGCTGCTGAATCGGGGCAGTCCCATAAGCACCCTAAACGCATTATTATACTGTACACGGAGGTCATTGTAAGATTTAAGCTTGAAATTGGCCCACAGGTTGCAGGTGTAAAAATTCGTGCAGTAAGCTCTAAACAACGTAGTTTTTACATTGTTTGAGCAACATGCAAACCTGCGAGCCAACATGTTCGCTCTCACTGACAATGCCCTCCGCTCTCTTTCTATATCGGCGTCATCTCTGAGATCCGGAGTAAGCATGTAATTATAGGCTGCAAGAAATTTGAATGATTTTTTTTATAGCTTTGGGTTAAAGACCAAGGAATAAATGATAATAAACTTAGTGGCCACTAAGTCTATTAATTTTCATTCCTCGGTAGGGCCTGTAGGCGACGATTTGAGTGAGATGAGAGAAACTCCAGAATAGTTGGCAAGGCGAGGTGGTAATAGAAGGCAGTGGCGTAGAAAACGTGTTGTCGTCGCGGATGCTCAAAAAAGAACGTTGGTTTTGTAACGCGCTCTTATAACGGTGGATTATATATAAAAGGAGGTGGCCAACATTGGTATGGGCGTTTGCCCCACTTGTGAAGTATAATGTACACATTTTATTTTTACCTTACATTAAAGCTTACAATATCTACTTTGATAATTTTATCAATAAAAATCTCTAGAACTTGAGATTCTCCTTTTACGGGCAGTTTTATTTGTAGGTTGACATTCTGCAAAACGTACCTAAGTAATCATGGAAAAGTGCTTTAAGGAGAGATTTTTGTTATTAAATTAATACTACTTATCTTTTAGATAATTCATTCATTTATTTTTTACTCTAATTATGACTTTATTCGTACAAAAAGAAGCAGTACTAAATAAAATATACGTATTAATTTGTCACCTACCTATCTGGAAATATTCACAAGCAAACGCAATATAAGTACAACTGCATAGAAATAGAATCTAAAAATGATGCAGTGGCTTATAAGTGATCTTGGTAACGTACCCACCCCAAATACCAAACTAATAATTATCATCACGTGAAAATACCATACCTGTACTGCAGTAATCCATTCTACCAATATGGATTGGAGGTTTCTCTTTAGCGAAGATATTAAGTGACATGCCATGCGCTCAATATCAACCACGCAATTAATGCACCTCATTGCAAAAAATCAAACACAATTATTATTTTGCAGAAATCAAACTCAAAAATATTGTTTTGGCAAATGTCAATATAGCAGACATTCGCATTTCTGTCAGTCAATTGTCAACCTCCAGTGATAGCAGTGTTGCCAATGAAAATTTTTGGACGGCCGTGTACATTGGTTAAAGAAGCCGTGTTTAAATGGAAAAAGATCAACTGTGGGCCGTGTCATATATTATGCCATCCAATTTTGCCAATATATAATATACCATCGGTTCAACGCTCGGACTAAAAAAAAAGGTCATCCGCAGTGAATTTGATGTCTACAAAACTTCAAGAACACTTTTCATTAACCTAGAATACCTAGATTAAAATCATCATAATTAGCCTAGTAGCGCTGTTTTAAGGGTTTTTAACATTCGTTAAATGTTTGCAAAAAAAAAATGTGTTAAGTCGATTTGCGGACGGTACTTTGACGTGACAACGTCATGACAAAACATTGATGAAATGATTGCATACTTTTATAGAAAAAAATGAGCGCTTCGGCCGATCGTAGCCGATCGTGCCTCTCTATCGCTTGTTCCGCACTCTCGCTCGCGCGGAACGGGACAATGAGTAATGGTTTTTCGTGCGTGCACCCGGCGTTCATCGTTTTAATAGACGTTATCACGACAAAAAGACCGTAGAATTTACGAAAAGCCGTAGAATTTGCTACGACCATAGCCGTCATAGGGTTCCAGCCGTAGGCCGTAGATTTTGTAATTTTTTGGCCTGAAAGCCGTAGAACACGGTAATCGCCATAGCATTGGCAACACTGTATACAATACAACTTATTAATATTGTTAATTTATTATAAATACTCACTGCGGAGTTCAGAAGAAAATTAAAATTCTAGTTATGTTTTATTGAATGGAAAACATGTCTTTTCAGAGGACTAAAACCTTGTACAAATAAACGTATTTTAACCGTTTCCGGGGTAAATATTGGCCACCTCCTTTCTTACACTACCTTCTAGTAGCCGGTCTCAGCCGTTTATTATTTACATAATTTGACAATAGATGGCATTGTAGGTGCAACAGATATTAAGATTTATTTAACTTTGATTTTTATACGCGTCACACACGTCACTAACAGGACCCTTGGGCGCATATTAAAAAAACTAATAACTAATAAGTTACATTATTTTTAAGTATTTATTTACGATTCTTTTTTATAGATATATGTCGCGGATGCAAACGGATTAACTTCGTCAGGTTCACTATTAGTGTCCGCCATTTCGAATTGCAATAAGTCAGTGCGCACAACCGGCGCTGGCGCTGTCGCGAGATCAAGTGAAGTTAGCTCGAACTGTCAACTGACTCGACTGAACGCACTACTGACAGATTCAAAAACTGACACCAACATCTTGACAGCTTTGACACTGACAAGTTAACGTCCCAGACATAGATAATGTAAGCGCTACGTCACAGACTATTCATTCGAGTTGTGACATTTACTCGTACTACTAACCACATAGATAAAATAAACATCAAAATGAGTAGTAACGTACCTTCGTGTTTTATAATTCTCTTACACGGCCATTCTGAAAAACAACGCGCTCTCGCGTTGAGTAGGTACTATCACTTCATACAGGAAGTCGCTCATATTTACTTCAAAACTTATATGGAGTTCAAAGTATTTC
Source organism: Thymelicus sylvestris (assembly GCA_911387775.1). Classification (NCBI taxonomy): domain Eukaryota; kingdom Metazoa; phylum Arthropoda; class Insecta; order Lepidoptera; family Hesperiidae; genus Thymelicus; species Thymelicus sylvestris. Next base: position 14,127,691 of record OU426887.1, on the reverse strand, counting down.
AAAAGCAAGCGTGAAAATTTTCTGCTACTATTTTACAGATACTTGCAATCTTACGTCAATCACATTTCAAAACGATGAAGTTTTCAACACGAATAACACGATACATTAATAAGTTCAGTTTTATCTAATTTGACAAAGCGTAGCAGCTTTCAACAACTCACCTGGATGAAGCGATAAAGCTTCCAGTCCATTCGTTTACAAAGCGTTAAGCTTTCAGTAATACACCCAGGCAAAGCGATAAAACTTTCAATTCATATGTTTACAAAGCGTCAAGCTTTCAGTAAAACAGCCAGACAAAGCGATAAAGCTTTCAATTCACATGTTTACAAAGCGTTAAGCTTTCAGTAAAACACTCAGACAAAGCAATAAAGCTTTCAATTCATATGTTTACAAAGCGTTAAGCTTTCAGTAAAACACTCAGACAAAGCAATAAAGCTTTCAATTCATATGTTTACAAAGCGTTAAGCTTTCAGTAAAACAGCCAGACAAAGCAATAAAGCTTTCAATTTATATGTTTACAAAGCGTTAAGCTTTTAGTAAAAACACCCAGACAAAGCGATAAGGCTTTCAGTCGATTATCGTACAAAGCGTCGAGCTTTCAGCAGGATAATAAAACATTGTATCGACAATAAACAGGCCTTTTATTACTCTTGACCACAATCAACAAAATAACGAACATAAAATAACTTCGTTGTAAAAGAACAAAAATCGATAACGAGCCACTCTTATCAACTTAACATTAATTTTAGAAGTCTAACATCTAACAAGTTAATGTCTCAAGACTCTACATTTGAACCTAAGCATTCGGACAATTCTGATTAGCTTGCGGGATATTTACGCAGTCGTTCATGACACACGTACTTAACTGGCTACGTCCCCCAGATAATGACTCAACCATATAACGTTCATTCTCGCAAACTTCTATTATTTTATATGGACAGCTAAATTTCTCGCTTAACTTGTTAATCACACGTGGATTTTTCTGAACTAACACCACATCGCCTACAACAAATGGACGTATCTTAGCTTTGTTCGCGTCATAACGCATTTTACCTTTAGAAGCCTGCTCGTCCATCCTATCCTTTGACGTCTGTCTTAATTCAAGGAGATCTTCATTTGAAGCATCAAAATTCATCGCCAGAAAGTTTAACTTTGGTGGACTCTTATTACATCCGAATAGTAACTGAAATGGAACGGCTCTGCAATTTTGTCTATGGGATGCAAGGCAGATTGTGTTTTTTTTTTTTTTTTTACCAGAAGGGTTCTTGTTTATTTTACACGGCAGGCAATGGTTAACAAGAGTCCGAACTGTCGAAATCATGTTAGGGAACCAAAAATGTTCCCTTATCTTATTGTTAGACAAAGTCTTATCCTAACCGAGGTGTTTTAATTCGTCGTGAAACTTTTGGATGATTTGCCAACGGAAATTTTTAGGAATTATGATTCGGTTCAGAGTTTTACCATTGACTTGAAAATTTTATAAAGTAAATTATTTTTGTACGTGTAAGATGACCTAAGGCTGGCATCAGTTGTGTCGTTTCAATGGATTCGAGTATTTGTTTAAGATCGGGGTCTAATTTTTGTTCGGCTTGTAACCATTTGTCATTTACACGCGAGACACTTATGGCGCGATGCTTTCAAAACATTGCAATCCGTAATAAACTTAAATTATCTACCAAGCAAATAGTGCCAAAAATGTTTTAGTGCTTTAAATACCGCGAGTCTTTAATTCATAACTATGGTATCTATTTTCGACATACGTTGTTCTTTGGGTAAAATAGCCGATGACTTTAAGCAGATTGTCAATTTTTTTTTTTTTGAAACAGAATTGCTCCATATCCTATCAAACTAGCGTCCGTATGGAGTTCAATTGGTTTACTAGGATCGAAAATCGTCAAAACCAGAAGTAAGATATCCAATCACTGTGGCATGAGTACTTTGGCAGACAGTACCTGCTCTAGATTTTGAAACGCGTCCTCTTTCGTTTTTGAAAACACAAGGACATCGTCCATGTAAACTAGCGCAATTCTATCCTTTAACCCTTTAAGTGCCTTATTGATAGCCCTTTGATAAACGGAGGGCGCGTTACAAAGTCTAAAGGGCATTTTTAAATTTTCCCAGACGCCATCCGGGGTAATAAACGCGGTCTTTATAACGTCACTCTGAGAAGCCATCAAGATCTGGTGGAAACCAGAGGCCATATCTAAAGATGAAAAGTAAGATGCCTGTCCAAGATTATCAATCTGTTCCGCAATTACTGGCAGAGGATGACTCGAAAAAGGCGACGAGCTCTCGCGCACTATACCCTTGCTCTCTAAATCTGCTATTATTTCTCGCATTACCACTCGCTCAGAAGGAGCCATCCGATATGGAAGACGTTGAACTATTTTGTCAAGAATTTTGAGTTTAATTTGCATCGCTCCCGTACTAAAAGTCGATCTAGAATTACCGTTAACAAAATTATTTTTATGTTTTTTCCAATATAGACCTCAACCTATCAATGTCACATTTAGCAGTCAGATCCGTATTAATGCGGTCTAAATCCGCGGTCATGTTTTGAGTAAGACACACGTTAACACTAATGTCGCGTTGTATTTTAGCGCCTTAACTGTTGAGGGTAAAGACCAAACCCGGGGTCTTAAATATGTCTCTACATAAGATTACGTTATGTGGCAATAGATGTGAAACAACAATTACGAACGTTACCTCGGTATGACACCCGCCAAACTCAGCATAACTTGTCATTTTTCGAATTGAAAAGCATGGTACATAGCCAATACCTGTGAGGCGGGTAAACGAAACTTCTTTCTTATCCGACAAACTATCAGCAATTTCCTTTTTAATTAGTGAGCATTCTGAACCACTGTTGATCAATGCCAGAAGGCTATAACCACCTATACGAGTCTCGATCAAAACATCATTAGAGATTAAATATTAACTGATTTTGTTTGCAACTTAGGGTCTCTAGAATCTTTGGATTTTTCATCGCGTTGTTTGGTAAAACAGGTTGATTCAGAATGCCCAGATTTACGACAGTAAGAACATTGTATAACAGTTGGCTTAATATTTGTTTTGTCGGTAAACGGCTGACTATGAACGGTACCTTCATTTTTATTTTTATTGTCCTTACGCAATAGTAGGCAGTGACGTTTCAAATGACCTATTTTATTACAATAATGACAACGCCGATCCGAGGATTTTTCACAAATTTTTAACCGCTTATAATGATAAGGCTCGCGTGCATCGTGACTGTTATCAAGCTGTTGCTTAGTACTTTTAATGTTTGGGTACGTGCTTAAATGCCTATCTAACGCCACGAAACTCGTTGGAGTATTTTTAAGCATCTCGGTACGTACTTGTGTATCTGTGATGCCAGAGATAACCACTTCAATTTTGTTTGACTCACCCCAGCCAGTATTCAGTCGATCGATCAGCGCCAATTTGTTGGTAGAATACTCGATATACGTCGCCGCCTGGTCGCTCTTGTACTCCACCATGTCACAAAACAGGTCGTGGAACCTCCTTGTTGTAACGAATTGTCGTGTGAGTCGCTCCTTTAGCTCTTCCCAAGTCTTGCACGAAGGGTAAGAACGTGCCGCCCATTCCTTCGCACGTCCTTGTAAATGAGTAAACACAGCATTTTTAGTCTCATAATCCGTCCACGAATTGTTTTTCTTGTGATGTTCGATCTCTTCGCACCACTGAGCCGCAGAAAAATGACAGTCGTCTGGGTCAAACGGCGGTAAGTAGATTTCACTCGCTTTCAGCTTCCTGGTTTCTATGACATCGGTAGAGGGTTTTTGGTTGGAGCTCTGGAAATTTGCCATCATAGTTTGAAAAAATGTTGCCCATGTCTCAGGGGTAGGTAGTTGGTCATTTTTTGACGTTGCCGACTCCGCCGATGGTAAGTTTTCTTGAGCTTCATATCCCGACGTAAAATATCCTTGATTTTGGGTAGCTGGCGTTGCGATAGGATCACCAGGTGATTTTGGAAGTGATCCCACCGCTGCTGTCGCGGATGCAAACGGATTAACTTCGTCAGGTTCACTATTAGTGTCCGCCATTTCGAATTGCAATAAGTCAGTGCGCACAACCGGCGCTGGCGCTGTCGCGAGATCAAGTGAAGTTAGCTCGAACTGTCAACTGACTCGACTGAACGCACTACTGACAGATTCAAAAACTGACACCAACATCTTGACAGCTTTGACACTGACAAGTTAACGTCCCAGACATAGATAATGTAAGCGCTACGTCACAGACTATTCATTCGAGTTGTGACATTTACTCGTACTACTAACCACATAGATAAAATAAACATCAAAATGAGTAGTAACGTACCTTCGTGTTTTATAATTCTCTTACATATATGTTTATAAAAGTGACAGAAAATCAACGTTATTATTATTATTACTATAAGTATTATAATTATTCTTTGTTCTGCGTTTCTGATTCAAAGTGGGAAACTAGTTCTTGAATATTATCAAATTGCCGTAATTCTGTGAAATGTGGTGCAGTTGGTGCTTCATTATTATTATTAACATGAGAAGCATTAGCAGTTATGATATCATCATTGACAGAATTTGTCGAATAGGATGACTGTTGAGGAGCAGAACGGTATCCATAACTTTGAGTATGGCTTGAATTACTTCCCGTTTGGTATTCTGCATAGTTGTATTTTCCTATCCTAGCCTCTAATAAGATATTATTAATAAAGTACTTCGCCTGTAGCACAGCATGTTCATTCTTTATTTTTCTTAACTCCGAAGCTACATAGTCGGCGTAAATTTGAAATTCGTATTTTGGTTTATCTATCCTGGCTTTTGAGCTCTTCATTATTTCATATACCTCACTCAGATCATCTTTTTTCCTTTTATCTTGAGTATTTGGAAGCGGCACCGGTATTGGTTGCGTTGGTAATGGCGGCGACGTTGGTGCCTCTGGTGGCTGCGTTAATACTTGCGATGCCACTGGTATTTCTTCGAGTGCCATCGAACTTTCGGATGACTATAAAAGGAAAAAAATCAGTGTTAAACAAACATTAAAACACAGTTTCGCGGGCGCAGAAAAAAGACAAGAAATAAAAAATAAATTGCATAAAAAAACTTCAGAGATTTTAATTGTGCATTTATTACCAAAGGAAGATTATTTTTAGTTTGTTTAACTTTTTATTAAAGAGATCTATAGAATATAAGCTGTATTTTATTGAAAACTAGTGGACCCGCCCCGGCTTCGCACGGGTAAGCTACAAAACAAACGCACCGTACTAACAGGTGGAGCCCAATGATATTTAATATGATATGTATGATAGATAATGATATAGTCAATAACAGTCCTAGTAAAAAAAACGTACAAAACACAAAAAAATATACTATTTATACGCCCGAATTAGCCCTAATTTTTTGTTTCTTTTCTGTCAAATTATTTAACTCAAAAATGATTTGGAAACTAGTACAAAATAAAAAAAATAGAAACAATAATAACGGGAGCTTACCTGCGTATTCATAGTGTCCATACTGCCCGAACTTGTCGACCCTTTTACTAGGAAAAGCAGCGAATCATACGCAAACCAGGTACTTTTGTGAACATCCCCACTTCCATTTCCAGTAGATTTTGAGGTTGCAATTTTTTTTCTCTCCCTGAGAAACTGAGACCTTAAGTTATGCATTTTTTTTGTTTGTTTGTTTGTTTGTCCGTCTTTCACGTCGCAACGAAGCTGTTATATGGCATGGTTTTTGTGTGTGGAGAACTATCTCCGAGGAGGGCGGAGAATAACGTATGTTGGCAATTTTAAGTACCGACAGTTCGTACTGCCTGTACTGCCATCTGTGATTACCGACGAGAACTACTTTAGCATAGCGATTGTGGCGCCCTTTGACAGTTGAAGAAAAAGAGGGGCGTTCCAGCCGAGGCTTCCCCGCCAAGAAGCAAGGCGAAGAAGCATTCATTAACTGCTCTTGCTTTGAGCTGTGCAGTCGTGCAGTGTGCTGCGATTAGTTGCTAATAATTTATCTGTAATATAATACCACCTATTCGGATTCAAGTTAACAAACGTGCATCGCCATGAACACGTGTTTATAAGAACAGTTTTACAAAGAACATAACCTATTGATAACATCAGAAGTGTTCCGGATTGAATCGCGCCAACAAAAATGAGGTAAAGTCCGATGACGCAACTGTAAGTACAAATTAATGTCTGACTATGTGATTAATCAGGTATGTAAAAAAATATCTATGCCTGTGTTGGCAATGTTTATCGTTATTGATATTGTGTACATATATTGGAGTACATAAATTAGATAGATACTGTGTACATTTATTATATTGCATAATTACTAGTGTGATATCTTATAATGTTCCTTTTTGAAAATACATTGTTCATTTCACTTGCCATCAAAATATTGGATTGATTCAGGCTTTGCCTAGGACCAAAGGTAAATCGACTGTGTCAGTCCAAATCTTGGCAGGGTATTTCCTAGGACCATTGACATAAATTATATGGACGCGCTCTTTCTAAGGAATTTCGTGTCACGCTTTCGTGCCACAGAAAACTCAATCACAGAGTCACTATGCGCCCAGTGTTGCCAACACCCTACTCCGAAAGAGATCATGGATACATTACTATAACTGGACATATACCATGGATATATTACTCTGTCTGGATCACATTGTAGAGGTACCTGAGGATTAATTACGTCATAACGGAATGACCATTTCTGTAGTGTTCATCCATTCATCAAAAAAAAAAATCTAAAAATCGTTTCTTATTCCAGAATTTACATTTTATTACAATATGCGTGGGATCTTTCCATTTAAGTATATAAAACTTGTGTTATCTATAGTCCCAGGATATATCATTCGATTGTGTTAAAATATTTTTATGTGTGTTGTGCACTTAAAATAAAAGAAATGTATCGTAATAAATTACACTGTAGCCTCATTGAAATATTATAGTGTATTTTTGTAGAAACATCAAAAAGAGGAATTGGCAATTTAAATACTTTAATTGTCGTTTCTTTGTTTTCCAGGTAGGTTTGTGTGATTTAGGTTGTATTTAGTGTAACTCATAATGTATGATAAGCTTAAATAAAACTTTGTTTTTCAGAGCAACACGTAGTTTATTATCAATTCTTTAAATCCCGACTGATTGTCATATATAATCACATTAAGTACTTCACCTTATTGCACACATCTCTCATATTTATTTACCCAATTACTTATAGTTATACACAAAACTATATATACACAGACATACAACATATATATAGGATAAACAACAATTTTTGGAGTTTATTTATTAATTTTTTAGTTTGATTTTTTAAATGAAATGTAGGTAATTTCTTTCTTTCTTTCTTTCTTTTTTTTCTTTAAATATTAAATTGTCATTGGTCCTCAATAAGTCCACGAAGTTTGAAAGAAATCTGAGCGTTTCTAGTGAGCCAAAATCAAGTCCAAAGAGAAGTTACAAACAAACAAACAATACAGGTGAAGTAATATAAAGCGTTAAAACTTACCTGTGGAAAGTTATTCTTTCAGGTAATGTTTTCGTTTTTTGCTCATAATTTTTGCAATACCGCAATGTACAAGTTGCCATTTTCGTTAATTCAATAGGTACATATAATATCTAAAACAAATAAAGTAAGTCAATTTCATATAAAAGTCACGTATTGAAATCACTTTCTAGTTTCTACCACAATTTCCGCATCTTTGTCCTTTTGTTCTTTCACTCCGCGACGTCTGGCAACCCTGTTCCGTAGTGATTAAGTACTCTGTGTTCGTTCTGTCAAGTTTGGTTCAAGATGTCGGTAATAAATATTTGACACTAAATAATTTTTAAGACTGTAAATAAAAATATAGTTACTTACCGATTATGATTAAATAAAGTGAAATAAAGTTCAAACGTAAATAATGAGAAAGTTTTAACTGTGCACAATACAGAATAGTGTTCTTGAACAGTCGGAGTTTTACGAAAGTGACAGCTATGGTGACAGCACTTGCTCGCAGCCGACTAAACTGAGTTGGCCCCAGTTGGGGTCAACACAGGTGAACAAAATGTAAGTACTGAACAGCCTGTCTATATAATTTATGTCAATGCCTAGGACCAAAGGAATGCACTTAAGATGGTGAAGGGAAATGAACTGTGTACATTTATTATATTACATAATTACTAATGAGATATCTTATAATGTTGTTTTGAAATACATTGTTCATTTCACTTGTCATCAAAAGATTGAATTGATTCAGGGTTTGCCTAGGACCAAAGGTAAATCGACTGTGTCAGTTCAAATCTTGGCAGAGTATTTCCTAGGACCAAAGGAATGCACTTAAGATGGTGAAGGGAAATGAACTGTGTACATTTATTATATTACATAATTACTAATGAGATATCTTATAATGTTTTTTTTTTTCAAATACATTGTTCATTTTATTTTTGTCATCAAAAGATTGGATTGATTCAGGATTTGCCTAGGACCAAAGGTAAATCGACTGCGTCAGTCCAAATCTTGTCAGGGTATTTCCTACTAGGACCAAAGGAATACACTTAAGATGACGATAGGAAAATGAACAAATGTAAGTAATTCATATTGGCCGCCTAAGACTAAAGGGACCAAAATGAATTGTAGATGAGTGTTTCCAAGATGTCATGACTGGCCGAACGATTGTTTGCTAAGTGATGTACCTTCTCATGTTTTAGCTGGTGTTCACAGTATCCTGTGGATGTTTGAGAGCGCCTAAGGGCAGACGCTCAGCAGAATGGCCGTCTTGGCAATTTTAAGTACCGGCAGTTCGTACTGCCTGTACTGCCATCTGTGATTACCGACGAGAACTACTTTAGCATAGCGATTGTGGCGCCCTTTGACAGTTGAAGAAAAAGAGGGGCGTTCCAGCCGAGGCTTCCCCGCCAAGAAGCAAGGCGAAGAAGCATTCATTAACTGCTCTTGCTTTGAGCTGTGCAGTCGTGCAGTGTGCTGCGATTAGTTGCTAATAATTTATCTGTAATATAATACCACCTATTCGGATTCAAGTTAACAAACGTGCATCGCCATGAACACGTGTTTATAAGAACAGTTTTACAAAGAACATAACCTATTGATAACACGTAGACTACTTTTTACCGCGGTAGAACATCCCCATGGTAAGATCGATATTTTGTTAGTTGCTAGATATTTAGTTCCGGATGTTGCTAATAGATGGCGTTAGTAAAATTCATTTTCAAGTCCTGAATCACGCTATCAAATGATACATAGGGCCTTCGCTCACGGCGACTTTTTGTAGCGATGCAGTAGCGATGCTGTCGTGCGTCCGCATCGATACAGTGGCGAAGCGGTCGCTAGCTGTTTGCCCTCGCCCACGGGCCCAGATTCAGTGGCGATACAAACGCGCTTCTGTCGCGATGCAAACGCGATTCAGTAACGGCACCATGGTAACTGCGATCGCTACAGTTGCAAGATACCGATGTCGTCCGACACTGTCGCGCGTTGAATCGATACAGTCGCGATGTTGTAGCGCGTTAGTAGTGCGTTGGCATCGCTTCTGTAGCGCATTGCAAATGCGACTAACAAGCATTAGTAGCGATACTGTTGCGCCTTCATGAAACGCGCGACAGCATCCCTACAAAAAGTCGCCGTGGGCGAGAGCCCTAAGGATATACGGGTCCTCTGCAAACACTCCAGGGAAAAGCCGGATCGCCGCAAATAGTTAGAGATATGGCCTTAGCATAATCTAGTATAGAGACTTCATCCCATCCGCAAACTTTAGACTGTTCTTGCTGCGCGGCCATTGTTAGCCCTTCTAGGGTTATACCCCAGCCCCTCTCTCAATTCCTGCGCTAGCAAGGTAGCACATCTGTCATCTGTCATTGATGCTAGAGTAGAATCTCTTGGTCTTTGAAATATATGTCTCATCGTATCTTTCTCTAGATCTTTTATTTTACACGCTTTATATTAGCTTCAACAGTATATTTGTTTGTTTGTTTGTAACTTCTCTTTGTACTTGATTTTGACCCAATTCAAACGGTCAGATTTCTTTCAAACTTCGTAGACTTATTGAGGAAAGATGACAATTCAATATTGAAAGAAAAAAAAAAGAAATAAAACCTAAATACACGCTTTATTGTATTTGTTGCTTTATTATTTATTGGATAAACGGTCAGATTTCAGAATCTTTAAAAGAAACCTGCGCTTTTTTTACAATTACACGCTAAATCTAAAAAAAATTAAATCTTGTTGAAGAAACAAGAAAAAATTATTTAAGAAAAAACGAATGCCTAAGAACATTGACATTTGAAATTGATGGGAAACAAGTTACTCCACTATATGATGTCCCACATCTTTTAAGGGAATGAGAAATAATTTTTTGACAAAAGATTTAAAATTTACTATAAATGGCAAAGAAAAAGTAGCAAAATGTAAGCACATCACCCAGTTATATGAAAATAATCCAACATAATAATATAAAGGACTAAAAATCATAAAAAACCTTACAGAAAATCATTGTGACAAAGATAAAATACCTAAAATGAAGGTAAAATATGCGTCACAGTTATTGAGCCAAACTGTTGGAAAAACAATGGGTTATTTAGCTGGTAAGTAAACAATAATACTAAGTTACACTTAAAGAATAATATTATACTTGTTCAAGAAGTTTTGGTGACTGAGGGGTTAAGCTTATTGATTCAAGACCGCAAGGTCGAGAGTTCGAATCCCGGTCATACCATGAGCCAATGTCTTATGAAAAACACAAAATTTAGTAACCAATGTGCACTTCAGTCAGTAATACAGAATATAAATAAATAAATGAGGATGATTATATTTTACTTGACTGTAAAGGAGGTGGCCAACATTTGTATGGGCGTTTGCCCCACTTGTGAAGTATAATGTACACATTTTATTTTTACCTTACATTAAAGCTTACAATATCTACTTTGATAATTTTATCAATAAAAATCTGTAGAACTTGAGATTCTCCTTTTACGGGCAGTTTTATTTGTATGCCATACCTGTAATCCATTCTACCAATATGGATTGGAGGTTTCTCTTTAGCCGAGATATTGAGTGATATGCCATGCGCTCAATATCAACCGCGCAATTAATGCACCCCATTGCAAAAAATCAAACACAAATCACAATTATTATTTTGTAGAAATCAAACACAATAATATTGTTTTGGCAAATGTCAATATAGCAGACATTCGCATTTCTGTCAGTCAATTGTCAAGCTCCAGTGATAGCAGTGTTGCCAATGAAAATTTTTGGAAGGCCGTGTACATTAGTTAAAAAAGGCGTGTTTAAATGGAAAAAGATCAACTGTGGGCCGTGTCATATATTATGCCATCCAATTATGCCAATATATACCATCGGTTCAACGCTCGGACTAAAAAAAGTTCATCCGCAGTTAATTGGATGTCCACAAAACTTCAAGAACACTTTTCATTAACCTAGAATACCTAGATTAAAATCATAATTAGCCTAGTAGCGCTGTTTTAAGGGTTTTTAACATTGGTTAAATGTTTGCAAAAAAAAATGTCTGTAAAGTCGGTTTACGGGCGTTAGTTTGACGTGACAACGTCATGACAAAACATTGATGAAATGATTGCATATTTTTATAGATAAAATTGAGCGCTTCGGCCGATCGTAGCCGATCGTGCCTCTCTATCGCTTGTTCCGCGCTCTCGCTCGCGCGGAACGGGACAATGAGTCGTGGTTTTTCGTGCGTGCGCCCGGCGTTTATCGTTTTAATAGACGTTATCACGTCAAAAAGACCGTAGAATTTACGAAAAGCCGTAGAATTTGCTACGACCATAGCCGCCATAGGGTTCCAGCCGTAAGCCGTAGATTTTGTAATTTTTTGGCCTGAAAGCCGTAGAACACGGTTATTGCCGTAGCATTGGCAACACTGAGTGATAGCAATGGAGGTAGCAGAAGATTAAGTGTATATAATACAACTTATTAATATTGTTAATTTATTATAAGTACTCACGGCGGAGTTCAGAAGAATATTAAAATTCTAGTTATGTTTTATTAAATGGAAAACATGTCTTTTCAGAAGACTAAAACCTTGTACAAATAAACCTATTTTAACCATTTCCGGGGTAAATCTTGGCCACCTCCTTTAATATTATTTCAGAAAATGGCATACTACCGAAAGAAGCAACAGACACTGCAGATTTTATATTGTTTATGGACGATTTATCTGATTCGCTCAATGGCAGTCACAAAAATTCTAATGTTCGGTCTGGAAAAGACTTGCTTCGAAATGTTACACCAAAATCAAGGCATCGAGAAATTTGGTCGCAAGCTAAAATTGTATTAAGGACAATGAAAGGAGGTGGCCAATATTTACCCCGGAAATGGTAAAAATACGTTTTTTTGTACAAGGTTTTAGTCCTCTGAAAAGACACATTTTCCATTTATTATAACATAACTAGAATTTTAATTTTCTTCTGAACTCCGCCGTGAGTAGTTTTAATAAATTAACAATAATAATAAGTTGTATTGTATACAAATATACTTTTACTACCTCCATTGCTATCACCCCGGTCACTCACATGCGCGCAAATGTTTGACATTTGTACGAATGTTTGCACATATGTGAAGGGCGGTCAAGCAAATGGGTTCGTATATGAGTATACAAGCCCATTTCCGCTTCCTCCTACACTTTGTTCACGAATGTTCAATCTTGCTGTTGTTATTAAAAATCCATTTTCAATACAGAAAATAAATGGTAGTACGATTAGACGCCACGAACCACGAAAAATTAGGAGATACATCACCTTTTTAGTCGTGTGCGCAACTGGTCGCACGAATGTGTGGGAGACTACACGAAGGTTCGAGGTTCACGCGCTTTGATGTGCGACAAAAAACCGACACAGCTTGGAAAACCCCGAATGCCTCCAAAACTTCGCATAATCATTCGCGAAGGTCGTCCCACACTTGTGTTGTGTTCGCGTATTCGCGCGAATGTGAGTGACCGGCATCACTGGAGGTTGACAATTGGCTGACAATGAAGTTGAAGTGCGAATGTCTACTATATTGTCATTTGCCAAAATAATATTTTTCAGTTTCATTTCTGCAAAATATTAATTGTATTTGATTTTTTGCCATGAGGTACATTAATTGAGCGGTTGATATTGAGCGCATGGCACGTCACTCCATATCTTCCTTAGCAAGAAACCTGCAATCCATATTGGTAGAATGGATCACTGCAGTACAGGTATAGCATTTTTCTTTACTATTAAGTAGTGCTTACTGCGACTAGGTTCACGCGGCAATGTACAATATTCCTGTTTTTTTTTGCAATACGTTTAGAAAATAAGTTCTATTTTATAATAAGCTCCTAACATTTTTTCTTTCAACTTTTAGGCAAAGGCTACTGTATACTGTAGATGAGTACATAAATGACAAAGGCGCATGGAAATGACCAGCTCTACAACCAGTTCTGTACAAGCTGTATATTTTTTTGTAATAAATATATTATATTTTTATTTTTAAAAGATGTGTTGAGGAGATTTTTTACAGCTTTTCTTGTCCTCCATGACAAAGCACCTTTGCGAAAAGCTGGTTGATTAAAAAATTACGTGCATAAGTGTATCAATGATACCTAAACGAATAAATGATTTTGAATTTGAAAAAAAATTGAATGCATCACCTTATTTGCCTTATTTGGTACTATTGTTATATTTTATTTCTTAATTTTTACATATGTGTACCTAAATGTATATAATGAAACACTTAATAATATCAATATGCAGTTTTATTTATACCTATTACGTTTGCTTGTGAATATTTACAGATAGGTAGGTGACAAGTTAATACGTATATTTTATTTAGTACTGCTGGTACTTCTTTTTGTAGGAATAAGGTCATAAAGTCATAATTAAAGTAAAAGACATATATTAATTAATTATCCAAAAGATAAATAGTATTTATTTAATACAAAAATCGCTCTTTAAAACACTTTTTCACGATTACATATGTTTTGCAGAATGTCAAACTACAAAAGCTAAAAGTGCCCGTAAAAGGAGAATCCCGAGTTCTAGAGATTTTTATTGATAAAATTATCAAAGAAGATATTGTAAGCTTTAATGTAAGGTAAAAATAGTATGTGTACATTATACTTCACAAATGGGGCAAATGCCCATACAGATGTTGGCCACCTCCTTTGTAACCATGAAAGGCAGTCATGGCACTGTACCAACTATAAATAATTGGATAAATACGATTGAAAACATTGAACTTTTGCGTGAGAAACTGTTTTGTGACTACAACATAAAATCATTTTGGTGTAGACATTTGAACCAGGATCCTCTGGAAAACTTTTTCGGTAGCATTAGGAGTCATGGGCTTAGAAACATCTCACCCTCATGTGCTGCTTTCGAAGCGGTTTTCGCGTCTTTGCTGGTCACTAATTTAAGTAGCAATTATTCTCGGGGTCCAAATTGTGAGGAGGATTTCTGTACCATGTTTGAATCATTTGATGAATTATTTTTTACAAAAATTGCGAGATCAAGTCCTAGTTTAGAAATTGATATCAACGATATTTTAAACGAGGAAATTGTAGGCGATTTCAAAAAAAAAAAAAGAAAATCCCGAAAATAATTGCTCAGCTCGAATATGTTACTGGTGACATATTAAAAAAGCTGCAAAAAAAATTTACTGAAATTGTAATGCTTGCAAAGAAGTTTTGTATACCTACAGAGGATCCTGATGTTAATACATATATTAAATACAGTGAGTATGGCGGGCAAAATACGTTAAAAATTCCATCACAATCAAATACATAAAATGCCTCAACCCAGTTAAACCAAAATTAGAAAGAAAAGAATAAACCCATTAAAATAAATTACATCAAGACCAATTAAAACCAGTTAAGTCAAATCAAATTAAAGATACATGTATAAATAAAAAATTATTAAAAATTTAAGTTAAAAACAAAAAAAAAATAGAAATTAAAAATTAACATGTCAAAAATTAAAGTACGTGTAAACATTTTGAATTTATTTAATATTGAATATATGGGCTCTCGATCGCCTGTGACACGCTTTCCAGGTCTTACTACTGGGGCCTTAGCCAAAGTAACATCGTTATGTAGCCAAAAGATGCCAAAGTTCGTCATCGTCTTTGAGATAACGATAACAATTTCCTAGCCAATGTACCACCATTGTCGCAATGGTTGTGCCGAAATGTTTATTCGTTAAGAAAAAAATATATTGGCTATGGTAGCGAAATTTAGCTGTCACTACACTATGTCAAACAGTGTCAAATCGGATCAACAACCCGCGAAATTAAAAATTGCTTATTGTGAACAGTGAGTGTAGTGTTAGGGTTTGGAATTTAGAATAAACTATTTGAATATATTAATAATACGAACAAAGACGCCATTATTTTCGGAATCCACTTGACTTCGCGGCGCCGCGCCGGTGTCAGTCATCGCGCAATACTTGGCGGGTTTCGGGTTAAATGAAATATTACTGTGAGAAGTTCACAATCTTGACTCCATGGCACAGGCATTTGTCATCACATCAATGAAATATTACTGTGAGAAATTAAAACACCGGGACAAGGGTTGAGGTTGGTCGGTCGGGATTCAAGCGAGGGAGACTGCCCGAATGGGGCATACGGCTATGCCCTTAGAGTTCCTTGGTTTTAGACTGCAAATCTGTACTTATGATAATTTTTAGTGATAAAACATGGATTCAAGAGTGCGGGCAAGTCCTGAACAATTGTCAACACTGCTTGAGTATATGGAAACGTAAGTAAATCAAAGTTATATTCATTAACTAAGATTTAATTCCTACAAAAATTTGGTACCGATATGTTACGTATCTAATGTAAACAATGACGCGATCGTAACAATGGAACACTTAAATTGAATCTTTGTTTGTTTTTATTTTACAGTCATGGTGACTTGGCTAGGCCCCTTGGTGGAGCACAAGGTCGGATAAGGTCAGACCGATTATGGTCTGAACTTACGAATATTTTGAATTCTGTTGGTGGCGGTGTCAGTAAGAGGACAGACAAGTGGAAAAAAGTAAGTACCTAATGAATATTTTTGGAATGACTGACTGGATGGAACAGTGGCCTGCAATCCTGACTATGGTTCTAAGCGTTTGATTTCCAACTTTGACAAATATATAATTATTAGTTCATGTGTTTGTAAGTGTCTGGACAAGAGGACACATACTTGCAGTTATGAAGGTTGGCTAGTAATCCCTTCAGCTATGATGATGATTTTGATGATTATTCTGTGACACATATAGTACAAGCATTGCTTTGTTTGGGGTCAAATGGATGTGTGTGGAGATGTCTCAGATATTTATTTAGCTTTAATGTAACTATTTAAAATCTTCCAAGTACTTAACAAATTTTTGACTTTTTAAATATCATTTATACTTAATTTATATTTATGACTATATTCAATAAAGATGTGGATGGATTGGAAGTCCCAAGACTAAAATAAAGGGAAGCGCACCAGAGGGACTGGAGGTGGGCCAGCAAGCCAGCAAACCTTTGTTGGCTATTGATGAGAGAATGCTGGCTATAATGGGGGTTTTAGCAGTGGAAGGACAAGCCTCTGTAGAAGAGCTTGGATTTACTGTAAGTATTATACATTTTCAGGCTCCTGCTCAATAATGAGCTAATTTTCTCTTGTAAGCATGTTTTATAAAATATTCAAGTTTCTATTAATAATACCCAACACATTTAAAGTATAAAGGTATGTATTTATACAGGGTGGATTTTTGAGACGGGTCAGTAAGGGCAGGTACCTTAACCGTTATAGTTACAGGAAAACGTTCCTAGGAGACTATCCATAACTTTTTAAGATATTCTGAACTGCATTCACAGATTTTTGAAAAAATGTACGGTCAGCGAAAAAAGTGCTAAAATCCAAAAAAAAATATTTTTATGCCTATCGATCCTACTTCGTGTGGGGATCAAAATACTCTATGGGACCATTTAAGGTATGAGTACTAGAAATGTCAGAAAACGCTAAAAACATTTTCCATACATTTTGTACTGAAAAACGATAAATCAACTCGAAATGTTCTTTATCGCCAAACAATCCTATTTCTTACTGCGATTAAAAGATTCTTTAAGGCCTATTGAAATTTAAATACAAAAACTACGGTAAGACACAACATATCACACAAACTTAAAAATAGGTTATCTATTGTTCAAAATGACCGCCGTTTTCACAAATACATAAGTTCACTCGTTTTTGTACTGAGCAAAGCGGAAAGTTTTCTTTGATAGATATTATTTAAAATCCTCGTTAATGCCTCTTTCAGCTCCTGAACACTGCCGTACTTTCTTTTGTAGACTTCATTATTTAGGTGGCCCCACGAAAAAAAAAACTTGAGAGGCGTTAGATAGGGGCTGCGAGGTGGCCAATTATTTGGTCCATGTGTTCCCCTAAAAGCATCTCTTGCAGCCCCGATCTAACGCTCCTCGATTTTTTTTTTGTGGGGCCACCTAAAAAATTAAGTCTACAAAAGAAAGTACGACAGTGTTCAGGAGCTGAAAGAGGCATTAACGAGGATTTTAAATAATATCCATCAAAGAAAACTTTCCGCTGCTACTTGCTCAGTACAAAAACGAGTGAACTTACGTATTTGTGAAAACGGCGGTCATTTTGAACAATAGATAACCTATTTTTAAGTTTGTGTGATATGTTGTGTCTTACCTTAGTTTTTGTATTTAAATTTCAATAGGCCTTAAAGAATCTTTTAATCGCAGTAGGAAAGATGATTGTTTGGCGATAAAGAATATTTCGAGTTGATTTATCGTTTTTCAGTACAAAATGTATGGAAAATGTTTTTAGCGTTTTCTGACATTTCTAGTACTCATACCTTAAATGGTCCCATAGAGTATTTTGATCCCCATACGAAGTAGGATCGATAGGCATAAAAATTTTTTTTTTTGGATTTTAGCACTTTTTTCGCTGACTGTACATTTTTTCAAAAATCTGTGAATGCAGTTCAGAATATCTTAAAAAGTTATGGATAGTCTCCTAGGAACGTTTTCCTGTAACTATAACGGTTAAGGTACCTGCCCTTACTGACCCGTCTCAAAAATCCACCCTGTATACTTAGTCTCGCCATAAATACTGTTACAATTAAAAATAAACAAAATATTACATTTGAATTTGGAATCTATCATTTTTATATGATTGTTCATTGAGTTTTCTTATTATGGCGCCATTACATTGTACAATATTTTGCGATATTAAAATGGAGTGGGGTGATAAAGAGAACCGAATCGCTGTGATTGCATTACACAAAGTAGGTATGGAGCCAAATGCAGTTTTTAAAACTCTCCATACGCTTGGTATTAGTAAAATCTTTGTATACCGGGCTATTAATAGGTACAATGAGACCTCCTCTGTTTGTGACAGAAAAAGATCTGGCCGTCCACGTAGTGTTCGTACGAAAAAGGTGGTCAAAGCAGTAAGGGAAAGAATTCGAAGAAATCCTGTCCGAAAGCAAAAGATTTTATCTCGGGAGATGAATATAGCACCTAGAACCATGTCGCGTATTTTAAAAGATGACTTAGGACTTGCAGCCTATAAGAGACGTACTGGTCATTTCTTAACTGATAATTTAAAAAAGAATAGGGTGGTAAAATCGAAACAACTACTGAAGCGGTACGCCAAGGGAGGTCACAGAAAAATTTTGTTTACGGATGAGAAAATTTTTACAATTTTTACAATTTTAACAAACAAAATGACCGTATTTATGCTCAAAGCTCTAAGGAAGCTTCCCAATTAGTCGACAGAGTGCAACGTGGGCACTATCCGACTTCAGTGATGGTTTGGTGGGGTATTAGCTATGAAGGAGTGACTGAGCCATACTTTTGTGAAAAAGGTATCAAAACCTCGGCACAAGTGTATCAAGATACCATTCTTGAGAAGGTAGTGAAGCCCCTTAACAACACCATGCTCAATAACCAAGAATGGTCCTTCCAGCAAGACTCGGCGCCGGGTCATAAAGCTCGGTCTCCGCAGTCTTGGTTGGAATGAACGTTTCGGACTTCATCAGAGCTGAAGACTGGCCGTCGTCTAGTCCCGATCTTAATCCGCTAGATTATGATTTATGGTCAGTTTTAGAGAGTACGGCTTGCTCTAAACGCCATGATAATTTGGAGTCCCTAAAACAATCCATACGATTGGCAGTGAAGAATTTTCCCATGGAAAGAGTGCGTGCTTCAATTGATAACTGGCCTCAACGTATAAAGGATTGTATTGCAGCCAATGGAGACCATTTCGAATAAGCTTTTTATTTTTAAATCGTTTAATATTTATGTATTAAACTAACACACTGTAAAAGTAATAAATGTTATTTGCAATAGAAAAATATATATTTTTCTTTTTTTCAGTATTTATGGCAAGACTAGGTATTATTACCTTGGTAGTAAATGTCAACTAAAGTTACTTACTTATCATGAAGGCACCACTCCATTTTTAGTTTTAGATAAATCAATTTAATTAAAAATATATATTCTTAGGCGAGACATGAACCCATAACATTTGGGCATCTGGCTCACTGCTCTCCTATTTTTTTCTAGTATTTTTTTTCTATTTGTAACGTGCTAATTGGTCACACTTAGCTCGTTACCAAATTTAATTCGAAATTTAGTCCATTTCAGATAACATTGTCCATGGAACACTGATATCCATTCACAATCTGTGGCCAATGTTACATCAACGACAATATTTTATCGATCTGTGGATTTATGACACAGATTAATAATCCACTTCTTTAGTCTATGGTCAAGAGCATATAAATTGTAGGAAACAAAATTTAATAAATAATAACACAAATTCAAAATAAATAAATATTTTATTCGAAAGTGGTGTATTTGAATTAAAACTATTAATTTTACTTAGGTTTTCTTTTATTTTAAGATATAATTTGAACATTCGGCATTTGATATTAGTTGTTGACAATCTATGAATTCGCTCCTCTATTAGCGTATTTCCGAACGCAGCCATTGGCTTCAAAAACTCTTGGTCTCATCTGTCAAAGCCGACGGATCGCTTTTCGTACCTTGTTCTCGAGGATGGCGGTCACAAAACCCCATCATATTTATTAGTAAAAATATATCCAAGGCCATCTGGCCTGAAACTTAAATATAATGCTCTAAAGAGCTAACTGATGTTCATTATATAATAAAAACCCGCGGATACCTTTTATTTCCGATTTACTTCTACGCGGCTTAGCGGGATGCGGCCGACTTTATTTTACATACGGAGAGCGCGATAATTCGCGCTTCTCCTTTTCCCTTAAATTCTCCTTTCTCCCATAGGATTAAATCCTTCATTAAGATTGAATTCTCCTATAAGATTACAATTTAACTTCTAAATTCTAATATACTTCTTCGTGGTAACTTTCCTTGGAATTTTGGATCATTCTCTGAGCTAACTGCAGGAGTCTTGAAGGTATGATTTCATAGATGGTCGACCTCCGTTGAGAAGACAACCTGTAAGTTACATTTAGATTAATTTACCTTATAGAACGAATACTAAGCGAGTCATAAATTTAATTGAGGTACATCTATTTAGTTTAAAATATTTGGTAAGCTCGTCTTTGGTGTTTCTGTATTCATTGATGTACCTGAATTTAAATAAACAAATATTGTTCGCCAAACAAATCTTATTATTTATCACTCGACTCAACGCACATACACAAGTCAAAAACCTACCTTGCGATTAAAAGTCCTGATATCCGTTGGCTACTGTCTGCTCGAGTTTTACCAGGTAATCACTATGACCAGTGGCGCCCGATTTGTTTGATTTTCTTGCTGGTTTTAACTTGAACTTTGTATTTTTTTCTGGTCATAGCGCCCTCAACACCCGGCATACTCACGGTAAGCTCCGAGCCATATTTCTTGTTCTTTTATCACTCAACTCAAACAACACACTACAAATATAACTTATTACATATTAAAATTGATTTAAATACAACATAGCATTGAAAATGCAAACCTAAAAATAATAAATCAGTTTAAATTTGTTTAAGTGGTTATTAGTATTTTAATATAAATAAATAAATAAATAAATAACGCTTCACACTCATAGCCCCACACTAGGATTCCCTGTGTCGTGGGTGCCATGGACAACACACAACATAGACAAGGACATTCACACCCAGACCGAGAACAGAAATTCAAACTCATCATTCAAATTTCCGCCTCGCTGGGAATTGAACCCAGGACCCTTGGTGCGGCGATCCGGCATGGTAACCATTGCGCCACACGGGTCGTCAAATATGTATTTTAAATGTATTTTAATAAACTTACCATGGAATATTATATATTTTTCAGAGATCTCAATCTCCTGCACGAGATAATCCTCTCACTGTAGATGATACAGTGTATTTGGAAATTGTTGATGGTATGTTGTGGTGGTATGCAACGCATTACATACCAAACACAAACTTTCTCTAAAAATAAATAAATTCGTGAAAATTTTAAAACTTCGACATTCTTTTCTCACGCTTAGGAACAATAGAGATATCCTTAAAGTACGTCGCCTAGGCTAATAACACTTTAGCACTTTAGAACCATAAAACATTTTGGCTATTGAAACATTTGAAGCGGATGCAATAAATTGCACTCGCCTTCAAAAATAAACTAAAAGCTCTATAGCCTGGTGTCATGTTACGTGAACGCTCTTGTCAAATTTCAAGTTAATGACTGCTTAAGACAAAGAGGACAGATACACTTGAACGCTCGTAGCATAACTTAGTTGGACCCCTGCTGGGTTTAATGGGCGAATGGTAAAAAATTATTATGCGTACCTAAGAAACTAAGTGGTTTCCGAGAAGGAATCGCTAAGGGCGTGCATTCTGGCACATTCCGAAGCCTTTAGCCAATGAAATCAAAGATCGGATACTGTGGTCTCGTTTCTGTTGACAGGATGGGGGAAGATGTCAGGACGCTGCATAAAAACTCCGGATCGTGCAGCAAGGGGGCATTCTGGGATCAGCGCGAGCGGAGGCAGTACCTCTACCTCTAATATTAACATCATTGTTTACCTAAGAACAATTGTAATTTTAGTGTTTTCCTGAAATTGTATTAAGTTAGTAGTAAATAAGTGTTAGACTAATTTAAAGTCAGTGCAAGCAAGGGGAATCTTCGCTTCGGACTTTGGTAAAGTACCTAGAAATTTATATTACTTCATAAACTAAGATAAACCCCACAATTGTACCCTAACAAAATAGTTGACCTCGCGTATTAGAAGTTAGATTCGAGGATGTATCCAGAAGAATGGTTAACATCCGTGAGAGTGCGACAGCCGTGGTCCATTTTGGACAAAGTGATACTAGGACTATTCATATTAATGCTCTTGTACCTGGTTTTAATTATGTTGTACGAGCTTTATCTGAAGCACCGCAACCAAAGGCGTAACCGTTTAACAGACGGAGGCCTTCGACTTAATTAATATGCACGGCACTTGTGGGATTTATCAATGTACATTGTTTGGCTATTCCTCAAACCTTTTACATTATGGAATGTATTTGTTAACCTAGTGTGTTGTCTCTCTATTGTGAGTAGGGTTTTATGGAAGTAGATATAGCGTAAATAGCACTGTAAATAGTTATACTGATCATGTAATTAGATTATAACTGCCACAAGGGTTTTTGGTACTGGGCTTGCACATTTTCCCTTGAAAATTAGTATGGCTAGCAATGGGAGCCCGGTTTCTAATAGAATTTGTCTGTAACTATTAGAAATCTAAAGTTATCTTTTGCTTGAATATTAAGATTTGGTCAAGATAATAAAATGAATTTGACCTGAAAATATACCATCTTTCATTGTTCGTCCTAATCTCACTTCCAGAAGTTACAAACGTAGGAGGCTACATTATGACCTTAGGTACATTTATTAGAAGTTCCAAGTTTAATTGAAATATTTACTTGTAATTCACGTGACACATGGAAATGCTACACTCAATATTAGATTCATATACATATAACAAATTGTACATTTTCTAACTGATTTGTTTACACTAGAAAGTAATCAATATTGCCACATTCTTACAATTACACTGGATTTCATTTGTTAGGAGTTGAGATCAAATTGAAAATCATATATAAATTATCTGAAGGGTCAAACCCTTCTCTAGAAACTAAACTTGTATTGGACGCCTGAACACAAAGAGGCAAACTACAATAACATTTTATGACCAGTGGACCCTAGTCGGGGTCCTTGTATAAAGGCAACGGGACTCAAGTCGCGCCTTAGTAAAGCAGGTAGCCACGCTATATACAGGGTTACGTTCTACTTAGCAACGACGAAGAGGTATGCAGCCGACTTCGGGCAGCGACTCGACATTACAGAGGAGGAAACATCATGAGTATTTAAGAATTAATTAACAAGGTGTCCTGTATATTTTAGATATTCTTAGGAACATAGGGAGTTAAGAGACATTCCGAGCCAGCGGCATTTACCAGTTTATATTATTTGTTGTCACGAAGGTGACTCATCACACAGTCCCTGCAGAGACTACTGGCGGCAGAAACGGGCACTCCAATCACACACTTCCCTCCCGCACAAGACCCTCCGCCCTCGATTTGGCCAAATCGAAACATAACAAATTATACAATATATGAATAAATCCATGGTACCCGGAGCAGGCTTATATAGCCACAAAAGACCCAAGCTTTCGAGCCAGCGGGCAACTTATTACGCTTCGCAGCGTCAAAGGGGGGTCTGTGCCGCTCCAGAACCCGTCTAAAGGGGCCCGTTACGGGTGTAGGATCTCTTGAGTTGTCGACTGATTCTGGTCAGTGTGGCGGTTGACTTAGTCCCGCACAAGCTTAGCCTCACCACCGTTCTATTCCGATAGAGTTTGAAACAACATTTATACTAGATACTCATAAATATGTAACTTAATATTTTACCATGACATAAAACCCTTATAAGATGAATATAAATTAGTGAATCGGAGAACGGTGAAGGCTTCGCTTCGTTCCCGTAGAGGCTGTGCTAGATCGACAGAACGATCGATCTCTAAATGAACAAATATATGGGCCTATGCCAAAGCTTCTAGATGTCTCTTCCTCCACTGTGTGACGCAATTAGAGTTAACTAAGATCAAACAAAGAATAAATTCACTTGTCCACGTCTGAATCAAACATATAACTGATTAAGTTCACGCGATTAAGCTTAACTAGACGATCACTACACATACGAACCACCACAATGTCTTCCTTATAGTGAATTAATTAGCTTTATTGTAGTTATGTAAATTCAATTCTATAATTTTAATTCATGCCTACAATTCTCTAAAATTACCTAGATAACCACCAGTGTTTCTATTTATATTACTAATTTGATTAAAGAAAAAAATTTAAAGTAGATAATTATCATTTTTTTAACATATAACTCCAAATTGCTATAACACTCATTTTTTGTTGCAGAAACTTCACACCTGCCTTCACCACAACATTCCACATCCCAGATGAGAGAAAACACCGCCACCCTGCCCGCTCATGGGCGCTCCCCATTCGTCTTAGGGACGGCAGCCAGCGGCGCCTTCCCCGGCGGCCCCACCACCCCACCAGCCCCGGCAGCGCCAGCCCCAGTGACCCCAGCAGCACCCACTACTCCGAGGCGGCGGCGGCCACCTGCTACTCTCCCCTTAAATATTTATTATTTTATTCTGTTTTTAGTATTTATTGTTATAGCGGCAAAATAAATACATAATCTGTGAAAAATTCAACTGACAGACAGACGGATAGTGGAGTCTTAGTAGTAGGGTCCCGTTTTTACCCTATGAATACGGAACCCTAAAAACATGTTCTAATAAATACAAAGTGATTTCGTTAAATTATTTTAGAATAGAATAGAATAACTTTATTTCATAAGTTAACTGCAATCACAAGCAAAAGAAAAAGAACTGTATGAAAAGGGACCGCACTCATTTTAAATGTTGCCTAATTTTTACTGATCAATTTTAAGACTGTATGACAATAATTAATGTTGTTCCAATTGTAACTGTAAGACTGCTTCTTGTTTTTTCCAAGTGTTGTTAATATTTTGTTAGTGTGTCACACTCATTGACACAATATAAGTTAAGAGATTTACAACCAGAAGATCTAGCTTTCATGTTGGATTATGCCCAGCAATTGATTTATACAGGCTAATTTATACATAGTATATTACCTGTCTAGTAGATAGAAATATATTAGTATTAGTCTGGTAAATTATATAAGGTTATAATTTTATGGAGTTTATTGACTGTTAATTAAAAACATTATATTACTTAATGGTAATTTTATTCAAAATCTTTATTCAGTCTAGGCTGTTACAAGCACTTGTCATTGTGAATATCAAATAAGCTACGCCATCGGTTCACAAACCCTACGGTGGGAAACCATGTAATGAGAAGAACAGGCAGAAACTCATCAAGGGCTGCTTTTTTCTCCCTGTCGTATTTCATACAGAGTCGTCAAATTGAAAAATGACCTCAAGGTAGTATAATTGAGATCACTTTCCATTAATTTATTTATTTATTGAACGCCAACATAATGTCCACTGTTATTAACTTATTACAAAATTTGTCGAGCACTAGGGCGATATCGTAAGTGTCATTACAATTATAGGCGAAGACCACGTGCATAAAAGTGAACGGTAACATTTTAAAAATCCAATATACAGGGTGACCTTGAAAGGTGTATTGATAATTACGTATGTTTACATACAAGATACATTGTGAATTTACAGCATGTCATTTCAGAATTTTACGTATTTGTTTTGTTTTAGCGAAAATAAATAAATTAAATGAAAGTATCAAAAAAATAATGCCGCGCGCGCGCGCGTACGCTAGTAGTAATAGTTCAATGGCCCCGCGCGTTTTTTATCGCGTAGGTATCAGCTGTGCCTCTGCACCGCGCTGCGCGATCCGCGTCGCGTAGCGCACTCCAATTGTTTCTTTATAATTTTATCGGCTTAGGACCATCAAAAAACCTTAAAATATGAGAATGTGTTATTGGACAAATACCTACTAATTATTATTTTAAAGTGAAACATGATATTATTAGGTTGCTAGATAATTAACTTATAAGAAAATAAATAAGTATGGTATTCTTGGTATAACTTTTTACAGCTGGAATCACGATATTTGCAACAATTGATTATTTACATGAACTACGAACTAGTAATAATAGTTTAATGACCGCGCGCGTTCTATCAGCTGTGCACCGCCCCGCCCCGCGTCCCGCAGCGCGCTCTCCCGTAACTTTTTATTCATACTTTTATCGGCTTAGGACGATCAAAATTAAAATGATATGAGAATTGGCAATTGCACAATGACCAGCAAAATTATTATTTTAAAGTGAAACATGATATGATTAGGTATTTAAGTAACTTAAAGGAAAATAATTACGGTAGGTACCTATTCTTGGCGTATTTAAAAAGTTGAAATCACGATGTTTACAACAATTGGCTATTTACATTAACTATGAACTAAACTTACCCAATTACCTAATTGTTCAAAGTATCCACCTCCGTTTAATTTATAGGTACATTCGTCTGGGATGCGTCGGTGATGATCCATCAGTGAACTACCACGTCACGAGCGTATGCTCGTAGGTGGAAACTGCTAAAGTCCATGCGTCATTCGCAAAGTTCTGGTTGCCGGTTGATTACCCGAATATCATGCGAAATCGGAATTTTCTGTATTGTACTGACCTTAACTACGCAGGTATTAATCATTTGAGAACGGTAAACGATTGCTCCTTCTTATTTTCGGCGTGATTTAAATGATTGTTAGATCTCTAGTTTAACTAAAAATTCGCAATGTAAACAATACGATTAATTAATTTCGTTCGACGATATCGCGCGCACTTATGCGCGCACTGCTGCGTCCACGGCGGACCGACCAACTGTTTGTTTAATTGCTTTCGCACGGCAAGCCGCAAAGGAGCGTCTCACCCCGCTCCCCACCCGGAAAGCGCCCGGGCGGCGTGGCGGTATCTTTGATGGTACGTAGTAAACGACGGCGCGACGGCGTGCTAAATTCATTCATGTATCGTATAGCGCGCGCGACTAAAATGATACTTTTAAATATTATTTAAAATATTAATTTTATTAGTTTTTTTTTTCTTTCTGTAAAACATCTTAATATTAATTTAAAGTAATAAGTAACGTAGTCTGTCTCACATAACGTGATAAAGTTCGTATTTTTTTTACGATTAAGATTTGTAAAATTTTATGATAGTTCATGTCAGTTGCCTCTTCCGAAACTCTGGTTTTTTTTTCGAGACACTTTTTGGAATCAGCCTGTATAAAATTAAAATCAAAATCAAATTCCATAACAATTAATAACAAATTTTTAAAATCTTAAAACTAAGGTAAGTAGGTATATCAGGTTTTCAAAGCAGTGAACAATTTTCAGTTACTTATATGTCTTTATATAATAATAACAATAAATTTTTATTTCAGGCCATTTAACCCATAAACCACCTAATTACTAAAATAAATAACAACTTATATTAATAAAAAATGTTAGTAACAATTTAACTTATTCTATCAAAATTCAATTTAACTATTCAAAACTATATTATTTATTCACCTACATTCTACTAACCAAGAAATTGCGCATAGCCCTGCCTCGGATTAATTCATTTTGGTTATCATTGCTGGAGGTGCTATGTTGTACAGAGTGGTCTTCACTACCTTCAAGACGCCTGGCTGGCATATCACTTGGAGGTGGTATTCTAGCATCTAATGCGATGTTGTGCAGCACACAACATGCATTGGTGATTTTGCTAGCCATGTCAGGGTGATAGTGAAGAACTCTGTGTCGAAGCATACACCTCCAACGTGCCTTAAGTAATACGAAACAGCGCTCAATGTGCGACCTAGCTTGGACATGACGCCGAGTGTACACCTCTTCCTGTAACCCTGGTTCAGCATTTAATATAGGCATCATCAACCAGGGCCGCTGTGGACAACTAGAATCTCCTGAAAATAGCATTTATATTTTTGTTAATAGAGTACTCAAGTTCCAATAAAGAATTGTTTACTTTGTAGCCATGGTCGCTTCGCTTCGAAAAGAAAATAAAATAAAAATTTGTATAACAATATTATATGGTTTTCATAAAGAATCAAATTGACTTACTTAATTGTATTTTTATACTTCTTTTATTATTCATATTATGATTAGAATTTGTCTAGCTGTTTACCATTTTGTTCAAGCTACTCAACACTAGAGGTCACTCCTATGCACAATTTGGACTTACGAGTATCTCGTCATGTCTCGTCATACAGTACCAGCACCAATAGGGTCCATTTATCACGTCATGGGCAGCCAATCGCGTGGCGACTTATGGACCCTCCGCCGAGTCTACGCACGTTGCATTTTAATACGCATCTTTCATACGCATCTTTCATACGCATCTTTCACACGCATCTTACACGCAATCCTATACGCAATAAATTAATCATCTCGATGTTAGCAGTTTTCAAAGAATTTGTAAATTTCTAATAATTTTCGCATTATATTCCTTGGAAAAGCTTCGGGTCTTTCTCTTCTGCTATCCACATTCAACATTTTGGTCCTTCGAGCCGGATTCAAGAAGAAGAAGCCAGAAGACGCACCGTTTGGGAGAGAAGTCTACGTGTACCCAAAGGCCTTTCGTGAAGCTGCTTCCTTGGAATATTTACTGCAGTGTTCAAGTCGGTAGACGGACGAGGGTGTCGTGGTCTGTGACGCGTTAATTTTGGTGTTTGCATACTGTAAGTACTCAACTTTCCTTACCTTCCAAAATGTCTACGGGCGATCACGGAAAATCTGATGATAATGCTGCTATTAAAGGTTTAAAGAAGCTAAGGGGTTCTATTAAGGGTAGACTAACGGTATTTAAAAACTATGTTAATTCTTTTGAATCTTTAGAAATAACGTACACGCATCGCGCAGAGTTAAAATTACGGTTACAAGGGGCTAAAAACTTATATAATGAATTCAGTGATGTACAAAATAAAATAGAATGTTTACTCCCAGAGTCTGAGTTAGAATCGCAATTACTAATTCGTGAAGAATTTGAAAACAATTATTATAGTGTCATAGCGAAGGCGGAGTGTATGATCAGTGATGAGGAACCACCCTGTGACAGGTCCTCATCAATAAACAATTCATTCCAATCAGTTAAGTTACCTACTATCTCGCTTCCTACCTTTAACGGTAACTATGACCAGTGGTTAGAGTTCCGTGACACATATTTGGCCCTTGTTCATAATTCTCATGAAATTTCAGACATTCAAAAATTCCATTATCTCAAATCTTCACTTCATGGGAGTGCAGAGCTAGTAATTGATTCAGTTGAGTTTTCGGCACGCAATTATACAATCGCTTGGGAACTACTCTTAAACCGATATAATAACAGCAGGCTACTTGTGCATAATCACGTTAAATCCCTATTTAATATTCCTAATGTCAATAAAGAGTCACCGGCAGTGATTCGCAAGCTTATCGACACAATATTGAAAAATATTCGAGCCCTTAAATTACTCGGCGAACCGACAGATCAGTGGGATACGCTTGTTATTTATTTAGTTGTAAGTAAGTTAGATCCCGGAACGGAACGCGAGTGGGAACGGTATAAAAGTATGCTATTGCCTTCTGCCGCCGACACCGATACTGTAACTAAAATTAAATTGGACGATTTGATTACATTCTTACGAGATAAGGCTGATATTTTGGAAACTGTATCATTAACACATTCAAAATCTGGAACCTCACATTCATCCGATTTCAGGCGTCATTCTATCAATACACAAACACATCCAAAGGTACAATGTAATGTAGTCAATAATAAGTCTAAGCCGCGAGCCATCCATACTACAAATTCACGCATAAAAACTTGCTTGTTTTGTAACGCACCACACGCACTATATTCTTGTCAACAATTTTTAAATTTAAATCTACATGAGAAACTCAAGTTTGTACTAAATAAGCACTTATGCGAAAACTGCTTGCATCCTGGTCATACAGCTAGTGAATGTCGATATGGTCCTTGCAGGAAGTGTGATAAAAAACATAATTCTTTGATTCATCGTGATTCTGAGGCGAGCGACGCGGAGATGCGCTCCCCATCGCTGCTCTCGGCTAATGAGACGAGTGATCGCGGGTCCGGCCCGTCACACCGGCTGCACGCGCATCCACAGCAAGTAAACAACAACACACCTGCAGTTACATGCACAAATACGTTACATACACACTCACATTCACAACCTGTATTATTGTCTACTGCGATAGTCGAGATAGCCGACCGAGTAGGCAATTATTATAAGATTCGCGCCATCTTAGACAGTGGCAGCGAACGAAGTTTTATATCACAACGTTTATGTAATAAACTTAATATACAATTAAAACAGTCCACTGCACAAATCAATGGGGTTGGTAATGTAATCACAAAAAGCACGCAGAATTGTGATGTACAAATTAAGGCGATTTGCGGGACATATAACATGCGCATTTCATGTTTGGTCTTACCACATATCACTTCTAATTTACCAACTTTCGCAATTCATAAAAATAAACTACACATACCAATACATATTCAACTTGCGGATCCTACATTTTATGATAGCCAACCAGTCGACATGTTAATCGGCGCGGATCATTTTTGGGATCTTTTGGAGGAAGGACGGTTGCGTCTATCGAGTGGTCCCTTCCTTCAAAATACAAAATTGGGCTGGGTGGTATCAGGTCCTATTTATCGCAGCGGGCAACCATCACAAGCCGTTTCTTGTAATTATAGCACACTTGACACGCAAGCTATTGATAAACAGGTACGTTTGTTCTGGGAGCTCGAGGAGTTGCCTAGTGATCGCACGTCAGGGGATTCGCGCAGTGAAAGCGAACGTCAGTGTGAGAACCACTTCCTTCAGACAACACGGCGCGGTGCTGATGGTAGATTCTGCGTTCGTATTCCATTTAAACAACCACCTGACACACTGGGTGAATCATATTCGCAAGCGGAACGTCGTTTTTTAGCGTTAGAAAAACGATTGCAGAACAACCCTGCTTATAATCAGCTGTACCGTGATTTCATGCACGAATATGTACAGATGGGGCACATGAGTCGCATCACAGCTTATGGTAGCCCTCACTACTTTATGCCACACCATGGTGTATTCCGTGAGCACAGTACTACGACGCGCTTAAGAGTAGTATTCGACGCCAGCGCAGCGACGTCGAACGGAATATCACTTAACGATTTACAGCTCATTGGGGAACCATTACAGGGAGATTTAATTTCTATTTTGCTCAGATTTCGTGAAAATCGATACGTCGCCTGCGCTGACGTCGAAAAAATGTACAGGCAGGTACTCATCGACCCTGAACAACGTCCCCTGCAGCTGATTCTATGGCGGGACAGTCCGTCTGAAGAACTTGGTATCTATCAATTAAACACCGTGACGTACGGGACCGCTTCTGCGCCTTTTTTAAGTTGTAGGTGTTTAAAACAATTAGCACACGACTGTAACAATGTTGATGTCGCGAGAGTAATCAATAATGATTTTTACGTCGATGATTTGATCTGTGGGGAGGAAAGCATTGAAAAGTTAATATATTTATGCGAAGAAGTCTCGAATACTTTAATTATGGGATGCTTTCCCCTTCGCAAATGGATTTTTAATTTTGATCACGATAATTATATCACAAATAACACCGTAAAGGAATTATCTTTGGGTGAACACGCACACAGTAAAACGTTAGGATTAGGTTGGCACAATAAATCCGATTATTTACATTTTAATACACATTTTGATCACAATAATAATATAACAAAACCTACTAAACGCATAATTTTATCCGTGACATCGCAGATTTTTGACCCTCTTGGATTATTAAGCCCTGCAATAATATTATCAAAAATTTTATTACAAAAATTATGGGTTTTACAATTAACTTGGGATGAGGATGTACCTAGTAGGGCTTGAATATCGGAATCTCGGAATCTCGAAATATCGGAATCTCGGACCGTGAAACCCAATATTACAATTCCGATACTGAGTGATTCGATATCGTAATATCGGAATCAGTAATTTTTTTATTTTAATTTAAACAAAATGATTTTAATGCGTGCCACAAGGTATATTGGCCACTAGGTCATAAAATTGAGTAAGTAAGTATAAATATTTTAGCTGTTTAGGGAGGTAGAGTTAATATCTTTAACCGTATTCCTGTTGTGAGTCTGCTCAGCCTACTGCACGAATAATGCGATACGGAAAAAAATCTATTCCAAAAATAATTTATCTCCTTAATCTCGGTATACCTAAGTCAATAATTTCATCATCTTCTGCAGATCATCTGTACGAATCTCTAGTTGCTGAGAATTTGCATCTAACTGTCAATTGCCATTCACCGCAGATACCTCATTGACCATTATATATCGGAGGTTCACATCTACAACAAAGGTTTTCAAAACCTTACGATGTCTAGACGTGAACAAAGCTAGTGGACCAGATGGTATTCCAGCTCTCTCCAGTTATCTACTGTTTTGCCACGCTTGGTTCGTCTCTCAATTAAGACGAGCATAGTGCCTCAGGCGTCGAAGCTTGCCAACGTGCAGTCCGTGCCCAAGAATGGCAATCGAGCTGACCCTGCTAATTAACGGCCAATTTCAATTACCAACATACTCAGGAAGATTATTATTGAACATGCGCCTCGTTGTATACCTAGAACACAATGATCTCCTTAGTGACCCTAGCGCTATAGCCTAACGCATACCTTTCTACCGCATTCTAGCGTATCTCACCCACTCGTATCTGGGGCGAGGACCTTAAGAATAATGTAAAGGCGGTTGCCTTTATCCCTTGACATCTCGAAGGCCTTCGATACGGTATAGCATGTTAGCCTATTGATCATGCCTCCTGCGTATGTCCTATTCCCTGGTCTGATCAGCTGGGTTAAAAACTTTCTGAGTGAACGTTCATTTAGAGTCGTTATCAACGATTATTATTCGTCCCAAGCAACCTTACATCACAATACAAACAATGCCGGACTTTCTCAGAGATCTTTTATCTCCAGAACTCTATTCCAGTAACGACCAGTAACGACCAAAATACAGTCTGAAGAGAGGCCCGGGTTGAAAGAGTGAATCACTGCCTGAAGTCACCGAATAGGGTGACGCCAACCTTGTGAAATTCAACGCCACAAAAACAGAAGCATTTATTTTGGCCCTACTTTTCAGAATGTATCCTTGAAATACTCCCACCGCAAGAAATTGAGGTATCCTTGAACCTTAAATTTGAGCGGTTTATTGAATCCAAAGTTAACGCAACTGTCAGGAAACTAGGCGTCCCAGCAAATGGGTTGCGATATTTCAAGTCACTTCAGCTTTTATCCTTGTATAAAGCATAGCTTCTGCCGTAAAGCTGTCACATTTGGTGCAGCTGAATTTCATCTATCAGTAAAAACTATTTTGCGATTCAAAAATCCTAAAAAAATTAAGGTAGTGAATTTTTACCGCGAAAACAAAACCGAATTGAATAGATTTAGGTTATATTTGCAACGAACGGGAATAAAACAGTATTAAAGACGGTATTATTTCATTATCCTATTGATTAAAAACCTTTTTGCTATCCAAGACTTCCTACTTTACAATATAAAATTAAATTTAAATTATTAAAAAAAATTGTATAATTCCGATATTGATATCGGAATTCCGATATTAGCATCAAATATCGAAAATCAATATCGATATTGAAAACCTTCCGATATTACAAGCCCTAGTACCTAGTGATATAGCACAAGAATTTTTTATTTTCGTAAACAACCTTTCAATTCTTAAAAACATTAGAGTACCGCGTTATGTTTTTTGTGAGGAAGTAATTAGTAAAGAATTGCATATATTTACTGATGCGTCACAAGTAGCATACGGCGCCTGCGCCTATGTTCGCAGCGTTAGTAAGGGATCAGCTGTGACAGTTCGATTGTTAAGTTCCAAGGGCAAGGTCGCACCGCTCACTCCCACCACTATACCTCGGTTAGAGTTGTGTGGAGCTCGATTAGGCGCTCGTCTGTACTCTAAGCTTAATGAATCACTCAGAGGTCATTTTGATAAAGTGATTTTCTGGACTGATTCTGCCATCGTTTTAGGCTGGTTACGCATGTCACCTAATTTATTAAAAACATACGTCCAGAACAGGGTTGCAGAAATTAACGAGCTTACAAGAAACACGTTATGGAGGCATGTCAAGGGTCGCAACAACCCAGCTGATCTTATATCGCGCGGAATGCACTTAGACACATTGGCTAACTCAGCTTTATGGTGGAATGGACCGCCATTCCTCAATGAACCTCAATATGATTCTTCCTACACAAACATAGATTCTAATTCCGCCGACTTGCCAGAAATAAAATCGAACGCTGTTAAAGTATTAACGTCAAATCAAGTTACTCATGATTCGCTATTTACATTTTCCAGGTTCTCTCAGTTCGGTCGCATGCAGCGTGCCGCAGCCTATGCGCTTCGGTTTATTCACAACACCCGCTGTAAAAAACAACATCGGCGGTGCGGCGCGCTCACTGCGGACGAGCTGAGTGAATCCACGTTAACGCTTGCGCGGCTATCTCAACGCGAGGCCTATCCTGACGTATACGAGCTTCTTATAACAAATAAATCACTACGTAGTACTCATCAATTAACGAATTTAAATATTTTCCTTGACAATAAAAATATAATACGAGTCGGTGGTCGTATTTGTAATTCGCAACATTTTAATTTTGACAAAAAACATCCAATTTTACTATCAGCTAAACATCATTTTACTATATTACTTTTTAGGCACGAACATAAAACATTATTACACGCAGCTCCACAGTTACTTTTATACTCACTTCGAGAAACCTGGTGGCCGGTTGGTGGTAGGAACTTGGCTCGAATGACAGCGCACAAATGCATTATCTGCACTCGCATGCGAGCGAAATCTTTAACACCGCTCATGGGTAATCTACCTGCTGAACGGTTACAACCGGGTTTCCCTTTTATGAAGTGCGGGGTAGATTACGCAGGGCCGGTATTCATACTTAATCGTAAAGGTAGGGGCGCGAGAATGATTAAATCGTATATCTGTTTATTTGTATGCTTTGTAACTCGCGCTATTCATCTTGAATTGGTCAGTGACTTGTCATCGGGGGCTTACTTACTCGCGCTTAAAAGATTTATATCGCGTCGCGGAAAACCAAGCGAAATATTCTCAGACAACGGGAGAAACTTTGTGGGTTTGATGAGTGATTTTTCTAAATTTCTTAATTCTTGTTCTGAACACATTAAAGACTATGTAGCCTCTCAAAATATCAAATTTCATCTGATACCGCCTTACGCCAGCCATTTTGGAGGGTTATGGGAAGCGGGAGTCAAAAGTTGCAAGCATCATTTGCGACGTGTCGTTGGCAACGCTCACTTAACGTACGAGGAATTTAATACGGTTTTAATTCAAATTGAAGCCGTATTGAATTCCCGTCCTCTCAGTCCTTTATCGACAGATCCAGATGACCTGCAACCGCTCAGTCCAGCGCACTTCCTGGTTGGCCGCTCCCTGACAGCTCCGGTTGGCGAGGATCTACACGACAAAACCGTTCATCTTCTCACGCGGTTTCAACGGGTGGAGCAGATGCGTCAGAATTTCTGGTCCAGGTGGTCGAAGGAGTATGTATCGGAACTCCAGATAAGAACCAAATGGAAGCAGCATACAGATGACTTATCAAAGCATACACTCGTGCTCATAAAGGATGAGAACCTTCCGCCATTAAAATGGAGTCTTGGCCGCATTATCAAGACGTCCCCAGGCCCTGACGGCATTTCGAGGGTAGCCGACATCAAGACATCGACCGGTACTGTTCGACGTGCATTTTCGAAAATATGCCCGCTACCAGTTGATGAAGAATAACATTGGAAGGCTAGCTGCTTCCAAGGCCGGGAGGATGTTCAAGCTACTCAACACTAGAGGTCACTCCTATGCACAATTTGGACTTACGAGTATCTCGTCATGTCTCGTCATACAGTACCAGCACCAATAGGGTCCATTTATCACGTCATGGGCAGCCAATCGCGTGGCGACTTATGGACCCTCCGCCGAGTCTACGCACGTTGCATTTTAATACGCATCTTTCATACGCATCTTTCATACGCATCTTTCACACGCATCTTACACGCAATCCTATACGCAATAAATTAATCATCTCGATGTTAGCAGTTTTCAAAGAATTTGTAAATTTCTAATAATTTTCGCATTATATTCCTTGGAAAAGCTTCGGGTCTTTCTCTTCTGCTATCCACATTCAACACATTTGAATATTTAAGGAGCCAAATTTTCTAAATTAAAAAAAATTATCAATATCTCGAAAACTGTGACACTTTTACTAAGGTAATTTTTTGACATAATATGATAGGTCAACCTTCAAGCTATCTGCTACCTTCGGTTGATCCACTACATACGGGACATCCTGTATACAGGGTCTGTCGTTAATAGTGGATAATCCGTTACTCGGAGGTAGCCCTGAGGTCCAGCTGCAAGCAAATCCACTTTTTTTTGTTAGGATTGCCATTGTAGTGAAAATGGTGATTTTTTTCATTCTTTTTTAATTATCACTACTTTGACTCCTAATTCGGTCACCATTTTTACAAAATAAGGTATTTTTGTGTACTTTTTTTTGCGAGTTACTCAGAAATACCTGTGCTATTGCATCAAATAACTATTTTAGCCATTATTTACTCTTAACTTGACTAAAATTAAGTTTGATTTTTTTTTTTTTTTATCTCTTATTTTTGTCAAGATTTAATCGTTAAGTGTGAAAAAAATGTACTACGCCGTATTTGCCCAATATCTTAAAAACATTCTTAGTTTGTGTAGATTCAAAAAAGGTACCACAATGTGTAGGTTTTATAATGAATATTTTGCTGCAGGAGCGAAATTCAGTATTTCAGGAAATGTGTTAATGAAGCGCAAAACTTCATAATATTATTTATTTAATAAATATTCGTTATTTTTAAAGGTTTCATCACTTTACCCAGCCCATGGAACCGTTCTATTGCTAAAATAAACTACTTGCAGCTAGTAAAAAAATATTCCAAACTCAGGTAAAAAAGTGAACAAAAAATGCAAAACACGCTCACCCCGCGAAAAGAAGTCATTAGAATAAACTGCTTCCACTGCTTTTGACAATATTCGATTAAAATTCCTTTTTTGTTCCGTTCTTTTTTATTCAGGCAAGCACACGCCTGGGTACGGCTTCATCACGTTATTATTTAATGCAAATGCACTGTGAGCAACAAACACATATGGCATATTACTGTTTCTACCTGGCAATGGACGAGGATGCGGTACATTTAACGTATTTTGAAAGTCAAACTCAAAATATTTTATTCATACGGGTATCACTGATAAACTTATGCACGTCATCATTTTTAATCTATCAGCTTTTCGGAAAGGTGCTTTATGATGGAGGAGAAAAAAGCTGTAAAGAAACTCTTCAGCACATCTTAAAATAATTGTTGACATAAAATAACCGACTTCAAAATTAGGGATAACTCAAAAACTACTTGTCAGATCTTGCTCAAATTTGCGCGCAACTTTCGTGCGCAACATTCAATACTACATTGACGGACAGGTAGGTCTGTCAGACAAGCAAAAAAATAGAAGAGTACTGCATCAAGCGGGTGCAGAGATCCAATAAATATATGAGACACTAAAAATAGACGATGCATTAGGTATAAATAACTGTGACATGCCTATATCGTTTAAATACTTACTTCGAACCCGTGCTTAACACTGCTTATGAGCGGCAAAAATTTAGGAACATGCAAATGAATCAAAACGAAACATGTACTCAATTCATTTTAAGACTCCGCACTCAATCTAAGTAGGGCAAGATTCTAAGCGACGAAGAAACGTAAACTTCTTAAGAAAGGAGCTGACCTTACGTTAAAGAAAATAATTGAAATAGCAAATTTATTCGAGATGGAAAAGGATATTGAAATAGAAGAAGCAACTTCTTCATTAAGGGCCTCCTGACCTGTTCCGGGGGTATATTGACGGAGCCGAGGTAATAGTTAAGTCTGACCATCAACCGCTCAGCATATCCGGATACACCATATCCGATGGCATTTTATATAGATATAGTCTAGAGTCCGACGATGGAGAGGACTCATGTTTAGTCGTGCCCGAACACGAGCGCAAACAGGTGTTGGTTAAACTCCACGACGCGCCGACTGCAGGCCATTTCGGCGTAGAGCGCACATTAGCTCGTGTTCCGACCCGTTACTATTGGCCAGGTATGTAAACATTCATTACCAATTATATTAAGGAATGCGTCGCGTGTCAAAGGTATAAGGCGGATAATCGCAAACCTGCGGGTTTGCTGCAGACTCCTGCCGTAAACAGTCGATTTAGGGTGGTATCTGTGGACCTGTTTGGCTCACTTATAGAGACAGACCGTAAGAACAGGTGGGTGCTTATCGTCGAAGACGTCTGCTCGCGCTGGGTGGAGTTATTCCCATTAGAGAGTGCCACCGGCGTAGAATGTGCTCAGACTCTGGGCAACGATGTGTTCTTTAGGTATGGGACAATTATTTTTTCAGATTAAATGCTGTTGTACGATCTCCCTTAAGAGAATAGCATACACCTCCAGTGGTAGGGCTGTCACGTACTGCTGCGTCAGCGGCTTCCCCGGCGGTCACCGTATCAACACCGCGACGCGCAGGCGCCTTAACGCCTTTTGAAGAGGCCACTTCGCATTTCGCGGCCATCGAGCAGCGGCGGTTGCAACTGGAGAAAACTCGAGAAAAGAACTTTTACGAGAGGAAAATGCAGGAATTGCTATTGGAATCAAGAAGAATTGAAATGGGAGAAAACAGGAATACTGTTTTTAGAAGTATAGCTGATAATATTAATAATTTACCAGACAAAATATGTCAGCTATTAAGACCAACATCACAAGTTTCGACAGACATTCTTTCTTCGGATCCATATTTAGCTTGTAAAAATAAGTTAATTTTAAAACAAATAATAATGCTAATGATATGGTAAATATAGGTTAAGACCATTAAACCCAAGATACAGTGTAACATGGGTCACGTATCCGGTTCTGAATCATCTGGCTCTACAGTGGCCTAACGAAGGGTTTGATCTAAAAACTCTTTCCTTGAAAACCTTAACTTTGTTGACTCTGGTATCCGCTCATCGTGTGCAAACTTATTCTCTCATCAAGGTCCTGAAGCTGCTCATATAATTGTGATCGAACTTCACTTTGAAAAGTTCGTTTGATCATCAATTTTATTGAACAAAAAATCTTGACCATTCCATGCATTTATACAGTATTTGAACTTTGTTTTGATGATAAAAAACATAGGATAAAGAAAGTAAAAACGTTGTTTGGACAGAGAAAATCTTTTTAATTACATTTGAAAGACACAGTCATATCAAAAACACATATTCAAATATCGAAGATATTACTAAAGAGTTTTCACACTTCCCCTCAAACAACATCCATCTTCAGATATCCTCATATCATACCACTCTACACACACCCACACTCAGATCGCGCACACATTTGTTAAATGCCACACGACCTAATGGTTTTGTCAGCACATCTACTGGGTTATCCTCCGTACACACATAGTCCAGATGAACAACATTCTTAGCAATACAGTCTCTCACATAGTGTGCCCTTATGTCTATATGTTTCGTCCGTCTATGCGCTACAGGATTGTACGCAAGTTTAATAGCACTGTGATTATCTACGAATATACAAATAGACCTAAGACTTTCACCTCGTATAAATGCATTCAGCTGCCGCAAGTGAACTGCCTCCTTTGTTGCCTCTGAAAGTGCAATATACTCTGCTTCCGTTGACGACAATGCTACACAAGCTTGTTTCCGGCATTCCCAATTAATGAACGAGTTTCCGCATCTACAAATAAATCCAGAGTAAGATTTCCTATCTTTGATATTCCCTCCCCAGTCAGCATCTACAAATCCCGTGATGTCCTGCACCGGTGACTTGGAAAATATCAAACCGAGATCCTTTGTACCCTGAAGGTACCTCAAATAATTTTAAGCGGCTTTCCAATGACGTTCCTCACAACAAGAGTTGTACTGCGCCAAGAAATTTACCGCAGCCGCAATATCCGGGCGTATGTTACAGGCCAAATAGTTAAGCGACCCTATGAGCGCCTGATAACTACGAGAGTCTTGGCCGGACAAGAGCTTACCTCCTTCCCCTTCCGCCAAGGCTTTATGGAAATCCATTTCCATCGGAGTTTTCGCTGGTTTGCAGTCGGTCATACCATATTCATTCAAGATCTTCGAAATAAACCTCTCTTGACTCAAATATATGCCGGTATCCGTCCTAGACAAAGCATAGGGGAGAGTGGGGCAGTTTAGTACAGGGGCAGTTTTGAATTATTCGATTTAAGAACGCATTCTTTATCTTTCCCAACCTCCATAACCTTTTTAATACTGGTAACACCGATCTACACATCTGTCAGATCACAACTAACGTCAATGTCAGTGTAACTTGGAAAGTCATTCGCGGGTTTGATTACGAAGACCAGAGTAAATATTTTTTTTTGTATTTGCAAGCAAATTACTGACAAGGTAAGTATTATTTTCAAGTTGTTATTATTTTATTGCGTTGTACATATGATATCCGAGTATTACAAATGAAAATTAATTTGAACTCAAGTAAGTTTCTTGTCCAGAGATGTTTATTTATACAAGATGGTGTTGGGGCAGATTTGAAAAAAATTGCTGGGGCACTTTTGAATAAAATGTTCAAAAGTGCCCTTACAGGTAGCTAACCAAGTAAATACGCATCCATCATTCGATTTTTAAATTTTAATTGGTTTCTTGTTTCAGTTAACATGGTAAGAAATTACAAAAAGAAAAGAGAAAATACAGTAAATGAAGACGATGCCGAAAGGGCTGTATTGTGTATTGTGAACGATAATATGAAGCTGAGAACTGCTGCTGCTATATACAACATAAAGCCAAGTACTTTACACTATAGAGTAAAAAATTATAAAGAGAACATTACTCCAAAAAGTAAAGTATATAGCAGTAAACACACAGTTTCTCAAATATTTACTAACGATGAGGAATATATGCTGGAAAAGTATTTCTTAAGAATGTCTAAAATGAACTACGGCTTGACCTACGTGCAAGGGAGAGAATTGGCATATCAATATGCTAATGCCTTAGAAAAGTGTCCTGAGAAGTGGATAAATAATAAGATGGCGGGGATTGAATGGATGAAAGGGTTCATGAAGAGGCATCCAATTTTATCATAACGAAAACCCGAAAATACAAGCCTTTCAAGATCTACCAGTTTTAACAGACATAACGTTATGATGTTTTTTAATAACTATGAAAAAGTATTACAACGAGGAAATTTTACTCCAGCTCACATTTATAACTTGGATGAAACTAACATAATGACGGTTGTGCAAGCGCCTAATGTAATAGCTAAAACAGGACAAAAACAAGTAGGACAAGGAGTTTCCGCCGAACGAGGTCAATTAATCACAATGTGTGCCATTGTTAATGCTGTGGGGACATGCCCTAAATCAATATTTACAATTAAAGAGAGTGGATCGATCAAAACGCCTTCTGTCGCGATACGCAGGTGAAAGGCACAGAAATATCCTCTTTACCGATGAAAAAATTTTCACGATTGAAGAACACTACAATAAGCAAAATGATAAAGTGTACGCTCACAGTTCTAAAGAAGCTGCTCAAGTGGTCGGGAAGGTACAACGTGGTCATCATCCTGCGTCAGTGATGGTTTGGTGGGGCGTGTCTTATCAAGGAGTCACAAAACTGCATTTTTGTGAAAAAGGAGTGAAACAGAGTCTTGGATCATGTTATGAAACCTCTCAGCAATACTCTTTTTAAAAATATACCGTGGACTTTCCAACAGGACTCTGCACCTGGTCATAAGGCAAGAACTACCCAAGCCTGGCTTGAAACCAATGTTCCGGACTTTATAAGAGCTGAAGACTGGCCCTCATCTAGCCTAGACCTCAACCCTTTAGACTTCAAATTATGGTCAGTTTTAGAGGACATGGCCTGCTCTAAACGACACGGTGACATTGAGTCTCTTAAAAAATCTTTGGAGCAAGCAGTGGCGAAATTTCCCTTGGAAACAGTGCGTAAATCCATAGATTCGTGGCCAAATAGATTAATAATTAAAGCCAAAGGTGGCCATTTCGAATAGAATATTTTTTTTATTTTTTGCTGAGACTTTAATAGTAATGTAGGTATAAATTTTATTAATATTACATTACTTCATTAAAAAAAAGCATTTTCATTTGTAACAGAACTTATGGCTGGACTAGTTATATAAATTACGTGTCACGTTGTTTGTCAGCGATGGACTCCTAAACTACCAAACCGATTTAAAACCAACATGAAAGATAGGATACCTTACATGACAATTTATAGGCGCAGTAGTATTATTTTATTGCAAATTTTTTGACAGAACGAAGTCCGTCCAGGCAGCTAGTAAATTTATAAAAAACAAAACAATTCCTCATTTACAAAGCCTTTGTATACCAAAATATTCATATTTTAAAATTTTCATACTAATATTATGATAAAATATCCTATAGTTATTAAATTACAACAGACAAATGAACTGTCTAAACTAAAAGTTAAGTTGATGAGAGAACAAGAAAAATGCAAAAACAAAATTTACAAAGGCAGAAAAAACTTCAAAGAATATACCATTCTTAAATGCTATTAACAAACTACCAGAGCCAGCATTTTTAATTAGTAAAATGCAGTACCAATATAAAAAAGCCACGAGGTAGAAGATTCTCACTCGAAGAAAAGATTTTTAGCACTATCTATATTAAAACAGAGCCAAAACGCTTACAATTTAATGAGATCAATATTTGTATTGCCCTTCAAAAAAGCCTTCAAAAAGTTTTAAATTGTTTGCCTTTAAAATCTAGAATGAATGACTCAATCGTACTATAGAAAATTTGAGAGAAAGACTATTCAAATTGCCTGGTGAGAAAAGGTTGCGTACTTTCATTTTTGACGAAGTTGCTCTTACTCCAAGACTCTATTATTCTAAAGTGTGGGATGAAATAATTGGTCTAGAATATTTTGGAGATCATAAAACAACAAAAAATCACTGATCATGACTTGGTCTTCATGATCAAAGGCATTAAAGATGTGGCGACACGGTGTGTCCCACACAGTTGTAACTTGCTGAGCGGGCAAATAGCAAGAGGCCCGGATGGGTGAGGGCGCACACCAGTCGCTTGCATCATGCCATCCCGTCAGGTCGTTCAATAATAACTGCTAATATTATGTAGTGTGTTTGTGATTGAAGATCCTCTATCTCGGTTTGTGTGGACATATAATGTGTGAACGGTAAATAAATATATATATATCAGTCGGACTTGATTATTGAATATCCTGCTAAAGAACACGCATTATGGTAGTAGACAAACACTAAATTGGTGACCCCGCGTTCAACATAAAGTTAATAAATTAAATACCGACTTAGGCAAGCGACTCACAAGAACGGAACGGACCTGACGAACGAGGCAAACGCGTTAATAACTATCGGACATTGTGTTGTGAATAAATAAACTGTAACCGGTGAAAATGAGTCTGGGTGGTACCGCTCCCGGCTCCAGTGTAGTTCCTGGCAGCGCAGCTAGTGATGTCGCCATGGTGACGGTGCAAATGAGGATTC
The DNA here is from genome assembly GCA_911387775.1 of Thymelicus sylvestris. Lineage (NCBI taxonomy): Eukaryota > Metazoa > Arthropoda > Insecta > Lepidoptera > Hesperiidae > Thymelicus > Thymelicus sylvestris. Next base: position 14,083,969 of record OU426887.1, on the reverse strand, counting down.
CCGAATTCTGGACAGACATGCCGCGAATGTGGTTCGCCCAATTCAAATCTATTATGGCACCACAAAAGCAGAGTGACAACAACAAATTCGACATGGTTATATCAAAATTAAATAGTAAGTCAAGTTAGTGATCTAGTACAGACACCTCCCGACACAGGAAAATATACGGCGTTGAAGAACCGTTTAATGACTGTGTACGAAGAGAGTGCAGAAACGCAATTTCAGCGGTAAGTTAGCGACATGGACCTTGGAACGCAGAAACCATCACAGTTACTACGCAGAATGACCGAGTTAGCTAAAAACTGTGGCATTACTGACGATCCCCTGCGCAAACTATGGATAAATCGTTTACCCCCAAGTGTGAGAGCAGTATTGAAAGTCAGTGGAGACACGAAGTTGGAGAACCTAGCAGCAATAGCAGATAAAATCATAGAGAACCTGGGAAGCGGTGAGATTGCAGCAGTTTCTACGTCCAGCAGTTCAACGACTGATAACATCAACGTGGAATTGGTCAACCATATGCATGCGTTGACGCTCCAGTTAAAGAAGCTCCGTGGAGAAGTTAATGAGATAAGAACCCGTGAACGAAGTCGTGAGCGTACCTTTGGCAATCGACGGCAACGGTGGAACCGACGACGCTACAGATCCAGAAGTACTTAAACACAACAAAGTACTTGAACACTAAAAAGACAAATATAAACAGCACATGTGCAGCCCATTTTGTCAAACCAGCACCAAAAACGATAAATTAAAAATTCTAATAAAGGAGGTAATACAAAAGATTGACTCAACCGGATTAAGCGTTGTAGCAACAATTTGAGACCAGAGTGGACCGAACACAAGTGCAATCAACAGTTTAATGACTGACACACAAGAAAAATTTGTACCTAAGAGAAAATAAAGAAAGCCTTGCATTCGAAGTCGGAAATATTAAGGTGTTTTTCTTATATGTATATCGGCGCGTAAGTCGATATTTCATTATAATTCGATTACGAATTTACTTACATTCGTTTACTCGATAAGATATTCGATACTCGATATCACCCTAGTAAGACCATTCGATGAATCAGCGATATAAAACTAGTTGCGAGACTGCCAAGAGCTCACTTCGATTCGAGCGGGGTAACCGTACGGACGTCTAAACGTGACATGGTTCACGCCTCAAGAATATCGGTTTATTTAAACAATCAGTTTATAATAATTGAACTATTTTCAGGATTCATATTATTATTATATAAAAACCATTATTATATAAAAACCATTATTATATAAAAACCAAATATATACAATATGTATCAGATTTATATGTTACATAAGAGAGTACATGGTTCAAACTCGGCAACTGAATCGATTCCACGTATTTTTAATGTAGGTAATTTTTTTTTCCTAAAAGAAATTAAAATTAAGTAAATGATGTCACCCAATTCTTTAAACAGTCGAAACAAACAAAAATGAAACTAAAGTCAATGCAATAGGGTCCTTTCAAGCATTATTATACTCATGCCACAGCGACCATCTCACACTGTCAAATGTGCGAGTTGTACGACGTTAAAGAAATACACTACAAACGCAATAGATCACCAAAATATTACAAAGAAAGTTCGCACACTTCCATAGTCCATACGTTTTCTCTCTTCCGCATATTTAAAAACAGTCGGGAGGAAGCGAGACGTAATTCCCGGCCGGCGCGGTGTGGTCGGCCCGGCCACCGGCGGCTTTTGTAAATTAAAAAGACAGTCACACCGCACGCGCCGGCCGTATTGATTGAATAGATTAGGCATCCTAGGTCAGCTGATTTGACCCAACTAGACTTTTTTCTGTGGGGACGTGTTTATTTCAAATATTCCATTAGCGGAGAGGATCTAAAAAATGGAATAATAGCTGCATTTGACGTAGTGAAAAGTGACACTAGTATTAAATTAACTTAAACGACAATTACAAAAACGTGCATTATTGTGTATCGAACAAGGTGGTGGACATTTTGAAAATGTCATTAAAAGACTACGAGGATGAGGATGAGAAGGGAAGAAACCAATTATTATCAGACCTGTAAGTTACCTACACTAACTAAATTTAATTGGTTGTTTAATATTTGTAAATATTTTTATAATTCACAGCTTTTAAACACGCAGTCTTTTTTATTATGTTGTATTATTACTTAAGTCCGATTTAAACGTAATAAGTAGTTAACTAAATTTTATATGAATGATTTTTAGTGCGCGTCCAAACGTAATAATTTAGTAAAGCTCTTTAGTTCATACAATTCTTCACAATCTACTTAACAAACTTATGTATTTTACTAAATTTTAATTAAAAAATGCCTGCTCAAACGTGTTAAGTGATAAGCTCCGCCCATAGAAAAAATTCTAAATCACTTGTTTACTTGCGTACAAAATTTTAAGTACTAAATTGTCCATTTACACTTATTAATTTACTTAAAAGTTATCTACATATCTACTTCTAAACAATCAATATTTCAATAAATAGGTATCTTATCATTTTAATGCCAAAACGATTAACATTGTATTAATTAAAATGATTCAAAGTCGACAGTCCAAAACCTGTAAAAAGTGATTGAAGGAGGGAATCATAATTTGTTTATGAAACAAATTTATCTTAGTACGATTAACTACTATTTTAGGCATATATAAGTAATAATGTTTATGTTCAATAAAATCTTTGAGTATAACACACCTACCAATTAAATGAAATGAGTACTCAGGTAACAAACATGTTGTGTTTAACAATGTCTAATGTACAATGTCTAATTCGTTTTCGTCCATCAGCTGTTCAGTTATCGCCGCGCGCGCGCCGGCCCCCGCGGCCCGCGTTGTGGCTTGTGACGTGGGTCTCACTCTCATGTGTGCGTGAGTCTGTATGCTTGCTTAGAATATTATGAACATTGTTATTCCTGTACGAGAACAATTTAATTCCTTGAATAAACAATTATTAAGGTAATAAAAAATATTTCAGTGTATGTATTATGATTAAAACTGAATAGGTATTCTGATTGGGGTGTTTAGGAGTGTACGTCATTTATGCATTTAATGTAGTGAAAGTGACACTGTAGTAGGTATTAAATAAACTTAAACTTATTACTGACATTGATTAATTATTTTGTTCTTTAATGTGAGGTTTAATCAATGAGTTCAAAATTGTTCACAGTCTACAGTAAATGTAATGGAAAGAGAATCATAATTTGTTTAGTATTTAATCTTCTTACCATTACTTACTAGGTAGTAGGTACATATTTTATGTAATGATCGCTCGATCGCTAATTTTCGTCGGGGTGTACCTCACACACGCGCGCGCCGTCCCGCGTTCTTGTAGCGCTAGTTCGCTCTCATGTGTGCGTGCGCCGCCGCGCCGCTGGGTAGAATGTTCACACTTTTCGTTCGAAATGAGTATAACTAATTTCTTAAATAAAAAATTATTAAGCTATAAAACACAATTAAAAATACGTGGAATCGATTCAGTTGCCGATTTTGAGCAAGATACTTTCTCAAAGTGAGTAAATTATGTTATACGTTGTAGAAGAAGTTTTAATAACAGAATCGGACCGGGTGTTATGCGAGGCTTGGGGAGGTTGGAGGCCACCGGGGGGGTTCAGCTCTCATTCCTGACTATAATTGTCAGAAAATGGTACTGATTAAACCAGCTGCTCCGACACCCCACATCTCCTGAATTGCAATTCAGTGTTAATGAAGAATTAAAGCTTGCAAAGTGGGCACATTTGCGACTATTAGTATAACAAACAGTAAATAAAACATGAATACACCATACTTTTAGATATTGATCGTAGGGTATAATGACATAATATTATTAACCTTTTGAACGCCAAGCCTCAAACCGTGCGGCGAACTCTCTACGCCAAGGCATAAATTTAACAAAAATACCTATGAAAACAGTAGTGTTGCCAAGTGTCGTTATATCGATAACCCACAGTGACTTGTTTTTGTTGGTTTTTTATGCAATAAATGACTACTTACTTATAATATGTGATGGTTTATTTTATTTTGTGCTACCTCCCACTCTATAGTAATTAATATACTTACAATAACATAAATAAGAAACAAAACATTACAAACAAAATAGTAGTAAAGCACAGCACTAATTTTCATCGTTATGAAGTCGTTGTCTAGCATGAAAGACTGTGGCGTCGGGGGCATACCGTTTTGAAACTTCCTTAGAGATGTAGCCGTGTCGCGCGTTGTGTATAGGGATTGCAATCCGGTGTCATTTTCAATCCGGCCGGATTTTACCGGATTTTCACCAATCCGGTCGGATCCGGCCGGATTGATCACGTGATCAAAATTTTTCTTTCTTCTTCCAATATAGACTGTTTTTGAGGTAAAAAAACTTTTTTTTTTGGATTATAAAGGAACGTAAATGCGTTAAGACAAAGTAAATGCAACCGAACCGTAATATATACTCGCACAGCTCAAGTTAGGTAGACCCTAATGACGAGTAATTACATATACTTAATTTTAATAAGAGGATGGACAAGACGAAAATCATGTCGAATGTCCATGTCGCAGCCGTACCGGTTGTTGTTGACGGCGCTACTCTCGAAGTTTTAGACGAGTACATTTACCTGGGACAAGTGATTCAAATGGGTAAGTCCGATTTTGAGAAAGAAGTGATTCGTAGAATCCAACCCGGATGGGCTGCGTTTGGAAAACTGCGCCATATCTTGTCGTCCAAAACACTACATCAGTGCCTGAAGTCGAAGGTATTCGAGCAGTGTGTGTTGCCAGTGATGACATACATCCGAGACGTGGTGCTTCACTATTGGCCTAATGCATAAGCTCAGTATTTCTCTACGCGATCGAATCAGAAATGATGAAATCCGTAGACGAACGAGGGTGACTGACATAGCTCAGAGAATTAGCCGGCTGAAGTGGCAATGGGCTGGCCACATAGTTTGAGGGACCGATAACCGTTGGGGATGAAAGGTCCTCGAAAGGTGACAACGCTTCGGTAAAAGGAGCATAAGACGCCTCTCAACCAGGAGGACCGACGTCCTGAAGAAGACAGCGGGTATCCGCTGGATTCAGAAGGCTCACGACCGGTCTAAGTGGCGAATATTAGGAGAGGCCTATGTCTAGCAGTGGACCTCTAAAGGCTGATGGATGGATGGATGGAATAAGAGGAAATTTTTGATATTTATTTTATTGTTTGTAATGGATAAACTCAAAAAATACTGGACCAATTTCAAAAATGTTTACAATAATAAAAAGCTACATTATTCCTTAGTCAAATAGACTATATTTTATTTTGATTAAAATATTTTTTTACTTCATCACAAGTAAAAATGTTTGACGCCCAGCGAAGTGGATACGGTTCACCTAGTTTACTATATTATACCTGTGTCTGGACTCTGGATGTAAACAGCCCAAGAACTGTAATTTTAGTAAGAAGTAGAACAGATTGTCAATATAACTTGTCTTTTAAAAAATATATCAATTGCCATATTTTTTTCTCTTTACTTTCTTTAAGAAGGGAGCCAATAACAAGTGAACATGTATACAACTAAACATATTTATAATATTAATATTTAAAGCTGCGATTTAAAGGGATTTTTCTGTTGTCATGTTATCGCGAATCAATTGAAATACACATATAGTTTACACCTCCATTTAGGGAAAATATTACAAATTATAAACAAGAAGTAATATTAATTTACTAAAATATAATTACATTTATAACTTTCAATTTATGCATTCAGTAATTATTTGTGTTGTACATTTCATCCCTATTGAACGATAGAAATACCCGATTGTAATACTAGATTATTTACAACATCTATACCAGGCATTCAAAGCATCTACACTAGCAACAGGGTGATTATTTTGCCAAAAATTTGCGTGACCGGATCCGGTCACCGGATCCGGCAAATTTCACCGGATCCGGTATGCGTAAAAAACGCCGGATCCGGCCGGATTACCGGATCCGGTTTTCCGGATTGCAATCCCTAGTTGTGTATCGCTTCCGAAATCGATATTCGGTGGAGGTGTGTGCCAAGTTAAGCACAGAAGAAAAACGTTACGCTCTTATGATAAATGACAATGGAGGTTTCAGATAGGGTTGCCACCCGCACTATATTATAGGTATATGGTTTATTTCTATGGTTTATTTATTTAATATTACATCTCCTCCAGCCTGCACCGGAGACCTTATATGCTATTATTATAATATTCACATTATCATATTTAAATTTCAAACTTATTAATAAATTTGTCAATATTTAAATTAAATTACAATTCCATTAAATAACTTACTAATTATGTTACAATTTACTTATTATATATATTTTATATCTACATAAATATTTTAAGCCACTTAAAGTTTTGTCAAAATTACACAGAAGAGTCAATTTTAAAGCCACTTCACCGTGCTTCCATTACCTCGACACACCTTGTCAGTGATAACTCTACAGTAATTAACAAACAGTGTTCTGCTCTTTCTATTATTAAACATTATTTTAAAGTTTTCTGTCGTTATTTCCTTATTTGTCTTTATTCTTAATTCTAATCTAAGTTGCGTGAATCTCGGACATTCAGTCAGAATATGGACTACGTCTTCAATTATTCCATTCTCGCAGACGCACCACGGAGAGTCGCGCAGCTTCATTTTGTGCAAATACTGGCCGATGCCGCCATGCCCGGTCAATACTTGGGTTAGCAGCTTGTCCGGCCAGTACCTGCGAGCGTTCACATATGCAGTGTGGCCATCTGGCAGGAAATGGCGGATAGGTTTGTTTTCACTATATTTGATATATGTGTCATTCCATTTAGCAAGTGTTTCCTGCCTGATGACCATTTTTGCATGTGATGCAGAATAGCAGGTGTAATCGGCTGCGGTTCTTTTGTGCAGGGCTGCATGTTTAGCCAGTTGGTCCGCCCTCTCATTACCCGCTGTCCCCACATGAGCCCGCAGCCAGAACAACCTTACACCTACACCTGCAGACAGCAGCTGGGCCAGGTTTGCTCTTATTCTGAAGGCGAGCGGATGCAAGGAGTTGTAATCTACAATAGCGTCAAGCGCCGATCTGCTGTCTGAAAGTATTTTAATATCTTTGTCCTCTTTAAACCTCTCTAGCAATTCACTCGCCCTCAGAATGGCCAGTAGCTCCGCCTGAAACACAGTGCAGAAGGACTCCAGCCTGAGTGTCTGATATTTCACTTCTGTGCCGTCCCTCCACACTGTAACAGCCGCACCTACCTTACCTTCAATTTTGCTACCATCGGTGTAGACGCAAAGTCCGACTACTCTATGGGCGTCTGTGTCGTCAAGGCAGTCATAACTCAATTTAATCATTTTGGATGGATGCGGTGTGTCGAGATAAGAAATTTTTGCTTCATAGCGAAAGTCCAACGACTCTGAGTGAAGTGGTTTCCCTCGCTTTATTTCGTATATCTGAGCTGCTTCCCTCACTCTCATATCAAGGGGCAGTAAGCCCGCAATCGCTAGGCTCGCTATCAAAGAGACTGTTCTATATGCTTTACTAATTTTCAGTGCAAAGCCTCTCTGCAGCGTGCCCAACATCTTGCGTACGGACGCGAGGCTTACCGCTCCTACCCATACACTCGCTGCATACAGAGCAATGGGCTCTATGACGGCGCAGTAGATATGCCTGATAATTTCGGAGTTCAAGCCCCATGTGACTCTAGCAGCTCGTTCTAGTCGTTTGTATATTCCAGTCGCTTTCTGTACAATAGTTTTCACATGGGACTTGAACTTCAATTTACTGTCAATTATAACGCCCAGTAGGCGCATCTCTTCTACTACTTCAATCACTGCGCCGCCCATATGGACAACGGGGGTGCGAAAGTGTCTTCGCCTCGTGAAAATCATTGCCTTTGTCTTCTGGGCTGCGAAATTAAGTTTATTGTTCGCCCCCCAGGTGCCCACCAGGCCCAGTGCTCCCGATGCTGCCCTTTCAATTTCCTCAATCGTATCTCCAGAGATTATAAGTAGAACGTCATCAGCGAACGCTTGGCAATACACACCAGTACGCTCAAGCCCGGTCAGCAGAGAATCAATAATTATATTCCAAAATGTAGGCCCAGCTATCGACCCTTGCACGCAACCCCTATCTGTTGGTAAATTAAGTTCCTGTCCTGCGTACCGGACACGGATTGTGCGTTCGCTGAGATACGACAGTACGAGGCCAAATATGTTCTGCGGGCATCTTCTTCTACGTAGTTCTCCTTTTATAGCTGGCCACCACGCGTTATCGAAGGCTCCCTCTATGTCTAATGATATTAAAAGTGACATTTTCTTTTCGTTCATTTTATTCTTGATTATTGTAGTTACATCATAGAGGGAGTCCTCAACACCGCGCTGCGGCATAAAGCCATATTGGCGTGGGTTTAAAGTAGGAAGAAGATGCCAGCGTATCCTGCATACCATCATTCTCTCTAGTAACTTCCCGAGCACTGATAAAAGTCCTATCGGGCGATACGATCGAGGGTTGCTCTTGTCTTTCTTTCCTGGCTTCGGTATTATACATACTGTTGCCATCTTCCATATCTTAGGGAAACAGCCTAGCCTCAGACATGCGTTCGCAAGAGCCAGGAAGAAGCCGCTGTCGTCTCTAACGGCCCTAGAACAGATTTCTGCGGTAAGGCCATCGTCGCCCGGTGCTTTATTTGGTCCCATCCGTGCCACAGCATCAAAAAGCTCCATTTGCGTAAATAGAGGATCATCAGGAGCGCCAGTTGGTGTGTCCGCAACCTTTCTTGCTTCTTCCTGCTCATGACAATCACTGACCACACTGTCATGCGGAAAGAGTTTATTCGCCAATAATTGTACCGACTCTGCTGGAGAGCATATTTTCCCGGAGTCATCTTTGAGGAGGACTTCTGGTTTCCTTTTTTCCGTGTGGCGTAAGATACGATACACGCCGTCCCACATATGTTCCCGCACGGCTGTCGTGCAATACTGTTTCCACGATTTTGTTTGCGCATCTCTCGCAGCAGCCGTATATTCTTCTTTCGCGGCCAAGTATTCCCCAACGACGAATTCTCTCCGCCGACTGGCAGCGACTCTAATTCGCCTTTTTTTAGTTTTTAGGATAGCCTTTAGGCGTTCGAGTTCAGGCGACCACCATGGTGGGTTTGGTGATACTTTACGGGGACGTATCTTGGGGATTGTTGCATCGCATACAGCCTTTATTGCTTCGGTATAGCTAGCTGCTGCGAGCTCCACATCCCCGGCAGCGCTGAACCCGTCCACGTCCGAAGCTCTAAGCGATCGCTCGGAAAGTTCTTGTTCGAGTCTTCTCGAGAACTCCCCCCATTCTGCTTTTTTTGTGTTGTAAATTCGAGTCGACAGAGCGGGGGCAGCTCTGGAGGCGACTTCGTCTTTAAGCGTGAATGTTATCGCGTTATGGTCGGACGATGTGAGTTCTCTGTCCACTGTCCAATTGGTGATCATTCTAAGTAGCGACCCACTGCATGCGGTAATATCCACGCAGCTGGAACAGAGCTTGTTGCCGCGGTAAACCTCAAACGTAGGCGTGTCACCCCTATTAAGGATATGGAGCTCGAGTTCGTCCAGCATTGCTGCCACGGCTGCTCCCCTTTCATTCTCTTTTTCACCACCCCACCATGGACTCCACGCGTTAAAGTCACCCCCAATCACCAATCGTGTGACGCCTATCCCTTCAACTACCTTCCTAATTTCAAAGAGGTAGGGTTCTAAGGGCTTGTTTGGTTCTAAGTACACTGATACGACCCCAATTTTTCCGTATGTAGTTGTAACAGTCAGGGCTACAATATTTGGCGTAAGGAACCGCGGGTCGATGTTAATGATTGTTTTAGAGTCAACAACGATAATAGCTGCTTTGTTTGGGCCCGATTCTGTATTAGCAGCTTGTACTATACGTAATGGTTGCGGACATATCAATTCGCCAGTCGCTCCCACATATGGTTCCTGCACCATCATCATTAATGCTTTTGATTTTATGCCAGCCGCTATGAGTTCTGTAGTAGCAAGTTTGGACCGCTGTAAATTTGCTTGTATAAAAAGGTCACTCGTCGGTCTGTCTTCATTTGATGCGCTCAGGGTGCCTTTAGCAATATGCTACACGGGAACGCGCTATAGCATCCCATTTACGTCGAACTGGGCATTCGTCACTAAAGGCGTCATGAGCTCGATCTTTTCCTGGCAACTTATCCCGCACACAATTACAGCACTGGGGCTGCTCACCATCTGCCTTTTTCTGGCACTTTTCCCTAATGTGGTCTCCACCACAATAACTGCAGATAGCTGATTCTGTATGGTTTTCGCAGACCCCACGCGTGTGTCCGTAACCCAGACATTTCGAGCACTGGACAAGAGGTGAACGGTCATAGACTGGACGCCTTTGTAGGCCAATGTACAGCTTGCCTGCATCTATCAACCGACGCCATAGTCGCGGTGACACCTCAAGTACAACGTGACGCTCAAGTTGGTTACGAGCCCGTCGCCGAAACTTTACTGTAGCGACTTCGTTTTCTCTCAAAAGCCCGGTTAACGCTTGTTTGTTTTGTTCCCATATAGATTCTACTATGTCGGCATCGCTGTTAACTTCAAGGACGTCGCGTATCTCGAGGAGAGGATTGCGTGCGACTGCCTCTTCTACTACCAGATCGTTTGACTGCAACCTCTTTTTCAACTCCACTGCCTCAAGCTTGTCCGCACACCCTAGAACTACCTTTCCCTTCTGCACCTTTTTACATTTGTCTATGTGCAGGTGTTGACGTCGCGCATCAGCGGCCTTATCGACAGCTCTTAGTACGTCGTCAGCAGTGTGTTTTGGGTTCCTAGAGGATACTATAAAACTATGCGCTGGGGCCGTGGTCTTAGGAGGCTGCACCTTATGAGGCTGATTGCCGGAGTGCATCGGTGCGGGGTTAACATGTGTCGAGGTTTTTACTGCCTGTGCATAGTTATCAACCGCGCCCTTAAGAGCATTTAATTCGGTTGCCATCTGATCAACTCGGTCCGACTGCAGCGAAGCCGCTCCTACTTTACGTAGAGTTTGCACTTCACGTGCGAGTTCTGTAACAGCAGCCGGTGCACTCGCGGCGCACACCTCCTTAAGTACATGTACCTCCTGCCGTAACTCTTGGGTCACCGCAGCCGCCTCCTGTACCGCGGTCTCTCGTATCTGTCGTACATCGCGGGCCACGTCCGTAATGGGGACAGTCAAAGTCCGAATATTAGCGACGTCTTTACGAATGATGTCGATCGGGTTTGAAATATCGTGGGTAATCATGAGCCGCACCGACTCTGTCTGCTTATGTAGCCCTTCGACTCTCTGGTCAAGGCTGCTGTAGTCGCCCAACACCTTTTCAAGAGCTTTGGAGTGGTTTTGGGCGAGGCGACTACTTTCCAGTGCAGCGGTTGCTTTAGCTCTCTCCAGCTCCACTGTTAAATTACAATTGGCATCAGTTAGCCGAAGTACAATCTCTAACAGAAGCTGCATGCGGTCAACCACAAGCTCCCTGACCTCCCGTTTTAAGTTTCCAACTCCACGGCTCTCTAGGGCCTCTTTGGCCTCGAGAAAGGCCGAGTTTGCGTGTGTTGCTGAGTTCTCTATTTTATTTATATTTAAGCTTTGACGCTGATACACGGGGCTGGGGCTTGGCGGGCTAGATGTCAATGACCTTACTGACTTTTCCTCTTCCGAGCGCAGTGCCTCGGGCCCACAATGAGCCGGCTTTAAATGAGGTGACCCTACAGGTCCAGATGGCAGGCTATTCTCCTTGGCCTTTTGAACGGTTTGATCCGTTGGACTAGGATGATTAGCCCTAACTCCCAGTGGCCCAATCGTAGTGACTGATGTAAATGTTCCCCTGTCGATATCTTGTCTTTTTTTACCTTATAGGTATTATAGGTATAGTATCGTGCTATATTTCAGTCAATTGTACTATATGTTATAGGAAAATAATATAGTACGAATAATACTATATTTTCATCGGTAATTCAGTTGTCGAGCTTTTTTTAACTGTGACTGGAACGGATCCGCAACGCAGTATTGGAAATTTCAGAACGAAACGCATTCACGTCGTTCGTTTGCTCACACGTCACGGCAAGTAAACGTCAACTTCAAATTGACGGTTCTTGAAAATTTCTTGAATAAAAGTTGTATAAAAACAAGTTTAAGCAACCATTATCATTCATATATCCATAATATACATACTTACCCTTACTAACTAAATTTAAAAGTTATTTTGGTTACAAGAACGAGTATTTGGTTATGGTTACATTCGGTATACTGTTAATTTTATACTGATTTGGCAGAAAACTAAATATCTAGGTAGATATGAGTGTCGCTACTAATATTGGCAATATTCTTACGACATAGTTTACGATTCAAAAAACCGAAAAAGTAGATCGCACAAATTTAGCTGGTATCATTATTTCGAACTTTGACATTAAAAGATTATCAGTAGATTTTTAGTCTACTCACACTACTATTCGGAACGATTGTAATGCCGAAAGTTCGTAATTCGATAATATTATTGTACTTTTTCATTAGGTTGATTTTATAATTTGTAGTCTACTCACGGTACCTACCTACTTTTCGGAAGGATTATGCTGAAATTATATCGTTTATTTATCTGAAGAATAAATCAATTCGCTTTTTAAGAGAGTAAAATACTAGCTACTAGTTGGATTATAAAAGTAGGTAAACATGATGAGATTTTATTAACTTCGAAAACAAGAACATAAAAAAATGTTGGTAGTTAGCGAATGAATCAACTCACAAGTCACAAGCCATCAAGGTATAACTTCGTATCGAATACTTATTAGGTACTTTTATTTTTTCTTAAATGTAATAAACTAATAGGTAATACAAAATGGACAATATGCATGTTAGTAAATAATTTATTGAGAACTTAAGATACTTACCTCTAAATCTTATTTCACTATTTATTGACGTATTTCAATCGTTTGAAGCCATACATATGTATGACAAACGAACTCCTCTGCTTTGCCAAAAAGTTCTTCACCACGTGCTTTATACGGATGTCAAAGCCATCAGAGAATCTAGAAGAACTTTTTGGCAAAGCAGAGGAGTTCGTTTGTCATATGTATGGCTTCAAACGATTGAAATACGTCAATGAAGCAAGAACAGCAATGTTTCAAAAAACATATAAACTGCTTGAAAAAAATGATGTTTTTGTGTTGCCCAAAAAAGCCATTGATGGCTCGTCTCTACCACCATGCAAATCAGAATTATACCAACACTTTTTGAGAGCATGTTTCATAGCGCAAATTTGGTCGCACTCACATCTGAAGGTTCCAACCAATCATACACCTTCAGACTATGGATGGGAAGAAGTCGACAATAGATATGACTTCAGGTGGTTTTCTGGAAACCAATTACCATAATCGATTACTGAAATAACTATCCAATCAGAAAAAGGTAACATTTTATTTATTCTATTTATATTTATTAAAATACAAATGATATAAATACTTCATTTTTTATCTTTATATAGATGACGATGAAGAAATAGCCACAATGGACAGCTCTGATGACAGTGATAGTGAATCAGAAAAAGATGAGAGTGGCACGAGTCAAAGTGAAAGCGAAGCAGATGAATGATTATTTTTGAAACGAAATTTAAATAAATAAATTTAAATTTCATTTTTTTATTTATATATTTATCAATTTTTACGTAATTGATTCCTATCCAAAATAGATATGAGAGTATTGATTCGATTAGTACATATAAGAGCGCGTGCACAGAGCCTAAAGTTAAATAATTGTAGTTACGTAATTTTCTCTCACTTGAAATTGTGTCAGGTGATAGTTTACGTGCTATTTTGAATAAACAAAAACATCAGCTGGCTCTAAGTTGGTGGAAAACCCGTCAGCTGACGAATGTAAATAAGCGATCTCCACCTTTCACTGCATCAGCTGACGACCTTTCCACCAACATACAGCCAGCTGACGTTTTTATTTACTCAAAATAACATGTAAAGTATCATCTGACGCATTTTCAAGTGAGAGGATATCACTGAACAAAAAAATTTTTTTTGCATGTTCGCGTGCCCAGCTGACGTATAATCCACCACGGTATGGCCAGCTGACTTTTTTTTACCTTTAAATAATTACGTTATCTATCATCTAACAAATTTTCAGACGGGAGGAAATGACTGAAAACAATTTTTTTTTTTACATGATTGAAAGGCTGCCGCCCCCCTACCCACCCTTGGAGCGGCAGCTGACGTTCACCATGCTGTATAATGTAACTCTCTGAAGTATTTCACGAGTTATCGCTTGAGAGGAAATGACTGACAAAAAATACTATCTGGCTCACGGACTATTACGGTTTCTCGCCAGAATGTATTCTCAAATGTTATCGTAAGCAACTACATTCCCTGTATTCCGTGCCAGGGCAACTTCATAATAATATAAAAGGATCACCGTTTCCTGGGATGTCGTAAAAGGCAAGAAATAGATATTCCCGAACCGCCTTCGGCTGAAGAAAACTACGGATAATAATAATAACAACAGGGCAGCTCGTGGCGAGCTGTGGTGAGTAGCGACACCATGGACCCGATTGCTCCCGGGGATTCCACATTTTCTTATCTTCAAATAAGCATCGAGGAACAGGCCCCCACCTCTGTGCTTGCCTTAATAGGCCGGCCAGTGTGGAGTCGCTAGAACTATATGCTCGGGGGTGGAAGTGTCTAATGGCGTAATAATGAGGAAAGCCGCTCATGGGGGTTCAATCCCCCCTAGATGGTGAAATAGGTGCCGCACCTCTCTACACCCGTCCAGATGCTTACGCCAATGTTGCCCCCAGGCATGCGCCGCTTTAACATTAGAGAAAAATTAACGAGGACAGCGAGTTTTTCAACAAAATTTTATGGAGTGACGAGTCTTCTTGTAGAAAAGACGGATATTTGAATATGCACAATCTGCATAGCATAGCTGGCAGCTCGAAAATCCCCCCGCCATACGAGACTATCGTTCGCAAATTCAATTCAAAGTAAATATTTGGACCGGTATATTGAATGGACAAGTCATAGGCCCGTTTGAGCTACCAGAGACATTGACGGGACCGATTTATTTAATTTTTTTAGAAAATGAATTACCTATCCTCTTAGAAGACGTGCCGCTCTCAACAAGGCAAGGTATGTGGTTGCAAAATGATGGGTGCCCGGCACACTTCGCAAGAGCAGTCCGAAATCATCGCAATAACAAATACCCAGAAAGGTGGATCGGACGTCTCAGCCCTATCTTATTGCCGCCAAGATCATCGGACCTGAATCCATTGGATTTTTTCTATTGGGGCTGTCTCAAAGATTTAGTTTATGGGTTTTCTTTACGACGTGTTCTGCGGCCGGCTGGACTTTAAAGAGCTGCTGGGCCGCGTGGCATTGCACGCGCCAGCACGCCGCACGCGCCACACCGAACTATTTGCAACACCCTCACACACTTACTAACTACGCTATGAACGCAGTAATGCCGAGAATTTTAGATAACTTCAATAAAAAGTTTAGTGATGTTGACCCTTTCGTCGGTTCTAAACAAAGATTTCTTAACGAGATAAAAGCGAAACTGGACTCTCATTAGTTTCACCTAAATAGATATTTGCAACTTTTTTACTTTTTTTGTTTTGTTTGGTGTGATAATGTTTTAATTAACACTGAAGGTAAACTACCTTTATAAAAATTTAGATATGCCTGTCTTAATTCTATTGTATTTTTTTTTTCTTTTTTTTTTATATATTCATTGGATTGTAACCATTTCTGAGTGAACGGTAAAATTTAATCGTTTATTTGTAATTAGTGGATAGTTGTTATTGGCCTAATATGTGGTTTAATTATAAGTATTCACTGTATTGTAGTGGCTGTTACTATCCCGAATAAATAAAAATAAAATGGAGAAAAATTCTCAGATTTAATATATGAATATTTGTAGAGAAGACATGTAACTATTCATAAAGAAGGAAGTCTTTGTTTCCCTTGTAGCAACAAGTTAAAATATAGAAAAAAGTTCTATACACAAATGCACAATAAAAAGCAATTTATATTCTAAAGCACTTATAATGTACCAACAAATTTCAGTGCTATAAATACATAAAGAATGAGAACAACAAGGAAGAACAAAGCAAACAAAGAAAGGTGTTTCATATTCAAGAGCATTCACTACAGTCTTACACCCCAGCATCCACAACATGGAAAAACAGGTTCAACATAGTAAAATAGAAACAAAATGAATCACTGGACAAAACATGTTCCCTTTTATCGCAACCAGCAGCAAATACTTTCAAGAGATCGCTAAAGTCTTACACAAGCACATGACAATTCAAATGTACATGCAGAGTATAACAATTGTAACAGAAGCAGAAGAAGCGGCGTGAGGCGGGTAGACAAAAAGGGCAACGATGAGGAGGGGTGTGGAGTAGAGCAGAGTTGGCGAAATTGGACGAGAGGATAAAAACTATCAACATTTCGAGTAGGGACCACTGCAATCTTCTGTTTAAAATCAGGTGTTATTAAAATTATATTGGGTTGTTCGGAAAGTAATTTCGTTTTTTCCCGACAGGATTTTATTGTATTTTTTTTCACCGAACTTCTCATTTAAGCCATATAATTTTCATATGCTTTGAGAGCAAGGCTTGTGTGTGAAAAATTCCAATTAATTCTACGCAGTAGTTTTTGGTTGGTGCCCTTTTAAATATGGAGAGCGATAAGCAGCATTTTCGACATATCTTACTGTTTTACTACAGAAAGGGTAAAAATGCTGTCCAAGCCAGAAAGAAATTGAACGATGTGTATGGAGAAGGTGTGTTGACGGTACGCCAGTGCCAGAACTGGTTCGCTAAATTTCGATCCGGCAATTTTGATGTCGAAGATGCACCACGTTCAGGAAGGCCGGTTGAAGCTGATAAAGACGCGATAAAGGCATTAGTTGATGCGAACCGGCGAATAACAACACGTGAGATCGGATTGAGGTTAAATTTATCAAATTCAACAGTTTATGACCACTTGAAAGGCCTGGGATTATCCTCGAAGCTCGATGTATGGGTTCCTCATGTTCTCACAGACAGAAATCTGTGTCGCCGCATTGACGTCTGCGATTCGCTTCTCAAACGTCACGAAAATGATCCGTTTTTGAAGCGCATCATTACTGGGGACGAAAAATGGGTTGTATACAACAACGTCAAACGCAAGAGGTCATGGAGCAAAAAAGATGAACTGGCTCAAACCAGTTCCAAAGCCGATATTCACCAAAAAAAGGTGATGCTGTCTGTTTGGTGGGATTTTAAAGGAATCGTTTTTTTTGAGCTTTTACCGGATAACACAACGATTAATTCGGAAGTCTACTGTCATCAGCTGGACAAACTGAATGATGCACTTCAACAGAAAAGGCCAGAACTAATCAACAGGAAAGGTGTAGTGTTTCACCAAGACAACGCGAGACCTCACACAAGTTTGGTCACTCGCCAAAAGCTTTTACAGCTTGAATGGGATATAATGCCACACCCACCATATTCTCCAGACCTGGCACCATCGGATTATTATTTGTTCCGATCACTCCAAAATTTTTTAGACGGTAAAACCTTCACCTCAAATGAGGAGGTCAAAAACCACCTCGATCAGTTTTTTGCCAGCAAAGACCAAAAATTTTATGAGCGTGGAATTATGCTGCTACCAGAAAGATGGCAAAAGGTGTTGGACCAGAACGGCCAATATATAATTTAATAAAGTATTTGCTTATTATACGAAAACTTTCTTTCATTTTCACAAAATAAAACGAAATTACTTTCCGAACAACCCGATATAAAAAAAGACGGCAAAGAAAAGAAATATGGATAGTAAGTAACACTATCATATTTCTTTTCTTTGCCGTCTTTTTTATTTTTTATTTATTTATTAATAATTATATCTAACATTACAGGTTGACTAATGCGTTAGAGTAATATTAAATACATTAAAATCAAATTCTTATTAAAAATAAAACTCATAAATCTTAGTCTTATTGAGTAAGTTCACAGTCAGTACATTTTACTAGCCTTTACATTTCCTTAAGTGTGGGATTTTATTACCACGCGCTGCAAAAATTACGGAACGGATTTAAATAATAAAGAAAAACAACTTAAGTATAAGAAAAGGACGAAATATCATGTGAGTACTGAAAATCCTGGTTCTTCATGCGATTAGCGAAGTCGATCCAATGGTTTAGGTTTGAAAAAACAGGGCAGTAAAATGCATTAAATCCAAATAACCATGTAATAAAAAAATTAAACCTATTGATTTAAAAAAAATTTAGTTTTACAATTTTTATTACTTTTTGTTGGGTGGGCATGCACTACCTATAGGTATATCTGGGTGTGTGTGTGTATACCATTGATTGGTGTATCTCTGAAATTAAACCGTAATAAATGTTTACTCATTAAGATCGTCTTTCTCTTAACACACGAACATCCAACGTTATATTAGATAAAATAGTGCAACCTTAGAGAATGATACCACTACCGTGAATAAACCATTTCACAATTTAAGAATATGTCAGAATAGAGTTTTCCTGTTCTTGACAATGTTCGCATTGACATAATAAAAAAGAGAGTGAATATTTTCAAAACAGAAAAGGACCATTTAGGGGAAAACTGCCACCCTTCGTAAAGTGGGAACTTTCGTATAGTGTGCATATCTACGGTTGTAAATATGTTAGCGCTGTTGTAGTAGCTGCGTAGATTACACTCACAACTCTCGCGCCCCATACGGATTTGCTGGTTAGCTTTATAGTCAAGGAATGACTCAAAGGATACACTCCTTTGAGTAGAGTGCGGGAGCGGGAACCTAAGCGATTTCTTCAGAAACTTACTTATGTTATTATAGCTTTTTGGAATATTTTTTTTTGGGCCGGTAATGCAGGGAGCAACCACAAAATATTTATCCCGATATACACTGTTATCAGTAACACAATAAAATTGGGTTATCCAACATGAGTACTAATAAGTGTCCTGTATGTGACGAGGATGTCGTTGAAGGAAGTAAGGATGTCTCTGAGGTGAAAGAAAAGGGAATACTGGGTCTTATTAAAGCTAGTAAGCAAAGGAAAGACGACAACTATCGATGTTTCCTTGACTTGACATCACTTTTGATTCACACTAGCTGCCGTAAAAATTACACCCGAACTGACACCATTAAAAAAAATGTTAGGCAGGATAAGGCATTTTTATCTAATGAAGAGGCAGTGCCGTCGCAGCTCAGATCTTCTGCTCCACCATTCGACTTCAAGAATCATGTTTTTTATATACATGTTGCCTTAATGAAGATATAAAGAAGCCTTTGGACAAAAGAAGGGTTGTACATTCAGTTGAGACTCGAACTGTAAAATATCGAATCAAGAAGGTATGTTCTCTGAGAAATGATGCCTGGGGTATCGAAGTTTATGGTCGTTTGTCCTGCATTAACGATCTTATTGCTGAAGAAGCAAAATATGTGATATTTTGCCTGTTGTATGTTGACTGCTATTACTTACTTGTGAAGCCTATTAGTTACTATCAGAACTCCAGAAAGTTGAGATCTCTAGAGATACCCATGTCGTAGAGGCTATGGAAGAAATTTTTGGAAAATAAATATGGGGATCGAATACTCATCACACCAGGGGTCAAACGATTCGAAGCGCCTAAAACGAAGATTTGCCAGGACCCTCACGATCTAAGAGGATAAAAATATGATTCACAGAATTGGAATTGGAAACGAATATTTGAAAAATCCTAAAGTCCTATCCTAAAGTAAATAGGGATCAAAGTACAAAGCCGAAGAAAGGAAAAATACCTGGAAAGTATAGATTCTAGACTCTAGAATTTACACAGACACATCCAAAACGTAAAGAAAAAATAGAGCTAAAGAAATGAAACGTGTACTAAAGCTGATAGCCCAGACTGATAAAATAGCTAAACTAAAGAGAAAAAAGAAAGATGCAGAGTTGGAGACTGATAGTGAAGATGAAGCCAATATAAGTTTAAGGGAGAGCAGTTCTTCACCTTTATCAACTGAAGGATCTGATTTTGAAGAAACCAATAAAAAAGGACCAGTATTGAGAAGCCTTTGTATTAGTAAAAGTTGAGAAGTCAACTGTTCTTCGTTATGTCCGAATAGTTTTAAAAAAATACAGGCCAATGGAATATCACGTTTCTTTTTAAAAAAGAAACCAGGTTCTTGGAAGTTTGTTTTTCCAAATGTGAAAGACAACGGAACGGTCTTTTTTTCGGACGTTGTTACAGTTCTACCTGCACCTAAATCAGCAAGCACTGTGAGGACTGCAAACATATTTTGTTTTGAAAGAAACTTTATTGGCTACAATGTTCAGTAGATTAATAATTTGATTATTGTTCCAGGTTTATATACCTATAATAATATGTACTACATAATAAAGGTAAAAAATTGAGAAGAAAGACTTGCAGGAAACCTTGTGGGAATATCTCATGATGTACAACTCCACGCCGCATTCTGTGACTGGAAAAACACCATCGGACCTGTTCTTCAAAAGACAGAATTGAGATAAAATCCCCACTATTCAAGATATGAACAAAGAAGACGATTCTCCGTATTGTTCACCGATGAGTGTATGACATGTTTAAATGGTGCAAACGGTAGCAGAAGAGTCTACCGTCGACGTGGGGAGAGATATGCTCAAAGTTGCATTGAGGAGTGTGTTCCTTTTGGAGGCGGTTCGTGTATGATGTGGGGTGGCATTTCGATGATCGGGCGAATGGAACTTGTTTTCATTGACATGTTTCGTCAAAACAGTAGAAGAGGTGGTTTGACGGCACAACTCTATATAACAGAGGTTTTAGAAGCTCACGTGGTACCGTACATGGGATTGATAGGCGAAAATCTAAATTTAATGTCCGACCCCACGCCGCTACACAAGTTCGACAATATTGCGAAGAGGTTGGGATACGTACCATAAATTGGCCAGCACGCAGCCCGGATCTTAATCCCATTGAGCATGTTTGGGACAGTTTAAAAAAGCTGTATATGCGAGAAATCCAGTGCCCACAATAGTGGCAGCACTAAGAACAGCGATTTCACAAGAATGGACCAATATTCCGCAAGACCGTTTAATAACCCTAATCAGATCTATGCGGAACCGATTAGAATCTGTAATAAGGGCACGTAGAGGCAATACACATTATTAAAAGAAAAAGAAACGTGCGCTTAATCTTTTTTTTTTAATTTTAAAAACCATTTTGCAATAAACCAACCCTAACCAATTTTTGTTACATTTATCCTTTTTATTAAAAAAAAAATTGAATGGTCCTTTCCAGTACACAAACATACACTCAAGGATATGATATTACGCTGTTATGAAGTTAACGAACCAAACTATAGGTTTCAATTTTTTGTATAAAAAGTTGTGCATGTTACGATAAAGGACATTAGTGTACACGTGTCATTTGAGAGAATTTTAATGCAAAACTGTATATTTGGTTTAGTAAACTAGAGCCAAACTGTTATGTATCTCGCAGTATACACTGCCATGTTTGCTGGTTTTTTATGTTTTGGTATAATGTATCATGTAATGCACATGTTATACGGCCCTTACACCCCCTACGTCACAGCGTGATATTCACACGCTCGGGGAGCCTTGCGCAACGTTAGCTGCTTCTGAGAAGCTTACGGCCACCCGTGAAACATTCACACGGTCGTGGAGCCTTGCGCAACATCAGCTTCTTCTTGGAGACTGCGGCCACCCACGGAACAGCGACGCCTCGCGCCAGCGTCTCCACCACACGACACTCTTGCCCGAATCGTCGAAGCAAGCGGTCGCCTCCGCTGCTGGTGCTCTTACTCGATCGTGTAGTAATTGAGCCCAGTTAGTAAGGTTTAGATAAGTTAGGTTTAAAGTTTTATTTTATATTCTTTCCCTTTTTTCAATTAAATCTATTACGAACAGTATCGTCTTTTGCAAACCCCCACCGACAGCCAACATCCATAATTCACACTGCCACGTTTATGGTATTACGTAAACTAAAACACCAAAGGTCCTGGGTTCAATTCCCGGTCGAGACAAATTTTATGCATGGCTACAGGTCTGTACATACTTTTAGTCTTGGTTGGTATACTGTATGCTCTCATCTTTGAAATCTGGTTTTTAGTTTTTGGTATTTTTATAGAATGTGTGTTCATTTTGATTTTCGCTTAGCATGGAGGGTTAATTAAGCTTATTTCTCTTAGGGCGGAGTACAGCCATCCTTCGCAAGAGGCAGATTGCTTTGTGCACTTATCCCAAAATCGGGCAGAAAATCATCGAATGACGATTCGTCGACGGATTCTAAAAATGAAATCCGGCAATTTCCAATTCAAAATAGGGCAGACGAAGAATCATCGCCAGCGCCTTCACTGCCATCATCGATGGAAAATCTCAACCTGCTATCCGACGATGAAATAGTTGATGTAAAAGAAGCGGTCACTGCGTCACCATTGCTAGCGTCTCCACTCACTCCACTAGGTGCGCAAAATTTGACACAATCTGTAGTGACGCCACAGCAAGCTCCGGCTTCGATAGCTCCAGTCTCCAGCGACTCCTATAACATCTACACGCTCCAGAGCAATTAGACCAAGATTGGTTATACCACGTCGTTCTCAGCTGGCGAGAGTAAAAGTGCAACCTCTTAATTTTCGATGGACTGGACAACGATTCCGTCACTGAGCAGAAATAGCCAATAATGATTTTCAAGGAGAAGCATGTATCAAGGATACATTTCAATATTTTCCAGCTTTTTTACGACGAAATTTTGAACTACATAAAGGAACAAACTAACTTATATTCTACTCAACAAACTAATAGATTGTTGAATTTTACAGTCGAAGACATAAAAGACTTTGTTGCAATAAATCTGCTAATGGGAATAATATACCTTCGTATACAGACTATTGGTCCCGAGAATTTAGATACAGTGAAATAGCAAATACCATGCCAATTAAAAAATTTCAACAATTACGTCGTTACATTCATTTCAATAACAATTTGCTCGAAAACGGCCTTCGTATACAGACTATTGGTCCCGAGAACTTAGATACAGTGAAATAGCAAATACCATGCCAATTAAAAATTTCAACAATTACGTCGTTACATTCATTTCAATAACAATTTGCTCGGTGACGGGGATCGCTACTACAAGATTAGACCTTTGGTGGATATGCTACGTACCAACTTTTTGAAAGTACCTCATAAAAAGAAATGCAGCATAGATGAAATGATGGTGCCTTATAAAAGGAAAAAAGCTGGTAATCGAAACCAATACGTCAAAAATAAGCCTAAAAAGTGGGATTACAAGATTTTTGTTAGAGCTGGTGTAACTGGCTTTGTTTACGATTTTCTTATTTATGGTGGTGAAGATACTTTTAGATCAATAGATTTTTCACCGGTAGAGTCTTCTCTCGGAATGGGCGTTAAAGTTGTGATAGCACTATGTAAAACTATAAGCAGCTCAAACCACAATTAAAAAAATGGCTATTGGAAAATAATTTCTACTCGGTCAAAGATTTTTTAAATAATTAAAAGAGTGTACCTAATGATAATTTTTATATTTTTTATTTATTAATTTTATATAGGTAATAATAAGATTTATAGAAACAGCTCTGTAGACAATGACATTAATTAATTTATTAATCAACTGACATTTCGAATACAATTAATATTATACTATCTAATAGCATCTGTAACGTAGATAATAGTTGACATAATTATTGTATTGTTAAAAATTTATTATATTTAATATTTCACGGTAATTAATTGTAATTTTTAGAATAATAATAAGTTATGACTACAATTATCAAAATGTTAAATTTTAAAATTTTAATTTTAATTTTTAGTTAAAATTTGCATGCTTCAGTAAGCTAGATGTGCGAATAAATTGTATTTACCTACACCTACCACCATTGTACCACCACATTTATGCAAACAAAAAATTATGAATTATATACCAGATCCAGCATGTTCTGTAGTGTATTTTGATAACTTTTTTACAAGCCTCGAATTGATTCACTACCTGCGAGAAGAGATGGGCATATTTTCAGTTGGAACTATAAGGGCAAACAGATTACGCGGGGCTGAGAATAAGCTCATCACCGATAAAGCACTGAAGAAGAAACCAGAGGGGTTCTCATTCGCAAGTCGTGTGCAATAACAAGAAAGTGTGTGTCAAGTGGTACGACAATAAATGTGTCACTACCGCAAGCAGCTATGTAGATGTCCACCCTTTATCTACGATCCAAAGATACGACAAAGAGAAAAAGATGAGGTCAGCAGTGCCATGTCCTAAAATTATAAAGCATTACAACGCCCATATGGGCGGTGTTGATTTAGAATAGAATAGAATCCTCTTTATTGTACACACCAAATAAATTAATACATTAGGACATAAAAGAAAGAAGAAAATAAGAAGAAGATGTTGATTTAGCTGATATGCTAATAGCTCTCTATAGAACTGAGCTAAAGGGGCACCGCTGGTACCTACCATTGGTATCACAGCTGTTAGACATTTGTATTACAAATAGTTGGATATTGTACCGGAGAAATATCGGTAGTGGAAAAATAATGAGTTTGAAGAAATTCAGGTACAACATTGCCAAAAACTTATTATTACGCCACAGAACCACCACGGAACATATGGACAATGTGAAGGGTCCAACCCCATCAAAACTAATAAAGGCGCCGATTGCTCCAAGACCAACAACAGAAATTCGCAATGACCAACTAGGCCATTATGCGGTTTTTGGGACAAAAGGCAGGTGCAAACTATGTACCAAAGGTCAAACTACTGTGTCATGTACTAAGTGTGGAGTCAGATTATGCTTCGTACCTGGCAGAAATTGTTTTTATAGTTTTCATCACCAGTAATTTGTTGTTTAGTACAAATATGTGATCTCACTAATTAAAATTAATTATTTTATATACCATTTGTATTATTACCTGTTTTTGGCAGTGTGCCTCGTTAGATACATTCGCCTGAGATAGTTATTCCTTACTAACATGGCAATGTATCTCAAGGGATACGGAAGGTATCTCTGGAAACAAAACTATGATTTTTTTTATTATTTTCCCCTGCGTTCTATGTTCATGTAAAAAGAGATTATTTGAAAAAAAAAATGGTAAATTAACATTTTTTTTGCCAAGAAAAGGGTTAATTTTTATTATATTTTTAATAGGAACATAAATTAAATTACAAAAACAATAAAACCTTCTATTTTATTTTATGCCTTTAACAGATTTATCATGTATTTTTTTATATTATCAATGAAAAGAAATTACTTGATTTTGGATTTTTATGAGATTTAATGAAAGCTACATTTACCTACTATCTTGGTGGTTGTTGATATCTTGTATAACACCATCCCTTGTTAAAATTTTGTCAGTTGCAAAACCCACTAACTAAAGAGTGACATGTTATTATCAAATTCCTCTTAATTCAGGAGTGAGTTTCATAAACCGCTAAAATAAAAGAACAAACCTACATATTTTTGTTTATTTTACTGATTTGTTGCTGAAAAGGTATTTTATGGTATTGCCATATTGTGTGGGTTCATATCATACAAAAAATATTATCGTCTATAACATTTATCGACAACAAGAAGTTTTTACTAGTTGTGGAAAATAAGCAAAATTTATAAATTTTAGTGGCTTTTGAAACTAGACGACTCAATAATGACAAAAATAATACTATGTTACAAAAACTTCAAATGAAAATAAGTCTTATATTAAACAGGACAAGTTTTTGATTGCACCATGTAGGTTCATACAGTGAGATTTGTGAAAATTGAAAATAGAAAAGTGAATATCAAAGAAGAATTCCTTGGACTTTTCCCTTTGAAAGGAAAAAAGCTGCTGATCTAAGCGAGGAAATTCTTGAGAAGCTTAAGACAGACAATGTAGATATTATGATGTGTAGTTCCCAAGGCTATAACAATGCTGCTGTTATGAGTGGTATGCATGGAGGTCTACAGGCTATTATAAAACCAAAAAACAAGCAATTTTTAGTGGTTGTACTGATCTAATAGTGATCAAAATTCATTTACCCAAAATATATCTAGCATGACATTTTTTGCAACAGTAGACCTGCACTAGCCGCTGGGAAGTGCCTATGAAACACAGCAAATCATCTGTTACAAGATTCTCAACAACAAGTTGGGGTGCTCATTACTTTGCAGTAAAAGCACTTGCAAAACATTTTGAAGGACTTACAGACACAATTGAGTGATGGACAAGAAAATATACACACCAGAGGTTCTGCACAAAACCTATTTTAATATATATATTTATGCTATCTCTTCGTCTGGTATATTCTATGGGAAATAAATATTACACAGATTGCATTGCAAAGTAAAGGTTTGACTCTTGACAAAACTGCTACAAAAATAGAGGAACATATTGTGGTTATTTTAAAAGCGGAAAGAACTTGAAAAAGGAATAAAATATAAAATACAGTTGCACAATTACAAACTGGACCAATCTTATAGAAAAAAATCTTTATCGGATACCAAAAGTGAAAAA
This sequence comes from Thymelicus sylvestris, assembly GCA_911387775.1. Lineage (NCBI taxonomy): Eukaryota > Metazoa > Arthropoda > Insecta > Lepidoptera > Hesperiidae > Thymelicus > Thymelicus sylvestris. The sequence continues at coordinate 14,057,442 of OU426887.1, read as the reverse complement.
ACGAACGGACATTAGGCGAATGGGACATTTTGTGCCTAAGCCGTTTTGGCGTTACATCCGCACTGTAAAAAAATATCTAAAAAAACATGTTTCTGAACAAGGCGACAGCTGTATTCGCGTTTTCCGAGGGATTTGGCAAATATACACAGAAAATTTAATTTCTGTTTAGCGGTCACCGATATACCTAACTTAAATCAAACGTGTTGTAGTTTCACGTTAGTTTTTATATATAACATTACGAACTATATCCACAAAGTACAGAAACACTTTCAGTATAATATAACAAAGTACTCTGTGATAAACACTACGCACTATAACGTTTAAACATTATCCGAAACGTTGACGAAAGACTAACAATAATTTTTAAAGTTTTGAGAGAATTGATTTTGATTCTCCATTGTAAACGCCACAGAACAATATTACTCCTTAGCGGAGGTAAACGCAGAACGCAACTTACGCAACGCATGCGGCTTGCCTGACGCCTAGCCAGTGTTGCCAATGAAAATTTTTAGAAGGCCGTGTACATTAGATAAAAAGCCGTGTTTATATGGGAAAAGATCAACCGTGGGCCGTGTCCAAAGCTGCCAATAATATTAAGCTATCCAAGTACGCCAATATATACCATCGGTTCAGCGCTCAGACTAAAAAAAAAGGTCATCGGCAGAAAATTTTATGCCCACAAAACTAGGAATACTTTTCATTAGCCTAGATTAACGTCAACATTAGCCTACTAACACTGTTTTAAGGGTTTTATCACTCGTTAAATGTTTGCAAAACAATAAATAAAAAAAGACCGTGGAATTTATGAAAAGCCGTAGAATTTGCTACGGCAACAGGGTTCCAGCCGTTGGCCGTAGATTTTGTGATTTTTTGGCCTGAAAGCCGTAGAACACGGTAATTGCCGTAGCATTGGCAACACTGCGCCTAGCTAAAATTAAAGACAGTGGGGCATATTACACTGTCAATATTATCACGATATTGTGATATTACTTATAGTGTAATAGGCCGTATCGCAGAATCGTGATAATATCACAGAATATTCGGAAATCTTGAAATCCGCGATACTAAGGGGGCGTGGCTTCAATAATATTGAAATGTAAGCTCTTCGCGATATTTTTCTGTCATTATTCGCTTGCAGCCATGGCGGAACGACGTTCGAGTAGTGAGGATGACGAAAATTTACGCTCTGTCGTTCTCGTTGATGACACAGGGAAAAAAATGACTTGAAAGAGTTCATTCTTGTATTTGAAACGTGCCCGTCTTTGTGGAATCCGAACGATAAATCTAATACGAGTAGGTATATTTAATTCTCGTGTCACGCTTTTTTAAAGTTGAACTCCTCCGAAATGGCTCGACCTATTTTCGTGAATCTCCGCGTGCATATCGGCTAGGGTGGAGAATCGGACAACATCTATTTTTCATCCCCCTACCCCTAAATTTTTTTGGCAGAACAACGTTTGTCCAGTCAGCTAGTCTAATATATAAAATTCTCGTGTCATGGTGTTAGAAGTTGAACTCCTCCGAAACGGCTCGACCGATTTTCGTGAATCTTAGCGTGCATATCGGCTAAGGTGGAGAATCGGACAACATATATTTTTCATCCGGGGCCATCCATAAATTACGTCACACGTTAGGGGGTCGATGAAGTGTGACATTGTGTGACAAGGGGTGGGAGGGGGGTCCTAAAATTCGTGACGTCACATTTCAAAATCGAATAATTGGTATGTATAGGTAAATATTTAAAAAAAATAATGGAAATAAAACTTATTTCGGAACAGGTGTTTTAATTTTAATAATTTCTAGGTGTAAAATTTCATAATATGTGACGTCACACTAGGGGGGGGGAGGTCTCACAGATGTGACCAGCTGTGACAAGGGGGGGGTAGGGGTCAAAAAGTCATGAAATTAGTGTGACGTAATTTATGGATGGCCCCTCCCCCTAATTGTTAAGGGTGGTCCCACCCCTAAATTTTTGGCAGAACAACGTTTGCCGAGTCAGCTAGTATTATATAAATACTATTAAAAAGAATGAAGACCACGACAAGAACACAACACTCGGTGCCAAAAACTATCATTTCCCGGGATCTTTTTTAATTATTAATTCTCAATTTCACACAGACAAAGTCGCGAGTAGGAGCTAGTCCATATTATAACACGACTTACTCTAGTAAGTTCAACGACGTACTGATGATGATATTATTGAAAATGTAATAGCCCAATTTCAATACCTGCGATATTGCGATACTTGGATCGTGATAATATTGACAATGTAATATGCCCCAGTGACACTCCCTACGTTCCAGTAGACGATCACAACGACCACGCTCACGACCGCGATTTTGCCGTTCCACTAGCTTGTGAGCGTTACAATCATACACCCAAGTGGAACGGTATAGTGAGCGACGCGGACGTGAGCGTTCAAGCCACAGAGTATTTACACGTTTTAGCCGATGATACAAAATGTACTCTATGATGTTGAGAATAAGACAAGTCTGAAACTAAGATTAGAGGTTATGTTATAATTTTTAAGCTATAAATAAACGTTACATAATTAATTATCAATTTTATTTTTACACTAGCAAAAAAGTATATCTACAAACAAAAAAAATTTTTATGAAAAGACAAATTAATATAATAAAATATTGCATAATAATTATGTTAATGATATTGACCGACGAGGAAAAATGTATACATGGCATTGAGGTATAAATACATAGAGAGGCTATCTCAAACAAAATGTGTGTTCCACCGCCGGCTTGCCCTCCGTTCTCTTTTCAAACTAGAAGCCTCGTTTGCACACTTGCCATAGAGTAACTTTGTATATGTCACTTGCCGAACCAAGACAAGCAGTCACAGACTCCAAATCTTTACAAGGTCTTACTCCAACTTTATTTAACGTGCAAAAGCGTTTAAACGATTTCAAACGTAATTACCATTGAACCGTGTCAAAAAATCCAACACTTTAAATTGGTCACAAGCGTCGCGTCGGCAAGCTTATGTAGTCCAATAACACGCTAGTGGCTTGCCAAGTTCAAACGCTCCTTATGATTTTTTCATTCAAAATGGCGGGAACATTGCTCAATAATTAAATTAAATTCGTTTTAGTTGATTTAAGTTAAGATTTTGTTTTCTTACTGATGATAAAGTGATAACATTATCTTTTTTGTTTTTTGTCGTGCAATTGTGACACATTCTTATTACGCACGACGGCATTTTTTCAGTTTTTTCATAAACAATTTTGGCATGCGGCCGCAATGAGCGCAGCCGAGTGACAGCCGAGTGACAGAATTAAATGCAGCCGGCCGGCTGCAATGCACACCCCCGGACCCGATGTTCGCGGTGTCCCTTCTATACGCTAGTAATATTAATTCTATGATACATGGCTATATGTATAGTGAATTAAACATTAAAAATATTAAAATTATTTACATAATTTAACATATTTCTATCAACTTGTGACCCCACGTCGAGCATCTGTTGGAGAAACTACTAGTTCCACTAAAGTATTTCTTGTCGAATCGTATAAAGTTATTTTTTCCATCACCATCCTTAACTTTTATAAAATTGCGCCAAACTATCACCATTCATTTCTACCCAGTGTCGCCAAGTCTAAAAACTGGCGAGAGTGACTTCGTCGTATCTGGCAACACTGCAATTCGACCACTTCGACCTAGGGATGTTCGATCCAGGTGCCTTGTATCGATACTCTGGATCGATACGGATCGTTTCGCAGTGTATCGATCCAGGTATCGATCCAAGTGATTTGATACGATACTCTGGATCGATCCAGTATCGAATGATTTTTTTTTGATAGAAATAGCCGGCAAGCGAGCTGAGGATCCACCTGATAGTAAGTGGCTATCGTCGCTCATGGATATCAACAACACCAAAAGCATCACTGATGCGTTGTCGGCCAAGAAAGAGAGAAGAAAAAAAAGTAAATTTTTAAATAGGAATGGTTGATCCGGGTGTTTTATATATCGATATTCCGGATCGTCATGAATATCCCAATATAATTAATAGTCCAAATATCGATTCATATAATTATTAAATATTATATATCTGTAAGTGGGTATCGCGGCCAATGGATGTCAGCGTCCAAAGCGTTGTCGGCCAAGAAAGAAAAAAAAGAAAGAAATATGTTAATAAATAAAAGATGATATTTTATGTAGATATACCGTATAATTTAATATGATGTTTTGTATCGATCCAGAATCGAATAAAATATTTTAAATATTGTTATTTAAACTATCGACAAGCTTAATTCAGTGGGTTTCTAAATAAAGATAGATCATTAAGGCAATATTAAGATCAATCGTTTTAGATTAAATGTTATATTAGATTTCATTTTATTCAAAATATTGTATAAATAAATATTGAAAAAGTTACTTAAGGTTTTTTAAAACAATGTGGTATGTAGTAAGAACATCATATAAACAATAATATCTCACTTTATAACACTATATTTGATTCAGAACTCTTGTGTATTTAAACTAAATAATCAAATAAATTAATATATCATGCAAAGCTTATAAATTACATTTTCCAATCCTTAAATTTTAATGAACGCTGGAATAGTAAATTGGATAAGCGCTCAGGATCAAATCGATTACTTTCGCTTAAAATGCTTTTGGCTAACAAGAAAAGCCATTCGGAGGGCAATGAAGTTCCCACCACTAATAAATACCGTAGGCGTAGAGCTATGTCGCAGAGTTTCCCCAAATAACTGTTCTAGCTGGCCAATACTTTAATTATTGGATCAGACTTTCTATTCAACAAAAATTCAGACAAATATTGCTTGAAAAATGTGTGGAAGCCTTCTTGTTCGTGTAATATGATGCTGCGCCAACAACTGATCTAAAGAAATCTACCTCCATTCCATAATAATTTTGATCCGATCCGATTCGATCCGATCCACCCTGCATGTGTATCGATCCGCCAGTGGATCGAATGCCATTGTATCGATACAAATATCGAGCGGATCGTATGCCATTGTATCGATCCACACAAGTATCGATCCGGATCGAACATCCCTACTTCGACCCACCCCGTGAGGTGGGTTGTTTTGAGCGTGCCGTGAGCGAAATTAATGACGTCATCAATGACGTTTTCCCCGCGACCATGACGACCGTGGTCGCCATATGGAACGCGTTTTGATCATTGTGAGCGATGTGAGCTACTACTGTGTGCTTAGTGCGAGTTGCATCGAAGAGTTTACGTACCTCGTTAATGTCAATACATGACTAACGAGAAATTGCGAGTGCCAGTCTCAAAACGTGACGTGTGTAATTCCACGTTAGTTCACTGAAAATATCTATTATTATGTTGGCAGCAAAAACGTCGTTAAATCTCGTTAAACGTCGTGAAAGAACCCAACCAAATTGAAAATAATACATTTATTTAGTTGGAGCAATAGTATCAAGCTACAATTAAAATAGTGGTGTTATACTGTAGTTTACTTGCTATCGTGCTATAGATTAGTGTTTTGGTTGTTTGTTTCATATTAATAAATATCATTTTTTTCAGTACTTACTTATCAATCATATCATACTGTGGCATTATAAGCGAGAAAACAGGCAATATTAAATAATGGAACATAGCTACAGTGATAAATTTGATATGGAAAAGTTTTTGTGTGGTGAGGTTATGTGAATGTTTATTATTTATTTATCAAGCTCAGATCAATAATTAACAAGCTCACGATTGGTGTAATATTTATTTAATAGGATTTATATGTTTAGGCACAGTGACCTTTGGCTGTAAATACTTATTCACGATAAACAACAAATGGACAAATCATGTCTATTTTGAAAAATGAAAGTTTTTATGATACCTAACATATTACAATATGAGGAAGTGTACAAAGTAAGAAATGTTATGTTCCTAGTATTTATTCATATCTTTATATTTAAGGTACAATTCAAGATAGATGGCAGAGTATCAAACTTGTCTCAACAGCACTAGTGGAGACTACTACTTCCAACAAAACAACAGCAATGCAACATTTTCCCCATTGTGATTTAAGAGTAAACGAGTAAACAAATACGTATATAAAGTAAAAGTATAAACACAGCAACATGGATTTGAGAATTGAGAAGATATGTCAGAATAAGGTCGCTACAAAATATATACTCATTAATTTATATTACAGTGTATGAAATGTGAAGTCTATGACCACTGTAATTTACTCATTGGTTTTCTATTGAGATTGGAATTGAATTATGTGGGAGAAATAAAACTTTAAAAGACAGATTGTGGTTTTCTTGATAATTTTATTTTAGGAGGCATATTATGTTGAATATTAAATTAATGAGGCATTGCAGCATAATTATTATGTGATTTTGATTTAAAGAGTGGAAATAAAACGTTGAACGGTAAATAATTTTTAATATAATATTTTTGTAATTCTTCTCCGGGCAACAGTATTCAGCTGGATGTCAATAGTCTTAGTTGTAATTCAATCTTCCCCTTTTGTTATTGTATTCTTCTTATTTGCTCTTCAACACCTTTCCTTTAATAAAAATATTATATTACAAATTTATTGTGTTCAGCGGTATATTGAAATCTTTTAAAACAAGGATTAAATATATGTATGTTTGTAAAACATAATACATAAATATCTATGTTTTATTTATTATATTATGCCTTATTAAATTATTCTCTATCTATTTTGAAATAAAAAAGGCCCATATCATTTTGGCACATTACAATGGCATGGCATAATATAGTGAAGTACTATCAACAGATCTTGCTGGGTATATTGGCTTGGCAAGAAATTTTAAACATTATGAACATAGATTTAATTTAGTATCTCTAAAGTGTTAGTACTGATACATAATGATAATATAGTCCCAAGTAGATATATTGAATGTTAAGCTCACAGCTGGGTATTCAGTTTATGGGTTTATCAAATATGTAATTATTTAATAAATATTTTCCTTGATCCTTGAGGGCTCGTATGCAAACGATATTATCACCTTTGGCAATATTAAATTGCATAATAAAATAATTCATTGAGTCCATACTTGTAGACAATTTTAAATAAACTTATTTAAATCTTAATTAAGTAGGTATTGTAAGTACCTTTTAATTCCAAGAGTCCAAGTCAAGACACAATAATATTAGGTTTATCGAGTTCCTTGCAAGTAGATTAAAAGGTATTGTCTTTAAAAATATCTCCTTAAACTTTTTAAAAACTTGGTTACATTCGCCATTGGATTAGTGTTTATGTTTAAGTACTCTGTGACTGTGATTGCGTAGTGTTTAAGTACTCTGTGATTGGATTACCGGAAATTCTTTCTTGCATGAACAATACAAATACTACTTATCAATAATTTTATTCACTTTAAGATTTAGTGGCCGCAAACATGCTCCGAGCAATTATAAATATCCAGTCATAATTTTCAAGAAACAGAAAAAAAGTGTAATTAAAATAATAAACCATCTTTTTATGATTTCACTTGTAAATTTCACGTGAAAACTTTTCGGTCACGTGGTCCCATAGTTTTCGCAAGCTACATATTGGAACTGTCAAATAAAGCCACTCGCACTCACGCAATGTTCGAGGAACAATACATTAACCACTGACAGTAAGACTTCACTCGGGTGAACGTGAGCGCATGAAACTCGCACTCGCGCATTTTTTTTCTTCACTTTCCCGCTAGATGGCTCTGCTTCGGTCCCATACAAATTTGCATTTACGTAGCGAGCCCGTAATGTCACGTAAAACTCGCACTAAGCACACTGGAACGCAGCCACTGAGGGACAGCCATAGACATAGTAGTTATGTCTATGGAGACAGCACACTCAAATGACATGACAGACATGACTATGACCATGGATATATTACTCTAACAGAGTCTAACTGGATACGTTACTTTGTAGAGGTACCTGAAGATCGATGACGTCATAACAGAATGACCATTTTTGTATTGTGTCCATGTATTGCTATCTACAGTTCCAGGATATATCATTAAATTGCGATTTTTAATAGTGGTATAAAAACATTTAAGATGAATAAATAATACATAATATAGATGTACCGTAATTGTGTTACCTTAATTTTCAATTTATTCATAATGCAATTATTGAAATTCGATAATTTTGAAGAAATTTTTATAAAATCTATTATTTCAATCCATACTAATATTATAAATGTGAAAGTGTGTTTGTTTGTTTGTTTGTCACAACGAAGCTGTTATAAGGTATGGTTTTTGTGTGTGGAGATAGTGAGGAGGGTGGAGAGTAACGAGTAACGTAGGCTACTTTTTACCATGGTAAAACATCCCCATGGGAAGATCGATATTTTGTTACTTGCTAGACATTTAGTTCCACAAGTTGTTAATAGATGGCGTTAGTAAAATTCATTTGCAAGTTCTGAATCACGCTATCAAATGATACAATTCATGTAAATTACTTAGGTCATAGGCAACTAAATCTAACTAAGTAAAAATAAGTAGGATTTGTAAAAAATCCATCTCTATTGCGGGCGTAACTGCGGGCAAAAGCTAGTATTAGATAATTTTTACCTTTAGAAAAGTTACCTACAGGAAACATTTTGAACAGCTTCACAAAATAGGACAAAATCTTTCTAAGTGTGGACACCACCCAATTTTGAAGGACAACCAATCCGGCCTGTAATTGGTCGAATGGTCATTGCGATATGACGTCATCGAACTTGATAAATATATTTTATTATTGATAAAATAAATAATGTATATAAATTTATATAATATTTAAATAATACGGTATTAATTAATATAATATTGACTATAATAAAATATTCAATGTAGATAAATTGATTTATTTTTATTATTGATAAATGTATTTTTTTCTGCTGGTAAAAAAGGATATTATTATATAAAGTAACACATTTTATTAATGTTTTTAAAAAAATATCTATAAGTAGGTAATGAAAAGTGATGTATAATGTTATAATAGAGTGAAGAAATATCATTGATTACCTAACATTTTATATTTTGATTTAACGTCACTCCGTAGCTCCATCTACAACAGCTATATTTATAATTATCGTACTTGTTGCGACGCCGCCAGTGCAGCGCTATTATCGTAGGATAATGGTAGATACTGGAACTAATTCTATTTTCAGTAAACAGCTGGACACTTTTTCAACTTTCCCCTAATGTGATGGCTCTCCTTCATAGATTTAGAACCAGTAGTAGAGTTTGTTTTTGACGTGATAACGTCTATTTTAACGATGAACGCCGGGCGCACGCACGAAAAACCATGAGTCTTTGTACCGTTCCGCGCGAGCGATAGCGCGGAACAAGCGATAGAGAGGCACGATCGGCGTATCGTAGCCGATGCCGTAGGCGATCGTAGTTGAGTGAAGCTGAGCGGGGCGGGGCGGAGTGGAGCTTTGTCATGACGTTGTCACGTTAAACTACCGTCCGTAAACCGACTTTATAGACAACCATTTTGTAGGAGATGCTAGTTTAAAGGCTGTTGTTTAGGTAAATCCACTTTATTGCTAATTAACTCCTATATAATATACTTCGCTAGCTAGAGTACACGCGACGCAGGCGACGATTGCTTATGTACTAACTTAATTCTTACAATTTCTCTCGCGCGGTACTAAAAAATGCTGACAATACTAATATGTTAAGCAATGTACGGTGTTAGCCCGTGCACATTTTTTATTAGTTATTATAAACCGCGTCACTGTGTGCTACACCATTAAGTTTTGTTGTTGCTTAGTTCACACGTGTTATTAAAAATGGCTGTCAATTTAGATTAAAAATAATTATGTATAAACGTATAGTAAATACATATATGTGTATAGGTTTAGCTATATTCATTAACTATGTAATATAAGAATTGGAACCTTTTCTAAAACCGGTTTTCTTGCGACATAAATTTACTTAATACCGGTATTTCCATACTAGATTTTGCCCGCAGCTTCGCCCGCGGTAGAGATCGATTTTTTACAAATCCTACTTACTTACTTTTACTTAGTTAAACTTAGTTGTAATTTAGATGTATCATTTGATAGCGTGAAATGCAAATGACTTTTACTAACGCCATCTATTAACAACATCCGGAACTAAATATTTAGCAACTAACAAAATATCGATCTTCCCATGAGGATGTTTTACCGCGGTAAAAAGTAGCCTACGTTACTGTCCACCTTCCTCACAAACACACTTTCACATTTATAATATTAAGTAAGGATTACAATTATTTTTTGATGGTATTAATCGAACGAAAATTGATTAAAAGCAATCTAATTTATCACAAAACATTGTCTATAAATTGACACACACGTCTTTATGCCGTCATTATTCAAACTATTTATTATATTAAATATTTAACGAGCGGAAGCGTGTGAACAATTTCAGATTTCTTAATGTTTCCCATAGAAAATTAATAATTAATCTCCAACACCTACCATCGTCCTACGTTTCCTTATAAACAAATGTACTCTTTGGTCCTACGACAATAGCGCAGGCGTCGAATGACTACGATATGAACATTATAGCTGTTGTAGACGGAGTGAAGTTTGCTAAGTTATGCCTAGTGGCCCTAGTGCATCCGCAGCGTCATCGCGTCACCCGTCGTAACTCTAACTCGTAATGAATGGCGCTAGTGTACCGCCAAATAAATACCGCACCGCCGCGCGTCGCCCCGCCCGTAAATCTTTATTTTACGCATAAATTCACGGACAATTTTCATATACAGAGATGGCATTCCTTCTCTCTATTTTCCATAGTCAAATTGTAGCTAGTTAAGTAGCTACAAGTATATTCTATATTCTGTGGTCAACTCTCCGCTAGGAGTAAAATTGTTCCGTGGTGCAGTGTTGCCAACTTAGTGGAATTTCCACTAGATCTGGTGGTTTCGATTCCCCTTTTAGTGGGGATATATTGGTTTTAGTGGCTAGTGGATTTTCTAGTGGAAAAGATTTTTTCATTTAGTGGTAGGGCATGTCATTTAACCACTACGACGATTTTACAAAATTACTTTTGATTTGAAACTCATTTGGCAACGATTAGAGATAAAGGACTTCCACGCAATGACGAAAAGATAATCCGTAATTGGTGTATTCAGTTCATTGAAAATTTGATTTTAGAATTAAAAAACAAATTGTCCGAAAATTTAAAACTCATGAAAAGGATATAAAAAAAATTGCGTAGAACACTTGTTGTCCCATAATAAAGAAGTGATTGCTGACTGAATATTGCATTTTAATAAAAAGCAAGAAGATATTGCGAAAGTCAATGAACAGTGGCGTCAAATACATCTACTGAATTGGAAAAAAAATAAAAAAAATCGAAAGAATTTTGGTACGAGGTTTTAATTTTCAAATATATGACTGGAGAAAACAGATTTAAATATGTAGCCACATTTGCCATATCGTTATTTAATAAGTAGTTTTACCGCATTCTAACACTGAATCTGATGTAGAGCGATTATTTATTTAGCACGATGAATATAATAAAGACAAAACTGAGAAACTGAGAAATTCTCACAGTTTATTTATTTATTTATTTATTCTTTATTGCACCTTAAAACGTAAAGGATACAAAAGGCGGACTTAATGCTAAAACACATACATACACATATACACATATATACAGTTCGTGCTAACTTATCTCACGAAAGCAAATGCTGCAATAATTACACATTACCAAATAATGTAGTACAAAAATTGGTACTAAAGAAATTTATTCTTCGAAATCTATGATGAATCCGATTTTTCTGAAGACGATCATTTTTTAAAAATTCAGTTAGTTAAATTCAAATTAATTCAAAATAATTTATTAATGTAAGTATCACTGATACACTTATTGCACGTCCTTTTTATTTTTCTTAAAAAAACATCATTAGTGGTTTTCTGCCTTTTCTGGTGGTAAGTTTAGTGGGATTGTTAAAATAAAGTTGGCAACACTTCTGTGGTGGTCAATTGACAGATTTGACGTTTTGACTGTAAAATTTTGCCCATTTTTAATTATTTTCTGGCAATTTGGAAAATATTATATAAATACTTACATTTTGATTTGTGTTGCTTAAAGTACATAAAGATAAACACCATGTTGTGTTGTTCAGTTGTTGATTGGCGGAAGAAAGTATATTATTTTTGTTACAAATACGGAATACCGAATACATAAAATATATTTTTGAAGATATATATCCGCTCCAACGATTAAAAATTTAGCGTGTCTATATAGTTCTGTTATGATCTTAACTCATATAATATGCCCCTTGATTCGAAAACGATCAACACCTCTTATTGCCCAGAACTATTTTAGACTTCCAATTGTTCTGAATTTTGGATTTGTTTATGCTAATAGGTCTTTAAGTTATCACTAATTTAATGATCGTAGGTATTGGATAAGTGCCTTTTTTCATTGTTCTAAAACGAAACATTGGACAAGTTTCCATTTCCAATAACTGTGAGTAAATAAACAATTTTTTCTATTTACTTATTTTATCGTGCTCAGTTCTGGAGCATCATTTCAATAGATATTTGAATGATTCTTTATGTGCATAATTACAAACATCTTATAAAGTGAAAAATGTATTTTTTTATTTTGTATTTATTTATTTCATAGCGTGTAGGGGACTTTCGGTTTAGGTGTTATGTTAGAGGAGCAAATTGAAACTCATAAGTTGTTTTAATTAAGAAGTTTTTATTGTGTATGAAATTAAATTTTTTCGTGGTATTGCTTATAACAATTTCTTCCAGCAACCAAACACAAATGCATATTGCATGTGGAGCAATACACTTTTGCTTTTTTGCTGCTGCATCCAGGTAACCGACATCTGTGGTCACCAGAATCAGTATCAATCATTGGCATATGGGCTGCCATAGCAGTTCTCATTTGCAGTGGAGGTTGAGGAAATTTTCTTTTGCGAGGGACTGGCTCTTCTGGTTCTTCAGAAACTTTTTCAAACAAATATAGCTGTTCTCTTGTGGGAGTAAAATATAGAAGTGAATTTGTTATTTCAGATTTAAAGTCTAGATAATCTAAAATATCTTTTGCAAGAGTTTCCAATGATTGAGCGTCTTTTCTATACACTAACCAATATGCAGCTGCCACAAAATCAAAGATATGAAATATCAGACGTACAATCCATGTTCTAGAGCGTGTGCTCATTCTGTAGAAGCTGATTACTCTATCGAGCATGTCCACCCTTCCCATATTTTCGTTATACTGCTGTACAGCAAATGGTTGTTCTATTTCAATGTACTGCTTTGTTTTTTTACACCAACGCCTGCACTTGTTTTCAGGCTGCTTGGAATCTACAGATGATGCCATTACTACGGGTTTGTTGTCAAACCACTTCAGACAAGCAACTTGGCCATCATTCCTTATTAGCTGATCAGAAGAACCACAACCCTGATCTCTTGTTTGTCAGTCTTAAAATTGCATGTTTTGGGTATTTTTGACTTTCCGTCATTGCTCTTGGCTCATTCTGAATTGAATGGTCCACGGTAGGTTATGAAGTGGGCTTGGGAACTCGCAAGTTGTTGAGCCACAGCAAGCTTCGAACCTTCTCTAAAAGCTAGGTACTTTAGTGAGGCTCTAATAGTAGCCAATATGACCGTCGACATGAACCCAATACCTAGTGAAATCTGCAGGCTTGAAAGAAAGTCTGGACTTTGAAGGGCTAGTTTCATTTTACCTGAAAATGACTCTTCAGGTTTTGCAATTAGAATTCCTCTGGAGTACACCTGACCTAGAAATTCATAATCTATTCCAATGGTCATTGTCTGATTCTGACCTTTGAACTTCAGAAGGCAAGACGAAGGTCTTTCAGTTAACTGAAGAATTTGAGGCTGGTCAGAGCACATGATTTCAGGCAGATAAAAACTACAGTTGCTTTCTATTTGCATCACCCCAGTCTGACTGATTGAATGAGGCTTTAGAATGATGTATGGCATTTCTGAGCAAGATGAGCAGCCATAGCTGGAAACGAACTTCACCCCACAGTGTGCAGTTTCCACTTGTGGCCGAAAATTCGTGGCCTTCGTGAGAGGCCACATTTTCGTGATATGTTCCTCTGGGTACGTTAGACTTCATAATTTCCCGTTTCTCCGGCAACTTGCACGACTTTCCAAGCCTGTTTCTCTGTACTGTTCCAAGACAATAAATACCTTTGTTGGTCAAGTAATGTAGCAGAGGAATATTCGTATAAAAATTGTCAAAATAAGTTATATGATTGACGTGCCTTGGTACTGGTCGTAACAATCGAATAACTGTATTTGATACAGCTCCGAGGTCTGGTTCGCCAGGTAAACGGTCTATGTCCTTAGCTCCTGAGTAAATCTCAAAACTGTAGGCATACCCAGACAGAGAGCATAAAACGTATAATTTGAATCCCCACTTATGGGGCTTGTTGGGTAAGTATTGTTTCATAAAATGTTTAATTTTAGTTGAACACAATTGCTCGTCTAGTGATAGACGATGCTCAAATGGTACAGTAATAAATTTCTTGTTCAAATAGTCTATCACTGGTCCTGGTCTTACTTTATGCAGTCGGTCGTGCTGTGGATGATCAATGGGCTAATGTTTAGAGTCGTCATTCATGTGAAAAATTTGTCGAATTTTATCAAATCTGTTGCGATTCATTGTTTGTGCTATGGGTTCAAACTTTGTAATGTTTGACTGACCTGACACTAGGATAATGATATACACTAGTAAAAATAAGAATTCCAATAAATTTACGTAATTCTAAAACAGTTACAGGTTCTGTAAAGTTGGGATTCTTTTGGAAGGCATATTTATTTGACTCGTCCACTAGAAATCTCAAAATTTCTTTACCGAAAAAATAAAAAAAAAACTGAAAAGGAGTGTCTAAGATCATAATTTCTTGTGAATACTCAGTGTTTCCAGCAAACTGGAAAGCATTTTGGACTATGTCCATATTCTTTACTCTCCACACTAAGTTTCTAGAGTTGAAAGGTGCAGTTTGCAGGTTGTTCTGGCTGCTGGTTGTAGGAGTTGGGCTTCGTTCAACAGTCTCTAAATTATGTTGCATGTCGGTATCTACGTTTGCTGCAGGTGGATCTGCATCCAAGTTTTGTCAGTGGGAAAATTACCTACATCCTCTTCATCTTCTAGCTCCATCAGACGATCTCTTTGGCTCGAATAATAGTCTATGTCATCTTCATTGTCGGTGGAACCGTCTTCCGAAATTTCACCATTTTCTAACTGCTTCAATATGCTCTCAATCTCTTCTGGTCGCATTTTTGATAAATTTTTGATAATCACAAAAATAGCACTAGTTTCTTCTAGTAAAACATGCACTCGCAAAAAATAATTATATCATAGCGAAAATAATATATTCACTTACCTCAAAAGTATTTATATTCTTCAGAAAAAGAAAATATATAACAAAACTTTTAGTAAAATGTGTTTACTTGTTCACTTTGCCGCGCAACTGCAAGTAATATGTCATAGATAAAATAAAACAATAAAGACATTTGTTTTTTTTTTTAATTTCGTTGGAAAGAATATTATACAACAGTAAAATACGTACAGCCAACCTATAAAAAAAACTAATAGTACGGTTTAAAAGATTGGTATCAAAATTTAAACTCTAGCACCCTTATTAATAAAAATCGCTTATTCCAAGCATCATCTGAAGCTACACTTGGACTAGTTAATTCTCGATTAACTTGGTAATAACTTCGTAATTGCAATGATATTAATAAACATGGAGTAACCTCGGACTAACAATACATTTGTTAGTCCGAGTTCAACGAGTAAAATATGGCAACATTTAAAATTTAAAAGTAAAAAGAGTGAGTCAGTGAATGACTTCATGCATTAAAATAACAGTGACAACACATATTTTGGGATTGACAACTTCAAACGACGTGATCAGCTTTCAATTTCAAGCGCACTTTGCTCCTCGCAGTTTGTTTCATGCTATGGTTTCTTGTACCTACTTTAATTATTTCGTTTTGTATTACTTATTTTTTTATTTATTAACATGAACCAAAAACGTGCTCGGTCAGTTAACTGGGATGAAGAAGAAAAGGTACCTAAGTCGTGTTGATAGTTGTTTCGTGGTCTTTATTCGTTCTTATATAAATAAATATCAATGTGAATGCATTGAATTAGTATTACTAGCGTATAGAACAGACACCGCGAACATTGGGTTCGGGGGTGTGCATTGCAGCCGGCCGGCTGCATTTAATTCTGTCATTCGGCTGTCACTCGGCTGCGCTCATGGCGGCCGCATGCCAAAATTGTTTATGAAAAAACTGAAAAAATGCCGTCGTGCGTAATAAGAACGTGTCACAATTGCACGACAAAAAACAAAAAAGATAATGTTATCACTTTATCATCGGTAAGAAAACAAAATCTTAACTTAAATCAACTAAAACGAATTTAATTAAATTATTGAGCAATGTTCCCGCCATTTTGAATGAAAAAATCATAAAGTGCGTTCATTAAAAGGAGCGTTTGAACTTGGCAAGCCACTAGCGTGTTAATGGACTAAATAAGCTTGCCGACGCGACGCTTGTGACCAATTTAAAGTGTTGGATTTCTGACACGAATCAATGGTAATTACGTTTGAAATGGTTTAAACGCTTGTGCACGTTAAATAAAGTTGGAAAGAGCTTGTAAAGATTTGGAGTCGGTGACTGCTTGTCTCGGTTCGACAAGTGTCATATACAAAGTTACTCTATGGCAAGTGTGCAAACGAGGCTTCTAGTTTGAAAAGAGAACGGAGGGCAAGCAGGCGGTGGAACACACATTTTGTTTGAGATGACTTCTCTATGTATGCACCTCAATGTGTGAATGACGTTTAGTTATCAAATTCAAAATCATGTAGGTATCATTGATACAATTATGCACGTCATTTTTTTTCCGCAAAGGTGCTTTGTCATGGAGGAGAAGAAAAGCCGAAAGAAACTCCTCAGCACATCTTTTAAAAATAAAATACATTGGTATATTTCTTACAAAAAAGTATCACTGGCCTGTACGGAACTGGTTGCAGATCTGGTCACTTCCACGCGTCTTTGTCATTTATGTACTCATGTACAGTATTTGCCTAAAAGTTGAGATTTTACATGTTTCTTAAATAATACCACTGGCAAATCACGTATTAACTTTGGGATTTTATTATAGAACTGTACACCACGGCCCATAAAAGATCGCTTCACTTTAGAAAGACGGTAAGATGGCGTTACTAACTGGTGCATTTTTCTTGTTTGGCGATTAGTGATATCAAAATTTTGTTTAAACGCGCTTATATTATTCCGTATAAAAACCACATTACTGTAAATATATTGTGAGGCTACTGTAAGTATACCTATTTCTTTGAACTTGTCACGCAAAGTTTCACGAGATCTAAGTTTATAAATAGACCTAATACCTCTTTTTTGTAGTATGAAAATTTGTTCTATACTGAATTGATTCTTAGAACAACGAAGTACTCTTGTTATGTGTCAAGTCAACGTCAATGTCGTCAATGCACGCCTGGTCCACGCCTAATCTGTCGCTAAACTATGTAGTGACAAGGACTAACTTTGATTCTGAGATTAGACTCGGAGTAGCTTACTTCTTCGTTACTCTATGTTTATTAATACTGAATTTAATTAAATCATATTTACGACAAGTATTAAAGTTACTCTTGCTTTAGTCTATGTTTATTAATATGGCCGTAGGTTATTAAGGGTTAAATTAACAGTAGAACATTGTTTTACCACTACTTACCCCAATCATTACATTAATTATTATGTTATTTTCACCGTAATCTTCATGTTACACCAAAATTAACAAGTGGCCCTTATTTTGTTTGAGTAGTATAGTTGAGGTCTGAGAAAACCTTTTCACAGACATAATATATGTCGATCCAAACTGCTTAAAAACTGCAACGCCAGGTCAGTTATTGCTGGACAGTCTTGTTTTGGTACTAATTTCCAGAAACCTGCATAAACATCTGAACAGTTCTCATATTTAGAACAATTGACAGTAGCAATATTGAGTTCCTGTTTCAAATGCTTAAGTGTGGGGAATAGGTCAATATTATTTGTGGTCAAATTAATTGCAGAGATTAAATTTTGCTTTGAATCCGTTTATCAAATTATACATAATTGGAAGTGAAAAATCTTTGCCTTGTAATTTAAGATTCAAAATATTAAAGTAATTTGTAACATCAACGAGAAACGCAAGATCACTCAACCAGGATGTATTCTTTAGTAAACCGGTTTCTAATGGCCTCTTTCTCCTCTAAAAATTGCAACAACTGTTCTCTCAAGTTAAAGAAATGTTTCAACATGTTGCCCCTTGAAAGCCATCGCACAGCACAGTAAAGTTGTAACTCTCAATAACTATGAATATTTAGCATGTGTCGTCTAAAATAAAGTAAATAAATTGTTAAATATTTATCCACTGTCATACTTTGAATGCAAAAACAAATTGAATAAATTCTTGCAGAATCTATCATACGAAAAGGCTATTAAGAGCTTTTGCACATGTAGGTATGTAATTTATGCAACTACTGGATTCATAATTTCATTCAATTCCATGTCCTTTGCACATAAGGCTTCCTTGTGAATAATGCAATAATAATATTAACACAAAAATTTTCGATGTCAAATAAAACGTCATTTAATTTCAAATACATTATTAACAAATATGTGTTATGTTTTAATCTTGTATATTATCAAATAAAATATTAATATATCTTCTTCTTAAATATTAATATATCTTCATCCGCAGCCGTTATACATGTAGATGTGGAAGCCTCATTGGAAAGACTATTATATTTCCTAGGTGCCTATAGAGTGCAGTACGTTATCCGGAACTGTGTATGATTATCAGCATTTCCCAGCCCTCTTTAGGCCGAATCTAATGTATAAAATGGCATTTAAAGTTATTACCGACAAACGGTTTCGAAGCTTTTGCCTACATTAATTTGACTAAAACACGTTCAATTTCCGCGTTGGAATGTGGCAGTGATAATAATGATATTGCCAACTGTAATAAATCTGTAAAGGGGTTATTACCAGCTGCGTCTTTATAATCCATTGCTTCATTCCAGAATTCTAAGGTGGAAGTTGTGCATGTCCATTTAATGTGCACTGTGTTTCTCCATTGAGACATGAGTCTATCTATTGTAAATGCATCTTTTTGGAATTCTTCGGCAATATCAATTGTGGAAGGTTTGATTGTTTTCAGAAATTCTTCTACCAAAAAAAAGATAGTTTCTCAAGTATTTTAAAATTAATTGGTAATCTAGAACGCAACTCTGTTACTCTCCGAGTCGGAATCCATTGAAAAAAGAGATCGATCATATTACGTTCTGTGCGAACTGCGGAAGTTCGACGTTCTCCATCCGCATATCAAGCTCCTCTTCGTTTTCCTTATCATCAAAATTGACGGACTCATCAATTTGGCTTTGAGTCATTAAATTTATTCTTGTAATTCTATCTATCTATCCAACGGACTTTTAAAGCCTTTTATGGTGGCCACTCACGGTCAGTCCATCGCTTCAAATGGTGTGATATACAGCCAAAATTTGATCGTGAATGTGAAAAACTGATGGCGTGATTTAAAAAATTTGTATGTCCAATCGCGCCATTTTGACATATGTCGCTTGGCGTGGCTCCAAAAATGACGCGATGGAATGACCGTGAGTGGCCACCATAATGGTGGTCCATCGCGTCAAATGGCGTGATATACAGCCAAAATTTGATCGTGAATGTGAAAAACTGATGGCGTGATTTAAAAAATTTGTATGTCCAATCGCGCCATTTTGACATATGTCGTTTGTCGTGGCTCCAAAAATGACGCGTTGGAATGACCGTGAGTGGCCACCATTAGACTTGCAATTGCCGAAAAATAATTCAGAATAGATTTTTTCTAATGTGTGAATTAAGTATTTCTTGTAAATCGACTCTAATAAACGAGGAGTGGGGTTATATTGGCAAAGAAAAGTTCATTGTGATCTTGTGAAATTTTATGCATCGGTAAGTATTTTATGGGGCAATTTTAGTTACAAATTAAATCTATGTACATACTATTTTGCTTTCAATTGTCGCATAGAAGCCAAGAAATCCAGTAAAGCGCGGTGAATCTATTAATTTAACTAGTTGAATCTCGTGAAAGCTACGCTATAGCTAACATTTGACTAGCTAGTTTTACTTTTATTACATTGGTTTTAAAATTAATGTGTTCAGCGCGTAGCTTATTGGCTAAAAGAAAATTCTCTTTGTCTAGGATCTCTTGTAATCATTTTACATATTCCCATCTTAGTGCTTGTTCACACTGAACGCGCGGGCGCGGGCGCGGGCGTGGTAGACGCTACATACACCGCGCGCGCGTTTTGATGTGAACACTTTCATAGTAGGTCATATGTTTGATATTTCGCGACCGCGCCCGCGAGTTCAGTGTGAACAAGCACTTATGGTGTTGCATTTCTCATCTTGAAATTCTTGATATTTTCAAAAGTATTTCTTAATATTTTGAACTAAACAGATTAAAACATTAGTACCCGTCGAAGGATGTTTAAAGTCTATATCAGTTCGTCCTTATGTAAACTGCAGCCTAATTGTAAGCGAGTGACATTGAAAATGTGACAATGAATATGACAATATGACCATTTGTGATTGACAGTTTTACTTTGACATAATTACTTTGACATTATAACTTCAAGTAAATCGAATATGAATGATTCGAATAAAAATTAAGTTGTTCGATTTCTCGTTAGTATTTTTATGATTGTTATTATTTACCTATTCCTGTTCCTGTTATTTGACAGTTCCCCGTTTGCGTACCATAACAATTATAATAATAACAATTATATTATAATAAACAAATTTTTAACTTTTAAAACACATTTAAATTGTAATTTTACATTATTCTTTGTTATATTTAATCAGGAATAATCTAAATTTTACTAACAAAAAATAACCGACTTCAAGTTACTCAAAAACTACCTGTCAGATCTCGTTCAAATTTATGTGGGACCATATGACAAGCACCTGCTTTCGATTAAAAAAAGAATCACCGAAATCGTTTGGCGTGATATTGAGTTATTCGTACATTTGTCGCGCACATACTTAATACTTTATATGGTTTTCACATGGATACCATTGTCAGATCTCAATAAAATTTAAGTGGAACCACATGACAAGCACCAGCTTTCGATTTAAAAAAGAATCATCAAAATCGGTTCTCCCAGTTGAAAGTTCTAAGGTAACAAACATAAAAAAATACAGTCGAATTGAGAACCTCCTCCTTTTTTTGAAGTCGGTTAAAAATATTGTTTTTTGGAGGTTTCATGGTTTCTGTAATGAACAATGAAGTAGGCCTACACACTACTGTCCTTCGGCCCACTATGCAATTACAACAAGATTGTTTGATAGAGTTTCTTCCTTCATTGTTATTTAAATATAAAATGTAAACAATTTTTTTTTACTAGTATGTCGACTTCTTATTTTTGCTCTTAATAATCTAGAGTTTTCGACCGAAGGAAAACCTTCAAATAGGTTGTTGGCTACCTCCCTGCACACCTCTATTATACACGGATATTTTGAAAGCGTTTTGGAAACGAAACATTTTGATTTGGAATTATCTATAGTACCAATAAAAACGGATAAATCAATTGTAATGTGGACTAAAAAAAAGTTTCAGTTTTAATATTCATTTATAATCGATCGACTTGGAAAGTAGTAACGCACTGATCATTCATTCCGCGCTAACAACAGCTGTGCCGTTGGTGTCACTGACCTACTGAAAGCCAAGGTCCAAGGACGCCTGACGATTACAGGCGAGTCCCGCGCATGCGTCTACGGGCATACGACTCATTGCAATGCCGTCATTGGTTGGACGACTCCGGCGCAACTCAGTAGCTTTGTTTTTATTGGCGAATACGATTTTATGTGACTTGATAGTAAAACGCGTAGTATTTCTATTTGTAGTATGTATCTACGTGTGATTGAATAGCGCTACTACTGGTTCTCACTTTTTCTCTGTAAACGATATGAATATCGACTTTGATGAAAAAAAAATATACATATTATTAAATTAACGTTATATATAGCTTCTGTTATTGATAAATGATTCAAAATCTTCGGTTCCAAAACGCTTTCAAAATCTCCGTGTATAGGAGCCATCATTTCTTATGTGTTCCCCATAATATGATTTAGCTTGCTTTAATTGGTATATACCTACCACATGCTATTAATATTAAATCAGTGTAGTCTAGCCTCAGGAAAGATACATTATTGATATTTACATTTATGTTAAGAAACTGTGCCGACCTTCTATTTAAATTATTATTTGAGACAAAATCAGCAAGTTCATTATTTGTGTTCAAATTATGAAACAAAATGAAATGAAATACATGTATTCGAGTATACCAAATGCAGCACATAACAAAAAAATGCGTTAAAGGAAAGAACAAGAGATAACAAAAAATGAAAATATAACTAACATAAATAAGTATCTCGTCATATATTTATGGGCGCTTGTACTGCGGCGTGGCCCCCGAACAGGCCCAGACTCAGCATAAGCCGTGCTACACAAGTCACAACATAAGCCGTGTAAGCACAGCGCTGATATTTCAGCCTGGTCCTTTTTCTTTTTCCCATGAAGGAAGCTCGGTCATACTAATTTCGCGAAATCAGTCCTCAGTTGAAATACTTACAGGTATTTTATTTGAATTGAATTATATTAAAAAAAAGAAACAGAAACAAACAATTAAATTAAAGTTATTTTACAATTAATTAGTTAAATTACAATTAAACTTAATTATTCGAAGAATTTCTCCTGCATCTGTCCTATCCCTACCCTTATTCGCTGGTGAAACTTATATATTTATCAATGCTGCAGCAATTCTAATATCTGTCATGGCATGTTTTGAAGCTTTATTAAAAACTCATGTCTCAATAATTCATAAGAATATTTAAAAATGCCATTGACAGCTTGTACAACCCACCTACAAATTGTGACTCTCCTAGATTGATTTGCTGCAAGCGTTGATAATTGAGTTTCACCAGCTTCCATACATAAAGGAGTATAGACAGAATAATTCCATCTCTCCAATAATGGCACACAGTCCTTAAAGCCCCTATCCAGAATAAATACATCCCCTGGCTGAAAGTACTGCCGTAATGCCTTAGATTCATCACCAAATTGATTTGTTATAATTGTAGCATCAGATGATGTAGCTGGATAAGGGCCTAATATATCAACAATGTATCCATCAGAACATACTATCATAAAGGGTTTTATTAGATTCCTATATTTGTGCAGGGAGTAAGTATCCTTTTGATAAAGATAGCTTGAACTGTTTTGAATATATATATGTATATACTAGCTGTTGCCCGCAGCTTCGCACGCGGAAATTATGCGTATCATATTATTTATTATCCCTTACAAAAGAAAATTTAAAAACAGGTTCATTTATATTGAAGTACTTATATTTAGGAATTTACATACTGAAACTTACGATACATTCACAGATTATTCCTCCGGGAGCGGGTTTGGAATAGTAAACAACATTAACTTTTTTTCTTTTCCCTCTCCCTCTCCCTCTCCATCTCCCTCTCTCCCCTTGCCCTCTTCCTCTCCCGCTCCCTGTCCCTTTTACTCTCCCGCTCCCTGTCTCACTCCCCTCGCTCTCCCTCTTCCTATCCCACTCCCTGTCCCTTTCCCGCTCGAGGTCCTTCTCCCACCATATATCCCTCTTCCTTTCCCGCTCGAGGTCTTTCTCCCACTTCGTATCCCTCTCCCTCTTCCTCTGTCGCTCCCAGTCCCTCTCCCGCCCACACCCGTGCCCTCTCCCGATTTCTGTCCCGCTCCCACTCCCTCTCCCGCTCCCTGTCCCTCTCTATCTCCCTCTTCCGCTCCTTCTCCCTCTCCTGCTCCCTGTCCATTCTTAACTTAAAAAATGACGAAGTTGCTTACTAAGTTCATTTCCCTAAATTAACTCTTTAAGGGATGATTTTCCGAAAAAAATAAAAACTAAGTTAACTTTTGTTTATTACTATATAAACTTATATAAAAAAATTCATATATTTTATAACTCTAAAACTGGCGAAGTTGATTTGTATGTAGTTGACTACCAACCCCTTTTTAAGGGATTAATTTCGAGAAATCAGTGATACAGTTATTTTTTGTGTCTAACTATAAGCTTATATACAAATTTTCGCCCTGCGTACTTCAAAACTGACGAAGTATCCATACTAACTTTCGCACTCTTATTTAACCCTTTAGGGGATGACTTTCCAAAAAAAAAACGTAATATGTACTTCCAAATTTTGTTTCTTATCTGGAGCTAATATATAAATTTTCATGTTTTTAACTTTAAAAATGACGAAGTTGCGTACTAAATGAAATCCTCTAAATTTACCCTTTAAGGGATGATTTTCCAAAAAACCGTGTTAAAATTAACTTTTGTTCACAACTATAAACTTACATAAAAATTTTCATATATTTATAAGTCTAAAACTGACGAAGTTGATTTATACGTAAATGGCTTCCTACTCCTATTTTTAGGGGATGAATTTCGAGAAAACAGTGATACATTTATTTTTTGTGTTAACTATAAGCTTATATACAAAATTTCACCCTTCTTACTTTAAAAATGTCGAAGTTGCATATTAAATTAAATTCACTAAATTAACCCTTTAAGGGATGATTTTCCGAAAAAAATTGTTAAAGTTAACTTTTGTTTATTACTATAAACTTACATAAAAATTTTCAAAATTATAAATCTAAAACTAAGAAAGTTGGTTTGTATGAAAGTGTCTTCTAACCCTTATTTGTACCCCTTAGGGGATGAATTTCCAAAAATCCGTTCTTAGTGGACGTCTCCTTAGCATAAACTATCTCCCTGCCAAATTTCATCTTAATCGGTTCGGCAGTTTCTGAGATTTTTTGTTTAATCAGCGGTGTGTCGCTTTTCAATTTTATATATATATGTAGATGTGCCATCCATGATTACAATTGGATTTGAGTTTTCACCTCCAAATAAACAATTTGGAATTAATAAATTCCTTCTTTTAATTTCCTATCGCGTAATATGATTAATCCCTAAGTTTCTAGGTACAAAATCTTCACTTGGGATTTTTCTGGCATTATTTAACAGCCGCATCAATGTAGTACGAGGGATGTTCAGTAGAGTGCTGATTCTCTTATTGAAAGTGTCAATTGTCCTTAATTTTAATAGATATGCAGCCAGTGCTAACTGACCATTTTTATGTTTGACTAGCCTGGGCAATTCTAAACACAGCTGTTTAAATTGATTTTTTGACAACCCAATCCAATAATTGTTTCACTGGGCATTCCTTCTAAATTGCAAAAATCTAATAAAAGTGGTCTTTCATTCACAAAATACGATGCAAAGTCTTCAATATAGCGTACATTAAAGCTGTGAATAGGTTGGGGTATATTGTCCAAAACATCAGATTAAAACCACATCCTCGAGAAATTGAAATTGAGCCTTGAAATTGTTGCAAAGCTGGCTCAAAAAACATATTGCAATAATTGTTGGCTCTAATCGTCGTCGCCTGCCCTCTGTCGTCCTCAAAAAAGTATGGGCCAATAATTCCGGTTGACATTATTGCAGCCCATACGACGAGCTTTTAGGGCTGTGAAGTGGACGTTCGTGTAAACGTCGGGGATTTATCTCGGACCAGAACCGACAATTCTGTTTGTTCACGGTAGGTACTATTGAGGTGAAAATTATCTGTTCGATGGCGCTCAGTCGTTTGTTAATCTCGCTAAGAGTGCGTTTATGTACCTCCTTGATTAAAGGTTCTTCAATTACTAGGTTTTTCAATTTTGATGCATGAACAGTGCACTAATGGAATGACCATGAATGATGATGATGAATGAGCAATATTTATCGCCAGATATTGCCCTAGTCGCTGCATCCAGTGGGCGTAATATGTTAAGAAGCGATGTTAATATTGTCAACTCCATACCAGTTAACATCGGCGGTGCTGTTTTATCAAATCAAATTAAATCATTCTATGTATATTGTGGACAGTGGGTTTGTATAAAGGTTGTTACATAGGAAAGTAAGCAAAGACCGCTATGTCCTACCTTAAAGGTGTACAATTTGTTACACTGTTAAAACAATCATTACACATCATAATTAAGAATAAAGTAAAAAATAAATGAGACCCAAAAAAAAAATCGTATAAAAATTCTTATTTCAGGTCTGCTGGAAGAAATTTTATTTTGAAATAAGCAGTGCCTATGTACAGTCACCTGCAAAGAAAAGTAACCCATCACTTAATAAACACACAGTAAAAGATGGGTTACTATTCTCTGCAGGTGACTGTACTACAGATATAAATTATGTTTTAAATTAAGTTTATTCGTGTACATGAAATTTTAAATAAAATAAATAAATAAAAATTAAAAATAATTATTGGCAGTGTCATAATTGAAATTATATAAGAATTAATGTAATTTTGAAAATATTAATAATGTCAGAGCTGAATATCCTCTAAATACTCTTTAATGGAGTAATAACATTTATTTAACAGCAGATATTTAAGTATTTGTTTTAAAATTGCCAATTCTTTAGGCAATTTATTATATACAGCGGGTTACAAAGCTTCTTCAGCTTTGTTTGAACTTTGTCTTATGTCTGATTACCTGCAGTTTGTCATTGTACCGTGCACGCGTTAATTTTTATGAATAAAGCACATTCAAGTACGTAAATAACTTTGTCCACCCCTATCGTGTGGCGGTGATGCTCTCAAAGAAAACGACTGTCTTGCTCGACGACACCTTTCTTAATCCTCTCATAATCCACATTTCGTTACATTATAACAGCTATAGCAAGTAAGGTACATTACACCATACGATAAATTCATACACACACTACACCTCGGGGGCGCGAAAAAAAAATATATTTATGTATATTTTTTTTCAGTACTATAATTTAAAATTCGAATCGGAACTTTTTTACCATTAATTGCAACAATAGAACTGGCTAAAAATACATTATCAGCTAATTGTTTTGAAAATACAACGTAGTCCCCCTTTAAAGTTTGCTTTAAATTCAAAAAATGCACTGACTCGCACCTCGGAGGTATGGTCAAAAAACTAAATCCGGACTGAAAGTTTTATTTTGCATATCACGTTTTGCTTGATTCCCAGGCTATAATGTCATAATGTTTCTTGATAAATCTATATCAGCACGGTTCATTCTCAAGAAATCTAATCCGATTATTCCGCTAGCGTCACGAGGCATGTTGTCGAATAAGTAAAACTTATGATGAAATATTTGTCCATGCTCAGCTAATAAAGCCAAGTAAACCTACTTATTATACTAATGGATGCGCCTGTATCTATTAACAAACTACATTTTTTCCCGGAAATAAAAAAAAATATACATAATTAAGCTCTTTGTCACATGTTAATACTTTAAACTCGAAAAAAATTGATCTCAGGTTCACGATCTATATTTGCTGTAGCTACATTATCCTGCGAAGTTGACGGGTTATTTTGAACTTGAGAGTTCGAACACTGACTGATCCTTGAGAAAAATTTACATGTCGGTAACGAGTTCGTCCACGGCCACCTCGATATCCACGTCCGCCTCGAAGTCCACGTCGGGCAAGCGATGGATTTACAAAGTTGCTGTTATTATTTGCGTAATATCTTGTATTAAATTTACCTGCACCACGATGTCCTTGGAACTGCTGTCTATAGCCACGGAGTACTCGCGGATGTGCACCTAAATTATTTCTAAACTTACCTCTTCTGTAGTTCAGTACTACGGCAGGCGGCTGGGAGAGGTCCTCATCCTCTGCAGCTCTTATAACATCTTTTAAATTGTCAAAATTCCTTGCAGCCATAATGGTGCTTATTCGCCGGTTTCGAAGGCCATCTGCAAATTTTTTGACTGCTATCTTTTCATTAGTAGGTCTTAATATCTCATACGCGGCATCATTACCATCCGCCTGTGAGTCAAAGTCAAAGTGTTTATTTGCCAGAACATAGTGTACACAAAGTTGTTACAATATAAATTTAACCGTATGCTCTGCCTAAGAAGGCGTGCGAATATTATGAAGTAAATTAAACATTTATAATTATTATTCTAATACTTAAATCAAATTCAATTAAATTTCATTTCATTCAATTTAAAATGTCAGTAGCTGATAGCAATGTCAATAAATATATTAAATCATGTCAAACTTAATACAATAATTATTATAAAAATCTTAATACCTTAAATAATAACAAATTATAAATACATTCAAACAAATAATTAATTAATTGCCTAAATATTCCCTAACGCTATAAAAGCAGTGGCATAATAGCCACTTCGACAGCTTTAGCTTAAACAAATGGAGTGACATTTTTTTAAAGTCCTTTTCCTTGTTGGGCGTGTTGTTCCTTTTTTAAAGTAAATAATTCCTCAATTTTGGTGCCAAACTCATTAATTGATAATTCCTTTTGTGAAATGTTATTAAGCTGAGTTAATAAATAATTAGCTGATTTTTTTGGTAGCAAAAACTTTATCATGTCAGTTATTAAAGTTTTTAAATCTTCATATTTTGAATTTAATTTAATCTGAGCAACCTTATTTAAACGAGTTTTTAACACAAAAGAAATTAGCAATTTTCTACTGCTTGCATCAGATAAACAATCTCCGTACATTTCTATACCATCAATAATTTTTTCTGTCGTCTCCTCTTTACCATCCATGACAGGAATTAAAGATGCTGCCTCTTTAATATCGAATTTATCCATGGTTGAAAGTAGTTCTGTGCCTTGGCTTATACTATACAATAAAACTTTGTTATAGACAAATTCAATTCTTTCACTTAAAACTTCGTAAATATATTGGGTTAATTCACTGGTGTCATCGTCTAAATAATTAAGATCTAAAATAGCCTTATACGTAACATATAACTGTTGGACCTCCTTAATCTTTTCATTAAATCTATCTTTATTTTTTAACCTCCGGCTCCGGCCTAATTTTCTTAAATATACGTGAATATTATTTATTTTCTCATATATATTTTCGAGCTCCGTTTCCATAAAAGAAATAATTAAAAGAATAAAGGACCCGCGCCGTAATTTACACTATTCAATAAAAAAAAAATTCTTATATTTATTTTATATCCATTTAAAAGCTAAAGGAAACAATTAATTAATTAAAGGAATTAATTCCCCCAAATCACTATGGAAAGCACTGAGAAATTACGCACTATACTCACTCTAAACCACTCACTACTACTCACTAAACCGAATCTTCAAATTAAATCTTCTCGAAATACTCCGCACCATTGCAGGAAGGAGGGCGTTGTCTCGGCTGGTCTCGTCCCGAAATCCTGGCTCGCAGTCTCCTCGCAAATTCAACACGTATCTCTTTTCTCATCATATTTGTATGACATCTTTTATAAAATTTGTATGCCAAAATTATCAAGCCGATGCCTACGACGGCCAAAATGGTGGAGAGTAATATATTATTCACTTTGATATGCTGTTCACCGGCTTCATGATTACTTGCATTATTATCACCCACAGCCTTTTGCGTAATAATCACTTCTTTTTCTTCTTGTTTGCTTATAGTCTTCCCCATATTTCTCCGTGAAATTTTTATTTGAGATAGAATGTCTGTATGTATGCACTTGTTAAATTGTTTATGTGAATTATGTTCGTAACTTTTTGTAACTATTATTAAAATTCCGTTTTGCACTGGCTACTCACTTACTACACTGTTTCGTCAGTCCCGTTTCAATTACGATTCCTCGTTAGTTTCTCACTAAGTCCACACTCTACCTACGCTCACACGACGCGGTCAAGAATTCGCTAACGCAGCGTCGCCCTGGCGTAGGAACGCGCTGTTTCCCAGAACCGGCAGGGTCGCCATATCGTGTGGCGATGATGCTCTCAAAGAAAACGACTGTCTTGCTCGACGACACATTTATTAATCCTCTCATAATCCACATTTCGTTACATTATAACAGCTACAGCAAGTAAGGTACACCATACGATAAATTCATACACACACTACACCCCTCTCCCTCCGGCTCGCCTCCTAGATGTCAGGATATTTAGTATATTATCTCGGATATTTAGTCTATAATCGGCCTTTTGAGAATTTTTGCGTCATGTGCGCGTATTTCGGCATTTAATACGGCAGTGAGCAAATCTAATTTTATTTTGGTCTGTTCGAGTACTGGAAGTCTTTTATTTGCTTTGCTCATACTCAGAAAAAACAGGTCTCTGTCATCCATATCCTGCTGCTTGGAATGTTTGCTTTTGGAGTCTCAAATCATAAGAAGACTTCATTAAATCATGAAGATCCTGTAAGTGTGTTTTGTTGCGAACGAGTCTTTGGGAATGTGAGTTACTACTAGTCTGTGGTGTTGCGCAAAGGCTTTCCGATTGAGAATTTTCTGATTGAAAAATATCTGTTTGACGACTATTTTCATATTCAGGTGACTCTGGAGGCGACATAAGATTAGTTGTTGACTGCCTTGATTCCACAAAGGGCCGTAGAAAACTCATTTCATATTTCCACGGCGTAACAAATGCCACGGCTTGCCCACTCTTCATTTCACGGCGTTTTAATGCATTTTACGTAGGATATTCGTAATTTATTCCAGTCTTTGCATTTTTCCGCACAAACAAAAATAAATTGTATTTGTATTTAACTGCCAGATTTTGAATCGAAATAAAGTAATACAAGAAAACATTCAACAAGTTTTTTAATGCATTTTACGTAGGATATTCGTAATTTATTCCAGTCTTTGCATTTTTCCGCACAAACAAAAATAAATTGTATTTGTATTTAACTGCCAGATTTTGAATCGAAATAAAGTAATACAAGAAAACAAGTTTGTCAAAGCACTCTTCACATAGTAAAAATTGCAAACAGTTTTGCACATTTTTGCTGGTTTGTTTCGCAAATTTTAGTTAACCATTTATAATTTTTCCTTTTCTACCGTAAATTGTATAACATTCTACGCAACGTCCTTTACACTTTTTAGGCGGGGTCCCCTTTACATTGCACACATGCTTATGGCGTTTGTCCAAGGCTGGGCGTGTTGTTGGTCTTGATTCACTCTTGATGGATTCCCTTGAGCTGCTGCGTATTTGCAAAGTATCCCTCTGATTACTTCGTCTCTAAACTCAGTAATTTTCAGCTTCTTATTACGTGTATTTTCACAGTACTATTTATTAAATTTTATAAAATAATATATTTTTAGTATAAAACTTCGCATTTCAAACCTAAAACGTGTAATAAATTAATTATAATTTTCAATTCTGACTTTTGACGACTTACGTTTTACTGTAATGGAATGTAGCTTAAGTTAATGTTATCAAATGTCAAGTTGCCAACTATTGCTTACAAAATACGATTTAAAAATTATTTCACAATAAAATTATTGTTTGAATTTGAAATGGATCCTGAAGTGGTAAGTCATATTGTTACGTATTATTTATTAGGTGTCGCGTCCTTTTAAGTTATAAATTACCGTTTCCCGCGCATTGGTTCAGTTACAATTTTATTAAGAAACATTGCGCCACACGGGTCGTCGGTCGGGTCGGGGTTATATTATTATTATTCCTGGTAGTAAGGGCTTTTAAAAATGGTTTTGGCCTAGTGTTTTTGTGTCTGTGCTGTCTCTCTAGTAGGTAATTATGATACAAAAATCACAGTTTGAAGCCAAATGTTCTGTGGCTGACCTTTCATCAGGAATCACCTCTCAATCAGGAAACACCATTCATTAACTGCTATTGTTTTCCAGGTACAAAGAAAAGAAAACCAGATGAGAGAAGAACCGCAAGAAACATTGCATAGCTCAGCAAAAAAGAAATGACTGAAAGACACTTCCGATAGTATTTTACGGGAAAATAAAACCTTAAAATTAGAAAATCAAGGATTAGCCTTAGTAGTAGTAAATACCAAGCCAAGTAGAAAAATTAAAATTGGTATTATTAAAATTACAAAACTGAATTTGTTTATTAACTTTCCATCCATACATTTTTTTCTTGCTGAGTAGTAGGCTCCTGTGACTGATTTCCAAATAAATGCTTTTTGACTGAATATTTTTTTATTATGAGAAAGCAATACAAGAATAAAAATGTGACGCTATTAACACATTTTTGAAGACCTTTTTTTGTACTTACATTTTGAACAAATAAAGTAATTCTTATTCATATACCTGCAAATAGTTATAGGATATTGTGACTATGGACAAAACAAAATATTTATAAGATAAGTACTTCCACTAATATCTTGCATATCCATATTTTGAGACCTATCTGCGGCACTACTCTTACTATCACTCAAAAATAACGAAAAAGCCATTTTTCTTAATTTTATATTAATTGAAAGCGGCAAAGTAACTCTCAATCCGCGGAATTTCTTGGATTGCAATCTCAGATCGTTTACACCGATCGAACCATATGTCAAAATGGAAAGATTGGTTAATAACATACCCAAACTGTCATTTACGAACAGAGGTCAATCTTTAATCTCTGATCCGTCCTCCCAAAGATTGAACGTGTTTCCAGATTGCAATGTCAATCCGTGGATTGGTTATTAGCACAGTTTACACAAAAAAAGGATTGCGTTTTCAATCTTAGATCGCTAAAAATAGATTACGATCGCTTATTAATTTCGGCCGTAAGTACTTTGTTGACGAAATCCTGAGGACTATAACCTTGTTGTCTCTGAAAGGGAGAGTCACGTAAATGAAAGTGAGTTATTAGAAAGTTAAGGCCAATGCAACGTTACGGGTTTTTTACCGTAAGGGATTCCGCTGCATATGCACTATCGTATACATTTTCTATGAATCGATGTTTCCAAACTTCACGTCCCGTCCCGTACGAGAAAAGCCCGTTACGTATGCATTGGCCTTTAGTCACTTTATTTGTAGTGACTACATTACATGAACATTGCTGATCGTATTTACTGCTAAATCAAAACTCCAGTTCCAATTTCACAAACTTTGCACCGAGTACACTATCGTTCTTGCTCAGCAGAATTATCGGTCCGGCTGGTTGTAAGGCCTTGCTGCGCCTTAGCTACGCCCTGTTAGGTTAGGGCTGGTTGAAAGGGCCTCATGCGCCCAGTCTACGCCTTGTTAGGCCGGTCGAAGGGGCTTCATTCTGCGGTCAGACGGACGGACATAACGAAACTATAAGAGTTCCGATTTTATTTCAGAATCCTTAAAACCGATGGCGCGCCATAGTAAAACTCTACATTCAACTTGTGCGCGTACTGTAGCAAACTATGTTTAATGATTGTAATAAGGGTGCTTTCTGATAAAGGTGTAGTCAGCCTTGAGTTCATTGTTTGCATGTCTAAAATGTACATATGTAAAGGTTGACTTGAGCTTTGTGATTCCTAATTTGTTCCTCTAAAATATAATCACCATCGAAAGCTGCAAATAATGTTTTTTTATTACGTAAGACATCTAAGGTAACCAGTGTAAGCACCGAATCCCTGACTTGCCTATAATAGTCGAGGACCTTGCCTCCTAGAAGATCTGAAAAACATTTGACGACTTTTGATTCAGGAATATTTCTACATCTCATGCAATATGTAGGTACAGCTGATTGATGAAGTAACATGGTTTTATACGAGTGTCCCTCGGTAAGGAAAGTATCAGCAAGAAATTTTGCCACATCTTCTGGTCTCGGACCTTTAGCATCTAAGCTGTATTTTGTACCTACACCATGTAACCCATCTATTCATTGCTGTTAAATATGTATTGACCGTCGACTGTTTCCAGCATCCACTGAGTAATGTTTTCTGCTCCCCAGTCCAGGTAGTTATTTTTTGTGCCCACCCGCAATCTTCCAAACTTGTAGTGTTAGTTTGTCTAGGTAAGGTGGAGGAAGACTGGTTGTTAGGACAATCAGAAATTCCTGAAGGTTTGTTATTACATGCGGTGGATGTTGTACTCTGGATTCCAGATCTAGTTTCTAGAATGGGCGTTCCCAATTCGGAGCTACTAGCAGGTACGTACCTTTCGCGCTGTTGATGTGCGCCAGAACGCGAGGTATTAAGCTCGGGGGCGGGAATATCCACGCCAGTTGATAATCCCAGTTTCGACTGAATGCATCGATTAATTCTGCCCCATTATCTCTTGCATCCATGGTTACGAATCTTCTCACAACATGGGACATTTTTGATGCAAAAAGTCACAGACCATAAAATATTTGTAGCTAGCTATATATCACTTCACCGCTCATACGGTGCTACGTTACGATGACACGCTGCTAGGCCCCGCCTCCTGATCCGTTGTTCTTACATTAGTATGTATATCAGTTTCAATTAGAGTGGCATACAGAAGCTTTCCTGTTCCGGTTGTAACAGCACGTTTTTCTCTACTTGATTCCTTTTCTCGATACATTTTTAAAAAGTTAATGTAAGACAAAGGGCTAGGTCGCTTGTCAGTTTAAACGTCGACTCGCTGAGTGCACTGAGTGTTATAGCCCTCCGTTTGAGCTTGCGTTTGTCCGTTGCGTCGGTAATATCGTTCGCGATGAACCATTGCATCAAACGCGCTTTGAAACTATTCCAATCATTACTTCAATGATCGAACTGTACTGTACTGTGTGTGTTTACTGTGTGTTACTATACTGTAGATGAGTACATAAATGACTAAAGATGCATGGAAATGACCAGATCTGCAACCAGTTCCGTACAGGCTAGTGATACTTCTTTGTAAGAAATATACCAATGTATTTTATTTTTAAAAGATGTGCTGAGGAGTTTCTTTCGGCTTTTCTTCTCCTCCATGACAAAGCACCTTTCCGAAAAGCTGGTAAATTAAAAAAATGACGTGCATAAGTGTATCAATGATACCTACATGAATAAATGATTTTGAATTTGAATTTGAGCACATTAAAAAATTTACCTCCTACAGTTAAAATGCCTACCAACATAAAGATGCTAACTTTGTTGAACGATGCGTCAGGTTTAGGCCTTTGCCTAAAAGTTGAGATTTTACATGTTTCTTAAATAATTCCACTGGCAAATCACGTATTAACTTTGGGATTTTATTATAGAACTGTACACCACGGCCCATAAAAGATCGCTTCACTTTAGAAAGACGGTAAGATGGCGTTACTAACTGGTGCATTTTCTTGTTTGGCGATTAGTGATATCAAAATTTTGTTTATACGCGCTTATATTATTCCGTATAAAAACCACGTTACTATAGATATATTGTGAGGCTACTGTAAGTATACCTATTTCTTTGAACTTGTCACGCAAAGTTTCACGAGATCTAAGTTTATAAATAGCCCTAATAGCTCTTTTTTGTAGTATGAAAATTTGTTCTATACTGGCTGCTTTGCCCCACAGCAAGATGGCATATGACATAATACTGTGAAAATATGCAAAATAAACCATCCTAGCAGTTTCGACGTCAGTAAACTGCCTTATTTTCCTAACAGCATAAGCAGCCCTACCGAGTTTAGTCGCGAGATTTGTTATATGTGGGCCCACTGAAGTTTACTGTCTAAGGTCACCCCTAAAAAGACCGTGGATTCCTCCATATGCAAACTCTATACATTTAGTTTTTTTTTTTGCATTTAAAAGCAAATTATTGATAGTGAACCAACGCGACACATGCGAAAGAGCACTATTTACGTCGTCAAAATTTACTTTATTCCTTTCACACTTAAATATTAATGATGTATCGTCAGCAAATAGTACAATATCCGCTTGGTTCTTTACATAATGTGGTAAATCGTTAATGTATACCAGAAAAAGAAACGGACCCAAGATCGAGCCCTGCGGTACACCCAACACAGCCGGTGACCCCGATGACTTAATATCTTTTATACTAACTTTTTGTATCCTATCACTCAAATAAGACGCGATCAAGCTAAGGGCCTTGTTTTTTATACCATAGTGGCCAAGTTTAAACAGCAATGTTTCGTGCTGAACACAATCAAATGCCTTAGATAAGTCACAAAATACACCTATGGCATTTTGTGATGATTCCCATGCTTCAAATATATGCTTTAAAAGCCTAGCCCCTGCATCGGTTGTACTACGGCCTTTAGTGAAACCGTATTGATCAGGATGTAATAAATTATTATTGTTGAAATGGGATAGCATTTGATTCAATATTATTTTTTCAAAAATCTGACTAAGAGTTGGTAAAACAGAAACTGGTCTATAGTTATTAATATCGGTTTTTTCGCCTGTTTTAAAAAGTGGTATAATTTTGCTGCATTTCATAAGATCTGGAAAGATACCTAGATCTATGCATTTATTAAAAACTATGACCAAATATGGTGCTATAATATCTATAATATGCTGTATTATTTTTACCGAAATGCCCCATAAGTCACCGGTATTCTTTACCTTCAGAGACTGAAATGCGTTAATTAAGTCTTTAGTGGTTATATGTTTAAATTCAAATAAAATATTACATTCATTAACATGATTTTTTAATATAGAAAGTGCTTCCGTCGGCGAAGAAGCTAATGAACTAGTTAACGTTATAGGAATATTACGGAAGTGATTTTCAAACTCACTTGCCACGTCTTTATCAGCAGTGATTGTGTTATCATTAATCAACAGTTCGTAACTGAAATCACAGGACTTTGCGTTACCATTCTCACTACTAATTATATTCCAAGCCGTTTTTATTTTGTTATCCGAGTTAATAATCTTGTCCTTTATGTACATTGATTTCGCCTGAATGCAAACTATTTTAAAGATTTTTGAATAATTTCTTACATGCTCCTGAAAAGATGGAGAAAAATGGTATTGTTTCTCGGCATACAGATCGTACATCTTGTTCCTGCTTTTATAAATACCTACAGTAGCCCAATCACTAAATTTACTATTTTTAGCTATATCTATATACCTAAACTTACCTAAAAAAATACCATCTTATAAAGACCGTCTAAAGTTTTTTAATATGCATACGCTAGAAAATCGTCGCGAGCAATTAGATTTAATTTTTTTGTACAGAATTCTTAGAAATCAAATAGACTGCCCTGAACTTCTAAGTAAATTTGGTTATAACGTACCCCGAAACAAATCTAGAAAGTGTATTACACCTCTTCGAGTTCCATTTCGCAAGACAGTGCTCGGTGCAAATTCAGCAATTCCACGTCTTTGCAGATTACTTAATGGATGCCATGGGTCATTGGACATTAATAATATGTCGCTTCTATCATTTAAGAAAGCTATAACTTTAGGCCAGCACAAATAGATCCGCTTACAATTTAAATAAGGTTTTATTAGTTCGTAGATAAATTAAACTACCTAATTAGTACGTGCATGCTGTGTTTGCCTTAAAAGGTTAAACACATAGTAATTAAGAATAGTTATAAGGTTGATTTGTATGTTGAGTGTTGTAACCACTGGCAGACCTAAACAAATAAATAAATAAACTTGAAAATTTGATTAAATTCATTATTTATGTTATTTGACAATGTGTTATATAGTTTTATTGGATCTCTTTGTTGTAACGTTAAATGCGTTTGTAGTTTTGATTGAATTTTCTCTTTAAAAGTTGAAATCTTTTTTTTAGTTATTGGTCTACATTTTATTAATTGTGTTTTTTTATTAACAGAATTATACAACGAAATTTTTTGTCCGCAGTGGTCTGACCTCAACTTACTGAATATCTCTTTATTTAAAATCTCACAATTGCAAAAGATATTATCTAAACATGTAGCTGTAGTGTCAGTTATTCTGGTTGGCTCATTGAATATTGGATTTAAATTAAAGCATTTAAACAAACTTAGTAGCCTAGTAGCCATAGGACTATCTAATAAGATGTCTACGTTGAAGTCACCACATATCACTACTTCTTTTTTAGAGACTAACCGTTTAAGTACATCTTCCAGTGTATCTTCGAAAATACTAAAGTCACCAGAGGGGGGCCTATATACACAGACTAATAAACCGCTCCAGTTCCACACATGCCAGTTCAATAGTGCGTTCAACAGATAAACTAACAATGTCTTTTCGGTCTTTAAAAGAAATATTATCTTGCACTAAGATTAGAGAACCCCCATGAATAGCAGTCCTTATAAAGAACGCACTTGACAATCTATAATTATTCAAACTAACATGACCTTGTAAGTATGGTATCCAATGCTCTGTTATACATAATACATTAATATTGCTATGTTCAGCAAATAATTCTAATTCTAATTCTTTGCCGGTTAAGCCTTGTATATTGTGATGAACTATATTTAAATAAGAGGGCTTATCCATTGTCTTTTTATCTAGTTTAAATTATTACTTGTACAAATATTAGTACATTTGTCTAAAATAGAAATAGTGGTACTACTACCACACTCAATAAATGTGTCAATAGACTTTGTTACCCTATTTGTAACAGCATCATTCAGATGGTAAACTAATAATTTAGCTAATTGTTTTTTATATTTTTTTGGCAGATAAATAATATCCCTAGATACCCTACATGATGAAATAAATTTATTTATGTCAAAATACAATATAGCATCCCTATGATCATTTTTCAAGTTGTACAAGGATTTATTCAGTTTATATACAGGGTGTCCCGTAAGTAGCGGATCAACCGAAGGTGGCAGATAGCTTGAAGGTTGACCTATCATATGTCAGAAAATTACCTCAGTAAAAGTGTCACCGTTTTCGAGATATTGACAATTTTTTAAAATTTAGAAAATTCGGCTCCTTTACCCTACTTTTTCCTGTTGAGTCCACAAATGAGCCGATATTTTGATAATTTTTTTTCCTAGAGCTCGCAGATAGTTGCTTTATAATTATCAGTATGTAATATTGTTGAAATTATTAGGGAACGCTGAGAAAATAGCGTCTACTTTGGATATTTTTGTTTTTGATTTTCTTCGACACAACTTTGATGCGAGGTGGTTGAAAAAAAATGTACTGGGCAAGTATGCCCCGGTATTTTAAAAACTTGTCTGTTTAATGCAGATTTTAAAAAGGTACACTAAAGGCTACTTTGATAGGGAAAATTTTCAAGTAAAAGCCATTTCAGTGTCAAAGGGGTTTATATGAATCAAAAGTTATTTTATTGTTTACTGTTATGGGATGAAGTTTCTCAATGGTTTTTGCTTAATATTACGTTACGTTAAATTATTGCTCTAATAAATATTTAAAATAATAATTATTTTGTGATATTTAAACCTTTAAAAGAAATTTCAAATTACCTAAGAATTACTTGAAAAATATTGTTTCTTCAAAAAATAATGCTATTATTAATTGTTTTTAATACTAGATGATCAGCAAACCATGTCAATGATTACTTTAAGATTATTTTTGTATGATAAAATAAATAAACATAAATATTTTACTTACATTTTTTCTCATTCATTTTTTTTGTTGAATATTCATACAAAAATAATCTTAAAGTAATAATTGACAAGGTTTGCTGATCATCTAGTATAGCAACAGTAAGTATTAGCATTATTTTTTGAAGAAACAATATTTTTCAAGTAATTCTTAGATAATTTGAAATTTCTTTTAAAGGGTTAAATATCGCAAAATAATTATTATTTTAAATATTTATTAGAGCAATAATTTAACGTAACGTAATATTAAGCAAAAACCATTGAAAAACTTCATCCCATAACAGTAAACAATAAAATAACTTTTGATTCAAATTCACCCCTTTGACACTGAAATGGCTTTTACTTGAAAATTTTCCCTATCAAAGTAGCCTGTATTGTACCTTTTTAAAATCTGCATTAAACAGACAAGTTTTTTAAAATACCGGGGCATACTTGCCCAGTACATTTTTTTTCAACCACCTCGCATCAAAGTTGTGTCGAAGAAAATCAAAAACAAAAATATCCAAAGTAGACGCTATTTTCTCAGCGTTCCCTAATAATTTCAACAATATTACATACTGATAATTATAAAGCAACTATCTGCGAGCTCTAGGAAAAAAATTTATCAAAATATCTGCTCATTTGTGGACCCAACAGGAAAGAGTAGGGTAAAGGAGCCGAATTTTCTAAATTTTAAAAAATTGTCAATATCTCGAAAACGGTGACACTTTTACTGAGGTAATTTTCTGACATATGATAGGTCAACCTTCAAGCTATCTGCCACCTTCGGTTGATCCGCTACTTACCCTGTATATATTCATTTTGTGTATGGCTTAAATTATTGGAGTATGGAAATGCACAAATTACAAATTGACATTTGGTTTTCTCATTTAATAATAATAACTTTTTTATACACTTAGTAATTTGCCACTTTTTAATG
Source organism: Thymelicus sylvestris (assembly GCA_911387775.1). Taxonomy (NCBI): domain Eukaryota; kingdom Metazoa; phylum Arthropoda; class Insecta; order Lepidoptera; family Hesperiidae; genus Thymelicus; species Thymelicus sylvestris. Next base: position 14,017,272 of record OU426887.1, on the reverse strand, counting down.
TCCAGACTATCACCAATCATCAGTACTATGGAAGTGTTCCTATCTAAGTCCTTTGAATTAATCTGATTAATTAAATACTCAAAGTTGGCTCCCGGTGAGCACAAGTTTAGTACTGGGTGTGTAATGTAGTAGCTCATTGTAGACTAATAATAATAGTTTTTTTGTCTGTACTGATAGGTTCAGTCTGCATGATGCTTTCCCTCTGCACCGACGAAGCACATTGACAGGTTTTGTCCTCATTGAGTTGTAATTTATTGGACAGTGACTCAAACCTCTTCATATTGTCATTGCAGACTTCTAATAGGTGGTTAAAAGAGGATATGTGTTCCTTAATTTGTTCCTGGGCAGAGGTGTACAAGCTGGTCATATCCTGCAATGATTTTTCCAAGCCGTCAATTTTACTTTGAAGCTGCAGAGACTCAGCATCATACCATGACCTACTGTGTTCCAATTCAGTCTGCAATAATTCAACTTTATCAATTAATGATAAGCATTGCTTTCTACTTTGCCCTAGCTGCTGTATGCAATTTTTACGTTTGACAAGCTTTTGAGTCTTCGTCAAAAATTTCTTTATTTTTATATATTTTTTAAGTTTTTTATGACTGTTGAAATAAGTTGTGGGTGTTAATGAGTTATCTTTAGAAGTCAAGTCAATTATAATAGATGAATTTGTTATAGGATTGGAACCACACTGAACAAGTTCACTGAAAACTGTTCACTGTTCGCTCAACAATGAAAGCAGAAATAGCCGATCTTCGTCATCCTCAGCTGTCTGGCGTAGTCTCTGCTCTGTTGTCTCACGGCGTCTTTGTTCAATTGAATTATTTAATGCTTGAATAAAGGGATCATCGTCTACTGCTAGTTTACGTTTGTTTATAACTTTTTGTTTAGGTCGCTCGCCTACTTCAGTGCTCTCCGAATTTTCTTCTTCTACACTTTCTTCTCTGATAGCTACTACTTTTTGTAAAAACTGTAACTGCTTAAAATATATGTCTTCGCTTTTGCGGTTAGTGGCTCCAGACCCAGATTTAACATTTTTTTGGCGTTTGACTTCCCGCGCATAGCATGATTTGATGCTTTTCCATCTTTTTTGCAACACTAACCCTGGAAATAAATATCACTTATTAATTTTTGTTAATTACAGGTACCTCGCAAGTAGAGAAGAGAAGAAGATGAGAAGAGAATTGCATTATAACTTTCGTCTAGGACAAACAACATTAAGCACAATAATAAAAGTGTGTACCGTGATTTGGGATAAGTTGCAAACATGTTTATCACTTCCGGCTACTGCAAATGACTGGATGAAAATAGCAGATGGTTTCGAAAAACATGCCAACTTTCCACACTGCATCGGTAGTATCGATGGAAAGCACATAAGACTAATGGTGGTCACTCACGGTCATTCCATCGCGTCATTTTTGGAGCCACGCCAAGCGACATATGTCAAAATGGCGCGATTGGACATACAAATTTTTTAAATCACGCCATCAGTTTTTCACATTCACGATCAAATTTTGGCTGTATATCACGCCATTTGACGCGATGGACTGACCGTGAGTGGCCACCATAATTCAACCTGCTGATTCTGGTTCGATGTATTATAACTATAAACACTTTTTTTCATTGGTGTTGATGGCTGCATGTGACGCTAATTATAATTTCATTTATATTGACGTCGGTGCCTATGGGAAAAGTAGCGATTCAGCAATTTTCCAAGAAACTGAATTGTATAAGAAACTCATAAGTAATACTTTAAATATTTAAAGTATTACTTATACTTGGAATATTCCAGAGCCCCTACAAATTTCAGAAAATAACCCAACGCTTTTCCCTTACGTATTTATAGGCGATGAAGCATTCGGGTTGAGCACAAATATTATGCGTCCATACGGAGGAAACAACCTTAGTGCCGAAAAGAAAATTTTTAACCCACTTGTTACGGATATCACTTTTTTCGACAGAAATTGCTGATTTTTTGTAATATGTTTAGTAAAGATGGACATAAGAAGAAAAAAATAATAAAAAAATTCTAACTTTTCTGGAAAGCCGGGAAAATGGCGTTTGATATACGGAACGCTAGTAATATGTACTACCGTAAATTGCATGTTTATCGGCATTTATTCATAGTGAGTTTTAGTTTCATTTTATTCAATAATGTACAACATAAACAGTTTATTTATAATGTTTATTTTTGTATGTCATATATTTATAAATTTTTCATCATATTAATTTATCAATCACCATATATCTATGTTATAACTATATCAAAAATAAAAAAATGGGCGCATTTTTGCGAATTAATCAATTTTGTTCAAATCGGAATTGTCGGAACAGTGTAAATGAGACATTATACACATAAATCTGTCTCTCGACTATGCATTGGAATCTATTGGCATAACACAGTCAGATAATTTTCCCAATACATTTTCTAGGTAACACAACATATCCGCTGAAGAGAAATTCAGTTACAGTCACATTTCCTTCGTTGTTCTTTTGAGTAACATACAGATTTGTGTAATCAACCAAGATCTGTATTACTGCATCACAGAATAGACAGATAAAGAAATACTTGCGTTTGTTTGTTTTTTACACCCTGCATATCATTCTTGTTTACTGGTCGAATATCTCTAGAACGCCAAGTATAAAGTTTGTTATTTTCTACTCTCTTTGCAGTTCTTTGTGAAAGAGGTGGAGTAGTACTAAATGAGATGCTGGAAGGCATAGGCACACCTAATCTTGCTCGCTTAGGTGCCTGAGTTATGGGTATAACACCTTCCTTATCATCGCTATCGCTATCGTCTGATGTATCGCAACCGGTAGCCATGGTTTCGGCCCTCAGATGAGAGTCCGGCAGATTTTGCAATGACACTATATGTTTTTTGGGGGGGGGGGGGGATTTTAATAGATTCTGGCAATGGTTCATGTTCATTGCTTTCTAACGCTTCAAGAATTTCATTCGGTCAATATTTTACTTTTTGGCCTGAAGTGACAACAACGGTAGTACATATTACTATCGTTTGATATACGGATCACGATTTATATCGTAAATATTATGAAAGATAATGAAATAAAATCTATAAACAAATGACTAGCAAATGATGAGAACATTCTAATCTATCATATGATCACAAGGAAATTTTTGATTACATTCAATTTATATTATTTACTCACCTTGAAACATTCATGTCAAAAATGCACAATTTATAGATGCTTCTAGAATTTACTATATTTAAACAACACGGGCACTTATCACTTATAATTACAGAGGAATCATTCAGCTATCACAAGTAATTAACAATTATTTGTGTAACTACCCTCATTTTCTATAATAATTTTTAATACTCATTGATCCGTATAACAAACGATAGTAACAAATGGGTTAACTACAGACTATCGAGAGCTCGCCGTTACATCGAGTGCACATTTGGCATCTTAACAAATAAATGGAGAATTTTCCACAGACCATTAAATGTCCACGCAGAATTAGCAAAATCCATTGTGAGAACATGCTGTGTGTTACACAATTTTGTACGTTCTAGAGATGGATATTCATATGATGATACTCTGACAATAACGGGCTTTCAAACTACAATAGGTACAGCAAAATTTCGATAGAGGAGGGAGTGCTGCTACTACCACTCGAGATAATTTTACACATTATTTTGTAAACGAAAACCCACTTCCACGGCAAAATAATTATATTCATTCCCAATCCACTAAATTGGTGACCTCCGAAGAACCTCTGCATTCTGGACGAAGACCTCCTTCTCAGAAGAATCCATGCTGGACCAACCTACGCCGGTGACTCTCAGCAAGTTACCCGACATCGAGGTATCCCTGCTCGACGAATCCCTCGTCACTCGTCGAAGAACTGCGAACGACACCCTGCTGATCCGTCCCTGCTGAAGTAACGTTTCACACTAGGCCTACCTACCTACCGCAACCTGTCGTCAACCCATCGCCATGGAGAAGCACGCACAGCACGCCGAAGCCACTTCCCAGCCACAGACCCAATCAGCATGTCCACAGCCGCAGCAACCCGAAATCGCTGGAATAGCTCTTTCCATGCGTATCCCGCCATTCTGGAGAGACAAGCCACGACTATGGTTTATTACTTTTGAGGCAGCGACCAGCGAACTCAAAAAAGGACAAAACCAACTCGCCCAGATGGTTATTGCACAGCTGGAGAAACAAGATATTGAGCAGATCTCAGATCTGTTATACGACCCGCCAGCTACAGAACAATACAACACATTGAAGAATCGACTCATATCGGCTTACGAAGAATCGGACAACCGCCAACTTCAAAAATTATTATATCAGAAGTCGAGTTAGGTGACGAAAAGCCTACTCAACTACTACGACGAATGCGAAGCCTGGCTCGAGACAAAGTCCCTGATTCAACTCTCCGACTCATGTGGTCAAACCATTTACTGCCACACGTCCGTTCAGTACTTACCGTCATCGAATCATTCTCCACGAAGACATCGCTCGACGAAGAAGCTCTTCTCGCAGACAAAATGATGGAGAACACGAACAATAACATCTCAGCCGTCGATTCATCAAAAAATCCTGAAACGCAATTTTTTATTGAAGAAATTCGACAATTAACAATTGAAGTTGCCGCTATCAAGAATTCACAGAATAGTTTACATTCATTCAAGAATTACAACTCGTCAAAAATAGTATTACGCCGCGTCCGCTTAATAACAGTCGAAGACCATTCGCACTCGATCCACAAGGCCTTAGTTGACTTAGTTGAGTCTTCGGTCCATTGAATTATAGTTTTATCACGCTTCTTTGAATTGTGAAGGTAGGCATGGAGTGGAGCTTGAAGTTCAGCGGCTTTCGGAATGTGGTCACGGTAGAAATTGATAATTCCGAGAAAACGCCTGAGCTCTTCAATAGTAGTCGGTTTCGGGAATTGTGAAATTGCCATTACTTTATCGACAGGCGACTTGATTCCTTGGCTGTTGACTGAGTAACCCAAAAACTTGACTTCAGGTTGTCCAAATACGCATTTTGTTGGGTTAATGGTGATACCATTATCTTCCAGTCGACGTAACACGGTACGTAAGTGTTGTTCATGCGTTTTTTCGTCGGAACTTGCGATTAAAAGATCGTTGATAAATGCATAAACAAAATCCAATCCTTGTAAAACTTCATGAATGAAACGTTGAAACGTTTGAGCTGCGTTCCGTAGTCCAGGTGGCATCTTGGGAAATTCAAATAGTCCCATCGGAGTGATGATAGCGGTCTTCTGTATATCTTCTTCGCGAACATTGATTTGTTGATACGCTCGGTTGAGATCAATAGTCGAAAAGATATATTTTTGTGACAGTTGATACGTGAAATCTTTGATACATGGTATTGGGTATCTGTCAGGCGTTGTGATAGCGTTTAATCTTCTGTAATCACCGCAAACTCGGATGTCACCGTTCTTTTTGGGTACGATATGAAGTAGTGATGACCAAGGGCTCTTGCTTGGGCGACATATACCTTGTTCAATCATATTCTCGAATTCCTTGCGCACTATTCCATAACGATGTGGAGCGATGGGGCGTGCACGACAATGTAGTGGGGCGCCCGTAGTTTCAATATAGTGTTCGACGTTATGAATGGATGTAAGTTTCATTGATGAAATTCTTGTAGTACCGGGGAATTCCGCTAAGATGTTGTGGTATTTATCTTGAATATCGACGCTTCGAATAGTAGGTGTTTGATGCTTCTACGTATGACTGCGATGATAGGTTGGTAATACCATCTATTAGTTTTTTATTCTTCAAGTCGACGATGAGTTGGTGATGTCGTAGGAAATCGGCTCCAATAATAGGTTTGCTAACTTTCGCTACGATGAATTTCCATTTAAATGATCGACGTAGGTTAAAATCGAGTTCCAAGGTTTTCTCTCCGTAGGTAGGTACCACAGTGTTGTTCGCCGCGTAAAATTGAAAATTCAAAGGACTTTGTTGTTGACCTTTGTACGGAGGGATTACCGATATGTTGGCTCCTGTGTCGATTAAAAACGTCATATTGTTTTTCTTGTCGGTGATAAATAGGCGGTAATTAATATCTGATACGCTAGGTTCCGCCGTGGCTAACGTATGATTCAGTTTTCCGGCTTGGTACTTTCTTGCATTTAAGTACATGGCTTCGTACATTTTCGAGCTTCTGAACCAAAACGTCGATGATAATAACAGTAGGTCGATCTTGACTCACTTCGCTGGCGTGTAGGTATTGATCTGTCGCGACTTGTGGATCGAGTGCGAATGGTCTTCGACTGTTATTAAGCGGACGCGGCGTAATACTATTTTGTGACGAGTTGTAATTCTTGAATGAATGTAAACTATTCTGTGAATTCTTGATAGCGGCAACTTCAATTGTTAATTTTCGAATTTCTTCAATAAAAAATTGCGTTTCAGGATTTTTTGATGAATCGACGGCTGAGATGTTATTGTTCGTGTTCTCCATCATTTTGTCTGCGAGAAGAGCTTCTTCGTCGAGCGATGTCTTCGTGGAGAATGATTCGATGACGGTAAGTACTGAACGGACGTGTGGCAGTAAATGGTTTGACCACATGAGTCGGAGAGTTGAATCAGGGACTTTGTCTCGAGCCAGGCTTCGCATTCGTCGTAGTAGTTGAGTAGGCTTTTCGTCACCTAACTCGACTTCTGATATAATAATTTTTGAAGTTGGCGGTTGTCCGATTCTTTGTAAGCCGATATGAGTCGATTCTTCAATGTGTTGTATTGTTCTGTAGCTGGCGGGTCGTATAACAGATCTGAGATCTGCTCAATATCTTGTTTCTCCAGCTGTGCAATAACCATCTGGGCGAGTTGGTTTTGTCCTTTTTTGAGTTCGCTGGTCGCTGCCTCAAAAGTAATAAACCATAGTCGTGGCTTGTCTCTCCAGAATGGCGGGATACGCATGGAAAGAGCTATTCCAGCGATTTCGGGTTGCTGCGGCTGTGGACATGCTGATTGGGTCTGTGGCTGGGAAGTGGCTTCGGCGTGCTGTGCGTGCTTCTCCATGGCGATGGGTTGACGACAGGTTGCGGTAGGTAGGTAGGCCTAGTGTGAAACGTTACTTCAGCAGGGACGGATCAGCAGGGTGTCGTTCGCAGTTCTTCGACGAGTGACGAGGGATTCGTCGAGCAGGGATACCTCGATGTCGGGTAACTTGCTGAGAGTCACCGGCGTAGGTTGGTCCAGCATGGATTCTTCTGAGAAGGAGGTCTTCGTCCAGAATGCAGAGGTTCTTCGGAGGTCACCAATTTAGTGGATTGGGAATGAATATAATTATTTTGCCGTGGAAGTGGGTTTTCGTTTACAAAATAATGTGTAAAATTATCTCGAGTGGTAGTAGCAGCACTCCCTCCTCTATCGAAATTTTGCTGTACCTATTGTAGTTTGAAAGCCCGTTATTGTCAGAGTATCATCATATGAATATCCATCTCTAGAACGTACAAAATTGTGTAACACACAGCATGTTCTCACAATGGATTTTGCTAATTCTGCGTGGACATTTAATGGTCTGTGGAAAATTCTCCATTTATTTGTTAAGATGCCAAATGTGCACTCGATGTAACGGCGAGCTCTCGATAGTCTGTAGTTAAAAATTTTCTTTTCGGCACTAAGGTTGTTTCCTCCGTATGGACGCATAATATTTGTGCTCAACCCGAATGCTTCATCGCCTATAAATACGTAAGGGAAAAGCGTTGGGTTATTTTCTGAAATTTGTAGGGGCTCTGGAATATTTAAAGTATTACTTATGAGTTTCTTATACAATGTATCTTTACTAGCATGGCTTACTGATAATGCTGTAGAATGGCAGATACACTTTATGAATAAACAATGTGGATTTACATCCCTAATTTTGGCAATAATTCCACCTCGTTCACCAAACATGACATTGGTAGCATCAGCACCAAAACCAATGGTATCTTTAATATTCAGATTAACATTATCTAATTCCTGCGAAAGTGCGTCAAATAAGTCTTGTGCCGATTCCCCCTCTAAATCAATCATGGTTAGAAACTTTGTTTTCACTGCTAAAGATTTTTCAGAGTAGTACTTGATTACTATTACCAGCATTTTAGTTGACGAAACATCTGTACTTTCGTCTATAATTATAGAAAAAACTGGTGCTCGAGTATTAGTATTAGTATTAGTATTCTGGCAAGATCTTAGATCACAGTGCATTTCTCTCTCGAAAGCAGGTTTAAGTACGTTGTATGTTAAAGCAGCTGCTTTTGTTCGTTTACAAGAAAACGACTTTGCTACTTCTGGGTTACTGAAACATTTGGGGATTATTTCGCTCAAATGGTCCATAACGCGAAATGGCAAATTATGTTCTGCTAAAAAAGCACACACGTTTAGCTCTGATTTTTTAATTTCTTCTGCCAAGGAAGATTTCTTAAAAAATTGTTGCATCTGAAATAATGCAGTGAAATTATATTAAAATGCTTGTAGATGTAAGATTAAATAAACAAATATAAGCTTAGCACCGAAATACGACCTTCGACCTGGTGAAATAATATTTAATGGATAATATTTAAATAGTACGTTTTTCAAAAATAAATTTCCCTAAAATGTAGCAAATTTTCTAAGTCTGACAACACCAATTGGGGCAGATTACTGAGATCATAGATATAGATGTAGAACCAGTAGATTCTCCCATACCGTTTACAGAGCGAGATCACCAGTTACAAAATGTACGTGAAAGACAGAGACAAAAATATTATTTTCTGTCCCCGTCACTGATTACATTATACATATATATTGTTTGTCACAATTGCAAACAATGAGTGAGTTGTGACAAACAATGAAGAGTTGGCGATTTGGAGATTTATAGTTTCAGTTTGTTTTTTACGCAGAAAATCGTACCTAGAAAAAGTATATTTAGTCTAATGGTAAGTACGATGGTGGATAGCAGTTTCTTGGGCTGCTTGTAAAATTTTGTAACATTTCTTTAAAAATAACCTCCAAGAAACATAAATTCTCTCATGTGCGGCCACGCCGTGGCTGAATCTATAGGTATTTATCATACTACATGTAGATATGGATCTGGATTCTGGACCTGGAGAACATTTTAGAGTGCGCGCCAAAAAAGTCTGCGCGTGACGGGGGGCGCAATGTTGGCGCTTTGAATGCTTTATTTTCAATTCAACTCAAATCTTTATTACGAAACTTGGTATATATTTATAGGTCTTAAAATATATTAATTAACGATTAATTACGGCAGTTAGTCTACCTTACGGCATGCAATCTAAGTTTACAATTACAGCTTTAATAACATTAGTTCCGATTTTGGCCACACGCAGGATTTTTTGAGACGAACTCTATTATTCACTCTATTAATATAATCCGTTAATCTGAGCATGAGAGGGCCCTGAGTCGCATCACTGAGCTAGAGATAAGCTTAAATGAGGCAAACAAGACCGTGACTCAATTAGAACACATAAAGGAATCTCAGGAAAGCGATGCTACACAGAGCCTTTTCAGGGAACTTGTTCAGTGTGGTTCCAATTCTATAACAAATTTATCTATTATAATTGACTTGACTTCTGAAGATAACTCATTAACACCCACAACTTATTTCAACAGTCATAAAAAACTTAAAAAATATATATAAATAAAGAAATTTTTGACAAAGACTCAAAAGCTTGTCAAACGTAAAAATTGCATACAGCAGCTAGGGCAAAGTAGAAAGCAATGCTTATCATTAATTGATAAAGTTGAATTATTGCAGACTGAATTGGAACACAGTAGGTCATGGTATGATGCTGAGTCTCTGCAGCTTCAAAGTAAAATTGACGGCTTGGAAAAATCATTGCAGGATATGACCAGCTTGTAGACCTCTGCCCAGGAACAAATTAAGGAACACATATCCTTTTTTGACCACCTATTAGAAGTTTGCAATGACAATATGGAGAGGTTTGAGTCACTGTCCAATAAATTACAACTCAATGAGGACAAAACCTGTCAATGTGCTTCGTCAGTGCAGAGGGAAGGCATCATGCAGACTGAACCTATCGGTACAGCCAAAAAAACTATTATTATTAGTGACGGCATAGGAAAAACATTTTGGGTCTATAATGAGCTACTACATTACACACCCAGTACTAAACTTGTGCTCACCGGGAGCCAACTTTGAGTATTTAATTAATCAGATTAATTCAAAGGACTTAGATAGGAACACTTCCATAGTACTGATGATTGGTGATAGTCTGGACATTAAAAAGTGGCAAATTACTAAGTGTATAAAAAAGTTATTATTATTAAATTAGAAAACCAAATGTCAATTTGTAATTTGTGCCTTTCCATACTCCAATAATTTAAGCCATACACAAAATGAATATATATGTTACCGGATATCTGTATAATTCAGCATTCTATACAATACCTAGCAATGTATAGAATATCTAAAACGTTCAGGTAACGTTTTGAATATTATTTATTTCATACTTCGCCCAGGGATTCTATACAATACTCCATGCGTAGCTGGTAATGTGTGTAAAAGACAAAAACAAGCAAGTGGGAGAGGGGCGAGACGTGAGGGCAGGCAGTAAAAGTTTACTTGCCACAAAGGGTTTTGGCTGCCAAACCCAAACTTTTGCATTGTTACATTTAAGTAAGCTTCCAGCTCCGACATATCTTCTGGCCTTATCGGCTAGGTTTGGGATTTCTTCTTGATACATAGTAATGACCTGCTCATGCCTGTTATCTATGGGTACGCAGACGATAGTAGAGTGGTGGTGGAACGTATAAATCTCACAATTTGGGCTGTATCCGAGTGGGGCACGGCAAATCTTGTAGAATTCTAAGACTAAGACTTTTCATAACGTACATTAAGAATATACCGATCGCCTTCAGTTGTTATGAGTTAGGGTAAAAACCCCAACTTTTGGCGGTGCATTGAACCAAAGGCTAAAGCTGTTGCAGCGATACATGGAAATCTTGCAAAGTTGCGCAAACACTACACCCACCCGCCAATGACGTGGAGAGAGTCAAAATTCAAAATATTTTTTTCACGTAGGTATCACTGACACATTTTTTAATCTACCAGGTTTTCGGAAAGGTGTTTTGTCGTGGAGGAGGATGGAGGCCGAAAAGAAACTCCTTAGCAAATCTTTTAAAAATTTTAAAAATAAAAATACATTGGTATATATTTTATTACAAAAAAATATCACTAACTTGAACGGAACTGGTTGTAGAGTTGGTCATTTCCATGCGTCTTTGTCATTTAAGTACTCATCTGGTCTTTAAGAAAAGAGTGAATCTTATGGCTCTTACACACTATGCCGTCGGCTTTGCCGCATAAAAAAGCCACAAGCCTAATATCAGTTCGTTCCTGGCACGAAAAAAGAATATTAAATGTCATTCAATAACTAAAAAGAAGCATTGCTGGTGATTAAAATGTTTCCAAGGGCCTTTATATTTCTCGGGATTTAAAGTTTTGTAATATAATATGACATGATGTAATTAATATACCTACCCAATTACCTACATTGATGCCCGGAGAGACAAACAGACATAGTTACAAATAATAATTTAAAAAAATATTTTTAAGTTCTAACTGGTTGTTTAAGTGCCCCCTATTCGAAATTTAAAAATAATATTAAATGTACAGAAAACAATCCCTTTCAGTTTTATCAATTTAGTGCTCCCTAATCGAAACTTTGAAAAATATTCATTTTATTAAAGTATAGTGAGTTAAACAAACACAACATGCACATGTATCATCATCACCATGTGTTCTACAAGACTGATGTTGCTATCCGGCATTGAGCCGATTTCTGCGGCACATGCCGCCAGCAAGATATCCGCAAAATATGTCGCCATGGCTTCATACCGCGCGGGATGATGACGGCATAGTGTGTAGGAGCCATTAGACTGCATCTCCCCTAACCATCAAGTGGGATTTCGGCCGAGCGTTAATTTAAAATGTATAAAAAAATATCTATTCATGCAGGTTAATACAATTTGTTTTGAGTGTGTTTATAAGTAAATTCTTAATTCCAACCTCCATCCAAGTTGACTACACATACCCAAATCTATTAATTTTATTCATTGCCGGTGGACCTGCAGGTATTCTGTACAGTAGATGGGAAACGTATACATTACCTAGGTAAAGTATGAATGGTGAATAATATTAATATCATTTAATACATTGCCAAAACGACCCAGGTATTATACACATTGCCTAGGGATTGTGCTGAATACCTGCATTATACAGATATCCGGTAACATATATATAAACTGAATAAATCTTTGTACAACTTCACAAATGATCATAGGGATGCTATATTGTATTTTGACATAAATAAATTTATTTCATCATGTAGGGTATCTAGGGATATTATTTATCTGGCAAAAAAATATAAAAAACAATTAGCTAAATATTAGCTTACCATCTGAATGATGCTGTTACAAATAGGGTAACAAAGTCTATTGACACATTTATTGAGTGTGGTAGTAGTACCACTATTTCTATTTTAGACAAATGTACTAATATTTGTACAAGTAATAATTTAAACTAGATAAAAAGACAATGGATAAGCCCTCTTATTTAAATATAGTTCATCAGAATATACAAGGCTTAACCGGCAAAGAATTAGAATTATTTGCTGAACATTGCAATATTAATGTATTGTGTATTACAGAGCATTGGATACCATACTTACAAGGTCATGTTAGTTTGAATAATTATAGATTGTCAAGTGCGTTCTTTAGAAGGACTGCTATTCATTGGGGATCTCTAATCTTAGTGCAAGTTAATATTTCTTTTAAAGACCGAAAAGACATTGTTAGTTTATCTGTTGAACGCACTATTGAACTGGCATATCATCACAAAATGCCATAGGTGTATTTTGTGACTTATCTAAGGCATTTGATTGTGTTCAGCACGAAACATTGCTGTTTAAACTTGGCCACTATGGTATAAAAAACAAGGCCCTTAGCTTGAACGCGTCTTATTTGAGTGATAGGATACAAAAAGTTAGTATAAAAGATATTAAGTCATCGGGGTCACCGGCTGTGTTGGGTGTACCGCAGGGCTCGATCTTGGGTCCGTTTCTTTTTCTGGTATACATTAACGATTTACCACATTATGTAAAGAACCAAGCGGATATTGTACTATTTGCTGACGATACATCATTAATATTTAAGTGTGAAAGGAATAAAGTAAATTTTGACGACGTAAATAGTGCTCTTCCGCATGTGTCGCGTTGGTTCACTATCAATAATTTGCTTTTAAATGCAAAAAAAACTAAATGTATAGAGTTTGTACTACCTAATGTTAAAAAAGTTAACAAATCTCTCAGACTGAATAATGAAATATTGCATATGGAGGAATCCACGGTCTTTTTAGGGGTGACCTTAGACAGTAAACTTCAGTGGGGCCCACATATAACAAATCTCGCGACTAAACTCGGTAGGGCTGCTTATGCTGTTAGGAAAATAAGGCAGTTTACTGACGTCGAAACTGCTAGGATGGTTTATTTTGCATATTTTCACAGTATTATGTCATATGCCATCTTGCTGTGGGGCAAAGCAGCCAGTATAGAACAAATTTTCATACTACAATAATTACTTTTTAACAAAAAATAAAACCAACGAAAAAAAAACTGAAAAGCAAAAAATAAAATAAACCATTTAGTATTATAAATTAAGATCCGAAATTAACAGTAAATAAATAATTTTGAGACCGTGCCAAACAAACAACCAAAATTAATTACATAAAATTCATAATAATTATTATGAGGGCAGCGCGGCAGCGGCATGCGATGCACATTGCACACAGCAGCAGCAGCGCGGCGCACATCTTTACGCCGTTTGTTTTTTCATTTGTTTGGCACCGCCTCAAAATTATTTATTTACTGTTAATTTCGGATCTTAATTTATAATACTAAATGGTTTATTTTATTTTTTGCTTTTCAGTTTTTTTTTTTCGTGGGTTTTATTTTTTGTTAAAAAGTAATTATTTTTTAATTTTTAGTTGCTATAATACTTATAATTAATAATAAATTATTGATTTTATGAATTATAGATTCAGTTACCAGGTAAAAATGTAGTAGATGAAATATCAATCATCCCCTATTTTCGTACCTATAGGGGTAAAATTTTGTTTCTAAATTTAAACAAGAGTAACCTTAAGGTACACACTATTCAATAAAAAAAAGAATCATCGAATCGGATCATCCAGTACAAAGTTATTGGGGTTAACATGTAAAAATTCCGGGTAAAAAACGGGTGAATAATCAATCATTCCCTATTTTCGTACCTTTAGGGTGGGAATAAAATTTTCAAAAAAATATGGGATCAAATTCAGGACATACCCTATCCAATAAAAAAAGAATCATCCAAATCGGACCACCCTGTGCCGATTTCTGCGTGATCATACATAAAAAAAAAATATACGTGTCGAATTGAGAACCTCCTCCTTTTTTTCGTGGGTTAAAAAAGAGCTATTAGGGCTATTTATAAACTTAGATCTCGTGAAACTTTGCGTGACAAGTTCAAAGAAATAGGTATACTTACAGTAGCCTCACAATATATTTATAGTAATGTGGTTTTTATACGGAATAATATAAGCGCGTATAAACAAAATTTTGATATCACTAATCGCCAAACAAGAAAAATGCACCAGTTAGTAACGCCATCTTACCGTCTTTCTAAAGTGAAGCGATCTTTTATGAGCCGTGGTGTACAGTTCTATAGTAAAATCCCAAAGTTAATACGTGATTTGCCAGTGGAATTATTTAAGAAACATGTAAAATCTCAACTTTTAGGCAAAGGCTACTATACTGTAGATGAGTACATAAATGACAAAGACGCATGGAAATGACCAGATCTGCAACCAGTTCCGTACAGGCTAGTGATACTTCTTTGTAAGAAATATACCAATTTATTTTATTTTTAAAAGATGTGCTGAGGAGTTTCTTTCGGCTTTTCTTCTCCTCCATGACAAAGCACTTTTCCGAAAAGCTGGTAAATTAAAAAAATGACGTGCATAAGTGTATCAATGATACCTACATGAATAAATGATTTTGAATGATTAATTTAAAATGATTTTGTTTTTGAGTGTTGTTCCGGTTTGACAAATACGTGAATATGTAACTAAATTTATAGAGAGCAATATTCTAAAAATATTATTTAGCTAAATAAGTGTTTTAATAAATAGTTTTATTAGGTATTATTGTTACAATTGATTGGCCAATTTACAATTACCAGTAATATTAATTTTGTCATAGACTGCCCCTTGGTTCCGCTTCCGGCGCCATATTTTCTCGTTACTTCCGGCAAACGTCACGTGGAGGATTTGAAAAATAAAACATGGCAGTCTCTTGCAGACATCGAAAGACGAAGCGCACTTCTAAGCGGCAGTACTGTGTATTTTCTGAGTAATTATTAACATAAGCTGTTTCGATTTTAAATAAAATAATACTAAGAGTGTATTGTAAAAACTGTGGAGTGTTAAGTGAAAATAAAGGTAGTTTAAAGCGTTCACTTTAAACTACCTTTATTTTGGATGCGTTTGGATTTTCGGGCTGTTTCCTATAAACGTGACACGTAATTTATATATATTAAGATTACGGATTTTTAGGGTTTCGAACGAACAATCGAAAAACGGAACCCTTATAGGATCACTCGTGCGTCTGGGCGACCGCCCTCCACAGCCAATATTCTCCGAAACTACTGGACTTAACGAGTTGAAATTTGGTACCCATGTGCTATTTTGTGACCCAAAGACGAAAGTATAAAGAAGACAAATGAATTTTGATTTTTTTTAACCAAATCATAATTAATAAAAGAACTGTTTTACAAACTATATTATGTGTTAAAGTTCTATAATGGATACTTTATAGACCATTCCCCTCCCCCCCACCCCTTTTGCAAAATAATTTTTATAGGTTAAACTTTCTTAGGCGAACAATCTCTGTATAATTATTTCACTTATCACGTAGGGTGTCGTCCAAATTAGCCCCAAATTGGCAATGTTTTCACATTTTTCTTAACTCACTCCCCAGCTGTTTCCGAAATTTATATCGTTCAGCCAACTCGGACGGTTTAGACTTTAGGTTGTAAGTAAGTCGATAACAACTCGACGGCTTTGTAGTAAGTCAAGTCGGCCGGTTTTTTAGGACTAGCTAATGTGGCGAGCAGCTCATACGCTTCTTCACCTATAACCGCAATTGGCGTCGGCAGTATTATATGCGCTATAGCTTTGTTGAAAATGAAATACATTTCCAACCGGTCAACGATAGCTTATATTATTACAAAGCTTTTTTTACTATCCAAATTCTAGATTTCACCTTGGTTTGGCGACAATAATTCAATTTAAGGACTATATATTGTAACACTGAGACAATATGGTGGGTGTCAACTGTCAACTGCTTATGACAGTTGTTATATCGAATGTCATGTTAGGAGTGTCAAAGTCAAATGCATAGTGAAATAAGCACGATCTATTTGGATTTTTATTAATATTACATCATATTGTGTGCAATTCGTCACTTCGAATAATCTAAACAAAATCGTGACGATAGATCTCCAAAAGCCATACATTGTCGATTTATTGGACGCACGATATTCACGTTTAATGTCACGATATTCACCGAAAAAAAAATGACACTTTGCTTGCTAAACTTCAAAGTGATCATTCTAAAGTACAGATAACTAATCACAGACAACAGACAAGTCTACATTTATTTTGACAGTTCAGTATTTCTTCGGAGTGTACTATGTAGTTCCATGGATAGACTAATATATCCGTGACTAGTTCCATGGAACCGCCATTGTTGTCGTGTGTAAAAATAATTTATTGAAAATAATTTCTCTGCAGAGAACAGCTTTTATAATATTTTTTTTAATATTTTTATGTGAATCAGTATATTTTTCTCTTTTTATTCTAGAATGTACATAGGTCCCGCCCAAAAAAAACACATCTCCTTTAGTTAACTACTAAGTTAAGTAGGTAATACGTATTAATACGTGTAAACGGACAATTTAGTAGTTTAGTAATTTAGTAGTTACGTAATCAAGTAGATAAGTAATTTAGAAATTTTTCTGTCAAGTAGGTGGGCGGGGCTTATCACTTAACACGTTTGGACAGGCACTTTTTAGTTAAAATTTAGTTAAAATGCTTAAGTAATTAAGTAATTTAGTAAAATGCTTAAGTAGTTAAGTAGAATTGTATGAACTAAAGAGCTTTACTAAATTATTACGTGTGGACGCACACTAAAAATTATTCACTTAAAATTTAGTTAACTACTTAATACGTGTGTACGCGCTATTAGAGGCCGGAAATTTTTCTGTGCTTGTGTATCGGTACTTGGGCTTGTTATTTTGGGTATGCCGCACATTGTACTGCGCCCTCTGTCGCTGAAAATTCCCGAGTTCCTAAAATGCATCAAAAAAACTTTGACGACTTGTTGAGTTGAGCTTGGTACTACATTTCAAACGACACTTTTCTCCGCAAGGTGGTCGCATTTTGCGAGTAGGGATTTCTTTTTACCCCGCGACTTGTACTATGCCTCACCAGAGTTTTTTAGCATTGGCTATATTGACCTTCCATGTCTCCGGTTTTATTAGTTTCTTCTTACCCTTGACTATTCCTTAAGCAAACGTTTCTTTACCTGAACTAGTATTTTGAGTCAGATTGTGATCCCAGTAGTTAGGGTTCGTAATGTTACTTTAATTGCGTCTTAAAACAATATTTTCGATTAATGTCTGAATCTCGCAGTAAGAGACAGTAGCGTTAGGTTCATTCCTTGAGCCTCTGCTGGAATGCTGCTGGAGCTTGATGAACTGGAACTGCTAGACGAAGATGTAAGGGAGCGAGTTCGTGAAATGTTTGGTGGAGGAGGTGAGTTATGCAAAGGAGAGAATATTATTTTTCTTTTGAGAATGGGGTTTTCATAGTAAGGATCTGCATCGGAATCGTCGAATTCACATTCATCGTCGCTATGGACTGGTGTGTCAACATACGTTTAAGAACTCTTCATCGTCTGTCCTCTTTTGTATGCTGCTCATCAAGAATTAATGAAGATTCTAAAATGCTCGGTTATAAAGCTAAACTTCCTTCAGTTGGCAACTCAGGCTCCTTTACTGTATTGAGCATTTCCTTACCAGGGGATGGCAGAGTTATTGGTGAATCCAATGCTACTAGCTGGTCAGGGTCCTCTTTTTCTGCGTATATCAATTCTAACATGAGGTTTCCACGGCCTTTCATTGTCCTAAAAATAAACAATGTTCATATTGAATAATAAATCAAGTAAAGTAAACCAACTCAAAAAATACAAAAATATCACGTACTGTTTTTCGTTACTTTATAACGAATAATAAAATCAATTAAAAATGTAATTAAAAACCTATTGCCTGTATAAAATATGTTAATTAGAAGCTATAGAATCATTCGCTAAAGTTTATGCACAACCTCAGGAGAACGTTGTATAATATAATCAATAGATGCATATGATATACATATAGAATAGATTGATATTGAGATCAAATTTTACATAATAGTTGCTTCATTTCTTCTTATAATTAAGTAAATAGTATTATAATCATTTTATCTTGGATTAGTTCTTTGACATCAATTGCAAAAGAAAACAAAATGATCGTTTTGCCTCACAGTTTCAGGTAGATAGATAGCTCAAAATATCAGATTCATTAAATAATTAATGGACACATTGTTGTATTGTAGAGTCTGTGGTGTGACTGACGACTGGCATGGCGTTTTACGTCATGTCAGCTGTCGCTGCTGTCACTGAGTTACAATTATGGCGGGTTGAGAGTTTGTGTGTACCCAAAATGTAAATGATATGTAAAACGTATTACAGTATTATCAATCTAATTTCTTGTTTAATTGAAGCCCCTGCCCGTATCCTAACACACATCATTTTCAATTATCTTAAAAATATTTTTGGACTTCTTACTTCGCGACCTTGAACAACGATCTTGTCAGCACAATAATTATTACTTGTATTTAATAAATACGTAAAGGTAAGTAAGTCCATTTTGTGTTTTTACAGTCAAACCCCACAAAAACATATTTTCCGACTTCAGGCCTATCTACGGGCCTACTTTCTATTGATGTTAATCTAAATGTTCCTGTTAACACGTTCGGTGCGTTAGGGATCTCTACGAGATCCCGTGCAGAACTTTCATACTGTGCGGCGTCAAAAATCGTGTTCTTTCACTCTGTGCGGGAGGCTATAACATCTAAAGTTCTATGTGTATGATAAAGACAAATATACATATTTGCTTCCCGCTTAAATTTTGAATCAATGGTGTAATAAAATATTTTAGGGGTCGACGAGGTCCCTACCGCACAGAAGTGAAAATATATTCACTCCTTGCGTTGGGGGTTTCCTTTGATACCCGTGAATCGTGAGCCCCGTAGCCGCAAGGACGGGAGAGTTGGAGGCACGAGCACCACAAGTTTTGTTTTAGGGATGTTCATGTATCGATCGTTAAGTTCGCGCTTCGATATCAAATTATTACGCTCGTAAATACGAACAATGAGTTATTTTAAAATGAAAAAACTTGACAAGTGCGAGTTAAACTCGCTTGGAGAGAATTCCGTACGTTGATTTTATGTATTTACCGTTATTTTTCTATTTTATTAATTTTTGTCATTTTTTAAGACTTCTTATAGGTTTTCCTGTAATATTTAAGTATATATTATATATTTAAGTATATATAATATTTAAGTTATTTTCGTTCTTTCTTTAATAACTTTAAAACTATCCATTGTAAAACTTTAAAAAAATATGTATGAGATCATTACAACAAGCCATTTTATTTGACATACAACGCGATACGGTTCGCAAAACAGATTTGTTAATTTTTTTTAAATTCAGTTGTTTACTTTATACCTTCGTCTTTGGGTCACAAAAATGTACATGAGTACCAAATTTCAACTTATTTGGTCCAGTTCTATCGGAGTAAATTGGCTGTGAACGACGGTCGCCCAAACGCACGAGTGAGAGTTTAAGACCGTCGTTTTTGTGTCACCGTCCGTGTTACAAATCTTAAAATTTCACTCTCATTATTTTTTCCATTTATTTCACAACGCGCCTAAAGCAGTATAACTTCAAAAACCTTCATCACAAACTTTTCTTTATAACACTTTTTTTAAATATTAAATTATTCATATGTACCAATTTTTTTGACGTGATAACGTCTATTAAAACGATGAGTGCCGGGCGATCCGGACGATCGGCGTATCGTAGCCGATGCCATAGGCGATCGTAGTTGAGTGGAGCGGAGCGGGGTGGAGCGGAGCGGGGCGGAGCGGAGCGGGGCGGAGCGGAGCGGAGCTTTGTCATTACGTTGTCACGTTAAACTACCGTCCGTAAACCGACTTTACAGACAACCATTTTTTGTAATAAAACTTTTTTACCTATCGACAACTGGGATTTTATTTTATTCCCATCACTAGTAGCTACACATATTGAACCATCATCTGTTGCGGAACGGGATACAACAGATCCCTAATTTTTTTTTTGTAATAGCGATTTACCCTAATGTCAGAACTGCGTGCGAACCTACCAAAAGATAGAGTCATAGCCTATGTTTAAGCCACAAAAAACTCATAAATATATCATTAGTTTTGACGAAGATATTAATTATTTTCAAAACTGCTATTTTAGGGGGCTGAAGAGGTCCCTAACGCACCACAGGAAAGTTTAGTTAAGGGGTTTTTGAGGTCCCCATAGCACAGGCTGAAAGTTCTTTGAAAGTGTTGACGCAGTGAACGTGTTAATTCGTCAATTTATCATTTGCAGGTCAACGCCAATATTTGTATTTTTTCTTGTGATACATTTGAACTAATGGTATAAAACTGATTCTGAGGCCGAATAATTTAATAATTAAATAACCTTTAGAGAGGCGCATCAACTCATTTATTATTTCAAGATTTTAAACTTAACTCATCGTGGACTAAACACATTTTACTATAATACGAGTACTCACGATATTTATTTTGTATTCCGATATTTCGACCCAGTTGCATGGATCGTGGTCCTGTCAAAAGTTTCTCCGCGCCACCGCAGTTCATCCGTGACCACGATCCATGCAACTGGGTCGAAATATCGGAATCTATATATATAAAAATGGATGTTGCTAAGCGCTAATCTCGAGAACGGCTCGACCGATTCGGCTAAAATTTTTTTTGTATGTTCCTTGGAGTCCACAGAAGGTTTTTATAATATTAAAAAAAAAAAAAAAAAAAAAAAAAAAAAAAAAAAAAAAAAAAAAAAAAATTGCGCGGACAATACTTTTCTTTTCACATAAAAATTGTTTCAGCATGTATGGTATTCAAAACGGAATCCACGGGAATTAGTAGCAGAAACAATTAGGTACCGGGAGTAATGGCTAACCGCTATATCGTCGCCGATCAACTGCAGATAAAAGAAGATCAACAGTTGTAAAAGTAAATCAACAAATGTGTTTGTCTCTTTTTACTGGAGGGTTTCGATTCATAAAATTTCAAATCACCCCCGTACTAAAGAAGTTTTCACTTCAAAAAATTCGTTATTGTCCACGCAATTTCTTCTTTCTTTTCTTTTAACATAATTCAATTCAAATTTGCTGTCAAACAGTTGACGTAAATTATCAATATTATTATAGCGATAGTTTAATTTAAAATTTATTCTTCTTTGTGTGGCGGTTATTGGCTTTTTCTATATTATCACTTCTTTTGAAAAGCAATTGTGTGTTCCGTGTTATTACGTTTAAACCAATGCCGCCAAAACGTGGACGCAGTAATTTGGGTCGAAGAACTCGAAATGCTACAAACCAAACAAATTTTCAGTCTGATCAGACTATAGAAGAACGTGAAGAGCGAAATGAAATTGAAAGGATTAGGTTACGTGCAACGCGTCGTCTTCGTACTACTTTCAATTTTTCACGAGCGGCTTTCAGTTACGATGTTTCAATTGACTACAGTTCCTATGAATGCGTTGCTATTGGACCTATGAAATTAGTTTGCCCATATTGTAAGGCATTGAAGTACAAAAATGAAGCAAATGGGTTGTGTTGCACAAATGGAAAAGTGAAATTAGTACCATTGGTTCCACCACCAGAGCCATTGTACTCATTGGTTTCAGGAACTGGTACTAATTCCATACATTTCCTTACAAACATACAAAAATATAACAACTGCTTCCAAATGACTTCCTTTGGGGCAACAAATATGATTTGTAACAATTTCATGCCAACTTTTAAGGTAAAACGACTTTATTTTCTGTTTGTTTGTTTTAGTTTATGTTTTTGATTACAAGCTATAACTTTTTGGTTTAATTTAAAGATACAGGGACAAATATACCACAAAGCAGGTTCTCTATTACCGGTGACAGATGGTGACTACAAATTCTTGCAAATTTATTTCATGGGAAATTCAAGAGAGGAAATTGATCAGCGTTGTGCAAATAATAGATCGGTGAGGAGGTCCATTGTACAAGAATTACAAAATTTGTTTCATCAACATAATGAGTTGATTAAATTGTTTAAAACTGCATTGGATCACATGCCATCTGATAATTACAAAATTGCAATCAGAGCCGATAAAACACCTGTAGGACAACATGCAAGACGTTTCAATGCACCAACAATTGATGAAGTTGCCATTGTAATGGTTGGAGAAAATCTGGAAGCCCGTGATATTGTTTTACATCGCAGAAATGATCAGCTACAGCGTGTGCATGAAACACATCGCTCATATGACGCCTTACAATATCCAATATTATTTTGGAAAGGTGAAGATGGTTATCATTTCTCAGTCAAGATGATAAATCCTAATACAGGCAATTATAAATTTTTGTCATTGCATTGTTTTTGTTTACAATCATGTTATTGTTGAATGACTGTCATCAAAACATTATTTTATTTACAGGTGCAGAAACTAATAAAAAAGTCAGTTCAATGAATTATTACTCATACCGTCTGATGGTTCGTGAAAATAAAGACAATCACATATTGAAATGTCGGCGATTATTTCATCAGTATGTTGTTGATATGTATGTCAAAATAGAAACAGAGAGATTGACTTTCATCAGATTGAACCAGACCAAACTACGTTCTGAAGAGTATATTCACCTTCGAGATGCAATTACTACCGATGGAAATCCAAACAATGTCGGGCGGATGACAATTCTCCCAGCAACATATATTGGAAGTCCTCGGCATATGCATGAATACGCTCAAGATGCCATGACATATGTTCGTCATTATGGCACTGCAGATTTATTTATCACATTCACATGCAATCCTAAGTGGATAGAAATCAAACAGGAGTTATTACCTGGCCAATCACCGGTTGATCGACATGATATTACTGCACGAGTCTTCCGACAAAAGTTGAAATCTTTAATGAATTTAATTGTGAAACACAATGTGTTTGGTGAGACGCGCTGCTGGATGTATTCTGTGGAGTGGCAGAAGCGTGGGTTGCCTCATGCTCATATCTTGATTTGGTTAATTGAGAAAATAAGACCAAATGAAGTTGATCAAATCATATCTGCTGAAATTCCTCATGTACAAGTCGATCCAGGCTTGCATGAAGTTGTTATTAAAAACATGATTCATGGCCCATGTGGAAATCTTAATCCAAATTCACCATGTATGGTAGATGGTAAATGTTCGAAACGGTATCCACGGGAATTAGTAGCAGAAACAATTACCGGGAACGATGGCTATCCGCTGTATCGTCGTCGATCGACTGCAGATAATGGAAGATCAACAGTTGTAAAAGTAAATCAACAAAATATCGAAATTGATAATCGTTGGATTGTTCCTTATTCACCAATCCTATCAAAGACTTTCAAGGCGCACATCAATGTTGAATCTTGCCATTCCGTAAAATCTATAAAATACATTTGCAAATATGTAACAAAAGGAAGTGATATGGCTGTGATTGGGGTTAGTGCTGAGAACTCTATTGATGAAGTTTACCAATACCAAATGGGCCGTTACGTTAGTAGTAATGAAGCAATTTGGCGCATTTTTTCTTTTCCCATTCATGAAAGATACCCCACTGTAGTTCATTTAGCAGTCCATTTAGAAAATGGCCAAAGAGTATATTTTACCATACAGAATGTACTACAACGAGTTAATCAACCACCATCTACAACCTTGACCAGTTTTTTTGATATGTGTCAGAATGATGATTTTGCCCGAACACTGCTATACTCAGAAATGCCAAAATATTACACTTGGAATCAATCCTCAAAAAAATTTCAACGACGGAAGCAAGGAAATCCAGTTCCAGGCTACCACAATATATATTCCACTGATGCCATTGGTCGAATTTATTCAGTACATCCAAGCAATAATGAGTGTTTCTATTTGCGATTACTGTTAGTCAATGTTCGGGGTCCAACATCATTCCAGAATTTACGAACTGTAAATGGCGAATTATGTGGCTCTTACAGAGAAGCCTGTCAGCGTTTGCAACTGTTAGATAATGATTCCCATTGGGATCAAACCTTAAATGATGCTGTAATTTCTTCAAAATCTCAGCAAATACGAACATTGTTTTCTATAATTATATCGACATGCTTCCCGTCAAAACCAATTGATTTATGGATCAAATACAAAGATGATATGTGTGACGATATCTTGCATGAAATGCGTACTAGAACAGGGAATATACATTTACAATACACAGAAGAAATTTATAACGAGGCATTGATAATAATTGAAGACATGTGCTTGATGATGTCAAACAAAGTATTATCTCAATTAGGCATGGCTGTGCCTAATCGCCCAATGCACGACACTTTTAATCAAGAGTTGCGACGTGAAAAAGTGTATGATCTCGATGCTTTAAGGGAATCAATTAGAACAAATGTTCCGTTGTTGAACCAACAACAAAAATATGTCTTTAATTCACTTATGAAAGTTGTAAATGATGGAAGTGGAGGAATTTACTTTCTGGACGCTCCAGGTGGTACAGGAAAGACTTTTTTGATTTCATTGATTTTAGCAACAATTCGCTCACAAAATGAAATTGCACTCGCACTTGCTTCATCAGGAATTGCAGCCACATTATTGGATGGCGGTCGAACAGCCCATTCAGCGCTAAAATTACCATTGAATATTCAAAGCAATGAAACTCCGACCTGCAACATTTCGAAGAACTCAGCAATGGCAAAGGTTTTGCAGCAATGTAAGTTGATAGTGTGGGATGAATGCACAATGGCACATAAAAAGTCTTTGGAGGCATTAGACAGAACTATGAAAGATCTGCGAAACAATCAAAACCGATTTGGTGGAGCGATGATTTTATTAGCAGGAGATTTCCGTCAAACATTACCAGTGATTCCTCGGTCAACGCCAGCGGATGAACTCAATGCATGTTTAAAATCCTCCATTTTGTGGAAATACGTCAAGATACTAAATTTAAACAAGAATATGCGTGTACAATTGCAAAATGATCAATCAGGAGATATATTTTCAAAGCAACTCATTGATCTTGGTAATGGCAAAATCCCTGTTGATGATTCGACTGGCTGCATTACATTTCCTGTAGATTTTTGTCAGTTTACTGAAACAACAACCGAGCTCATACAAAAGGTGTACCCAAACGTCTCTCAAAATTACAAAGATCATTTTTGGCTGAGCGAACGTGCTATATTAGCTGCCAAAAACACAGATGTAGGTGAAATAAACTTCAAAATTCAAAATGAAATTGCCGGTGAATTAAAGACATACAAATCAGTTGATTGGGCAACTAATCAAGATGATGTCGTCAACTATCCACCTGAATTTTTAAACTCATTGGATTTTCCAGGATTACCACCCCATAATCTTCAATTGAAAGTAGGATCGGTAGTCATAATGTTAAGAAATATTAATCCACCGCGTCTTTGTAACGGCACACGGCTGTCAGTAAAAAAATTACTTAATAATGTAGTCGAAGCAACAATTCTAAAAGGAAAATATAAGGGAGAAGAAGTGTTGATACCCCGCATCCCAATGATACCAACTGACGTACCATTTGAATTTAAACGACTGCAATATCCAGTGCGGCTTGCTTTCGCAATGACAATAAATAAATCACAGGGTCAGTCTTTAAGTATTTGTGGCGTTAATCTAGAAAACCCATGCTTCTCACATGGACAGTTGTATGTTGCCTGCTCCCGCGTTGGGAAACCTTCATCTTTATTTGTTTACGCTCCAAGTAACCAAACAAAAAATATTGTATACCATAAAGCATTAGAATGAGTATCATCAAGTTTATTAAAAAGTATTGCAGTCTAAAAATTTAAAAACTTATTTTTGTAAGTAATCGTCGTTTATTTTTGAGATATATAACGTGATCAGTCGAAAAAAATTATTAAATTTTTAATATTTACTTTTGACAGAACGAAGTCTGTTCGTTCAGCAAGCAAAAACTTTCAAGTGATATGGCTGTGATTGGAGTTAGTGCTGAGAATTCTATTGATGAAGTTAATTAGTAATGAAGCAATTTGGCGCATTTTTCTTTTCCCATTCATGAAAGTATACAAAGTTGAAAACTTATTTTTGTAAGTAATCGTCGTTTATTGTTGAGATATAAATAACGTGATCAGTCGGATAAATGTATTTAATTTTTAAAATTTACTTTTGACAGAACGAAGTCTGTTCGGGCATCAAGCAAAGACTTTCAAGGCGCACATCAATGTTAAATCTTGCCATTCCGTAAAATCTATAAAATACATATTTGAAAATATGTAACAAAAGGAAGTGATATGGCTGTGATTGGAGTTAGTGCTGAGAATTCTATTGATGAAGTTAAGTAGTAATGAAGCAATTTGGCCCATTTTTTCTTTTCCCATTCATGAAAGATATCCCACTGTAGTTAATTTAGCAGTCCACTTAGAAAATGGCAATAGAGTTAATTGTAATGATCTCTGATTACAATTTGGCGCATTTTTCTTTTCCCATTCATGAAAGTATACAAAGTTGAAAACTTACTTTTGTAAGTAATCATCGTTTATTGTTGAGATATAAATAACGTGATCAGTCGGATAAATGTATTTAATTTTTTATATTTACTTTTGACAGAACGAAGTCTGTTCGGGCATCAAGCAAAGACTTTCAAGGCGCACATCAATTCTATTGATGAAGTTATGTTGTAATGAAGCAATTTGGCAAATTTTTTCATTTTTCCATTCATGAAAGTCTACAAAGTTGAAAACTTATTTTTGTAAGTAATCGTCTTTATTGTTGAGATATAAATTACGTGATTAGTTAGAAAAAAATACTTAATTTTTAATATTAACATTTGACAGAATGAAGCATGTTCGGGCAGCTAGCAAAGACTTTCAAGGCACACATCAATGTTATATGATATTCCGTACAATCTATAAAATACATTTGCAAATATGTAACAAAAGGAAGTGACATAGCTGTGATTGGAGTTAGTGCTGAGAATTATATTGAGGAAGTTAAATAGTAATGAAGCAATTTTGCGTATTTCATTCATGCAAGATACCCCACTATAGTTCATTTATCAGTCCACTTAGAAAATGGCAAAAGAGTATATTTTACTGCACAAAATGTAATGATCTCTGATTTGTAAAACATAACAAAAATGTAAAAGTTAAAAGTAAAAAGAAAGTACATTCCTTGACTGTTAGGTGAAACGAAGTTCGCCGGGTCAGCTAGTATAACATAAAATATTTTAAACCAGACAATACTTACGGTTTTTTGGTTCTTAGAGTGCCTCACAATAATGAACGTATCACCACAGGTACTACTCACAGTAATAAATAAAATAATTTGTAATAACAAATATGAAATATTTAAAAACAAAACACTTATTAGATTTTAAGACGCGCTCTCAAACTTGTTTTGACTCGTTTAGTTTACTAACTGCGATTCGTTTGGGCCGGTGCGGCGGCGCGGCGAAACTCTGCTGCTCTGCACACTCTCCGTCTCGCTCTAGCATCGTTCAGTAAATTTCAATATTTGACAACTAGCAAACCTTCGGCTTCGGCCAAACCTTCGGCAAATTTTTGGCCGAAGCCGAAGATTTGGCCGAAGGTGGCCGAAGCCGAAGCCGAAGCTTCGGTCGGACACTACTTATCGTGTAGATATAAATTTTGAGTGTTAATGTGATACAGTGATCATTGTGTGTAAATAATTCGTTATTGGGAAATCTTTATATTACGAGTAGACTTAGCTCAGCTTATTCATTTAAAATCGTCAGGTATGTAAATGCCATTATGTTACACGGGTAATAATTTTTCATAAGTTTCAGTTCATAAGTATATTTATAAAAGATCTTAAACATCCGCATCCGCATCCGCGGATGTGGAAAAATCGGCATCCGCAACATCCCTAGTTGGGACAACGCCTCCATAGCTTTGCCGCTTAGCATGTTGCGAATCAGGCAAGCGAATGGAGCTGCCTGTATTTCATCTATCACATTTTCTACGCTATTATTAACGTGTGGTATGTCAAATGTAAGGGCTTGTTTGTTGTAAGAATCTCAAATATATTTTGTTATTAGTTCTACAATGGATAGTTTTAATATTATTCAAGAAAGAATGAAAATTAAAACCAAAAATTGACTTTATCGTTAAATTTACCTTATCTCCGAAACTACTGATGCTAGAATTTTGAAAAAAAAAAAACAGTAGTTCTTTTCTTAAATATTACAGGAAAACCTATAAGAAGTGTATGGTCTTAGAAAAACGGCAAAAATAAATAAAATAGAAAAATAACGATAAATATACATATAACGCACGGAACCCTCTCCAAGCTAGTTTAACTTGCACTTGTCAAGTTTATTAGAACATAAAACAATAATTGGATTACACAGTACCTAAGTATGAATCACAAAAATTAGGAGAAAAGGGGGTAATGGCAGTCACTAAAGCAAGATATAGAATATAACACAATTTTTACTTTATCTTTATTTTAATCAGTTTTTAAAGTATTTTAATCATTACACTATCAGTCTCAAACAGTTTCATTATCTTAGGATTCATATATTAATTGCAATTAAACTTAAAAAAAAAAACATCTTGACCACCATTGTCCATATCTGATGGTAATTATAGTCACTATGGGGACAATGAGAGTCAGCCTAGCCTAACAATTGTCACATACGTAACCTTTTGGCGAGTCCCATCCTGTGCAGCTAGCGTGTGCCCATGAACCACAAGAAGTGAATCTCATTGTTGCGACCAAATTCATCACATACTAAGCATTTATTCAAATCGTCGTCTTCATCAAATTCAAATTCAAAATCATTTATTGCCAGAATGTATGTAGTTTTATATAGATGGTACATGTAATAGAAGTCCAATACATTCAACCATGTATGGTATGCAATATTATAGTCAATAATAAAACAATTATTAAATTACTTTTGTAACACCACAGACGCGTCTATTTACTCTGTGGCCTACGCCGTTTAGTTAGTCTACGGTCACTACCGTTATCGCTCTCTCTATCTCTCTCGCACACTACAAGGACTCGAGAGAGATTCGCCATTTTGAGTCGAGGTCGCTTGCGCGTGTAATAATTTGGTCTTTTATTATGTATTGATTTTGCGTCAGTAAACTTATGTATCAAGTAACTTTGTGTTTAAATCCACGGCCGAACTCCAGAACATCAAATAGCCGGACAAACCCCATTACACTTTTAAAATTATTAGAATTAACAATGTTTTACAATACAATTCTCCTATTAAATTATTTATTAAATCATTCTAATTATTCAATTTGGATCAGTGTCAATAAATTTTTTATGTCAATTTCAATAAATGTCAATAAATCATCATCGTCACATATCTGATTAAGACTAATATCTGATTCTGAAGAAGTGTTCAGATCTTGAAGTACACGCCTTTTGGCCTTATTCGCAATATCTTTCTTAGGTTTCTGCTTCTTGCTAGCTTTCGGCACAAGGTTTTTTCGTTTTGCTTTCTTATTTTCTTTTTCAACAAGACTTTCTTTGATGGGTGTTGATGTCATAATTTTAGCGTGTTGCTTCGTTCGTCCTTCTCTTATGGGCTTTTCAGGAATAATTTTGACGTATTTTCGGCATTTCTGGAATAGTAATTAATGAGAATTATTTTTTGAAGTGAAAACAGTACGGTACAGTATACAGGGTGGATTTTTGAGACGGGTCAGTAAGGGCAGGTACCTTAACCGTTATAGTTACAGGAAAACGTTCCTAGGAGACTATCCATAACTTTTTAAGATATTCTGAACTGCATTCACAGATTTTTGAAAAAATGTACGGTCAGCGAAAAAAGTGCTAAAATCCAAAAAAATATATTTTTATGCCTATCGATCCTACTTCGTATGGGGATCAAAATACTCTATGGGACCATTTAAGGTATGAGTACTAGAAATGTCAGAAAACACTAAAAACATTTTCCATACATTTTGTACTGAAAAACGATAAATCAACTCGAAATATTCTTTATCGCCAAACAATCCTATTTCTTACTGCGATTAACACGTTCACTGCGGATCACCCACAATCGGCCCGATGCCGTGCCAACGCGCTGTGCGTACAGGAAAAATAGGTTCCTCCCGCCTGTGCGTACCGGTTTCTTGGGAATTTTTACGAGTATGACAGAGACAAATATTGTTTTCGATTCGTGACTAACAATGTAGAAATATAGCAGTTTAATAAAGTGGGGGGCCTTTTTCGACCTCCGCCGCACAGAACGTAAAAAAAGTTATCTCAGTGCGGGAGCGGGCCTGTTTTGGTAGATGACCGCCCGCGACCCGATCCCGCACTGTGGAGATGCGTACGCGTCGAGCCGCCAGTAGTGTTGTGCTTGCTACACGAGGAACATGCGCTCGATATGGCGAGGCAGGCTTGCCTTTAGGCAATATATTAAAAATAAATCCCATAGGTATGGTGTCAAAATTTATAAAATGTGTACTCCAGAAGGGTACACATATAACTCGATAGTATATTCCGGAAAGGGTGAAAATGGCCGTGAAAAAAATCACGGCCAAGTCAGTACTGAAACTTATCCAAGGTCTAGAGAATAAATCTCGTGTAGTGTGTAGTAGTGATTGCAGACAATTTCTATTCTTCGATTGAATTAGCAGAACAGCTTTTATTTCGCCAGACCTTATATTGTGGTACACTACGATCAAACCGCAGAGGATTACCAAAAAAACTTGTGTCCTTAAAACTTAAGAAGGAACAAATAAAAGGAGCCATGAACAAAAATGGTGTCAAAATTATAAAATGGGTAAATAAAAGGCCACTTCTAATGTTATCTACACGTAAAGAGGACAAAGATGTATTAATCAACACAGGAAAAATAAACAGAAAAACGAAAGAACAAATACAAAAACCGACTTGTGTGTTAACATACAATAATAATAAAAAAGGGGTTGATTATAGTGATCAGATGTCCTCCTACTACTCACCTCTAAAAAGGGGCCTGAAATGGTTTAGAAAAGTAGGAATGGAGTATTTATTCGGGATGGCATTGGTAAACGCATGGATTATTTATAATATGCAAAACGATAAAATGTCTAAGAAAACATTTACTGAAGCTATAATTGAATCATTAACTGGAAAGAAAATAAGTCCTGAGAGTAAGTAACAAAATTTTTCTGTAGGATTATGCTGAGCCCTACAACTTTCACCTCCATGATTGTGTAATGTGAGGAGTTCGGATAAAAGAAACGACCGTTGCTTGCCAATTGTTGTTTAATACTAATACTATACAAGTACTTCATAACAATTAATATTACGTACATCACATGCCCATCGAAAAAAAAGAAAAAAAAAATTAAAGTAAAACATTTTTTTTTTAAGATATTACAATTTGATTGACATAATATTCAATTTTTTAATTGTTCTTCAAAACATAAAGAAAATTAATTAAACTAAGTAATACAATCAGTTGGTAATTTTCACAAATGGTCTAGTCCTATTTTTATGCACTAATACATGTTTACCTTTAAAATTAATTTTAACATTAGGTATGCACTCTTCAATAACAACATACGGTCCGACATAAAGAGGATCAAATTTGTTCACACATTGTTCATTCTTAAGAAGTATCAAATCGCCTGCATTATACTTAACCCTTAAATGGACAATGTTGTTTTTAAACAACATACTAAACATCACAGATAAAATTGACCTTCTTTTAATTTTTTGTTAATTTTGACAACTAGTTCTTATTTCTGAACGAATTTTGTACTTTTTTTTAATGTTGGCACTATCCAATATTTTTATGCATTGAAAATAAGTTAATGTCAAATGTCACTTTGAACAAAACTTTTCTAGTGGCGCGAAACTAAGTTTTGTAGCTGTGTTCGGACTTTGATAAAATATAATGTAAGTATATAACATATTTTTATTTGCTTGATTATATCTTCAATTACATGTTCATGTTGTAAAACATTGAAAATCACTTGATGCTACTGTCGAATTAGGCGAAATCTGGTATGTTGTAGGAAAACTACAATGCGCATTGCCTGCTAAATAAATGCATGTTTGGTGAAGGATTTTTATTTTGCTTTTCAGCATGCCGCGATTACTAGAAAGCGAAATTATAAAGTATTTAGAAACTCTTGAAGATTCAGAAGATGGCTTAGACGGGTCAGACTCCGAAGTAGAGGATGAAGGTCACTATTATCAAACAGCTCGAGATGTTCTTCGAGACCTTGAAAAATGTGATGAAGGTGAGAATGCCCAGTCTGATGAAGTGGATGCTGATCCTCCTCTCGTAATCGACAACGATGAAAATATGCCAGGCCCTCCTATTTTGGAAGCCGAAGAAGCAGCACCCCAGAGTAGATCACAAGGGATTTCTAAACGACCTCTGGTTTGGCGAAAACGGAATCTTGTTACTGCTGAAGACAGCCTTATTTTTAGGGGAGAAACTCAGATAACGGAAGTATTGATGTCTTGTAACACGCCGTATGATTTTTTTTCATTTTATTTTACATCAGATCTAAAAAAGCAAATTGTAGAACAAAGTAACTTATACGCAGCCCAGAAACAAATCTCCAATCCTGAAATTATAAATGAAAATATCCTAAATAAATTCCTAGGCATTCTAATTTACACCTCAGTTATAAAATTTCCAAACACCAGGGCTTACTGGAGTGAAAAATTTGGTTATGATCACATAAAAAATACGATGCCGTTAAAAAAATTTGAAAAAATAAGATCCACTCTCCATTTTGCCGACGATACGCTATGCTTGCCCAAAGATCATCCAGACTATGACAGGCTATTCAAAATAAGACCTCTTGAGAAAACGCTCAACTGCCAGTTTGGGAAGGTTCCCTTAGACCAAAGGCTTTCCATAGACGAGCAGATGTGTGCAACCAAAATGAGCCATTACATAAAACAATACATGCCCAATAAACCCCACAAGTGGGGGTTCAAATTATATCTCATCTGCAGTCTACAAGGATATGCTCATAGATTTGAGGTTTACAGTGGAGGGGGCTCCAAAAATAACATCTTACCTGGTGAGCCAGATTTGGGAGAGTCTGGCAATACAGTCGTCAGGTTAGCTAGAATGGTATCACGCAATGTGAATCACATTATATACTTCGACAACTTCTATACTTCTGTGCCTCTCGTCACCTATTTAGCTAAGGAAGGAATTTTCTCACTGGGAACAGTAAGAATAAACCGATTGAGAAACTGCAAATTGCCTGAAAAAAACACTATAATGAAAAAGAACGTACCCAGAGGATTCTATGAGGAAAACGTGGCGACTGTGGATGATATTGACTTAAGTGCTGTTGTGTGGAAAGATAACAAGCCCGTTAACCTTCTTTCCACTTACGTAGGAGCAGAACCAGCAACCACAGTCACACGCTTTGATAAATCGAAGAAAGAGAGAGTTGCTATTCCATGCCCCAAAGTCATCAAGGAGTACAATGCCCACATGGGAGGCGTGGACTTATTAGATTCATTTATAGGTCGTTATCACATCACAATGAAGAGCCGCAAGTGGACCATGCGCTTATTTTATCATTTCCTGGACCTCGCAGTTATAAATTCATGGGTTATATTCAAGAAGGTAAATAATATAAAAGGAAATGATAAACTTCTCAATTTGGGTACATTCAGACTAGAACTTGCTGAAACCCTCTGCAAATTGGGTCTACCTGCAAATGGCGCTAAACGTGGTCGACCTAGTGGGAGCACAATACAAAGAGAACTTGTAATGAAGAAGTTCCGAGGACCAGCTCAAGCAATTCCTTTGAAAGACGTCAGATTGGATCAGGCATGTCATTGGGCAGTTTGGCTGGATAAGCAGCAGAGGTGCAAATTCCCAAAATGTTCAGGCTTTACATTCAAAATGTGCCAAAAATGTCGTGTATCTTTATGTGATACGAAAAAAAGCAATTGTTTTTATAAATATCATAATGAAGAATAAATAAATACATTTCAAAAAAAATATCCACTCTTATTTTACCCATACTTGCAAAATCTCAATGAATGCGCAATGTAGTTTATAAACAACACTCACATTATTGCAAAAAAAGTATAGTAAATTCATGTCTAGATTTTTTTACTCATTTTTCCTAGACAGTAATACATGTCTATTACACAAATATATTTTTTTAAAACGTGAAACAAAAATCGTCCATTTAAGGGTTAATTGGATTAGCATTACAGTCATACTTCAATTTCCTACTTTGCTTACTCACAATTAAATTATTTCTTGCGTCGTATTGCGACTTTTGTAACATATATTTAAGCTGTAGATATTGGGCTCGGCCCAATGAAACGACGATATCCAAAAGCTATTTTATTATACTTTTCTGCAAGATAATCTTAACACTAAAATTAGGTTCTAATATTACTAACTTCCAGAGAGACATAACTTTTGCAACCGACTGTTCAGCCCAAATGTCGAAAGACGAATGCCCCGCGTTCAGTGCTCTTTGCTAAACGTAATCAATAGTGACTGGCGTTGGATCAATACATCACTACGCCTGACGGAGACTGATGACAGTAGGCTGCACAAGTCAATTACCATACTGATATTCACAATAGATAGACAAAGAAATGTAATTATATATTAGCACGCTAACAGCTCGGCCATCTGACTTTGCGTACGTCCTCGTACGCGATCTCAAAAATTCGTTGAAATTGTACAGTCGTCAAATCTTCGTAGTAGTATTATTACGATATTACGATATGTTAATGAACTTCCTTTATCTACATCATTAATACATTCATCTCTGTTCTAATATCTTAGATGTCATTTATAACATTTTTCTATCTATCTTAAATAATTGCATGAATACAAATTTTGATTATTAGAGTTATGCACTTGCAGTAATAATAATACAATGACAATTTCTATGTCTTTAAAGTAAACATTACTCGTGTTAAAATTTTACAGTCCTCAAATCTTCATAGTAGTATTATTACGATGTTACGATATGTTAATGAACTTCCTTTATCTATATCATTAATACATTCATCTCTGTTCTAAGATACCTCTGTTATTTATAATATTTTTCTATTATTATTAAATAATTGCATGAATACGAATTTTGATTATTAAAGTTATGCACTTGCAGTAATAATAATACAATGACAATTTCTATATCTTAAAGTAAATATTACTCGTGTTAAAAATCATTTTACATTTTTTTTCAGGTCAGCATTATCCCAATAATATCAATATAATATATCCAAATATTTTAAGCAGGTGTATACAATCGTCTTCCAGTTACTAAGTTAGGGTAATCACAATCAATTATTTCAATTATGTCGATATCATTCATTTTCAATAACAAAAATTTTCCTCAAGTCAGTTTAATGCCCATCAGTTAAATTATTCAAATGGAAATTCCACCGCGTAAACTTTTTATCTACAAATGGGCGTTAATAACAGTATAAATGTTTAAAAATTGTTTTAAATTTATATCAAATTTTTTTTTAATAGATACAATATGAGGCAAGCATACGTTTTACGTATTAATGCGAGCAGGTAATTACGATTTGTATAATGTTAAACATGGCCATACCAAGGCTATATACTCGTATTACTCTTTGGATTGTGACTACCCGAACCAGCAAAACCATCTTTTACATCAGTAATTACATCTATAAATTGCCTAATGTCACGATAGACAGTACCTAACTTATCATCGGCTTTAAGAGAAAAATACATTATACTTAGTCTATGTAAGTTAGGGTAGGCCAGGAGAAAAAAGCCGGAGGAAAAAAACTCCCAGAACTCTTTTAAAAAAAAGGTCAATAGTAATAAAGGTCGAAAACAGATTTATCATACCCAGACGGTTCCGGGTCGTGTTTAAATCATCAGCTATCTTGCTGCGTGGCGCGTCTTGAACATCTGCTACTTCTTCCATTGTCCTTTTCTCCAATCAGTTACATCTCTTGCCTCATACTTGGCCGTGATCGGAGAGTGTTGCTCGAGCTCTCCACCACGTCCATCACGACCAAGCTTTTGGTCCACTAGGTCCGTAGCTCATTCTTATTCTCATCGCTCGGACCGTCTTTTGACAATCCTTCAGCCGTCACTCTAGCTCGCCGTCCGAAGAATTTAGTGGGCCATTTAGATTCACGGATCGGTCGTCATCCAAGCTCACCGCCCGAACCGTGTATCTTCACTCTTATGACTTACAACTTACAACCTTTTCAGTCGTGGTTTTCTCTCAACAGTGGCATTTGTGTATCTACCTCCAGGCGCTGATGTATCCACATTGAATCTGAAACTTATTACTGTATTAGTGTGGATTCATACTTCAAGACAAAAGACCAAGATTACATGACATGAATGATGATGAAGATAATATTGTCGCGTTATTATTAAGATGCTAATGTTGCTAGGGATCAATTAATGGTAATAAATGTACTGCGATGACTGCAAGTTCTTTGAGTTTGTTTATCTAAACTAGCGACTGAATGCGGCTACGCTCGCATGGATTTTTGTCGCTGAAATAAAGCAGTTTAAATGCAATAATAATGTATCAGAAGCAGAATCGGCGCGAAGATTGATAAGGAGAGGAGTGGGTAAAAGATGATAAAACGACGGTTGACATTTCATGGAGCGACTACACCTTCCTTCAATAAAATTTTAATTAGTTGTTACAAACATTATTATAAAAGCGATTAAGAATTATTCAATTATACCTTACTTCTTCTCATTGTCGTCATATGGGTCAATCGTCATTACCTTATTCATAAACGCTTAATAACATACTTTAGCTATTGCAAATTTTTTCATCTCAAAAGTTTTTCCTAAGAGTGAAAGAAATAAAACACTTTATAAGCCGTGTATAACTTTGCTTGTTTTTATAAGTTAGGAGAGATAGTTTAGTCACAGTTCAAAGTCATAGTTCAGAGTCATAATTCACATTCAAAATTCACAGTCATAATTCGTAGTCATAGTTGACATAGATGTACATACATACATAGGCTTTATAATATACTCGATCTTATCTTTTACCATAATATGCTCCAAAATAAGTGTGTTATATCAATAATAAAATAAACCTTTCTCAAATAATTTTTTATCATTGTTGTGATGTTATGATGAGTCAGTCAGTCGGATAGAGCGAATGTTTTGTTTGTATGTAAAATATAATATAAATATAAAACAAACGACATTTAAAAATTTCATTAACACCGTGCTCAAAAGGGACTATTTCCAATAATCCGGAGACCTTATTTATAATCCATATCCAGTGCGATGGTTTTCGATGATTAATGACTCAGTACTCTGTATTCATTTGACGTTTTAGAACGATCGCTTCATTCTATTATAGTTAACGCATAGATAACCTTAACGCGAACTATAAGGCGACAAGTGACACTAGAGATATACAAAAAAAGGCTCACGAAAGAATCAAATTGTAAGACCCATCAATCCATTCGCTAATCAAATTGTAACTCCAAAAACTGCAATATTACGACCCTTCTATTGAGCTACCACTTCGATTGAGCTCCCTTGAGCTACCTCGCACCGCGCATTCCCAATACGCATCTACGACTCCAATATGGACTCCTAAGCTACTAAACTTAACCGAGTTTATAAAATTTGCTCATCGTGTGCAATTTGATCCAAGTTGAAGGATAGGATAGCTAAAATCTCAAAATAATAAAAAAAAACTTTGGCAGAACGAAGTCTTTCCGGGCAGCTAGTTACATATAATTATATGCGGTTACTGTTCATGGATGGCGAAGTGCCCATACATAATGGAAAATGTCCCTTGTAAGCGTCCAACCCGTCGTGGCACCCCTGCGCACCTAATTTTGAATTCAAATGCAAGTAAACCATTCTTAACAATGTAATTACTTAAATCAATTTTCATTCTCAAATTTCGATTATAGTAATGTATCGATTATGTATCTCTTCACGAACGGCCTCAAGCCGTCATATCGCTTTATTAAATCATTTTTCATTGATCTTGCATAAACTATGATGCGATGGAATCTTTACTAGATTTTATCGTAAGTACTATCTAAACGTTTTTTTTATTTTGATTTGGTTGATTGATTGGTTAATTTATAATAAACGCCAATGAAAACGAGTAGGAATTTCCTAACAAATTCTGTCAAAATCCCTTGTCCGTAAGTATCCAACTATTAATATAAAAGTAAATAAAGTAAGTAAGTAATAATAAATGTTTATTCCATTTCGCTCAAAGATGCCCATACGAGGCTAGTTCATATTAATAAAATGGTAGCCATCATCATGTCCAATCCGTGTAAATAATTTTCAGTATATGGGAAAGTAACTCTCAAACTTTCCAAAGAGGCCCGTCCACCCGGGCAGCAGTCTACGACCGGTAAACAGCCAAGTAATATCACCAAGGTGTTACATACATCCACATCGCAAGGGAAAGGATGTCTGAATGACATCCTCTACTCTGAACCATCTTTAGATTGTTTTTAATCGCTAAAACATATTCAATAAAACTTGCCCCGTGATGAACCCCTCATCAACAAGAAGACAACAATCACATTTACTAAATATTAATAAACATTATGTAGGTATTCCCATCCATTCAATAATGGCTCTGAAGTCAGTTTGATACTTTGAAGTTTTCACACCACATACAATTACACACGTGATAGACACACATGCCATACATACATCATATCACACATACAGATCACCAATTTTTATATAGCTACAGGAAGGGTTATGTGGAATTCGATAAACTCGTAATAATGACGCTTCATCATGTAATAGTTTGGTGCTATATATCAGGCCCACTATGTTATATCAGTCTATAGTTTGCCTGATGCCTCAGTGAATCGCAACATCGCCACTCATCATGTCAAAACTCTTCTAGTTAAAACCTGGAACTAATCACAAATTCACAGAATTTTATTTAACTCTAATATTAATATCATGTTTAAGTGTGTGTGCCCAGATGAATTTGTATTGCAAGAACAGTGACTAAATTTTACTTGTAGGTATGTTTGTCGACAAATTTTTTTTTTTTTTTTTTTTACTAGCTGCATCGACTGCAACACACAATATATTACCTACTTAGCCGCCTATTTTCATTTACCATCCTGAAAAATCGCTTTACTCCAGAGATCTAGTCCTAATTCCTTAGTTTACTAATGAAACTAACTAAACCTAAGAGATTACTTCTCACGACAAACTCGCGAACCCAAGAAACTCACGAATTTTACTCTTTATAATATATTTTGTATTCCGATCGTATAGCGTGTCGCGTATTTGTGTATTGCACCGCTGCAACGTGCAATGCTGATAAGTTAGGAATAAGCCCGCTTTCCAAGGTGATGTGAATGTCGCATCTACCGTAAGCAAATAACAAAGTAATATTAATCGCGTACTAAAAAGATGGATCTTTATTTTACGGATTAGCCGTTCATTGTTTACGTTCAGCCTCAATGTTAAACAATCCCTTAAGAAATAAATTACAGCAGAATCCCGACCGCAGAACAGGAGTCGCATGCCTTAATAAAATCTTATCTGTAGTACCTACTTATAATAATCTGCTCATCATCATGATCCTCTCACACACTGTCACTAGTCAACGGTTTAGGTTCGTTCCGATTAGTCTGTCCGTTTCAATTATACATAATATATGTACTAATATATGTATGTGCTTAACTCTAATACAGTTTGATAATTTCATTATCATTACTAGTAACAACATCAACGGAAATAAGAAGAAATATTCTGAAGTAGCCGTCTGATACCGTTATAGGCAATAAGTTATTGTCCAACATAAACCTCAATTCAAATTCAATAAAACAGTTGTAACCTCAAACATTTCAAGTAGTCCTCTAAACTCACATACTAAAAAAAATCATAAATCTTACCAGTTTTAAGCTTCTATTTAGTTTTACCTGTCCGGTGTCTGTAATCAGATTCTAGTCAATTGACTCTCTTCTCCGTATCCAATCGATCTGAAATGTGGCGCACATTTTGGGTTATTACAACAATGTATTTTTATGGTAAAGATGTCCTGACTAGGCCCTACACTCTCAATTGGCTC
This sequence comes from Thymelicus sylvestris, assembly GCA_911387775.1. Taxonomy (NCBI): domain Eukaryota; kingdom Metazoa; phylum Arthropoda; class Insecta; order Lepidoptera; family Hesperiidae; genus Thymelicus; species Thymelicus sylvestris. The sequence continues at coordinate 13,976,798 of OU426887.1, read as the reverse complement.
CAGGAGGAGCTCCATAATGAGTAATATCACATTAAATTTCACATGCACATCCTGGTTGGCCCCAACAGTAGAACTACACAACGTTAAATACACATATAAAAGTGTGTTTTTTTTTAGCACAATTATTATTTTTACCTACTTCTAATATCCAATTCACGTCACCAGGTAAGTTTAATGTATGGAACTTAAAGTTTTGGACTCAATTATTTTCAATACAATAAAATTGAACTATTAATTTTAAGTCATGGTCTACCGCTCAATAGATATACAATGGACACTATGAAGTGGCTATGTCGGTAGATACGATCGTAAAAATATTTTTATGTTACTACCTGCACTGAATTTACTTATAAAATGTAACAAATTATTGCATAGGTTTAATGAATTCTAGTGTGACGAATTATGTGTGACGTATAAAAAACTTGTGGATACCCGGCGTTTGTAACAACACTAAAAAATTTGTACGGTAAAGTCAAAAATCGACTTTATGAATGGACTGCATCATCATGGACCATCTTCGCATATTGCCTTTCAGTTCCTAGTATATCGGTTGGATGGTTTCAGAGTCCAAAAAGGACATCACCACTATATTTCTTGTTTTACATACAGAAAAAGTTTATAAACCAAAATATCGGAGAACTCTCCAAGACTAAGCAAATTCGCACTCGAAGAGGCTCGTAATAACAGCAGAATAATTCCTCTGTCCCTTGATCTGTCTCTTTATCCCGTCATCAGTCCATCGTAATCAAGCCGAAACTGCCATACCGTTGTATTGCGTTGGGTGACCTGCAGTTCTACATGCTGAAAAGACTTACATTAAATGTGATCAAAGGAATAATACGATTATAGTGTCAGTCTAAATAGAACGGTCTAAAATAAAATTGCAGCATTATTATTCAAACATACAGACAATTTATATGGACCAACGCAATGTTGTAACACTCTACGGAATCACCACACAATATTTTCGAATATTTCAATAATAAATATAGGTACAATGAATAAATTTCCTGTGAAACAATTGGTGTTTTATTTAATCTTCAGTTTTCAATTCTCGTACATTAATTTCATTACAGCATTCGCGGGTAGTCGTTTTCAGTAGGTATTGGTGTTTTCGTTGCTGGCCCTGAAGGAACTTAACCCTCATTATGAAAATAAAAACCCTATGAATATCCACATCTTTGCAACTTAAATTTAAACATACTCGTTTACTTAATTTCCTTTCCTTAGGACAAGGATGACCATATAAGTATACCTAATGTCCTAATAATAACTTCAGTTTAGTACCCACACATTTACGATTTAAAAACGTATATTTTCTTAAAAGATTTTACAAAAAATCACTTACTGAGAAATTATAGTTATAATATACAATAATTCATAAGCCAATTCAATGAACAACATTAGTTAGATATGGAGGGTAAGTGTGAAAAATGTTTGCTAGTGATCAGTTCAAGTTAGAAAAACTGGAAGCGGCGTAAATGAATTTTTTTCTTAAGCCCATGCTTTAATATATTTCTTCTAGGTTATACGGTCAACTGTGCTCAGCAAACCCTTTACGATGTCGTAGCTACTTAATATCAGTTCTCGGGTAGACAGAGGTTGAAGCGCAAGCAGAATAAGAAAAGAGAGAAAGAGAAGAAAAAAAAAATCATCGAATCTTTTTCGTATTTCAGCACTTGTCTTGGCACGTGGCAATTAGCACGTAGCATCAAGCAGAGAAGAGAAAAAAATATATGCATATACTCACTTTCCTTGGGGCGTGGCGTTTATGTCACTTCTGAGATATTGGGCTCGGCCCAATGAAACGACGATATCCAAAAGCTATTTTATTATACTTTTCTGCAAGATAATCTTAACACTAAAATTAGGTTCTAATATTACTAACTTCCAGAGAGACATAACTTTTGCAACCGACTGTTCAGCCCAAATGTCGAAAGACGAATGCCCCGCGTTCAGTGCTCTTTGCTAAACGTAATCAATAGTGACTGGCGTTGGATCAATACATCACTACGCCTGACGGAGACTGATGACAGTAGGCTGCACAAGTCAATTACCATACTGATATTCACAATAGATAGACAAAGAAATGTAATTATATATTAGCACGCTAACAAGGGGATAATCATATGGGTTGTATAATGGATCAACATCTATAGATAGGTTAGTTGGCAAACGGCAAAGTTTTCCAAACACTAGTTCATAGGGTGTATATTTGGTTTCCGTATGTACTGTCGTATTGTAACCGAAACACCAAAAGGGTAACCATGAGGTCCAGTTTTGAGGTTCATTACCTGTTTGAATCCGCAAAAACGACATCAGAGATTTGTGACTGTTTTCTAATGCTCCAATCGACTGATGATGGTATGCAGTTGAACTTACCTGTTGTATATTGAGTACGCGGCACACCTCCTTCATGATATTCGACACGAATTCCGTACCTCGGTCGGATATTATTTGTCGTGGAATTCCATACCGCAGAATAAAGTTGTTCACAAATGCTGATGCCACTGAAACTGTATCCTTATTTCTAAGTGGATATGCTTCCACATACTTACTTAAATCACACTGAAGCGTGAGAATATATGTATTATTATCACTATCCTTACTTAAGGGCCCTACTAAATCTAAATAAATCCTATCAAAAGAGGAATGTCCCGTATCTGTGATACTCATGGGTTCCTTAATATACTTATTAAAGTGTTTATGACGTAAACACTTATCACATCGACCTACATAGGTAGCGACGTCCTTAGCTAGTCCTGGCCAAAAAAATCTTTTCTTTATATTATTAATCATGCGCCTTATGCCTGCGTGACCGCTGGTTGGCAGCAAATGATAGTCATTTAAAATTATACGTTTTGTCTCCTGACTTGTTATCCGTTGGACACCATTTAAAATAAATAACCGCGGTCCGGACCAATTTGGTGTCTCATTAATCGTACGAGTTAACTCTATAATTAATTGTTTATTATCTTTATTTTGGATAACATAGAGACGATCTATATTTCTCTCATTACAAAAATAACCTAACTCCCTCACAAAGGCAGCTCGTGCGCAATATGATCGGAAAGAAGGATTTACATAAATAGTTGAATTTGAGGAAATATAAAAAATAGCATAGAATTGTCATTATTATTCATAAACTTTTTCCATTCTTCTTCATTCACGAACCATAATTCAGTACAATCCTGTGGTTGTTTAAGAGTTCCCACGACTTTTGGGTGATCAGTCCAATCGTTAGTGGTTGCCTTATCGAACACAGGGTTGTCAGAATTCTCTTGCATGCTTCTTTCGTTCAACTTTTTTCTTTGTGCTCTAGTAAGTACAGAAATAATATGTTCATTCATCTCTTTCAAATCTTCACTCGTTATTTGGATGCGTGACAATGCATCTGCAGCTGCGTTGTCCGCTCCTCTTACATACTCTATTACAAATTTATATTCCTCGAGCAGTAACCTGTACTTAGTTAAGCGACTTGACGGATTAGTCATGTTGAATAAATATACGAGAGGCTTATGGTCAGTTTCTATAATGAATTCACGTCCAAATATATAAGGTCGAAAATACTTTACTGCCCATACTATCGAGAGTAATTCCTTTTCGATAGTAGGGTAATTTCTTTCGGCTTTATTCAATGTACGACTGGCAATTCATTAGTTTCTTTTAATTTTAATTCTAAGGTAGTCTGAGTTCTGCGAGCATACGGTAATTTTACTAAATTATCTCTAATATATTTAATTTTCTCAAAGATTACTTTTAAGTCATGATCCATCTATGTATTTAATTAAAATTAAAAATCACAATGTCATTATGAAGTAGGCTAAGAAAATACCCTTGTTTATTAAATTACATTACATAAATCAATTGAATTTATGACATCATTATTATTAGAATTTGAATTTATGAGATTATAATTATTATGAAAAAAAAAGAATCATTATACCAGGATTTTAAAATTATTCTTTAAACTAGTCGATCGGGCACTGGTCCAGTCGGCTCCTGGCGAGAGTCGGGGCGGCGCTCGTAGAATACCCGATGTCCTGGTCTCGGTGCTCTCAAGAAGGATCGGCGCAGGCTCTCCCGCAGAAGTTCATTGTGCATCCAATTGACGTGGCATTTCTTGTAGAGTTTATATATGATGAACAGTCCGGCGATGCCCAAAAGTGTACAAATGATGATCAGTATTATACTGATTCCCGAAAGATGCTGCTGAATGAGGTCCACCGTCGCTGAATTTGAACCCCCTTGCGTGTTTTGGTTTATAAACACATCTTCTTTTTGTACTGTTGATCTACACATTATGTATTGTCCGACGATTACCTATCTACTTAGACTTTTCTTTTGATATACTAGACGCGCACCGCTCGCGACGCGACCGAACTCGGGCCGACCGCTGGCAAAGGGTCGCCATGTAATGTGAGGAGTTCGGATAAAAGAAACGACCGTTGCTTGCCAATTGTTGTTTAATACTAATACTATACAAGTACTTCATAACAATTAATATTACGTACATCACAATTGGTCAACAACGACGACAGGTAAATATATATCTTTCGTAAATATCTATTAATCTTCATAAATCTTCACGCATGTGGTCCGACTTCTTGTCCTCCTGGGGGCTACATGATGGTCTTTTTGCCGTATATGAGTGCGCTGCTATATCTCCGACTTCGGCTACATGGCTATAATGCTTTCTTGCTCAAGTACCCAATTGCTCGTTCGTGTGCTGGGCCCTGGTTACACTGCTGTTGAAGCGGTATGTCGTTTATATTATTTTCTGGCTCTGCATGATGTTTGACATGGCGTACGTGTCCCGTGACTCCAGTAGCATGCCGATAGCTGCACCTTACAGTAACAAAAATATTTTCATGTATCTAATAACAAATACTACACTATGCATCACTTCTGTTTTGTGACTTTGATTTATATAAGAAATGTTTTTACATTTCTTATATAAATCGAAGTCACAAAAAAAGTTATTTATAATATGAAAAACGATAAAATATCTAAGAAAACATTAGGCGCTCCACCCACTGCACCGCGCCCCGTCGCGGTGCGCGGGATGGCAGATTTTACCATTGTATGCAAGTATCTCAATTTATATAGAAATCACGCCTAGCACAACACACTGCCGACGCGGAAACGCGCGGGAAGGCGTTCGTCGTACTACACTATCCAACACTTCTGTTTTGTGACTTTGATTTATCTAAGAAATGTAAAAGTATTAAAAACATATTTCTTACAGAAACAAATGTTGACAATATCTATCAAAAAGTAAATACATAAGCCGTAGCAAGATTAGACACAATAATACAAAGCATGAGTAATAATGAATGGTGTAGTGTTAATGAGGTTACTAAGAGCATTTATTCCTTACTAATCCCTGCATAATCTACAAAATCAGAAGTAAAATATATTTGTAAATATGATGTTATGAACAGCTACGTACCTTTATGCTATGGTTTTTAGTGATTAATAGTTTACTTTCTATTCATGCTTAAAATGATACAATTTCTAGTTACATATCTTTTGAGAATTAACCGACCCTACCCTACCTTGTATTGACCTGAGCTACCCTCCCGTGCACTGAGCAGTAAAATTTTTATTGCAGAAAATACCGGAGCTATAAAAACCTCTGGACATGTTCTTGAAAAGGGTCCAAAAAGAAGAAATTGTGCGCAATGCTACCTGTGCTGTCGTAGGTTTACCTGATAAGGTATTAGAAATAAAACACAAAATGGCTTTCAGTGATACTACACGACCCGCGCACTTGACGGCCGGATGGCGACTGCCACGAGTGCGGGTAGTGCAGATACTCTTTTATTATTATGTATCTCACATCACAAAATTTTAATTTTGTAATTTGTCCACTGATAAACAATTGATAAGTTTAGCTTTGATTAGAATATAATTTGTTCGAACAAAGTACACAACTTATTTCTAACATTTGTAACATTTTATATTTCCAAAGATTACCTTTTTTGTCCAGTTGAATCACTATTTTTACAAAATACAAAGAATAAGTTATTACTATAAGGATTTATAACATTTTCTTATATGATTTATTCCTATTTAGTCTATTTTATTCTTAATATACGGTCCTCTCTGCTTTCCCTTGTTTTTCCTTTTTTTTTATTATTTTTTTTTTTCCTAACGTAACTGGTTCGCTATGTGTTATCGTTGTGGAGAAGAACCAGTTGAAGAAACTCCATAACAACACTTTTTATTAGGTACAAAATATTTGATTATTTTGTATGCTTTTTAGCACCTGACCCAGTACATCGTCGCAGCACGGCTGGACCAAAGGGTATATTTCACACTGGAAGTGACCTGCAACAAAACACAACGAGAGCATTTCTCCAAACTTGGTGTTGACCTGGCCTTTAATGTAGTTTCGCTATCAAGTTCTGGTCAGGAAATTCAAACAGACCTGTCAAACAGGGTATATCAAAGAAGTAAATAAATTCATCCAGACTAACGTTTGATTGACTGTGGCGTATTTAATTTAAAATTATTGCGTCAATGAATAACTAAAGTTAATTTATAACCATATCATTGACTAATTGTAAGTAATTTAGTCTATCGACAAAGCAATATTCACATTCTATAGGCAGAGTATGACTTTGAACTCATTTTTATACTTTTACCTTGCTTGTAATACACGTAAAGAAACTTCCTTGAGCTTGTGCGAGTATCATCAAGCGCTACGATCTCGTCTCTTGCTCGAGCGTCTACCACCAATGCGTACGTGGAGTGTTGAAACACCAACGCTCCTGAGCGTCGTGTTATGTCAAGTAGAAGCCCAGCGGCCTCATTTTCTTCGTTATTATCCAAATTCCCCTTTTTCCTTTTCTTACTTTTTTGCGGTGTTACACATGGGGATGTTAATATGATTATAATTTTCTGAAACTCGTATTTCACACTTGAAATTCATTTTTGTGATTCTTGAAACTTAGAACGATTGATATCATTTTTTTCCATTAAAATTATTACTTTATTACTTTCAATGCAATTACATATCAAGTACTGGCGCTGTGCTTACACGGCTTATGTTGTGCAGCACGGCTTATGCTGAGTCTGGGCCTGTTCGGTGGCCACGCAACACGCTGCAGCACTGACACTCATACAATATATCTCGTGTTACTTATTAATATTTATTTTTGTTATCTCTTTTTCTTTCTTATAACAATTTTTTTTTTGTGTTGCAATTGGTACCTTGGAATATATGTATTTTCATTTCATTGTATTTTCATTTCATTGCATTTTGATTTCATTTCATTTTCATTTCAAGTAAGGATTTTATTAGTTACTCAAAGTATCTTTGTACTTGTAATTGATTAATTAATATTTTTTGTTCATTGGAACAATTAAATAGTAGGTCCTGTACATTTCGGTGATAACTGTTTTATCACTTATTCAAACATGATTGTTTTTAATTATTATTGAATTTTCAATATTCAGTGAGCAGATCTAGTCCACAACAACAAATGTTGTGATTCCATTTAGCAGGAATTCAGGCTCATACTAAGTTAATTCAGGCATATTACGAGGATATGTAATAAAATAAAGCGATAATGTGCAAATATATAGGTATTTACTTAGACAGCCGTACAGTGATATCGGTTTGTCACTGATCATTCGGAGCGGTCGTTAGAGGTGCGCGTGTGAATACCTTTAATAACAACTTCGCACACAAATACATTAAAACGAATAGATTCGTTATTATTAAAACATGAATATAGGTTTTTTAACCATAGGAATCATTGAATGGTTTTCTACTAATTTATGCATTTTGTTTACATATCCTCCCATTAATAGCCATATCCTCATATTTGTTGACCAGCACGGGTAATTGGAATAAAAGTTGATAGTTTCAATATTTATCAAAACGTTCTTTCAATATTATAAATCTTTTGTTATTGGTCAGTACTTAATTGACGTTTTCGTGACTATGTCCATATTTTGTTTTCGATATCCTTATTGATATCTTTAGTATTGGTCAATAGTGTAAGTACTCAACTGACATATTACGGTGAACATTACCTCCCACGGTTTAGTGTTACATTGATTTCGAAAGCGGTTCGATACCACAATAGATATCTTGTATTATTGGTCAGTATTTATCTGACTTTCGATACCATAACAGATACCTTTTATTATTTTTCAGTACTCGACTGATTTTCGATACCATAACAGATATATATTTTTATTTTTTATTTGTCAGTACTTGACTGATTTCCGATACCATAACAGATATAATTTTGTTTTATTTGTCAGTACTTGACTGATTTCCGATACCATTTTTCAGTACTTGACTGATTTTCGATACCATAACAGATATCTTTTATTATTTGTCAGTACTTGACAAATTTTCGATACCATAACATATATCTTTTATTCTTTGTCAGTACTTGACTGATTTTAGATACCATAACAGATATCTTTTATTATTTGTCAGTACTTCACTGATTTGACTTGATCGATACCATAAATACCATTTATTAATGGTCTATATTTGACTCAGTAAGTATTTTATGCTTCAACCTTTGCATTTCTAGTACGACATTTAAGTGAACATTTTGCAGCAAAATATTTGGTTACTGATAATATGATTATTGGTTCCCATGTCTACTACATTTAGTCGTCGTTTGATCTCGTTCCAATTTTATATAGGTAAGTGAAAGTTAGTTTTCCTTTTTTAATGCCTTTCATTACTTAACGGTTTAACTGTTTGTTCGAGTTTGCTTCGTTCATTATTAGTTCAGTTTCTCAATTCATCACGATATTATTCAACAGATGCAAAACTAAGCTTATAGGTTGCATTCTAGTACAAACCAGGTAGAATCGGTATTATACCGGCCAATGAAGGAATGTTCTAAATTATTTTGTTAAAATAATTTTTACTTTTTCCGTATTTGACCTTAAGAGTATAATCCATTTAAAACATAAATTTATTTACAATCTTGATTTTAGTTAGGAACAATATTACCCGGAATGAACTACTTACTTCAACTTATGCAAATCGTGTAACCAACGTATGTGGTGTATATATTTTTTCAAAAATACAAATAATTCGATTGCTTTACACTTATTCTCGACTGCAAAATTTCATCGAAATCTTTAGAGAATTTTTCGAGATACTGATTAGGTACTGTTTTAGCAAAGAATACGTAAGATCGTTTCCGTCACGATTTGGAAACAGTAATAATTCAGTCCCTTCGATATTTTAGATTATTACAATTGTCAAAATATTTTCAAAATGAGATAGGCGATATGCAAAATTGCTCGCTTATTTAGTGAAATGTCTCATCAATAGAATCTGAAACACGTTTCGATACGATGTAAATAAGCAAATACTTATTAGTTATCATTATCATATTTTGTATCTCAGAAAAGTAGGGTAATATTGGGGCTTCTGCATCACTCACCTGTCGGTTCGTGATGCAGGAGCCCCAATATTACAGACGCTACATGTGTGATGCAGAAGCCCCAATATTATAGACGCTCGGTTTGTGATGCAAGAGCCCCAATATTACAGACGCTAGGTTCGCGATGCAGTTCGTTTAACTCCTAATCATCCGCTCTTGATTCCATTCTCTTTCAAACAATTATTTATATAATCTGACCCTTTCACGGCGTTCAAATAAAAACACTGAGGATAATGTAATGCGTGCTGCATCCATGGATCATCGTAAATCTCCCAATCTTCAATAACACCTCCACAGGAAAAACATGCAACTCTATCATTTATGCTATTGCCAGAATAAAAGAATCCCGCATCAGCCATTTCATTCACCACTGCTTTTCTTAAACCAGTCGTTGCCCAATAATGGTTAAATGAAAATAAGCGTGTTTTATATGCATCATAAATGCTATATCGAGGTCTGTATTCATTTTGAGACATGTTCCTCATTCTTTGCGGAGGTGTGATCTGTCTGGTTACAACAGTTTAATGAAGCTGCAAGGCTAGCGCTTAACCTTATAAACATTTTAAAAAGTTTCTGGGATCTTTCCTTTGAAATAAAATAAAGAAACAATATTTCAAATGTTATTATCAGAGCACCATTTATTTAAACAAAAAACATTTTTCAAAGCACATATTGAGTCATGATTAATACAACTATACAAATCTTTAGAATCTTTATATCGATCATACAGATTTAGCAAACTAGGACAACCTTTATCTTCTAAATTAATTATATCATCATTTTCTAAATTATAATTGGGTTTTGTACTTCTATATTAGTTCACATGTAGTACACACATTAGTGTCGCCATCTTCACTGAATTTGAGATTTCTCAGTTTTTTTTTTTTTTTTTTGGTTACCCTCTTTATTCTTCGATCGCTTACCTTCATTTCACGCTTCAGTGCTCCGCCACTTCGCACACGTATTACCAAAGTGTGACGCGCATTAATAAGTGTAAATAAAAAGGGGCAAGCGTACGCGCTCTGACACGGACGACTATGAGTATATTGCTAAGAAAGTTAAAAAACTCAACCAAAGATTAATGCGCGCACGACACAAGAGTCGACGACGAACTCCATCATCTTCATCAGGATCGGATTCATCATCATCCTCATCGAGCTCGAGGTCACCTTCACCTCGACCGAGGTCACGCGCGCAGCCCTCACCTACCGCGATGATGAGGGATGCGTTACAAATTGAAGGTTGGTTCAGTATTCGTACCTACCTACATTACATTTTATTCGTTGAAGAATAATAATGCGAATAACCTATAGGGTTATTACTTTATTATTAGACGAAAATTAAGTACCTACATACATATCTTCTATCCATTTCGCGCCTTCATAGCGAAAAATTGTTCGTTGAAGAATAATAATGCGGGTAGCCTATAGGGTTATCACTTCATTATTAGACGAATATAACACATAAAAATTAAAATATTTCACATATTCTTAGCAAAAATTGTTCGTTGAAGAATAACAATGCGAGTAACTTATAGGGTTACTACTTTGTTATTAGACGAATATGAGTAGGTAGTACCTATAATACACATTCATGGGAAATTTTTGCTATCCCAGACACACCAGGCCGCACAAGTAAGGGCGCTGCGCCCGTACCATCTACCAGCGCAGCCGGTGATTTTTTGCCGTCCACCAGTGCAACCGACAAGCCCACTACGTCTACCAACGTACCCGATGAGCCTACTCCATCGAACGACGCGGCCACTGTTCCTCAGCCAACAGTAAGTGATGTTCTAAATGAAGATCTCCTAAAAATATTGGGAGATGACCCGTCGCAAAAGAAATTGTTTGGCAAAGATATACAACCGGATCTTGCAATTCGGTTGCAACATATAGCTACATTCGGATTAGAAAAGGATGTTCGCAAGGGCCTATTAGACAAATATTTGCCCCCGGCAAACTGCCCACTTATAGATGCTCCGGCTCTAAATCCAGAAGTTAAAGCCGCTATACCTGAACCGATCTATAAAAGGGACAAGGCCATTGAACAAAAACAGAAACAACTATCTAGTGTGGCATCCTGCTTAGCAGAAGCAATAACTGCCCTCATGGTAGAATCAAAAGATACTGTGATAATAAAGTTGTTAATGGACGCTAGCAAGTTACTATGCGACGCACAGTATTCGGACTCCTTGACGCGAAGAAATTTTGTTTTAAACAACTTAAAGAGGGAGTTAAAAGATCAACTCCAAGCCACTAAAATAGACAAACTGCTTTTCAGTGAAGAACTGTCTGATACACTTAAAGCTGCGAAGGCGATTTCTAAATCAAGTGCCGACATGAAGCTCACCACTAACTCAAAAAATCTCCCCAAAAAATCGTTGAAACCCACAAAAAACTGGAGAGCTCCTCCCCCAAACCAAGGCAGGCCAAAGGGGACTCAGAGGACCAAGGAACCTGCCTACAAGAATCGCCACGAGAACTCCTCGAAGCAGTCGTCGCATCCAACACCAACTCGCAGTCGCCGCCGCTAGATACGGTAAAATACGCTGGCAGATTATATTACTTCCATAAGCAATGGTCACTTATAACCCAGGATAATAATATTTTATCATGGATTGAAGGTTACCAAATTCCATTTTCTCGACACGTGACCCAAGCTATTAGCCCCATAGAAAAACATCACTCACCTACTGAACGAGCTCAATTTGAAAGTTCTATTAATGAACTGTTAACCATAGGGGCTGTATCTGAATGTGAACCCTGTGGAGGTCAATTTATATCGCCAATATTTTTGGTCCCTAAGCCAAATGGTAAATCGAGATTTATATTAAACTTAAAAAAATTAAATACATATATTGATACAAAACATTTTAAACTTGAAGATCTGCGTACAGCTTTAAAACTTGTTTCAAAGGGTTGCTTCATGAGCACAATTGATCTGAAGGATGCATATTTCTTGATTCCTATACATAATGACTTCAAAAAATATCTCCGCTTTCAATTTGGTGGTAAATTATACCAATTTAACGTTTTACCATTTGGCTTAAATACAGCGCCCTCTGTTTTCACAAAAATCATGAAACCAGTGGTTAGTTTATTGCGATCTTGTGGAAATTTGTCAACAATTTATTTAGACGATACCTTATTGATTTCCAAATCCTATGAATCATGCTTGCAAAACATAGCTGATACCATTAACCTCTTACAGGCGTTAGGCTTTATTATTAACACCGAAAAGAGTATACTGATTCCCAGCACGAGATGTCAATTTTTAGGCTTTATTATTGATACAAATAAATATTACGTAACCTTACCTAAGGACAAAATCTTGAAAATTAAAACTGAAATAAATAATTTTCGCAATATTAATCGCTGTAAAGTCAGAGAGCTAGCTCGTCTAGCAGGCTTGCTTACTTCCGCTTGTCCAGCCGTAGAATATGGTTGGCTTTACACTAAAGAGCTTGAACGTTGTAAATACTTAAATTTAATTAAGGACGATAACTATGATAAATATCTGACCATATCGCCATCAGTATTACCTGATCTCGAATGGTGGGCTCACGCAATGTATCATCCTGTATGTAGGATCAAACAAAACAAGTTTAGTTTAGAAATATATAGTGATGCCTCAACTACGGGATGGGGTGCTGCTTGTGGTGACGAACGGGCAAGCGGGATATGGACAGAGAACGAACGCTCACGGCACATTAATTACCTAGAAATTCTTGCTGCCTATTTTGGACTAAAAATATTTGCTAAATCTTATCAAGACTGCCAAATTCTTTTGAGAATAGATAACACTACGGCTATCTCCTACGTAAACCGTATGGGAGGCATCCAATTTCCCCATCTTACTAACATAACCCGAGAATTGTGGCAGTGGTGTGAAAAAAGGAATATAGTAGTATTTGCATCATATATAAGTTCAAATGATAATGTCGTCGCAGACGCAGAATCGCGGCGAGTTCATCCGGACATTGAGTGGGAATTGTCAAATCAGGCATACCAAAAAATTTTAAAACAATTTGGGGTTCCCGATATTGATTTATTTGCCAGCAGAGTAAATAAAAAGTGTCCAAAATATATCTCTTGGCATAGAGACCCAGATGCATACGTTACAGACGCGTTTACGGTCTCGTGGTCCGATTTTTATTTCTATAGCTTTCCACCATTCGCCATAATTCTAAAATGTTTGCGAAAAATTATTGACGACAATGCGAAGGGTATTATGGTTGTACCTTTATGGCCTACACAGCCTTGGTACCCATTATTTAAGAGTCTTCTGATATCAGAACCCCTTATATTTCAGCCTTCAAAAAACCTAATTGTTTCTCATTCCAGCAATCGAAACATACACCAGAAAATTACCCTGGTTGCCGGAATATTATCAGCTTGTCGCTCCTGAGAAGAAACGTACCATCGTCATCAATACATATTATGTTGGCTTCACTTTCAGATAGTTCCCTAAAACAATATGACAGTTGTCTTAAGAAATGGTTTCTATTCTGTATTAAAAATAATATAGATTTATATGAAAACTCCACTTCCACCGTTATACAATTTTTAACGCAATTGTACGAATCAGGTGCACAGTATGGAACTATAAACAGCTGTAGATCAGCGCTCTCGTTGATTCTTGGCCAGGATATAGGCAACGATTATTGTATAAAACGTTTCTTCAAAGGTATCTTCAGACTCCGTCCTCCGCTACCCAAATACAATACAACTTGGGATGTATCAAACGTTCTGAACCACCTTGCTTCATGGTATCCCAATAATTCTTTAGATTTAGATAAATTAACGAAGAAATTAGCTACTCTATTGGCCTTAACGACTGCTCATAGAGTGCAAACGCTCTCCAAGATAAATATTAACAACATAGAACCATTTCCCAATGAAATTAGGATCAAAATTCCAGATTTAATTAAGACCTCTCGTCCTGGTTCGGCACAACCTGAGCTCGTCCTGCCTTTCTTTCGAGAAAGGCCGGAAATCTGTCCTGCTATAACATTGATTTGCTATGTTGAGCTAACTAAAGATTTACGTAAAAGCGAAAATCTTTTTATAAGTTTTAAAAAACCATATAAATCAGTAGGCGCGCAGTCGATAAGTCGGTGGATTAAGTCCACTTTAGGTACCTGTGGAATTGACGTGAATATTTTCACTGCACACAGTACAAGACACGCATCTACTTCCAAGGCCCATAAGATGGGTGTAAATTTAGACCTTATTAGGAAAACAGCGGGTTGGAGTAATTATAAAACATTTGGTAGATTTTACAATAGAAATATATCCGAGGTCGTCAATGATGATGATGCCTTTGCAAGAAATGTTCTGTTATATGATTAAACATTATAATTAATACTCATCATTTATTCGATTAATTTTTTTGCATAAATGTATATGCTTAATCTACTGGTTAAAGATAATTGATTTCTGATTAAACAGAATGTCGTGAATTAGCATAGTTGATATTTTTTTTCTCAACATACCTACTCTCAACATCTACATGTGAACTAATATAGAAGTACAAAACCCAATTATAATTAGTGATTAAACGAACTTACCTTAAGTGAAGTTCTATCATAATTATATGAGGGTTTTGTACGAATATATTAGAACCCACCCTCCCGAATTTCCTTTCGCCCCATGCAAACAAAAAATATCAAACATGATGTGACAGATACTCTAAACTAAATGAAGGTAAGCGATCGAAGAATAAAGAGGGTAACCAAAAAAAAAAAAAAAACTGAGAAATCTCAAATTCAGTGAAGATGGCGACACTAATGTGTGTACTACATGTGAACTAATATATTCGTACAAAACCCTCATATAATTATGATAGAACTTCACTTAAGGTAAGTTCGTTTAATCACTAAATATACTTTAACCATAAAACTTTTTCTAAACCTTTGACGTAAACACGTTTATCCCGTATGTTATCTGCAATCAAATTCCGATAACTTGAATAAGGTACATCTCCCTCACACCAATATATCTTTCTATTACGTTCTATCCAATTCACTTGCTTTCTTTCCTTTACAGTCAATTCGTAAAATGGAAATGGTGGTTTAATCAAAAGTCGCTGTATTTTATTATTACACAATATTGCAATTTCTTTAACTATGAATTGATTTTCTTCTGTTTTAAATCCTTGGACATCTACGATCGCAGTCATGTCAACTTGCGTACTATGTTACTTAAAGGTTTATATTCCACAAGTTGATCGTTAATGATTAAACAATATCCAGTTGTCTTCTCTGGTATTGCCGCTGTACATTCAATCTCCAGCCGAACATCTACAGGTCCTGTTTTTAAACTATCGTTTTGTCTTGAACAATCTATCACAAATAGTGGCGCCTTCTCCTTAAAGCTATTTAAATCAAGCAACGGGTCTGCGGGACAGTTGTAGTACGACTGACGAAATTTCACGTACATTTCGTATAATATATTATATTTGTTTTCGGAAAACTTCAAACTTAATGGCTCGTATGGATAATATTGTGAATTTAAAAACAATGTCACATTTCTCACTCCACAATGATCAAATACTGAACTGTCTTTCATTTTTTGATTTTTTCTGTTTGTTTGTAAACAAAAAATTACATATCGAGGTTTTTCTAATTGTGATGCAGTCTTAACAGACCAGGAATGCTTTGTTGCTGTAGGAAGTAAAGGATATTCATATAAATCCCAATTTCTAAATGCCATCTGTATAGGTTTATCTCTTTCTAAATGTTTAAGAAGTTTCAGTCGCTCACGATCTGATACTTTCACGTGTGGTACTCGCCATTGTATCCTTTGTATGTCTATTTGAAAATTTGCAACATCTTCAGTTCCTATAATACTATTTAAGTTAGAATTACTTCTGTTCAGTATAAGCTCATGTTTACAATTTATCACAATTTTAGTGTAATCTTCTGCAAACCCTAAAATCTTATTTAAAGGTACAGTAGCACTAAAATTACCGCTTTCGCTTTTAAATCCGTCTATATCCCAACCCCACAAAGCTGAAACTTTATTTTCTCCATCATTCATTGAAATGTATGATTTCATTGTGGTCGTTATACCTGCATTTTTAATACGATCTATTTCGATTCCATTTATCTCATACCTAATGTCTTGAAACAAAAACATAATAGGGTTATTACTGAACGAAACAGGTTTTTTAATCTGGTTTCCATCTTTGCCTAGGAGCTTTGCTTGACCTTCGATGTAAATTGAACTGGCTGATGGTAATACGTATATGTCTTGCTGGTGGATGGGAATTCTGATTTCATCGTTTTCTCTAAAGCTGTTATTATATGGATTATAAGAATGGACTTCATAACTTTCAATAGAAGTATCGAAGGTTGGTAACTCATTAATCTGTAGTATATTCATACTTTAAATCCTAAGGCCTTTAGAAAATCTTTATTCTTTTTACTCAAGTTCTTAACTTTTTTCTTACGTCTATGCACCTTAGAGAGTATAGAAGTAATAGGATGCTTTAAGTAGACAGCAGGGTTTTTATAGTGCAATATCATTTTACTTCCCTCAAATGAAGTCGAATTTCAATATATTGTTCTTTGAAATTAATACTGCAGCCAAATTGATCTATAACTTTAATAGTTATAGACGAAATGTTTTTTTTATTCACTGGAAAGTAAATAACGTTTTGCGGTATTTCTACGTATTGATAATCTGCAGCAGTTTTAGATACAAATTCGTGAATAATATGCGTAGGTAATCCGTTGCAATATGAACCATATATGAGATCACATTCGATTCTGATCACAGGTGGAAACTTGCTATCAACATGAGAATATTTTGATGTTGAGTTTATTACTGAAAAATATAGCAAACCGCACTCGTATTGACCAGATAAACTCAGAGGTGGTTGAAAGTAGGAATCCAATTCTGACTTATTTCCTGAGATGGTAACTGTTATAGACATGCTTGCATACTGAACACTTTATGAAGATCTTGTTTATTTTATGTCTTGCCGGCGCCAAAAACTCTCCAAAAAAATTAAACAAAGATGTCCACAATTAAAAGGGTGGTTACGTTGTATGTTATCATAATTATAGTGTACTTTAGGACCTAAATATTTTATGAATTCCAATGGAGGTTTAAGATTTCCATAGCTGTCAAAATATTCAACATAATGATTATATTTTGCATAGGCTACCCAATGAGATCCAGGATTTGCCGAAATATCTAAATTTATAACTCCACATTCTTTTTTAAAAGGGTGTATTGGGAGCTCATCTCTCATAAAGACACCTCGAAAATAGGGAATATTTTTTCCATACTTTAAAATGTCAATGTTAGTTAAGGCGCGTTTGGGTAGCCTACGTTCTAGTTTTTTTCCTTTGATACAAAAATGCCAAATCCATTTTTATGTGGTTTAAGATGTAACCCATTTCCTATACAAAGAGCTTCCATTTTTTCATTATGTCTCTTCAATTCAGAAAATTGTTTTTTAGCCATTTTGATTTCATTTATAGTTTTAAGTATACCAGCTGCACCACCTGCTAAGGCTCCCGCAGCTGATAATCCAGCAAAAATCGGAATCAAAGGTAATACCCCACCAGTTTTTGGTATAGGAATAATACGAGGAACTTTTATAGATGAATTATCAACTAGTTCTCTAGCAGCAGCTATAGCTAGTTCAATCGCTGCTTTCTTACATTTTGGTTTTAATTTTTGTACACGTCTTTTCGTTTTTGTAATGATATTTTTTAGGTTATTTTTAAAACCGCTGCTCGACTTTCTCGAAGACATTTTATTACTGTTGCCGTTTTTTAGACCAGCCCCAGTTTTAATTTTTGATAGCATAGCTTTGCTTACTATCTTCGCTGCCAATTTTTCTCCTACACTTGCATCGGGAGCAATCTCTCGTTTTTTTGCCATTTTTAACAAAACTAAATCCGCCTTATGTCGATCCTTTAAGTTTGAAGATTTGTGATAGGCAATGTCGTGTTCTTTACAATATTCGTCTAATTTGTTTATACCTTTGACTCCACGTGATAGTTTTTTGATTAAATTTGTGCCAGGGCCACAATAATTGTATCCTGGTAAATGTAATTCAAATGGTAAATTATTAATCAACCAATTGAGAAGACTACTCTCGCCAATGCACATCATAAGACTGTTTAATCGCGCGTGGAATATTTATTAAATATGCAATTTTCCTTTTTTGTTCTTATCAAGTCTGTTACAATATATTTGACTTATCGATCCAACTGTTTTCATTAGAAGGCAAACCTAGCCATTTTACTAAAACTTTATTTCCTTTCCTTCTTAAAACTTTTTCGACTAAATATATGTTTGGATTTTTTGTCTTTTGCAGCTCTTGTGCATAAAATCCTCCTAAAATGGGATCACCTCTAATTGTATCTTCTATTAAGTAAGTGGTAGGAGTTGTGTTCTGTAATTTTCGAATTTTAAATATTTCTGTCGACCAGTTTGGAGTATATCCTTTTTCAAATGTACCTTTGTATTTGCTTATACGCACATAATCACCCACTTTAAATTTACGTTTTACATTATCTTTTTTTCCCAATGTTAGATATCTTTGTAGTATTCGTTTTTTACTTTTATTATTAACATTTGCCGGAGTTTCACCAATAGTCCGATGGTAAGTGTGATTGTATTCATAAATAATATTATTGAGGGTATCACCTACCCACTTATAATTACCCTTTAAACTAAATGCTTTGTACAATTTAGATTTCAAAGTTCGAATAAATCGCTCAACTATGGAAGCCTTCTTTGTTGAAAAGGTTGAGTAGTGATTAATATTATAAGAATTCATAATTTTTTTAAACTTATCGTTATAAAATTCTGTTCCATTATCGGTTTGAAGGTTTTTGGGCACACGTGTTTTTAGCAGTTTCACAAAACTATTACATACGTCCTCTTTACTTTTAGTCTTAATAGGAAAAGTCCAAGCGTATTTCGAAAATGTATCAATAACGGCAAGAATAAATCTGAAGTTTTTGTTTTCCTTAGAAACTGATTGCATATCAATTAAGTCTGCTTGCCATAGATCATCTATATCTTTCATAATTACATTTCTACGTGGAAAATTCACCCTAGCATTTCTATGAACTTCATTTACTACATCGGCTTTACTCATGTTCAAATATAATGTATTTTATTTTACTATTATTTAAAAGGATTCATTTAAATAAATATAAACTATTTTTTTAGTAACTTGCAACATGAATAACTTTGCTAATACTGAATAAAAGGTAATGATAATTAGTATTTATTCCTTAATAATGTTAGCTTCTTTTAATTCTTCAATGATCGATAAAATTTCATTATCATGATTTGTATTGCCAGCATCTCTTGAAGCTATTAATAGTTTTAATCTTTCAACTAACTCATTTGGATCGTCCCAATATACCATATCAGTATTGATTTTATATTTCTTAAGCTTAGGCAAATTACCTCCAAGCTTTTCTTTGATATTTTTATATTTGATCGAGGTCTCGGAAAATAATGGCTTGATTATTTGTCGATATTTAATTCCCTTATCACCTCTTATTTGACCTCTAGGGTTAAAATCTCTCTTATGAGCGTTAGTATGATATAGAATATCTTTGTATACAAGTTTATCAGCGCTTGACACTAACTTCAAATCAGGTTTTTTTCTAAGTAGAAGTTCTCTTAGCCCGCTAGTTAAATTGTAAGATTTGTCTCCAATTTTTACTAAAAATACATTTTCGTTATCTAAACTGTCAATTTTAGAAAATGTAACTTCTGAGTTACCCATCATATAAGTTTTATTTTCTTTTCTTATCCCAAATGGTATATTTAAAGTATCGTCGTAAATATCACAGATATCATCCCTGTCCAATGAAACTTCTAAATTGTCTTTAATTTCATTTTTGGGGGATTCTACAGAACTCATGTCAGCATCGTAAAAATTTTGAATTTCTGATTCAAATGTATCAGTACTCGCGCATGATTGCATCGATAAATTATGGTCTTGATTTTGTTTTTGATTATTTACCATGATATTAAGAGGCTTCGTAACAGGTTTTAACATTTTATCTAGAGATAAGTTCAGTTCATGTTCATTATTTTTCATTTTTTTTATTTTATTCTTTATGGAGTCAACAGACTTCATTAATTCCATTTTAATTTGCTTTTCCATATTCTTTTACATTACTTTATTCTATCAAGGCTACAGTAACACTAAATATTTTTATTAAAAAAATCGTTTATAATACTTTACTCGAGGTGAAAAAAAATATCAAAATTCTTTCTATACCTACCATTGCTTAATGATGAGTCTTTGTTAATACAAACAAAATTATATGGCTTACTCCAAACTGTATTACAAATATTTTTGAATTGTTTCCACGACATATCAGAACTAACATGTTCTTCGTAAATATGTTTTAAGTTCACATCATCTTGTTTAAATATTATAATAAAATTGGCATTGTCTCGTAGCAATTGTTTCGGAATTTTTGAGTAAGTCTGAGATAAATAAAAGCAATCGATTTGCTTATGTCTACCCATAGAAAAATAATTACGAATATTAATTTGATTTTCGCAAGCAACATCATCAAAAATAAATACAGAATTGTTTAAAGCATCACTTGGAGCTATGACGTCTTTGTTATCATTGAACTCATAAAATGAAATATTAGGTACTCTCCTAATTACTTCTCGTAAAAAACGATATTTTGGTTGAAAGTTAGTTTTTGAATACAAGTAAAGATTTTGAAATTTAAGTCCATTTTCATGCAATAATAAACTTATCACGACGTTTGTTTTCCCACAATTAGAGGGACCGCATATTATACAGCGAATTGTATTTGGTAAGAGAATGCTATGTCTGATCTTGTGAGCAGAGTCATCAATATTAATATTGTTAACGCTTAGTGATATGGGTTGTTTGATCAACTTCATCATGTTTATTAAATGAGTTACCATCCTACAAACATATTTATATGTTTCAATTTTGCATGAACAACATACGAGAGTAGATCCATGTCTGTTCTACCAAATGTTCTCCTTACTCTGTTACTCTTGTTACTCTACAAAATAATGCTATTCTCATGTTACAAAATTCCTGTTATAACATGTTGCAGAATAAGTATGTTCTTGCTTATTCTGCAAATAATACAATTCTCATCTTACAAATGGGCGATTACTTCACTTCGCTGCAGTTCTTTCTATAAACAACACGTCTGTTTTATTTAGCTGAAATTTTGAGTAAGTTTTTGAAAGTTATTATATTTAAAAATAAACTAACTTATTCTATTCTATCGTATTCTAATGTAATAAAATACGTAACTCATTCACATTTTTTTTTCAGAAACATGTCACATTCACCGTCTTACAGTCCTGTTTTGGATAATTTAGAAAATGTGCATGAGGTAATTTACTATTCAGTTTTCTTACTTATTAATTCATTTTAAATTCATAAGTGCTGATGTTTAATTGTATACTTACGTATATATAATATATATATTAATATTTGGCTTTCAGAATTTGATAGAAGACTCGGACCCAATTACTAATCCATTTTACTATGCTCAAGATAGACAAGGCTGGTACGATGAAGTAGCGAAAAAGGCGTGCGAGCAGAGCCGACAACAAAAAGCAGAGGAAAAAATTAAGAAGAAAAAAATCAAATCAAATTCTTTGAAAAATACATCCTTTATCATGCGGAAGGAACCAGGTCATGTTCGTCATTTAATAAAAAATATAATACATGATTTAGATGGTCGTAATATAGATGAAATAAACACTGAATCTGACAATGCGACTGTGAATGTGCAATATCTAGTGACAAGTGAATATGATGATATCATGGATGAAACAGAACATTTGGTTTGTAAAGTAGTAAAAAAATTAGGCAAATCTAGTATTTAAGTTTGAAATAAATAAATTATTGTTAATAAAATTAATGATTAATGTTTTGATATTTATATCTGTGTTGTATAAGTGAATAAGGTTAAATGTATTTTAAGAGCTTTATTGTTGCTAAAATAAATGTCTGTAAATAAATGATTAACTGTTTTGATATTTATAACTGTGTTGTACAAGTTAAATATGGTTAACTGTATTTAAATTTATTATTTTCATGTAATATTTAGTATTTTAAGAGATTCATAGGATAATAAATTAAACAAGATTTGATTATGATTGTACAATATTTTTATTTCACATATCAAAATACGGCACTCGTACATATTAACATTGCTATTTATATTTTAGCTAAGCTAGAGTTATAATTATGAGATACAAGGTACAATATATAGCATATTCGCAATAAAGAATATTCAAGATACAGTGATTTGTTTTTATTTGCATATGCATCCCCATCATATCTTATAATTACTTTATGTTATTGAGTAAATATCATCATACGAGTATAATCGGGATACTAGTAGTTAGCAATAGTGATCAGAAAAACAATGCAAATATGAAGTAAATTAGTTAATATGTAATACTATTTAAAATAAAGTGCTATAATGGCCCCAAGGCAAAGTTTTATACTTATCTTTACATATTTGCCGTTTATCATCATTGCCACTAAGAATAAGTTTATTCATTTTTTGCGTGTAAAGTATATGATTTTTAGATCGTATTACGTACATAGTGTCTCTATGGATTGTCTCAGAATTTAAAATATCTCTGTATTTTTCAATAGTAAGTTTTTTGGTGATATGCTTTTTTACACCTTTTGCTTTCTTAATTGGGGACTTTAAAGTATTAACACAGTATAGTTTTGCTTTCAAGCCAATAAACTCTGTTATAATGTCTCCGCCTAATTCATCTTTAAAATACCCTGGTATTTGTTTATTTGCCTTTGGAATATGGTATATATTATTTTCAGGAAAATTACTTGTATCAAAGTACTTAATATAATCTTTCATATCTTTATAGAAGTCTTCCGTGTAAATGAAATACAAAAGACTATCTGTATCAGTGTAACAAAGTTTGATATTATCTTTGTATATTTTCTTCATTACAGAATAATGAAAATTATATAAATGACTTTTTGCAAGTTCCAAAATAGTAAAGCCTACATATATTGGACGATCCAAGATCACTTTTGTTGGTCGGAGTTGAATGGCTACGAGGCTATCAGAAATAATTGTAAGATTTTTGAAATTAGGTGCACTTACATATTTTTCGGCACCACAGACTTTATTAGTGTTATTAAAATAATCTTTCCACACGTTTACTAGCTTAACATCGACTTGTTTTCTTTTGTTTTCTATAGTTTTTCCAAAAATTGAATTGTTTTGTTTTTTAAAAAAGTCTCTTTCAAAATCAGATGTAGCATTTTGTCTTAAAGATGTATTTAGGGAAATATATGGCTCTAAAAATGCTTTTTGACTGAAAGCTAAAATCCTATGAATCTTCAATAAAACGAGTCCGTTTCTTAGGCACTCTTGTAAATGAAGGTAATGGATAACATATTTATATTTGTCGTAGAGATTTGCAACCAGTTTTTTATTACTGATGTTTGATGATATTGGAACTGCTAACTTTTCTGCTGCAAACGGTAAATCAGAATGTTCATCATGAATATTGGGTGGATATTGCATGTCTACTTCGAGTATATATCCTTCATTACTATCAGGAGAAATAGAGTTAATATCAAAACTTATTAATTCATTTTGTGTTAAAAACCGAAAATTTTTATAAGGTAGTTGCTGCATCATAGCATAACCATACAAATTTACACAATCTAAATAAACTAAGAAAGAATTTGGGTCTTCTTCATTAAAATTTGGCAGGTATTTGTTATTAGCCTTTGCATACCTTAACGAGCATTGAGATAGACCTCCTCTTATACCATTTTCTAAAAATTGATAAATTTGTATGTCAGTAATTAAATCTAACTCAATACTTGTCAACAATAGCATAGCATCCCAACTTAGCGAAGGTGATGAAACATAATGACAGGGATCGAGACCATAATAATTTAAACTCATGGATCTAAATTTCTCAAAAACGTCGCAAAGTAGTAAGACGTCGCATTTCAGATATAACTCAGTATATTCACCTAAGTTTTTAATACCAAATTTTTGCCACACAGTTAAAGCATGATTATAATCTTCGCTTGTTACAGATTCTGATGTTAATTTATTGTAAAAATTTGATTGCTCTGGTAACTGAGTTTCTTTATACTTTTCCCAAGAATCTACATAGTCATAGCAATATACACCCTTTCTAAGGCATAATCGGAATAAAGTTTCATCTGCAAAGAATGTTCGCAAATGTTTTAAATCTTCAGGATTTAGAGTCTGTGCCAAATGATCTAAACTCGAACTCAGGAAATTAAAGGAGTCTATAAATTTCAATTGTGCTGACATCTGCATATCGATTGGAAAAAACTTTGTAAAGGAAATAAATTTCTCTTTGTTTTTTGGAATTAAATTTATACGACCGCATACGCTTGCAAGTTCTTTTATAAATAAATGACAATCATATCCAGAAAGATTATGAAATATGATAGGAATGAAATTACATTTTTTATTGTTTAAATTACATGAATTATGAGCTGGACCTCTGTATTTACCCGTGAAATGGTCATGATCATACACTTTGTAATCAGAAGAACAAAACTTTTTTTTACAAATATGACACACTGCTGCACTATTAAAAGAGCTCTGTTCTTCACTAGTAAGCGGGCTCATGTCTTTGGAAATATTTAAAATTTTATGCAATCTTTCTACATCCTTAAAAATGGAATCTACAAATTTTTTTGAACAATTAGGTCCCCGATAAGAAACAAAGTCGTTCAATTCGGGGTTGGATTCACAGCATATATAATAAGCAAAACAAGTAGCTTCATGAATCTGAACATTTTGTACATGCTGACTTTTATTTTTGTCAGAATATTCTCGAAGTAAACTTTCAAAGTCACCATAAATAACAATTGGAATTCTTTGAGACCTTTCCGGATTAGAAAATCGTAGCTTAGAATTCATTTCTGGAAGGACTGTTTGCATGCGAGCGCAATCATGTGACTCTAACTTTGCCTCAGAATCAAAGTAAAGAAAACATTCATCACATAAATGAATTTTACACTTGTGTTTCGTAAGTTGTTTATGGACGAGCTTTTCAAAATTTTTGATTAAAACAAAATGAGTCTTGTTTTGTTTATTGAAAAGCAGTAAGTTTACATGCATTAGCTTTCTTTGCAAGGTTTTGTACAAAGGTCCGGTTACAGTATTATTTTTTTCCAATCCATAAACATTGACACTTATGTTTGCATTCTGTTTTTCAAAGCGTTTTATATCTTCAAATGTCGGTGGAAAGGACATGCCAGACACATTTAAAACTTTAGAATAGTGTGGATAAGATGTAACTCGATTTGGATTACATTTCGCCGGATACATATGCGCTATGATACACCAAAGGAAGCAGTGACTGTCTGTATTACGAATATTAAGACATGATTTTGTTTTGACAATACTTTTTGGTAATGAAATGAAATGACCAGCTCTTAACGGATTATATTTAGCTATATTTAGTTCTAAATGGTTAATTGACTCAATTGTCCACCCAGATTCAGATAATTCAAACTCTGTGCATTTGCTCAATAGATTTTTCGAGTATTCTTCAAAAAGAAACTTTAAATCAGTGCTTTGTAATATAGGTGTATATTTAGTATTGAAACTTTTTAATGATATTTCATCATTCTTAGGAAGTTTGTACAATACAAATAATTCAAAGTTTACCTTGATTGATTTATGGGTGGTAAGTAATGTTTTAATTATATTGCATACAGTGCTAGAAATACTAGATAAGAATAACTCTGGTGTTATTATGTCACTTGAATCCGGATTTACTCTATAACTTGCAATCCTATTCTTGAAAGCAGTAGCTATTAATTGAACATTATCAAACTCAGTTCTAAGTAAACAATTAATTTTATGTATATTACTCTTCTTATGTGATGAATGATTTGATGTATATGCATTACAGTCCTGACAGAATTTCATATTCAGTTATATAATTATATATTTATTAATGTTTAGTATAATACTGTTTAAAACTTGTAAATATATAAATATTCTGATCTTTATTTATATTTCACTTATAGTTCTTAAATTCTAAGCCTTCAATAGAAAAAATTACTCTTACTTAACTGGCAATATGAAATCTTATGTCTAATTATGATAACTAGCAACTCTAAAGAATAATTACTTTATCTAGGTATTTTAAAATTAAATTTTCAATATCTGGCTTTTTGTATTTAGATTCAGACTTTAGTTCTTAGTTTTTCGTTACTGTAAGGAAAGAGACATCCAATTATGAAATTAGTATGCTATATAGTGCAATAATATGACAACTCTGAATTATCAATGTATTTTAAAATATATTTTTTTTAAATCTGGCTTTTTGTTTTTAGATTCAGATTTTGGCTCTTAGTTTTTCGTTGCTGTAAGGAAAAGACATACAATTATGAAATTAGTATGCTATGTATATAGTGCAATAATATAATAACTGACAACTCAGAATTATCAAGGTATTTTAAAATATATTTTTTTTAAATCTGGCTTTTTGTTTTTAGATTCAGATTTTGGCTCTTAGTTTTTCGTTGCTGTAAGGAAAAGACATACAATTATGAAAATAATATGCTATATATGTCAATAACATTTAATGTTCAATTATTAGGAAAACATTGGCATAAGTAAGTATAGGTGCCTAAAAAAATTTAGAAAACATTACACGGGTATAAAATTGGCTGTATGGCAGCGTACTCATCTTTCGCTGCTTGAACTAATTTTGTCACCGCTTTCCACGTAAGGCTGCCCTCGTCTACGGCAGACTTCAGGGTGAAGAGCGAACGCTTCCACCGATCGGAGCCAAGCTTTTCAGCTTCTTTTGTATTGTACACGCGCAGCTCCACGTAGTACTCGCCCGTCTTCGCAGGGTCTGCCCTCTGCAGCGTATAGCCCGAACCCGCGCGCCGCGATAAAAAACTTCTCAGCGCCGCGGCTCTGATGGGATCTTGCAACTCGTTATCTCCCTGTAATTATTTCAAATACTAATGTTAGTATTGTATAGCGATATATTATTATAGGTACTACTGTTTTATATCAGTAAGAATTAAATTGACGATTATTAACGGCCGGTCTCAATAATGTACTAACAGATGGAAGACTGTGGATAGGGCTGTCATCTGTCATATTTGTCAATTTTTCAGAGGCAAAAATTGACAAATATGACAGATAACATACTAATGGTAGCCCTATTCACAGCCTTCCATCTGTTAGTACATTATTGAGACCGGCCGTAAGAGAAACTATTGTGAAGCATTTAGATGAAATACTAAGGAAAAAAAAGTTTTCAAAGTGAACCGATTATTACGAATAAAGTGGGTAATGAATAATGACAAGAATAAAATAAAATAAACGCTAAACATCCATGATCTGAGTACAAATATTTAACTGCGAAATAAATATCTGCTTCGGTCGGGACTCGAACCCGGGACCCGCAGCTCAGCAGTCAGGGTCACTGACAATTTGTGTTCATATCTTTTATTTGAACTTACCTCTAAATCAAATGCAAACGAAGACCTCTTAAGTATTTTCTTCTTTATAGGCTCGACATCCGATTCGCTATCGGATTCCAACACAACTTTTTTCCTCTTCTTGACGTCATCCGACTTTTTG
This sequence comes from Thymelicus sylvestris, assembly GCA_911387775.1. Lineage (NCBI taxonomy): Eukaryota > Metazoa > Arthropoda > Insecta > Lepidoptera > Hesperiidae > Thymelicus > Thymelicus sylvestris. Next base: position 13,948,715 of record OU426887.1, on the reverse strand, counting down.
CATGTTTTCCTTGTCTTGGATTTACTCGCACTCTCTACATCCGAGTCGAATGGGTTGACGACTGTTTTGCTTGCAGACGACCTGAAATCAATGATTCTATAGTCAATATACTGGTCACAGATTACCCGTACACCTATTACTTTATCATTACTGTCAGAAATGCGTAAAGAATTATAATTACATCATATTATATGAGCTGATAAGGGAAAAGACTATATTATTTTGAAATTATAGACAGACACTTCAATTTATTTATATGTATATGGGCTCAATAGAAATAAAAAAAAACAATAACAAAGACACGTACATACTTACAGATCTGATGAACACCTTCACGTCACTTCAATTAAAAAGAAAATTAGGAATGACTTGCCGCGCTCTCCACCTCTGCTTATATATTACAGATTCCTAAAGCCCACTACACAATAATACTTTAGCAAAAAACTAATTATTATTTTCGTTAAGTCACATTTATTAATCATTCCTATGAGTGCTACTGATAAAGTCTAAAATCCATTAACTTAAAATTGATCAATATGTTCACACCTTAACCTGATAATATGAGACAGCGGGCGACAGTCCGTCGGGGATACTTGAGATGCAATTCGTTTATGGAAGTTGCATTCTTATGAAGGTTCTTATTATATCGGCATTACTGTGTTTGTAGTATAAAAACCGATAAAATTTGAGCTATCTAACTTTTTGGTTTCTTTTAAGATGTATTTGCATTTTTTAAATTACTTTTATTGTGTTTTGATAACCATACAGAACATTATTCATTAAAAACTTTAATTTTGAAAGAAAAAAAAACGTGAAGGCTCAATTTATAATGGTTTTTGCTAGTTTGAAGTTCATAACCAAATACATTTGAGCTATCTAGCATGCAATTACAGGCTCCTATAGCAAATCCATTTTTGACTTTGTGAAAGTTAGAAATATTTTGAAATTAAGATTTTTTATGCTCATCGATGCTTGATTTAGATAAAATAATTTTATATGCATTTATTACCTGAATAAATGTATTTGCACTTTTTTAAATTACTTTTAGCTTGTTTCGATAACCTTTATTCATTAAAAACTTTAATTTTGAAAAAAAAAAAACGCGAGGGCTCAATTTATAATGGTTTTTGCTAGTTTGAAGTTCATAACCAAATAAATTTGAGCTATCTAGTATGCAACATGTTCGTGTAGCTTAAATCCATTTTTGACTTTGTGAAAGTTAGAAATAATTTGAATTTAAGACTTTTCTATGCTCATCGATGTTTGATTTAGATAAAAGAATTTAGTATGCATTTATTATCTGAATAAATTATATTACTTAGTCTTTCATGCTTTACAGTAATCATTAATCACAATAGTTCACTCTGGTAGGTATGTAATAACATATGTAGGTACCTAACTGAATTGCAAAATTCCTTTATTGTGCACCAATTTTATTTAAACGAAATTGTATATCTTATCACTAATGATCGTTAAGCCTATCTATCAGTAACCTTTCTATCATTAGATTTGGCATAAGCTCCATAAGAATATAAAATGTGTCATATAGTAACCATATCGAAGAATAGATAGGATATTTAACGATCGCTTCGCTTACGCGAATCGTAAAAAGCATAAAAGAAATCTCCCAACTGTTTCTAAAAATTTGCGTATCGGAGTTCGCTTGAACTTCTTACTGTTTAATTTGGTGCCTATATTAAAATTAAAAAATTATTATGTAACTTAATAATACTATTTTCCCAAAAATCACTTTAACCCTGAATATCTTAGTTAATAGCATGCGCTTGCATAGTTTAAAAAACCCATTCGGAAAGGTTTAATTCAAAACCAAGAATACGGAACACAATGATGTTGTTTTTTATATGGAAAAAATATTTAATTTGTTTGGTATGTCTGCGGAGGCAAGCTCAAGCGCTGGAGTCGCAATGGATCTACCATGGTAAAGTCTCCCTTAATCATGTGAAAATAATCCAACATCGTTAAGTTAGTGTAGCTGTTAAACTATTGGTCTACTATAAACCCTGCGATCATGCTGTGACGACTGCAAAATGTGATCTAGCCTTTAAAAAATATTATGTTATAAGTATTATGCCTGTTATGTAGAGCAGAAATACAGCTCGAAGTATAACAGCAGACAATTCCGCTGAAATCAGACTTAACATGTGCTTAATGAAATTAAATGCGAACTGATCAGCTCAAAATCATAATGATATGAATATAATCACAACTTGAAACAGTTCAAACAAATACACAGCGGCGAATCAATCGACATAAAATACAATAACATCAGCGTTACGTCCATTGGATACATGTTTTAGAGCAATCAACTATCTCAGCGAATCATATTATTGAATCCGACACTGCTGTGTATCGTGTCTGAGAAATGTAGCTGTGTGTAATGAGCTGTTTAGCGTCATATTGGGACGAACTGCATTGTGAACTGAGCGTCTATAATATTGGGGCTCCTGCATCACACATGTAGCGTCTGTAATATTGGGGCTTCTGCATCACGAACCGACAGGTGAGTGATGCAGAAGCCCCAATATTACCCTACTCAGAAACTAAATATCATTTGTTTATCAAATCTGTAATATATATTTTTCTTCTACGTGATCATTTTAATGGAATTAAAGCATAATTAAAATTGGAACGACTTCTTGATTTATACGAGTATAATCGAATGTTTTAAACATGCCAAATATATTATGTTCTTGACGAGTTTTCACTCATCTGACAATTTTGCAGTGTATTTGACTTGATTACATAATAATATTTAGTCATTACATATTTGTATGTATGTTTTTATTCTTTTAATTTCGAAAATGTAAACAGGTACAGTTTCTTGTATGTATGGTTAGGATCTTCACTTACAACAGGATCTATCACCCCATGTTCTACTAATAGATAACCGGCAAATGAATGTGTGTTTAGGTGGTCTCAAACCATCTTCGTTGCCTTTCAAATGAACCCAGTTTGGGGCACATCGGTTGGATAGTTTCAGTCTGAAGGACATCGCAACAAACATTGTTTGTGGTTTATTATATAGATTTGCTTAGAATCAATGATATTCAAAAATTTATTTTATACATTATAATATCATTGCTTAGAATAACATCGGTAAAATAATATCATTGCATTTACTTGCTACGTAAGTACTATACTTATTTTTAAATTTAAATTTGGCACCCACGACACAGAGAATCCTAGTGTGGGACTATGAGTGTGAAGCCTTATTTTAAATAACATAGTAAGTTAGTAAGTGTCTCTATTTTTGAGACAAACTATGAAGATACTGTATAGCAATATCGCTATGATATTGTTTACGGTTATCTTATTACGATATTTGATATATTAATGTGAAGACTGAATTTGGATTTATATTGACATTTTAAATTATTATTATCATTTTGGCAGGTTGAAATATCAAACATTTTTCAACTTACTATAATTAATAATTATCATTGTAAACTAAATATTACTTATTTAGTTTTTTAACCTATCACACGAACAAGATCCTTTTAATCGCATTTTATGATCCCAATGCTTGTACATTACAAGTAACCTGACCGTGTCGATACCGACCATACAACAATGAATCAATATCTTAGGTATAAATTACCTATTATTGCGCCGACACGCATTGTTTTTATTTTGTACCATTAATATGTGTGTTTTGTAACCTATGTGTTATCAATACGAATATCAGGCTACAATATAAGGAATTTAATTTAATCTACTAGATGCATTTGTTAACAAAATACCTTCGTTAATTCAAAAATCAACATTTTTAATCAAGAATCATCAAAGATTGAACAAAAATGCATTTGTAGGTAGGTACTTATTAGTACTTTGTCAAATGTTTTCTTGTCTTTTCTTTTTCAGTAAAAATATACGATTCATATAAAACTTTCCAAAACTAAACATAGTACAAGTCTCCATTATTTCAAATAGCACCGACATTTTCGTATGATAACTCAAGGTTAACATTTTGTGAACTTAAAAGAACCACAAATTACTCACACTTTTTCCTTTTGTTTTATTTTTTTTTTTCATCCTCGTCGCCAAATGTGCTGTCGTAGGTTTACCTGATAAGGTATTAGAAATAAAACACAAAATGGCTTTCAGTGATACTACACGACCCGCGCACTTGACGGCCGGATGGCGACTGCCACGAGTGCGGGTAGTGCAGATACTCTTTTATTATTATGTATCTCACACTACCAGAGGCTGAGAGTAACACTGACTACCGCACAAGCAAAAATTAAAGTAAAGAAAATCAAAACAGTCTGTGTTAAGTGCAACCAGTCTCTTTGCGTAGCATGTTATAAAGATAGGCACAAATAATTTATTATTTTTTGTATACAGGGTGTTGGTTTGATTAACAACAAGCGCTGCAAGGGTGACTATATGCACGATACTGATTCCAAAATAAACATTTAAAGGAGGTGGCCAATATGTGCCCCGGAAATGGTTAAAGTACGTTTATTTGTACAAGGTTTTAGTCCTCTGAAAAGACATGTTATCCATTTATTAAAACGTAACTAGAATTTTAATTTTCTTCTGAACTTCGCAGTGAGTAGTTATAGTAAATTAACAATAATAATAAGTTGTATTGTATACACTTAATCTTCTACTAACTCCATTGCTATCACTGTAGGTTGACAATTGACTGACAGAAATGCGACTGTCGGCTATATTGCTATTTGCCAAATGGCAAAAGAAGATTTTTTGAGTTTCATTTCTGCAAAATAATAATTGTGTTTGATTTTTTGCCATGAGGTGCATTAATTGCTCGTATGATATTGAGCGCATGGAACGTCACTCCATGTCTTCGCTAGCAAGAAACCTTCAATCCATATTGGTAGAATGAATCACTGCAGTACAGGTATCTGGGGGCACGGCAGTGCCCCCGCCAAGTCGAGCAAAAAAGCGGCACGGCCGTACCATCCTTTTCTCGAAGCAATTCAGGCCATTTTCGACCCCCTATAACTTTCTTGTGGATAAAGCTAGAAGTCTGAATTTTCAGCTACCAAGCAGTCATGGTATAAACACGCTATATTTCAAATTTCATTCAATTTGATTCAGTAGTTTTAGAATTATAACTAGTCAAAGTTGCTTAATTTCGTCACTCACTGACTGACCGATCATCAAAACTCTAAGGCACTTCTAGCAGACATAGAAGCTTCAAATTTGGAACACAATTAGTGTTTAGTGTATAGATCAAGGGAAAACTAAAATATTTTGCAATTTCGCTCCAGTTTTCTAGATATATCAACTGCATAAATAACTTTGTAATCCTATATAAAGGTATAGGATTACAAAGTTACATTTGCAGTTAATGAATCACTGTACCTGTATAACAAAGTTACATTTGCAGTGAATGAATCAGTGTACATGTATATAATATGTGTAGATAGGTACCTAGATATAATGGAATAATAGGTGTAGATAGGTATCTAGATATAATTAAGTTCAAAGATAACTTGTAAAAGGAAAAAAAGTAGGACTATCTACAAAAAGAAATGAGATGCCATCAAAAACATAACTTGTAAAAAAACCCAAGTCTCGCAACTCAGTTCTTCTACCGTAAAAACTTGTGAGATCCATGTAATACCAAGTCGGTTAATTTATTCAGTTCCTACTTAAGGTTCCTTCTGTCTTAAGTTATTACGTAATTAGCTAACCTAACAAGTAACAACATCTTATAGTGACCATATCAATATTGAAAATCTTTTATGTTTTAAATAAATAGATTGACTTGGCAATCGCACTAAACAAATATAATATGTAGGTAGATATTACTTGTGAGATACATTGTGTTTTCATGCGATGGTCAAGTCGATCTATTTATTTAAAACATAAAAGATTTTCAATATTGATATGGTCACTATAAGATGTTGTTACTTGTTAGGTTAGCTAATTACGTAATAACTTAAGACAGAAGGAACCTTAAGTAGGAACTGAATAAATTAACCGACTTGGTATTACATGGATCTCACAAGTTTTTACGGTAGAAGAACTGAGTTGCGAGACTTGGGTTTTTTTACAAGTTATGTTTTTGATGGCATGGCATTTTCACATGATGACATTAGTTTGATATTTGGGGTGGGCACGTCACCAAGATCACATAGAAGCCCCTGAATCACTTTTAGATTTTATATTAATTACTGCTGATCTTGAATAGAGAACAAGTAGACAAGTAGTAGATGGGTACATCAGATAAAATCAGCCAATCCATCACCTTATTTGCCTTGTTTGATACTATAGTTTTATTTCCTCAATTTTTACATATGTGTACCTAAATGTATATATTTAAACAATAATATCAATATGCAGTTTTAGAATTAATATAGTGAAGCAAACTTTATAATTTCCCATCAGATGGCGTTCATGTAGCTCGGCCGAGCATTCGCTTAACGTGTATGTATGTATATGGTACGACTGTACGAAGCTCGCAAGGATCGAGACTAGCTGCTCCGAAATCGGACGAATATGTAAGCAGCTGTTTGTGAGAAAGTATATAGGTGTATAGGTATCTATCATATCTTTATAATGCCACACTCACCGCATGTGTTTAAGTACCGTAAGTATAGGTACATGTAGGTATATATGTATACATAGGTACACCTATACCTATGTACAACAGTGAATAGCAGTTGCTGGTGAATAGCTGTACGCGTAAAATTTAAAAAATAAATAAATAATTATAATTGCATAAGTTGATAAAAAATGCTATGCAATAGCTTTACCGCGGCAGTCCCCGAGAGCCACACGTATTTTTTTTATCAGTATTTAGTCACCCCTGCAACGCTCGCTGTTCCTCAAATCAACAACCTGTCCGGTATTTTTTTTTCATAACGTTTAATTTTTTTTAAAAGTAAATTACATAATTTGTTCTACATATTTTTTAACCCATATTAAAATTGTACTTGTTAAAATTTTAATAAAATATAATGACTCGATATTTTCTTTTCTTTCACTATCCCATCACTACAAAAATAACGCTACAGTGCGGTATCGGGCCTTATCGACCCGACATTTTCAATTGCTAATTACTCATTTTCTGTTTGGAGAATCCAGGGGCGAGGCCAATGCAAACACAAGTGATTCATGACGATTTTAAAAAGAATAAAAATTGTTATATACCACACTCCTTGATTAAGATATTGAACTTTAATACCACTCAGAGGTGTCGGATCGAAATGGACCGCCCCGCACTGTAAGAAAGTCAAGTGGGTGCCTTTTTGGACCGCCACCGCACCAGCTGAAAGTCACTGTTTTTAATGCCGCAGTCAAGGTGTTAAAAGATTCTTTAAGGCCTATTGATATTTAAATACAAAAACTACGGTAAGACAACATATCACACAAACTTAAAAATAGGTTATCTATTGTTCAAAATGACCGCCGTAATGTTAAGTTGCCACCTCGCAGCCCCTATCTAACGCCTCTCGAGTTTTTTTTTCGTGGGGCCACCTAAAAAATGAAGTCTACAAAAGAAATTACGGCAGTGTTCAGGAGCTGAAAGAGGCATTAACGAGGATTTTAAATAATATCCATCAAAGAAAACTTTCCGCTGCTACTTGCTCAGTACAAAAACGAGTGAACTTATGTATTCGTGAAAACGGCGGTCATTTTGAACAATAGATAACCTATTTTTAAGTTTGTGTGTGTGGGGTACTGACCTTACATCCAACGTTGGGCGGAAGGGAATGGCCGGCGGATGGTGGGCTTGGATTTATGGGCGGAGAGGTGATCCGGGCGATGTTGAGATCGTGGGCTGGTCCCGGGTTTCCGAGTGGGCTTGCACTTCCCGTAGTCACGTTTACGATACACTATCGCATGTAGGTACTGGGCGACCGGAATGTGTTGAGCTTGAGCACAATGTAATGGCGGCCGGCGGAACGGCGTGGTTAGTCGCGGCGCGTACGACGGCGGGCTTCGCGAGAGATGCGTGTGCTCGGAGCGCGGGCAGCATTGAACTAACTGCCTGATCAGACTGAAGATGGCGCGCTCGCGCCGGCTCGTCGGTTGCCGTCTTGCGCGGGTTGAGGTAAGAGAGGGGGGCGCAAGCGACGGCTGAGGAGTGCGGACAGAGGGGTCGGGCAGAAATTTCCGTCGCGTTCTATATGGCGCGATCATCCTGGGGGGCGGGGGAAAGGCGCGGGAGAGCCGTGTCCTCTTGAGCTGATTCAATGGGAAACCGAGCAATCTTCAGCACCGGTCTCCTTAGAGTTCCATGGGCAGTGTCTAGATCGACTACACGGATCACTCCATCCTTTCCAGGGAACGTGCGGATGATTCTTCCAAGCCTCCACTGAAGCGGTGCCAAGTTGTCCTCCTTGATGAGAACGATCTCTCCGACTTGGGGAGGGGATGAAGGAGCGAGCCATTTGGAACGGGTCTGTAGGGTATGGAGATAGGATTGGGACCACACCTTCCAAAATCGTTGGGAAATGGCTTGGATGAGCTGAAATCGCTTAAGAGCGGACAATGGTCTATCGTCAAATGAGTATTCAGGCAGTGCAGTAAGCGGACGACCTACAATGAAGTGTCCGGCCGTAAGTGGTTCGAAGTCCGATGGGTCGGACGAGAGCGGGCAAAGGGGTCTGGAGTTAAGTACAGCTTCGATTCGCGTCAAAAGGGTAGAAAATTCTTCGAAGGTGAGGTGTTGCTCACCCATAGTACGGTACAATAATTGTTTAGCCGATTTAACCGCGATTTCGTGTATTCCCCCGAACCACGGACCCGTGGGGGGATTTAGCAACCACGTTATGTGCTGATTAGCAAGTTTATGCGTGAGAAAATCATTGTTTGCCGAAAGAAAGTTCTGAATTTCCCTGAGCTGATTCCGGGCGCCTTGGTAATTTGTACCACCATCCGACCGAATAAGGGTAGGAGTACCGCGTCGCGAGACAAAACGCTGCAATGCCGCAAGAAACGCTTCCGTGCTGAGTGAAGACACGGGTTCCAAGTGAACCGCTTTCGTAGACAAACATACAAATATACAAAAGTAAGCTTTTAAGAGTTTTGCGTTACGTAATGTGCTGGATTTCACAAAAAACGGGCCGGCGAAATCGGTAGATACTTGACTAAAAACTGGTCGTGGCGTGACTCTGTCAGCTGGCAGATCACCCATGACAGGAGCCTTAAACTGAGGTCGGCATCTAAAGCATGTTACACATTTATATACACGATGTCTGATGACGCGGCGTGCTGATAGTATCCAGAATCGCTGTCGTAATATAGCGTGTAAGGTGTCGGTGCCTGGATGGCAATGTATTTTATGATAATGATCAATAATGAGATCTACTAATGGGCTTGAGCTGGGAAGAATTAGCTGATGTTGAGCATCGTATCCGAGCGGAGCGTGAGTGAGACGACCGCCAACCCTGAGGAGGCCGTCTTTCAGGAAGGGCGATAGACGTTGAAGTCTTGCAGTACACCGTTCGTTAGTCCGAAGGCTTTGTATATCTTGGGCAAACACGTTTTGTTGAACAGAGCGTATCCAGAAGAGCGAGGCCTCTCTTCGTTCGGTAGCCGTCAAGGGGCCAGATCGACGATTCATGGGCGCGGTTTTACAGTTGTATGAGAATCGCTTGATGCAAGCTGTCACTCCGATGAGCATGTCGAGAGAGCTGAAGCGTGTGAGGAGATCCGTATCAAGGTCAGGGATAGCTATATGAGTTGGCACCTTCTTAGGTTTAAGTCCTGGTAAAGCGTGGTGCCCTAGAGCTGGGGGCATCTTCGGCCATGTGTCTGGGTGCTCCATGAGCCAATTCGGAGACCACCACAGTGAATGTGTGGCCAGTGATTGAGCAGATAAACCTCTGCTCGCGCAGTCGGCAGGGTTAAGCGCTGAAGGGACGTGTCTCCAGGTGTAGTTGGATGCGGTGGACCTTATCTTGGTTACTCGGTTGGCTTCGAATACTTGAAGACGGTGAGGGGGTGTATTTAGCCAGGCTAATACTATAGTGCTATCTGACCAGCACACGTGATGTTGTATAGTTATGTAAGCCGATAACTGAGTTGAAACCCTGGTCATGACCTGGGATAGGAGAGCTGCTGCCGATAGTTCCAATTTCGGGATTGAGAGTCGATTCTTTATCGGTGCGACTTTTGATTTGGCTAAAACTAAATGAACGCTTCCATTTCCGTTTGTATTCACTCCATGTAAATAAACAACTGCAGCATAGCCAGCCTCAGAGGCATCAGCGAAGCCGTGTAGCGTGTAAGTTGACGATGGAGCGTTTGGGCAGATATGTCGAGGAATACGCAGAGCTGAGAGTTGTGGGAGATCTTCCGCTATCTGAGTCCACTCCACGTGGATATCTTCAGGGGTCGGTTCATCCCACGACAAGTTCAACAACCACAGTTTTTGAAGTAGTAATTTAGCGCGGAATACGACGGGAGTTACCCAACCGTTGGGGTCATACAGCGATGCAACCGTGCTGAGAATGGATCTCTTGGTGACATTAATTATAGGTTTCAAGGCAACGCGATAAACGAACTGGTCCGTCCGAGGGATCCATTGTATTCCCAATACTTTGATGGGATTCGAGTCTGGGCTTATGTCGAAATCCTTTGGTAGATCACACTGATCATCTGGGAACCTTTCCAAGAGCTTGGGTGAGTTGGAGGTCCATTTAGACAACTGGAAACCCCCCAATGCCAGTAGTTCTATGAGCTCAGTTTGAAGCGCTTGGGCACCTTCAACAGAGGCGTCTCCAGTGAGAATGTCGTCAACGAATATAGCCTTGCGGATGACCTGGGCAGCTCTGGGGTACTTATGACCCTCGTCATGAGCAAGCTGAAGGAGCGTGCGGATAGCGTGGTAAGGGCTGGACCGGAGCCCATAGGTCACGGTGTTCAGAGCATATGTGAGCAGAGGTTGGTCCGGTGATGATCGCCAGAGTATGAGCTGATACCGTCTATGGTCTGGACGCACGAGAATATTCCTGAACATCATTCGGATGTCCGTACTGAATACGACAGGATGAGTTCGAAACGCCATGATAATATCAATGATGTCTCGTTGAAGGGGCGGACCTGTGTGTAGACAATCGTTAAGACTGACACCGTTAGAGCTTTTACAACTACCATCGAAAACCGTGCGGAGCTTTTCTGAGCCTGACTTAAATATGCCATGGTGCGGAATGTAGAAGTGAGCCTTGTCAGCGAACGTACTTGGGTGACACAAAGACATGTGGCCTAGGTTGATATAGTCAGTCATGAAGTCGACGTATTTTGAGCCGAAAGTTGGGTTAGCCTGTAGTTTCTTCTCTAAGCTGAGAAATCTCCGTAGTGCAATTGCGTGAGTCCTACCCAGTTCAGGTGCATTATCAAGGAAGGGTAACGTGACCATGTATCGTCCCGATGGCTCACGAGTTGTTGATGCGCGGAAAATTTCCTCACACTGATCTTGTAGTGTATCTGATGCTACTGTTGTTTCGAGGTTTTCGGAGTCCCAAAATCTTTCAATTGCCTTATGTATCTCTTGAGTTGATACGTCTGTGTCAGCAGTACGAGCGGAGTACACGCGAGTTTTAGGTGCCGTGCATGAATTGTGGATAGGTCCAATTAACGTATAGTCGAATATCGTGCCGAAGGCTATAGGCCTGCCGGGGCCCAAAGAGAGCTTTGTCCCGTCGAGGACTTGACCAAGGACGTCCGAACCTAGCAAAATATCAACCGGAGAGGGTACATTATAATCATGATCCGCTAGGGGCAAGCGCGCGCTTCCTGTTAATTGAGTTACATCAGGTAATTTATCCAAGGGCAGATAACCGGTGACGTGCTTTAAAATATGTGCTGTAACCGTTATTGTAGGCGTGTGAGTACGTGTCGGACGACAAATAATTGTAACTGATGCTTTAGATTCCTGTGAGTGCTGATTTCCTATCCCTCCGATTTTCAATGATGTGCGTTGTATAGGTAATTTTAAAAATTTTGCCATGCGCTGAGTTATGAGTGTTACCATGCTACCACAATCTAGCAACGCTCGAGCTTTGTGGAAATTGCCATGTACGTCTGAAGCCTCCAACGAAACCGTTGGTAATAAGATAGGAATGTTGACGGATGCCTGAGGATGAGCTGAACCTGTTTGAGTTTGTGCTGATGATGGTTGTTGTAATTCTATTTTATTACATACTACTTGTTCTATATTTGAGATCTTGGGGTTAAAGTTGTGCGGATGTAAATTTATGGGCGTATCGTTTTCGAGTTCGGGGTGTTCGGTAACTGTAGATAGTCATAGCGGGTGTGTGTGAGATCGCGGAGGAGATGGCGACTTCCGTGCGGCGAGCACTGGGCGGGTTTGGGCTTGATGAGCTGAGCGCGTTTGCGGTCGCTCTCTGAGTTCCGCGGGTAAAAGGTGCGCTGATGAATGCACCGGTGATGTAACACCAAGCCGATGCAGGGACGTGTGATGATTAATACTGTTGCATTCTTTGCAACGCCCCGTTGATTTACACTCATTCTCGTAGTGCGGACCCAAACAGCGCCTGCATCGGTTGCGGGCCTGAATGAAATCCCATCGTCCTTGAACGGGCTGGTTATTATAGGCCGAGCAGGTTATTAGTTTGTGGCCTTTTGTGGCGCACCAAGGGCAATAAAGATTATTATTTGCGCCAGCCGGAGGTGAGCGCGACGTACGGGATGAGTAGACCGGTCGGTAAGCTGACGTATCGGATTGACGAGTTATAGGGGCTGAACGTTGCGCCGGCTGTATTGGCCTGAAATTTTGGCGACCGTATAAGTTTGGGTTGCGTGCTAGGCTGGGTGATCTTCTCGGTGCAGAGGTAGAAGTGAGGATGGGCTGGGAAGAGTGAGAAGAGTGCGCGGGGTTAGATTTCTCGGTTTCTATGCACCGCGCGTGTTCTTCTAAAAAGGAAATCAAATCATTCAAGGTGGGTAGACGATCACCCGATGCGTGCCTGCGTTCAAATAATGTGCGGAGTTCGCCTTTCAGCTTGCGCACCACAATCGAGACGAAGACGTAATCGCAGTCTTTAATGGGCAGATCTAAATTGCGCAGGGCAGACTGAGCAGAGATGAGTGGAGTCAGGAAGAGCTGTCGTATATCTGACCGGGAGCCGATTGGTGGGAGCTCGAGAATGATATCGACGAACCTGTCGATCAATACGCGCCGGTTCTCGTAGCGCTTGGTCAGGATCTCGAGAGCCACTTTATAATTATCATTAGTAATTTTAAGGTGAGCGATCATGCTGAGCGCCTCACCAGAAATACAAGAGAGCAGATAATGCAGCTTGACTGCATCCGTGAGGTTGACCATGTCATCGGTCAAGCTTTTAAAGATGGTAATAAACGAGGGCCAATCCTCTAACTTAGAGCTGAAGCGAGGGAGCTCAATTTTGGGCAGAACGGAAGCGGGCGTAGTCATGGATGAAGAATGAGGGGCGGGGGAGGGCGGAAGGCAACTAAGCCTTTCCCTGGCAACGAGTATCTGTGTGTACGCCTCGCTTGCCTCGTTGAAGCTGTCAGTGTATGTCGCCTCTGCTTTTTCGTCCAAATCTGTGGCATCTAGTATCTCCGCATACACATCGTCCAGCTTACTTTTGTAGTCGTCCAACTTCGTTATACGCGCTTTAAAATCAACGTCCGTGTAGGTAGTTGTGTCACCCGCGAGGATGGCAACACCAATTTTATTAAGCTGAAGAATAGCTTTATAAGCTTCCCGGAAGAAAGCAGCTTGCGACTTGGTAGGCATTGCAACGCTTTAGCTGAGCGGCGCGGCGTAAAAAAGAAAAAAAAGAAAAAACTAAGCGCGGTGTAGGTGCGGAGAAAAAACGTGCGGGCAGAGCTGATGGTACGCGCGAAAGAAAAATTTCTTATTTAAAAAAATCTGGAAATAAAAATTTTGTTCGATGTTTAAAAAAACTAAAATTAAAAAAAATTAAGCTTAAGAAAAAAAAATTATTCAAGAAGCAGCGCTTTAATTGGGCGGCGCGGCGTAAACAAAAGCGGCGCGCGGTTTATGCGTGCGGAGCAAGGCGTATGAGTAAGGCTAAGGGTATCATACACGAGAGAAGAAACGAAAATTAAATAAAATTTAAGAATAATAAAGCAGAGCACGGTAAATGTGTGTGCGGCGCAAGGCGTGTGTGAGCAGATTTAAAAGTATAATACACGAGAGAAAAAACCACTCTTAAATAAAATTTAAAAATTAAGAATTAAAAAAAATCTTACTTAATAAAAAAATTAAGCACGAGAAAAAAATATTATTAACCTAGAATAGTATATATATATTGTGTTACAATAGTATGCAACAAGCAGAATGTTATTTAAAATAATAAAGCGAAAAAAAAAATTAAAAGTAATAATTAATTAATTAATTAATATGCTGAGTGTGTCGCGGCCCTAAAATTCCTTGCTCGTCTTATTATCTGCGACTCGTTTCTTGTTACGAATGCAATATTTACATAATCACGCATTTATTATACACTTCACTTTAGTGGTGTAATTGAATTTATAAAATTATTAATGCTACTCTGTGACAGTTATTCAAAATATGACTTATGGGTTTATTAATTGAGCTGGAAAAATTCGCCGTGAATCGAGCTGTACTAACACTGTACTATGTATTACTGTTATTTAAACACCAAAATATAGACACAAAATAGAAAGGAAACAAATTACAAGTTTTAAATTATTAAATGATAATTACAATCAGCTGTACAACTGCCGTTATAGCTTAATGCAGTACGTACCCACTTACTTGCACTGTTGAGAAAAAAAAATTCACACTATGTATTTAATTTTGTTACTAACTTGTTACTTTACATTAAATAGGTATTTATGAGCCAAATAGATATTGACCAGGTGGTATGGGCGGATAGGTATTTATCTGGATATATGAGCGGAATTGGAATTTACGAAATGCGATGATAATATTTACGGGCGGGTATATGTTAACGGGACGGGTGCTAGTGGTAGCAGAGGACGTATACCAAGGGCTGATTTCAAGGATTGAAGGACCAAAAAGGCTTCCAAGGATCGAAGGACCAGAAAGGATTTCACGGCTCGAGGGACCAAAAGGGATGTGGGGTACTGACCTTACATCCAACGTTGGGCGGAAGGGAATGGCCGGCGGATGGTGGGCTTGGATTTATGGGCGGAGAGGTGATCCGGGCGATGTTGAGATCGTGGGCTGGTCCCGGGTTTCCGAGTGGGCTTGCACTTCCCGTAGTCACGTTTACGATACACTATCGCATGTAGGTACTGGGCGACCGGAATGTGTTGAGCTTGAGCACAATGTAATGGCGGCCGGCGGAACGGCGTGGTTAGTCGCGGCGCGTACGACGGCGGGCTTCGCGAGAGATGCGTGTGCTCGGAGCGCGGGCAGCATTGAACTAACTGCCTGATCAGACTGAAGATGGCGCGCTCGCGCCGGCTCGTCGGTTGCCGTCTTGCGCGGGTTGAGGTAAGAGAGGGGGGCGCAAGCGACGGCTGAGGAGTGCGGACAGAGGGGTCGGGCAGAAATTTCCGTCGCGTTCTATATGGCGCGATCAGTGTGATATGTTGTGTCTTACCGTAGTTTTTGTATTTAAATTTCAATAGGCCTTAAAGAATCTTTTAATCGCAGTAAGAAATAGGATTGTTTGGCGATAAAGAATATTTCGAGTTGATTTATCGTTTTTCAGTACAAAATGTATGGAAAATGGTTTTAGCGTTTTTTGACATTTCTAGTACTCATACCTTAAATGGTCCCATAGAGTATTTTGATCCCCATACGAAGTAGGATCGATAGGCATAAAAATTTTTTTTTTTGGATTTTAGCACTTTTTTCGCTGACTGTACATTTTTTCAAAAATCTGTGAATGCAGTTCAGAATATCTTAAAAAGTTGTGGATAGTCTCTTTGGCAAAGGGAGATCTCTCGCCAGGCGAGGTGTGTTGCCTGGGAGGCGGCCGAGCCCCGACTGATCTGTCGGAGCATTTGTATATATGCCTTGCGATTGTAGAAACTTCGATAGCGTGATTCAGGGCGACGTGACGTCACCGTGTGACGCGTGTGCGCTGTCGCCACATCACCCCCCCGCTCAGACCGGAGGTCGATACATGATCTCGACGATTCAGCCATCCGTGATCCTCTATCTTCGGTGAGTCGAGATGTGAGGTCGGTGTGCCCTTGAGATGCCCTCTATCCGCGGTGAGTCGGGATGGGAGGGCAGAACGACTGATGCGGAGGGCGAGCGGTGCGCGCTCAAGCCGTCCGTGTAGCCGTGGGTGGGGGCAGTCGCTGGCCGGGGACAGGTAGCGTCGACACAGTACGCTGCGATGCGCCCGGTGAGTCAGCGTGGCTGGTGTGCGGTCTGCCGAGAGAGGTAGCTGCAGTCCGTCGGGTGTGAGCGGTGAGGTGAGGGGGGAGGGATGCCTGCTGCCGCTATCGGTGATCAGAAGCGACGTGTTCTTGCCGAGGGTCACCAGTTTGGCAAAGGGAGATCTCCCGCCAGGCGAGGTGTGTTGCCTGGGAGGCGGCCGAGCCCCGACTGATCTGTCGGAGCGTTTCTATATATACTAGCGATATTTGAAAACTTCAACACCTTACACACATAGCATCACGAACATTATTGTGCCCACATAGCTATCAATCAACTATTACCACAACTATATCCATAACTGGTGACCCGACTTTGAACATTCAATATGAGTGATAGTGACTATAGTATTAGTGAAACCAGTGACGATGAACAATACGATCCGTGCATTGACTCGTTGCACCGCGCCGCCCGGGCGCGACCTTGCAACGCCCTTGCGGCCACGCGGCGCGCACGCGCCCGCCGCGCACCCACATGCCGCGCAATGGCGCAGCACGCGCTTTGCTGCGCGACCTCCGCCGCAGCAGCACCAGCAGCAACAGCAGCAACTAGCACCAGCGCAGCCTTCAGAGTGCCACCATTCGATTCGGAGGACCCGGAGCTCTGGTTTGCACTCCTGGAGGCTCAGTTCGTGTCCCAAAATATTTGTACGGACTCAGAAAGGTACAATTTTATAATTACCAACCTAACCATCGAGCAAGCGAAAACCGTGAGGGACATAATTATTAACCCTCCGGCCAACAACACATATGAGCGCATCAAGGCCGAGCTTATCAGCCGACTCACCGCCTCTCACGCGCAGAGGATCGAGGCGGTCCTTAACAACGAGGCCTTAGGCAACCGGACGCCGTCACAATTCCTGCGGCACCTGCAGGACCTGGCGGGTCCTACCACGCCACCACAGCTCATCCGCACCATCTGGTGCAGCCGTCTGCCACATGCCATCCAGGCAGTATTATCCATGCTGCCCACGGATACGCTCGAGCAGCTGGGTGACATGGCAGACCGCCTGCAGGAGATTTCAGCTCCCTGCCCGGTCGCCCCACCCGCTGCTCCTATCCCGGACGTCGCCGCAACGCAACTCAAGGACCTCACCAACATGGTCCAGCACCTGGCGCGTGAGGTAGATCGTCACACCCGTGCTCCGCGCCAGGCCACCAACATCACTACGTGCCATCGCCAGCCGTCATCACGACGCACGGCGCCGGTGTCTACCAGCGCTCCGCGCCATGGCACACACACTCCGCGCCGACACCAGCCATCACCACAACGTGCACGCAGTGCGCACACTGCGGACTCGGTAGCCAGTCCTACCGCGCAGCAACAGCCAACGGTGATGGCCACAGACGAACTTCACGCCGCATCAGGACGCGTATTTGTGACCGATCGCGTATCGCGTGTGCAATTTTTAGTGGATACCGGTAGTGACCTGTGCGTATATCCTATATCAGCACTCCGGGAACGAAGAAATAAAACCAATTTTCAATTGTGTGCGGCTAACGGTAGCAATATAGATACTTACGGCTATGTTGAGTTAAAATTAAATTTAGGTTTAAGGCGCGATTTTCGATGGCGTTTCACGGTTGCGGACGTCACCAAAGCCATTATTGGTGTAGATTTTTTGAGTCATTACAATTTAATAGTAGACGTCCGCAACCAACGCCTAGTGGACAACACAACGACCCTGTCGACATCCGCCTCCACTGCTAAAACTAATGTATGTTCTGTTAAGGTAGCAACGGGCGACACGAGATACCATGCGCTTTTAGCTGAGTTTCCGGAACTTACTCGCCCTTCAGGCACACCGAGGACACCAAAGCACACCACGGTTCACCACATCCGCACCACACCCGGCCCACCCGTCTCATGCACATCACGTCGGGGTCACCAGTTTGGCAAAGGGAGATCTCTCGCCAGGCGAGGTGTGTTGCCTGGGAGGCGGCCGAGCCCCGACTGATCTGTCGGAGCATTTGTATATATGCCTTGCGATTGTAGAAACTTCGATAGCGTGATTCAGGGCGACGTGACGTCACCGTGTGACGCGTGTGCGCTGTCGCCACAGTCTCCTAGGAAGGTTTTCCTGTAACTATAACGGTTAAGCTACCTGCCCTTACTGACCCGTCTCAAAAATCCACCCTGTATAGTAGTACGGGACAGTAAAAAGAGATAGATACATAAATTCGAAAATGGATAGGAATCGAATCGATAGGAAGCATTGTACAGTCAGCGTCAAATAGATGTAAGCGGTTTGGGAAGTCAAATTGATCTCACTTCCATTGGCATTGGCATCCAATTAGTTTTTGATTTACCTTTTTTTTCAAAATTTTCTTTAAACTACTTTTTCCTCATATTAACATACGTTTTTGCAATAGTTTCTTTTCAAATTTCACGTCGACCGACCAATGCGTGGTATTGGAAGATTAGAAATTCCTTGGCGCACCCATTTCTATTAGTTCCATAAAAAATATTTCGTAAATTTCAAATTTTTTTGCCAAAAACTGTAAAAACCACTCTTTTCAAAATTACTTTCTCAAAACACTTTTTACATCAAATTTTATTTCAGTTCTGTGTATTGCTTACCGAGCCCGATCTTTTGGTACCTCTCGCGCCCCAATCCGACCACTGGGACACGGGCTATTTTTCGTTGGAATTTATCTTTGAATGACTTCAATCGGGTTTTATCTCCATTAGGGAACTTATGCCCTCCTGTTTTATTTGCACACATAGGCATTGCACAACACTGTGGCATTTTAGGAAACAATATTCTTAAATTAATGATTTTAAGAGTAAATAAACCAAAAAATACATACAAAATTGTAATTCGCGTATGTATTTTGACAGTTCATTAGACCTGACGCCAAAGTGCTGCCATCTGACGTTTCAGAAAACCCTCATTTCAACAATATTACATACTGATAATTATAAACCAACTATCTGAGAGCTCTAGGAAAAAAATATATCAAAATATCTGCTCATTTGTGGACTGAACAGGAAAAAGTAGGGTAAAGGAGCCGAATTTTCTAAATTTTAAAAAATGGTCAATATCTCGAAAACGGTGACACTTTTACTAAGGTAATTTTTTGACATATCAACCTTCAAGCTATCTGCCACCTTCGGTTGATCTACTACTTACGGGACACCCTGTATATTAAACTGGCAGCTTTCATAGTTTAGCTACCCACAAAGTACATGTGAGAATGCATTACCTAAATTTATTTTTCTGTTTATAGAATGTCTTCGACACCCAGAAAGTCCGTCTCTATGAGACAGATTGAGTTAATGGTGAAGTATTTAAGAGGGCCACTGTGGCCAGGCCCGGTCACAGCACCTGGTACTCGGCAGGGTAAAGAGGGACGAGCCCTCTCGCTACGACTTTGGTACGAGTGCGCAGATGGCCACCAAAGAACAACCAAGCAGTGGAATAAGGTAAGTACGTATTCTAAATCCTTAAATAAATGTATTGGAACGGCTTGGATAAACGACTAGATTTACAAAAATTTTAGTGGTTTACCGACTATTAAGTGCCGGCTGATGACCCGTATATAAGAAATAGTAAGAGGAACCACCAGGGTACAGGAGGAGGACCCGGCGTACCCATTGATAATCTAACCCCCCTAGAAAAAAGGCTGGTACTGGGTGCACTTTTAGGTGCCCATCACGAAGTTGTGGGGAGAAGTGGCACACCCCAAAATATGGTACAAATTAATCCTCTATGCGTAAGTTATAGTGTATTTTGTTATGATCATTCGTGCTTGTGCGTGGCAAATGACTATAAGTTGAAGTTGTCAGTGTTTAATTTCTTTTGCATGAGATTGAAAGTAACATATTCTTTTTTTTGCTAGTCTGAACTCATTGCACGTCCCTCAATTGCCCCTTCGCTTGCGCATGCCACCACACTGTCTCCAGCTGTCCATACTAATGAAGTGTACAGTTGAATGTTGAACTGTAAGTTGTTTAATTGTTGTTAGTATCTATAATTTTAGCTATGCAGTAAAGTATGTATTTCACTATTATGCAGTGCCAATGTAAGAGTTCATGATGACACAGTAAAAGAAATATTACAAAAAAAATCTGTATCCTATCAAAACTATATTTTTTACATGCTGGGTGTAATAATAAATGAATTTATTTTATGTTATTGTTACAGCTATGAAATAAATAATTCAAATGATTCTCCGGCACTTACACAGATATGCGTTGAAAGGTAGGTAAATTAATTATCGTGGAAATAAAACACATTTTAACTTACTATCTTAAACCATATAAAAATTTATTGCAGTGAACAAGAGGTTACACCAGCCATACAGCGCAATCCCCATCGCCAACGCCGTCGTGTAAATACACAAAGTTTTATTACTACATATTTATGTAATACTCCATAAGTAAACTAGCTTATGACAGTTTTCTAAAAGCACATTGTTAAATTATCAGCATAATAATATATTTTACAGCTCTTCCTCAATCCAGCGAGCTAGACATGGGCCAAAATATATTGGCCAATTTAGAAACATTCAGAATAGAAGTTGAGAGGCTGATGGCAACTGCATATAATAAAATGGCAGATGCCACATTAAATATGTCAGAAGCAGTCAATGATGTTGTATGTAAAGAGAGGAGTAAACAAATCTGCAGGTGCCTCCTGTCGCATAGCGGTGGCACTAGAAAATATAAATGTAACATTACAAAACCTAAATGTAAGTATAACAATTTTTTATCTACATATAAAAAACAGTAAAATGGAGTCATAGAGTTCTCAACCATTTAGGTTGCTCCCTGATATTAATTTAGTTAAAAACAGAGAGAACATTCCTTAGAATATATTTGACGATAATAGTAGATAATGGTATAATATTTTCTAATTTTCAGGCAAGAAGAGGAAGGGAACCTTCAAAGCAAGATTAATTAAATTTACTTGACCTACGACGTATTTTAAAGTAATAAAGAATTTGTTATTAAAAACAAATTATGCTCTTTGCTCCCACAACCTATTAATGAGAGCCTGTTGAACAACTCGACCTTACAGCAAGTCTCTCTCTATTCACCCGCCTATTCCTCTGAGCAAGTATTTTAGGCTCTCAGCACGCAAATCTGCCTCCGCTGCTCTACGGCGAACTCGCATCCTCTCTTCTTGCTCACGCTGTTAAGGTTTCAGTTGTGGCACTGGTAATTTTGCTTTTACTATCTGGCCAGCAAAAACAGCGACATAGTGAAGTACACGTGCAGTCAATAAACACTTGAAACAAGAGCATTTACCTTAACTAAGGAAGTTTTGTAGCAACACATGTGGCTAGAATATAACTAATAACCATTTACACACCTAAAGCGATCTTTTAAGACTCCAATCCATCTCTCCACTGTATTTCGAGCTAACACTTGTGTACGGTCAAGCGCGTACATTGCACTTTCATCGCATTGCAACATCATCATTTTATTAATTTCATTCGTTTTGTATAAAATTATAGTCAGTACGATTTCGGTCATTAAGAGCACCGCGCGCTACTCATATTTCATACTCCATAATTATTTTCATATTAAGTTCAGTTTTAATACAGTATTTTTATTTCTTATTTTATCTTTTATTTATTATACTCGTATTAGTTACGGCCAGTCCGTACAACTTGCAATTTATAAAAGTGTTCTTCAGGTGACCCTGGCACAGAGTTCAAAACTGGGGTCATTATTGTCCTCAATGGGTAGCCACTGTCACCTACAACGATAAACATTTATGGATGGTTTTATTGTATATGACTGTTAATATATACTTAGGTACTTCTTTTAAAAGTTGTTAGTAAAATGTATTTAGGTACCCAACAAAAATATCTGCTCCTCTACATCATAATATTTTTGATTCAGATAATGCTGCAATGGATGATCACGCTACACAACCGTATCATGTGCGCCCCAGGCTTACTGGGGTCAATATACATAATATAAAGGTCAGCGTCACAGATCTGAAAAATAATAACTAGTATCAAATTCATAGAATTATTACCTTACAAATATGATATAAGTATGTATTTTGATTATAAAAAGGTACATACGACTATCACATTTAGAGAGTGATTATAATATCTTTCCTCATGTTGGCTGGGCCTTATTATGGCAATATTATGTGTCCCATCAATACAAAGTTAACCTTTGGCTGACGACCTGGTCTAAATGTAACTCTAACGCCGCGGTACCGTCTCATAGACGTAAAAAATATAATTGGAATTAAATTAAACAATACTGTACTGTAAGGCTTATTACGCACCAGCGGTTGGCCACGAGGCGGTTTGTTTAAGCGGTCCAACCGCTTAATGCGGTTTCTTCGCGTTTTTCTTCGCGGTTGGCCGCCATAGCGGTCAGCTGCGATAAAAGCGCGTTCAGCGGTTGTACCGCTCGAAGGCGCGTGGCCCATAAGCAAAATGGACGCCGTCGAGATAGCTTGTGTTATTTATTTTTACTCCCGAAAACAACGAAAGGAAAATAAAAAAAAAAACTGGTTTCATCCTTTACTAGAAACACGCAACGAATTTGGCCAGTTCGCAAGTATTTTTCAAGAACTGAAGAAGCACCAAGATAAATTTTTCGGCTATGTTAGAATGAGTGTTTCGTCACTTGAAGAATTACTAACAGTTTTATATGACACCATCAAAGGACAAGATACTAAATTTCGTGATTGTATCCAACCCGAAGAGAAATTAGTAATAACATTAAGGTAAGTATGATAAATAAAAAAGTTTTAGTAGCTATTATGTTTTAATTTTAATCGCAATGTGGGTTCAGAATTAAGTAAAAAAAGTAGTAAACTATAACTATTACTGAGAATTATTATCATTAAAAAGATCTAGATAATCAGATTCTTGAGATATCTGTGTATTCTGTGAATATGTTGATTCAGGAGAAGTTACAGTCTATTCTTCTTGATTACATGTTCCACGGTGTGTAGGTGGAACTGAGAGCGGTGGTGGTGGGTTATTATTTCTAGCAAATGATGGTGTTTGATATCCTTGAGATGGCCCTTGGTTGTAGTTAAATGGTCGTACGTAATCCCAAGTAGAGTTACAGTAGTTGTATCCAGACGTTTGGGCTTCAGTAAGGACTTGCATTATTTGAGCTTTTGTACGTAGGCGTATATCGATGCAAGAAAACGTATTTGCTGTAAGTAGCGAAAACCCAACTTTTCACCAGAGCCAAAAAACTTTTAAAAAATTAGAAAAAAAAAACATATCTTTTTAATTATCAGTGACAGAAACATGAATTTTGGAACAAAGTTTTGTTAAAAAAATACTCATGAACAGCAATGAAAATATTTTTGTTAAAGTTATTAATTAGCAGTAGGCTTTTCACTACTTACAGCAATTGACTTTTCATTTTAAAGACCTGAAGAACGTCGTAAGTACGTTAGTGACTTCTATGGAGATAGCTAAGTTTCGTATATTTCCAAACATTTAAAACGCTGTACTTGGAATATTTAATTAATTAGTTACGTACTATTGAAGAGATGTAAGACTAACTCAAAAAAAATACTAATACCACTTAATTGTTATAAATAAAGATTTGTTTGAATTTGTGGTACAAATAAAATGCTGTAAGTTTATTATTACATAAAAATGTAACTTGCTCTCATCATACCATCATAGGAATAAAAATCTAAACATCAATCAGCAAACATAGGATGAAATTAAGGATGAATTGTAATTTTAATGGATCAGTCAATGACTACATTTCACCCTTTTACATAAAAACAAAAAAAAAAAACAGAACATAAAAACAAACTTCTTCTTAATAATTATCTTCTTCTTTCATAAAGGAATCCTTAATTTAGTCTTCTTCATCAGTGTCTGCTAAACAATCGACTGTCTTTTTATTAAACTTCAAATCTATATATTTTTTAGCACAATGGCTAGGTATCACTTTATTATCAAAAAAATTTTTTAAATCGTATTTCTGGACAGAAATCGGCAACTTAGCCGGGTATAAATTAAGTTTTGGTTCTGTGTCTCCAATGTCGCCAAGTTTAATTTCAATATAAGGCGCATCAGGGGCCATGGAGTGTTTTACGAGCATTACATCTGGCTTGCTTTTTTGAAAAGTTGCGATACGTATGTGAGACATCATAATTTTTTGAGCTTTTTTAAATGTTTTATTAACAACATCTTCAAACCCCATGAAATTTTTTCCTTCAAGCACGGTAACTTTGTAAGGAAATGGATTTTTCCTTGCCATTTCTATTACAGTTGCCCAGTGGGATGGAGCCCATACCGTCGTTTTCCTGACTGCACGTTCTATAGTTGCATGCATACTATCGGCTGGCATGTATGTATGCCCTGGAAGAAGAAAATTAATTTGAATGACTTCTAAATTTATGCAGCGTTTCAATGCGTATCGCAGCATGCTTAGTACGATTTTATTTTTATTTTGGCCAAAACACGAATCTGCGTAAAGGAGCAAAGTTTTTACATTTCTGCTATCAACATTCTTAATATAATTTAGCAGACAAGAAGATATTTCGTTTGCTCCTCGATGAGCGTCAGTTTCAGACCAAATGTTGCAAAAACTAAATCGGGTACCACTTTCATAAACCGTAAAATTGTAAACAGCTATTTTGCGGCTGTAGTATAAGGACATGTTACGTCCATGCGGTGTATTTAAGACTTTTTGCAAGTCGAAACTTGCACAAATTACACTCTTATCTTTTTCAAAAAGTGTTTGATGAAAAAGGAATCTATTTTGAGACTCTTCTTTTTCTTTTAAATGAATATTCATTTTTTCTATATCTTCTTTTGTTTGCACGTCGTATGTTTTGGAGGACGTACACAGGCTACATTTGTCCTTTTTGGGGATATGAATTCCAATATTATAATTTTTTTTGAAGAATTCTGAAAAAACTTTGTGCGACATCGGATTTGTTTTATCTTCGTTGCAGCGCGTAACATAAATGTCAATTAAATTGGTTAAATTCTTAACATCTTCTGATAAATAAAGCCTTCTGGTTTCTTTTCTGCAGTAGTGTGACGGAAGCAGTGGTAACGACGATATAAACAGTTTAGCATGCTGAATTACTTCATCTGGAGTTTTATTGTGGGAACCATGTTTACCCCATCATCTAACTTTGCGAAGCCATCTGTAGTCGTTTCTGCTGTATACAATATAAATCTTTGGGAGATATCCAATGTCGCAATTAGAAATTGTTGGCAAACCTGCCGTCTTTCTTCCCCATCATTAATGTAGTATTCGTATGTAACACCACGCCTAGATGTATTTGCGTTATCTAAGGTACTTTTTTAAC
Organism: Thymelicus sylvestris; assembly: GCA_911387775.1. NCBI lineage: Eukaryota > Metazoa > Arthropoda > Insecta > Lepidoptera > Hesperiidae > Thymelicus > Thymelicus sylvestris. The sequence goes on along the minus strand of OU426887.1, from coordinate 13,923,105 downwards.
AGGTTTTTTAACAGTTATTTGCGCAATCCAGTCCTTACGCCTTTGCTGGTTTTGAAGATTCCAATAAAATTGGAATAAAGCCTGCCGACGTTCTGCGGAAATCTCACCACAGACATTCCTACATTTTTTTCCAATACAGGGTTTAAGTTTCATCTCTTTTGTTTCAATAACATTTCCTTTTCCATTAAAATAGCTTTTTCCATTTTGTCTCCTAATATTATTTTCTTTTTTAATGAGTGACTTAGGTTTGCTTTTTACGATATTGATTACGTTTATTTCCGCCTTTTTAGTTATTTTTGACTTCTTCTTTCCCTTTCTAGTCTTCTTCTTTATCTTCTTAGTCTTCTTGACGTTTGGCTGGCTATCGTCTTTATCTGACTCACTTGATGTTTCCTCTTCACTCCAACTTCCTGAATCTTCTGATGGAAAAACTTCATTTAGTAGATTATCGTCAACATCGTCACCGAGAAAATCTAAATAAGCTTCATTAAATTCTAGTTTTCTTTTACATTGTCTCGGAAAATTATTAGTTTTTTGTTTCTTAGTCATTTTACCTGGAGTAGGAGAGGGACTTTGCGAGTAAAGTGAGACGCCTGCAGCGCGATCCTTGCAGAAACCGGTGCTTGTTCCAGGAGCAGGTGACGTACTTCGCGGGACGCTTGCAGTGCGATCATTGCAGAAAACGGTGCTTGTTCCATGAGCAGGTGACGTACTTAGCGGTACGCTTGAAGTGCGATCCTTGCAGAAACCGGTGCTTGTTCCAAGAGCAGGTGGCGTACTTCGCGGGACGCTTGCAGCGCGATCTTTGCAGAAACCAGGGCTTGTTCCAGGAGCAGGTGACGTACTTCGCGGGACGCTTGAAGCGCGATCCTTGCAGAAACCAGTGCTTGTTCCAGGAGCAGGTGACGTACTTCGCGGGATGCTTGCATTGAAATCATTGCAAAAACCGGTGCTTGTTCCAGGAGCAGGTGACGTACTTCGTGGGACGCCTGAGGCGCGATCTTCGCATAGACTGGTGTTTGTTTCAGGAACAAGAGGTGATACGCTCGTAACTTGGCCTTTGAGTGGTGGTTCTACTTCTAAGTAGTTTGTTTCCAAGTATGATTCAGGATCAATGGACACAGTGACACGGTTTGAAGAATCGTCCGATAGTACTTGACACTGATCGAGATTAAAGTTGTCATTATAGGAATATAAGTCTTTTTTGAAGTAGTTCTTACAAGTGTCATTCTGAGTAGACATCTGTTCACAGAAAGAAGGTTTACATGGTGTAATTTTCTTGAGCACTTCTTTTGTTTCTTTCATATATGAATCTGGATTACGAAAAGTTGGAGTCAATTCTTTATTTTCATGTCTTTCGTGATGAGGTGTTTTTAAAAAACCTTCACCACAAAACAATGCCTTAAATGTTCAATTTTTATATAATTCCTACCTTAAAAAATGTATTTTTTCTTATTTTCTAAGTATTTATAACTCGCTTTAATGAAGTAACAAGGAATATATTTTTAAAAGCATCACTAGAAAAGTTTTGTAACCTTATGGCAAACTTAAATTACAGACTGAAAGAATGTTGTAAGTAATCTTGTATTTAATTCGCACCCCAAAAAAATGCTGTAAGTAATCTTTTCACATGTTAGTTTCATTCCATAAGAATGCTGTGAGTTACATCAGATGTTTAATAATAAACCGCACTTTTGCTGTTAAGTAAAACAGTTTTAAAACACCGTTTTTTTAGTGACTTACAGCAAATTAAATATGTAAACTTTTCAAAATTATACCCTTTTTTCGAAATTTTTGTCGTCGTAGCGATATGAGACCCAGACCATTCGACGCAGAAAAAAAATCTAATCTTTTCTTACGTCGATATATTCAGGCACTTTTTTTATTTCCCTAACCAACGACAAAAAGAAAAGTCTATCTTCATCTTCTTCGGCCTTTTTCAACTCTACGTTCTTATTTAAGACATTAATCAATTCAACTCCTATATCATCTTCTTTAAATTTAAGTAAAATTTAAATAAAAGAACTTTTGTGTACTTCCCAAAATGTTTTATTTGATAACCAGGTAGCCCCATATTAACAATATTAAAATTAACTGTATGAGACTATCTTTAAATTTACTCATTCAAATTAAAATTATACATTGCAAATTCTCGAACTCTTCTTATCATTCTTTCTACATGAATTCTAATGCTTGCAATCTGCTTTGTTTCGCTAACTTGTTTTTTTAGTTAATTTTTGTCCACTAGGTACAAAAGGGGGTCTCAGTATTTTTAAACCTTTTTGCAGTAATATTAATAAAAAGAAGTACACATATTTATGTCTTTATAGGTGTAACCGCTGTGTTTAATGTTTAAATCTTAGATTGAATTCCTTTACTTCTGTATTTATTATAAGGTACATGTGGTAAACAAGAGCCACCTTAATTAAAAGCTGATTAAATGGTATAAATTATAAAATAAAACAAAATATTAAATCACAATAGAAATATTTGAAGTTTTATTCGTCTAAAACTGTAAAAAAATTAGTGGTTTATCACAAGTTTCATCAATAATTAGGGTCTTTTTAAAACCTTAACATTGGCCCTTATTAAACTTGGGTAGTATAATAAGGACCACAGATTATTATATTATTTAAAAGAGTAAAGTTAACTGTCACTCGGCCTTCTAGTTTCTTTTATCTTACATTATCATTTTAGCATTGGATCACAATTTAGCAACAACTAATTCTAGGAAAAAAACAATCGTAACCTTATTAAACATATGAAACAAATAAATAATAATAAAAAAGTTTTTGGATACAATCTCGACTAAAATACCATGTTTTTGAACAAAGAATTATTTACTCTTTCACAATTTTAGAAAGGAAGTACAAATCGAGTCTAATAAAATTACAAAAAAAAACTGATGGCCTAATAAGGGCCATAAGAACATACGAAATATTAAGTAACAGATATACATATCAATCAATCATAGAAACAAGAATAATTATAGAAAATCGCTTTTAGTGGTCTAAACAAGATAAAAAATATCAAAACAATACAATTCAGTTTCATAGGAGTATGTTGTTCCGTTGATCCTGGATTTTTGTTCTCATCATCGGAAGAACTATATATATTAGCTATCGAATCGAGATTTTGTCGTAGTATATGTTGGGAAATCAATGTTTCGTCAAAAGAAGTATCAGATTCAGAACTGCGAATTATTGGTCTGGGGATTGTGTAGTAATTTTCAGAATCTGTATCGGTTGAGCTGTAGTCTACTATTTTTTTATTACTGCGTCAATATGCTTCTGGGGTAAATGCTGGCGATAAATAGATAGGCCCGGTTTGGAGCAAAGATGGTGAATAAGGACTTTGGTTAAGGGGATTGGCTCGCTCAAATCTCAAAAACACTGTAAGTTTGAAGAAGACTGCAGATGAATCCTTTTGTGCGATTTCCATATAAAAAATATATGGTATACTGAAGGTCATCACAATGATATTGTATTGTTTAAAATTTTAATAACCTCTCCCAAATATTGGGAAAAATTTTTGTTAAATAGGTCCTTCTTCAACCTAAATTGTAAACTTTCTTTGTAACGGATATATAGTTCGGCATGAATTTTGTACTAAAAAATATGAAATGACGTGTTTCACAATTTGTATTGTTGTTTTTTTCTTAATTCTTTTATTATTTTTAAATAATGAATAAAAACCCAAAACTTCACCAGTACCCCACTGGAGCGCCCCCGCTAAGCCCTGCGTCGCGTGCTCGATCAGTGTCTCGATGACTCTTGTGACGGGTGGGTTGTACGCGCGTTATTTTTTCCTAATAAAAACTAAAACTTCACGTTTTGAAATTTTTTTGAATGAAGTCATATTGTAAATAGTACAAATATAAATATTTCGTAAAAGAACAATAGAAATTAAGTTTGTAAATATATGTAAAGTAGATTATAATTTCGTTTAGTTTATTGACCCTATCATAGAGTAAGACTGACTGTGGCTAAATATTGTATGAAAATGTAAAGTGAAACACGTGACCGAGGTCTCCAAAACTATTGGTAAGTATATTGAGTACATTATTTTTAGTGTGTTTATTTTTTGAACGTTTTAGCTATCTTGAGAATTTCGTTTGACGGCGGATGGAGATCTAAATGATGATGACTCCGAAGGTGGGTATTAGCATCTCATTGACTGCACTACGTATAACCATCGTGTTTGGATTCATTTGAAAGGTCTCATGGAGACCTTGGTGAATTATGATATCATCTACCTGATGGTGGACTCCGAAGGTGGGTAAAGGATCTCAGTGACGGCACTACGTAGAACCATTGTGCTTGGACTCATTTGAAAGGTCTCATTGAGACCTTGATGACTGATGATGTCACCTACCTGATGGTGGACTCCGAAGGTGGGTAAAGGATCTCAGTGACGGCACTAGATAGAACCATCGTGTTTGGATTCATTTGAAAGGTCTCATTAAGACCTTGATGACTGATGATGTCACCTACCTGATGGAGGACTCCGAAGGTGGGTAAAGGATCTCAATGACGTCACTATGTAGAAGTATCGTGCTTGGACTCATTTGAAAGGTCTCATTGAGACCTTGGTGACTGTTGATGTCACCTACCTGATGGTGGACTCCGAAGGTGGGTAAAGGATCTCAGTGACGTCACTATGTAGAAGTATCGTGCTTGGACTCATTTGAAAGGTCTCATTGAGACCTTGGTGACTGTTGATGTCACCTACCTGATGGTGGACTCCGAAGGTGGGTAAAGGATCTCAGTGACGGCACTACGTAGAACCTTCGTGCTTGGACTCATTTAAAAGGTCTCATGGAGACCTTGGTGACTGATGATGTCACCTACTTGATGGTGGACTTTTAATGTGGGTAAAGGATCTCAGTGACGGCACTACGTAGAACCTTCGTGCTTGGACTCATTTAAAAGGTCTCATGGAGACCTTGGTGACTGATGATGTCACCTACCTGATGGTGGACTCCGAAGGTGGGTAAAGGATCTCAGTGACATCACTATGTAGAAGTATCGTGCTTGGACTCATTTGAAAGGTCTCATTGAGACCTTGGTGACTGATGATGTCACCTACCTGATGGTGGACTCCGAAGGTGGGTAAAGGATCTCAGTGACGGCACTACGTAGAACCATCGTGTTTGGACTCATTTGAAAGGTCTCATGGAGACCTTGGTGACTGATGACGTCACCTACCTGATGGTGGACTCCGAAGGTGGGTAAAGGATCTCAGTGACGGCACTACGTAGAACCATTGTGCTTGGACTCATTTAAAAGGTCTCAAGGAGACCTTGGTGACTTATGATGTCACCTACCTGATGGTGGACTCCGAATGAATGAATGAATGAATGAATGAATTTATTTGTATTAGTACAGGTACATTTTATAGAAGGTCTTACATAGGTTTATTGGTGCCACAACTATACTATGCCGTTATCACGGCGTACAAATATTGGATAATAAATTATTAAATCAATCTAAATTATCAAATTAAATACAATGTCAATAATAATAAATCTAAATAAATAAGTAACAAATTCAGTAAACGATTAAATTATTTATAAAATTAAAAAGTCTTATCATTAAAATATTCTTTAATACTATAATATTGTTTTTTGTGTACTATTTGTATTATTTCTGTTTTAAATTCTCTTAAACTCAACTTTGTATACTTGTCAGGTAAGTTATTAAATATACGAATTGCCATACAGTACGCGTTCCTTTTAAACTGATTTAATCTTTGTTTTTGTATCCATAATTTAAATTTGTGACGGCATCTGTTTTGGCCCATATCACTGTAGGTTTTAAATAGATGCTTATTTTTAAAAACAAAAACACACATCTCGTATATATACATGCAAGGTAATGTTAGGATTTGAAGGTATCCAAAGTACGGCTTGCAGCTCTCTCGAGGCCCTATGCCACATATCGATCTTATACATCTCTTTTGGAACTTGAATGCTTTTTCGGCATTCACTGCGTTTCCCCAGATAATAAGACCGTACCTTAAGACGCTTGCTATGTAGCCATGATATGCCGCCAAAGCTGCTTGTTTACTGACAGTTTGGCGCAAACGCTTTATTACGTAGATAAATTTGTCTAATTTATTAATAATTTTATCGATATGTGTATCCCACTTTAAGTATTTATCTATTGTTAGGCCTAGAAATGCACAAGAATCAACATTTTCAATATTATCATTTTTATACTTTACATTAATGTCAGGTTTTGAGCTATTTTGATATTGGAATTGAATTAATTTAGTTTTATCGATATTTATTTTTAAATGATTGTCACTAAGCCAATTTAAAATATTATTTAAAGCCATATTAATTTTGTCACTGTATGTTTTTTCGTCATTGCATTTTATTATTAGAGTCGTGTCGTCAGCAAATAAAATACATTTTTCACTAATTGAGTCTACAAGGTCATTAATGTAGATAACAAACAAAAGAGGTCCGAGTATACTTCCCTGTGGTACCCCATTTTTGTTGTATAGATGTTGTGACTGGTATTTGATTTTACGGTTATTCAATATTCTTGTTATTTCAACTGTTTGTTTTCGATTTGTTAGATAACTTTTAATCCAATCCCATGTGTTTCCTCGCACTCCGTAACGGTATAGCTTATCCAGCAACATTTCATGACATACCAGAACAAAAGCCTTGCTCATATCGAGAAATACAGCAGATATTGGTGTACCTTCATTTAGACTTTCTGTAACTTCTTTGACTAATGAAAAGCATGCAAGTGTAGTTGAGCTGTTTTTCCGAAGATGGGTAAAGGATCTCAGTGACGGCACTACGTAGAACCTTCGTGCTTGGACTCATTTAAAAGGTCTCATGGAGACCTTGGTGACTGATGATGTCACCTACTTGATGGTGGACTTTTAATGTGGGTAAAGGATCTCAGTGACGTCACTATGTAGAAGCATCGTGCTTGGACTCCTTTGAAAGGTCTCATTGATACCTTGGTGACTGATGATGTCACCTACCTGATGGTGGACTCCGAAGGTGGGTAAAGGATCTCAGTGATGGCATATCGTAGAACCATCGTGTTTGGACTCATTTGAATTTTTGTGTATGGCTTATTACTGACTGTAGCAGCAAAAACATTACGTTCGCTCACTTAAGTTATTATGTTTCAGGCAGTTCAGGAACCAGCAAAACTCAGATTTACAAAATCAGGAACTTCAGTCGTTAACAGAAACATATGATCTGTCTGGGACGGAAGTTGATGAGGGGGCAAAGCAAATTTTGCCGGTAACTTAGTCTGTTTGCTTACACTGTGGTATTTTTTAGATATTAGATAGTTTCCCTAGCTAATTTAATTTGACACTGCATTGTTTGTTTGTTTTAGGTTGAACAAGATGAAGAAGATTTACAAGATTTGATTATTGAAGAAGAATCACAAGCAGAAACAAAAAATATATCTGGAAGACGAGTTATAGATCTAACTTACTTTTTTCCAAAATATAAGAAATAGGCGGCCATGGTGCTTTGAAAGTTTCAATTACATGTCCCTGTGACTAAAATTTTTGTCTTTTTAACCCATTTAGATCTCAATACTTTTTTTTAACTTGGCTCTCATTTCACATTTATGTTTTTGATAAGATATCATTACTTTTTGTCTAGAAATTATTAGTGTTTATAGATAATGAATATACCTATTGTTATTTGTAAAATTACTCTACACAGTGGAATCGCTTATTCACTTGTTTCACTAATTATCATTAACTTTCAGTCTAGCCGTGACCAGCCGTTAATGTATCAAAAACAATTTTAGCCACATTTATGAAATTTTAAATTTTAATTAAGCTAAGGGGTTTTAATAAATGTGTCAAATTTCATGTATTTAGGTGAAATAAGCTACACATTTCTTAGACAAGCACATATTTTTTATATTATAATTAATTATTATAGTGACTAACAATAATTTATGCAACTATAATTTAAAATTTGCCATCTGTATACTAGTATTTTTTATTCATTTGATGAATAGAACAAATAGATAATAATAATAAATTGCTCCTCCACCATTTCAATTAATGAAATGAAATGAAATGAAATGCATTTATTATTTTTAATTACGTGAACTTGTATGATGTAACTTTTCATTTCATATTCACAAAATTTTTGCTACCTTTAATTTGTAACAATGTCTGTATTATTTTTTCAATTAATTTAATATCATTTGCTAATCTTACTTACATACAAAGAAATCATATGTAGATTATTTACTAAGAAAATATAATCACGAAAACTAAGTATCAGTATAAGTAAAGATTGATGTTCAATCCAACCTTATAAAAGGCCACTCATTTAGTCACACGCTGTTCTTCTCGATATCTTCTTGGTAGGATACAGACGTATTACTTGTACTTCCCAATCTATAAAGGATTAATATAACGATGATATTTAAAAATCCTAAACTCTGCAGTTTTCTTTACGCCCCCCCTAACCTTATTTCCTATAGAATTAATTAATTATTGTAATTTAGGAACAGTCACAATGGCAACATTAAAACAGGGTCATCAAACTAGGTCATCCGTTATTTCCGTTACTGAGAACCCATAAGCATACCTGGTCATCATCAGACCTTCAGAATGTTTCATGTAGTAGCACCCGTGCTCAATTAGATAAATGTTGAAAGCTAGGTCATCCTAACTATTCCCGTTACTGAGAACCGATAAGTATATACCTGGTCATCATCAGACCTTCAGAATGTTTCATGTAGTAGCACCCGTGCTCAATTAGATAAATGTTGAAAGCTAGGTCATCCTAACTATTCCCGTTACTGAGAACCGATAAGTATATACCTGGTCATCATCAGACCTTCAGAATGTTTCATGTAGTAGCACCCGTGCTCAATTAGATAAATGTTGAAAGCTAGGTCATCCTAACTATTCCCGTTACTGAGAACCGATAAGTATATACCTGGTCATCATCAGACCTTCAGAATGTTTCATGTAGTAGCACCTGTGCTCAATTAGATAAATGTTGAAAGCTAGGTCATCCTAACTATTCCCGTTACTGAGACCCGATAAGTATATACCTGGTTATCATCAGACCTTCAGAATGTTTCGTGTAGTAGCACCCGTGCTCAATTAGATAAATGTTGAAAGCTAGGTCATCCTAACTATTCCCGTTACTGAGAACCGATAAGTATATACCTGGTCATCATCAGACCTTCAGAATGTTTCATGTAGTAGCACCTGTGCTCAATTAGATAAATGTTGAAAGCTAGGTCATCCTAACTATTCCCGTTACTGAGACCCGATAAGTATATACCTGGTCATCATCAGACCTTCAGAATGTTTCATGTAGTAGCACCCGTGCTCAATTAGATAAATGTTGAAAGCTAGGTCATCCTAACTATTCCCGTTACTGAGAACCGATAAGTATATACCTGGTCATCATCAGACCTTCAGAATGTTTCATGTAGTGCACCTGTGCTCAATTAGATAAATGTTGAAAGCTACGTCATCCTAACTATTCCCGTTACTGAGAACCGATAAGTATATACCTGGTCATCATCAGACCTTCAGAATGTTTCATGTAGTAGCACCTGTGCTCAATTAGATAAATGTTGAAAGCTAGGTCATCCTAACTATTCCCGTTACTGCAAACCGATAAGTATATACCTGGTCATCATCAGACCTTCAGAATGTTTCATGTAGTAGCACCCGTGCTCAATTAGATAAATGTTGAAAGCTAGGTCATCCTAACTATTCCCGTTACTGAAAACTGATCAGTACTTACCTGGTCATCATCAGTCTTCAGAATGTATCATTTAGTATAATGAAAGCTATTTCAGCAGGCATAGTGCATAGCGTAGTTCAAAATAAATAAATTATTATCATGTAGGCAGATACTCGTACAAGACTACAAAAACTATAGGAACAAAATGTATTCGAAAATCTCTCAGAGAGCGAACAAAAATAGGCAAGAACGATGACAACTCTGTGCCACATGTTTCCTTGCTTTATCTTCAGTTAGTTTTATTGTAGTATAGTCGTTGGTCGGTAGATGGCGCTTAGTTAAAAAATACTAGTAGAGGGACCAAATCTTCAAGGTCATCGGGCAAGGCAATCCCCTTAATATATACGAGTGTGTCATCGGAATCGGAACTATCCGCTCTAGGACTATCATATGCAGATCGTAAATTTATATTGGAAGGACCAGGGGTTGGAGATATATGTATTGTGCAAAACATGTTCTTGCTCTGGTGGTCTCTCTGTCAATACTGATGGAGCATAGCTTCCTCTGATATTGCTTGTGGGTCGTACGGATGAAGCCCAGTAGCTCTGAAGCCATTTACTATATTTGTATGTGTCATACATTTTGACCATACTTTTACAAAAATTGCGTTAAATCGCGTTTTGATTAATTTTTTATCAGGGTATTTATATAAGAAGGATAAGGTCTCCTGATCCCAAAAGTGTTCAAATGACTTGTTTACACTTTTGTCAAGCGGCTGGAGTTCGTGTGTGGTATTGGATGGCAAGCAGTATAAGATAATGTCTTCCTCCTCTGCTGCGTCGACAATGTTATAATCTAGGTGGCAGGAAGCACCGTCAAAAACTAACAGACACTTACTTCTGGTTAAAATTTTCCTAGATGATGAATAAAGTCTATGAATAATGAAGAAGACATGCTTCCTTTCGTAGCCATTTTTACAAGTGATCCTGCAGGTAAATTGTCACTGAATTCAGCTTTCTGCCTTTTCCCCCTGAATATTATCATTGGGGGGTATCGGATTACCCAATGCATTTACACAAGCAGCCACTGTTACGTTTTCTGCATGTTCAGGTGCAACCATATATATGGACTCTTCTTGATCCTTTTTAGGGTTTCGTAGCCAAATGGCAAAAAACGGAACCCTTATAGATTCGTCATGTCTGTCTGTCTGTCCGTACGTATGTCACAGCCACTTTTTTCCGAAAGTATAAGAACTATACTGTTGAAACTTGGTAAGTAGATGTATTCTGTGAACCGTATTAAGATTTTCACATAAAAATAGAAAAAAAAAATTGGGGGTTCCCCATACTTAGAACTGAAACTCAACTTTTTTTTCATCAAACCCATTCGTGTGGGGTATCTATGAATAGGTCTTCAAAAATGATATTGAGGTTTCTAATATCATTTTTTTCTAAACTGAATAGTTTACACTTCCAAAGTGGTAAAATGTGTGTCCCCCCCCCTGTAACTTCTAAAATAAGAGAATGATAAAACTAAAAAAAATATATGATGTACATTACCATGCAAACTTCCAACGAAAATTGATTTGAACGAGATCTAGTAAGTAGTTTTTTTTAATACGTCATAAATCGTAAACCGCAAAAAACATCGATCAAAGTTACAACGAACTACAAAAACTTTTATATTATGTTACTTGCTGCTACGGAACCCTTCATGGGCGAGTCCGACTCGCACTTGGCCGCTTTTTTTGGAGTGCTGAAATTAATTTCAGCAGAATGTGTTTCAGTACTAACTTCATTTAATATATTGTTCAAAGTTCTTCTTGAAATTCCAGTGGCAATTGCAACTCGCTCTTGAATCTTCTTAAAATAACAACTTACATTTTTATCTTCATTTTTTTTTTAATCTGTCAGCTTCAGTTACAAAATATTTATAAACATTGTAGATAATTTCGCGTCACTGACCTCGTAAAGGTTTCCCTCTTTTTCCTAAAGATGCCATAGTACAACTTTAAATTATTTAAATTTTGGGGTGTTAACAACTCTAAATATATATTATGAATTGGACGCGACCGCACTCTATCGCACTTGAACAACGACTGACAGTGAAGTTTTGTCAGTCATATAGGTAGTGTGCGACAGAGATAACGCTCTACGAAGCCGATATTAACCGATTGTCTCTTTCCAAAGGTCGATGTGCAATATCGTTTATTACGTTATTTACGGTTTAGTGGTGTACATGCCATACAAGATAAGAGAAGAATAATTTTTCACACATTAAAAATGAAACAATGCAATACACTGGAAATAACGGCTACTGACATCTCACTAATCTGTACGTAAATAATACGTACGTACACTGAACATCTTCCCCCGTTAGAAGCTTCACAAAGTACTAACACTGATATGTTTCGATTGAAAAAAATTAAGGGTGGTATTCCACTCCTTATATATATTCCACATAATGACCACCTGTCATCAATTTTGATTGCTGTTCATAAATTTCTGGCGTTATAAGTAAGTGTTCCTAATAGAATCAATTTTTTGAAAAATTATCATAAAATGATAAAAATTTACTACTTTCAGATTTATTACTTTGTATTCACCCAACTACCTATCTGCATGCCAAATTTTAACTTTCTAGGTCACCTGGAAGTTGGATATACACTCGGGTGCAATGAAATCGCACATTTGATTTTTTTCTGCAAAATACAAATTATTTTTTTTTCTGAAAGATACATATATATTTTTTTAATATGGAATTAAAGCTGGTTTCATTACCTATCCAACGATACCATACAAGCCGTTATTACTTTACCCTACGGCCAAGAATTAATGACAACAAAAAAACCCTAAAATTAACTCCCTTAGGTTACCGTAGTTTGCCAGACTAATGCAGGTATAAAAAGGCATGTTTTGAGTAAAATGTCATCAGTTGCATTTCAACGCTCAAACTGAAAGGACGTCCAGTGACTACAGCTGCAATAATTATCGAAGAAAATGGATACTACGCCAGAAAAAGCCGCTCAAGTCGTTGCTCTAATTGAAGCAGGCCAGAACCAGAGTGCTGTAGCTCGACAGCTGAATATCAGTCGATATTCAGTTCGTCGTGTATACCAGCGCTATCGGGAGACTGGTGGCTATGAACGACGAAGAGGATCTGGTCGAGCTAGAGCTACAACTCAGCGCGACAACCGATTTCTCGTAACGACGGCTTTGCGAAATCGTCGCCTGACAACCGTTGATCTTGCACATCATCTCCAAGAGGTGCGTGAAGTGGAAGTCAGTCGGTGGACGGTCAGAAGGAGACTTGCTGAAGGCGGCCTAACAGCGCATAGGCCAGCAAACGGCCCTAAATTGGCGCCAGCTCACCGCCAAGCCCGTCTTCGATTTGCACAGGAACATGTGAACTGGACAGTCGACCAATGGCGAACAGTTCTGTTCTCAGACGAGTCTAGGATGTGTCTCCATGGCAATGATGGACGAGGGCGGGTCTATAGAAGGCCTACAGAGAGATTTGCCCCGTGTTGCATCACGGAACGCGTTGCATATGGCGGTGGTTCGTGTATGTTCTGGGGTGGAATCTCTTTGGAAGCCAAAACTGAGCTTGTCTTCCTCACTGGGGCCAATATAAGGCGTCCAACAAGGGGACTAACTGCTCGGAGGTACGTCGAAGAAGTTCTCCAGGAACATGTCGTACCATTTAGCGGTTTCATTGGAGAGAACTTTCTCTTTATGCATGACAATGCAAGACCCCATACCGCTCAAATTGTAACGCAGTACCTTCAAGAGGTGAATATCAAAACAATGGTGTGGCCAGCTCGGAGTCCGGACCTTAATCCGATCGAACACGTCTGGGACAATTTAAAAAGGAAAATAAGAGACCGAAATATTGCTCCAGCTAATCTCCAGGAGCTGCAAACTGCGCTCAAGGAGGAATGGGACGCTATCCCACAAGACTCTATCAATCACTTGATAGAGTCGATGGGAAACCGGTGTCGAGCGGTAATTCAAGTAAGAGGGGGTAACACTTCGTATTAATAAAGGTATTTTTGTAAGAAAAGGGTGTTTTTTTTTTAAGCCTTCATTTCCCACACAGTTTTGTCAAGGAAACTTCTTTTAATAAAGGATGAATTTGTAATTGGTGTTTTTTTTTGGCAGTAGGATAAAGTAATAACGGCTTGTATGGTATCGTTGGATAGGTAATGAAACCAGCTTTAATTCCATATTAAAAAAATATATACACTCGGGTGCAATGAAATCGCACATTTGATTTTTTTCTGCAAAATACAAATTTTTTTTTTTTCTGAAAGATACATATATATTTTTTTAATATGGAATTAAAGCTGGTTTCATTACCTATCCAACGATACCATACAAGCCGTTATTACTTTACCCTACGGCCAAGAATTAATGACAACAAAAAAACCCTAAAATTAACTCCCTTAGGTTACCGTAGTTTGCCAGACTAATGCAGGTATAAAAAGGCATGTTTTGAGTAAAATGTCATCAGTTGCATTTCAACGCTCAAACTGAAAGGACGTCCAGTGACTACAGCTGCAATAATTATCGAAGAAAATGGATACTACGCCAGAAAAAGCCGCTCAAGTCGTTGCTCTAATTGAAGCAGGCCAGAACCAGAGTGCTGTAGCTCGACAGCTGAATATCAGTCGATATTCAGTTCGTCGTGTATACCAGCGCTATCGGGAGACTGGTGGCTATGAACGACGAAGAGGATCTGGTCGAGCTAGAGCTACAACTCAGCGCGACAACCGATTTCTCGTAACGACGGCTTTGCGAAATCGTCGCCTGACAACCGTTGATCTTGCACATCATCTCCAAGAGGTGCGTGAAGTGGAAGTCAGTCGGTGGACGGTCAGAAGGAGACTTGCTGAAGGCGGCCTAACAGCGCATAGGCCAGCAAACGGCCCTAAATTGGCGCCAGCTCACCGCCAAGCCCGTCTTCGATTTGCACAGGAACATGTGAACTGGACAGTCGACCAATGGCGAACAGTTCTGTTCTCAGACGAGTCTAGGATGTGTCTCCATGGCAATGATGGACGAGGGCGGGTCTATAGAAGGCCTACAGAGAGATTTGCCCCGTGTTGCATCACGGAACGCGTTGCATATGGCGGTGGTTCGTGTATGTTCTGGGGTGGAATCTCTTTGGAAGCCAAAACTGAGCTTGTCTTCCTCACTGGGGCCAATATAAGGCGTCCAACAAGGGGACTAACTGCTCGGAGGTACGTCGAAGAAGTTCTCCAGGAACATGTCGTACCATTTAGCGGTTTCATTGGAGAGAACTTTCTCTTTATGCATGACAATGCAAGACCCCATACCGCTCAAATTGTAACGCAGTACCTTCAAGAGGTGAATATCAAAACAATGGTGTGGCCAGCTCGGAGTCCGGACCTTAATCCGATCGAACACGTCTGGGACAATTTAAAAAGGAAAATAAGAGACCGAAATATTGCTCCAGCTAATCTCCAGGAGCTGCAAACTGCGCTCAAGGAGGAATGGGACGCTATCCCACAAGACTCTATCAATCACTTGATAGAGTCGATGGGAAACCGGTGTCGAGCGGTAATTCAAGTAAGAGGGGGTAACACTTCGTATTAATAAAGGTATTTTTGTAAGAAAAGGGTGTTTTTTTTTTAAGCCTTCATTTCCCACACAGTTTTGTCAAGGAAACTTCTTTTAATAAAGGATGAATTTGTAATTGGTGTTTTTTTTTGGCAGTAGGATAAAGTAATAACGGCTTGTATGGTATCGTTGGATAGGTAATGAAACCAGCTTTAATTCCATATTAAAAAAATATATATGTATCTTTCAGAAAAAAAAATAATTTGTATTTTGCAGAAAAAAATCAAATGTGCGATTTCATTGCACCCGAGTGTATGTATCTTTCAGAAAAAAAAATAATTTGTATTTTGCAGAAAAAAATCAAATGTGCGATTTCATTGCACCCGAGTGTAGTTTTGATATATAGGTCAGTCAGTGTTAAATTTCTCGATTTTTGGACGTTAATATCTAAATAACCGTTTGAGATGTGTTTATGAAATTTGGAAGACGTATGTATTTCGCAAGTCTTAATAAATGAGCCAAAGGAGAATGCCCATAGCTAGTACTCTCAAAAAAAATAATTGTGTCACAATGAGTTTTGTACTAAAAATTAAGTTAAAATATTTTAAATATTTTACCGTATTTCCTAAAAAAATCTTTTTGGGCTTAATTTTGTTAAATTAATAAGTAACTTTACTTCCGTTTTACAACACAAAAGCATTCGGCCATTTATATTGGAATTGGAGCCAATCAGGGATATTTTAAGATCCTTCGGGCCTATAGGTTGCGTTGATTCGATTATGACTATGATACAACAAACTAGATGGTGTTAGTGGACTGTCAAATGAATGAAATGAATTTGATAATTAATACATTAAAAGTTAGATGGCGTTTGGGGACTGTCAAATGAATTTTAAACTTAAACGTATACGACTTAATGCGCCTGCATAGAGTCCATATTACTGTGTCTACTATAACCTAAATACAAAATAATTTTGTTGAAAATCTCATAACTCCTACGATTAAAATTGACTAAAGTTGGTTTGTGTAATGTATTAAGATAACTTATTCAAATAAAGGTATTTTTATCGGGACACAAAAATATTAATGTCAGTACATTTCTCCATACAAAATGGGCATTCTCCTTTGACAGGTTTATGTTGAATAGTTATTGAGTTATGAGGTGGTCAAAAGTGGCTCCAAATGGTTCGTGTAATATTACACACGGTGCTGCTCGCCAATTCTGTTAGCTAGAAAATTGGCTTACACGCTACCGCGTGTTTAGATAAGTTAAATATGTAACTCTAAAACTGACGAAGTTGGTTTGTATCAAACTATAGATTTTATTGTAATTAATATTAATATTATTATTTACGTAACTTAAACAAATATAAACCACCAATTATTAATGTAAACTATTTGAATAAATGATAATTAATAATTTTTACACGAAGTCACAAAAGTAGATGCAACATACAAAAAACCACGTTAAAAATATCGATATCGTATTCGTATTGAGTACGTCTTTCACTATGTTCAACTGCGGTGCCAACATAATAAATTAATGTTTTAAAGAAATGCCTTTTTATTATCTACCTACAGAATAAATAAGATGCTATGTAATGAGATAATGAATAATACGCCATACCTACTCCTTAGGCTGACATATACATGAAAAAGGTCGTGGTCCCTATAAGTACGCGTATTTACTTTATTCGTAAATGTGTCACCATATTTAATATTTCATCACCGAAATCCCAAAATATTGCTTAAAATAGTTTTGAAATTACAACTTCCTTCCTTAAGTTTATTTTTAGGTACTTTCAATCTACTGACTGTACTGAATTTGTTAGTCTTTGCCGAAGCCAGCCAATCAAATCATTTGCACGATAATCTCCACAATATTGTGCAAATGGGCAGAGTTGCCAACTCTAAATTTTTTTCGATATCTTCACAGTTTTTAGTTTAGACCACCAAAATTAAATCTAGTTTAAACTGAAAATCAAAAGGTTGTGCAGATTGAAAACGAGTCAGTTTTAGTAGAAATTGTTAAGATTTAAAGTTGATTTACGAATATAAGTATAATTTTCTTAACGTAATATTAAGTTGTTTTGCACAATTTTATTTGTTGACAACACTGGTCAACGTTTGGTGACGCGAACGACAAACACTAGCTGTCTTTTTCACTATTATGGTTTTAGTAAAGCTATCCCTTTTACATCATTTACCAATGTAGTGATTGCCCGATTGGTGTAGGGAAACAAAAGATAAACGTGTGTGTGTTTCGGAACAAATTTTACGGTTGATTTGTAAGGGCATAACGTATCTATTACTAAAATATCATTGATTAGAAATGTGTTTTTCTGGTAATGGACCTTGATAGACACCGGCCCTTCTTACTCGCAGGTACCTTATAATATAATATCGTCAGCTTAGATCGAAAACTGCTTACCTCCATCGGACCAAATTTTTCAGGGGGCAAAAAAAAACTGATTTTCTTCTATTAATTGTTCCTAAACATATTAATGTTTTTCTTGAATTTCAATAAAAATATGGTTGGGGATTTAATCACACAATTAAAATTTACTTTAGGTGTTCCCATCATAATTATGGAAAACGGACTTAAGAAGTTTACATACAAAAACATTGAAACCAAAATATAGCTGGAGAGCTAGTGAACCATTTGACTAACCCACTTCCCAGAAAGCTAGAAATTTTTTAAATGTTATTTTAATATCAGTCAATTACGAAAGTAGGTACTGTTCTGGGAGGCATCTCGTGGTTGCGTCATGGTCCCTTAAATTCTTGAAAATGCAAAAAAAAAAAATTATGCCACTCCCACAAGGCTACAATTTTAATATGTTGTAATTTAGGTATGCTTAAGTGTAAAAAAAAATTGACAACCCATTTTGAGGGTTGCAAGTATGTGCCAGAACAGAGCAAAGTTGTCATCGGGAGAGCAATTCGTATCTTTCTATGTATAATTTCAGGCTCTAGTTTGATTTGATATCATTCAAATGTATGTAAGCTATGCTCATTGCCTTATCTGATCTATGGTTTATTGTCTATCGCGAATGTATTCGAATTGAGAATTGTCATGTCATATAATAAGAAATGAAGATTTTCCTATGTGGAAGTAAATAATACTAAATATTTAATTATTATCAAGATATCTCGAATAAGGACTATAAATGTTGTTTTTCTTATTTGCAGGTATTGTATTTGTTTATTTAATTATCCTTAAAATGTATTTGTTATAAAACTTATGATGATAGTAATGCCAATAAAACTTCTTATTTGCAGAACAATACCATTTGGGTTTTTATTTCATATAATAACATATTGTAAAACAACATTTTTAAACGATTCTTACTACTCTTACTACCTCTAATGCAGAGGTTGGCATATAAGAAACGACATGTCATATTTAGATGAAGGAATTGTCAATAAGATAGAACGGATGATCACGTAGTGTTGAAGTACTTGGAAGTATTGATGTGAACGTTAGGAGAACTGGAAATATAATATCATGGAGCAAAGTAAAAGGAATATTATTGATTATCCAATAGCGTAGAATACCCCTGCTTCCACATCAGAAGTGTTGGAAAAAACTTGCCCACAAAGTCGGAAAATAAATGGGGAATGACACTAGTTCGGATGACATTTGAAGAAAATTTTGCAATGAGAAATTAAACAATCCAAAACGCAATAAAATGAGAATCGTCGAAGTTTATAATATAATAAAAAGAGAAAAAAAAAGAGTTTAAAAAAAGAGATAAGTGAAAATGAAAGGTACAAAAAAGAGTACCTAGTAACAATTTGAAATTGTAAAAAAAATGGAGTAAAAAAAAGAGTTATGATAAAAAAAAGGTTGTAAATAAAAAAAGTGTCAAAAAAAAAGAAAAAAAAAAGGAAAAGAAATGTGAATGAGTCCGGGCCAGCATAGAACTAAAGGGACGTTGTGCCTGGAGAGTCTTAGAGAGACTGGACCAGGTGTCTGCAGGGTTTTATCCGGACCAGACGACGATAACATAATTGCGACGTTCTGTAGAGTCTTATGAACCAGATTGGTAACCAAATGGCCAAACCATAGTTATCTCCACTATATTTTAAGTGTCCACATTTAAAATATCAGACTTAATGAGCGAATTATTCTTGACTGTAAATTAATAATGATGTGATGAATGACGAAAATAAAATGAATGTGAATCAGGTTAATGTAGTCAGAATAGCCGAGCAAAATACTGTTGAGACTGTTTTTACAGGATTCTGATTATCCACACGAGGTCGTGTGGGTCGTCAGCGATGGCCGCGTGCGTGATACGAAAACAACGAGTTGTGGACCCAGGAGTTAGAATGGAGACCACGAACACCAACAGCCCGATACACCGACGCTCTTAAGAGGGCGAGTGGTATTGCTGGATGAGATCAGAAGCGGAGGACCATGTGGCATGCCTTGTGGAACAGTAGATAGAAGAAGCATGATGATGATGTACCAAGATAAATTAAAGCGCGCACGAGGACGAGCGCACGTCAGGATAGCCGTGTCGGTGAGGCCACGAATATCCAGTGAAGGTCCAGGGACGGACCTCTTTATTCTACAACACCTGTCCGATGCAGAGGTTGGCATATAAGAAACGACATGTCATATTTAGATGAAGGAATTGTCAATAAGATAAAACGGATGATCACGTAGTGTTGAAGTACTTGGATGTATTGATGTGAACGTTAGGAGAACTGGAAATATAATATCATGGAGCAAAGTAAAAGGAATATTATTGAATAACCAATAGCGTAGAATACACCTTCTTCAACCACTTTCAAACGCCCATAAAAATGTTGGCCACCTCCTTTATGTTTTTTAATTCCTTTTATAGGTACAAAATGAGAAGCAATTCCTATGGATGTTGTTTAAATTGGATGATGTTTAAAGTGAGTACGCGCGCATACTTGTAAAAAGTTTTTTTTGTTAAATTTTATGCATCTACGTGTTTTGTGTTTTAGCCCCCAAATATTCACAAAATTATCGTGAAGAATAACACATATAGCGTTAGGCTCGGGCGTTGTCATGGTGTAAGCCCGCGCTATTAATTTGTGTGCGAGATAAAGAAAACAGGAAAGCACAGTTCAAAGTTTATTGCACAGGACACATCCACACAAGAAGCACAGAAGAAGCAGCACACAGAAGAAGTAGACAGAAGGAGAAAGTTTGAAGAAAACAGTTATGAAAAATAGAGTGAGAAATAAAGCGAGATACGTAATAAATATTAAGGCGCGTGTCGCGGGAGCGCAAGCGAGTGGCGCGGACGGTCGTCGTGATCGCTAAGTTCCGACTGGCGCGATGAGGCGGCCGAGCCGACTCCTGCGCGGCGCGTGGAATTTTTTACCGTTACCGATAAGCCGTGCGCTCGCTATTAACAAGCGGTTTCACCCGGCGATGCCTGTCTATTTATTTTAATTATGATATTTTTGTGTTTTTGTGTTCTGTATGAAATGAGTGAAAGTGTGATGTGTGTATGTGTAGGTATAAATGTACATATATGAAATATGATATAATAAATATTTTATGTTGTGTAAATATATAAAATATAGATAAAATAATAAATGTATGTAATATATGTGTAAGTGAGATGCCCACATCACTCCCCTCCAGAGGCCGTGTCTACGGACGATAATAGTTAGGGAAACGTACTCGTACTTTTCTCCCGTAGCGCGTTGTCTTTGTAGGAGGGTTATCTTGGGATGATGGTTGACGGGATTCGGTAGTAGGTTCGGGAACAGGTTCAGGCTGTTGTAAGGGCTGTTCAGGTATGTCTGCGTCGTCAAACAGTAGGTAGGCTGGTTTGATGCGGTCTATGCTTACTGTGACGTTTTTGCCCTTTACAAGTATTTTAAAAGTTTTAGCCCCTCTCTTTACGACTTCATATGGTCCGCTATAAGCCGGTTGAAGTGAACCACGCAACAGATCTTCCCGTAGGAATATATGGCTGCACGTGGCCAGATCTTTAAAAACAAAAATTCTATTTTTAGAATGGTGCTGGGTAGGGACTGGCTGAATATTTTTAGCGAAGGACTTCATACGGGCTGCAAGGTCAGTCATGTCTGTCGTGTAACTTGCAACGTCGTGGCCGAAAAATTCGCCTGGAAGTCGTAGCGGTTCGCCATAAACAAGTTCTGCTGATGAAGCCTTGAGATCTTCCTTGAAGGCGCTTCTAACACCGAGGAGAACGAGGGGAAGGGATTCAGTCCATCTCGCGTCAGCATGACAAGTAATAGCTGTCTTTAATTGGCGGTGAAAACGCTCAACAAGGCCGTTAGCTTGAGGGTGATATGCGGTCGTTTTGCGGTGATCAAAACCTATTGTCTTGGACAGATGTTGAAATAAAATTGACTCAAATTGCCTACCGCGATCAGTGACAATCTCGGTAGGGCAACCGAATCGGGAAACCCAACACGACACAAACGCTTTGGCTACTGACTCGGTAGTGATATCGGTGAGGGGGACGACCTCTGGCCATCGCGTAAAGCGATCGACAGCCGTCAGACAGTACCGGTAATCACCACAAGGAGGTAATGGACCAATAAGATCCAGGTGGACATGTTTGAAGCGCGCTGACGGTAAATCCAGCGTACCTAGAGGTGATGAGACGTGCCTGCTTATTTTTGAGCGCTGGCAGGTCAAACATGCCCTGGACCATTCGCGACAATGTTTTCGCATCAGTGGCCATACGAAACGTTGAGAAACGAGCTTGGCAGTGGTGTTTGCACCAGGGTGGCTAAGAGAGTGCAGGCAGTTGAATACCTGTTTACGAAACAGCTTAGGGACGAATGGCCTGGGAGTTACAGTGCTGACGTCACAGTACAAATCTGAACTGCACCCGGGGATATTCATCTTTTTTAGGCGAAGGGAGGTTTCGCCTTGTAAGAGCTCTGCCAGCTCAGTGTCGGTGGCCTGGAGTTTGGCTAATTCTTCTAGGTCGACTGGCATTTGCAATTCGTGGACTCGGGACAGCGTGTCGGCAACTATGTTGTCCTTCCCTGCGATGTGTTGGATGTCCGTCGTAAATTGCGAGATAAAGTCCAAATGTCTATACTGACGCGGCGAGCAGTTACTTTTCCTTTCGTGGAAAGCATAACATAACGGCCTGTGGTCAGTATATACCGTGAAGTCAGTAGCCTCTAGCATATGGCGAAAATATTTTATACTTTCGTAGATGGCAAGGAGCTCACGATCATATGGTGAATACTTAGACTGTGAGGGGCTCAACTTGCGTGAAAAGTATGCTAGGGGTTGCCAATCTCCGTTCCTGCGCTGTTGTAGGACCGCACCTATCGCCGTATCCGAGGCGTCAGTGACGAGTCCTAACTTGGCCTCATAATCGGGGTGAGCAAGGAGAGCAGCATTGCAGAGACTTTTCTTGCACTCCTCGAAAGCCTTTAATGAATTTCCTGTTATGTCAACGGGGTGGGAAGCCTTGACAGATCCGGTCAGCAGGGCGTTCAGGGGGGCTTGAATTTGGGCGGCGTTGGGTAGGAAACGCCTGTAAAAATTTACCATGCCCAGAAATCGCCTTAATTCCCTGACCGTTTTCGGAATGGGGAACTCCGAAATGGCTTTGACCTTGCTGTCAAGAGGTTCAGTGCCCTTTTCAGAGATTCGATAGCCTAAGAAATTTACCTCAGGCGCGCCGAAGGTACACTTGGCTGTGTTTATGAGGACGCCGTAGTCCCGCATCCGACTGAACAGCAAGCGTAGGTGTGCTTCGTGCTCCGATGCTGTTCTGGAATAGACGAGAAAGTCGTCCAGGTATGGATAACAAAAATCCAAGCCCCTGGTTAACTCATCTACGAATCTCTGAAAAGTCTGACCTGCATTCCGTAGGCCGAAGGTCATAAAAGGGAATTCGTATAAACCGAATGGCGTTGTGATAGCGGTCTTGCAGATATCTTCATCAGCTACTGGGATCTGGTTGTAGGCTTTCACTAAATCAATTACTGTAAAATACTTACAACCAGACAGACAATGAGAAAAGTCGTGTATGTGGCGAATGGGATATTTGTCCGGGATTGTACGGGCATTTAGGAGTCTGTAATCCCCACACGGACGCCAGGTATTATCTTTCTTGGGCGCGAGGTGGAGGGGGGATGCCCACGGGCTGTCTGAAGGACGGGCTGTACCACTTACCAACATGGCTTCGAATTCCTGTTTAGCAATTCGAAGCTTATCCGGAGCTAAACGTCGAGGAGAACACGACACTGGAGGGCCTGGTGTGGTGCGGATGTGGTGTGTAGTGTTATGCTTAGGAGCGCACGGAG
This sequence comes from Thymelicus sylvestris, assembly GCA_911387775.1. Taxonomy (NCBI): domain Eukaryota; kingdom Metazoa; phylum Arthropoda; class Insecta; order Lepidoptera; family Hesperiidae; genus Thymelicus; species Thymelicus sylvestris. Next base: position 13,899,516 of record OU426887.1, on the reverse strand, counting down.
TACCAGATGGACGCGTGATTTCCGGAAACTCAGCTAAAATAGAGTGGTAAGTACTATCACCACCAGTCGGCACCTTTACACTGTGGACAACACAATCATTTTTATATATAGATGCTACCGTACTGACATTGGTTAAGCTATCGGTAAGTTTTTTATTTCCTACGTCAACAACAAGGTGATAAAACGAAAGAAAATCAACACCGATTATTGCTTTTGTGCAATCAGCAATGACAAAACGCCATGGGAAATTACGACGCAAACCTAAGTTTAAATTAAGTTCGATGAAACCGTAAGTATCGATAGCAGAACCATTGGCAGCACTCAATTGATATGAAGTCTTAGTAGTATGACGTTGTTGAAGCAAAGACACAGGGTATACACATACGTCACTACCGGTATCTATTAAGAATTTTGTGTCAGTCCGTCGGTCTGTGATGAACAGGCGACCCGTCGTTGACTCTTGGCAATCACTGGTCGCCATCACTGATTGCCCTGGGCGTTTCCCGCCTTATAGTCGCACGGCTGTACGCACTTCTTCGCGTCGGCGCCGTGTTTCTGGTGGTACCAACACAAGGGATGGCGTCGGTAACTCGTCTGCGACCTCCGTGATAATGACCGTTGTCTCTGGCCCGGTCTCCTCTCTCGGTCTCTGGGCCGTGACCGGTTATTAACTTGTGCCGTTAGCGCGCTGACCTGTCGCGTCAGTTCGGCTACCTGACGCGTTAACTCGTCCATGGGCGAAGGCTGCGACGTTGTAGCTGCGACGTGGTGCGAGGGTGCGGCGATGTCATTAATTCGGTCGGCGAGGTCCGCCAGTGCGTCGAGGGTGAGTGTTGCCTGTGAGGCGATTATGGGCTGCATGCTCGTCGGGAGGCGGCTGGTCCACATTGTCCTCAGGACGTCGTCGGGCATGTTGGGGCCGGCGAGGTGCTGAAGGTGGCGCAAAAACTGCGATGGTTTGCGGGTTCCTAGCTCTTCATGCATCAACAGTTGCTTTACTTTGTTTTCCCGTGAAACGGAAAGTCTTTTTATCAATTCCGCTTTCAGTTTTTCATAATCCGGTGGTCCCGTCAGGATATCCTCGACCTCCGCCGCGTACTGCCGGTCCAGCGTGGCCACAATGTGGTAAAATTTGGTCGTGTCGTCGGATATTCTCGCTATCGCGAACTGGCCTTCGACCTGAGCGAACCAAATCGATGGCTTTTCAGGCCAAAATGGTGGTATTTTGAGGTTAACCACGTTTCGTTCGGGCGATTTAACACGTTCCGCCATCTTTGCCGCCCGCCGTCGTTGTCGTGTAGTCACGTAGATCTGTGATCGCGCCGTGTCTGAATCACTCGAACTCGAAATCTTCGCTGTGCCCGCGTCGGGGTCACCAGTTATAGCGTTAGGCTCGGGCGTTGTCATGGTGTAAGCCCGCGCTATTAATTTGTGTGCGAGATAAAGAAAACAGGAAAGCACAGTTCAAAGTTTATTGCACAGGACACATCCACACAAGAAGCACAGAAGAAGCAGCACACAGAAGAAGTAGACAGAAGGAGAAAGTTTGAAGAAAACAGTTATGAAAAATAGAGTGAGAAATAAAGCGAGATACGTAATAAATATTAAGGCGCGTGTCGCGGGAGCGCAAGCGAGTGGCGCGGACGGTCGTCGTGATCGCTAAGTTCCGACTGGCGCGATGAGGCGGCCGAGCCGACTCCTGCGCGGCGCGTGGAATTTTTTACCGTTACCGATAAGCCGTGCGCTCGCTATTAACAAGCGGTTTCACCCGGCGATGCCTGTCTATTTATTTTAATTATGATATTTTTGTGTTTTTGTGTTCTGTATGAAATGAGTGAAAGTGTGATGTGTGTATGTGTAGGTATAAATGTACATATATGAAATATGATATAATAAATATTTTATGTTGTGTAAATATATAAAATATAGATAAAATAATAAATGTATGTAATATATGTGTAAGTGAGATGCCCACACACACATGACCGAGTTTAAGGATTGGCTGTCACCAATCCAAGATGATGCCACTTAAGCTTACTGCAAATATTGTAAGTGTAATATTATTGCAAAAAAATTGTAAAACAACACATTTCAACCCCAAAACTTGTGAAGTCTGCTGAGCCCATGAAAAGTCAAAGAAAAATTAATTTCTCTAAGATTTGACCCTTCGCGATACCCAAAAAGCGGAGGGCAATCTTGCAATTTTTATTTGCGAACATACTGCAATTTTAACAGTGGATCAACTATTAGATATGTGCAAAAAGACATTTTCTGATAGTAGAAGTACCGAGAACATGAAGTTACACACAACAAAATGTACCAATATTATTAATAATATATTGGCACCGCACTTTGTATCTGAATTGATAAAAGATATAGGAAATACAAAGTTTAGCACTCATTATCTTGAAACCAAAATTTTTGAAGGTTTTACTTCTACTACGTGTGAATTGCACACATTAATTTTTCTTTTAAATAAATATTTTCAATCAAATTGGCATTTTATTAAGCAATTTAAAATAATATTTAGCATTTTTTAGCATTTTTCCGACGGAAAGTTAGCATTTTAATTAATCAATTATAAAACGGCAACACTACCGTTCGGCAGTCGGCTGTAGGCTTTCGCGATTGTTACCATGCTTGGGCGCGCAATCAGCTGTTTAAAATTAGAATTAGTCTATTGTGAATATTGTGATTACTGTGTTAAATAAACTGTTATAAGTGAATCGCATTTCATTTAACTTTATGTAAAAGGTGTTTTTTTACGCACAGCAAAGATGTTCAACTATGCCCCGAAAAGGCCTCTTACGCACTGGTTGAATGTCTATCAAAAACGGCGTCGCAACGAACGTGTTAATACGATTATTGTAAAATAAATAATTAAATCTTAATATCTTTTTTAAATTTAGTCCAGTTCAACCCCGAGAAGACACAAGTTTGCGCGTTAACCGCTAAGAAAACCCCATTCGTCGTGGCACCTCGGTTCCAGAACACTCCTCTTAACATCTCCAAAAGTATTGGGATCCTTGGTGTCGACATTTCGAATGAAGTTCAGTTTCGGGACCACTTGGTTGGTAAGGCCAAACTAGCTGCAAGGAAATTGGGAGTGCTCAATAGAGCTAAACAGTACTTCATGCCTAAGCACAGATTGATGCTCTATAAGGCTCAAATTCGACCACACATGGAGTACTGCTCTCATCTTTGGGCCGGAGCCCCAGCTGGCCAAGTGGACACGTTTGACCGAATCCAACGACGAGCCATTCGTCTTGTCGACGATCCCAAGCTTACAGACGGATTAGAGTCGCTTAAGTTGAGGAGAGACATAGGCTCGCTATGCGTATTCTACCGTCTGTATAACGGGGAGTGTTCTGAAGAACTGTTTGATTTAATACCTGCGGTTGATTTCCGTCACCGTACATCACGTACCAGGTTCCATCAACACCACCTAAACACCTGGCGTTCGTCCACAGTTCGGTTTTCACGTAATTTCCTGCCACGGACGTGTAAACTGTGGAACAAACTTCCTGCATCGGTGTTCCCGCTAAGCTATGACATGGGGTCCTTCAAGAAGCGGATCTTTTCTTTTCTTCGTGGCCGGCAACGCATTGGTGACGCCCCTGGTGTTGCTAATGTCCATGGGCGACGGTGATCACTTACCATCAGGTGACCCGTCTGCTCGTTTGCCTGCTTAAGGCATAAAAAAAAAAAAAAAAAAAATTAAAACTACAGTTGATTATGCAGTTGTTTGATATACTTGCTATAAGCATGTTGTTAAAAATATTTGAATGCAGTTTTGCTTGTTTTAAAAAATAAACGAATGTTGTTAAAAGTTATTGTGAAAAGTCTCTCTAAATACCTACTGGAGATAGTATTTCGAGACTTCTTCCAGGTGGCGTTACTAAATTCCACCCTGTATATTCCACCTACATACACAATACAACAGTTTGGCGACGAGAACTGAGGATTACGAAAAAAACTACAACTTCAAGTGGCATAACCTCGTTCAGTGAAAAATCCCACGTGTTCCTATATAACCTTATTCTTTTGATCCAGGGGTTCCAAGTCCTGTGATGATAAACTGTTTCACAACTTTCTTATTTAATTTTTTCCATAATTCACGTTCGAGCTACAATGGAGCAACAGGGCAAGTTTTAACCCAAATAATGGAAGCCATGCGAGGTATGCAATTATAGCAAGTTAAACTGCAACAAGCATTACAAAGTAATGATAGAACAGTAAGTGGTATTACGTTACAACCTTACGATGAAAATAATGAATAATTCTCGTCTTACTACAAAGATTATAAAATTATATAACTTTTATAAAAGGTGTAATCAGTGCTAAGTAGGACATCGAGCCCGGGTTTACCCGGACCAAAAAAAAACCCGGGTTTTCCCGGTTCTGAGGATTACAAAAAACCCGCGTTTGATTTTTAAAACTCGGGTTTTTCGGTTTTTTTTAGGACTTTTGTTTTTGTTATTTATTAAGTTTAAGCCACTTCGACTAGAGGAACTGAACAGACAGTTTAGACAAGCTGTTGCTACTGATAATACCTATTGCTCCTGTACGAGCTACTGCATCGTACACGGATCAAAGACAATGCCCACGGCAAAAAATGCAATTAGGCAATATGCACATACTGAGCGCACCTCACACAAATAACGTTTTTAATAAATTAGTGTTCAAACTGCACTCATTGGGTTTGGTTATTTCGCCCTGCCTTACCCTTCTCCTAAAATTCGTAGTACACGCTACAGCTCCTGAAACTGGATCAGCTTGTCCATCAGACAGAGGGTATAAATGGCACGCTTCGAGAATGGCGGTACGCGACAGCGAGGGCGTTACCTATCGCTGGTATATGAACATTTATGCTGGTATAATTTCTTCGGCTGAAATTGTTTGCAATAGATTGCGTTCGTCTTTGAGTGACAAAACTTTGGATGCCCTAATTTTTTTACGTTCATTTTACATAAGTAAGAAAAAAATTCTAATAATTCAGTTCTGATTTCTGTTATTTTTATGTTACGTTACGATATATCCAAAATGGTATTAGTTATTATTTTATATGAATATCTCTTTTTTTCTCTAAAGTGGTCAGATGGTCAGAGGGTATTTATTTTATTTTATTTTATTTTTCTTTATTTGGGAAACATACAGTGTCTTATATATATCTATAATAGTAACACATGATATTATCTTATACACCATTTATGAGTTTCCGCATATATAAGTCTAATTTTGTTTGCTTCTTACAACACAACACAAAAATAAAATATGTATACATACAAAACCGAATTTTTAAACAAATACATTAAGCCGTTAGGAAGTCACATCGAACCAATTTGAGGTCAACAAATGTCTTATAACCTTTGGAGATGTGTTAAATATATCAAAATCGGGGAAGCCATCCAGTTTGTTAAGGTGGAATGCTGATCGGACAAAGAATGAATTTTTTCTGTGGTTGCTTAAGGATGTAGGAGTATGAAGACGGAGGTGTGGCCTTCTCACAGATCTGGATGGTACAATAACACTTATGTTCGTCAGTAGGTCGGGTGAGTCTATTTGGCTTTGTAGAATTTTGGTTAATAAGGTAATATCACCTATTTTACGCCTTTCACTTAACGGTAAGATATGGTGTCTTTTACATCTTAGATTATAATTATTATCTTTCAACTTACACTTGTATTCTAAGTACCTGAGAAATCTCCGTTGGATGGATTCTAATCTTTTGATATATACATCATATTGGGGGTTCCATATTTGTGAACAATACTCGAGGATGCTACGTACGTATGAGCAGTAAAGAATTTTTATAACCTTAATACTTTTGAATTGGGAGCTTTGTCTCATAATGAAGCCAAGGGACTTATTAGCTTTAATTATTATATTATTAATATGTTTATCGTACTTTAATTTACTGTCATGGGTAACACCTAAATCTCGTATTTCTTCAACATTTACGATTTCTTGGCCTTTGAGTGAATATTTAAATTTTGTTATATTAATTTTACGAGTAAATGTGATGGCAAAACATTTTCCAACATTCAGATCTAGTTTATTTTTGATACAATATTCTTCAAAACGAATTAAATCCTGTTGTAGCAGATAGCAGTCATTGATATTACTAATTTTTAAGAATATTTTCATGTCATCCGCATATAAAAGAAACTTGGCATGCTTGAAACATTGTTTTATGTCATTAATGAAGAAATTAAACAGCAATGGACCCAGCAATGAACCTTGGGGCACGCCTGAGGGCATCGGATTCCAAGCAGAGGAATATCCATTTAGTACAACCGCCTGGGATCTATTCTCGATATAAGATTTAAACCATCTAAATAAATTTCCGTGGATTCCGGCATAAAATAATTTCTGCAGAAGAATGGTGTGATCAATACGGTCAAAACATTTGCTATAGTCTGTAAATATTGAGTCAACTTGACCACCTGAGTCCATATTCGATGTGGTATACTCAATGAATGACAACAAATTAGAGGTTGTTGAACGATTTCTGAGGAACCCATGTTGTTCGGGAGTAAAAGTAACTGACAGACTGTTGTATACCTGTGTGTAGATTATTCGCTCAAATACCTTTGCAAATATACATAATTTAGAAATTGGCCTGTAATTTTTTACCTCGTTTTTGGAGCCTCCTTTGTGGATTGGAGTTATAAAAGCAGACTTCCAAATTTTAGGAACGATACCTTCTGATACAGAGCGATTATATAATATTGACAGCGGTTTTGATAAACTTTTTGAACAATTGGTAACGAATAAAGGTGTTATTCGATCCGGACCAGCTCCTTTCGATAAATCGAGAGATCGCAGCTCTTTATTGATAATCTGTGTGTCAATTTCTATATCAGAAATCACATTATTAAACATAGAGTCTGATAGATAAGTGTTGGACTGTGCATCAGGGCTCTCAGAAGGCAAAAGAAATGTCGACTGAAAATAGTCTGCAAATAGCTGGCAAACACCTTCACCCGTATCCGCCGTGAGACCTTCGTATGATAAGGAGGTGGGGAGAGCATTAGAACCACTTTTGTTTGATTTGACGAATGACCAAAATAGCTTCGGATTTTTAATTATTGAGTCTTCACAATTTTGGAGATACGACATATAACAATTTGTTTCAAGTTTATTTGCTCTTTGACGTAAAAGAGAAAATGAATCGTAATCGGCTGTATTCCCGTATTTGCGATATTTTCTAAGATATTTAAATTTTTCTTTTAATACTTTTTTCAAGGGCACATTATACCACGGGGGAAAGTTTGACGAAGATGTGATTAATTTATGAGGCACAAAATTATCAATAACCTCATATAAAATTTTGTAAAAGTTATTAACGGCCTCTTCTATGGGTATCCCTAACAAATACGCGTCCCAATTGGTATTATTTAGGAATAAATTAATTTTATTATAGTCGGCGGATTCATAATAATATTTTAATTTGTGATTTGATTTTAAGGTTTCAGTAGATGTCATATGTAAGGAAATTTCTAACGATTTATGATGGATATCTTCGGGTACCAAGGGGTCTGCGCAAGAGGATATTTGTAAATCGGTGTTACACAATACCAAGTCCAAGATCCTATTATTATTATTTAGATGAAAGTTAAATTGGTTTAGATTACATTGTAATAAGGTATCTAAGAAGTATATTTGTGCCTCTCCTGTGGCACCTGTGTATTGTAAATCTACGTGGCGATTCGGTGACCACTGAATATTGCTTAAATTGAAATCTCCCATAATTAGAAATAAGTCGTTTGGACAGGACTCGATGATTTTGGAGATACTATCGGTGAAATTGCATAACTGTGAGTTATAGTTAAAGCCCAGATTCTCACTACAAAGGTAGATTGAGCAAAGATGTATTTTAGTGCTGTTTTTGTGTTTATCATTGTGGGTGATGGTAACCCAAATATCTTCAGCAGAGGATGACCACTCTGGACGTCCGATGGTAGTTAGTTCACGACGCACCGCCAGAAGTACCCCTCCTCCATACTTCTCTTGTGTGGTTGCATAATTTCTGTCGCGGCGCCAAACTATGTATCGGTCGTCGAATAATTCGCTGTCGTAAATACCATCCAACAACCAAGTTTCCGTTAGAGCAACGACATCGTAGGAGTTAAGTAATAAATTTCTTTTAAATGAGTGTGTTTTCGTACGTATGTCTCAACTATGTTGTTTAAATAATGTGTCAAATGCGTAACTACTTTTTACTTAGTATTTAGTTAATTAGATAAAGAACTGATCATTAACCAAACGACTGCAATTTAAATTATATTAGAATAGTAGAATAGAAGACTAGAACTATTCGTTACTTAATTGTTAATTCGAAGAAGAGTTTTATTAATGTTAAAATTATTTGTGATACTACAAAAATGTCTTTTGAAGCGTTCATTCCCACTAGTTCTACTGCTTAGTTCTATCGTAGAACTAGTGGGAATTTTTTTCTCACTAGTTCTACCGTAGAACTAGTGGGAACAAAAACCGTATCTACATTTTGTTCCCACTAGTTCTACGATAGAACTAACCAGTAGAACTAGTGGGAATGATCTAGTTCTACGATAGAACTAACCAGTAGAACTAGTGGGAATGAACCTGTATATCTACCGCTTTGTTCCCACTAATTGTAATTGTTATTCCGATCGTCGGACGAGTGGGATTTTTTTTTCTCACTCAGTAGTAGCTGTACCCGTTGAATATGAAACGCATGGTATCGCTCTGAAAAAAAAACAAAAAAAAACGTCATATTGTAATGCTAGGCATCGTTTAGATACATTATTTTTTCGTCTCACGAAATAGTACGTATTGCTCGTCACAATAATAAAATTAACCCATCGATCACCGCTAACAAACCAGTACGCAAAATGTTACAACACGGTTGCGTAATTAAAAGGTTTAAAGACAAAATAAAATTAAATCACCAGACTTCAGTATCCTCATAACTGAGGTTCGTGGTATGCCGGTCCTTCTTGAGATAGTCCTGGTGCTAGTAGAAGGGTCGCTCTGCACTTGTTCCACGACTTGATCTCTAACATCTGGATCCACTCTGGGTACTCCTTCGTGAGAACCGTGTCCAGGAACTCGTCCAGCCATCAGGGTATTATGCGCATTTATAAACACTGTATGTATGATCCGGGTAATGCTCCCGTTCTTCTCCTCACCGTTCCAGTTTCTCTCGATAAAGCCTTGCCGCTAAGTGACCATTTCCTTGGGCAACACCGTAATAATAATGCATCTCTGCATATTCGCTCAAAGAATAGCTCATGTTGCAACACAAAAATCCAAAACACTAGGCAATCAAAGTCCGAAACACAAGCACAGGTCAGTCACAGGGCGAATCAGAGTCCAGTTAGCAAGCGAGAGTTGTAGTGAATGAGAAAATATCGAAAACAAACGAGGGAACAATAGTAGTAGTAACACTAGTAACACGAGTGAAAGCTGTGAACAACTGAGGCTATGAAACGGGATGCGCCTCGGTTACAGCGTTACAGTCGACGGACAGAGCAAAACGACCGGAGAGTGTGAGAGGGCGCGCTACAGACGACCACAGTATCAGCATTCCTTTGTTCTGCACGTGGTATTTTGTGACCCGAGCGTCTACCTGACCAGAACTACCTATTTTAGTCTGGCCATAAATACTTTTACATAAAAACTTTTCTTTTTTTCAGCTTTTTAATTTTTTGAATTTGGAACATGTATATTATTTTAAAAACTTTCGATTTCGCGCCATTTCACATACTTTTTCGTGTTCATTATCAAATTACAATATGGAATGGGGTGTTAAAGAAAATAGGATTGCAGTGATCGCCTTGCACAAAGTGGGTATGGAGCCGTCGGTCATATTCCAGACACTTCAAAAGCTTGGTATCAGCCGTATGTTCGTATATCGTACAATCAACAGATACAACAACACTTCGTCTGTCGAAGACCAGAAAAGATCGGAGCGGCCGCATGCTGTTAGAACTACAAAGGCTGTTAATGCTGTTAAAGCCAGAATTCGTCGAAACCCCATTAGGAAGCAAAAAATCTTATCGCGAGAAATGAAGATTCCCGCTAGGACTCTGTCGCGTATTATAAAACAAGACCTGAAGCTCGGTGCTTATCGTCGATATACATACAGGACATGCCCTAAATCAATCTTTACAATTAAAGAGAGTGGATCGATCAAAACGCCTTCTGTCGCGATACGCAGGTGAAAGGCACAGAAATATCCTCTTTACCGATGAAAAAATTTTCACGATTGAAGAACACTACAATAAGCAAAATGATAAAGTGTACGCTCACAGTACTAAAGAAGCTGCTCAAGTGGTCGGGAAGGTACAACGTGGTCATCATCCTGCGTCAGTGATGGTTTGGTGGGGCGTGCCAAAGTGTATGAAGATACAGTCTTGGATCATGTTGTGAAACCTCTCTGCAATACTCTTTTTAAAAATATACCGTGGACTTTCCAACAGGACTCTGCACCTGGTCACAAGGCACGAACTACCCAAGCCTGGCTTGAAACCAATGTTCCGGACTTTATAAGAGCTGAAGATTGGCCCTCATCTAGCCCAGACCTAAACCCTTTAGACTTCAAATTATGGTCAGTTTTAGAGGACATGGCCTGCTGTAAACGACACGGCGACATTGAGTCTCTTAAAAAATTTTTGGAGCAAGCAGTGGCGAAATTTCCCTTGGAAACAGTGCGTAAATCCATAGATTCGTGGCCAAACAGATTAAAGGCCTGTATAAAAGCCAAAGGTGGCCATTTCGAATAGAATATTTTTTTTATTTTTTGCTGAGACTTTAATAAATATGTAGGTATAAATTTTATTAATATTACATTACTTCATTTAAAAAAAAAACATTTTCATTTGTAACAGAACTTATGGCTGGACTAGTTATTATAATTTATGACCTGTTGAAGTTAAAAAAGTTGTAAGTTACGTGCTGCTAAAGAAATTGAAATGATACCATATTACCATACCTACTTGAACTTTTAATTTTGCCGTCTTAATGTTTTAATTTCACTGAATGGTAATTATGTTATACATAGCCAACCTTATTTAGCTTAGAAATGAACAATAGGTGCTTTAAATAATTAAATTTTAATAATTAAATTTAGGACATTTTACGCCCCTGTTCATTTAAAGGCAGTTTACAGCTAAAATAGGCCTATTAAGTACCTCTTTCTTTGTATTATAATCAAAGATGAGGGTCTCAGGAAGTTTTTAAAATTACTTAGAAGTCATGAAACTTTTTTATTTTTTTTTACCAAAATTTCTAAATTAAACTCTGACTCGTTCATACCCAAATTATTTATTTTCGATCTAAATTTTTAGTAACTTTTATTAATAGTGGGAAGCTAGGTATTTTATCTGTGAGAGTACAACTGATAAGGACTAAGACACAAAAAATAAAAAAAAAATGGCTTAATTCACAAAGAAAATTTTTTTTAATAGTTAAATCGAAAATTTTAAAACATGAAAAAAAAACATATCTCGTAAACTACAAAAAATCGCTGAACATATATGGGTTATTTCCGAGTACCCCCAGATGTCAGCAATCCAAAAAAAAATTTGGGACGTCACCTTTTGGACCACCCTGTATAAACGCAGATTAGTGTATTTTAAAAAATTACACTAAAAAGATCGAAATGCTCGAAAAAACCGGTCTACCCGGGTTTTGATTACTCTTAGACCCGAAATCCGGGTTTTCAAAATTGAACCGAGTTTCGATGCCCTAGTGCTTAGGTTAAAGGATAAATTTTTCTTAACTGCATTGGGTCTAAATACTACCAAGTGCTTAAAAATATTACAACACCAGATTCTCCAGAATCAAAATTATATGATGACCTTGTGAAATTACTGAGTAACCATATTGCCCCGGAACCTGATGAAGTAGCCCAGCAGCACACATTCAGCCTGAGACAGCAACGTGAGTGTGAATGCATTGCTAATTACTTGTATGTACGTGGCTGGATTGAAAGAAATAGGCGGCAAATGTAACTTTAATTGTAATACTTCCTCCAATCCGGCATCGTATTGTCCGGCACGCTTGATAATCCGGCACGACATTAGCGTGAAATACACTGGACAGCAAAAATAACGGGTCATTTAGAAAAACCGCGATATCTCCCAAAGTTATTTACAAGATCCCTCGTATAAATAATATGTTATAGGCAGATTTATGACGCTTATTATACATATCAAAAGAGGTTGCATTTGAACAAGTTACAGCTTCAAAAAAGAAATTCCGATATTTAAAAAATATAAAATTCAAATTTTTGGAATAGAAAATTTTCTCGCTTTTGTTTCAAACCGAGCTGTCATCATAAACAGTTTTTTTGGCTGTCACAGTATTTTGTACATCATTCATGCACCAACATGTCGTTATCTACTGAAGAATGTACACGAATTATCACCATGGTACAAGAAGGAAGGAGTCAGCGGAGTACTGCACCCTAATTCACGTAACTTTAAGACGCATCGATTGAGTTGCAGTGACGCTGCAATCAAGTTGCAGTGACGCGGCAATCAAGTTGACGTTGGTTGACGTTGTTTGACAGCGCTCGCGAAAGCTACGAGAATACCGAAAGTGTTATTTTGATCGGAACGTCACTGCAACTGCACTGCAATCGAACTTCTTAAATTACGTGAATTAGGGTGCTGCTAGAACAGTAGGTGTATTGATGAAACAACAGCCAGAGCTCAGTAGCTCGAGCACGAATATTTGCGAGAAAGTATTCGTATGGTTAAGGTAAGCAATTTGTCAAATTTGTATGGCATTTTAGTACCATTTACGCACGATAGGGCCTTTATTAAGATTTATTAAGATTACGTTAACCATACGAATACTTTCTCGCAAATATTCGTGCTCGAGCTACAGAAACCAGAAATTATTACTTATTACAATAGTAACAAAGGTGGTGTAGATTCTAATGACCAACTTTGCAGTAATTATAATGTTGGAAGAAGAACAAAAAGATGGCCACGGGCTGTATTTTTTCCTCTTCTAAACATATCTGGCATCAACGCATTTGTCATACACAAAGCGAATACTGATAAGAGTATCACACATACAAGACGGATTTTTTTGAAGAAATTAGCAGCAGCACTTGTGGAAAATCACCAGAAACGTACTGTACCAACAACAACAAAGAAACGACGCCGTGAAGTTCATGATGTGGACGAGACGGTCCAGCAATCGACAGCTAAGCGTGGGCGCTGTTCATCATGTCCTAGAAAGGACGACAAAAAAGTGCCAACAAAATGCTTCAAGTGTCGTAAATTTATTTCTCAGCATAACTCGAGGATTTACTGCATAGGATGCAGAACAGAAGAATCCGCTGATGAGACTGATTAATTTTTTTTTAAGTTGATCTCGGCAAAAAATATAGTTTAAATAGAGGTTACATTTTTTTTCACTAAGTATAATGTTCCAGTTATGTTTTTGTTTCTTAAAGTTCATTATGTTGGCAATTTTGGGTGCCGGTAGCTGATAGTACCTGTACTGCCATCTGTAACTACCGACAGGAACTACAGAAAAGAGCAGCGTCCATGCCGGTTATTCCCCGACGGGAATCCCCGTCAAGGGTTATTCCCCGACAGGGAATCCCCGTCAAGGTTATTCCGCCACAGGGAATCCCCGTCAAGAGGGGGCGAGGCGAAGAGGGACTCAGACTATATAAGTGTGTGCGCTGATCCAGTGATCATTATTTCTTGTATAAGTGAACAAGTAATATTAAATCTAGCTATTATCGTGGTGATTTGCTACTACGCTGTAATTTGTGTAATATAAAGCCTATTATGAGACATTTGGTTGTTCATTTAGTAAGTCAGATAACATCAGAAGTTTTACGAAACCACGCCAACGAAGATGGGAAATAAAAAGTCCAGACAAAGACGGCGACGTACACCCTTAATTTCTACAACTTCGAGTACAGCAGTAACTCCTCCGCGATCAAAGCGGAAATCTAAATCAAAACGCAGGCGTGTCCGCTCTCCATCCAGGTCAAGTTCTACCTCTTCTTCAAGCTCTTCGAGCAGGTCAAAGTCAAGAGCTACAAAACGTCGCAAGAAATATGAGGTAAAATCCGATGCCGCAACTGTGAGTACAAATGCAACTACATTACATAGCATGATACCAGAATTCGAGCCGCTTACTGATAATGTCTCCTCTTGGGTAAATGTTATCGAATCCTATGCGTCAATTTTTAAATGGTCTGATAGTACAATACGTTATCAAGCTTTGAATAAACTAAAGGGTTCTGCTAAGTTGTGGTATGATTCTCTTTTACGTAATCAACAGTCGTGGACTAGGTGGTTATGGAAAGACTGGAAATCCATCATTATGTTAACCTTCCAAGTCAAAAGAAATATGTTTGAATTATTGAAAGATATTATTGACAAAAGGCCCGCAGATAACCAATCACTGTACGAATTTTTCTTTCAACAAAAATAGATAGTCTCCGCTTAAATTTCTCCGAATCCGATATAATTTCAATCATACTCGGTAATATAAGTGATAATAATATTAGTGCATCCGTAGAGGCCAGTAATTTTCGTTTATGCGAAGATTTGGCAGGTTTTCTTCATAGTCGAATTCATAAATCAAAGGTCATAAAACAACCAACAAGTATCTGTAACGGGAACTCTCGTGACCCTGGTGGTAGAGATGTAAAGCCGAATAATCAAACACAATCAACAACAAGTATTTTATCTTCGTCGAGTCCTTCATCAAAGCTCTCAACTTCAAAATCACCAAATCCTAATAATTTAAATAACCTCAATAATCGTAAGATTTTAGAGTGTTTTAATTGTGGTGGCAATCATAAACGCATTCAATGTAATATAAAATGTGAATTTTGTCATAAGAGAGGACATACTGAGTCAACATGTTTTCATAAAAAAAAACAAAGTAGTGAAAACACTACAATACAAGAGACTAAATTTATTTCAACATCAAACCCTAGAGATAAATTTTATAAAACCATCGGTATTAAGGTATTATTTAATGTTAAATGTACCTAATTAATGTGACATAATGTGATATAATTGAATGAATAATATAATTGAATGAATATATATTGAATTAAATTAAATTAAATTAATTGAATAAATAATACAGAATTGCACTAACAATGCTAACATATTATTAAGTACATTTGTTACTAACACACTAACAATCTATGGATCTCTGGTCTGAAATAAAGATTTATTATTATTATTATTATTATTAACGAATTTTATCACGAAGCATTTATAGATACAGGCAGTAGTTGCTCCTTAATTTCTGAACGATTGGTTAAGAAATTTAAGTTGTCTACATATCCTCTTACGTCACAAGTGACATTACAAGGTTTTTCCAATGACAGTTTAAAAACTGTATCTTCCCTTGTCAGACTAAATACACGAATTGACTCGGTTCTAATTATGGATGTTGATTTTTATGTTCTTGAGGACCTTTCAGGTTGTGACATTCTGATTGGAAGGAATATAACAGAAGGGCCCGATATTATGTACTCGCGCATAGGAAACATGTTACAGTTTGAGTATGTGCCGGAGTTTGTTCATTTGTGTAACAATACGTCTGAAAATGACTTTGAAATTGATTGTAACTCTCATCGTTCTGAACTACTATGCCTGTTTAAGAAGTATAGGAACTGCATTGCCACATCAATTAAAGAACTAGGGAAAGTTGATAATTTTGAAATGGAAATAAAGGTAAGCGATACAAAGCCAGTGCAGTCTCGACCTTATAGAGTGCCTAATGCTGATAGGAAAACTATGCGAGATATTATTATTGATTTATTACAAAATGGAATCATTCGCGAGAGTAACTCTCCTTATGCTAGTCCGGCTTTACTTGTAAGTAAAAAAGGCGTTAAGGAGAAAAGGCTGTGCATCGACTACCGCGCTCTCAATAAAATTACGATAAAAGACAAATACCCTATGCCACGAATTGAAGAACTTATTGATAGGTTGCAAGGTTGTGAATTCTTTACGAATTTGGATTTGAAATGTGGGTACTATAAAATAAAAATGAAAGAGGATTCCATACCATTAACAGATTTTGTCACAGAAGATGGTCATTATGAGTTTATACGAGTGCCCTTTGGACTAGCCAATGCCCCTCCAATGTTTCAACAAATAATGTATAGAATAATGGGAAATTTAAGGTTTGGAAATAAAATATTGTATTTAGATGATATTTTGTTAATAAGTAAGTCTGCCGAAGAAAATTTAGAATTGCTTAATAAAGTGTTAGAACTTTTTCGTGACAACGGTCTTACATTGAATCTAAAAAAATGTCATTTTCTTAAAACAGAAATAGAGTTTCTTGGCTACAAAATAAATTCTGGTTGTATAATGCCTTGTGAATTAAAAGTAAAAGCTGTAAAAGAGTTCCCTGTTCCGAAAAATGTTCATCAACTCCGCCAATTTAATGGCTTAATTAGCTATTTTCGTAAATTCATTAAAAATTGTGCAATAATATTGAGTCCTCTCACTAAATTGACCAGAAAGGATGCAATATGGTCATGGAATAGTACCCACCAACAGGCATTTCAGACTCTGAAGGATTCACTAAACTCTGACAGCATACTTACAATTTATGACCCTAACAAGGCTTGTGCACTGTATACAGACGCGAGCAGAGAAGGTATAGCAGGTATCTTGATGCAGGTCACGAATGAAGGTGAGAAACCTATTCACTATTACAGTCGCCAGACGAGTAATGATGAAAAGAAATTTCACTCATTTGAGCTAGAATTATTAGCTATTGTTGCCTCATTACAAAAATTTAGGTTATACTTATTAGGAACTGAATTCAAAATTATTACGGATTGTAATTCGGTTAGGTTTGCACTGACTAAAAAGGACATAATTCCCCGGATTGCACGCTGGGTCTTATCAACGCAAGAATTTACATTTGAAATTGTTCATCGTGTTAGTAGTAGAATGCAGCATGTGGATGCCTTAAGCCGTAACCCAATACAATCTGGGGAACAATCTGAGGCCCAGATAGTCATGTCAATCACAGAAGCTGACTGGCTTCTTTCTGTTCAATTGCAAGATCCTGATCTGGTACGAAAAAAGCAAATTTTAGAGACAGGTAATACAGACGGACATAGAGATGTGTTTGACAAGTATGAACTCCTAGGCAATAAAGTCTATCGACGAACTGTCTATGGCCGTCGTTGGGTGGTTCCAAAGAGTTGTGTTTGGCAAGTAATTAAATGTAATCACGACGACCTGGGACATTTTTCGTTAGACAAAACTTATGAACGAATCTCACATTTATATTGGTTTAAAAAAATGCGTCGTATCATAAAGAAATAAATTAAAAACTGCTTAAATTGCATATATTATAAAAATAAGGGTGGACCTAAGGAAGGAGAATTATATTCAGTGCCTAAATATGCTCAACCTTTTCATACCTTGCACCTAGACCACCTGGGGCCATTTGTAAAAACCACTAACAATAATAAATATGTATTAGTGACTATAGATGCATTTACAAAGGAGGTGGCCAATATTTACCCCGGAAATGGTTAAAATACGTTTTTTTGTACAAGGTTTTAGTCATCTGAAAAGACATACTTTCCATTTATTATAACATAACTAGAATTTTAATTTTCTTCTGAACTCCGCCGTGAGTAGTTACAATAAATTAACAATAATAATAAGTTGTATTGTATACAAATATACTTTTACTACCTCCATTGCTATCACCCCGGTCACTCACATGCGCGCAAATGTTTGACATTTTTACGAATGTTTGCACACATGTGAAGGGCGGTCAGGCAAATGGATTCGCATATGAGTATACAAGCCCATTTCCGCTTCCTCCTACACTTTGTTCACGAATGTTCAATCTTGCTGTTGTTATTATGTTGTTGTCATTCAAATCCATTTTCAATACAGAAAATAAATGGTAGTACGATTAGACGCCACGAACCACGAAAAATTAGGAGATACATCACCTTTTTAGTCGTGTGCGCAACTGGTCGCACGAATGTGTGGGAGACTACACGAAGGTTCGAAGTTCGCGCGCTTTAATGTGCGACAAAAAACCGACACAGCTTGGAAAACCCCGAATGCCTCCAAAACTTCGCATAATCATTCGCGAAGGTCGTCCCACACTTGTGGGTTCGCGTATTCGCGCGAATGTGAGTGACCGGCATCACTGGAGGTTGACAATTGGCTGACAGAAGTGCGAATGTCTACTATATTGTCATTTGCCAAAATAATATTTTTCAGTTTCATTTCTGCAAAATATTAATTGTATTTGAATTTTACCCCGAAGGTGCATTAATTTCGCGGTTGATATTGAGCGCATGGCACGTCACTCCATATCTTCCTTAGCAAGAAACCTGCAATCCATATTGGTAGAATGGATCACTGCAGTACAGGTATAGCATTTTTCTTTACTAATAAGTTGTGCTTACTACGACTAGGTTCACGCGGCAATGTACAATATTCCTGTTTTTTTTGCAATACGTTTAGAAAATAAGTTCTATTTTATAATAGGCTCCTAACATTTTTTCTTTCAACTTTTAGGCAAAGGCTACTATACCTACTGTAGATGAGTACATAAATGACAAAGACGCATGGAAATGACCAGCTCTGCAACCAGTTCTGTACAAGCTGTATATTTTTTTGTAATAAATATATCAATGTATTTTTATTTTTAAAAGATGTGTTGAGGAGATTTTTTACAGCTTTTCTTGTCCTCCATGACAAAGCACCTTTGCGAAAAGCTGGTTGATTAAAAAATTACGTGCATAAGTGTATCAATGATACCTAAACGAATAAATGATTTTGAATTAAAAAAAAATTGAATGCATCACCTTATTTGCCTTATTTGGTACTATTGTTATATTTTATTTCTTAATTTTTATATATGTGTACCTAAATGTATATAATGAAACACTTAATAATATCAATATGCAGTTTTATTTATATTACGTTTGCTTGTGAATATTTACAGATTGGTAGGTGACAAGTTAATACGTATATTTTATTTAGTACTGCTGGTACTTCTTTTTGTAGGATTAAGGTCATAAAGTCATAAATTAAAGTAAAAGACATATATTAATTAATTATCCAAAAGATAAATAGTATTTATTTAATACAAAAATCGCTCTTTAAAACACTTTTTCACGATTACATATGTTTTGCAGAATGTCAAACTACAAAAGCTAAAACTGCCCGTAAAAGGAGAATCCAGAGTTCTAGAGATTTTTAATGATAAAATTATCAAAGTAGATATTGTAAGCTTTAATGTAAGGTAAAAATAATATGTGTACATTATACTTCACAAATGGGGCAAATGCCCATACAGATGTTGGCCACCTCCTTTGTTTTCATAGCTGCAGTAAAAAGTACTGAAAGCCATTATGTAATAAAAGAATTAGATAACATTTCGAAAATATTTGGTAATCCCCGTAGAATAATAACCGATGCAGGGTCGGCCTATACATCAATGGTTTTCAAACAATGTTGTACAGATAAAAATATTCGTTTACATACTGTGGCATCCGGTATGCCACGTTCAAACGGACAAGTCGAACGTTTCAACAAAACTATCCTAGACGCAATGAAAACCATGGGTGCTAATTTGACAGATGACAGTTGGGATAGCTGTGTCAGATTATTACAGATTATAAATAGTACTTTTCATAAAACAATTAAAGCAGTCCCTAGTGAAGTAATGTTAGGATATCGGCTTCGTACGGATAGCGACAAACTAACCCCAGAGCTTGATGACGTTAGTGCTACGGATATTACGGAGTTGCGCAAGAAGGTTGATGACAACATAAAAATTAGTGCGGATTTGCAAAAGAAGAGGTTTGACGGTTCTCGTAGTAAGGCAACGCAATACCAGGAAGGGGACTTGGTACATGCAAAAATTTATAGTCAAAATAATGATGGACAGAGCAAGAAACTGTTACCTATCTACAAAGGGCCATTCCAAGTGAAAACAGCATTAGGTCCTGATAGGTATATTATCACTGACATGAGAGGTAGTGAGCGGAGCAATAAACGATACACGGGTACAGTAGCAGCAGAAAATATGAAACACTGGATACAAATTAATGACTGGCAATGTGATTAATCAGGTATGCAAAACAATAACCATGCCTGTGTTGGCAATGTCTAAATTTATTGATATTACTGTGTACATTTATTATATTACTTAATTACTAATGTGATACCTCAGTGTTCCTTTTGATAATTCATTGTTCCTTTTTCTTTGTCATCAAAAGATTGGATTGATTCAGGATTTGCCTAAGACTAAAGATAAATTGACTATGTCAGCCCAAATCTTGGCAGGGTATTTCCTAAGACTAAAGGAATACCACTTAAGATGGTGATTTGAAAGTGAATAATTGTAATTCATAATGGTTGCCTAAGACTAAAGGGACCAAATTGAGTTGTAGATGAGTGTTTCCAAGATGTCATGACTGGCCGAACGATTGTTTGTTAATTAATGCACCCTCTCATGTTTCAGTTGGTGATAAACAGTATCCTGTGGATGTTTGGGAGCGCC
This sequence comes from Thymelicus sylvestris, assembly GCA_911387775.1. Lineage (NCBI taxonomy): Eukaryota > Metazoa > Arthropoda > Insecta > Lepidoptera > Hesperiidae > Thymelicus > Thymelicus sylvestris. Next base: position 13,878,969 of record OU426887.1, on the reverse strand, counting down.
TGGGGGCAGACGCTCAGCAGAATGGCCGTGTTGGCAATTTTGGGTGCCGGTAGCTGATAGTACCTGTACTGCCATCTGTAACTACCGACAGGAACTACAGAAAAGAGCAGCGTCCATGCCGGTTATTCCCCGACGGGAATCCCCGTCAAGGGTTATTCCCCGACAGGGAATCCCCGTCAAGGTTATTCCGCCACAGGGAATCCCCGTCAAGAGGGGGCGAGGCGAAGAGGGACTCAGACTATATAAGTGTGTGCGCTGATCCAGTGATCATTATTTCTTGTATAAGTGAACAAGTAATATTAAATCTAGCTATTATCGTGGTGATTTGCTACTACGCTGTAATTTGTGTAATATAAAGCCTATAATGAGACATTTGGTTGTTCATTTAGTAAGTCAGATAACAATTATATTAAAGAACTTTAGTAATTACTATAAAATACAGTAAGTGTTATTTATTTTTGACACTTCTTTCCCAATGTTTTTTTGGGGTCACTCAATATCCCATGCGCCTAATTGGGTAATTTTTTTAATGCGCCTAGTTCAGGGTTACGAAATCAACATCTCGCGGATGTTCAGGTCCGAAATAGCCTTCAAGAAATTCACCACAACAATGTAAGCTCTGACACGATCCGGCGGCGACTTCGGGAAGCTGATGCCCTTATAGGCCAGCAAATGGCCCTAAATTGCTCAGAGAACATCGAGTTGCCAGGTTGCGGTTTGCTCGAGAACACGTCCGATGGACAAATGAAGATTGGTCCAGGGTTATGTTTTCCGATGAGGCAAGATTTTGTTTATTCTCACACGATGGGAGACGAAGATTATATAGGCGACCAAATGAACGTTAACGTCAAGCGTGTTTTGAGGAAAAGGTGCCATTCGGTGGAGGATCAATAATGGTTTGGGCTGGGATATCTTCAGAGGATCGACGGAGTTAATAATTATAGAAAACGGTTATCTGACAGCTCCCAGATATGTAGGGGAGATTTTAAATGAGCATGCTGGTCCTTTCTTGGTGAATATGGGCGCAAATTCCATTTTTATGGACGATAATGCGCGACCACATACAGCACATTTTGTCAACGCGTACATTCAAGACGTCGGTATCACCCGCATGGAGTGGCCAGCTCGCAGCCCAGATTTAAATCCCATAGAGCATTTATGGGACGAAATCGTTAGATGCGTTAAACAACGCTCTCCAGCTGCAGCTAACTTACGTGAGTAAAGAAGTGCGCTAGTAGAAGAATGGTCAAACATAGACCAAAACCGTATTAGAAATTTGATTTACAGCATGCCACATCGTCTTAATGAAGCGATACGGGCTCGTGGAGGAAATACAAGATATTAAATTTACAGAAAAGCTTTCATTTTGCAGATTAACTGTGTTGTATATTTTTGTTGTCAAAAGTTAGATGTGTTTTATTTTGTATTTTTTAGTACTTAAATAAAATTATACAGTTTACAAACGTGTTATGTATTTTCTTTTATGTATAAGTCAGTCATCTATAACATACTACAGTCTCACTAGTTTGTGTTGTGTAGTTAAGAAACTATCACACTTTTTATAAGCGACCCGGAATTTTTGCGGCCGTGTATTTATCGCAAAAAAGGAAAAGCGTCACCTTCGGCCGAGTGGGCGTCGTCGCAGCTTCGGGAACAGCCCATTCACATTAGCCACAGAGTACTTACGGGAAGATCGTTACCCTTCGTACGCGGGGCACATTCATACAATCAAAATAAAACTTGAACGAAATAACGAACGGTCTTGCTTTTGTATGTGTGCGTGAGTCGAGATACCAACTTTACGTCAACGTACAGAGGTTGAGTCATAAGTTCTTGCGGTTTTGACTTCATAATATAAAGAAAGTCTGACATATTAAAACATTCAGTTTAATATTCAAAATATAAACCATTGTGTTCTATAGTGAATACCCAACGCGCAGCCAGTTCTTTTATTCCTTGAAGTGTAATAATCAGACGGCGCGAGATCAGGACTGTATGCTGGGTGAGGCAACAGCTCGATTCCTTTCAGTTCCGCTATTTTTTCTTAGTCAAACATCCAGTATGAGGAGGAGCGTTATCCATCTGCAACAGTGCTCTTTGTCTATTAATCAAAGCTGGATATTTTTCACTCAGAGCAGCATACACACGTTCCAACTGGGCTGCGAAAAGCTCTGCTGTTTTCCATGGCCATCTGGAATCAACTCCCAACAGACTGGTCCCTCAAAATTCCACCACAAACACAACATTACCTTTTTTTCAAAGCGATCTTGTTTGGCAACCGGTTCCGGCACCTGACCGTGCGATAACCACTGTTATTTCATATCTGGATTTCTAAAATACACCCACTTTTCATCACATGTGACGATTCTTTTGAAAAAACGATTGTCAAGTGGATTCTCCAGCAAATGTCTGCACACAAATATCCGACGTTGAGCCTGTTCAGGGGTAAACTCGTGCGGAACAACTCGACAGCTCTTATAACTCTTCCCAAGCTTGTGAAAGTGGCGAACGACACTGGATTGAGATATGTTAAGTTCGCCAGATAAGTCACGGTACTTTTACTAGGTCCCGCTTCTATAGCTTGGTGTAATGATTCGATATCCGTCGACATAGGCCTTCCAGCACGTGGTTTATCTTGAAGGCTCAAATCTCCCGATCGAAAACGCTGAAACCAAAATTGTGCTGTCCGTTCTGTAACAGAGTTTTCACCCTCCACACTACGAATTTCTTTAGCAGCAGTTACAGCTGAGACACCTTTTTTAAAGAAAAAACGAAGAAGTCCTCGAATAATTAGCTTCTCTTCCATTATGAATTTCACACATTTTTATTTACAAATGCAAAAGCAATGTGCGTTGTGTACCTCAATGCTACAAGAAATAACCTGCACAACGTTATTCCCTGTTTGTGTTTTCTTTAGTTCTTAAACACGTTTAAACTTGTTCAAATGACTAGTGCGTAACCGCAAGAACTTATGACTCAACCTCTGTAGTAGCGGTGAGAGTAAAATGACAGGCACGAACGTGTTTTCGCCCTCGGTAAGTAATTTTTTGATCAATGTTTTTGTCTATTGTTACCGTAGATAAAATAAGATTTCGTGTAGAGTTCTATCAGTAAGTAGCAAAATATACTTAAGATAAGTTTTTAATACTTAATTTATGACGTTTTCCTATTAATATTAAAAGAGGTTATATTTTGTTATTCTTAAGTAAGTGGGGTACTTTCGGACAGAACTAGATGGGGCAAGTTTGAACGCGTACGAATGTGCCCCAACTGGTAGGTAAAGTCCTTTTCATGAAAGAAGTCCCGCGGTGATTTTTGGAACTAAATTTGACAGGTCGCCCATGTTGTCGTTCGTCGATGTTATCAAGTTCGTTTGTTGTGGTAGATTTTTGTGAGTTTTAACTAGCTTATTGCATTTTAAAGATTGTTTACAATGCCAAAAGTTATAAAAAGTTCGGCTCGAGATATGATATTGAAGGTGAAAGAGTTCTGTGAAGCGGAACAAAAGAATCAAGGTTTTTTAATACCACTAAACAATGTTCGGAAGAGAACAGGTACTTTTTAGAGTTGCCATATAATAATTTTGTGCTGTATTGATGGGACTTTTATGATATAAATTCATTTTTGCGACAAAATTGAACTTAACGTGATGAAACTAGGTAACTGAAATTAAAACATATATTACATAGTACAAAAGCATTATAAACTTAAAGGTACTATTATTTTTAATTGTTCATTATTTAATTGCAGGTGTGTGAGAGAAAACTGTAACAAGAATAATTTACAAATGAAGGTATAACAGCGGCGAGTACTTCGAAAAAAATTGTCACCCCGGGAATGAGTCGCCCGCATCCGAAAAAGTTCGACTTACGGCCGCTTTCTATATCCAATCTCAATCTTTATTTCGCAACCCGAGTTTGATTTTTTAATCCAATTCCTACTATTATCATTTCAATAAGCGATCGAAGGATCGTTATGCCGATCTTTTTTTTTCAATCCATCTTTGGGAGGACGGATTGATTATTTAGATAGAAATTTGTATGGCAGTGACAGTTGTGAGCTTTCTATAACCGATCTCTAATTTTGACAGATCGATTTTTTAACATAATCTATCGTTATTTGCGATCCCCGAATTTCGACCGATTGTAGTTGTGGATTGTAGTATGTTTGAGTGTGTTAGGTACTAAAAATGGAATTGATTTCAAGTGATAGCGATAGTGATCATGAAGTACTCGTATTGATGCAGTTATCGGACTGGGATAGTAGTAGCAACAGCGAACAAGAGAGTATCCTCAGGAATTTCAGTGTATAAATTCTTGGCCAGTTTCACTGACGCTGAGTTTACATTCAGATAACATCAGTCGAAACTATTTTGAATTAAATAATTCCATTTATCAAAGTTACAATGAAACGGTATTATTATGTTAATTAATTTTCTATAACATGACTTCATAATTTCATAACCTACATATCGGTCTGACTGACTTTCATACCAAAAAGTGAACTTAGGGAAGATCGAACGTTAACAATCACAATGAACAAACAAAAACAACACAAGCAGCTTGGGTCAGGTGGGTCTGGGACGCACATGTGCAAGGGTGACGCAGTATTTTGACAGATCGACTTTCCGTTCCGTTCTTCTCCAACATAACATTAAATTACGCAAGGCGCATTCTTCTCGTATAATATTTTGACGAACTTTTCTTGCGTCGTTTCATTTATATTTCCTTTTATGCAAGTAAAAAATTTGTTTCAGTATAATAATCACCATTTTAATCATCAATATCACTAAAGTACTGTTACTGCAGTTCGGTGAAACGGAACATTGAGAGAGGGTGCAAATTTATGACCGATCCCTTTTTTTCATTGGATTCCGAGGTAAGATAGACATATTGAAATACAGTTTAAGAACCTATCGACGGATCAAATAAAATCTGGATACAAAATATCCTTTGATTCACGATCGAATATTGAAAGCGGCCGTTAGACGGGTTCGATTTTTCCGCTATCCGCCAAAAAATTCACAGTTTTTACGTTGTGCATAAAGAATTACCAACATTGGCTAAATTATGGGCAGCTCTGAGAGAAGACATCAATTTTCAGGGAAGCATCACAACATTGCACAGGATATTAAATAGGATTGGTTTCAAGTACAAGCGATGTCAAAACAGACGCAAACTACTTATGGAACGTCACGACATTACCGCATGGCGTGCAAGATATTTGGATAAAATACGAATAAATCGCACTGTGGAAGAACGACCCGTTGTATACTTGATGAGACCTACCTTATACACAATACTTATCATACAAAAAGTTGTTGGCAGAGTGAGGAGGAGCCAGGAATGTTCGTCTTAGAGTCATCAGGGAGTCGCTGGATAATCGCTCATGCGGGAACAAAAGATGGATTCATAAATGGTGCATTATTAATGTTCAAATCCTAATCAAAGTCCTCGGATTACCACGATGACATGAACTCTGCAAATTTCTTAAAATGGTTGATGGAAAAACTAATACCTAATCTCTGAAAGGTCGCTTGTGGTAATGGACAGACAACGCTGCTTACCATTGCACTCAATTAAACAAAGCCCCTTCAATGTCAAATATAAAAAGTAGTACGCAGGAATGGCTCCGGCAAAAGGGTATATATTTTGAAGACACCTGGAGAAAAGCTGTGCTGTTTGAGCTAATCAAACAAAATAAAAGTCTACCGACATTTGCAGTGGATGAATTATTAACAGCTCACGGACACGAAGTATTAAGGTTGCCTTACCATTGCGACCTCAACCCGATTGAGAAAATCTGGAGCCTTGTAAAAAGAAAGGTGGCGGATAAGAACGTGGCACAAGATCCAAAAGAAATTTTAAAATTAACTTAAGAGGCCTTTGAGTGTATTACGGCGGAAGATTGGACAGCTCAGTGCACGCATATCGAACATTTAGAGGAATATTTGAAAAATGACGGCCTTATGGATGAAGAGATGGACCGAATAATTATATCTACGGCTAGTGATACTGAAAACTAATCTGATTCTGTTTCCATCCACTCTTCAGACAGTGATGTTCCTATGGCCGCTGATCACAATTATTCAATAAAACTCTGAATAAACTATTGTAATGCTTTTCTTTACCCTATTTTCTCATCAATTCCCTGTAATTAGGTAGAACACCGCTTATAAAAGTAAATAAAAATATACTTTTTACATAACAGAAATATAGTAATATAAGTAAATTGGCATTTTTATCAAAATGTCTACCAACCCACTCATGGGATGACCCATGCAATAAGTCCAAATAACTAACGGTATTATGACTCTGTAAGTGTCGTGTTATTATTAAATAGTTTCAAATGACTAAAGTTTCCTTTTTTACTATGTTGTTAGGTAAGAAACTTAAAACAAAGTAATAAAATTAAACTCAGAAATGTAGCATCCTAGGTTTCCCAGTACTGTACCCTGTTTCATCGAAGTATGCAGGAAATAATATTATTTGATAAATTACATAATGCTTAATGTAAAATAGGTAAATTTTTTACTCATAAATGTCAACATTATGTCACGCGAGTACAGCGCTGCGTCTGGGGGACTTCTTTCATGAAAAGGACTTTAGGTACGATTTAGTGTGTTAGTGTGCTAATTGCTAATTTTTGCATTAACTTTGTCCTCTGTTTTGCTATCGTCGATGTACGTATATATTTTAATACCTATTTCTTATTATTTTTTCACAGAAATATGGTGCGAACTTATAAACCAAAAAAGACAAGTAGACAAGTTGTGAATGAAGAATCCATGCAGTCAGCAATACTGTATGTTATGCAAGGAGTATTTGTCATATAGAAAATCTGCGGACAAGTAGAATTTTAAATTGTCAACATTAGAAAGCCGAGTAATAAAATACAAGAATACAATGATGCTGAAGGGTCAAGCAAGCGTACATTTGACTCTACAAGTTTCCAAGTCTTTTCTATGGAAGAAGAAAAACTGCTAAATGATTATATTATTATTATCAAATGTTGTAAGATGCATTATGGATTATGGACGACTCAAACAAGAAAGCTAGCATATGAGTATGAAAAATCTTTGAGTTTGAAATATCCAGCAAAGTAGGAAGAAAATAAGATGGCTGGGAAAGAATAGATGTATGGTTTTCCGCAGAAAAAACCCCGAACTCAGTATACGCAAACCCAAAAAACAAGCACTGCCAGATCTTTTGCGTTTAACAAAACTTCAGTTACCGAGTTTTATACCAACTTGAAGACAGTGTTGGAGCGACATCCATTAACTGCTGACTATGTAATTTTTGTTGACTATAAGAAAAGTATTTTATTTTTGTTTAATAGAAGTTAAATCTATATTTTTATGTTTAATTTCATTACTAGTAAAATAAAATAATTTAGGAGTCCATTGCGGACAAACAACGTGACACGTAATTTATATATATTAAGATAAGATAAAGAAGACTGGGAACTACCCTACAGCGTACGAAGGTACCCCCAACATTGTATATAGGTGCCCCGTTGTTGGGGCAGATTCGTACATATTCCAGATTTAGTTTAAATCATAATAATGGTTGAAACATCAGATGAAATCATCTGGCATTTTTTACCTATATGAATCTCAGATTATAAATTTAAGCTGTCAGGTGATTGATTCATGAAAAAATAAATAATGTGGAAACCGTACATAGGGTCCCCCACCTTCCCCTATACGTTTTAGCTGTTGATGTTGAAAATAAGTCTGAAACTTAGAGGTTATGTTATAATTCGTAAGCTTTAAATAAACGTTAATAATTATTTCTAAATTTTATTTATATTAAGAAAAAATTTTTTGCATTTTATTTTAGCGGAATTTTAAGACGATGAACGTCACGTCACGTAGATAATTAAAACGTAGTGATTGAGTGCTATGTGTAGGTAATCCAAAATGTCTTTTGTGGCGACAGTTGGATATTTGTTGGTAAGTCGCATCAGTGGCGTAGCTTGTTACGTACGCCTAACTTAATCAATATATAATACATACATACAATATATACATTCAAAATCCACCGAGAAATAATTAATTAATAAAGCAGACATCGCCGCATCCATCACTTGTATAGTCAAGATATCACATGACGGTTCGCGGAAACGAGCCTGGGAACCTAAACACCTGAGCTTTCGGATCATTCCGGTACTAACATCGACCGTAATCACCCTAGTTATAAGTATTTTAAAAATGTAATTTCTAATATTGAAATTAAAAGTATTAATTAGTTAAATTACTAGTTTTCGTTCGCACCCTGCTGCACCTATTCATAACTGGCGCAGTCGTAAAGGATCTTCAATCTTAATCGGTGCGAAAATATCCAAAATCGAATTTTCGGACTGGTGACTGAAGAACAAAGAACCTGGAAGGCAGCAGCAGGATTTCGGATCCAAAAATCGATACCGAAGCGATTGGACGATGACTACTAATTTATTGTAAGTACAGTTAGAATTTTATCGTTTTCTTATCCTAAAATCCTTTTCCTTAAAATAAAATCCTTTTTGATACATTTGCTCTATAATAATTTAATAATATTGGAAGAAAAGTAAAAATTTATAACGTGATTTACCTAATAATTTAATAAGTTTTATAATAATTTTAATTAGGGTGATTGTAATGAACGACTTAGGTTTTTTTGACTTTATAAAAATCTTTTAAATTAAGATTTAGGACATATCCGGTAACTACCAAAATTATTACTCAAAATTATTTCTCAGGTGCTAACCATTATCCATCCTTTTAAATTTATTTCAAAATTAAATAAATTAATTTTACCTAAATTACATTACAGAAAAGAAACTATTTTATATAATCATTTTAAATAAAGGTATATAAATAAAATAATTTAAATTGGCGTTAAATGTAAGTGATGATGATTTTTATAATAATTATTCATCTAAACTTGTTCCATATGATTATTAATTTTATTAAATTAATCCAAAATTTTTACCGAAGTGCTCCAAATAGCCGAATAGTTTCTTTAACATTATTTTGCATATAATAATTTCCCTTATAGACTTAGGTACTATATTTCCCAATAAGCACTTACCTAATACCGATCCCTTATACCTACCTATTCAAGACCCATCGATAAAAATTCTTACCTGTACATAGAGGCTGAATGCCCGAAGCCAAGTCATCCAATAAGTAAGGATCTATCTACAAACCCTGGTACAACTGGAAGATGACGTCAGCCCTCCATTTTCCCGACTACTACAGAAGATGAATTATTTCTTTTCCAATCTTTGTTTCGCAAAGAAGAAGAAGATGAAAAAATACATCGATCATAGAAACCGAAGAACCTGATAAAAGTCTTGAGATTCCAGCAACATTTTCGTTTCAGAGATAACTCAAATAGTTGCTGGTCTTCGGGAGGAAGGTGTTACGTACGCCTAACTTAATCAATATATAATACATACATACAATATATACATTCAAAATCCACCGAGAAATAATTAATTAATAAAGCAGACATCGCCGCATCCATCACTTGTATAGTCAAGATATCACATGACGGTTCGCGGAAACGAGCCTGGGAACCTAAACACCTGAGCTTTCGGATCATTCCGGTACTAACATCGACCGTAATCACCCTAGTTATAAGTATTTTAAAAATGTAATTTCTAATATTGAAATTAAAAGTATTAATTAGTTAAATTACTAGTTTTCGTTCGCACCCTGCTGCACCTATTCATAACTAGCTAGCCCTAAGGAGGCCCCATATCAATATTTGTTGTGGGGCCCCTCAACGTCAGCTGTCAAATATATAAAAGGAGTGCCAACTGTAGCGGTCATAGGCCACTGGCGAGCTTTTTTTGAGAGTGTTAGTGGGGGCCCTATACGCTGAGGGCCCCGTATAATTTATACGGCTGATACGGCGGTAGCTATGCCCCTGAGTCGCATTAATGCTTCAGAATCTACTTCATCTAGTTCAGGTTAAGAGTGGAATGGAATTTTACAAAATCGAGGTTGTAAAATGCGAAAACTTAGGACACGGATTATTGATTATAAGAGTATAATTGATCGCTATTCAGATGAAGAATTCAAAAGCCATTTCAGGTAGGTAAATAATTTTCGGTGTTAATTACATTGATTTTTAAAATATTACATTCCAGATTATACTCTAAATTTACTGTAATATTCAAGAAATTCAAAGCAGCTAGAATAAAAAATGGGGATATTCAGTGATTTTGTATCTACAGGGACTTATGGAATTTTAAATTGTTGTTTTTTTTACTTTCAAGAAACACATTCAATTATTTACATGAGATAATACAAGATGATTTAGTTCGACGTGTTCCTGGATACCCTACAATTCCTTCTCGTCATCAGTTGATGATAGCTCTATGGAAAATGGCTACAACGGATTGTTACAGGTTGTATCTTTATAAAAATAAACAACTCTTACTAGATGTTACTTCATGTACATTTAATGTACATAATTACGAAATATGTTATAAAAATATAATATTTTTTATGATTCAATTATGAGTAACAAGGAATTCACACAGTGGGAACTGTCCAACAAAACAGAATTCGTAATATTAAATTACCAGACAGAAAAACCTTCATGAAAAAATCAGTGCCCCGAGGAAATTACGAAGAAAGAGTATCTACACTTCATGGTGTAGACATGAGTTGTGTGGCATGGAAGGATAATAAAGTGATAACCCTATTATCCACCTAGGCTGGGGCTTTACCTGTCACTGAGGTTTCCAGATATGACAAGGCAAAAAAGGAAAAAAATGGAATTACTTGCCCATTTATTGTTCAAGAGTATAATAAACATATGGGAGGTGAAGACCTTATGGATAGTTTTTTGGGTAGAAACCATATATGTAACTATAAGGTCAAAAAAGTGGTATGTGCGTATTTTTTTTCACTTACCTACTGGATCTTGCAGTAATAAATGCGTGGATAATTTATAAGGGGTTTTCCAATAGGAACGGGTTGATTTTGGCAGCTCGTGGCGGCCATATTGTTTCTTTTATTTTCTGTCAAAATCACTAAAGACAAATCATCATGGCAAGTTACAGCGTCGAGCAACACGTCCAAATGATAAAACTTTAGTAGCAACGATGCGCGCGATGCGCCCTTTTTATGAGGTACATGGTCGTCCTTCCAAGTCGACTATTCAACGTTTGGTGGCCAAATTCGAGTCCAACGGCTCAGTGAACAATCAGCCAACACCATAGACGCCAACACCCGAACGTCAACGAAACGTAGGATCTGCCGAAAACATCGCCGCTGTTCGCGAAAGTGTGCAGCAGAATCCAAGGCAGTCAATTCCGCGTCGCTCACAAGAACTTGGCCTGTCGCAGACCACAACATGGCGAATTTTGCGTCGTGATTTGGGTCTGCACCCATACAAAATTCAACTGACCCAGGAGCTGAAACCAAACGACCATATACAGCGTCGTGTGTTCGCTAATTGGGTTTTGGAGCAGTTGGAAGTTGATCCGAATTTTGGTCGAAAAATCATCTTTAGCGATGAGGCCCATTTTTGGATGAATGTAAATAAGCAAAATTGCCGGATTTGGGACGACACCAATCCACGCGAGATTCACGAGGTGTCAATGCATCCAAATAAAATTACTGTTTGGTGTGGATTTTGGGCTGGAGGCGTCATCGGTCCGTACTTCTTCGAAAATGATGCTGGCCAGGCCATCACCGTCAATGGCGATCGCTATAGGTCGATGATCACAAACTTCTTGTGGCCTAAATTGGATGTTATGGACACCGAAGACATATGGTTTCAACAGGATGGCGCTACGTGCCACACAGCTCAAGAAACAATCGATACTCTGCACGAACGGTTTCATGGCATGGAGATCTCGCGCCGAGGCGACGTGAATTGGCCACCAAGATCGTGTGATTTGACCCCTTTGGACTTTTTCTTGTGGGGCTTTCTTAAGTCACAGGTCTATGCGAATATGCCGCAAACCACCGCGGCCCTCAAAGACAACATAATCGATGCCATCGGTCAAATTCAGCCTGATTTATGCGCCAAAGTCATCGAAAACAGGACCTTTCGAATGCGCGCCACCCAGCGAAGCCGCGGTGGCCATTTGAACGATGTTATATTTCACCCATAATGTCATTGATAGGGCTCTCAAATAAAGATAAAACCTTATTGATATCCCATATACAACTTGTTTTATTCAATTTTAAAATCGACCCGCCCTTAATGGAAAACCCCTTAGAAAAAATGCCGTGGAAAGAAACCACCTTAAGAAAAATCTACTTACAGTGAGTGTTGATAGGTCGTATTTAATCAGTGTAGCAACACTATCTGAGAATTGTCAATGAAAAAAAAATGCCAGAAGACAAAAATTAAGACGTGATTCACATGGTGTGGTTTCATTTTAATTGCAAAACCAAAGTGTCATGGTGTCAGGTGTGGGGTTGTTGGGGAATTTTGGGGCTTACGTATGAATTTGGAGCATTACCTACGTGAAAAGCTCATCGTAAGCAAAATTATCGCAGGATTGGAAAGCAAATACAACTATATCAAGACAAAGCTGCTGTTAGAGAAGGAAGATAGATTAACATCAAAATATGTCAAGGAGTACTTACAAACCTGCGAAACATCAAGACTGTATGTAGAAAAGGAGTATAAAGAGTTGTGAACAACCTCGTTCTTATTTAATGGAGGATGAGAATGGCCATATTTATCGTAGTAATAGAAAGTATATAAGTCTAAAACCTAACGGAAAGTTAGAACCTACAAACCAAGATCATAATCTGATTGTAATGAATCAGGGGCTGATGCTGACACTTCTGATAATGTAGAGACAAGTAATGATATTAATGAAGAGAATAGTGAAAGTAGTACATTAAATCAACCAGTTTGTAATGTACGTAATATTAATTGTTATGAAGTACTTTTATGTCTTTAGTATTAAACAACAATTGGCAAGCAACGGTCGTTTCTTTTTACCCGAACTCCTTACATTACATGGCGATCCTTTGCCAGCGGTCAGCCCAAGTTCGGACGCGTCGCGAGCGGTGCGCGTCTCATATATCAAAAGAAAATTGTAAGTAGATAATCGTCGGACAATAAATTAATAATGTGTAGATCAACAGTAGAAAAAGAAGATGTGTTTATAAATCAAAACACGCAAGGGGGTTCAAATTCAGCGACGGTGGACCTCATTCAGCAGCATCTTTCGTTTAATTGTTATGAAGTACTTTTATGGCTTTAGTATTAAACAACAATTGGCAAGCAACGGTCGTTTCTTTTTACCCGAACTCCTCACATTACAATTTATTACCAGAAGTGGCAGAACAGTTAAAGATTTCTGAAAAACTAAATCTGTAAGTTTATAGTAAGAAAAGGGAATAGGCTAATTAAAGTGAAAAAGGAGGATGTTGACATTGAGGTACAACTTTACATAGAGAAGCTATCTCAAACAAAATGTGTGTTCCACCGCCGGCTTGCCCTCCGTTCTCTTTTCCAACTAGAAGCCTCGTTTGCACACTTGCCATAGAGTAACTTTGTATATGACACTTGTCGAACCAAGACAAGCAGTCACCGACTCCAAATCTTTACAAGCTCTTACTCCAATTTTATTTAACGTGCAAAAGCGTTTAAACGATTTCAAACGTAATTACCATTGATTCGTGTCAAAAAATCCAACACTTTAAATTGGTCACAAGCGTCGCGTCGGCAAGCTTGTTTAGTCCATTAACACGCTAGTGGCTTGCCAAGTTCAAACGCTCCTTATGATTTTTTCATTCAAAATGGCGGGAACATTTCTCAATAATTTAATTAAATTCGTTTTAGTTGATTTAAGTTAAGATTTTGTTTTCTTACCGATGATAAAGTGATAACATTATCTTTTTTGTTTTTTGTCGTGCAATTGTGCCACATTCTTATTATGCACGACGGCATTTTTTCAGTTTTTTCGTAAACAATTTTGACATGCGGCCGCAATGAGCGCAGCCGAGTGACAGAATTAAATGCAGCCGGCCGGCTGCAATGCACACCCCCGAACCCGATGTTCGCGGTGTCCCTTCTATACGCTAGTAATATTAATTCTATGGATGTTGATAGGTCGTTTTTAATCAGTGTAGCAACACTATCTGAGAATTGTCAATGGTTGTTGTCGATGAAAAAAATGCCAGAAGACAAAAATAAATTAAGAAGTGATTCACATAGCATGGTTTCATTTTAATTGCAAAACCAAAGTAAAACAATGAGCCAATTCAGAAATGAATTAGCCTTTGTCTTTTGTAATAAAGGGACCAGTAAAGAAACAAAACGAGGTCATCCAAGCATCAGCACCCTTGAGGATAAGCTGCAATCAAAAAGAAAAGGCTTCTCCAGCTCCTCCACCTCCAAAAGATACAAGAACAGATGGTGCTGAACATTGGCCAACAGTGGGTGGGTCACTGCGGTGCAAATATCCTAAATGTAAAGGGTATGTGGCGTTTCTACAACGCACCATAGAATATATTATTGCATAGCAACACCACAGAGTACAAAAATGCCACGACGCTAAGAGGTAGGGCAACATTAACGCTGTTGCATTGACAGGACTATTACGACGCAATAGAGGTGCAGATTGTTATCAAAGGCTAGAATTGATTTTGTATTTGCGACCACCCAAAAAACCCGCTGTTTCGCTAATGTACTACTACGCTTAAGATACTGTGTATTTCGTACATTATTCCAAAGGTGAACCCCAATAAACTCAGTGTAAACCCGTGAGTTGTGTTTTTTACTGGTGTGAGGACACCATATAAAAGAACCTAAATTGGTGACCCCGACGTGATCGCGGAGCTTTCCGGTTCACCTTACTCCAGCAGCTGCAGCCAGCAAAACTGACCCAGATAGCGAGCCGGTGACTCCATCCGGCCTGTACGAGTCTGCGGAACGTGTCGAGTTGAAGTACTTGAAGCCTTGAAGCTATCCTGCATGATTTTTGTTTCCAACGCATATGTGTTGAGTGTTTGTGTGTTTTCGCGTACCTACTTACTGGAAGCGGTAAAAAGAAAAACTCTCACAATTAACATTTACCAAAAATATTTTAATTATACATTATAAATTTTCAACTGTGCCAAAAACTGTTCCTGTAAAGAATCTTGTTTTTTTTAGAATCTTGGTGGAAATAATTGTAAATATTATTATTATTATTATTATTATTATTATTTAATCTTAACAACTTTCTGTACTTTCTGTTTAATATTATTCTTATTTTAATATATACACAACTGTCTACCCGAATCAACCATGGAGGATAAAGATTCCAAAACTGAAATCCAGCGGTTGAAGAAGGAAAACGCTGCCCTGGAGCTGCGGCTTGCTCAGGGTTCAAGTAATGTGTCAAGAGTAGCAATTAAAATTCCACCATTCTGGCCGAGCAAGCCTGCAATTTGGTTTGCTACAATTGAGGCTCAATTTGAAATAGCTAATATCACAACCGATAGCACTAAATATAGTTACCTAGTTGGCAACCTCGAGGCAAAATATGCCTTTGAAGTGGAAGACATAATTACCAAACCTCCTCCGGTTGGTCAACGTTACGAAAAATTAAAGGAGGAATTAATTAGAAGGCTATCGATGACAGAGCAAGAACGGGTCAGGCAACTCATATCAGATGAAGATATTGGTGATCGCCGCCCTTCTCAGTTTTTACGGCATCTGCGTTCACTGGCTGGTAATACATTAACGGACGAGAGTATAGTTCGCCAGCTTTGGACACGCCGACTGCCACAACAGGTTCAAGCAGTAGTAGCTTCACAGTTGGAACTGCCATTAGAAAAATTTGCTGACCTGGCTGATAAGGTGGCCGACGTTGTTTCTCCAAAGCAGGTTTTTGCCTGCTCGCAGATGACACCATCTCATTCAGCCCCTGCCCATGACATGCTCAGCTTATCAGAAAAAGTTAATGAGCTTACTAGTCCAGTGCCGATAATTTTTGAAACGAAAAAAAATTATGGTAGAATGAAACCTATTACAAAAGGAAGAGAATATAACGAAGATTATAGGAAAAATAAATTACGGGCGATCTGAGGTCGGGAAGGGGGGGGAGGGGGGGTTTAAGGGAAAAAAATGGTTTATCTCGATTTCCGGAAAAACTACAAGTCCTATTGAAAAAAGTTGAATGGCAAAGTTGTAGGTAATAAAAAGATCTGCAACTTTTGTATTTACACTTTTTTACATAACCTCAAAACTTATGTGAAAAATTCAAAAAACCACGTTTTTGGTTTTTTATTTTTATCTTTTACAAAAAATATTTTTTTTTCACGAAATTTGGTGAAAACTTACCTTTATATGTCCTTAACATACTGTAATTTTTTTGATTCAAAAAAATATTTTTTTCCACCTTATTTTGACCTTAAATCAAAAAAACAACCTTATTTTCAGTCGAAAAATCTCACGTCAAAATATGTGATTTTTTTTAAAAGTCGGTAGTCCTCTTGTTTGTTGAAATCTCTACTTTCTAATGGTATATAAAAACCTATACACTACTATGGTAAATGTTCTCAGAAAATGCAATGAAACGACTACTATTTTCGCATGTTTTTTGCCATCTCATATGCAATCAATGAAATCCGAAATTTTTTTGCGAAAATCTCTACTTTCTAATGGTATATAAAAACCTATACACTAATATGGTAAATGTTCTCAGAAAATGCAATGAAAAGACTACTATTTTCGCATGTTTTTTGCAATCTTATATGCAATCAATGGAATCCGAATTTTTTTGCGAAAATAGTTGTCGTTTCATTGCATTTTCTGAGAACATTTACCATAGTAGTGTATAAGTTTTTATATACCATTATAAAGTAGAGATTCCAACGAACAAGAGGACTACCGACTTTTAAAAAAAATCAGATATTTTGACGTGAGATTTTTCGACTGAAAATAAGGTTGTTTTTTTGATTTAAGGTCAAAATAAGGTGGAAATAAATATTTTTTTGAATCAAAAAAATTACAGTATGTTAAGGACATACAAAGGTAAGTTTTCACCAAATTTCGTGAAAAAAAAATATTTTTTGTAAAAGATAAAAATAAAAAACCAAAAACGTGGTTTTTTGAATTTTTCACATAAATTTTGAGGTTATGTAAAAAAGTGTAAATACAAAAGTTGTAGATCTTTTTATTACCTACAACTTTGCCATTCAACTTTTTTCAATAGGACTTGTAGTTTTTCTGGAAATCGAGATAAACCATTTTTTTCCCTTAAACCCCCCCTCCCCCCCCCCCCCCCCCCCCCCCTTCCCGACCTCAGATCGCCCGTAATTTATTTTTCCTATAATCTTCGTTATATTCTCTTCCTTTTGCAATAGGTTTCATTCTACTATAATTTTCTTCCACTTTTTACCGTTTTTAGAGCTATCGGCACTGGGCTATACCATCCAAGTCGCTGCTCTTTCACGTTCATTAAAACAGCCACGCAGCAGGTCTTCGTCTCCCAGATCAAAACAGAGCAAGGTATTCTGGTACCACAGAAAATTTCAGTCCAAGGCTAGTAAATGCATCAAACCATGCAGCTTTGATATATCGGGAAACTTTCAGAACAGTCAGTAGAGGCGGCAGCTGATTGTTCCTCATCCAGCCGCCGTTTGTTCGTCATTGATCCGCTGTCAGGTCATCGGTTTTTGATCGATACCGGCTCAGACCTATGCTGCTTTCCGCGCAGTATGGTCAAAGGTCAACCGCCGCCTTCCAACTATGACCTCACAGCTGCAAACGGCAGCACCATTAAGACGTATGGAAACCTCCATCTGAGACTAAATCTGGGACTACGCAGAGACCTTCGCTGGAACTTTGTCATCGCAGACGTGGGCAGTCCAATTATCGGCTCCGATTTTTTAGGCTATTATAATCTTCTGCCAGACTGTCGGCGTAAGCGCCTTATTGATGGCAGCACTAACTTGTCAGTCTGTGCCTCAATCGCACAAATTGCACAGGACAGCGTAAAGGCTGTTTGTATCAGTGAGTCCCCTTATGCAGAAATTCTTGCAGAATTCCCGGACATATCCCGTTCCCCTGGGTTGCCCAGGATTGTCAAGCACAATACTGTGCATTATATCAAGACAACAGAAGGACCTCCTGTGTCATGCCGCCCTCGCCGACATGCTCCCCAGAAACTCAGCGCTGCTAAGCGTGAATTCGAAGATATGATGCGATGCGGCACGGCACGTCCCTCGAAAAGCTCATGGTCTTCTCCTCTGCATATGACTACGAAGAAAGACAATTCCTGGCGTCCTTGTGGCGATTACCGCGCCCTGAACGCCAGGACCGTACCCGATCGGTACCCTGTACGTCACATCCACGACGTGTCTAGCAGCCTCAACGGTGCCAAGGTTTTTAGCACTGTTGATCTCGTACGAGCCTACCATCAGATACCTGTTTTTGATGAGGATATACCAAAGACTGCTATTAACACCCTTTTGGCATCTTTGAATTCCCTTTCATGACTTTCGGTCTTCGTAATGCGGGACAAACGTTCCAACGGTTTATCGATGAGGTCACACGGGGTCTCGATTTTTGCTTCCCGTACATTGACGATGTCTTGATTTATTCTCCTGATGCTAGCCACAAGGAACATCTTCGTGTACTATGTAAGCGTTTGCAGGATTATGGCGTCGTCATCAACCCCTCTAAATGTGTTCTGGGCGCTAGTGAGGTTCTGTTTTTGGGTTGCATCATTAATCCTGAGGGCACTCGGCCTCCACAAGAGCGAGTCCAAAATCTCTTGGATTTTCCTCCGCCCGAAACTGTGCAAGGGATGCGCCGTTTTCTTGGTATGATAAATTTTTACCGGCGTTTCATTCCTCATGCTGCGCGTTTCCAGGCTCCATTGATTGATGCACTCGTAGCGACGAAGAGTAAAGGTACAAAACCATTTCCATGGACACCTGAGCTGCTCGCCAAATTCGAGACCTGCAAGCGAAGCTTTAGTGATGCTACTTTGCTGCAACACCCTGTCGCTGGAGCGACACTCGGTCTTTTCACTGACGCCTCCAGCATACACATTGGCTCGTGTTTGCAACAGCAGTTTAAGGGTGAATGGGTTCCACTTGCATTCTTTAGTAAGAAACTCACTACCCAGCAAGCTGAGTGGCCGGCCTACTACAGAGAACTCTTGGCGGTGTACGAGAGTGTACAGCATTTCCGCCACATCTTAGAGGTAAATCATTGTACAGTTTTCACCGACCACAAGCCGCTGCTGTACGCTTTCGTGCAGCGCCGTGAAAAGCTTCCCCCTTCACAACTTAACCAGCTGTCGTTCATCAGTCAATTCACAACTGATTTTAAACATGTTAAGGGGGAAGACAACGTCGTGGCTGATGCTATGTCACGTAAAAAAACTACAATTGCGCGTCATTTTGAGGGCTCTACCTAAGTCTGAAGATTTGTAAATCTTAAATTTTAATAGACTTAAACCGTATGATTAAAATAATACAAAAATCAATGAAAAGGAGTTTTTTCTTATTGAAATTAATAAAATAAAGAATAACAAAACAAATTAGAGCTTTTTATCTAATTCAAAACTCAGCATTTAAATTTATTTTTATGTCCAAAATTTGGCATTTTTGCTCGAGATTGCAACCTAGTTCTAATAAAACCATAGAAGTTGCGTCAGTTACACTTTGTGAGGCCTCTGTTACTTGTTTAACACATCTTTCCACAGCTTGTGTGTGACAAGGAAAGTCAACAATTTCCAAGGTCTTATCTCTTGCCATGATTTGAAGGTTCTCATTAGAAATATGTCGAAGAACCGGCGGTGTTGTAACCTGACACTCGTGCCACACAATCATTTCGGTGTAATCTCTAGCAGAGAAGTTAATTTTTGGTGGTTTAAATATCCTGCGGTTAGTGCTACTCTTAGCTTCTCTAGCTTGTATTATTCTTCGAAATGCCAGCTCCCGAATGTGATCTCGGTCATCATAAAGTATACTGACAAGAAGGTTTTCTGGATGCGCGAAATAAGCATTTCTTTCGATAACAGAATCCACAACAGACCTTAGATTCTCAGGTAAAAATCGAGAGTACAATATCATTTGAAAAATATGCTTGGCTCCGTCTTTAAAAGAAGTCTTTTGTTTGATAAGGAACCAAACCGGAGCGTACACTTTGACAACATAGTTGACAAGTAATTGCAAGTTTTCTGATGGCTTAATAGTACTTACGTAAAGTCTTAGTATGCGATTGGCAGTAGTTATTAAGAATGTATCGTTTCCAGTCCCATCCCTTTGTAACATTCGGAACAGCACTACGTTCTGTAATCTGTGGTTGTAAAACTTGTCCCTTTTGTCTTTGGCTCTGCGATTAAAATGGTGCCCGTAATTTAGTGTTTCATTGTAAATCACTAATTAAATCCAATACGCTTCCACTGCGCCGCCGTAATTATAATGGAAAATCAAGCAAGAAGAAAGATTTCGAAAAATCATTAAGTATTGATAAAACGCGTAAAGGTAATTCGAACAAGAAAAAGTTTCGATCGACAAGACAAAGATTGGAAAAAATGGCGGACGAAGTAACGCGCAAATTGTTACCCGAGTTCAATGGTACGAACTTCGGCACATGGATATTTAGAGTGGCATGCATTCTCGAAGAAAAAGAATGCAAACAGGCCATAGAAGATGACATAGCGAAAGATGTGAAGACCTCGGAGGCGTACAAGAAAAAAGACGCAAAAGCCAGGAGCATCATCGTCTCCAGCTTACCTGACAAATATCTTGAATACGTAAGAGATGCCAAAAATGCAAAAGATTGGTAGATAATCTGAAAAAAGTTTTCGAACGAAAAAGTACACTTTCGGCGTTATACATACGAAAGAAATTACTTACCATGACATGTGACGCGAATGTCGAGTTGAATGAACATTTCACGAAGTTCGATACAATAATCAGACAACTAGAGGAAACAGGTAGCAAGCTAAGCGAACAAGACAAGGTATGTCACCTTCTTCTGACCATGCCCGAGAGCTACAATACCACAATTGCTGCCCTGGAGACCACAAACATGGAGTTAACTGTGGAATATGTGAAGAGCAAATTACTTGACGCTGAACTTAAGAACGAGAGTACTAAAGTGGAGTCCCAGGATACTCAAGCTCAAAGTTTCTTGACGTGCTTCAAATGTGGAAAAGAGGGACATAAGGCATTCCAGTGCAAGAACAAATCACAGCCGAGAGAGTCACAAAGAGGTCAGCCACGAGGACATTCCAGAGGTGCGAGGCAGTCTGGCAGAGGCAGAGGTTCCTCAAGGAACAGGGGAAACTCATCGCAATATGGAAGGATGGCGCAGACAGAGAACAATGGTAATGGTTATCCAATAGCGTTCACAGCATTCAGCGCTGGTGACGTCGAACAATATGTAAGTGATTGCGTTCAATTAGTAATTGATTCGGGTGCTACTGAACATTTGATAATGTCGCAATATGTACCGTTTATGACAGATATTAAAATGTTAGATAAAGAAGTTAAGATTTTTGTGGCAAATGGTCAACATTTAATAAGTAAAAGTAAGGGAAAATTGAGTTTATATTATAATAATAAGTTAATTGAAATGGAAGGGTTAATTGTTTCTGGACTGTCACACAACCTATTGTCTGTTAGAAAATTATTAGAAAAAGGTTTCAAAGTAGAATTTTCAAATGACTGTGTTTCAATTTATAACTCTAAATATGAATTTATAGGAAATAATAAAGGTAGATTATATGTTATAAACACCATACTTAAAAATGATAAATGCTTACTTTCAAGTGATATATGGCATCAGAGGTTAGGCCATGCCAACAGAAAGCAGCTAAAAATGATGAATCTGCCATACAATGACAAACCATGTGACCCATGTATGAAAGGTAAGTCAACAAGATTACCATTTATTAACACTTCGAAGCCACGTTCCCGTCGTATTGGTGAATTGATTCACACAGATATATCTGGTCCGGTAACTACTCCTACATCAGCAGGTGAGGTATACTATCATACTATAATAGATGATTACACACATTTTTGAGAGGTTTATTTACTAAAAAGAAAAAGCGAAGCGAC
This sequence comes from Thymelicus sylvestris, assembly GCA_911387775.1. Lineage (NCBI taxonomy): Eukaryota > Metazoa > Arthropoda > Insecta > Lepidoptera > Hesperiidae > Thymelicus > Thymelicus sylvestris. The sequence goes on along the minus strand of OU426887.1, from coordinate 13,856,930 downwards.
AGATAGGCTCATTGAATATATAAATAGAATGGAGAGACAGACAGGTAATAAAGTTAAGAAAATTAGAAGTGATAATGGGGGTGAATTCAAAAATGAAAAGCTTTATACATTTTGTAAAGATAAAGGGATTATTCAGCAGTTTACTACACCCTACAGTCCACAGTCCAATGGAGTTGCAGAACGCATGAACAGAAACATCTATAACAGAGCAAGAACATTACTTATTGAGACAGGATTACCAAAATCACTATGGGGCGAAGCAGTTTTGTGTTCCGTGTATCAGATCAACAGATGTCCATCTTCTGCTATTAACTTTCAAACACCAGCTGAAAGGATGTTTGGACACAAGGACATCACAAGACTGAAGGTATTTGGGTCAAAAGCTTGGGTTCATATTCTACCCAAACAGGACAAACTACTACAGAGAGCTAAGGAAATGAGGTTTGTTGGGTACAACTTAAATGGATATAGTTTATGGGACCCGGAAACCAATGAAATAGTAGTATCTAGAGATGTTAGGTTTGATGAGGCTCAAATACAATATAAAGAAGAGAAGAAGATCAAAGATAGATATGATGCAGACCTTGAAGAACAGTTGGAAGATGAATCAGAAGAAAGAGAGGACACAAAGAAGACTCAAGAAGACATCGAGAAGTATCAAGAAGATGATGAAGAAATAGAAGAAATAAGCCAAGAAAGGCAAAATGAAGAGAATAGTCAAGAAATACAACAGAAATATACAACAAGATCAGGAAGAAGTGTACAAAAGCCAAAGAAATTTACAGAAGATTATGAGGTCTACACAGCATACTGTTTACTATCAGAAGATCCACAAGAATATGAAGATGCTATTAGAGATAAAGATTGGCAAAAAGCAATACAGAAAGAGTTAAACTCACAGATAAAATTACAGACTTGGGAAGAAGCTACATTACCAAGAGGAAGCAAAGCTATAGACACTAAATGGATTTTTAGAACTAAGCAAGATGGCATTAAGAAAGCAAGGCTAGTAGCAAAAGGCTTCCAACAACTGAGTTGTGATAATTACTATGCGCCAGTAGCCAAGCTGTCTACTATCAGATTAATGATAAGTTTAGCTGTCCAACAAGATTTGACACTGCAGCAGTTTGATGTGCCAACAGCATTCTTGAATGGCAAATTGAATGCTGATGTTTACATAAAATGCCCAAAAGGTATGAAAATAAAAGAAGATAAAGTTCTAAAACTCAGAAAAGCTTTATATGGACTAAAAGAAGCTCCTAAGTGCTGGAATCAAAGATTTCATGATTTCACTAGCTATTACCCGCGGCTTCGCCCGCGTGTTCAAAGGGAAGTAACAATGAGTTGTTTAACATGCATGACTCTTTCCTAGATATAATACCATCCAAGACTACATCGCCACTTACCATCAGGTGGGATTAGAGATAATAATAATATCATATATGCATGAATTTCTATATTTACAGTTGGAAGGTCGAGGAGGGTCATAGGTTTTACAGTTGGTTCCTCTTAGTATCTTTTAAATTTTGGATCTGTTACTTATTTATGAATTATTGTTATTAATTATTATGTTATTATATCTAGGAAAGAGTCATGCATGTTAAACAACTCATTGTTACTTCCCTTTGAACACGCGGGCGAAGCCGCGGGTAATAGCTAGTATTAAGTATGGAAGTTTGGAAGTATGGATAGTATGGATGGATATGGAAGTATAGAAGTATGGACAAATACGCATCATAATGGATCTTTCCATTGGAATGAGTTGTTTTACTGCGGTAAAAAGTAGCCTACGTTACTCTCCAGCCTCCTACCTATCTCCACACAAAAAATCTTACCATAACATCGCTCTGTTACGACGTGAATCACGGACAAACAAACAAACAAACAAACAAACAAACACACTTTCGCATTTATAATATTAGTATGGATGTTATTATATCTAGGAATAAATCATGCATGTTAAAAAACTCATTGTTACTTCCCTTTGAACACGCGGGCGAAGCCGCGGGTAATAGCTAGTCATACCATAACAGCGCTCCGTTACGAAGTGAAAGACGGACAGAAAAACACACTATCGCATTTATAATATTAAGTATGGAAGTTTGGAAGTATGGATAGTATGGATGGATATGGAAGTATAGAAGTATGGACAAATACGCATCATAATGGATCTTTCCATGGGAATGAGTTGTTTTACTGCGGTAAAAAGTAGCCTACGTTACTCTCCAGCCTCCTACTTATCTCCACGCAAAAAATCTTACCATAACATCGCTCCGTTACGACGTGAATCACGGACAAACAAACAAACAAACAAACACACTTTCGCATTTATAATATTAGTATGGATTATTAGTATGTTATTATATCTAGGAATAAATCATGCATGTTAAAAAACTCATTGTTACTTCCCTTTGAACACGCGGGCGAAGCCGCGGGTAATAGCTAGTAATATCATATATGCATGAATTTCTATATTTACAGTTGGAAGGTCGAGGAGGGTCATAGGTTTTACAGTTGGTTCCTCTTAGTATCTTTTAAATTTTGGATCTGTTACTTATTTATGAATTATTGTTATTGTTATTAATTATTATGTTATTATATCTAGGAAAGAGTCATGCATGTTAAACAACTCATTGTTACTTCCCTTTGAACACGCGGGCGAAGCCGCGGGTAATAGCTAGTAATATCATATATGCATGAATTTCTATATTTACAGTTGGAAGGTCGAGGAGGGTCATAGGTTTTACAGTTGGTTCCTCTTAGTATCTTTTAAATTTTGGATCTGTTACTTATTTATGAATTATTGTTATTGTTATTAATTATTATGTTATTATATCTAGGAAAGAGTCATGCATGTTAAACAACTCATTGTTACTTCCCTTTGAACACGCGGGCGAAGCCGCGGGTAATAGCTAGTTTATAATATTAAGTATGGAAGTTTGGAAGTATGGATAGTATGGATGGATATGGAAGTATAGAAGTATGGACAAATACGCATCATAATGGATCTTTCCATGGGAATGAGTTGTTTTAATGCGGTAAAAAGTAGCCTACGTTACTCTCCAGCCTCCTACCTATCTCCACACAAAAAATCTTACCATAACATCGCTCCGTTACGACGTGAATCACGGACAAACAAACAAACAAACAAACACACTTTCGCATTTATAATATTAGTATGGAAGTATGGATATCAAAATTAAGTATATGACCATCCAAGACTACATCGCCACTTACCATCAGGTGGGATTAGAGATAATAATAATATCATATATGCATGAATTTCTATATTTACAGTTGGAAGGTCGAGGAGGGTCATAGGTTTTACAGTTGGTTCCTCTTAGTATCTTTTAAATTTTGGATCTGTTACTTATTTATGAATTATTGTTATTAATTATTATGTTATTATATCTAGGAAAGAGTCATGCATGTTAAACAACTCATTGTTACTTCCCTTTGAACACGCGGGCGAAGCCGCGGGTAATAGCTAGTATTAAGTATGGAAGTTTGGAAGTATGGATAGTATGGATGGATATGGAAGTATAGAAGTATGGACAAATACGCATCATAATGGATCTTTCCATTGGAATGAGTTGTTTTACTGCGGTAAAAAGTAGCCTACGTTACTCTCCAGCCTCCTACCTATCTCCACACAAAAAATCTTACCATAACATCGCTCTGTTACGACGTGAATCACGGATAAATAAACAAACAAACACACTTTCGCATTTATAATATTAGTATGGATGTTATTATATCTAGGAATAAATCATGCATGTTAAAAAACTCATTGTTACTTCCCTTTGAACACGCGGGCGAAGCCGCGGGTAATAGCTAGTCATACCATAACAGCGCTCCGTTACGAAGTGAAAGACGGACAGAAAAACACACTATCGCATTTATAATATTAAGTATGGAAGTTTGGAAGTATGGATAGTATGGATGGATATGGAAGTATAGAAGTATGGACAAATACGCATCATAATGGATCTTTCCATGGGAATGAGTTGTTTTACTGCGGTAAAAAGTAGCCTACGTTACTCTCCAGCCTCCTACTTATCTCCACGCAAAAAATCTTACCATAACATCGCTCCGTTACGACGTGAATCACGGACAAACAAACAAACAAACAAACAAACAAACACACTTTCGCATTTATAATATTAGTATGGATAACTAAGAAAGGATTCATACAATCTAAACATGATTTATGTTTATATGGAAAAGAAAAGACATGGATATTACTCTATGTAGATGACATTTTATATCTTGGAGATGACAAGGAGATTATAAAAGCATTAGAAAATGAATTTAAAATCAAGAATTTAGGAGAATTTAGGAAATACTTAGGATTAGAAATAATAAGGAAAAAGGATACATTGGAAATAAGACAAACTGAAATGATTAATAGATTGTTAGAAAAGTTTCATATGCAAGACTGTAAAACCAGTAAGACTCCAATGGAAGTGAATTTCAATGCAAATATTCCTTCACCATCAGATGTGATTGATGTACCATTTAAAGAATTGATTGGCTCCTTATTATACATTGCAATGAACAGTCGACCCGATATCACTTATGCTGTATCTTATTTAAGTCGATTTTTAGACAAACCAACACAACAATTATGGTTAGCAGGTAAGAGAGTATTACGTTACCTCAAGGGAACTTCAAATCAGGGGCTGCTATATACAAAATCAGGTGATATTTATAAACTTGAAGCTTACTCAGATGCTGATTGGGCTGCTGACAGAACCGACCGCAAAAGCACGAGTGGCTGTGCTATATATCAAGGTAATAATTTAATAACTTGGTTTTCTCGGAAGCAGACATGTACAGCACTTTCAACGGCTGAAGCTGAGTATGTTGCAGGAGCACACACAGTGAGTGAACTCATCCATATTAAAGGCATACTCTCTGATTTCTTAAATAATAATAATATTTCAGCTCATTTATTAATAGACAATCAAAGTACCATAAAACTAATTCAGAATCAAATGAATACTAAAGCTTCTAAACATATTGAGATTAAATACCATTATATAAAGGATTTGGTTAATAAGAGATTGGTGTTTATTTCATATGTACCTACTGATCAGAATATCTCTGATATATTTACAAAGTCAGTACCTATACAGAAACATGCTTATTTTTGTACTAAGTTGAATTTGATTTGAACATTTTGTGTTAAACTATGTTAAGAGTTATGACTGTATAAGATTTCTTTTGTTGTAAAATATTAAGGTGTTACTTAAGTTAAAATAAGTCAAATTGGAAAATATATTTAGTTATGTGATGTTAACTTTTAAGCAAACTCATTGTTAATTATGAAAGAAAACAACCAGTTATTTTGTCTTATTGTTAGCAATTTAAGAATATTATTTGATACATAATGTAAGTAGTATAAATTCTGTAAATTGAGGGGCTGTATTAAGAATGTATCGTTTCCAGTCCCATCCCTTTGTAACATTCGGAACAGCACTACGTTCTGTAATCTGTGGTTGTAAAACTTGTCCCTTTTGTCTTTGGCTCTGCGATTAAAATGGTGCCCGTAATTTAGTGTTTCATTGCAAATCACTAATTAAATCCAATAGTAGTAAGCCATCTCGAGTGCGCCATTTTTCCAGGTTGACGGTTTGCCAGCTCAGGAGTACAGAAACCAATAAAATTGATACAGCTTGACATATCTCGTAAAGATATTTTTGATCCGTGCTTAGTTCCTCCATCACAATTTTTGGTAATTCAGGTAAATTACCAGCCAACACACAAAAAGACACCGTGGTTTTGTTTTCGCAAACAGCTACATAATTGTTTTCCAATAGGTTCCGAATATTCTCTAGGACCCGAAGTGCTACCATCTAAGGTCAAGAATAAGTGACGGAGGGGTAACTCATTGGCATGAAGCATACAAATAGGTACACCACTGTAACGGTCTCTCCAAATACTCCTCTAAATATTGAATGACGCCACCCTTCCAACCGGTGTTAGTTGCGGTTCCATCACATCCAACGCATTTGCTTTTGGGGTATCTTTTCAATTGGAGATACTTTTCGAAATAAGATTTTAATAACTGAATAACTCGTTCCTTAGTTACGGTTGGAATTGAAGCTTTCATCCAAATATTGTTGATCTTTTCAGAAACAATCGCAAACACATCTGAATTGGACGGATCCTTTCCATTATACTTCAACTTCAAGTCGTTCTTGACAAATAAAATAAATTTAATAACTTCCCGTATCGTTGGTAGCTGCCGATCGTCAAGTTCTTTGTATGGCCCCAATAAATCACAAGTAGTCTCACTACGCCTGGACATTATTAAAGAATAATAATGATTAAAACAATAACGATCGCAATTAGATACGACGAAAACTTTCGCGAGTCAAGTCAAGAAAGTCCTCGAAACATGTAGAAACTTGAGGATATTTGCAAGTCGAAACCTGATAAACCTAACGTGTTTTTGCACGCAAATAGAGTTTTTGTGTATGTATTACACCTAATTAATACAAAAAGATTTTTTTATTGTATTATTTACTTCGGTAGCCAAAATTAAATATCACCATAAAAATGTCAATTTTTCAAAACTTTGAAGATCGGTAGAACCCTAAAGATACCCTAAGGGTGGTGGGCGATTCAAATGAGAAGATTCAAGCTATTGCGCCAAAAATATTTTAGTAATACGATGTCTAATATGTTTGTGGACTTTAAGATTGCAGCAGCAATAACGAATCACTTCCACAGGCCCATCGCAGATAGCCCATATGCAGAAGCATTTTTACAAAAAATATCGGAAAAAAATACATAGTCGAAACGCGTTGTACGATTATGTAGAAGCAAAAAAATTAAATAATAGAAAAGCTGGTTTTCAGAGAATGGAAGCAAATAACGTGCAAGATTTTCCACGGTTGAGTGAAGAAGATGTGATGTTACTGTCATTCGGGACATATCAGTTAAAACTCGCGAGATCTTATTGCAGTGAGCATCTAAATAACGGATTACATATAATCGAAACTTTGGAGAACATAAGTGAATATGGAATTCAAGAAGATACGTGGCTTTTACGTGCTCGTGCATACGACTGCATAGTCGGAACATGTCTACTGTCTAGTATTAATATCAATAGTTTTCATTATTATTTTGATTATTATTATTGTTATGATTATTAGTTTTCAATCAATTCTATTAAATTTTCTTTTTGTGGATTTTATTACATGTTAAAACATGGCCGGCCCAGCCGGCCAGCCTCAGCTGCTGCGACGAGCATTAAAACCTTAACTCGCGGGCTGCCTCGCCCCTCCGCGCCTTACATTACACGGGTAGGGCAAACAAGACTATGTGGAGTTGGTTTTGCAGCGATTCATTTCTGACGATAACGTAAACGTTTTGACAAATTCGTGTTTTCGATAGAAGTTGTTTCGACGAATGACAATTTCTCGGTGTTAATCTTAACTGGATCAAAATCTTACCTATGTCGGATTCAAAATCTGCGTTGCCCAAAATCGCTATAGACAACATTTTCGACACAAAGCGCTATTTTTGTTTTTTCGCCTATCATAATGATTGCGCTATTCCAAATTCTGAAAACATTATATCGCATTGATAAATCGCCATTCGATGATTGGCCATTCGATGAAATGTAATTCGATTAATTGTCATTCGATGAATTGGTTGTTCTACGTAATGCTATTCGAAAAAATGTCATTCGATGACTTGGTTGTTCTAAATTTTGTTTATTCGACGAAATGTTTTTTCGTTGAATTGTATTTGGCGAATTGTCAATCGATGAAATGTTTTCGATGAATTTCCGCAGACGCATTTATCATACAGTTGGTCCTTATTTCGCATTGAATTGGGCTTATAAGATACATTGAATAAAACCTTTTAATAAACATTTTTCAACACTTCCGAAATAAACACGACACTAACCTCGAAGCTAACTTTGATATTTGTGAAATAGACCAACGTTAAACTAGGGGCCTCGCAAGTTTAGCTTTAGTACAGTCGGCCGCAGAAGTAGCTTAACATTTTAGTACCTTGTCACATTACATTTCTTGAATTTGTCATAGATGTTGCTAGGAAACCGTCGAACAGTTACTATTACAAAGTACTATAATATTAAGCTACTTCTGCGGCCGACCGTACCATAGTTAGTTAGAAAAAAATTAAGGGTGGTATTCCACTCCTTATATATATTCCACATAATGACCACCTGTCATCAATTTTGATTGCTGTTCATAAATTTCTGGCGTTATAAGTAAGTGTTCCTAATAGAATCAATTTTTTGAAAAATTATCATAAAATGATAAAAATTTACTACTTTCAGATTTATTACTTTGTATTCACCCAACTACCTATCTGCATGCCAAATTTTAACTTTCTAGGTCACCTGGAAGTTGGATATAGTTTTGATATATAGGTCAGTCAGTGTTAAATTTCTCGATTTTTGGACGTTAATATCTAAATAACCGTTTGAGATGTGTTTATGAAATTTGGAAGACGTATGTATTTCGCAAGTCTTAATAAATGAGCCAAAGGAGAATGCCCATAGCTAGTACTCTCAAAAAAAATAATTGTGTCACAATGAGTTTTGTACTAAAAATTAAGTTAAAATATTTTAAATATTTTACCGTATTTCCTAAAAAAATCTTTTTGGGCTTAATTTTGTTAAATTAATAAGTAACTTTACTTCCGTTTTACAACACAAAAGCATTCGGCCATTTATATTGGAATTGGAGCCAATCAGGGATATTTTAAGATCCTTCGGGCCTATAGGTTGCGTTGATTCGATTATGACTATGATACAACACACTAGATGGTGTTAGTGGACTGTCAAATGAATGAAATGAATTTGATAATTAATACATTAAAAGTTAGATGGCGTTTGGGGACTGTCAAATGAATTTTAAACTTAAACGTATACGACTTAATGCGCCTGCATAGAGTCCATATTACTGTGTCTACTATAACCTAAATACAAAATAATTTTGTTGAAAATCTCATAACTCCTACGATTAAAATTGACTAAAGTTGGTTTGTGTAATGTATTAAGATAACTTATTCAAATAAAGGTATTTTTATCGGGACACAAAAATATTAATGTCAGTACATTTCTCCATACAAAATGGGCATTCTCCTTTGACAGGTTTATGTTGAATAGTTTTTGAGTTATGAGGTGGTCAAAAGTGGCTCCAAATGGTTCGTGTAATATTACACACGGTGCTGCTCGCCAATTCTGTTAGCTAGGAAATTGGCTTACACGCTACCGCGTGTTTAGATAAGTTAAATATGTAACTCTAAAACTGACGAAGTTGGTTTGTATCAAACTATAGATTTTATTGTAATTAATATTAATATTATTATTTACGTAACTTAAACAAATATAAACCACCAATTATTAATGTAAACTATTTGAATAAATGATAATTAATAATTTTTACACGAAGTCACAAAAGTAGATGCAACATACAAAAAACCACGTTAAAAATATCGATATCGTATTCGTATTGAGTACGTCTTTCACTATGTTCAACTGCGGTGCCAACATAATAAATTAATGTTTTAAAGAAATGCCTTTTTATTATCTACCTACAGAATAAATAAGATGCTATGTAATGAGATAATGAATAATACGCCATACCTACTCCTTAGGCTGACATATACATGAAAAAGGTCGTGGTCCCTATAAGTACGCGTATTTACTTTATTCGTAAATGTGTCACCATATTTAATATTTCATCACCGAAATCCCAAAATATTGCTTAAAATAGTTTTGAAATTACAACTTCCTTCCTTAAGTTTATTTTTAGGTACTTTCAATCTACTGACTGTACTGAATTTGTTAGTCTTTGCCGAAGCCAGCCAATCAAATCATTTGCACGATAATCTCCACAATATTGTGCAAATGGGCAGAGTTGGCAACTCTAAATTTTTTTCGATATCTTCACAGTTTTTAGTTTAGACCACCAAAATTAAATCTAGTTTAAACTGAAAATCAAAAGGTTGTGCAGATTGAAAACGAGTCAGTTTTAGTAGAAATTGTTAAGATTTAAAGTTGATTTACGAATATAAGTATAATTTTCTTAACGTAATATTAAGTTGTTTTGCACAATTTTATTTGTTGACACTGGTCAACGTTTGGTGACGCGAACGACAAACACTAGCTGTCTTTTTCACTATTATGGTTTTAGTAAAGCTATCCCTTTTACATCATTTACCAATGTAGTGATTGCCCGATTGGTGTAGGGAAACAAAAGATAAACGTGTGTGTGTTTCGGAACAAATTTTACGGTTGATTTGTAAGGGCATAACGTATCTATTACTAAAATATCATTGATTAGAAATGTGTTTTTCTGGTAATGGACCTTGATAGACACCGGCCCTTCTTACTCGCAGGTACCTTATAATATAATATCGTCAGCTTAGATCGAAAACTGCTTACCTCCATCGGACCAAATTTTTCAGGGGGCAAAAAAAACTGATTTTCTTCTATTAATTGTTCCTAAACATATTAATGTTTTTCTTGAATTTCAATAAAAATATGGTTGGGGATTTAATCACACAATTAAAATTTACTTTAGGTGTTCCCATCATAATTATGGAAAACGGACTTAACCCTTAACCAGGCCTCGGATAAATCCTGTAGTAATGTTGATTTTTTTATAGATTTATATGAGTAATAACATTTAGTTCGAGTTTTCATCAATTATATTTAGACATTTACCTAAAAACCTTAAAAAAGACATGTGGGAAAACATAATTCCATTGCCTGTCTCGAAGTTGAATTTTATATCTATATATAAAAATCAAACAAGAATGTTTGTTTGCCTGAAATGTTGAACTTCTTATTTTAGAACTTTTAAGTGAAAAATATAATGTACAAATGAAAAATATAATGTAGGCACTTAATTCTTTATTTTGTAATACAAAAAAGGATTCAAAACGGACAAAAAGGTTTTTTTATTCTATACTGGATTTTGACTTTGGTGGTAAAGTTTCATGCAGGGGGTGATACACAAAGTTACCTTACAAATTTCGCATTCATATTTAGACCGCTTTTCCTGTTTCCTTGTACTGCAAAACCTGCATCGTTTGTAAGTAGACAATGTCAAAAAATGACTTCCTTTTTGCCCCAATCTTATTTCATCCGGAACCCCAAAAACACCTCCTTTTTTGTTTTTGTATACCACCGGATTTTGGTTTTTGTATGAAATATATTCTGATTTCAAACTTCTAGCTAACCGTAATCTGAAATCGCGATGTATGTTTTTACGATTTTGATTTTTGTGTTTATATAAAATGTATGCGTTTATAACGGCACTTTCAAACAAGAACCAAAACAACCGAAACCATGATTTTTTTGACTTGCGGCCAATTGAATACGAACTTCGATAGTGATCAAAATGGTCCACACCACCCATACTCCTCGTATATTCCGCAATTGCAGTGGGACAAAACATGTCTTTCCTTTGCCCGTTCTTTTGAGTTCTCTGGATCACTTCCACTTTGGTTGGGTTAACTGCAGTTGATAGGACAAAAACTTCTTTAGTGTCTTGCCATTTGATCACGGCACAAGGGTGGCAGAAGCGGTATGTGAATTCCCCAGGATCTAATTTATTTTCTTTAGCCAGTCTTCGTTGTTCAGGTGTTTTAGGTTTTGGTGGACACAGCTCTTTAGGAAGGCCTTTGCGATTCATTCGCACTGTTCCTGTTGCCAAAATACCTCTATGATAAAGAGCTTCCATAAGAGCTAAGGAGGAGAAAAAGTTATCAAAAACCAAATGTGTGTTTCGTGGTAAATTCCCTCCAAGTTTCATTACAACTCTGTAACCTAATCCTTCCTCATTGGCTGCCTGGTCTTTGCCCGAATAAATATCAAACTGATAGAGATACCCAGACTTGGAATCACATCGGCACCATGCCTTGAACCCTCTTTTGATGGGCTTGGCCGGCATGTACTGTTTTTTACTGTCGCGCCCTTTGAATTTTATCATGCTCTCATCCACTGATTGGGATTCCGAGTTGGTGGCATTTTCTTGAAAAGTCCTGTTGAGATAATCTAACAGGGGTCTTACTTTTTGCAATTTGTCGTGGTCTATGTGATTCTGGGGCAAATGAGTTGTATTGTCGCAAACATGTAGATTTTCTAAAATCTTTTTGAATCTCTTGCAATTCATTGTGCTACTAATCTCTATGTTATTGTAAAAAGGATCTGCGCTCCAATACAGCTCTATATCTGACTGAGGATTTATTCCCATTAGAATGATTATAGCTAGAAATGCTTTTATTTCATTTACATTGGTGTCGCTCCAGAATTTGCTTTGTTTCATCCTCGCGTATTTATTTGTGTATTCGACGATCATTTGAAAAATCTCATCAGGGAACAAGTTACTGAAATATTCAATGGGGAGACTTTGATGGCTATATGATTTAGTGGGGTTCATTTCCTTGCCAAAATTGAACTCTTCAAAATTTGCAACATGTGTAGTCCATGTTCTATCCCGTGCCTGCAATTCAGCATAAGTTGGCACATTAGCAGGTAAGCCAGAGGATGGTGCAGGCAGTGGAACACAAGGTGCCATTTCTTCGTCAACAGCAGGAGCAAGCACTTCAGGGTGATCAGGCAAGTCAGGGAATGGTGCCGACAATGGAACACAAGGTGCCATTTCTTCGTCAACAGCAGGAGCAAGCACTTCAGGGTGATCAGGCAAGTCAGGGAATGGTGCCGACAATGGAACACAAGGGGCTATTTCTTCGTCAACAGCAGGAGCAAGAACTTCAGGGTGAGCAGGTAATTCAGGGAATGGTGCCGACAATGGAACACAAGGGGCCATTTCTTCGTCAACAGCAGGAGGAAGATCTTCAGGATGAGCAGGTAAGTCAGGGAATGGTGCAGACAGTGGAACACAAGGTGCCCTTCCTTCGTCAACAGCAGGAGCAAGCACTTCAGGCAAGTCAGGGGATGGTGCAAACAATGGATCACAAGATGGAGTTTCCTCCTCACGTGACTCTTCATAAGATTGAAATGCATCGTCGTCTAATATGTGTAATAACTGTCGATTTGACATATCTTGAATTTTGTCCAATCTTTCGTTGAATGATTTTGGGACATAATCTAAATATGGGTCTTCATCTTCAACATTTTCATCCTCCGATGAAAACATCTCATTGAGCGCATTTTCGATTTCTTGATCTTTTAATACCTGTATACCAAAAAATACACTTAAGTAGGTAAATACAGACCGACAAATCAACGACGGCAAAATTTTACCACTACCCACAATTTATATTTCTACAAAATAAAACTTAATTTCTTCTTTACTTGTAATGCAAAAATGAAACCCGGGGCAAAAAGCTAGTACAAAATAAATATTTAATAACAAGTTCAACCCATAGCCTGGTTAAGGGTTAAGAAGTTTACATACAAAAACATTGAAACCAAAATATAGCTGGAGAGCTAGTGAACCATTTGACTAACCCACTTCCCAGAAAGCTAGAAATTTTTTAAATGTTATTTTAATATCAGTCAATTACGAAAGTAGGTACTGTTCTGGGAGGCATCTCGCGGTTGCGTCATGGTCCCTTAAATTCTTGAAAATGCAAAAAAAAAAATTATGCCACTCCCACAAGGCTACAATTTTAATATGTTGTAATTTAGGTATGCTTAAGTGTAAAAAAAAATTGACAACCCATTTTGAGGGTTGCAAGTATGTGCCAGAACAGAGCAAAGTTGTCATCGGGAGAGCAATTCGTATCTTTCTATGTATAATTTCAGGCTCTAGTTTGATTTGATATCATTCAAATGTATGTAAGCTATGCTCATTGCCTTATCTGATCTATGGTTTATTGTCTATCGCGAATGTATTCGAATTGAGAATTGTCATGTCATATAATAAGAAATGAAGATTTTCCTATGTGGAAGTAAATAATACTAAATATTTAATTATTATCAAGATATCTCGAATAAGGACTATAAATGTTGTTTTTCTTATTTGCAGGTATTGTATTTGTTTATTTAATTATCCTTAAAAGGTATTTGTTATAAAACTTATGATGATAGTAATGCCAATAAAACTTCTTATTTGCAGAACAATACCATTTGGGTTTTTATTTCATATAATAACATATTGTAAAACAACATTTTTAAACGATTCTTACTACTCTTACTACCTCTAATGCAGAGGTTGGCATATAAGAAACGACATGTCATATTTAGATGAAGGAATTGTCAATAAGATAGAACGGATGATCACGTAGTGTTGAAGTACTTGGAAGTATTGATGTGAACGTTAGGAGAACTGGAAATATAATATCATGGAGCAAAGTAAAAGGAATATTATTGATTATCCAATAGCGTAGAATACCCCTGCTTCCACATCAGAAGTGTTGGAAAAAACTTGCCCACAAAGTCGGAAAATAAATGGGGAATGACACTAGTTCGGATGACATTTGAAGAAAATTTTGCAATGAGAAATTAAACAATCCAAAACGCAATAAAATGAGAATCGTCGAAGTTTATAATATAATAAAAAGAGAAAAAAAAAGAGTTTAAAAAAAGAGATAAGTGAAAATGAAAGGTACAAAAAAGAGTACCTAGTAACAATTTGAAATTGTAAAAAAAATGGAGTAAAAAAAAGAGTTATGATAAAAAAAAGGTTGTAAATAAAAAAAGTGTCAAAAAAAAAGAAAAAAAAAGGAAAAGAAATGTGAATGAGTCCGGGCCAGCATAGAACTAAAGGGACGTTGTGCCTGGAGAGTCTTAGAGAGACTGGACCAGGTGTCTGCAGGGTTTTATCCGGACCAGACGACGATAACATAATTGCGACGTTCTGTAGAGTCTTATGAACCAGATTGGTAACCAAATGGCCAAACCATAGTTATCTCCACTATATTTTAAGTGTCCACATTTAAAATATCAGACTTAATGAGCGAATTATTCTTGACTGTAAATTAATAATGATGTGATGAATGACGAAAATAAAATGAATGTGAATCAGGTTAATGTAGTCAGAATAGCCGAGCAAAATACTGTTGAGACTGTTTTTACAGGATTCTGATTATCCACACGAGGTCGTGTGGGTCGTCAGCGATGGCCGCGTGCGTGATACGAAAACAACGAGTTGTGGACCCAGGAGTTAGAATGGAGACCACGAACACCAACAGCCCGATACACCGACGCTCTTAAGAGGGCGAGTGGTATTGCTGGATGAGATCAGAAGCGGAGGACCATGTGGCATGCCTTGTGGAACAGTAGATAGAAGAAGCATGATGATGATGTACCAAGATAAATTAAAGCGCGCACGAGGACGAGCGCACGTCAGGATAGCCGTGTCGGTGAGGCCACGAATATCCAGTGAAGGTCCAGGGACGGACCTCTTTATTCTACAACGCCTGTCCGATGCAGAGGTTGGCATATAAGAAACGACATGTCATATTTAGATGAAGGAATTGTCAATAAGATAAAACGGATGATCACGTAGTGTTGAAGTACTTGGATGTATTGATGTGAACGTTAGGAGAACTGGAAATATAATATCATGGAGCAAAGTAAAAGGAATATTATTGAATAACCAATAGCGTAGAATACACCTTCTTCAACCACTTTCAAACGCCCATAAAAATGTTGGCCACCTCCTTTATGTTTTTTAATTCCTTTTATAGGTACAAAATGAGAAGCAATTCCTATGGATGTTGTTTAAATTGGATGATGTTTAAAGTGAGTACGCGCGCATACTTGTAAAAAGTTTTTTTTGTTAAATTTTATGCATCTACGTGTTTTGTGTTTTAGCCCCCAAATATTCACAAAATTATCGTGAAGAATAACACACATGACCGAGTTTAAGGATTGGCTGTCACCAATCCAAGATGATGCCACTTAAGCTTACTGCAAATATTGTAAGTGTAATATTATTGCAAAAAAATTGTAAAACAACACATTTCAACCCCAAAACTTGTGAAGTCTGCTGAGCCCATGAAAAGTCAAAGAAAAATTAATTTCTCTAAGATGTTGACCCTTCGCGATACCCAAAAAGCGGAGGGCAATCTTGCAATTTTTATTTGCGAACATACTGCAATTTTAACAGTGGATCAACTATTAGATATGTGCAAAAAGACATTTTCTGATAGTAGAAGTACCGAGAACATGAAGTTACACACAACAAAATGTACCAATATTATTAATAATATATTGGCACCGCACTTTGTATCTGAATTGATAAAAGATATAGGAAATACAAAGTTTAGCACTCATTATCTTGAAACCAAAATTTTTGAAGGTTTTACTTCTACTACGTGTGAATTGCACACATTAATTTTTTCTTTGAAATAAATATTTTCAATCAAATTGGCATTTTATTAAGCAACTAGCTGACCCGGCGAACTTCGTAACGCCTAAGAATGTAACAAATCAGAGATCATTAAAATCGGTACAGCCGTTCTTAGCCGTTATAGTTTCCGTGTCCTCCCTCTCCCGCTCCCGCTCCCGCTCCCGCTCCACTCCACTCCTCTCCCCTCCCCTCCCCATGTTACATAATCGGGATCCGCGGAACATGCGCGAGCTGTCCTGCCGCGGGGCCGGTGATGATTGTTGCTACTCGTACAATCACGTTGTCACGTAGTTCCTTTACTACGTAATATCTTCTGAATGGAATGTCCGATTTGAGTAATTCAAAAAGTTATCTATAGGTATTGAAACAGTTTTGAATATGAAATGATTTATTTGGATAAGGATTAATACGAAGGTATGGTTTTCATGATCTGATTTTGGTCATCTTTTTTATTAACTTTTAAAATGTAAAAAGTGGTTATAGTGACATAACGACAATAGTTGGACATATACTATCGCGAGGTTTTTTGTAGATATTGATATGTTCTATAATATTGTAGAACATTTTTTTGTTCTATCATCAATAGTTTCCGCAGCGTATGCGATGAAAGAAATTTTTAAGCAAATTTTTTCACACTTTGGTTCACTTTACTGATGTTTTAGCAAGGATCCCTAATTTTTTCTAGTAATAAATATAGCCTATGTTACTCATGAATGATGTAGCATTCTAATGGTGAAAGAATTTTGAAAATCGGTTCAGTAGTTTTTGAGTTTATTCGTTGCAAACATACAAAAATACAAAAATACAAAGCTTTCCTCTTTATAATATTAGTATAGATTTAAAAAAATATTTAGCATTTTTTAGCATTTTCCGGCGGAAAGTTAGCATTTTAATCAATTATAAAACGGGAACACTGCCGCTCGGCAGTCGGCTGTAGGCTTTCGCGATTGTTACCATTCTTGGGCACGCAATCAGCTGTTTTAAATTAGAATTCGTCTATTGTGAATATTGTGATTACTGTGTTAAATAAACTGTTATAAGTGAATCGCATTTCATTTAACTTTATGTTAAAGGTGTTTTTTTACGCACTGCAAAGATGTTCAACCATGCCCCGAAAAAACCTCGTACGCACTGGTTGAATGTCTATCAAAAACGGCGTCGCAACGAACGTGTTAATACGATTATTGTGAAATAAATAATTAAAACTACAGTTGATTATGCAGTTATTTGATGTGCTTGCTATAAGCATGTTGTCAAAAATATTTGAATGCAGTTTTGCTTGTTGTTGCTGAAAAAAAACTACAACTTCAAGTGGCATAACCTCGTTCAGTGAAAAATCCAACCTTATTCTTTTGATCCAGAGGTTCCAAGTCCTGTGATGATAACCAGTTTCACAACTTCAATTGGGCAAATTTTAACCCAATTAATGGAAACCATGCGAGGTATGCAATTATAGCAAGTTAAACTGCAACAAGCATTACAAAGTAATGATAAAACAGTAAGTGGTATTACGTTACAACCTTATGATGAAAATAATGAATCATTCTCGTCTTACTACAAAGATTATAAAATTATATATATATAAATAACTTTTATAAAAGTATAATCAATCTAGTATAATCAGTGCTAAGTAGGACATCGAGCCCGGGTTTACCCGGACCAAAAACACCCGGGTTTTCCCGGTTCTGAGGATTATAAAAAAACCCGCGTTTGATTTTTAAAACTCGGGTTTTTCGGTTTTTTTTAGTACCGTCAAATGCCCTGATTTTGCCTCGCGTCTTGTGTTTGCCTAAAATGAAGAAAAGACAATATCTTCCTAAATATTTTCGATTGGCAATCGAAACATTTGTGAGTTTTTAGATTTATTATCTGGCAACACTAAATTGGTGGCGTAATGTTGGTAACATGCATAACTTTTGACAGTTATGTGTCAAACCAAATTGCGAGAAGACGGTTTTTGTGAGTTCCGAAAAAACTTTTTACGTAAGTCAAGAAAATATGCTTATTTCTTACTTTTTTATAACTTATTCTATAAAACGTTGATAGCTTGATTGTTTATCTTTGGTAGTGATGAAAAAACACGCATATTTAGTGACAAAAGTTGAAATAGGCAAAGTCAGGAAATCTTTTGAACAAGAGAACAAAACTTTGCCTAGGCCTAGGGTTGTCACTTTTGATTACCGACATGAAAAAGGCAGACGTATTTTTGCGTGTATCTTATGCGATAGCTCGATCAGATTTGTACATGAATTTAAAGTTGATTGTATTGTATTATTAATAGTAAAAAAATTCGTGTTTTATATTTTTGTTTCATAGTACAGCTGATATTTTATCTATGTCTAAACTTGGATGTCGTGGGTTCGATTCCCACAACTGGAAAATGTTTCTGTGACTGATGAGCATGAATGTTTTCCAGAATCTGGGTGTTTTTCTATATATTAGAAGTATTTATATATATTAAACATATTTATCAGTTCTCTAGTCGTCAAACATAAGTTATCGCTTACTTCGGGGATAGATTGCGACGTGTGTAATGTCTTGATATATTTATTATTATTTTTATGTATTCTTACTCTTCTTCTCTTTCTGTTTGAAAGACGATCAAAATGAACAAGCCGCGACGGAAATATAAAGATTACGATGACAGCTTACTAGAAATAGCCGTAGGTCTCGTAGAGAATAAGAATATCACATCATATGAAGCTGAGAAACAATTCGGGATACCACGCCGCACAATCTTAAATAAAGTAAAAAAGAAACATTTCAAGAAAGTTGGAGGTCCCACCAAACTGACACCAGCTGATGAACAGAAAATTGCAAGCTGTTTAATACTTTGTGGAGAATATGGATATCCTCTCACTTCAATGGATTTGAGGTCAATAGTGTATGATTACTTGGTGAAAAATGGACTCAGTGGTATTTTTGACCACAAAATGCCAGGTGCCAAGTGGGTAAGAAACTTTTTAAAACGCCACAAAAATATCCTGACTGTGCGTTCTACAACCAATATAAAGGAATCCCGAGCCAATAAAAGCGTACAGAACTACAATACATATTTTGAAAATTTGAAGATTTCACTACATAATGTAAAACCAGAACACATAATCAACTATGATGAAACGAATTTTTCTGATAACCCAGGATCACAAAAATGTATATTTAAAGCAGGCACTAAACACCCAAATAAAACATTAAATAACACCAAAACCGCAATATCTGTAATGTTCTCAGCTACAGCCAGTGGAGAAATCTTTCCACCGTATGTGGTTTATAAAGCTAACAATTTATTTACAAATTGGTGTGCCAATGGTCCTGAAGGAACCCGATATAACAAAACACAATCCGGCTGGTTTGATTCGGATACTTTTGAAGATTGGTTTAACACCATAATTATCCCATGGGCTGAGAAAACTACAGATCCTAAGGTCTTGATTGGAGACAATTTATCGTCTCATATGAATATAAGCATAATAACTAAATTTCAAGCGTATAATATAAGGTTTGTTTTCTTGCCACCCAATTCAACGCATCACACTCAGCCTCTTGATGTGGCCTTCTTCGGACCATTGAAAAGAGAGTGGAGAAAAATTTTAATGGACTACAAAGTTCGGCATCCAAGTGCAAATACTTTGAATAAACAGATATTCCCTGAATTATTGAACATGTTGTTAGATGCCACGAACCTTACGCAAAGTAAAAATATAATAAGTGGATTTCGTGCTGCTGGGATATACCCCATTAATCCAGAGGCTGTATTAAAGAAATTGCCAGATTATCGTAGTATTATATTATTATTATATTATTATATTATATTATATATT
This sequence comes from Thymelicus sylvestris, assembly GCA_911387775.1. Lineage (NCBI taxonomy): Eukaryota > Metazoa > Arthropoda > Insecta > Lepidoptera > Hesperiidae > Thymelicus > Thymelicus sylvestris. The sequence continues at coordinate 13,836,790 of OU426887.1, read as the reverse complement.
AGTATTATTACAGTTATTCGTCAGTTATTTGAAAAATTTGAGGACTCCACCTAATCAATATAAGAGAAATCCAAATAAAAAACTTTTCATTGAGCCTGGGAAATCTGTGAGTGTTAATGAATTAGAAAATGCAAGAAAACGAAAAGCACCAAATACTACAAGTAAGGCAAGAAAACCTTATCTCCGAAAGAAAAACACTATTGATGAAGAGATCCAATTACAACAGGAGGAAGAAGACATTTCTGCTGCTCTTCCAGATTATACTTCTAACAATGTCTTGTCAAATATCAGATGAGCTTCATCATCCCATAGAGACGATAACGAACACACAATTTTAGTAGTTAGTGCTGAAGTACATCAAAGACGTGAACATGTCCTTAAAAGTAGAAGTAATAGAGAATCAAGTTCAGAAAGCTCAGGGACGTATCGTGTTCATGATTCCTCTTATGATGAACATTTTCTTCCATCCAATAGTGATACAAAAACTTATTTGGAAGAAATGAACGAAGAAAGAGAAACTGAAAAAGAGAATAATGATTATGAAATTGGTATTGGTAAATATGTTCTTATTAAATTTACTACACCAAAATTGGTTAAATATTATATTGGTCTAGTTACCAAATATAATGACTTAGAACGCGCTTATACGATAAAATACTTGAGAAAAAATTCCAAAAACACATTTTACTGGCCAGTAGTAGATGACATTTCCGACGTAACTTTGTTAGATGTAGAAAAAACGTTGACGAATCCACACGTAGGTCGACGGGAAACCTTGAAGTTTGATTTAGATAATTTAAATGTTCCTTGGTCAAAAATTTATTGAAACTTAATTTTGCTAACAAGGGGCCATCTATAAATTACGTCACACGTTAGGAGGGAGGGAGGGGGTCGATGTAGTGTGACATTGTGTGACAAGGGGTTGGAGGGGGTTCTAAATTTGGTGACGTCGCATTTCAAAATCGAATAATTGGTATGTATAGGTAAATATTAAAAAACAATTCATGGAAATATAACTTATTTCGGAACTGATGTTTTAATTTAATAATTTCTAGGTGTAAAATTTCATAATATGTGACGTCACACTGGGGGGAGGTCTCAAAAATGTGACCAGCTGTGACAAGGACGGGGGAGGGGTCAAAGTCGTGAAACTGAATTGTGTAACGTAATTTATGGATGACCCCCAATGATAACTTTTTCTAAATTTTTCGAAGAATTTTTGTTTTTGAGACATGTTTTGTTTGTAATGACCAATTTTTTGCACCCAATAAAGTAATTTTAATTTTGATTTCATTCGGCAATTTAATTTAATAACTAATGTTGTACGTTCTATCTTGATTGTTTAATACAAGATTTTAAACTTAAACTTAACTCATCGTGGACTGAACACATTTTACTATAATACGAGTACTCACGATATTTATTTTGTATTCCAATATTTCGACCCAGTTGTATGGATTGTAGTCACGGATGAATTGCGGTGGCGCGGAGAAACTTTTGACAGGATGATCAGGAGTTTCTCCGCACCACCGCAATTCATCCGTGACCACAATCCATACAACAGGGTCGAAATATCGGAATACAAAATAAATATCGCGAGTACTCGTATTATAGTAAAATTGATAGTTTAAAAAAAGTTATAATGTGATTTTTTGCTAAACAGGATAGGATTAAATGATTAATTAATTATTGATTAATGTTAAAAAAGTTTAACTATTATGTTTTGTTATTTAATTTTAAGCTACCAAATGTTTATTAATATGTTTAGTTACCAATAGTAGTAAACGTTATTTTTTTTCGTAAAAATTGTTTCGCAATTACTGATTCACTTAATCAGTGATTAACTATGTGAGCGTAAAGTACCTTAATGCTGAACGCACATAATATGTCTGCATCGTACGGGCCGAACGCGCCGCATTTGGCATATCACATTATGTCATGCGCACCGGGCTTTCTTAATTATGATTTAATACAAATATACGTTCGGCGAGTTCGGTGCGTACGGTGCGGACATATTATGTGCGTTCAGCATAAGACTATTTTAATAAAATAAAATAAATATTCGATTAATATTTTGTTTCTTTCCATAAATTAATAACATGAGACAACCCTACCTATACTTTGTCAATGTATGAAGATTGTGTTAAAACATGTCTATACATTGCCTTAATATTTTTACCTAATAAAATACTCCTAAAATTTGTCATTTAAAATTGGTTTGTGTTCTCTAGACTTTAAGTTACATTTTAGAAGAGTCAGGATAAAATCCAGTTGTTTATTTTGGAGTTAATGCATCAGGCAATGTCAGGAATATGAGACATGACTTTGCCTAATTCCTAAGACACCTCAAAAAAAATTGTTTACGTACGAAAATTGACCAAGACATATGAAAATTACAGATTCCTGGTTTTTTTCTACGATTATATATGTATAAAACATTTAAATCGTTCAATTTTCTAATTTAATTATACGACAAAGCCCAATGAATATGAAAATCCGTGAAAAGTCAGGGCATTTGACGGTACTTTTGTTTTTGTTATTTATTAAGTTTAAGCCACTTCGACTAGAGGAACTGAACAGACAGTTAAGTCAAGCTGTTGCTACTGATAATACCTACTGCTCCTGAAACTGGATCAGCTTGTCCATCAGACGATTTGCTTACTACTGTGAGGGTAGAAATGGCACTCTTCGAGAATGGCGGTACGCGACAGCGAGGGCGTTACCTATCGCTGGTATATGAACATTTATGCTGGGAATAGATTTCCGATTTTTCTCTCCGATAGTCGAATCCGATAGTCTGATTAGACAATCGGAAGGCACTCGTGCCATACATTTGTTTGAGTACGTAATACACATCCGATCCGATAGTCGGATCAGACGTCCGAGTCGGAAACAGACGTTTACGATTTTATTGCCGATCCGATTGTCTGAAGGTGCGGTCTGCATACTTTTCTACAGAGACCAAATAGACGTCCGATTCCTCCTTCCGACTTGCCAGTTTGCTCTGTAGCGTGACACTGAACGTACGCATCGCATCGTTGTAGTTCGGACGATCAACGATGGCGGAAAGTTACGACATCGAACGGCTTATTATGGCCGTAGAAAAACGTACTTGTTTATGGGATATAGGCAGTGAAGGATATCACGATAGACAGATGAAAGATCTGGCTTGGGAAAACGTATGTAATGAATTATTGGAAGAAGCATGGGTTTCAATAGACATAGAAAAGAAAAAGAAAATATGTAAGTAATTTTATTTTTGTTTTTTTTTTCACAGTTGTACCTCAAAATATATGAAATACTACTTATTTTAAAAATTTTAAGTTTACGTACGTTAAAAATAAGCACATTTAATATCAATAGAAAAATAATAGGTACCTACGATATCTTTTTTAAGCAAGTAAATAATTAATTATGTTTTTTTAATGTAATAATTGCATTTTATGTCCATATTCTAATGTAAACGTGTTGGTACAAGTTTTACTGTAGATATTTGACTACAATAAAGCAAATTAACTCATAAAAGACGGCCAGTAGGTATGTATCTACTACGGAGAAGTCAACCTGAATCTCGGATTTCACATTTACACAATATTATAGTTAGGAATATTAGGTAGGTAAGTAAATAGATATACAAGTTTAGTATACTCATTTAGGTAAGGCTTAAAAGTTTTATTTCTGCACATTTTTATAATCATAAAATAACTACATTGCAGTTACCATAGACGAATAATATTCGTCTATGCAGTTACATAGGTAGGTAATAAACTCAGTCACACTGTATTCTGTACATATCGATTTTGCCACGTTATTTCCCCTGCTGGTGAGTTGAAATATTCTGTAAATCTGTCACGGACACTCCTTCCTTGGTTAGTGGATCTATGTTGTGAACACTTGTATGGATTGTTCTCAAAATAATGCAGCAATGTATCTTCAAAATTATAACCATCTCTAGCTCGCATGTAGTTGTGTAAAACGCAGGCTGTTTTTGTAACCAGCATTGCAAAATCCGGCGCAATGGTCATATTGGTGTGAAATATCCTCCATTTATTTGATAGTATACCAAAAGCGCATTCAACTACACGCCTAGCTCTACTGAGCCGGTAGTTAAAAATTCGCCGTTGTGTATTTGTAGTCAAAGAACTTCTCGGGTAAGGTCTCATTAAATTAGTATTTAGAGAAAAGGCTTCATCACCCAAAAATACACGTGGGAGCTTTAAGCCTTCAGCGTTCGGCAACTCTGTAACACCTGGTATATTGAGTTGATTTTGATTTAGCATCTTTGCAAAAGTCCAGTTATTAAAAATATTACTGTCACTGTTTTTTCCATAGGCACCGACGTCTATTGGGGGCAGATCAGACGGATATGTTTACCATCGACTGCCCCAGGCAATTCGGGAAATTGGTCCTTTTATGAAAATTTGCTGAAATTTCAATCCATCGTTGTTTAGATGACGGTGGCTTCATTTCCAACGGTTGGAGTGCATCCCATATAGCTTCACATGTATCTCTGACTATTCCAGATATTGTACAACTTCCCATCAAGTAATCATGCTTTAATTCTTCAAAATTTCTGCCGGTTGCGAGGAATCTGAAAAGAAAAATAATAGTTTCAATATTTTCAGGTGCCGATGTGAAAAAGAAATGGAACAATCTGAGAGATTCTTATCGGAGAGAACAGAACAAAATTAAAAACACACCCACTGGGTCCGGTGCAAAAAAAAAAACAAAACAATACGTCTATGCTGATTTAATGACGTTCCTATCCCCTATTCTAGAAAAGAAAGATCACACAGGTAATTATGCCGATGAAGAAAACACCAGATCTTCAGAAGACCAAGGTACAGAAAATAATCAAAATATAAATAATATTCTGGATGTGGAAGGTTCTTCTGTATAAATTTTACTAACAAAAAATAACCGACTTCAAATTCTCAAAAACTACTTGTCAGATCTCGTTCAAATTTGTGTGGGACCACATGACAAGCACCAGCTTTCTATTAAAAAAAGAATCATCGAAATCGGTTGACGTGATATTGAGTTATTCGTCAATTTGTCGCGCACATCTTAACACAAATTTACGACTTATGTAGTTTTCTCATGGATGCCATTGTCAGATCTCAATAAAATTTATGTGGGACCACATGACAGCCATCAGCTTTCGATTAAAAAAAGAATCATCAAAATCGGTTCGCCCAGTCCAAAGTTCTGAGGTAACAAACATAAAAAAAAAAAAAAATACAGTCGAATTGAGAACCTCCTCCTTTTTTTGAAGTCGGTTAAAAAGAAAGAAGCACGCGACAAATTAAGAAAAAGGAAAAGGATGTACCTACTCAAATATTGAAACTCATAAAAGAAAAAAGAAATGAACAAACTGTTGAACATGAGGACGACGATGCTAAATACTTACTGAGCTTTCGCACTGAACTGAAGGCAATGACAAGAACTCAAAAAATTGATTTTAAAATCGGAATGTTGCAATTATTACGTAAAATTACGGATCCGCAAGATAGCCGCAATATACAATCTTCATGTTCATCGAGAGCAGAATCCCATAACTCTCGAACGTCGTCTATTCGCAGCCCTAGCCCAATTTCAAACTTCTCTTCCTACTATTCTCCTTCTCCTATCACCTACGACCGTCGGGTAACAAATGCACCAAGTACTGCTACTTACAGGACTACAGGATCTGTTCCACTGTTTTTAGTACACCCAACGCTACAGCAACAAATTCCAAATCAAAGTACTTCAACTTCAACTATAAACGCAACAGGAACTGTTCCATTGAATGTAACCTCGACTCCTGCACAACAACTAGAGTCACCATTATGTGAAAATAATGATGAAGAGTATTTGGATGATGATATGACCACATATCTCAAATTCAATAAATAATGAATTGTTTGTTAGTTTGTTTGTTTGTTTTGGACTTGATTTTGACCCACTTCAAACGGGGTGATTTCTTTCAAACTTCGTGGACTTATTGAGGACCGATGACAATTCAATATTTAAAGAAAAAAGAAAGAAAGAAAAAAGAACCTAAATTTTATTTCAAAAAATCAAACTAAAAAATGAAAAAATAAAATAATAGTTGAAAAAACTAAAAAAAACACGCTTTTATACAAAATCCAACTAAAAATAGAAAATAAATTTGAATTAAGAAACGTGAATTTTAAGATATCTATATCCCTTCTAATCATTGACACCATGCGCCCCACGCTTTTAATTCACGTTTCTTAATTCAAATTTATTTTCTATTTTTAGTTGGATTTTCTAAAACACCGTGTTTTTTAGTTTTTTTTTTTGTTAACTTTTTAATAAATTTCAATAAATACATACTTAAATGCCATTTTAGATAGCTATCATGAAGGCTATTCGGACAGAAAAAAACTTAAAATTCAATTTGTAACAATCTTTCATACGCACACATTACCTTGAGGTTTGTGTTAGTTTAATTTTATTGTTTATCTGTCAGAATCGTCTTCATTATTAGTTACTTTTTATTGTTTTCTTACCTTAGACCTTAGAGTAATAGCCAACTTTTCTTCAGCAGGAATAGCCAGTCTCATTGAAGTATCTCGTTTTGTTAATCTTTCTTTTAATAAGTTCGAAAGTTCGTTAAAAGAGCTTATACTCATTCTATAAAAATCAAAAAACTTTTCAGGGTATTTCAGTAATTTTGGATGTTTTAAGTAGAAATTACTCTCAGTAAGTCTTGTCACATTGATTGGGTGAATCCAATAACGACGTTTTTTCTTCTTTCGCGCCACGAGCAAATACGCAATAAGTAACAGTAATTCGTCGTCCATCTTTTCTTTCTGGCAAACAAGCACTCACAGCTCTCACAGGCCACAGCTCGAGAACGACTGCGTTCAGAAAAAGTCTGACGCAAGAATCGGACGTGTATCGAGTGTATACGATCAGATAGTCTGATCAGACAATCGGAAACAAAATCTGACGTATATTCCCAGCCTTAAAAACTATTCCACCTACTAGCGTCGAGCTGGAGCGTATATTTTCTTCGGCTGGAATTGTCTGCAATAGATTGCGTTCGTCTTTGAGTGACAAAACTTTGGATGCCCTAATTTTTTTACGTTCATTTTACATAATCTATATATATAAAAATGGATGTTGCTAAGCGCTAAACTCGAGAACGGCTCGACCGATTCGGCTAACATTTTTTTTGTATGTTCCTTGGAGTCCACGGAAGGTTTTTATAATATTAAAAAACGGTATTATGACTCTGCAAGTGTCGTGTTATTATTAAATAGTTTCAAATGTCTAAAGTTTCTTTTTTTACTATGTTGTTAGGTAAGAAACTTAAAACAAAGTAATAAAATTAAACTCAGAAATGTAGCATCCTAGGTTTCCCAGTACTGTCCCCTGTTTCATCGAAGTATGCAAATAGTATTATTTGATGAATTACATAATGCTAAATGTAAAATAGGTAAATTTTTTAGTCATAAATGTCAACATTATGTCACGCGAGTACAGCGCTGCGTCTGGGGGACTTCTTTCATGAAAAGGACTTTAGGTACGATTTAGTGTGTTAGTGTGCTAATTGCTAATTTTTGCATTAACTTTGTCCTCTGTTTTGCTATCGTCGATGTACGTATATATTTTAATACCTATTTCTTATTATTTTTTCACAGAAATATGGTGCGAACTTATAAACCAAAAAAGACAAGTAGACAAGTTGTGAATGAAGAATCCATGCAATCAGCAATACTGTATGTTATGCAAGGAGTATTTGTCATATAGAAAATCTGCGGACAAGTAGAATTTTAAATTGTCAACATTAGAAAGCCGAGTAATAAAATACAAGAATACAATGATGCTGAAGGGTCAAGCAAGCGTACATTTGACTCTACAAGTTTCCAAGTCTTTTCTATGGAAGAAGAAAAACTGCTAAATGATTATATTATTATTATCAAATGTTGTAAGATGCATTATGGATTATGGACGACTCAAACAAGAAAGCTAGCATATGAGTATGCCAAATCTTTGAGTTTGAAATATCCAGCAAAGTAGGAAGAAAATAAGATGGCTGGGAAAGAATAGATGTATGGTTTTCCGCAGAAAAAACCCCGAACTCAGTATACGCAAACCCAAAAAACAAGCACTGCCAGATCTTTTGCGTTTAACAAAACTTCAGTTACCGAGTTTTATACCAACTTGAAGACAGTGTTGGAGCGACATCCATTAACTGCTGACTATGTAATTTTTGTTGACTATAAGAAAAGTATTTTATTTTTGTTTAATAGAAGTTAAATCTATATTTTTATGTTTAATTTCATTACTAGTAAAATAAAATAATTTAGGAGTCCATTGCGGACAAACAACGTGACACGTAATTTATATATATTAAGATAAGATAAAGAAGACTGGGAACTACCCTACAGCGTACGAAGGTACCCCCAACATTGTATATAGGTGCCCCGTTGTTGGGGCAGATTCGTACATATTCCAGATTTAGTTTAAATCATAATAATGGTTGAAACATCAGATGAAATCATCTGGCATTTTTTACCTATATGAATCTCAGATTATAAATTTAAGCTGTCAGGTGATTGATTCATGAAAAAATAAATAATGTGGAAACCGTACATAGGGTCCCCCACCTTCCCCTATACGTTTTAGCTGTTGATGTTGAAAATAAGTCTGAAACTTAGAGGTTATGTTATAATTCGTAAGCTTTAAATAAACGTTAATAATTATTTATAAATTTTATTTATATTAAGAAAAAAATTTTTGCATTTTATTTTAGCGGAATTTTAAGACGATGAACGTCACGTCACGTAGATAATTAAAACGTAGTGATTGAGTGCTATGTGTAGGTAATCCAAAATGTCTTTTGTGGCGACAGTTGGATATTTGTTGGTAAGTCGCATCAGTGGCGTAGCTAGCCCTAAGGAGGCCCCATATCAATATTTGTTGTGGGGCCCCTCAACGTCAGCTGTCAAATATATAAAAGGAGTGCCAACTGTAGCGGTCATAGGCCACTGGCGAGCTTTTTTTGGGAGTGTTAGTGGGGGCCCTATACGCTGAGGGCCCCGTATAATTTATACGGCTGATACGGCGGTAGCTATGCCCCTGAGTCGCATTAATGCTTCAGAATCTACTTCATCTAGTTCAGGTTAAGAGTGGAATGGAATTTTACAAAATCGAGGTTGTAAAATGCGAAAACTTAGGACACGGATTATTGATTATAAGAGTATAATTGATCGCTATTCAGATGAAGAATTCAAAAGCCATTTCAGGTAGGTAAATAATTTTCTGTGTTAATTACATTGATTTTTAAAATATTACATTCCAGATTATACTCTAAATTTACTGTAATATTCAAGAAATTCAAAGCAGCTAGAATAAAAAATGGGGATATTCAGTGATTTTGTATCTACAGGGACTTATGGAATTTTAAATTGTTGTTTTTTTTACTTTCAAGAAACACATTCAATTATTTACATGAGATAATACAAGATGATTTAGTTCGACGTGTTCCTGGATACCCTACAATTCCTTCTCGTCATCAGTTGATGATAGCTCTATGGAAAATGGCTACAACGGATTGTTACAGGTTGTATCTTTATAAAAATAAACAACTCTTACTAGATGTTACTTCATGTACATTTAATGTACATAATTACGAAATATGTTATAAAAATATAATATTTTTTATGATTCAATTATGAGTAACAAGGAATTCACACAGTGGGAACTGTCCAACAAAACAGAATTCGTAATATTAAATTACCAGACAGAAAAACCTTCATGAAAAAATCAGTGCCCCGAGGAAATTACGAAGAAAGAGTATCTACACTTCATGGTGTAGACATGAGTTGTGTGGCATGGAAGGATAATAAAGTGATAACCCTATTATCCACCTAGGCTGGGGCTTTACCTGTCACTGAGGTTTCCAGATATGACAAGGCAAAAAAGGAAAAAAATGGAATTACTTGCCCATTTATTGTTCAAGAGTATAATAAACATATGGGAGGTGAAGACCTTATGGATAGTTTTTTGGGTAGAAACCATATATGTAACTATAAGGTCAAAAAAGTGGTATGTGCGTATTTTTTTTCACTTACCTACTGGATCTTGCAGTAATAAATGCGTGGATAATTTATAAGGGGTTTTCCAATAGGAACGGGTTGATTTTGGCAGCTCGTGGCGGCCATATTGTTTCTTTTATTTTCTGTCAAAATCACTAAAGACAAATCATCATGGCAAGTTACAGCGTCGAGCAACACGTCCAAATGATAAAACTTTAGTAGCAACGATGCGCGCGATGCGCCCTTTTTATGAGGTACATGGTCGTCCTTCCAAGTCGACTATTCAACGTTTGGTGGCCAAATTCGAGTCCAACGGCTCAGTGAACAATCAGCCAACACCATAGACGCCAACACCCGAACGTCAACGAAACGTAGGATCTGCCGAAAACATCGCCGCTGTTCGCGAAAGTGTGCAGCAGAATCCAAGGCAGTCAATTCCGCGTCGCTCACAAGAACTTGGCCTGTCGCAGACCACAACATGGCGAATTTTGCGTCGTGATTTGGGTCTGCACCCATACAAAATTCAACTGACCCAGGAGCTGAAACCAAACGACCATATACAGCGTCGTGTGTTCGCTAATTGGGTTTTGGAGCAGTTGGAAGTTGATCCGAATTTTGGTCGAAAAATCATCTTTAGCGATGAGGCCCATTTTTGGATGAATGTAAATAAGCAAAATTGCCGGATTTGGGACGACACCAATCCACGCGAGATTCACGAGGTGTCAATGCATCCAAATAAAATTACTGTTTGGTGTGGATTTTGGGCTGGAGGCGTCATCGGTCCGTACTTCTTCGAAAATGATGCTGGCCAGGCCATCACCGTCAATGGCGATCGCTATAGGTCGATGATCACAAACTTCTTGTGGCCTAAATTGGATGTTATGGACACCGAAGACATATGGTTTCAACAGGATGGCGCTACGTGCCACACAGCTCAAGAAACAATCGATACTCTGCACGAACGGTTTCATGGCATGGAGATCTCGCGCCGAGGCGACGTGAATTGGCCACCAAGATCGTGTGATTTGACCCCTTTGGACTTTTTCTTGTGGGGCTTTCTTAAGTCACAGGTCTATGCGAATATGCCGCAAACCACCGCGGCCCTCAAAGACAACATAATCGATGCCATCGGTCAAATTCAGCCTGATTTATGCGCCAAAGTCATCGAAAACAGGACCTTTCGAATGCGCGCCACCCAGCGAAGCCGCGGTGGCCATTTGAACGATGTTATATTTCACCCATAATGTCATTGATAGGGCTCTCAAATAAAGATAAAACCTTATTGATATCCCATATACAACTTGTTTTATTCAATTTTAAAATCGACCCGCCCTTAATGGAAAACCCCTTAGAAAAAATGCCGTGGAAAGAAACCACCTTAAGAAAAATCTACTTACAGTGAGTGTTGATAGGTCGTATTTAATCAGTGTAGCAACACTATCTGAGAATTGTCAATGAAAAAAAAATGCCAGAAGACAAAAATTAAGACGTGATTCACATGGTGTGGTTTCATTTTAATTGCAAAACCAAAGTGTCATGGTGTCAGGTGTGGGGTTGTTGGGGAATTTTGGGGCTTACGTATGAATTTGGAGCATTACCTACGTGAAAAGCTCATCGTAAGCAAAATTATCGCAGGATTGGAAAGCAAATACAACTATATCAAGACAAAGCTGCTGTTAGAGAAGGAAGATAGATTAACATCAAAATATGTCAAGGAGTACTTACAAACCTGCGAAACATCAAGACTGTATGTAGAAAAGGAGTATAAAGAGTTGTGAACAACCTCGTTCTTATTTAATGGAGGATGAGAATGGCCATATTTATCGTAGTAATAGAAAGTATATAAGTCTAAAACCTAACGGAAAGTTAGAACCTACAAACCAAGATCATAATCTGATTGTAATGAATCAGGGGCTGATGCTGACACTTCTGATAATGTAGAGACAAGTAATGATATTAATGAAGAGAATAGTGAAAGTAGTACATTAAATCAACCAGTTTGTAATGTACGTAATATTAATTGTTATGAAGTACTTTTATGTCTTTAGTATTAAACAACAATTGGCAAGCAACGGTCGTTTCTTTTTACCCGAACTCCTTACATTACATGGCGATCCTTTGCCAGCGGTCAGCCCAAGTTCGGACGCGTCGCGAGCGGTGCGCGTCTCATATATCAAAAGAAAATTGTAAGTAGATAATCGTCGGACAATAAATTAATAATGTGTAGATCAACAGTAGAAAAAGAAGATGTGTTTATAAATCAAAACACGCAAGGGGGTTCAAATTCAGCGACGGTGGACCTCATTCAGCAGCATCTTTCGTTTAATTGTTATGAAGTACTTTTATGGCTTTAGTATTAAACAACAATTGGCAAGCAACGGTCGTTTCTTTTTACCCGAACTCCTCACATTACAATTTATTACCAGAAGTGGCAGAACAGTTAAAGATTTCTGAAAAACTAAATCTGTAAGTTTATAGTAAGAAAAGGGAATAGGCTAATTAAAGTGAAAAAGGAGGATGTTGACATTGAGGTACAACTTTACATAGAGAAGCTATCTCAAACAAAATGTGTGTTCCACCGCCGGCTTGCCCTCCGTTCTCTTTTCCAACTAGAAGCCTCGTTTGCACACTTGCCATAGAGTAACTTTGTATATGACACTTGTCGAACCAAGACAAGCAGTCACCGACTCCAAATCTTTACAAGCTCTTACTCCAATTTTATTTAACGTGCAAAAGCGTTTAAACGATTTCAAACGTAATTACCATTGATTCGTGTCAAAAAATCCAACACTTTAAATTGGTCACAAGCGTCGCGTCGGCAAGCTTGTTTAGTCCATTAACACGCTAGTGGCTTGCCAAGTTCAAACGCTCCTTATGATTTTTTCATTCAAAATGGCGGGAACATTTCTCAATAATTTAATTAAATTCGTTTTAGTTGATTTAAGTTAAGATTTTGTTTTCTTACCGATGATAAAGTGATAACATTATCTTTTTTGTTTTTTGTCGTGCAATTGTGCCACATTCTTATTATGCACGACGGCATTTTTTCAGTTTTTTCGTAAACAATTTTGACATGCGGCCGCAATGAGCGCAGCCGAGTGACAGAATTAAATGCAGCCGGCCGGCTGCAATGCACACCCCCGAACCCGATGTTCGCGGTGTCCCTTCTATACGCTAGTAATATTAATTCTATGGATGTTGATAGGTCGTTTTTAATCAGTGTAGCAACACTATCTGAGAATTGTCAATGGTTGTTGTCGATGAAAAAAATGCCAGAAGACAAAAATAAATTAAGAAGTGATTCACATAGCATGGTTTCATTTTAATTGCAAAACCAAAGTAAAACAATGAGCCAATTCAGAAATGAATTAGCCTTTGTCTTTTGTAATAAAGGGACCAGTAAAGAAACAAAACGAGGTCATCCAAGCATCAGCACCCTTGAGGATAAGCTGCAATCAAAAAGAAAAGGCTTCTCCAGCTCCTCCACCTCCAAAAGATACAAGAACAGATGGTGCTGAACATTGGCCAACAGTGGGTGGGTCACTGCGGTGCAAATATCCTAAATGTAAAGGGTATGTGGCGTTTCTACAACGCACCATAGAATATATTATTGCATAGCAACACCACAGAGTACAAAAATGCCACGACGCTAAGAGGTAGGGCAACATTAACGCTGTTGCATTGACAGGACTATTACGACGCAATAGAGGTGCAGATTGTTATCAAAGGCTAGAATTGATTTTGTATTTGCGACCACCCAAAAAACCCGCTGTTTCGCTAATGTACTACTACGCTTAAGATACTGTGTATTTCGTACATTATTCCAAAGGTGAACCCCAATAAACTCAGTGTAAACCCGTGAGTTGTGTTTTTTACTGGTGTGAGGACACCATATAAAAGAACCTAAATTGGTGACCCCGACGTGATCGCGGAGCTTTCCGGTTCACCTTACTCCAGCAGCTGCAGCCAGCAAAACTGACCCAGATAGCGAGCCGGTGACTCCATCCGGCCTGTACGAGTCTGCGGAACGTGTCGAGTTGAAGTACTTGAAGCCTTGAAGCTATCCTGCATGATTTTTGTTTCCAACGCATATGTGTTGAGTGTTTGTGTGTTTTCGCGTACCTACTTACTGGAAGCGGTAAAAAGAAAAACTCTCACAATTAACATTTACCAAAAATATTTTAATTATACATTATAAATTTTCAACTGTGCCAAAAACTGTTCCTGTAAAGAATCTTGTTTTTTTTAGAATCTTGGTGGAAATAATTGTAAATATTATTATTATTATTATTATTATTATTATTTAATCTTAACAACTTTCTGTACTTTCTGTTTAATATTATTCTTATTTTAATATATACACAACTGTCTACCCGAATCAACCATGGAGGATAAAGATTCCAAAACTGAAATCCAGCGGTTGAAGAAGGAAAACGCTGCCCTGGAGCTGCGGCTTGCTCAGGGTTCAAGTAATGTGTCAAGAGTAGCAATTAAAATTCCACCATTCTGGCCGAGCAAGCCTGCAATTTGGTTTGCTACAATTGAGGCTCAATTTGAAATAGCTAATATCACAACCGATAGCACTAAATATAGTTACCTAGTTGGCAACCTCGAGGCAAAATATGCCTTTGAAGTGGAAGACATAATTACCAAACCTCCTCCGGTTGGTCAACGTTACGAAAAATTAAAGGAGGAATTAATTAGAAGGCTATCGATGACAGAGCAAGAACGGGTCAGGCAACTCATATCAGATGAAGATATTGGTGATCGCCGCCCTTCTCAGTTTTTACGGCATCTGCGTTCACTGGCTGGTAATACATTAACGGACGAGAGTATAGTTCGCCAGCTTTGGACACGCCGACTGCCACAACAGGTTCAAGCAGTAGTAGCTTCACAGTTGGAACTGCCATTAGAAAAATTTGCTGACCTGGCTGATAAGGTGGCCGACGTTGTTTCTCCAAAGCAGGTTTTTGCCTGCTCGCAGATGACACCATCTCATTCAGCCCCTGCCCATGACATGCTCAGCTTATCAGAAAAAGTTAATGAGCTTACTAGTCCAGTGCCGATAATTTTTGAAACGAAAAAAAATTATGGTAGAATGAAACCTATTACAAAAGGAAGAGAATATAACGAAGATTATAGGAAAAATAAATTACGGGCGATCTGAGGTCGGGAAGGGGGGGGAGGGGGGGTTTAAGGGAAAAAAATGGTTTATCTCGATTTCCGGAAAAACTACAAGTCCTATTGAAAAAAGTTGAATGGCAAAGTTGTAGGTAATAAAAAGATCTGCAACTTTTGTATTTACACTTTTTTACATAACCTCAAAACTTATGTGAAAAATTCAAAAAACCACGTTTTTGGTTTTTTATTTTTATCTTTTACAAAAAATATTTTTTTTTCACGAAATTTGGTGAAAACTTACCTTTATATGTCCTTAACATACTGTAATTTTTTTGATTCAAAAAAATATTTTTTTCCACCTTATTTTGACCTTAAATCAAAAAAACAACCTTATTTTCAGTCGAAAAATCTCACGTCAAAATATGTGATTTTTTTTAAAAGTCGGTAGTCCTCTTGTTTGTTGAAATCTCTACTTTCTAATGGTATATAAAAACCTATACACTACTATGGTAAATGTTCTCAGAAAATGCAATGAAACGACTACTATTTTCGCATGTTTTTTGCCATCTCATATGCAATCAATGAAATCCGAAATTTTTTTGCGAAAATCTCTACTTTCTAATGGTATATAAAAACCTATACACTAATATGGTAAATGTTCTCAGAAAATGCAATGAAAAGACTACTATTTTCGCATGTTTTTTGCAATCTTATATGCAATCAATGGAATCCGAATTTTTTTGCGAAAATAGTTGTCGTTTCATTGCATTTTCTGAGAACATTTACCATAGTAGTGTATAAGTTTTTATATACCATTATAAAGTAGAGATTCCAACGAACAAGAGGACTACCGACTTTTAAAAAAAATCAGATATTTTGACGTGAGATTTTTCGACTGAAAATAAGGTTGTTTTTTTGATTTAAGGTCAAAATAAGGTGGAAATAAATATTTTTTTGAATCAAAAAAATTACAGTATGTTAAGGACATACAAAGGTAAGTTTTCACCAAATTTCGTGAAAAAAAAATATTTTTTGTAAAAGATAAAAATAAAAAACCAAAAACGTGGTTTTTTGAATTTTTCACATAAATTTTGAGGTTATGTAAAAAAGTGTAAATACAAAAGTTGTAGATCTTTTTATTACCTACAACTTTGCCATTCAACTTTTTTCAATAGGACTTGTAGTTTTTCTGGAAATCGAGATAAACCATTTTTTTCCCTTAAACCCCCCCTCCCCCCCCCCCTCCCCCCCCCTCCCCCCCCCCCTCCCCCCCCCTTCCCGACCTCAGATCGCCCGTAATTTATTTTTCCTATAATCTTCGTTATATTCTCTTCCTTTTGCAATAGGTTTCATTCTACTATAATTTTCTTCCACTTTTTACCGTTTTTAGAGCTATCGGCACTGGGCTATACCATCCAAGTCGCTGCTCTTTCACGTTCATTAAAACAGCCACGCAGCAGGTCTTCGTCTCCCAGATCAAAACAGAGCAAGGTATTCTGGTACCACAGAAAATTTCAGTCCAAGGCTAGTAAATGCATCAAACCATGCAGCTTTGATATATCGGGAAACTTTCAGAACAGTCAGTAGAGGCGGCAGCTGATTGTTCCTCATCCAGCCGCCGTTTGTTCGTCATTGATCCGCTGTCAGGTCATCGGTTTTTGATCGATACCGGCTCAGACCTATGCTGCTTTCCGCGCAGTATGGTCAAAGGTCAACCGCCGCCTTCCAACTATGACCTCACAGCTGCAAACGGCAGCACCATTAAGACGTATGGAAACCTCCATCTGAGACTAAATCTGGGACTACGCAGAGACCTTCGCTGGAACTTTGTCATCGCAGACGTGGGCAGTCCAATTATCGGCTCCGATTTTTTAGGCTATTATAATCTTCTGCCAGACTGTCGGCGTAAGCGCCTTATTGATGGCAGCACTAACTTGTCAGTCTGTGCCTCAATCGCACAAATTGCACAGGACAGCGTAAAGGCTGTTTGTATCAGTGAGTCCCCTTATGCAGAAATTCTTGCAGAATTCCCGGACATATCCCGTTCACCTGGGTTGCCCAGGATTGTCAAGCACAATACTGTGCATTATATCAAGACAACAGAAGGACCTCCTGTGTCATGCCGCCCTCGCCGACATGCTCCCCAGAAACTCAGCGCTGCTAAGCGTGAATTCGAAGATATGATGCGATGCGGCACGGCACGTCCCTCGAAAAGCTCATGGTCTTCTCCTCTGCATATGACTACGAAGAAAGACAATTCCTGGCGTCCTTGTGGCGATTACCGCGCCCTGAACGCCAGGACCGTACCCGATCGGTACCCTGTACGTCACATCCACGACGTGTCTAGCAGCCTCAACGGTGCCAAGGTTTTTAGCACTGTTGATCTCGTACGAGCCTACCATCAGATACCTGTTTTTGATGAGGATATACCAAAGACTGCTATTAACACCCTTTTGGCATCTTTGAATTCCCTTTCATGACTTTCGGTCTTCGTAATGCGGGACAAACGTTCCAACGGTTTATCGATGAGGTCACACGGGGTCTCGATTTTTGCTTCCCGTACATTGACGATGTCTTGATTTATTCTCCTGATGCTAGCCACAAGGAACATCTTCGTGTACTATGTAAGCGTTTGCAGGATTATGGCGTCGTCATCAACCCCTCTAAATGTGTTCTGGGCGCTAGTGAGGTTCTGTTTTTGGGTTGCATCATTAATCCTGAGGGCACTCGGCCTCCACAAGAGCGAGTCCAAAATCTCTTGGATTTTCCTCCGCCCGAAACTGTGCAAGGGATGCGCCGTTTTCTTGGTATGATAAATTTTTACCGGCGTTTCATTCCTCATGCTGCGCGTTTCCAGGCTCCATTGATTGATGCACTCGTAGCGACGAAGAGTAAAGGTACAAAACCATTTCCATGGACACCTGAGCTGCTCGCCAAATTCGAGACCTGCAAGCGAAGCTTTAGTGATGCTACTTTGCTGCAACACCCTGTCGCTGGAGCGACACTCGGTCTTTTCACTGACGCCTCCAGCATACACATTGGCTCGTGTTTGCAACAGCAGTTTAAGGGTGAATGGGTTCCACTTGCATTCTTTAGTAAGAAACTCACTACCCAGCAAGCTGAGTGGCCGGCCTACTACAGAGAACTCTTGGCGGTGTACGAGAGTGTACAGCATTTCCGCCACATCTTAGAGGTAAATCATTGTACAGTTTTCACCGACCACAAGCCGCTGCTGTACGCTTTCGTGCAGCGCCGTGAAAAGCTTCCCCCTTCACAACTTAACCAGCTGTCGTTCATCAGTCAATTCACAACTGATTTTAAACATGTTAAGGGGGAAGACAACGTCGTGGCTGATGCTATGTCACGTAAAAAAACTACAATTGCGCGTCATTTTGAGGGCTCTACCTAAGTCTGAAGATTTGTAAATCTTAAATTTTAATAGACTTAAACCGTATGATTAAAATAATACAAAAATCAATGAAAAGGAGTTTTTTCTTATTGAAATTAATAAAATAAAGAATAACAAAACAAATTAGAGCTTTTTATCTAATTCAAAACTCAGCATTTAAATTTATTTTTATGTCCAAAATTTGGCATTTTTGCTCGAGATTGCAACCTAGTTCTAATAAAACCATAGAAGTTGCGTCAGTTACACTTTGTGAGGCCTCTGTTACTTGTTTAACACATCTTTCCACAGCTTGTGTGTGACAAGGAAAGTCAACAATTTCCAAGGTCTTATCTCTTGCCATGATTTGAAGGTTCTCATTAGAAATATGTCGAAGAACCGGCGGTGTTGTAACCTGACACTCGTGCCACACAATCATTTCGGTGTAATCTCTAGCAGAGAAGTTAATTTTTGGTGGTTTAAATATCCTGCGGTTAGTGCTACTCTTAGCTTCTCTAGCTTGTATTATTCTTCGAAATGCCAGCTCCCGAATGTGATCTCGGTCATCATAAAGTATACTGACAAGAAGGTTTTCTGGATGCGCGAAATAAGCATTTCTTTCGATAACAGAATCCACAACAGACCTTAGATTCTCAGGTAAAAATCGAGAGTACAATATCATTTGAAAAATATGCTTGGCTCCGTCTTTAAAAGAAGTCTTTTGTTTGATAAGGAACCAAACCGGAGCGTACACTTTGACAACATAGTTGACAAGTAATTGCAAGTTTTCTGATGGCTTAATAGTACTTACGTAAAGTCTTAGTATGCGATTGGCAGTAGTTATTAAGAATGTATCGTTTCCAGTCCCATCCCTTTGTAACATTCGGAACAGCACTACGTTCTGTAATCTGTGGTTGTAAAACTTGTCCCTTTTGTCTTTGGCTCTGCGATTAAAATGGTGCCCGTAATTTAGTGTTTCATTGTAAATCACTAATTAAATCCAATACGCTTCCACTGCGCCGCCGTAATTATAATGGAAAATCAAGCAAGAAGAAAGATTTCGAAAAATCATTAAGTATTGATAAAACGCGTAAAGGTAATTCGAACAAGAAAAAGTTTCGATCGACAAGACAAAGATTGGAAAAAATGGCGGACGAAGTAACGCGCAAATTGTTACCCGAGTTCAATGGTACGAACTTCGGCACATGGATATTTAGAGTGGCATGCATTCTCGAAGAAAAAGAATGCAAACAGGCCATAGAAGATGACATAGCGAAAGATGTGAAGACCTCGGAGGCGTACAAGAAAAAAGACGCAAAAGCCAGGAGCATCATCGTCTCCAGCTTACCTGACAAATATCTTGAATACGTAAGAGATGCCAAAAATGCAAAAGATTGGTAGATAATCTGAAAAAAGTTTTCGAACGAAAAAGTACACTTTCGGCGTTATACATACGAAAGAAATTACTTACCATGACATGTGACGCGAATGTCGAGTTGAATGAACATTTCACGAAGTTCGATACAATAATCAGACAACTAGAGGAAACAGGTAGCAAGCTAAGCGAACAAGACAAGGTATGTCACCTTCTTCTGACCATGCCCGAGAGCTACAATACCACAATTGCTGCCCTGGAGACCACAAACATGGAGTTAACTGTGGAATATGTGAAGAGCAAATTACTTGACGCTGAACTTAAGAACGAGAGTACTAAAGTGGAGTCCCAGGATACTCAAGCTCAAAGTTTCTTGACGTGCTTCAAATGTGGAAAAGAGGGACATAAGGCATTCCAGTGCAAGAACAAATCACAGCCGAGAGAGTCACAAAGAGGTCAGCCACGAGGACATTCCAGAGGTGCGAGGCAGTCTGGCAGAGGCAGAGGTTCCTCAAGGAACAGGGGAAACTCATCGCAATATGGAAGGATGGCGCAGACAGAGAACAATGGTAATGGTTATCCAATAGCGTTCACAGCATTCAGCGCTGGTGACGTCGAACAATATGTAAGTGATTGCGTTCAATTAGTAATTGATTCGGGTGCTACTGAACATTTGATAATGTCGCAATATGTACCGTTTATGACAGATATTAAAATGTTAGATAAAGAAGTTAAGATTTTTGTGGCAAATGGTCAACATTTAATAAGTAAAAGTAAGGGAAAATTGAGTTTATATTATAATAATAAGTTAATTGAAATGGAAGGGTTAATTGTTTCTGGACTGTCACACAACCTATTGTCTGTTAGAAAATTATTAGAAAAAGGTTTCAAAGTAGAATTTTCAAATGACTGTGTTTCAATTTATAACTCTAAATATGAATTTATAGGAAATAATAAAGGTAGATTATATGTTATAAACACCATACTTAAAAATGATAAATGCTTACTTTCAAGTGATATATGGCATCAGAGGTTAGGCCATGCCAACAGAAAGCAGCTAAAAATGATGAATCTGCCATACAATGACAAACCATGTGACCCATGTATGAAAGGTAAGTCAACAAGATTACCATTTATTAACACTTCGAAGCCACGTTCCCGTCGTATTGGTGAATTGATTCACACAGATATATCTGGTCCGGTAACTACTCCTACATCAGCAGGTGAGGTATACTATCATACTATAATAGATGATTACACACATTTTTGAGAGGTTTATTTACTAAAAAGAAAAAGCGAAGCGACAGATAGGCTCATTGAATATATAAATAGAATGGAGAGACAGACAGGTAATAAAGTTAAGAAAATTAGAAGTGATAATGGGGGTGAATTCAAAAATGAAAAGCTTTATACATTTTGTAAAGATAAAGGGATTATTCAGCAGTTTACTACACCCTACAGTCCACAGTCCAATGGAGTTGCAGAACGCATGAACAGAAACATCTATAACAGAGCAAGAACATTACTTATTGAGACAGGATTACCAAAATCACTATGGGGCGAAGCAGTTTTGTGTTCCGTGTATCAGATCAACAGATGTCCATCTTCTGCTATTAACTTTCAAACACCAGCTGAAAGGATGTTTGGACACAAGGACATCACAAGACTGAAGGTATTTGGGTCAAAAGCTTGGGTTCATATTCTACCCAAACAGGACAAACTACTACAGAGAGCTAAGGAAATGAGGTTTGTTGGGTACAACTTAAATGGATATAGTTTATGGGACCCGGAAACCAATGAAATAGTAGTATCTAGAGATGTTAGGTTTGATGAGGCTCAAATACAATATAAAGAAGAGAAGAAGATCAAAGATAGATATGATGCAGACCTTGAAGAACAGTTGGAAGATGAATCAGAAGAAAGAGAGGACACAAAGAAGACTCAAGAAGACATCGAGAAGTATCAAGAAGATGATGAAGAAATAGAAGAAATAAGCCAAGAAAGGCAAAATGAAGAGAATAGTCAAGAAATACAACAGAAATATACAACAAGATCAGGAAGAAGTGTACAAAAGCCAAAGAAATTTACAGAAGATTATGAGGTCTACACAGCATACTGTTTACTATCAGAAGATCCACAAGAATATGAAGATGCTATTAGAGATAAAGATTGGCAAAAAGCAATACAGAAAGAGTTAAACTCACAGATAAAATTACAGACTTGGGAAGAAGCTACATTACCAAGAGGAAGCAAAGCTATAGACACTAAATGGATTTTTAGAACTAAGCAAGATGGCATTAAGAAAGCAAGGCTAGTAGCAAAAGGCTTCCAACAACTGAGTTGTGATAATTACTATGCGCCAGTAGCCAAGCTGTCTACTATCAGATTAATGATAAGTTTAGCTGTCCAACAAGATTTGACACTGCAGCAGTTTGATGTGCCAACAGCATTCTTGAATGGCAAATTGAATGCTGATGTTTACATAAAATGCCCAAAAGGTATGAAAATAAAAGAAGATAAAGTTCTAAAACTCAGAAAAGCTTTATATGGACTAAAAGAAGCTCCTAAGTGCTGGAATCAAAGATTTCATGATTTCACTAGCTATTACCCGCGGCTTCGCCCGCGTGTTCAAAGGGAAGTAACAATGAGTTGTTTAACATGCATGACTCTTTCCTAGATATAATACCATCCAAGACTACATCGCCACTTACCATCAGGTGGGATTAGAGATAATAATAATATCATATATGCATGAATTTCTATATTTACAGTTGGAAGGTCGAGGAGGGTCATAGGTTTTACAGTTGGTTCCTCTTAGTATCTTTTAAATTTTGGATCTGTTACTTATTTATGAATTATTGTTATTAATTATTATGTTATTATATCTAGGAAAGAGTCATGCATGTTAAACAACTCATTGTTACTTCCCTTTGAACACGCGGGCGAAGCCGCGGGTAATAGCTAGTATTAAGTATGGAAGTTTGGAAGTATGGATAGTATGGATGGATATGGAAGTATAGAAGTATGGACAAATACGCATCATAATGGATCTTTCCATTGGAATGAGTTGTTTTACTGCGGTAAAAAGTAGCCTACGTTACTCTCCAGCCTCCTACCTATCTCCACACAAAAAATCTTACCATAACATCGCTCTGTTACGACGTGAATCACGGATAAATAAACAAACAAACACACTTTCGCATTTATAATATTAGTATGGATGTTATTATATCTAGGAATAAATCATGCATGTTAAAAAACTCATTGTTACTTCCCTTTGAACACGCGGGCGAAGCCGCGGGTAATAGCTAGTCATACCATAACAGCGCTCCGTTACGAAGTGAAAGACGGACAGAAAAACACACTATCGCATTTATAATATTAAGTATGGAAGTTTGGAAGTATGGATAGTATGGATGGATATGGAAGTATAGAAGTATGGACAAATACGCATCATAATGGATCTTTCCATGGGAATGAGTTGTTTTACTGCGGTAAAAAGTAGCCTACGTTACTCTCCAGCCTCCTACTTATCTCCACGCAAAAAATCTTACCATAACATCGCTCCGTTACGACGTGAATCACGGACAAACAAACAAACAAACAAACAAACAAACACACTTTCGCATTTATAATATTAGTATGGATTATTAGTATGTTATTATATCTAGGAATAAATCATGCATGTTAAAAAACTCATTGTTACTTCCCTTTGAACACGCGGGCGAAGCCGCGGGTAATAGCTAGTAATATCATATATGCATGAATTTCTATATTTACAGTTGGAAGGTCGAGGAGGGTCATAGGTTTTACAGTTGGTTCCTCTTAGTATCTTTTAAATTTTGGATCTGTTACTTATTTATGAATTATTGTTATTGTTATTAATTATTATGTTATTATATCTAGGAAAGAGTCATGCATGTTAAACAACTCATTGTTACTTCCCTTTGAACACGCGGGCGAAGCCGCGGGTAATAGCTAGTAATATCATATATGCATGAATTTCTATATTTACAGTTGGAAGGTCGAGGAGGGTCATAGGTTTTACAGTTGGTTCCTCTTAGTATCTTTTAAATTTTGGATCTGTTACTTATTTATGAATTATTGTTATTGTTATTAATTATTATGTTATTATATCTAGGAAAGAGTCATGCATGTTAAACAACTCATTGTTACTTCCCTTTGAACACGCGGGCGAAGCCGCGGGTAATAGCTAGTTTATAATATTAAGTATGGAAGTTTGGAAGTATGGATAGTATGGATGGATATGGAAGTATAGAAGTATGGACAAATACGCATCATAATGGATCTTTCCATGGGAATGAGTTGTTTTAATGCGGTAAAAAGTAGCCTACGTTACTCTCCAGCCTCCTACCTATCTCCACACAAAAAATCTTACCATAACATCGCTCCGTTACGACGTGAATCACGGACAAACAAACAAACAAACAAACACACTTTCGCATTTATAATATTAGTATGGAAGTATGGATATCAAAATTAAGTATATGACCATCCAAGACTACATCGCCACTTACCATCAGGTGGGATTAGAGATAATAATAATATCATAAATGCATGAATTTCTATATTTACAGTTGGAAGGTCGAGGACGGTTATAGGTTTTACAGTTGGTTCCTCTTAGTATCTTTTAAATTTTGGATCTGTTACTTATTTATGAATTATTGTTATTAATTATTATGTTATTATATCTAGGAAAGAGTCATGCATGTTAAACAACTCATTGTTACTTCCCTTTGAACACGCGGGCGAAGCCGCGGGTAATAGCTAGTATTAAGTATGGAAGTTTGGAAGTATGGATAGTATGGATGGATATGGAAGTATAGAAGTATGGACAAATACGCATCATAATGGATCTTTCCATTGGAATGAGTTGTTTTACTGCGGTAAAAAGTAGCCTACGTTACTCTCCAGCCTCCTACCTATCTCCACACAAAAAATCTTACCATAACATCGCTCTGTTACGACGTGAATCACGGATAAATAAACAAACAAACACACTTTCGCATTTATAATATTAGTATGGATGTTATTATATCTAGGAATAAATCATGCATGTTAAAAAACTCATTGTTACTTCCCTTTGAACACGCGGGCGAAGCCGCGGGTAATAGCTAGTCATACCATAACAGCGCTCCGTTACGAAGTGAAAGACGGACAGAAAAACACACTATCGCATTTATAATATTAAGTATGGAAGTTTGGAAGTATGGATAGTATGGATGGATATGGAAGTATAGAAGTATGGACAAATACGCATCATAATGGATCTTTCCATGGGAATGAGTTGTTTTACTGCGGTAAAAAGTAGCCTACGTTACTCTCCAGCCTCCTACTTATCTCCACGCAAAAAATCTTACCATAACATCGCTCCGTTACGACGTGAATCACGGACAAACAAACAAACAAACAAACAAACAAACACACTTTCGCATTTATAATATTAGTATGGATAACTAAGAAAGGATTCATACAATCTAAACATGATTTATGTTTATATGGAAAAGAAAAGACATGGATATTACTCTATGTAGATGACATTTTATATCTTGGAGATGACAAGGAGATTATAAAAGCATTAGAAAATGAATTTAAAATCAAGAATTTAGGAGAATTTAGGAAATACTTAGGATTAGAAATAATAAGGAAAAAGGATACATTGGAAATAAGACAAACTGAAATGATTAATAGATTGTTAGAAAAGTTTCATATGCAAGACTGTAAAACCAGTAAGACTCCAATGGAAGTGAATTTCAATGCAAATATTCCTTCACCATCAGATGTGATTGATGTACCATTTAAAGAATTGATTGGCTCCTTATTATACATTGCAATGAACAGTCGACCCGATATCACTTATGCTGTATCTTATTTAAGTCGATTTTTAGACAAACCAACACAACAATTATGGTTAGCAGGTAAGAGAGTATTACGTTACCTCAAGGGAACTTCAAATCAGGGGCTGCTATATACAAAATCAGGTGATATTTATAAACTTGAAGCTTACTCAGATGCTGATTGGGCTGCTGACAGAACCGACCGCAAAAGCACGAGTGGCTGTGCTATATATCAAGGTAATAATTTAATAACTTGGTTTTCTCGGAAGCAGACATGTACAGCACTTTCAACGGCTGAAGCTGAGTATGTTGCAGGAGCACACACAGTGAGTGAACTCATCCATATTAAAGGCATACTCTCTGATTTCTTAAATAATAATAATATTTCAGCTCATTTATTAATAGACAATCAAAGTACCATAAAACTAATTCAGAATCAAATGAATACTAAAGCTTCTAAACATATTGAGATTAAATACCATTATATAAAGGATTTGGTTAATAAGAGATTGGTGTTTATTTCATATGTACCTACTGATCAGAATATCTCTGATATATTTACAAAGTCAGTACCTATACAGAAACATGCTTATTTTTGTACTAAGTTGAATTTGATTTGAACATTTTGTGTTAAACTATGTTAAGAGTTATGACTGTATAAGATTTCTTTTGTTGTAAAATATTAAGGTGTTACTTAAGTTAAAATAAGTCAAATTGGAAAATATATTTAGTTATGTGATGTTAACTTTTAAGCAAACTCATTGTTAATTATGAAAGAAAACAACCAGTTATTTTGTCTTATTGTTAGCAATTTAAGAATATTATTTGATACATAATGTAAGTAGTATAAATTCTGTAAATTGAGGGGCTGTATTAAGAATGTATCGTTTCCAGTCCCATCCCTTTGTAACATTCGGAACAGCACTACGTTCTGTAATCTGTGGTTGTAAAACTTGTCCCTTTTGTCTTTGGCTCTGCGATTAAAATGGTGCCCGTAATTTAGTGTTTCATTGCAAATCACTAATTAAATCCAATAGTAGTAAGCCATCTCGAGTGCGCCATTTTTCCAGGTTGACGGTTTGCCAGCTCAGGAGTACAGAAACCAATAAAATTGATACAGCTTGACATATCTCGTAAAGATATTTTTGATCCGTGCTTAGTTCCTCCATCACAATTTTTGGTAATTCAGGTAAATTACCAGCCAACACACAAAAAGACACCGTGGTTTTGTTTTCGCAAACAGCTACATAATTGTTTTCCAATAGGTTCCGAATATTCTCTAGGACCCGAAGTGCTACCATCTAAGGTCAAGAATAAGTGACGGAGGGGTAACTCATTGGCATGAAGCATACAAATAGGTACACCACTGTAACGGTCTCTCCAAATACTCCTCTAAATATTGAATGACGCCACCCTTCCAACCGGTGTTAGTTGCGGTTCCATCACATCCAACGCATTTGCTTTTGGGGTATCTTTTCAATTGGAGATACTTTTCGAAATAAGATTTTAATAACTGAATAACTCGTTCCTTAGTTACGGTTGGAATTGAAGCTTTCATCCAAATATTGTTGATCTTTTCAGAAACAATCGCAAACACATCTGAATTGGACGGATCCTTTCCATTATACTTCAACTTCAAGTCGTTCTTGACAAATAAAATAAATTTAATAACTTCCCGTATCGTTGGTAGCTGCCGATCGTCAAGTTCTTTGTATGGCCCCAATAAATCACAAGTAGTCTCACTACGCCTGGACATTATTAAAGAATAATAATGATTAAAACAATAACGATCGCAATTAGATACGACGAAAACTTTCGCGAGTCAAGTCAAGAAAGTCCTCGAAACATGTAGAAACTTGAGGATATTTGCAAGTCGAAACCTGATAAACCTAACGTGTTTTTGCACGCAAATAGAGTTTTTGTGTATGTATTACACCTAATTAATACAAAAAGATTTTTTTATTGTATTATTTACTTCGGTAGCCAAAATTAAATATCACCATAAAAATGTCAATTTTTCAAAACTTTGAAGATCGGTAGAACCCTAAAGATACCCTAAGGGTGGTGGGCGATTCAAATGAGAAGATTCAAGCTATTGCGCCAAAAATATTTTAGTAATACGATGTCTAATATGTTTGTGGACTTTAAGATTGCAGCAGCAATAACGAATCACTTCCACAGGCCCATCGCAGATAGCCCATATGCAGAAGCATTTTTACAAAAAATATCGGAAAAAAATACATAGTCGAAACGCGTTGTACGATTATGTAGAAGCAAAAAAATTAAATAATAGAAAAGCTGGTTTTCAGAGAATGGAAGCAAATAACGTGCAAGATTTTCCACGGTTGAGTGAAGAAGATGTGATGTTACTGTCATTCGGGACATATCAGTTAAAACTCGCGAGATCTTATTGCAGTGAGCATCTAAATAACGGATTACATATAATCGAAACTTTGGAGAACATAAGTGAATATGGAATTCAAGAAGATACGTGGCTTTTACGTGCTCGTGCATACGACTGCATAGTCGGAACATGTCTACTGTCTAGTATTAATATCAATAGTTTTCATTATTATTTTGATTATTATTATTGTTATGATTATTAGTTTTCAATCAATTCTATTAAATTTTCTTTTTGTGGATTTTATTACATGTTAAAACATGGCCGGCCCAGCCGGCCAGCCTCAGCTGCTGCGACGAGCATTAAAACCTTAACTCGCGGGCTGCCTCGCCCCTCCGCGCCTTACATTACACGGGTAGGGCAAACAAGACTATGTGGAGTTGGTTTTGCAGCGATTCATTTCTGACGATAACGTAAACGTTTTGACAAATTCGTGTTTTCGATAGAAGTTGTTTCGACGAATGACAATTTCTCGGTGTTAATCTTAACTGGATCAAAATCTTACCTATGTCGGATTCAAAATCTGCGTTGCCCAAAATCGCTATAGACAACATTTTCGACACAAAGCGCTATTTTTGTTTTTTCGCCTATCATAATGATTGCGCTATTCCAAATTCTGAAAACATTATATCGCATTGATAAATCGCCATTCGATGATTGGCCATTCGATGAAATGTAATTCGATTAATTGTCATTCGATGAATTGGTTGTTCTACGTAATGCTATTCGAAAAAATGTCATTCGATGACTTGGTTGTTCTAAATTTTGTTTATTCGACGAAATGTTTTTTCGTTGAATTGTATTTGGCGAATTGTCAATCGATGAAATGTTTTCGATGAATTTCCGCAGACGCATTTATCATACAGTTGGTCCTTATTTCGCATTGAATTGGGCTTATAAGATACATTGAATAAAACCTTTTAATAAACATTTTTCAACACTTCCGAAATAAACACGACACTAACCTCGAAGCTAACTTTGATATTTGTGAAATAGACCAACGTTAAACTAGGGGCCTCGCAAGTTTAGCTTTAGTACAGTCGGCCGCAGAAGTAGCTTAACATTTTAGTACCTTGTCACATTACATTTCTTGAATTTGTCATAGATGTTGCTAGGAAACCGTCGAACAGTTACTATTACAAAGTACTATAATATTAAGCTACTTCTGCGGCCGACCGTACCATAGTTAGTCCATGGTTTAGTGTTAAACCACGTTTTGTAATAACGATTTTGTTTAGTCCACGTTTTAAAGTTGGTTTAAACCAGGACTAAAGATAGACCTCATTCTGTAATAAGGCGGATTAAGTGTATTTTTTCGTCGATATGACTACAATTTTATTTTAAATTATTATAAACAAGCATTAGATTACGCTTTATGTCATATAACAATGTTTGTTAAAAAAACGCAATTTTTAAAGTAGGCATCAAAAGTATACCTGAGTATTATGATGCGTGCTAACGAATGCGCCGCGTACGCGCTGCAACGGGCAGCGTGTAGGCCATAGGCAGTACGCGCGCAGCTCCTGCGCCACTCGCAAACGAAACGGGTTAGTCAGATGATTCAGTAGCTCTCTTACTATTAGTTGTATGTGTATATGTGTAAAGAAAAGTGATTGGATCTAATAATTTATAATATAATTTAGAATGTGTTACATACAATATGTTACATAACGGGTCAAACTGAACTAAAGCGGTTTAATAGTTAAAAACAAAGTTACATGTTTCAAATATTTAATATGTATAGCATTTCACATCACGGCGATCCACAATAAATCACTTATAGATAAAACATACAGCAACTTATATAACAATCATTTACATAAAAAAATTCAATAAAAAAAGGCCGTGGTGTCGACAATATTTACATGCTTGTGACATGAAGCATAAACAACAGAACTACCGTAACATTTTATTCCTTTCAGTTGTTATTAACAAAATAAATAAACCATAATCACGAAGGGTTTGTTTTATTTTATCACTTTAAAATCTCACCGAAAGGAATACAATGTTATAGGAAAAGGAAATAAACATATTTGTATGTTTTAAAAATTATTTTCGATACTTAAAGGGCAAAGTAAGTTACCAACAAAGGGCGGTAGCAGAATAAGGCTGAGAAAGATTAAAAATATATTTGTTCTATTAAATATTTATCATATATTTAACTTATATACATACAACTAAACTGTAGAATACAGTATAAATTGATGTCTTATATACAAAGCATTTTTTTACATTTTTACAATGTCATGAAAAGGTGTATGATAATAAAAACATTTCGCATGCACATACAACACACACACGTTTGTTGTGAGCGAATGCATGTTGAAATGCCTATACATACACCTATCAAAGAAGCGACTTTAATAGAATTTATATAACTGTACATACACATTATTTTTAATTACATATTATTACGATTATAAGATATTTGAACTTGAGATTCTACCGCGTTCCTACGTCCCTTTAAGTATCGATAACTAAAAAAAACTATTAAACTATCTATCGGGGCCCGCCTAAACGTACGCGAATGGCGAGCGGAAGCGATTTCGACGCCAGTAGCCAATAGAAGGCCCGGTGTAAACCTCTGCGGGGAAGAGATTCAATATCCTTATACATACAGTCCGGTTTTAGACGAGTCTTACTTGGTAAGTAAAAGACCCTGTAAGATAAAACAATCTTACATATAAAATTAAAAGGATTTCAAGACAAATAATCAAAAGATTGGCATTAAATAATGTCAAAGCAATTTTTGGTTTACTATTATTTTTTAACTAAATTAATATACACACGAACGACACGACGCACGGCGGGTATCCACCCTTTCGTCGTGAATATCCTACCGGTACGGAGGACGCGGTTTGCATCGTCATTCATTATGCGCACCGCGAAGGATTGCAATAGCCTGCGTTCCTGGCCCGCCTATGACGTGGATGACTTCAAAAAAAGAGTGAATAGGCTTTTATTAAGTTGTTCACCATCCTGGACCACATCTCTACTTACCACCAGGTGGGATTGTGGTCAAGCAACTTATTTTAGCTAAAAAAAAAAGTAGCGACAAGATTGCTTACCAGATAAGACTTGTCTAAAAAATGAACTATACACCATCTTTCTACTTTTGTGACTGCTTTTGGTTGCTTGTTGTCACGTTAAGAATATGCAGAAATCGCTTGATGAAAACATTAAATTATTACTACAAGTTTGTACCTTAAGGAAATCGTAGTTATAAATGTCACGAAAAGACCCTCTGTTTTGTCTCGTGTTTAATAAGATAGAATTTTCATATGTATATTTCTTTTGGAACATCGTTACTATTCACTAATTTAAAATTCGTCATTTTACCGAGAAGCAACTTTATAATATTTTGTTTTCACAGAGGCGTTCGATTCCATTCGTAAGTGGAAATCTTTTTAAATAAAATTGTAGTATAAGTAATAAAGTAAGTTTTTCTTCGACGGACACCGGGCCTTACCATAACACGGCCTTACTACAAGAACGTGACGCAACGCAATAAGAGCCTCGCCTCATTTTGGCCAATACCTCATAGATTTCTATGTTAAATTCATATAGGTACATCACATAGTCTATGTTTTATATCGTTAATCTATCTAACGCGGTCTCATTTAAATATTTCGGGCAAGGCATTTATAGTTTACGGGACATTTGCAGTTCTTGCATTCGGTCTAAAAATATTAATATTCATAAATCAAAGTTAAATTTCGATACAAAATGTTGCTCATTTGAGATCATTCGCATTTTTTTAGATTTGAGACAAGTTAACTTATATTGGTACTTACTTATACGGTAAACTATTAAAATTTGAATCAGGTACCTACTTGTTTCAATATTAACCACATAATATGTGAAAACATGTCTTAATAAAATGTCAAAATCTGATAGGGCAACACTGTAATAGAGTAAAGTGGGGCACAATATGACCTTGTTATATGACATTTGCAGTAATGTTTGTACATATATTTTGTCTTATCTTTCATGTTTTGACCCGACTTACCCTACTTCAGGTAAGCGTTGCCGTATCTGATATTTTAATGTTTATTAAAATTAGACATTATATTCACATTTATACCACGCACTGTATGTTCTCTTATTCTCTTTAGTCAGAACTATTCATTTAGAACTAGATTTAGTTGTATTCAATCAAAAATATGCTTGAAAAATAATTTCACTCTGAATACAAATCATTTATCAGGTTACAAAAAAAGCAAACGCCCCGCGTTTACTAAATATATTTATTTACTTATAACATTAATTGTCTATACTACATTGCTTTATACACACATAGATATTAAGATGCAGCTAGAGATGGATTTGTGTATGAGTGAGATGGCTGACCTGTTTTTCCCTCCAAATTAACCATTTCCAGAAGAGACAAAGATATTAAAAATCATAAGTACAGAAAAATTTAAGTCCATGTCTTAATGATCATTAAAAGGCAGCAAAAATATGAGTTTTTGGGATCAATAAATATTTTAACATAGTATTGTTAGGTGGAACAGTGTAACTTTATATACCATTTTTCTTATTATTATAGAAATCTTACTATTCACTAATACAATCTTATTCATCACCCAACAAACCTTACGTTATTTTTTTAATAAGACCGCTGGTATTACCAAGAACCTAACTTCACATATTCACTTCCAGGCACCTCAATATCTATGTTAAAACACACCGCAACCGGCAATCAGTGATACATTATTAGTCTGTGACACTGACCACGAATACGAATACTATAAAAACTATATTATGTCGAATATTACAAATTAAAATAAATGTTTGGTATAAAAAACCTATGATATACACATAAAAAATTATCTATCTGTGCACAGAATCTGAGATTTTTTACAGAACATTTAAATCCTATATACACAAACGAGTAATCCAGGCTTTGAAAATGTTGCATGTCTTTTAAAACAAATATAAAATTTATGTTGAAATCATATTAGGTAGTCAACATTTTCGACAATGAAAGTAGTTAATCTTTAAAAAAATTGCTATAATACGTATAATAGTTTATAATCATTTATTAATAGAGACAAGAGAAACCCTGTTTTCTTTTTAAACACATAACCGTACCCGTGGTCACCTCACCGTTAACTTTCATCTAGCTTTTATTTATACAAAACGAAAACGCTATAATATCTCTAAACAACAATAATTATATTACAGGTACCCATTGAAGAATAAAGTTAAATCATATTCCAATGCATAACAATTCATGTTGTAATAAAGGACACTTAAAGACGGAGGCACCTATATCCAGACTCAAATAAAAAAAGGAGGAGGTTCTCAATTCGACTGTATTCTTTTTATGTTTGTTACCTCAGAACTTTGGACTGGGCGAATCGATTTCGATGATTCTTTTTTAATCGAAAGCAGGTGCTTGTCATGTGGACCCACAAAAATTTAAATGAGATCTGACAAGTAGTTTTTGAGACTTTGAAGTCGGTTATTTTTTGTTAGTAAAATTTAGATTATTCATCACAAAGTTTTCACATAATATATTACTATTATCTTATTATCTGTGGATATAGTTCAGGACACAAATCAAGTGGAATCCTATAATTATAATTATACTATAATTAATCCTAACAGTAGGTCTTAACAATCAGTTAGGAACATATTTCTCACTCACCAATACCACTAACTAATATAAAACAAATTCACAAACAGATCCACTGTAGGATTTAGTCCTCTACATTCCCGAGCTATTTTCTTTAACCCATTAATGGCCCATTGATGTTCTCTTAAATAACCACTGACTTTTAGACTTCCACTCTCACCTTTAGTGTCCGGTACATATTCTGTCCTAAATTTCGTGACGTCACTTTTCATGTATAGGTAAATATAAAAAAAAATTAATGGAAATAAAACTTATTTCGGAACTGCTCTTTTAATTTAATAATTTCTATGTGTAAAATTTCATAATATGTGATGCTATACTCTCACAAATCTGACCAGCTGTGACAAGGACAGGGGGATGGGTTAAAGTCACGAAATTAGTGTAACGTAATTTATGCGGCCTCTTCTCTATGATGGATAATGTATAGACTTGTGGAGGGGATAGTGATTAGTGGCGGACCCAAGTGTCAAAGGTTTTCACGCCACCTGCGGGCCTCCGACATGCCTTAACAACTGTTATCTTACGATAACAATCCTGAGTTATTTATAAATATTTTAACATATGTATTTGCCTTTAATTTCATAGATGAAAACAAAAGTTACTGTAATTTTTCAACAACATCAATTGTACAAATATGGTGCTAGCCCTGTCTACAAAACTTGGAGATTTAACTTTTTTCTTCAATTGTACATTAAAAAATCAGTTCATATGTACAAAAAACGTTTATTTAATCCTTAATACTAACAATCTGTCGAATCTTATTTTAGTAAAATAGTTTCCAGCGATAAATAACTTTAGATTTGCATCGTAAAGTCCAATTTTCTATTCTGTATCAATATTTGTTGAGACCTGTTTAATCACTATTGGTTGAAAATACTACAGTAAAGTACTGTTAAGTATTTTTAAGAAGCTTTTATAAGCTTTTTCGTAATTTGTTAGCACTTAGCATGTATAGGTCAAATCTTGTAAGCTTAATTAGAACTATGTACTTCATCTTATCCAGAGATAAAAATTCATGTTACTTTAGCTCCAATATCAGTACATATTTATCATAGAGGTATTAAATTATTTATAATTACAATCATTCATTCTAAACTCCATGATAATATCATTATAATTGTCGCGCTCACGGATGGCTCCACACCAGAAATCTCCTCAGCAGTCAACAATTTTAAAGTAAAAAAAATTAAAGCTTGTTTTTAAAAATACTTTTTGAATAAAAAAAGTCAACTCAGAACCTTTCACACAACTTTGAGAAAAAACTAAAAGAATATTTTTTCAAGTCTTTACTGTTATTAGCTGGATGTTAAATTCCAATATGCTATGCTGCTATAAGTTCTAGCACATGAAACGATATTATTTTAACTAAATGAAAAAGCAAACATTTATCAATCTCCATATCCAAAGTACATTATTTTTACTGGCTTGATAAAAATGTCGTCTTCACAAAATATCACCATATTAATTCAAAAATAAAAGCAGTGCAATTATTCTTCAATGCAACAATAGTGAACAGGTCTTCAACATTCCTATCAATGTTACTCCAAACATTTGTCTAGTAGTATTAGGGGCCATTCATTAATTACGTAAGGGTCCCGAGGGGGAGGGGGGTCCTCAAAATATCTACATACCCGTGTTGTAGGGGGGAGGGTGTTAAACCTTTCTTATGTAATATTTTACAAGCCGAAATACTAATAATAAACTTTTAAAATAACAGTTACGTCAAATGAGTTTTTGTACAATTTATTCTCTTCAAAAACCAGATAAAACCTTACGTAAGAAGGGGGAGGGGGAGTCCGTGCAATCTTATGTGCCCTTACATGAGGGTAGGGGGGTCAAAAATAGCCAAAATTGTCCTTACATAATAAATGGATGGCCTCTTAAGCCTTGCTTTAAGACTAGTCTCTAATGACATAACAGAGATAAATTCATTAGTCTAATACCGCATTGCATTAATAACGATATACCACCTGTATGGGGTAGTTGATGATCAAGTGAGTTGACACTTAACACTGTCAAAACATGTCCTATTGAGAAGGATGAGTGCAGAAAACTGTTACAAAACTCCATTTTGACATTTAACTATGAACAGTTGAAAATTTTGACAGAGGCAAAAGTTTAGTGACTCAATTTTTCTACTGCCAAAGAATAAGGTAGACATTTACACCTTGAGTCTTAACTGTCAATTTTCAACAGTTCATCACAATTCCTCACTGATGTAATGACATAACTCCATACCTTTTGTACAACCGAACATTGCAATAAAGAATTGATTTTTATAAGTCACAAGCAATTTACAATTGTATCAACATCCCCAATGGCATATAACTTCTTGCAGAGTAAAATGGTATTTAAGTATACCTTAAAGTTTTCATTTATTCTCCAATAAAAAATTCCAATACTTTACATATTCGTTTTTGTTTGCTGTCATATGACATTTTTTTGCATTATTTTTTTATATGTTTGTACATATCTATCAATGACCGGTTTACAAGGACAACACAAGGAGTTTGTAATTTCCTAATATAGTATTCGCACTCACTCTTACTTATGTCTTAGGTCTAAGTGTGAGTGAGTGCCCAATATGTCAACAATTGCAGCGAGATACTGCATCTATTACAGGCATCAATTACATTGCTGTATTATGATAGAAATAACTTCCAAGTTATGATGACTATCAACACAATATTTTAGATGTAGAAACTTGTGTAGAAAATTTTTGTTTTAAAGAACAATGTTACATGCCAACAAATTCTTTTTGTTTTCCCATTATTTACACCTATGTATAATTTATTATATTCTATTTTTAGTATAATATGGCTACAGATTGTCTACTTTAGTATGAACTTACCCTCACTGTAAGTGGAAATATTTAATATAAAAATGTTTCCCGAATATTGCCACTTACACATTACAATATTAATATACTCTCATTCATTTTTAAAGTACACAATATTTACTCACAATATGTTTTTTGTATGGCAATATGTTGTGTGGCAAGAAGTGGTCAGTGTATAGACATAAAATGCTGAACAAAACACAAATATGAACAAAACATACAGCATATAGACTATTGTATCAGTGTCAAATGTCATGTCATCCTGTCAAAAGTTAATCCTCGCCACCACAGTTCAGCCGAAACCACGATCTACGACTAGGTCGAAACATCGCCATATGTGCATACCTAATAAAATTATATCATGAGTACCCATATTATACTAAAACATATACAATCTGTGATGATTTAATTTAAATTCATCAGTCATTTTGCATTATAGAAAGCAATCACCTGCGTTTAAAATTGAATTGATATATTTAACATCACAGCATGATATGAAATATTTAGCTTTTAGTTGTTGGTGTTCAAAACAATGATTATATCAATGTTTACATAGGACTTAAGAAGCAGATTAACAAAACAGTGAGATACAGTTCCAACATAATAGTTCTTTCTCTATCATTGGTTTAGCTATACTTTTCTTGTGAAAATAATAGGGAATATGCACATACTTATTTGGGGCTTATGAAGACAGATAACTTTTATAATATAACTATATATATTGACTGTGAATATGTATTTCAATTAGTTTGAAAACACCTTTAATCATAGATTAAATGATTTTATTGTATATTATGTAAAACTAACTTTCATAATTGTAATTGAAAATTAATATAATCCATAATTGAGGTCATAAAACTCTAAAAGAATATTTTTTTATCTACCAAATACCTTCTTCCCTATGATTCATTTATCATGAGTATAAAAATAATATTGTGCATATTATTTAGTATTATAATATTGTTTTTTTTATATATATCTTATAGTTTGTATACATTATTCGTTCTCATTTATTGTACTAATTTTCATGTTTTTTTTTTAGTTCAACATGTTTTAATCATATCTCTAGATGTTATCCTTCCATTATAGCAAGTATTTTGGAACTAACATTTATTTATTTATTTATTTAATAGTTTATGCACACCATACATACACATTTTTTATTTTTTTATTAAAATATTTACCTTACTTTAGTAAATGAATTTAACACTGTATGTATGGCTATTAATGTTCAGTTTTTAAATAATTTTTGGCTACAATGTAGTCAAACACTAATTCATAAAAAAAAATCCTTTCCACATAATTATGTTAAATTAAATTTTACTTGACAAAAAGCTAGCAGACTAAATATTTTGACTATTTTATCAACAACACATCCTTTTAAGTAACACGCATATTCCCCATACGTCACAATCTTTCCACGCAAGTAAACTAATGTAAGTACAAAAACTTACTGTCAACATTACAGTTTACACAAATAACAACATATTTTGCACTGTACCAGCAATACAACCCTTGCAACGTCAAAAAGGAAGTCAAATTATCGCTCACCTTGGTAACAACTTTACAACTTCACTGAACACATACTCACACTATAACTCGACTATCCCTATGAATAAATTACTCTATGTGTACATTAGTTCGCTAGACACTTCACTTGTCACTTCACTAGTCACTGGACACTTCACTCGCGGCTAGGGACCGTCCGGAGCAGGCATCGTCCACTATCATAACCGTTTTGACGTCGAACTCTTCGTTCGTAATTGGGGTTTATACTTTACCTGCAACGATAAGATCAGGTATAAATTTCATGTGTTTTATGACTTATTATGTTTTATGATTTATGGATAAGGCATATCCCACAAAGGAAATATACATAAATAAAAGCATGTCCAACATACCCACACCAACACGTATTTGGCTCCAAATTGGCGCATCATTAGGTTAAGTTGACTATATGAGTATTATTTATCTATACTAATATATAAAGAGGAAAGATTTGATTTTTTGTTTGCATTGAATAGGCTCCGAAACTACTGAACCGATTTGAAAAATTCTTTCACTGTTAGAAAGCTACACTATCCCCGGTGAACATAGGCTATATTTAAAAAAAATTAGGGATCCTTTAATAAAACTCCAATAATGTAACCCAAGGTGTAAAAAAATAGGAAAACCGAAGCAAAGTGAGGGCGGTTACTCGTTTACTAATAAGCAGGTAGTTTTATGACTAATCTTGCTCTTTCATATAAAATTTTCTGTCACTTTCTTTTGATACATATTTTGAGAAGTGTTTGCACGGATTATTGTGTGCAAAAGTATAGTAGTCGCAGTATCTCATTGCATTCTTTGAATATTGCGCGCTCACTCGCACTAAGGTCTTAGGTCTAAGTGTGAGTGAGCGCGAATGAATTAATCATTAATGTATCGTAAAGCCCAATGCATACGTAACGGATTTTTTCCCGTAATTATGGGACGGGATGTTAGTTTTGGAAACATCGTTTCATAGAAAATGTATACGATAGTGTATACATTTTGCCCGTTACGTATGCATTGGGCTTAAGTTATCCTTACCTAGTCTAACGGCACGTTATCACGCCGGGCGGGGGGCGCCGGCGACGCGCCGCCGTAGTTGAGGAAGTCCCACACGAGAATGGTGTCGTCGTGTGATGACGACACGATCTGGAACTCATCGAACTGCAGCCGGAACACGCGGCCGGTGTGCTCCTGGGGAGAAGTTACCCGGTAAAATACCAACGTTCCACACTGTTACACGGTAATTAAATCAACATTTTATCAATACTAGCTGACACAGCGAACTTCGTACCGCCCAACGACTCATTCCTCTCCCTTTGTTATACATATAAACCTTCCTCATGAATCACTCAGTCTATTCTAAAGATCTAAGTGTACAGACATGGGAAGCGACTTATATTTATACTATGTAAAGGCAAACAAGTTCTTTCTTTCTTTTTCTTTCCTTTTTCTTGGCCAGCTATGCATCAGTTTGGTGTTGTTTATGTCTAAGGGCTACGATTTTTACTTACCAACCCATAAAAAACATGAAGAACACAGAAACAATCTTCCAAAAATATATCTAAAGTAGAATCCAAGATTTGTACAAGTTTGACAACTCAAAATACGCAAACGATGCCAGAATGTATAGTTGAATGAATTGTTTATTTACTTACAGATTATTCAAACTATCGACAGTGGCAACACTACAAGACACTGAGTGTCCAACGCGAAGCAGTACAGTTGAATACCCATACTCCGAGTATTGTGGGTACTCACCACAAGCGTACGAAGGCACAGGTCCTGGTGAGGCGTGCGCACGTCCAGCGCGGCGCGCAGGTCCCACACTTTGATCTTGCCGTCGTACGCGCCGCTCACTATGCGCTTGTTGTCGAATCTGAAATCGATGATAACGTATTCAAAACCAAATACAAGGTTTGAAACTATTTTAAAAATATACATAATATAGTCTATTCCAGTACGGCCCAAATGGTACAAAATTAAAGTCAAATTTCTGTAATAACACAAATATAACAGACATAATTATTATCTTAAATTAGTTACTGATTTACAAGTCTTGATAGACAAAACCTAACTTATCGTGGGCTTTTCTAATTTTAAATAAAATAACACTACACTGGCTTATGTAATCTAAGGTACGCCTGGGGAAAAAATGGCAGAGCCTCAGATTTGTACTCTGAAATATTAATGTGTTGAAATATATAGCTACACTCACCGTATACACCTGACGAGCTCCTCATGTCCCTCCAGCACCCGGATGCACTGTCCGCACTCGATGTCCCACAGCCGTATGGTGTTGTCCGACGAGCCGGACACCACCAGCCGGTCGCGGTACTGCAGGCACGCTATACCGCGCCGATGACCGTTCAGCGTGCGCACGAACTCGCAGGACGATGTGTTCCATACCTGGAACGTTGGACAATGTTCGTTTAGTAACTCACCGCTTTGTAAGAGGTTACTCTTACGCAAATGGCGGTTATTATCAGTTTGACTTCGTATTTATGTGTGTGTGTTCTTCCACATCCACTCACAGAAGGCTTTGTTGAAGCAATAGTGTAATTTGACGTTCAAAATTGTTAGTAGATAAAAACACTTGACTATCTGTAAGAGAGTAAGGTGGGGAACAAAATGACAACGTGTCATATGGCATTTTCAGTTGTTTTCGTATTTGTCACATTTTACCTAGACTTTCCCTATTACAGACGCTGCGAATGCAAGCTAAGATCAAGAGCTCAATTATCCCCTTACCTTGATACTCCGATCACCGCTGGCGCTGACGATGTACTTCTCATCAAAGTCCACCACATTGACGGCGGCGCGGTGTCCCACCAACACTCTCCGGAGCATTATCTCGGTCGTCGACGTCATATCCCACACGGCTATCGACCGGTCCTGTGGAAACAAACCGGATTATACACGGTGCTTGGCTTACACAACATAATTATGTAAAACACATTTATAATCAATTTTAAACAGCTGGACATGTTACTTGGGTCTTCTATACAGCAATCCTAGTACATGTAACCTGGTCCTTCGAGCCGGATACTTAAAAATACTTAACACTACGATTTTAAACCTTTATCTTCTTGGCGTCTACGATCCATTTGTCAAAATATAGGTACATAACATCCAAACCATCCAACACAATCCATCCATACCTTACTACAAGTGACCATCATGCCATTACAGAAGCGCAGATGCAGCACCGCTTCACAGTGGTGTATGAGCGTGTTGAGCATGGCGCCGGTGTTTACGTCCCACACTCGAACCGTACTGTCGGATGAACCGGAGATGATCGCCCGCTCGTCGTATTGCAGGCAGAGGACCGAGCCCGTGTGGCCTTGCAGCTCCTGGAAGGAAATAATACATAATAAGAAATAGCATAATAAGGTGTAGCGGCTTTGTCAGCGATTTTCGGGATAGTAAGTACCATTTGTCCTAATCTAGATTATGATCTACCTGTACGCTAAACCAACTGGCTTTCCTGGATTTAGTATTACCAGTTCATATACTTTTGTTGATACAAGTTCTTATTTGTTACACGTTAACAGGGAATTTGAGGAGAAAGTACAGCCCCCACACCTCTCTTGGGTCATAAAATTGTGATTTCCCACCTTGGACCAAACAATTCTGATTGTGATTCTAATTTCTGCGGGAACATCCCCTAGCATTCTATTTCTAGGGATGAAAAATAGCCTATCACTTATTGCAAACTATCTGTATGCAATACTTCATATAAACCTGTTCAGGTGTTATTACGTGATTTGAGTACTAAACCACCAAACATACAAACGAACAGAAAGAACTTACCTTAACACACTGTAACGTCTTCCGATCCCAAATCTTGATGGTGTTATCTCTAAGCCCAGATACTATTTTATTGTCGTCATACTGCAAACAATACACGCCCTTCGAGTTCTCCGACCTGCAGTTTATCCTCTGAAAGATAACATTTATAACATTGCATTATCTTTAATTTAATTACTTAAGTGTAAGTGATAGTATGATAATACTAATAGATATAACATGATAAGGTATAAATAAAGCACTAATGCAGCTTAGATGCAACGCTTATGCTTATCACACTAATTTCTGATGAGGTTTTCATACCTATTTTACATTTTTAATACAATGACACAAATTCAAATAGAAGATCAAATAATCTTGTAGTTGTGTACCCTTAAATTTAATTCGCATGAATTCTAAATAAACTAAAATTGATATTGATGAACAAATTTACTTAAACTAAACTTTTTCCTCCTATTTTACCCCTTCAGGGAACAAATTTTCATCAATACTTTCTTAGCTACTCAATGAACTTCTGTACAAAATTTTTTGGTTGTAATTTTACTGGTTCATGTTGTCTTATCTGTCAGTCAAACTGAGCGTGATCACAACACCCTGTGTTTATCATGGCCTGATCAACATTCAATCATCACAAATCACTCACCTGTAAGTTATGCCTGCCCATTCGCCAATTGTCCTCTATCGACTGAATGTCTTGGATAATTTTAGGATACAATTGTCTGTAGAATGTATGCGATGGATGCTGGCATCCCGGCTTCGGCTTGAACAGGTACAGAATCCTGAAATCAATGTAAACACTTGTTGTATTATACGTTGGCTCTCCTATGCCGATTAACGGTTTAGCTGCCAAAGTTGAAGTTTTGATAGGAAAAAGGCAATGACGGGGGTGTTTTAAATTTAAAATTTATAGTAACCACAATTTCTTTATTGTCCTTTTCATCATTAAAATTTTGATAAGGTTTTCCATGTCTATCGATTTCCGATTGTCAATGGGTGTCCATGAAATTAAACAAGGGGGATAAGTAGGGTCAAAGGGGGAATAAGGGGTAAAGGAGGGGTAAGGGGGTAAATGAGGCGGTAAGGGGTAACGACGGGGTTAAGGGGGGTAAATGAGGGGGGCAAGGTGATTAAGGGAGTAAAGGCTCCCAACGTATAAAACAAACAAACATACCATCCCCGACGCTCGGCCAACCCCCGCCACAGCGAGTCAGTGCGAACCTTCCGCTCCACCAACTTCTTCCACAGCATACCCTCGGAGATGACGCGCTGCCACTCCCGGCAGACCAGCTCGGCGGCGCACAGGGAGCTGGCGTCCAGGTACGAGAGGATGTTCTCCGCTACGTGGTCCAATCCTTTCTCTGCGGGAGAAATAGTAGATCGAATTCTCAGTATACAAGCCAACTTGCTCTTATGTGTAAGTCGGCTCTCACATTACTTTATTTAGTGTGATATTGATCTAAGACGATTTATTTTTCTTTGATTCGAAATTAAATCATAGTTTGAGAAAGGATGCTGTTTAGCATTATGGCTGCCTACTGTTATATTTGTCAAGGGTCAAAATAGAAAATCTAAAAAGTTAATACACATAAAACTGAGCGTTCTAGTACGCTTAAAAGGAAATTAATGTAAAAATTATTTAAAATCATCCCAGTGTCTAGTAGTCATACGATCCGCACTTGGCCAACATGGCAGACTATGATCACGATCCGTTTCAATGTGAGAAAATACCCAAACCTAGCAGAGTGACAGTTGAAGACTGATGATAATGGGGGAGATAGAGCAAGAGAGAGAACGAATGGGTTAAAGCGAAAGAGAATGCGCTGGAGAGAAGGAGATCAAACACTCACTGGGCAGCATGCTGATGAAATCCCGTTGCAGCATCGGCTTGAGGTACGCGTTGATGTGTCCATGCTGGTAATGGCACATGCGCGCCAATAGCTGCTCCACGAACTCCACCTGCAAACCATTGCAATACATATTAACGGACCTC
This sequence comes from Thymelicus sylvestris, assembly GCA_911387775.1. Lineage (NCBI taxonomy): Eukaryota > Metazoa > Arthropoda > Insecta > Lepidoptera > Hesperiidae > Thymelicus > Thymelicus sylvestris. The sequence goes on along the minus strand of OU426887.1, from coordinate 13,792,788 downwards.
ATAATAGTATCTAAGCCACTAGCCAGTCATATTACCTATATTAAGCGTCAACGGTAAAGTGCACTACTAATGGCCATGTCTATAAGCTCACGCGACATCATTGTCATGGAGGAATCGCCTACTATGTGACATTACTTAAAACAAATCACTATTGTCAGCATCGGTCTTCTAGAGTTTTGTCGAAGCAACTTAGGCCCAGGCAACGCGGTAACCAATCTACCATAGTAGACCAACACAACCCAACCAAAAGTAATGTTTGCTAGCAGGTGGCAACCCGCAACAAAATACCCTCTTCTGTAGAAAAGAACAAAATAGGTGTTCTCACCTGGTCCGTCTCATTCCATTTGGAGAAGAAGTTGAGGCACGTGTTTCGCTCAGCGACGTACGCAGGACTGGGCGCGGGCCGGACACTCGCGTCCAGGGATGTTAACGATGTCACCTGGGGTTTTACAGATACATTAGAACCACGCACGTTAGCCGTCGATCCCAGTTGCTATCGTAAGATAACAGTTAGGCCCTCAGGCGGCATGAAAACTTTCGACACTTGGACTGGCCACTAACCACTCTAGCTATCCGCAATGGAACAGCGTGGTGGAGTATGCTCTAGGCCTCAAGAGGAGAGACCTGTGCTCAGTAGTGCCATTAATAAGTAAATATAATAAAATAAGTAATTAAAGTAGAGTCATGGGTTGAAGCCAACATTTTAGAAACTGGTATGGTAACACTTTTTATAGCCTAAAGGGCTGACGAAAAAGCAGACGGGCTACCCGATGGTAAGTGGTAACCGTCGTCTATGGACATGCGCAACACCAGAGGAATAGTCAATGCTTCGCCTTGGAGGAGAACTCTTTTTACGCCTTTCTTGAAGAACCCCATGTTATAGCAACCCGAGAAAACCCCAGGATGAAGAATTACTCCAATCTATTACCTGGAACTGTTATTAAGTTTGTGTTCCTACTGTAGGTAATTATTTATTCGCGTCAACTAATGAATATACCAAGTTATAGTGTTCCTAAAATATCTTCCATTTGCAGACATCGATTCAGCGAATTCGAAACAGTGATCTTTGCTTGATATTTCCATACACGACCGACATCAAAATCACGATTCCGCGAACCGAGTATCCGAGTTCTATGACACGAGACTGATTAGTCACGATACTTGCAGAATAAACAAACGCAATGAATTAAAGCAAATATATTTTGCATACAGACGCTATCGGCTATACGCGGCTAGCTGTATTCCAAGTGGGTCGAATTAACTGTACTCCACAACTGCAAATGCAATGGTCAATAACCCATATGACGTGTGCCTGTCGTGCTAATCAGTCATATCGAGAACATTATAACTCATAAGCATAATTGAATAGTAATTCAAGTGGTGTACAGTTGTATTGCGAATGAATTATCAATATGCTATGCTTTATATTTAATAAGCAAAGACAAAACAATTGAGACCCTTTAACTCCTATTTGTCATCCGATTTTCTGCTATATGCTACACCTGGATAACTACCACCCTTGAGCATGAGTCAGCCGCCAAACGACTCGTCGTGTTCCGGCTGGGGGTTTGAGAGCCAGTTCTTTCTTTCTTTTTCTTCTCTCTTTCTTGGCCGGCAACGCATAAAATGAAAATGAAATGAAATACATGTATTCGAGGATACCAAATGCAGCACATAACAAAAAAATGCGTTAAAGGAAAGAACAAGAGATAACAAAAAATGAAAATATAAAGTAACTAACATAAATAAGTATCTTGTCATATATTTATGGGCGCTTGTACTGCGGCGTGGCCCCCGAACAGGCCCAGACTCAGCATAAGCCGTGCTACACAACAAAAGCCGTGTAAGCACAGCGCTGATATTTCAGCCTGGTCCTTTTTCTTTTTCCCATCAGTGATGTCTTTGGTGTTACTGATGTCCATGGGCGACGATAGCCACTTACCATCAGGTGGATCATCAGCTCGTTTAGCGCCTATTTCCATAACGAACAAACGAGCCTCTTGATAGTAAGTGGGTCAGTGTGCTCACTATCGCCCATGGTTAGCAACACCTAGGGCATCACCAATGCGTTGCCGGCCAATAAAAAGAAAGAACTGGCTCTCAAGCCCTCAGCCGGTTTGAGTCGTTTGGCGGTTGACTCGAGCCGACACCGGCTCTAACATCAGTGGACGCATACCTATTTTATAAAAAACTGGACGCTGTCTCATTTCTTTATTTATTTACACTTTTTTATACTCTTACGCTTATAATTTTTACATTTCAAATTAGGATAAAAAGTAACTGTAAAATTGTACCAAATAGGACGTTTATTGTCTTAAGCATACGTAACAGGTTTTTCACGTACGGGACGAGACGTGAAGTTTTGGAAACATCGTTTCATAGAAAATGTATACGATAATGCATACGCAGCGAAATCTCGTACGGGACGTGGCACGTACGGGACGGGAAAAACATAGTCGGCGACGATGTTTTTCCGTACGGGATGGCTTTAATTCCTACAATGCTTTCGTTGCCGATACCGCATGCCGTGTCGCTGGCGTGTCAGATACATAATGTACAAACAAATGCACTATATCGGGAGAAGTGAATCTAAACTAAAACATCCAATCTTTTCGCTAAATATCAAACTGTCCAAGCGTGCCCAAATATTAATATTAACTTCATAGTGTAAAAACTTCCAGTCGAACCATTATACGTAACGTAGCTTCGTTAATACAACCCCTATACAAAAAATTCAAAGAACCAAATTATAACTACCAAAAGCTACCAGGTAATAAATAAGGAAGAGTATTAAGTATGAATAACCGTGTTTAGGTTAGATCATTTCACGCTCTGTGTACCACGAAGCGGTACTAACCGGTCGGCTCTGTGGTCAGACAATACGAGGAATATAATATTTCAATTGCAGATTCAACACCCGATATGTTTCGATCTATCAGCTTTTTGAATTCCACTACTACTCGTAGCTTCCTCTATTTGGCGCCATTAGTTCCTCGTTCCTTTGAATACAGCTGTTCCATGCTGTCTTCTTAACATCATTTTCTATTTGGGGGGTAAGCTATCCTTTTACTGAGGCGTGGCTGCTCAAACACTTTCGACCTCATCTGTCTATCTGCCCTCCGAACGATGCCACGATGCGGCTAGCCCAGGGGTCGGCAACCTTTTGAGTCGGAAGAGCCAAAAATTACAATTTACAAAATTTCAGTTTTTAAAGAGCCACAAATTTTTTTCTTGCCAACCATAAATAGTACTTGAAAAAAAAAATTTTTTTTTTTTCATATTAAATAACTTATTATTTAAGTAAAAACTTAAAATAGTTAAATATTTATTTACATTCTACGTCTCACAATATTAACGTGTACTTCAATAACAAACAATTGAGCAAACAAATTCAATGGAAGCGTTGGCTTTGCATGGTGTTAGAAAGTTTGGATAAAGGCTCTTAACTTGTTGTTTTAAGTTTTAAACACGACTCTAAATTTTCATTTGTTGCATTGGTTAGTTAGTTACACAGAAACATTTGACGATGGTGTCATTCAAGAACTTCGACGGACTAACGAAAGTGACGACGCGTGTCACGGGGGAGGGGTGCGGTGAAAAGCAAGTACAAGTGGCTGAAAGATAGAAATATGCCTAATACTCTAATACTCGTTAATCGATTCAGAACGATTTTTAAATGTTTTTTTTTATAAAATAAATATTATTTGCGTATGGAACTAAAGAGCCGCAGCTTCACATCCAAAGAGCCGCATATGGCTCGCGAGCCTGGAAAGGATTTTGGTAAATTTTCCCCTAAGCCCTAAGAGGATAAAATAGAGGTGGAAATTTTGTATGAAGTTGGTGATAAAACTAGGTCTTTTGTGTTGAAATTCTGGACTTAAATTTTAAACAAAAATAAAGAATTATATTAATGCAACTAGAATGTTTAAATAATGCTACACAATCAGCCCCACACTATACTCCAGCCATAGAAGGAAGATAATTGAGGTAAACAAACCGATATTAGGGTCATGAAAATTCTAGCACTGTAAAATCTTACATCTCTATGACTAACTCTAATTTTAAATAGTACCGATTATTTTTATAGCAGATTACACTTGAACCACTATCACAACTTAAATATTATTGTTTATACAAATATGTATATGTCAGTGAGGACCTCTTTAGTTTTACAAGGATCGGATCGGCCGATGCAAATGCTGTCATACAAGAAGTCATGAAGAAAAACTAAATATTTAGAATAAGGAATGTGTAAATCTATTTAGAATAATACATGTGGGACATTCTATGGGAGTCGATTACTGATCATGGAGTAGTACAGATTGTTATTGATGTGAATGTTAGGAGAACTGGAAATATACATATCATGGAGCAAAGTAAAAGGAATACCTATTATTGAATAACCAATACCATAGAATACCCTTTTGTTACATATACATAAAATCTAGACATGTGGTAGTGTGTCAAGCCAAGTCCAAGCTAACAGAACTGGCGAGCAGCACCGTATGTAATATTACACAAACCAATTGGAAATATAAATTTGAAATGAGAGCCAAGTTCAAGAAAAAAACGAATTGAGATCTAAATGGGTGCCAAGTTCTGTGTAGAAAAGCCTAAAATTTTAGTCACAAGAACATGTAATTCAAGCTTTTTGTGCAAGACCATTTGAGGTCTAGCTCAGCAGTAAGTTTAGAACATAAAAAACCAGCCAAGTGCGAGTCGGACTCACGCACAAAGGGTTCCATACCATTATTTAAACAACATTTGACACTATATTATTGAAGTGAATATACAACTAAATAATTCTGTGAATATTTCAAGCATCTACATGTTGCCAAAAAACATGTGCAAAAATGGCAAAAAAATCATGTTTATTGCATTAGAGCCCCACTTAAATATTTATTTTATTCTGTTTTTAGTATTTGTTGTTATAGCTTAAACAGAAATATTATATCATCTGTGAAAATTTCAACTGTCTAACTATCACGGTTCATGAGATGCAGCCTGGTGACAGACAGACAGTTAACCAGTGGTTAGTAATAGGGTCCCATTTTTACCCTTTGGATACAGAACCCTAACAACGGTTATGACTAACCTTTATCATTCAAAGAGTCTTTTAGATATTTACAATAGCTATGAATAAATATGTCAGGAAATACATGCTATAGTTTGACATATTGCTGAAGATGTTTGAGAAATCCATGAGGATCCTTTAGTAAAAAGTGTCCCAATTACAGCAATTGTTCTCAGAATTAGGGACCCAAACACTTCTCTAGAAAAAGTGGAAAATGTGTTATGTACTCATGTTTTACGTCTATGTATTTTGTGAATATCGAAATAAAGTGAAGGTAGAATTTACATCAGATTTAATGTTTTTTTTTTTTATTCATAAGTTATTTTGTATACCAGCAGGAATTTAGTCAAATACATCACAAAAAATGCAATGCATTGTTATGAAAAGAACTTGTAACGATTACGCTTTCGAGGAAAAAGTAACAGGGAATTGGTTTCGAAGTGAAAATTGGGTTAAAAAAGTTCAGATAGAAATGACTGCATTGCAGGCTTTTAAAATTAATTTAATGGGGATAGCATATTGAGATAAAGTAAATGTAAAAGTTAATAACCTGAGATAGCTTTACGAAGAGAAAAATAGTTTGCATACTTATGACTTTACAAAGCCAAGGTGTTGGAAACCAAAAATGGCGGAGCCAACCATGACATTAGTTCAGTGCTCCACTTTGATGTTTTGAACTGTACCTGAGGTGCTGATGCATCTTCTGCTATCCATTCAGTCTCCATTTTTACTATATCACTAAACACATTAATATTTGTCCACACTAAACGCCACTAATAACTAATTTACGACCACTAAATAATCATCTTTAGCATGACGTCAAGCACTTATGTTTTCTTTAGAAAAGTAAGAAAAGAAAAATTTTGTTAGGCATGGGAAACGTGTTCTTCAGCCAACTCCAATCATACCACAGACAAGTGAGACAAGTCAGCTTAGATTAGACCACAGACTAAGTAAAGGTTATATCGGATCGGATCGGATCGGAATATTCGTAATTCGGACCACACCACAGCACAGCACAATCCACAACTCACAAGTTAAAAATTGATAGTATGGATGGTGATGGTGACTCAACCAAAACTTGTCTTGCGAGATGCAGTTTTGCAGCTGGCGAAGTCACGAAGATGAAACAGACCTCAATAGGGATGTAATACTAATTTTAGGATTCAATTTCATTTTATAGATAGAACCTTAAGATTCACGAAAAAAATCTTATAAAATTAATAATCTTCAATTTAAAAACAAAAATTGATAAATAAAAATCATTTTCAAATTTCCCGTCAAAAACGTCACGTGACGTCACTAGCCGATATTCAATACTACTGTCGACTGAAGTTAGTTGCACTTTCATATAAAATAGGAACAATGACGTCATAAGCTCCAAACGGCGTTTGAGGTCACGTGACAGTGGGTACTATTTTTAACATTTTAAAATAATTATATTTAATTTATATTGATTGATTTCGACAAAAGAATAATATTTTAGGTGTTTAAATGTGTTCCTTGATACTTTAAACATAAATTTATTTTAATTTACTGATAGTGTCAACATCCCTATTGATCTGTTGCCTGTGGAATAAGCTCACAAACTGGGTAGAGCTGATAAGAGAGACGTCGTATGAGTCTCGGAGCTGCTTATGTGCGTGCATGAGTCAGGGTCAGATACATCCAATCTGTGGTTAGAGCTGAGGCACATATTATACACATAAGGTAACTGAAAAATAAAGAAGAGAGAAAGAGAGAGAGAAAGATAGAAAGAACTGCCTGCTAATCCCAAGCCCCTATAGTCGAACGAATCCATAATTCGATGGACCATTTTGACAACTCAAATGCAAAAATGTTGCCAGCACATAGGCATTTCTGTTCATAACATTAGAAAAGTTTAATCTTGTTCCTGATTTTTTTCCAGCGGGCAGCGACACGGACCGGACGCGAAAAAGTATGATATCATTTCCAGAAAAAAATGGTAATCTGGCAACTCAACTAAGATGTCATGTGGCACGACTTGAGTGACTTGAGAAAAAAAAAAATTGACAAACTTGCCTGACAATCCTGACAAATGACAATTGACATTTGACATTTGACAACACAACCTAAACCTAAATTCTATGGACTTAATGCAAAATACAAATTCCGCTTACTTTTCTTGCTGAAAGACAATTTCCATTGCGTTTTGTGTTGTGTACAATTTGGTAATCAAGTAGTTTCGTTTTGTAGTTGCTAAGTGAATAAATGCGTTGTGTCTAATTTAAAATCCTGATATAGATTGTTAAGACTGATGTTTACAAATCGCAAACAATAATGTAATGTAAACGTTTTTGTGCTTGCATTTCGTTTCATCCAAGGTATTATATTGTATTTGTTGAAGTAATTACCATGTTTTGCATAAGTTTTTGCTATATTATCATCGTTTAATACGCAGTAGGAAAATTTATGGTGATTTTCTTCCTACGGTACAGACATCTGGTTCATACTATTGTTATTGAAAATATCCAAATTACAATAAAAAATAAATTACATTCAGTATTGGTGGGTTGTAAATTTTTTAACTGTGCTGCTGGTGGATTATTGCATTTCGTGTATTAAAGTGTATTTTTGTCTCTGGACTGTGTAACTAGTTAATACAATATTATCTAAAACTCAGTGTGGGGTACTTTTGGTAAGTGTTATAAGTCATATAATAATGAACCATCTTTTTCAGGTCATGGTCCACTTGAGTGCTAAAATGAAAATCCATTCAATATCTTTTGTTTGAAAAAATAACAAACATCTAAGTATATAAAAATTCACATTTATAATATTAGTAGGAAGGATCGAATTACTATATTTTCATATCGTGCAAAATTATCTTTCAGTATAAACCATGCTCCCTGAAGATGGAGTGGAGAACAGACATGGACCTCCAGGAGTCAATTCGAGGTCACTCAGTGCAGTTCACTCTGCAGCCGATCTTGAGGTATGTGTTGTGTGTGAAGTATATGTGTCAGTTTATCTTAGCACGCATACAGCTCACACACAAAAAATGTATGGATGATACTCTTTAAAGTCACATAACAATTTTATATGTGTACCAATAAAACAAGTACTAGATGTTAACCCGAGATCACCATAATACATCAGTGAAAATTGCCCAAACAAACACACAAGCAAACAGACAAAAAATCTTAAAATCATTTTATATTCAAATTCAAAATCATTTATTCATGTAGGTATCATTGATACACTTGTGCACGTCATTTTTTTAATGGACCAGCTTTTCGGAAAGGTGCTTTGTCATGGAGGAGAAGAAAAGCCGAAAGAAACTCCTCAGCACAAAAATACATTGGTATATTTCTTACAAAAAAGTATCACTAGCCTGTACGGAACTGGTCGCAGATCTGGTCATTTCCATGCGTCTTTGTCATTTATGTACTCATCTACAGTATAGTAGCCTTTGCCTAAAAGTTGAGATTTTACATGTTTCTTAAATAATTCCACTGGCAAATCACATATTAACTTTGGGATTTTATTATAGAACTGTACACCACGGCCCATAAAAGATTGCTTCACTATTGCGCTTAAGCTCTATTGAGTAAATAAATAGCATTATTTATAATCTACTCGTGTAATTAGATGACCCTGATGGCATAATGGTTACCAGACTAGACCACCGAAAGTCCTAGTTCTGATTTCCAGTGAGGCAGAAAGAATGCTGAGTTTGAATTTCTGTTCTCGGTCTAGGTGATCTTGTCTTTGTGTGTTGTATGGCACCCACGGCAGAGAATCCTAGTGTGGGGCTATGAGTGTGAAGTATTTTATCTTTTTATAGGTTCTCCGCGAGATCGAGAACATATATTTCTCCCCCCCGTCGGAGATTGACGCGGCGCGCTACGCGTTGGAGCACGCTCCCGTGCCGGCGCAGTGCGACGCCATCGAGCGCATGTTCACCAAACTCAAGCGGCAACAACAGGTGATATATAGCCTATGGATGTATTGATTTAGAAAATAGGTCACCAGACTCAGACAGATGTCACCGGAGGGCGTCGATGTACACAAAACCAAATTCAAAACCCTTATATTCCTTAATGTTTAATGTCTACTATTACATTATCGTTTACGTTATAAGCAAAGTTAAATCATACCTTATTTATACAGGTAGCTTTTAACATTGCACTATGTGTTAAGAACCTCGATTTTGTTTCACTTTGTTTTTATTCGAAAATATTATAGTCAATATCATTATAAATGTCAGAGTAAAACTCCCAGTGCGATACAGCTTTTAGTTTTTTTTTAACACCGCTTCAAAGTTTGCCTATATCCGGGTCTAAAAATTTACAAAATAATTTTTTGCAGGAAAACCAAATTGGGTACTATAAAATTGATTATGCCATTTAATTGTGCAGATATAACTATACTACCCTTAAAATATTTATCCATTTACTGTGGTCAAATAAAGCGGAAAATGTATTTTTATCATTTTCGGTCTTATTTTTTTTTCTCAGATATAATGCCGTATTAGATGACGATTTTACATGTATCGATAGCTTACATAATTGACTATTAGCTGTATTAAAATCATGTTCTAATTCCGTGTTATTCAAAAGATAAATGACATTTAAATTTTTAATTCAGGGTTGGCACTTTTAAATCCGGGTAATAATAATATTTGGTATCTGGATTTTAAAAAATATAATAAAATATATTGTTTTATCTTTCAAATCTTAATTGATTTTTAAGAGTCATCAGTCGTTTTGTCATGATTCTAACGAGGCATCCAAAAGACAATGTGATATAGAAAAATATCATCTAACCCTTTACAACCGGGCAAAAAGATTCAATATTACGTAATTTATGTTATAGAATATATTTATAGGGGTGTAGTGTAAGGTACCCCAAAAAAACACTGAAAAAATTCGATAACACCAGAATTAACATTATTTATTTTTAAAAAGATAGGATATTCATCAGTTTCCATAATAATATCAAAAAATCTACTACCATTTTCCAGTGTAGTTAGAAATAATCAACATTCACTTTTTGTGTCACCATCCGTTGGAAATATTTTTAACATTCGAATACAATTTCCCGCAAATGAATAACCTACCTATTTTATGAGGAAGTAAAAGGAACATAGTTAGCATATTATTATTTATTAATTTAAAATTATTGTTATCACTATTTTAATGATTTATATTTATGTCATCCCGAACTAAGATGCCTAATTTGTCGTTTGCCATCACAGTGATATTAGAGATGTACAAACAATCGATTCACGAAAGAAACCAATTTTTGCAACAAATCGATTCAAAATTGTAAGACCTTCTACTCGATTCGATAATTAAATTGTAAACTAAAAATAAAAAAATATACATGTCGAATTGAGAACCTCCTCCTTTTTTAGGGTTCCGTAGCCAAATGGCAAAAAACGGAACCCTTATAGATTCGTCATGTCTGTCTGTCTGTCTGTCCGTCCGTATGTCACAGCCACTTTTTTCCGAAACTATAGGAACTATACTGTTGAAACTTGGTAAGTAGATGTATTCTGTGAACCGCATTAAGATTTTCACACAAAAATAGAAAAAAAACAATAAATTTTGGGGGTTCCCCATACTTAGAACTGAAACTCAAAAATTTTTTTTTCATCAAACCCATACGTTATCTATGAATAGGTCTTCAAAAATGATATTGAGGTTTCTTATATCATTTTTTTCTAAACTGAATAGTTTGCGCGAGAGACACTTCCAAAGTGGAAAAATGTGTGTCCGCCCCCCCCCCCCCCCCCCCCGTAACTTCTAAAATAAGAGAATGATAAAACTAAAAAAAATATATGATGTATATTACCATGCAAACTTCCAACGAAAATTGGTTTGAACGAGATCTAGTAAGTAGTTTTTTTTAATACGTCATAAATCGTAAACCGCAATTTACCTCGATCAAAGTTACAACGAACTTAAAGAACTTTTATATTATGTTACTTGCTGCTACGGAACCCTTCATGGGCGAGTCCGACTCGCACTTGGCCGCTTTTTTTTCGTCGGTTAAAAACCGTAATATTTAGGTACCTACCTACTACCTCGATTGAGCTCTCTCGTACCGCGTATTCTCAATATGTATTTACGACTTCAATAAAATATTATTTTATTGTTTCTTCCCAACAACTGATGCTGCTAGGTATGCATGGAAATAGCCGAGCCGGCAAACGAGCTAATGACCCACCTGATGGTAAGTGGCTGTCGTCGCCCATGAACATCAGCAACACCAAAAGCATTACTGGTACATTGCTGGCCAAGAAATAGAGAAGAAAAAGAAAAAAAGATAGACCATGATACAATGAAAGGCATCCGCTTAGTTTCATAATAATATTTTGACATAATAATATTATGAGCGTCAGGGAAAAAAACTACGGTGCATAAAATAAATTCTTGTTTATTTCGTAAGACACGTCATTCATGTATACATAATTATTATTTTGTTGAAAAAAAAAATGTTTACAGCAACCTTAAATACATAATTACATATAATATATTATCTGCAGTTACTGTCCATGGATGGCAAAGTGCCCATACATAAGGGAAAATGTACTTTGTTAGCATCCAATTCGTCGTAGTATTCTTGGGTACCTAATTTTAAATTCAAATGCAAGTACATCATTTTTAACAATGTAATTAAATTAATCAATTTTCATTTTAAAATTTAGATTATAGTAATGTATCGATTATGTTGGTTTTATAAACGGTTTCAAGCCGTCACATCACTTTACGTCAGTTTAGATTTAGGCCTCTTCATAAAACATTATGTCATATATTTTTATTAAATTTTGCATAAATTATGATGTGATGGGATTTGTACTACATTATAACGTTAAATATGATTTCTGATCAACGCCAAGAAAATGAGTAGGGATTTTTAACAAATTTTGGCGTAAGTATCCAACTATTCATGTCAAGTAAATGATTATTCCATTTTGCTCTAAGACGCCCATACAAGGTTAGCTCATATTAATAAATGGCAGCTATCATTATGGGCATCTTAGATAATTTTTAAGTATAGTTTATTATTACTGAACTTTAGCCCTCGGTGGATAGAATTAAATTTTCGCTCTCTTCAACTTCCGAAACTTGGTGTGGAAACTCGGTGGATTTTAACAGGCGCACTACTTCTACTACTACTTCATTACACGTCTTTGATTAGCGCTGTGCGATCTGAATTACACTTTATTGCGTTGGAGCAAGAGTCGCTTTTTATTTAAATGATTTTTCGGAATTTTTCTTAGACTGTACTTATTTATAAGTACTATTGTTTCTTCTGTGCTAAAACTAAGACATATAATTTGTGTGAACTTAATTTCGACGTTCAAAGACAGCGAGTACGAAAATTGGACGATTGATCATATTTACCAAATGGGTTGATCTTGCTGCCACTGTTAATAAATAAAAAACTTGATAGCGTTTTAACTTGATTTTCGGACTCCCTAAACATTTTATCAAGTATATTATATTTCTACAAATTATGTAAAACGTCATTAAAATAAAAGGCTAAGGAACATTAAAAAAACGTATACCGGATGTAATAAATATTATCTTGATGTGACAACCCTAAGCGCAAAAAATCCGGATATAATTTTAATTATTTATTACTTTTGAATAACACGGAATTAGAACATGATTTTAATACAGATAATAGTCAATTATGTAAGCTATCGATACATGTAAAATCGTCATCTAATACGGCATTATATCTGAGAAAAAAAAATAAGACCGAAAATGATAAAAATACATTTTCCGCTTTATTTGACCACAGTAAATGGATAAATATTTTAAGGGTAGTATAGTTATATCTGCGCAATTAAATGGCATAATCAATTTTATAGTATCCAATTTGGTTTTTCTGCAAAAAAATATTTTGTAAATTTTTAGGCCCGAAAAAGGCAAACTTTGAAACGGTTTTGGAAAAAAACTAAAAGCTGTATCGCACTGGGAGTTTTACTCTGACGTTTGTAATGATATGGAATATAGTATTTTCGAATAAAAACAAAATGAAACAAAATCGAGGTTTATAACACACTGTGCATTGATAAAAATACAAACTTTCTTTTTCTTCTCTTTCTTGGCCGGCAACGCATCGGTGATGCCTTTGGTGTTGCTAATGTCCATGGGCGACGATAGCTACTTACCATCAGGTGGATCGTCAGCTCGTATGCCGGCTATTTCCATAAAAAAAACATTAGGTACCTATATAATATTAATAATTTACAGAAGATTTTAGAATCATGCCCTGCACACCTAATACTTTTGCTCGCTGTACCTTCAGTATTGAAGCACTTATAGTGTGTTTGCTTGAGTCGATCCTAAGTGATCGACCGAGAGAGAGCTAGAGAAAGAGCAACGGGGCGCGGTCGGTAGTTGGATGTTGTGGTAAATATTTCTTGAGCGTTTCCATGCTTTATATTACACATAAAGCCGACGGTCCCGGTTGTTCGGATGGCATGAAAAACTTCCGACCTTTGGGTTGGCCACTAATCCCTCCAACAATCCTCACTGGAGCAGCGTGGTGGAGTATGCTCTAGGACTCCTCAAGAAAAGAGACAGAGCTCAGCATTGGGCAGTTAATGGGTTGAAGCCGAACGCAGATACAGCCAACTTTTAAACCATACCCGCATTTGTGGAGATTAAATAATGTCAAAGTAACCTTTGAATGAACCACCAAACACATTCAAATAAAAAATATTTTTCTTTAAATAAATTACCAAAATAATTACCAAGTTTTCGAGCATTCCCGTTTTTCTCCCGATGAAGCAGATGTTGAAGAAATAAATCTTGTTGTTTTTGCAATCTATAATTCTTACTTTACTATCTTTCGTTTTTCCTATCTAAAATATGAAGCAATACAATTCTTCATTCCTGTTTTTTGTTTTAGGTAGTATCAGGAAAGGCGCTTCATCTCATATCTCAGCAGCGCGATAATTGTGATCGTGAATTTTCCGAAATACAGAACATTCGAGAACAACTGGCAACTACATTAGAAACGTGTAGAAAAGCCAGAGAAAACCTCCGCACGGCGTCAAATCATCTCACTATATCTACCTTTGTCATTCTCGCTAACGTCAGAAAGAGACAGATAATAAAGACAGTTTTGAAATCGCTGGAGTTACTAAGAAGTTTGAGGAGTGTGGAAAAAGATGTATCCGAATTGCTTAGCAGAAAAGAGTATTATGAAGCAATTGAACTGATTCTCAAAAGCAGGAAAGCGGCTGCAAACCACAAGGAATACACTTGTATAGCAGATCTTGCTACGCGGCTACAAGACACTTTAGATATGACAGAGGAAAAGCTTGACTCGGTTCTATCAAGTATTTGCTACAATTTCGATGAGGACACATTTATGAAATTAAAGAAAGCTTACGACCTTTTAGGGAAAACGCAAGCAGCTATGGAACAATTGCATATGCACTACTCCTCAGCTGTGAACGAATCTGCCATTGAAGCAATCAAACCATACATAGGCGAAGTATCAATAGAAGTAAAGTTTCAAGAAATGTGTCAATCGGTTCCCACAAATAAGGCACACATATGTCTATTGAACTTATGTGAAAATTTATTCCAAGTGATGCGAAGTTATTATCTCCTAGTGAATTGGCACTCCAAGCAAGATAAAGAAGAAAGTTCGACGTCTAGTAACGCTTCCGATATAGAGAAAAATGTTAGCAGGGAATACATAAGGCAAAAACTAAAAGCAGGATTGGTAAGAATATGGCATGATGTTCAAGCGAAGGTGTCAACGTTTCTGAAGAGTTCTGGTTTAGAAGAGTATCCTTTTGAAAAGTTTATCCAAATGTTAGGGATATTAAGAAAGTTGACTCAAGTAGCTGAAGTGTTTTGTGGTGATACGTCCGATTTGCTCCAAGATTTCATTAAGACACAAAGTGTTACGTATATAAAGAACTATCATAGAGGAAGGATGGAAGAACTGAAGCTATTCCTTGAAAATGAAGGGTGGGAACAATGTCCAGTCAAATCAACTTTCAATGTCCTCAACTTGCAAGAGTTTAAGCAATTTAAGAAGTATTTAAACCCGCTTAAAGACACGTCATTATCGGTTAAGTCTGGTGCTCATTCAGACACAACTTCTTCGGTGCACTCACACGAAGACAGCGTGTATATCTCCAAATATTTTAATCAAAAAACATCCAGAACGCCTTTCGAAATTTTCCGGAATGAAAACATTACTAACGATGATATATTTGGAATAGAACCTGAATCGGAAGGTAGCGAAGATTCTGACGATGAACCAGAAGAACTAAAAAGAGATTATGTAGAAGAAACAGACAGACATGAATATGCGACTACAAATGATAAGGTACCGATCAGTCCTTCCAAAGTCAAAGATAGCGTCATAGTGACAAATACTACGCTGTCGGTGCTACGAAATTGTGGTCAATATCTACAAATAAGTCGATATTTACCTCAAATATCATTAGAAGTAGTCATGCTAATGAATCAACTTTTCGACTACTACTTCTACGCTGTACATTTATTTTTCACCTCGGATTTGGAGGTGGCTTCAACGACGTTGTACACTTCGAGATTAAACTTAGTTCTGAAAAGAATTTCAAACAGCTTAAACGCGTCTACAGACGATTCGGTCAAAGCGTTTGAATGTCCTACAGTACCGCAGCATTTGGACATGAATTCCGAAGCCAATCTTCATGGGCTAAGCGAGAGGATCGTGGCTGTGGAGTCTGTAATATTCCTGGCAAAGCAATTTGAGCTTCTACAACCGTACTTAGAGTCTATAGTCGTGACACACCAGAAGATGATTCTAGAACATTTTAAAGATAACACGCTAGCAGTAGTTGTGGATTTGAGAATGCCGGTCTACATGTGCCCGGCTTCCAAAGCTGTTGACGCACGTTCGGCATTGATAGCAATGTCCCAAGTACGATGGGACGTTAAGAACGTCGCCGTAGAACACAGTCCTTACGTAGACATGATAGTCCGAAAGATTCAAGTGTTTGCGTTGCGTTTGGAAAACATTTCGAGTAGGGTGACTTTGAATATCGAAGTGTTGAACTCAATTTGGGCGATGGTGTCAAAGTTTATCGTACATCTCCTAGTGGAAGGGTTCTCGAATGCGACCAAGTGTTCCAACGGTGGCAGAGGCCTGATGCAGTTGGACTATCGGCAGCTTTTCGTAAAGCTGGAGAAGATCTCTGGATTAAAACCGATACCATATCAAGACTATGTAGATAGATACGTCAAGGCATATTACTTGCCCAGGAATGAGTTGGAAGAATTTGTGAGAGATAGGACTGAGTACTCGAATAAGCATCTGTTAGCGTTAGTAAGTTGTGCGTGTGAGAATAAGAAGGATAGACAAGCTCTCACAGCTATTATTGAGGGGAGAGATTGTTCGAGCTAGAAATAAGAGGGTGTAAAAGAGATGATGCGAAAAATTTACACCAAATTAATTTTAAAATCATATTCCAACACATTCTTATTTCTTTTCTTTTGAAATAATAGAAATTTTAATTGGATCCCCCGTTTCCTACTGAAGTACCTACGCTGTGTTTGAAAGCAATGTCTTCCCGAGGTTTTGTTAAACTTTTTATTGATTAAGTGGATGAATCCAACACCATATAGGAAAATTTTATTATAGTACAAAGTTAGTGTTGATTACAATTTTAATCCGAATAGGAGTACCGAATTTTTAGAACGATGCTATTAATTAAGTCATTATAATTGATTTTACATTTTTAAAAACGGGAGCAGTGCGTCACATTTTAGTACCTTGAATAACTAAATATTGCTTAAGCTTCTTTGTTGCTAGCTAAATAAAATGTAGGTATTACCTGAACTTGAAATTGTGAGTACCTAAGATGCATATTCTTTACTTCTCAAGGATCTTTACTCATCAAGAATAGAAACTTGTTGAAATATAGTAGTAATATAAAACTGTTTGCTGCACATGCAGAAATATATCATATTATTAGGTAATTAATTAAAAAAATATATAAATGTGTACCAATAAATAAGAAAAATGTAAAAACATTCTGCGCTTGGAATAGATAACCAAATTAGTTGGTTCATTGTAAATACATATCGCTTTTGTGAATTGTAAATCACATTTAAATTATTCTTATCTTTATGTATCAAATTTAATAGCAACGTGATTATTCATATTTTATTCATTAATCTCTTGATCGTTGATCTGTTGTTCGGGTGATTTTAATCAGCGCCATGACAGTTTTAAGTTGGCGCCAAATAAATTATAATGTAATCTGTTCTTTAGATATAAATAATAATATATTATTACCTATAGAAACAGGGCAAGGAGATATTATTTACCACGTTTTTGATAATTAGCACGTTGTCACAATAATAAATAAATGATGTCATAAAGATTGCTTATTTTCAAGGCTTAAAGTTTTATCAATTGTATCGTAAAACGCAGTAAGTCAATCCTGTGACTTAATTATAGTTGGATATTGTTAGTATGAATTATGTTATGAACTCGTGCTGTATTGCTACAACTAGATACTGTCGGCAAAAGAATTAGGTATGCATGGCGTGAAACAAAAATGTAAAAAATATTACAGAATTACGACAACCCGAGTGGCGCAATGGTTATTATACCATGCCGTATCGTCGCACCAAGGGTCCTGGGTACGATTCCCAGCGAGGCGGAAATTTGAATTATGGACTATGAGTGTGAAGCGTTATTTATTTATTTATATTTTTGTGTTATTATCAATGCTAAATCATACCTTGCTTACATAGGTAGCATTTTGAAGTGATTACAACACATTCTGTAATATTAAAAATTACCGAACGTTTTTGTTTCATGCCCTGCGTACCTATTTTTTAGCAAAATGTACCATTCATTGTGTTATATTTATTTAAACAATTTTATGTACCTAATAATAATAGAGTTAAAAGGTAATCTCAAATTGAAAGACATTAGATAAGAATCATTACTTATTTTATTTTTATCACTATATCGCACCTTTGGTGGAACAAGGGCACATCTTACAAAAAATCGTAAAATGACAAAAATTAAACAAAAAAATATTTTACATCTGCAGAGTACATGGCCATATTCACAAATACATGGGTCGTATCTCATGCAAAGAACAAACACTTTGAAGCAATAAAAAGACAAATAATACGACTCGGAATGCAAAAAAAATAACTTTGAAATGGCTCTCCTGTAAAATTACAAAAGTGCAGTTGAGCCCTTGTTCCACCAAAGGTGCGATATGTTATTTATGAATGTTATAAAATAAATTAAATACCTACTTGTACGTGTTTATTTATAAACTTGTTCGATACGTTTTTAAAATAAATTAATAACGGTAATGGAGAACACAAAAGGGTCAAAATATTGCTATGAAATACACCTAAAATCAGAGCGTAGATCATGTACATTACATTAGTTTTTATTTCACTTCAATACATGCAGTATTTCCGAAGTTATAACGGCGAGAAGTTTAAGCCCTTTTTTGAATTTCCGAGATTACGCGCGCTCATAATATGACGTCACACCCCCGCTCAGGCGCTCAGTCCGGTGCGTTGATAGTTACTAAATTGTTTAATCTTTATTGTAAGACTAAATTATTCGCGTCTCGTTTCATTTTTTTCCGATCGTCTTCGTTTTCCTATTACTATAGTGTGCTTGTATTTTAAAGAAATAATATAAATTATCCTTTATATATGTGTTATCCGATTGATTACACTAAAGTGAAACGTGTTGTGTGTAGATTTGTAGAAGGTTTTCTAAAAGGTCAGTCGGACAACCTGCCAAGAGCATAGACCTATATGTATAATTATACTATTTCTATTATAATATACTACTACTACTACTACTACTACTACTACTACTACTACTACTACTATAATATAGTATATCTTTACTCCACGAATTTCGGTGGTCGTAAAATCCTCATTCTTCATGAAATATTGTGCCACCATCAATCAAACTATCCGCTCTTGGCCATAGACTTAAATAGTATATAATATATAGTTTAGTATATGTATATAATATATTATACTATTTAAGTCTATGGCCAAGAGTGAATGGTTTGATTGATGGTGGCACAATATTTCATGAAGAATCAGGATTTTACGGCTGCGGAAATTAGTGGAATAAAGATGAAAAGGTACATACATATATATGTAAGTATGTTCTAAGTAAGCATTACCTACTTTAGGGTAGGTATTTGTTCAAACTTAAACCTAACTGAAAGTGTGTGTGTTTCATTTAGTACCTACCTACCTATTAGGTATATGGGCCGCGATAAAAAAATACTAAGTATTCGCAATCAACATCTAAAGGTTGTCAATGATTATTTTGTGTTTCATTAGTTTACTTTAAACTTAAAGAAAATGTCACTATTAACAAATACTTATAGGTACATCGAAATGGTCTTCACAGCAGTGCGCTTTAGTTTTAGGGCCTATTGAATCAACTCTTTATACGGCTGCCATCGACTTTTTCCTCATTTTAGGGTCTCAGGCACATAAAAAAAGAGTTTATCTGGTGTTTTAACTGTTGAATTGAAGCACCAAGGAACAATACAGGTTTTTTTTTCAATTTTTACCACATAGAACCTTATAATTTTGATTTTTACTGCGCCGCGACGTGCGAACGAAAGCGCGACTGTTGAATGAGCGGGGGTGTGACGTCATCGGGTAGTGAGCGCCCGCCCGCGTTTTTAAAAACCTTCGGCCAGAAATCCGCACTTTGATCGTAAATATCTCAGCCATTTTTTAAGATATGAAAAAAGTAAAAACACAGTTTTTCTCGTAATTTTTTGTAGAATTATTTGGCATGTAAAGTAAAAAACGTTTGTCAGACCCATTGGTCGATGATCGTCAAAATTTCCTAATCTTTATTTGCAGATGTAATAAATGCCGATTACTAACCTAGCTAAAATTACAAACTTTTATTTAGTCTCAAAATTAACTGGAACTTAAGTTTTGTCGTGAATCTCTTTAATGAGGTTTCAGTTGTTATGTAAAAAACATCGGGTTACTTATCATTTTATTGTAATTGTAGCTTTAGCTGGTCTAAACAAAATTGAATAGGTTCAATTTATGGCCCTTTGAATCTCCTGCTAAGTCCCACATTCAACATTACAGCATAAATTAAACACAAAGAAACTGATTCATAGCATTTTATTACTATTTTATAATTATAATAATTCTTATAATACTACTTAACTAATAATTCTTGACAAAAAATAACCGACTTCAAACTTAAGGATAACTCAAAAACTACTTGTCAGATCTCAGTCTTTAAGTGACCACATGACAAGCACCAGCTTTCGATTAAAAAAGAATCATTAAAATCAGTTCACCCAGTCGGAAAGTTCCGAGATAACAAACAAAAAAATACAGTCGATTTGAATACCTCCTCCTTTTTTGAAGTCTACTAAAAAAATACATAATGCTAATTTCCATATCCATATACAATTCGTACAGAATATCATGGCAGTGAAATGTAGTCGAAAAAAGCGTTGACGCCAAATGGCCCCAAATAAGTCCTGAAGCCGCCATTGATCAGAAAGTTAATGTTATTGCGCATGCGCAGCGTTGATTAAACAGTTGTGAACCCTTCACAATATCGATGGTCATACGTTAACAACTCGTAACCCACATTTTTTCGCAAAATCTTGTTACCCACATTTTTTCGCATAATGAGTTACATATATAGTTGTAAAAAAACCAGTTTAAAACGTTTAAAACTGAAACGCACCGTTTAAAACCCGAAAGCCACCGTTTTAAACGGTGTAATACCCGACTGCGGAGACAAAAGAGAATTATGTATTTAGAATTGTAAAGGCATAAAATAACGTGCAATATTTTACAAGCTAGTTACTTTAATGGTTTTATTTGTTGAAATAAAATATTTACTAGTAAAAAAGAATATTACTACTTTAAATAATTGTTCTCTTAGCACTTCATACGAAAAAATACGCTACCCGCTCGCGCGCACGAATCGTCCGACTTGTAACCATGACCATGCATTAGGCCATATATGACTGTAAGCGGCGCACTCTTTGCGGTCTACCGCAAAAACGGTTGATCGTATGAAAAAAAAGTTCAAACAAAAGTTGTAGAGAATTTTATACTCTACAACTTTTAAACAGGTGTAAATCTCATTTAAGCAATAGAAAGCGAGATACTCACGAAAAACCGATTTTTACGACCTTTGACCTTGAATATCTTAAGACGCGGACACGATAGCACTTGTGACTTCTGAGACAACATTTAGAACGACAAAACAAAGGTTTATACCAATTTACAGCTTATTATCTTTCATTCCGAGGTGAAACCCTAATATGACTGGGCTACTATGTTTGTGCGTGCAAGCTGGCAACGTAGCATAGATGAACTTGAATCGGTAATGAAATAATATGTTTTTTTATTAAGAAGTTATTAAATTAGAGTTAATATCTAACAAACATGAAAATACACAGTTTGGTACTCCGTTGCATGGCAAATTCGATAATCTAATGCATTCTGAGTTCATATTAAAAAAACACTGTTTCTAACCATAAAAACCGTAAAACACCGTTTTAAACGGTTTTAAACCAAAATTTTGGTTTTAAACGGCATGGTTTGATTCGTTTTAAACCGACCTTACAACTATAGTTACATATAATGTAACTCGTGCATTTACTCATTTTGCGAAAAAATGTGGGTTACGAGTTGTCAACATATGAACATCGATATGTTGTTCAGAATGTGTCACGTATCACTGCGCAAGCGCGGCATCGAGTTGCTGCAGCGTGGAGCGCGCGCCCCGCAGCTGCGCGGCGAGCGAGCGGCGCCCCTCGACCAGCGCGCGCGCGCTCCGCCGCAGCGCCCCCAGCCGCGCCGCCGCGCGCGCCTGCTCTGCCACCAGCAGGGACTTCGCGTCCTCACCTGTGGACACCATTCAATATAAATACTAACAAAAAAATAATTAAAATGTGTGCAATTCACACAGTGAAACCTTCAAAAATTTTGTTTTCAAGATAATGAGACGAATGTAAAATTTCGGGAAGATGATAATTGTAGGTTTTACTACTCCACTCCACTCCACTCAACTCAAGTCAGTCTCCACTCATTTCTAGTCTCCACTGGACAGATTCGTTTCATAAAATTTCAAGTCACCCCCGTATTAAAGAAGTTTTCACTTCAATAACCGACTTCAAAATTACTAAAAAGCTACTTGTCAGATCTCGTTCAAATTTATGTGGGACCACATGCCAAGCACCTGCTTTCGATTAAAAAAAGAATCAAAATCGGTTCACCCAGTCGAAAGTTATGAGGTAACAAACATAAAATAATACAGTAGAATTGAGAAACTCCCTCTTTTTTTGAAGTCGGATAAAAACCGTCTTAAAATAACAACCCGTGTGGCGCAATGGCTATCATGCCGGATCGCCGCGAAAAGGGTCCTGGGGTTTGATTTCTAGCGAGACGGAAATTTTAATGTTGAGTATGAATCTCTGTTCTCGGTCTAGGTGTGAGTGTTCTTGTCTAGTGTGTTGTCCATGGCAACCACGACACAGGGAATCTATATAATGGAAGCGATATAATGAAAAATCTATCAAGACTTGAACATAACATAATCATAATATTCCATAATAACGTCTAACCTAACATAGGTATGTAATCCACCGCCCGCTCCCCCCGGACGTCAAGCGTGAACCAGTCGTCAGCGTCTTCCGACTCTGAAGAAGGCATCTCCTGGAAACAAACCATAAATTAAAGCAGTTGATATTTGTAAAACAATTTCATCACGACATACATAATTATCGTATATTTTTAACACGCTTTTATTTAGGTAATTTCCACCTCTTTCAAGACGTCTGATCAGCTTGAAAATTTTCAGGTCTTGAAGCTCGAGATTCAATGTTACACTAAAATATTTTTAATAAAGTGAATTAAGTTCCTCGTTAGTAGCTCATGTATAACTTGCCTTTATCTCTTAGGTGAATTTAGGTCTACTGATTTAGTATACTTAATTCACATGCGGCCTGGTGCAAAGGTGAATAAAGTCTACGAAAACTGAAAAGTAGACTTAAGACAACTGGGTGAATTAGCTCAGGTGAATAAAGTCAACGGCACCCCTCTTTTTCGTCGGAGGTTAAAACTTATAACACCCCTTCGTTTCTGTCAGGGGTTTTAAACGCCCCCAGCGCCCCTTACGTCATAGAAGCTGTCTTCTTCGGAGTGGGTGTCGGCGTCCGAGGGCACCTCCTCGTCCATCCGCTCGGGCCGCATCAGCCGCTGCCCGCCCGCCGCTTCCGCTTCCGCTTCTGACTCCATGTCGTTGAACTCCTGGGTTACACAGTTCTTATAGTAGAATGATTTAGTGAACGAACTAACAAGGTCTTTTGTCGTTTTTCTAATTTAAAAGTAAGGGCATAAGACTTTGCTCAGACTTAAATTTATCCGAATGATCCCGAATCAATCTTACCGTTAACCATTCTATGACTTTAACATTTTTTCGAATTAACAAAGAGTCAGTCATCTAGTACACTTGACTGTTGAATCCAAAATCTATTTGCTTATAGATCAATAATATTATAAAGAGGATAGATTTGATTGTTTGGACTGGCTCTGAAACTACTAAACCGATTTGAAAAATTCTTTCACTGTCGGGAAGCTACACTATGCCCGGGTGACATAGACTCTATTATATTAAAAAAAAATAGGGATCCTTAATAAAACTCCAATAATGTAACCCAAGGTGTAAAAAATAAGAAACCCGAAGCAAACCGAGGGCGGTTACTCGTAGATCAATAAACATCGTAAACTACTCACGTCCAAATGCTCTTCGTCTTCCATTTCGTCCTGGCTCCTGTCGCCGGCGGGCTCGGAGCGCGGCGCGGGGGGCGCGGGGAGCTTCACCCTCCGCTGCACCACCCCCGGCGGCTCGGCCGGCAAACTCGTCATGTACTGCACTGGAGGGGCGACCGCCACGGACGGAGTTATCTTTGGACCTGTGAAGCGATATGACAAAACATGAAGTACAGTACAGCCGCTGTATCTTGGCGCGTCTTAACATAGGCTTTGCGAACTTTAGCGCATGTAAGACAGAGATGGCAACACGAACATGCTAACGTAAGACTGAGACATAATACACCGCGTATCGAGTATTGCCGAATTATGTTACTGCGCAGCCTTCTGCGCGAAGTTCAGACGCGGCAAGATACAGCAGCCGTACTAATACGTGTGTTACTACGCAAAAAAATAGTATGGGAAAAGTCGAAAATCGAATTGATGAATGGACCGAATGAGCATAATCATAAACACCATCTTCGCATTATTACCTTTCAATTGCATAGCATTTTAGATTGATTATAACACAAATATTTATCTAATATTTAATATCACGCAACTTTTTTGTATCGTGCCCTCTATAGGATACATAACTTCGTATTTTACAGAAACGAGGATCAAAGATTTTATAAAAACACTAGCTTTTACCCGCTTCGCCCGCGGTAGAGATCGATTTTTTACAAATCCTACTTACTTACTTTTACTTAGACTTAGTTGCCTATGACTTAAGTAATTTACATGTATCATTTTGGTAGCGTGAAATGCAAATGAATTTTACTAACGCCATCTATTGACAACATCCGAAACTAAACATCTACCAACTAACAAAACATCAATCTTCCCATGGGGATGTTTTACCGTGGTAAAAAGTAACCTACGTTACTCTCCACCCTTCTCACTATCTCCACACACAAAAACCATACCATATAACAGCTTCGTTGCGACGTGAAAGACGGACAAACAAACAAACACACTTTCACATCTATATATATAAAAGAAAGTTGTGTTAGTTACACTATTTATAACTCAAAAAATTATAATATTATAAAGTAAGTATGGATTTAAAATTAATTTATGGGTCCTTTTTACGTTTTTTTTTACAGTTTTAATACAAATTTACCACTATGTAGATTATGCACTTTAAACACGTATGCCATATAAACCCAATGTTTAACAGATGTGCCAATTATCACTAGGTGAGCGATATGTATATATATTGCGGTACCACTCACCTTTAGGGTCGATGCTGATGACGCGCTTGGTGACCGTCTTAACCGCGTTGATGCCGCGTCGAGGGGGCGCCACGACCTCCTTCGCCGCCCCCTTGTGCCGCACGTCGAACATCCGCTTCATGGTCGACGCTTCGTCCGACGACTGGGCGTGAGTTAATGTTATACAGTTTGTGGGATGAGTAGATGACATGTCAAATATGTGGGATACGTTTTTGAAGTGAAAACTTCTTTAGTACGGGGGTCACTTGAAATTTTATGAAACGAAACTGTCCAGTAAAAAGAGACAAACACATAAATTCTAAAGTGAGATAGGAAGCATTGTACAGGGGTAGGGTAGGGGAGTGAGGGGTAGGGGAGCGGAGTGGGGCGGAGCGAAGCGGGGCGGAGCGGAGTGAAGTAGATTAGTGAAACCTACATTTATCATCTTCCCGAAATTTTACATTCGTCTCATTATATTGAAAACAAAAATTTTGAAGGTTTCACTTCTACCACGTGTGAATTGCACACATTTTAATTTTTTACTTTAGATCATCTTTGACGTATCAAATAAACTGTTAAAAATGAGATTGAGTAACAAACACTATCTGTAATTGGTACAAGAAGACATAATTATGTTGTATTATGTCCGGCATGGACGACACGGTTTGCATCGTCATTCATTATGCGCACTGCGAAGGATTGGATTGTATAAGGTATTGGAATAACGTATTAGGTTTTAAGGCAGGAATCCCGGATGACACCGCGGACGGAATACTAGTGATTCAAAAGCAGATTAAAATAACTTAATGAAGATTAGAGCTATTATGATTTTTATTCATAACGTTAGTAAGTGAATTAAAATTGATGTACCTAAAATGAATTGTGCATTATAATTATGACAAATCACACACAAAATATTTCCCACTAAATAATTTAGAAAATATATCAATGAAAGAGGTTATACCTTCAGCACATCTTTAAAAATTAATATACTTTAAATAAATACATATATGACATCCAAAATATTTGCTGAAAAGCTTCTTTCCCTCTCTGATAAACCATATTTCCTAAATGGTGGCTTTCCTAAAAGATGTAATAATTCACATGCATAAAATGTTAAATTAAACCAAACACATTAGTCGTAAAGGCGCAGTTATACACACATGCAAACAAAAAAACCAAACAGACACTAACTGTCCCGCCCTTAACATTCGGCTTTAAGTGTTTCTGCAAAAGAAAAATAAGAATCTAGTAAAGATAAGCCTTCTAGCTAAGTGTAAGTCTACCCTAATTTTTATAATTATATAAAACACAAAAAAATATTTGTACGGATGAGGATTATAGACTTTGAAACCATCCAACCGATGTGCCCAAAACTGGTTTCATTTGAAAGGCAATAATGCTAAGATAGTTTGAGACCACTAAAACAATGCATTAGGCACATTTTCGACTTTTCCCATACAAAATTTTTTTGCGTAGTGGAACACGCCCATAAATAAGAATGTTTAAGCCACTGTAAAAATACAGAATCTGCGAAATAACGATCCACCCAAGGAGCCATCCATAAATTACGTCACACGTTAGGGTTCGATGTAGTGTGACATTGTGACAAGGGTGGGAGGGGGTCTTAAGTTTCGTGACGTCACGTCAATAATTTCTAGGTGTAAAATTTCATAATAAAATATGTGACGTCACACTAGGAGGGAGGTCTCACAAATGTGACCAGCTGTGACAAGGAGGGGGGAGGGGTCAAAAAGTCATGAAATTAGTGTGACGTAATTTATGGATACCCCCCAAATAGGAATAAGTCCTTACTTGGAGGCTGTCTTCGTCACCATCGCTAAAGTCTTGCTGCGCGGCCTGACTCGCTAGCCTCCTGTTTCTCACTTCCCGGCTGTCCAGCTTCACAGCTCTCAGTTTCGATATTCCTGATACTTTTGAACTCTGTAGATCAGGAGAATTGATAAACAATAATAAAACTGTAAAGATGTCATCTCCACCAATCCGCACTGGAGCAGCGTGGTGGAGTATGCTCTAGGCCTCCTCAAGAGGAGAGACCCGTGTCCAGTAGTGGGCCATTAATGGGTTGAAGCCAAAATGATGTCCTAACTTGTAAACTATAAATGTTACCCCAATACATTAGTGAAACCCGCATTTAAATATGTTAAGCCGTTCTAATATAGCGGGAATCGTATTGTTATGGCATCTATTTCTCTTTCACGTACAGATATCAATCGGTAAGTTTTCTTTAAATTATGAATATGTTGCATAGAAAATATGAAAACCGAGATTTGATCAAATCCTTTAGGAGTCCTATTCACGGGGCTCCCTTTTTTTAATAAAACAACTCGACGGGTGCAAAATAAAAAGAGTTATCTACAAAGCTATATTGCAGATAACTTTTTTACTTTGCACCCGTCGAACTAATCAAACTGAACAGTTTGTAAGCTTATGCGTGTACTTTTTATAGCGGGGGGCTTTGCCCCCCTTCCACCCGCCGCACAAACGAAATGTCATCATTTCACTAAACCAATTTAGAGAATTGATCAAATCACCGAAATTCTATGAAAAATTACTATGAGAAATTATCCAATAGTTGTTTTTTTATCAAGTCTCGGTTTACATTATTCCGCTGTGACACATATATGTGTATTAAAGCTATATAAACAGTCCTCACCACATGATTGTCAGCCTCCCTGTCGCTGGTGTCTTCCGGCACGGCGCGGCTCGCGGTCGACTTCTGTATAAACGCACCCTTCGATACAATCAACTGCTTGACTTTGTTCTGAAACAAACATATTTGTAAAACACTGGATAAAGTGAACAAATACATGTGTAAAACATGTATAAGTGCCTCCAAGGACAGCGAAGCAAGTGAGTGAAGTAAGTGACCCGGGAAGAAGCAGCAAGAAACTCCTAAGGAGTTTTTATTCCTACATACAGTTAAAGACAGCATTTACTACTTACAGCGTAACAAGCAGTTTTCTCTTTAAAACAATCATCTAGTTAAATACATTTCTTCACAAGAAAGTCTTCATCTAACTAATATTATAAATGTGAATGTTTGTTTGGATGTTTGTTACTCTTTCATGCAATAACGACTGAACAGATTTTCGTGAAAGTGAGCATGTATAGGTATGACCTAGATTAACATATAGGGACATAACATATAGGATTAACATATACATATACTCACATATATTAATCTTGCACGAAAACTACTGAACAGATTTTAATAAAAGTTAGCACACAAATACACCACGATTTGGAATAACATTTAGGGGCTTATTATTTTGTAAATCGCGAGCAAAGCCGTGGGTAGAACGCTAGTATGAAATACGAGTAACCGCCCTCGCTTTGCCTCGGTTTTCTTATTTTTTACACCTTGGATTAAATTATTGGAGTTTTATTAAGGATCCCTACTTCTTTGAAAATATAATATAGCCTATGTCACCCGGGGATAGTGTAGCTTCCCAACAGTAAAAGAATTTTTCAAATCGGTTCAGTAGTTTCGGAGCCTATTCAATGCAAATAAACAATCAAATCTTTCCTCTTTATAATATTAGTATAGATAAGCGTCAGAGTTAACACAACAAACAAATCGTAGACCAACTTTCAAACCATGCATTCATTGGCCATTGAGCGGTAAAACATGGCTCACCTCCTTTAAAAGTTCCTTCGAAACCCTCAACTTCTTCACTGATGCACCCTTTGAAGAAATCAAGTATTTAAATAATTTCTTATACAAGTATTCGAGCTTATATTTACTTATCTATATCAATTTACGATAAATTTTACCCAAAAAATTAGGGACTTCAAAGACTGCTGGTCTTCGAAAAACCTATATCAAAAGCTATAACTATATTATGTATAATAATATGCAGTGTTAATATTTAAGGAGGTCCCTTAGTTCTTCATAGATCCATCAGAAATAAATTTTGATAAAAGGAACCGATTCGGAAGTATCTCCTTTCAAATAAAAAATAATTACCCAAATCACTTCGCAAATGACTGAGATTTCAAATAACAACCATTTAAAAATACAAACAAATTGAGGACCTCCTCCTTTTTTGAAATTGATTAAAAAGTTAGGATGAGGACAAACGATTTTTTTCGCGAAAAAAATACGCTCGTTTGACCTCACCCTAAAGTCCAAACTCATTTTGCGTCGCCGTGTGGTACCAACAGGACTTTAGTATGAAACCGAATACAAACGACTCAAAGCTCAAAAGAATATGCTCATTTGGCCTCACCCTAAGTGCTTATTATGTCTGTGATGTCCTCACCTCGAATATGTATTCATCATCATCTTCACCACTAGTATGCGCTGCGTCCTTCTGTACTGCACTCTGAGACCCTGACGCTTCTTTCTTCTTGCTACCATCTTCTCCCAGCATCCTCTGAGAAACAATATTATTATTGTGTCTCAATATTTTAGAAACATACTTAGTTTGAAGGGAGAAATAACGCTGAAATTCTTCAGCAATTTAAAATATAATAATTATTATACTTCGTATATTAAATTTGTTGTAAATTAAATTATTATACGTCGGTGAAAGCCTGCCCACACTATTTCTTGAATCGGCTGCCAAACTTTGTCATATTTCTTATTTTGTCGATATATTCTTGTGACGTCACACCTGACCTGAATCTCGCTATTAAAGCTTCTACAAACGCTAACATAATTATACAAATTCCAAACACGATCAGTCAAAGCACAGCCGCTCTTGGGCATGACACCTCGGTGGTAAATCTCCCTTAGCTAACTGAACACTTACAAATGTTACCACTCAGGCACTCACCAGCAAGTCATCGGTGTCATTGCCATCGTCCTCCGACTGCTTGGTGGACTCATCGAGCTCGCTCTCCGGTTCTTGGGTCTTGATCTGCTGCTCCTCCACGCGCTTGTCCGTCTTCCTGATGAGGAACGCACCCAGCTCTTCTGGCAACTCTGCCTGGAATATTTATTTAAACCCTTTATTGATTGTACACAACAAGATTTTTACAAAAAAGTTACACTGTTAATTGGTCAGCACAATACAATGGGCGGCATTATCGCTTACAAGTGATTTCTTCAAGACAAACCATAGAAAAGAGAGGAGAATCGTGTTTGGGAGAAATAAGGGTAATGTAATGCCCATATACATTGCACACATACCTATAATGTGATTAATAATGCTTCACACTTATAGCCCCACACTAGGATTCCCTGTGTTGTGTGTGCTATGAACAAAACACAGATACAAGAACATTCACACCCAGACCGAGAACAGAAATTCAAACTATTCATTCAAATTTCCGCCTTGTTGGGAATTGAACCCAGGACCCTTGGCGCGGTGATCCGACATGGTAACCATCACGCCACACAGGTCATCAACATCAAAAAACATTGTTGTTTGAGTAATATGGGCTATATATTTTTCTTTTAATCTAGGAATCTAAACGAAAACTGAAGTAAAACGACGGTTACTAGTTTTATGTAAATAAAGAGGATTGACTTCTTGAATACAGTCAGAGTGAGCACTACCTACTTGAGAGCTAGTTGGAGCATTCTCCAGATTATTCAGTGTCCTTTCAATATTCCCCGTGGAGTTGGGCACGTCCTGTGAACCCTGGTCCATTGAATCGGTGTTCCCTTCCTCCTGGCTCGTGTTGGCATTTGAATCACTTTGCTCATGGTCAGCCTGGTACATAAAAATGGTTGTATTCAAACACACATACAGGGTTTTTATAGTAAGGATTGTACATTAGAGTTAGACATAAAGGGCATTGAACCTAGTTGACACACAACCTTTATGAATAAAAAAACTTAGTTTTTTTTTTCGTTGCCTCTGTTACAAACAGCCTGTTACATTTGATAAATAATTAAAGATAATCTAAATTTTACTAACAAAAAGTAACTGACTTCAAAATAACTCAAAAACTACTTCTCAGATCTTGAAATTTAAGTGGGACCACATGACAAGCACCAGCTTTCGATTAAAAAAGAATCATCAAATCGGTTCACCCACTTGAAAGTTCTGAGGTAATAAACATAAAAAAAAATACAGTGGAATTAAATACCTCCTCCTTTTTTGAAGTCGGTTAAAAACGGATATTGTCACATGAGATATTGTCATATTGTGACATGAGATCATGCAATCTCTATAAATACTACTAAAGTTAATAAAAACAAAAATAAAATTACCGCTGGGTTATACTCATCGTCTGTGAGTATTTCCTCACTCAGCCATTCCTCCTGGCCATTCTCCATTTCTTCTCCTTCGACCATATCCTGGACACATAATAAATTATTACAGTATATCTGATGATGTATCTGATCAACAAAGAAACACTTCATCATCATTTACCTTAGAATAATAATAAACCCATTTACCATCAGGTGGGATTGCAAGTAGTAACTTATTACATGTAAAATAAAGAGTTAATATGAGTTATCTTGGAATAAATTTCAGCTTAACGTGTAACTTACTTCTAATTTACACATCTTAGCTGCAGGTTCTTCGATGTCTGACATTCTTTTAGATTTTCGTAGTCTAGGTTAAATTATGTTTATCGCTTGTTTAGATAGTTTTTAAAATTATCACGAACTCCAGTTAATATTCTATACTCCAAACCAAATTAAAATTACGCAGAGGACATTAAAAAATAATCTAAAATTAATTAAATAATAAATTAATTAATTAATTAATTAAACAAATTGTTGAGAAAGAAAAACACCAAAATTTAACCAAAAACGCCGTCAATCAACGCCGATAGCCGATACTTGACAATACTTGTCACTCACTTGACAAATGAAAATTGACATTTTGACATGAATGACATAAAAAAGTACAGAGTACACAAGTCTGTCACTAAATCAACAAACTATATAAAACAAAATTATACGAGATGTCAGCAATGACTTCAGTGACTGAACTCGATGTGATGCAGTGTTGCCAATGCTACGGCAATTACCGTGTTCTACGGCTTTCAGGCCAAAAAATCACAAAATCTACGGCCTACGGCTGGAACCCTATTACCGTAGCAAATTCTACGGCTTTTCGCAAATCCTACGATCTTTTGTTTATTTATTGTTTTGCAAACATTTTACGAATGTTAAAACCCGTAAAACAGTGCCACTAGGCTAATTTTGATGTTTATGTAAGTCTTCCTCGTTTTGTGGGCATCAAATTCACTGCTGATGACCTTTTTTTTTAGTCTGAGCGCTGAACCGATGGCATATATTGCCATAATTTTGGATAGCTTATTATAGTGACAGCTCTGGACACGGCCCACAGTTGATCTTTTCCCATATAAACACGGCTTTTTTATCTCATGTACACGGCCTTCCAAAAATTTTCATTGGCAACACTGATGTGATGTCATAAATGTCATAATGACATTTAGAACAGATTAAACATTTAGATCAGCTGATAGAAAGGAAAGTTTACTTTATCGAAAATAAAATTAATTGTTTATTTACGCCAATTTGACCGATTTGAGGTAATAAAGTTATTCGGTCCGAGCTTTGCTTATGAATAAACAATAGTATTTTTAAATGCTCAGTCAAATTATACGAGAAGTAAACAAGGAAAACGGAATAAGTAACGAAGGTTAGGTTATAAATGCAAATTATGATTAATCGTTTGTTTTAAACCAGGACGAGGTAAATGCTGACTCATGCTGATTCTCAACACACTGTCGATCTTGATTCAAGTTGCGTTCATCGTGTTTATGTCATTAGTTTCTATGAACATTATTAAATACTTCAGTAATAGTGTCCGCAACATGGCAGTCATAGCCCCCGCGATTTTCGTTAACCACGGTGGAGGCCCGCTACCTTTACTGGGAGACAAGGATCACATGGGATTAACTAAGTTCCTTCGAGATGAGGTAAAGAAACATG
Source organism: Thymelicus sylvestris (assembly GCA_911387775.1). Classification (NCBI taxonomy): domain Eukaryota; kingdom Metazoa; phylum Arthropoda; class Insecta; order Lepidoptera; family Hesperiidae; genus Thymelicus; species Thymelicus sylvestris. The sequence goes on along the minus strand of OU426887.1, from coordinate 13,759,803 downwards.
TCAACTTCAAAGACGTTAAGGCTATTATATTAGTGACGGCGCATTGGGAGGAAAGTAAAGTGACTATCTCATCAGGGGAGAAGCATAATCTATACTTCGATTACTACGGTTTCCCGCCAGAGTCCTACAAGTATAAATACGACGCGCCTGGCGATCCGGAGTTAGCAAAGAGAATACATAATGAGTTGAAAACAATTGGTTGGGAACCCAAATTGGATCCGAAAAGAGGTTGGGATCATGGCGTCTTCGTCCCCATGATGCTGATCAACCCATCAGCAGACATACCAATAGTTCAGGTATCAGTGTTGTCCCACCAGGACCCGGAAATGCATTATCAACTTGGTAAAGTGCTACACAAGTTCCGAAAAGAAGGTGTAGCGATCATAGGCTCTGGAATGTCTTATCATAATATGAGGGAATTTATGTATAGTCGAAATACTGGAAAGGTTGTTAATGAGGATTTTGATGCATTTCTCAATAGAGCATGTTCAAGTGAAGATGAGGAGAGACGAAGAGAGCTGGTGTCATGGCGGAATCAGCCAGGTGCTGATGAAGCTCATCCTCCGAGGGCGGCTGAACATTTCATGCCTTTGATTGTCATAGCTGGAGCTGGGGGCAAGGGTCGAGGAGAACGGATATTCAATTGGGACATGAGTGGAACATTTAGGTTAAGCGGCTTTATTTGGAAAGATGAATAACAAGGGGTTAGTGAATTAAATAATATTAAGCACAACATTCATACCCCTACACTGGGATTAAATGGATTGGTGGCTTGAACATGCACAGATGTAATATAAAAACTACAAACTAATAGTCTTCCCCAGCTGGCAATCAGACATGAGACTGGATCAGCAGGCACATACAGGATGTATTAACTTTGCTGATATCATGATCAAAATTGAAAATGATCTCTGATCAATTGTGTTAGTATGCATGCAGATGCTTCAATATTTTTTATAGATGTATTATGTATAACATCAACATGAAGGTTAATGCTTTTACCAGTTTGCATCATTGACCATTAAGGTTAAATAGAATTCGTAAATTAAGGTGGACCAAGGTGGGGTAAATGGACTTCATATTAAGTACAGTAAAAAAAAAGTAGGTACAAGTGTACAACCAATGTGAAGATTTTTTATGTTTATTAAAGATTGATGAATGTTAATATTTGAGGCTGAGAAATCTTTTACTATACAGTAAAATAAAGTGAATAATATAATAGTATGCTAATAATAAGTTCCCTATTGATTCAACCTTACATTAAATGTTATTATGTTACAATAATAAATTATTTTGTTATTTTTTTTTATTTTAATTAGTACCTATCTACACTTCAATAGGTAGTACAGTAGTAATATAAGGGTTAATATGTAATTAAATTTTTAAACTGATTAAACTAGCTGTCTCGGTGAACTTTGTACCGCCAAATCAATGTCATGTTACTTTATCGTCTCCCTCCCCCACTCCCTCTTCCCCTCTTTCCCTAATGTCAGTCATTCATTCATTCATTCATAGTGAATAAAAATCACTCATTAATTCAGTTATTCTTTCACTCATTCATGTATTCATTCATTCAGTCGGTCATTCATAAACATTTGATTTGTCGGTTGTCATTTTTGTTCGTTTATTACATGTCATCACAAAAAAGACAACCCTGACGTCAGAGAGGATAAGAGTTAGATGATTAGAAAGAGAGGCAACGTCTAGGTGTCAACGTCTCCGTGCACCATCTTCGCCCATCGGTAGATGCTCGGGTAATTCGTGTTTCCCAGTGCATCAAGGTTGGAATTTTATATCTGTCACATATCCAACCAGTAGATCTATGAAGTTGGTCCACGGCCCAATAAACTTACCCAACTTGGCCTAAAATACGTTTATTATATTTATACCTTCTTATTTCAAAAAATATAATTATTTTGACAGTTGAACTAATGAGAAAAAAATTTAAAATGTGTGCAATTCACACGTGGTAGAAGTGAAACCTTCAAAAATTTTGTTTTCAAGATAATGAGACGATGGTAAAATCAACTCAACTCAACTCGTCTCCACTCATCTCTAGTCTCCACTCATCTCTAGTCTCCACTGGACAGTTTCGTTTCATAAAATTTCAAGTCACCCCCGTACTAAAGAAGTTTTCACTTCAAAAATCCCACTCGTCCGACGGTCGGAATAACAAGTAGAATTAGTGGGAACAAACGTTCATTCCCACTAGTTCTATTGCTTAGTTCTATCGTAGAAGCATACAGAGTCGTGTGCCTACACTCAGCGGGACCCCCTATCTTAAAACAATATGAGTATGTCCAGGATTTAGTTCCAAATTTGTTCTATCAAATGCAGTCAAAATTAGATTTTGTTCCGTCAAAATGAACGAAGGGCGTTGGTTTTAAATCAACCTCCAGCCAGCGGGACCCTTTTCATTTATAGGTCTCAGAACCTTGAAATGGGTGTCAAACTTTAGTTCTACTTTCATTTATTACGATCTAAGTGAAAACGATGTACTACTAGCGTAAATAATTTCAAAATTATGGGTCCCGCTGGCTGGAGGTTCTTTTGAACCTTGTTATTTTTGAAATTATTTACGCTAGTACAGTCAGCATCAAATAGATGTAAGCGGTTAGGGCAGTCAAATTGATCTCACATACATAAATTCGTAAAGATGTACGCAGTCAGAGTATTCATATAGTTGTCAACATCTAAAGTGATCATTAGATCTAGGCAAAATAGTTTCCAAATTCTTGTAAGCCTTCAGGATGTTCAATTTTATGTTTGCAAACAAAACGGTCAATGGTATCTAGGCATTGATAGTAATACAATTTTCCTTCAGAATTTTCGATGAACAGAGAACTACATATTTTAATAATGATGTATGTCAACTTTTACAAGCGTGCACTGTAACATCTTACGTTATGGTCGATTTTGCAACAAAAACGCAAAGGCTATCTTGTTCTTGTCGACAGCATGTAAAAGACAGTTGTAAAATCTGAAAATTGCGGCTCTTCGTAAATAGCTTTTTCAAACGATAGTGTCCCTTGCAGCGGTGACGCCATTTTTGACAATATGGAAATGGCAAAGGGGATAAAATATCACCTTAAGAAAAAGATACCCGATAATAAATAAAGGTACCGACCTTTATTTATTATCGGGTATCTTTATTTATTATTATTAATTAGTGCTAATCTTTTATTTGATAAAAATCTGTAAATTATGAAGTAAAATAATTTCAATTAAAATCTGGATTGTTCTTGAATAATCAACAAGTTTGCACATCTGAAAGACAGCAGCCTGTACCTAAATGTTATTAATTATATATGACGATATGTAATTAATTATTATCTAATATACGTAAATGGTTTATTAATCGCAATATGGTATATAGTAACTTCCAATGTTCTAAGTGGCGTCTCTTAAAACGTAGTGATTAAGTACTCTGTGGTCTGTGGTCACGTAGTGATTAAGTACTCTGTGGTCACTTCTTTAATAAATAAAGAAAATAGAAATTATGAAGATGACACTGACAGTCGTCATTAGTATGTACTTATCTTGTAGACATGGGCGTTATCAACTATTTTTGGCAACGGCTATCTAACCAATATTTGGTTTCAATACCGGTATTGGTAACCGTTGCTGAATATCGATATCAAAGCGGGTTTTCAACTAACTTAAACACGCATCGTTTTCGTTTGTTGTTTAGTCGATAGTGTAAATATATTGCTAGCTGCCGTATCATAACTAACTAAAGTACCTACTACCTACTCATACTCACACACACGCACACCTCAATCAAAGTCTAAAACAATCCGAAAAACAAAAAAAAAAATATTAAAAAACAAAACAAACTTTTAACTAATTTAAATTAGACAAAATCACAGAACAAACACGTTAGACGCTACCTACTCGCGCAATTTTCACAAAAAACCAATTCTACGTGACATGAATATCGCAAACTTCGTAAAGCAATCAGGGCCTTATGACTATTGCAGCAGAGTTTAACTCTAAATAGCTAAAATAACCTTTCATAGGTCAAACTATGATGAACGGTTTGTCGCCACCGATGTCCAATAAACTTTGATCCCTATGATCTATCGAAGCTTACTACAGTTAAGCCCTAATAGAATAGAAATAAGGTTGTCTTTGGTTTATACTATAAATCAATATTCGTAAAATGTTGCTGGTTCTGGTTACTAAGCCTATAGGCTAGCTAGAGCTAATATTCGCTCCTTCTCTGTTTTGCACGTCAGGAAGCACTTAGAAAGAGAGAGAAGGCATAATTATTTTAGTTATTGTTCGTTCGGCTACCTACTAGTAACGAGAATCGCTGAAAATCGCTAGGTTTTTCAATATTGTGATATTGTCAACTGTTAAAATGTCAGTTGGCAGCGTCGCGTCATAGTTAGTTAGATATCTGATAGCGGCTGCTAGCTATATCAATATCGATACGGTACGTTAGAGGCACATCAACCGTTTTCAGTTACGTTTTGCTATAGCGGACACATGTATATTATCTTGTCAATGTTTCAAATGAGTAATCACTTTGATGAAATGTAATAAATAGGTACCTACGTATTTTGACAACTATCAGTGCCTAGATACCATTGACCGTTTTGTTCGCAAACATAAAATTGAACATCCTGAAGGTTTAGATACAAGTATTTGGAAACTATTTTGCCTAGATCTAATGATCACTTTAGCTGTTGACAACTATATGAATACTCTGACTGCGTACATCTTTACGAATTTATGTATGTGAGATCAATTTGACTGCCCTAACCGCTTACATCTATTTGACGCTGACTGTACATCGTTTTCACTCAGATCGTAATAAATGAAAGTAGAACTAAAGTTTGACACCCATTTCAAGTTTCTGTGACCTATAAGGTAGTGGGGAAGACAAATAAGTAGGTAATGAAATTGATATCAATTTTTAAATAAATAAATATATTCGTAAAAAGACATCACAACAATTTCAAAAACTTTCTTGCAACTTTGAATAGACCTTTTGGAAAGGTCGGCCTATTCAAATCGCCGAGATTTTGCACGCTTGCAACTTTTTAATACCGATAAAAACTTTAGTGGACGTCACCTAGACTAAATCAGAGAACAACTAAGAGCGGGAGCGCCGTCGTATTTTGTGTCTCCGATCGCAATATCGGCAGATTTTGAAGCGGCCCGACCGCGACCGGCAGCGCCAATTGTACCTGTCGATAGAACATTATCGTTAAATTATCTAGCGATAAATATTGTCGCCACCGACTAGGTGGACTGTAAACCTAAAGACAGTGTATTCCGAGGGCTGGACCGGTCGTAATGGCGCCAATTAGGGGAGACCTAGCTTTTTTGCTGACTTTAATGTACCTACATACCTAGGTCTCCTAGACCGCGAACGACATCTACGGCGCCGAGACCGTCTCCGCCGACAACACCGCCCCTGCCGCACTCGGTAGTGTCGGTCTCCTGATCTGCACCGTTTGAATCTGCCCTGTCTAGTTCGGCATCGCCTATAAGATGACATTTCAACAACATGATTTTTCAAGAACATGACGTTTCAACAATGTGATATTTTAACAACATAACATTTCATCAATAAGAAGCTGAATTGCACTGAGCCGTCTATTTTTTAACAGACTTCAAAAAAGGAGGAGGTTCTCAATTCGACTGTATTTTTTTTGTGTTCTCTTTTCTTTTTATATTCGAAAGCTGGTGCTTGTCATGTGGTCCCATTAAAAGAGCGAGATCGGACTAGTAGTTTTTGAGTTATCCCTAACTTTGAAGTCTGTTATTTTTTACAATTTTATTTCATTATTTTTGAAGACTTAGCTTTGAAACTCCAGGATAGTTTTAAAAGTATTACAGAAAAATAATTAACAACCATTTCCCTGTTCCTTGATTGTCAACACTTCTACCATAAGCAACTGACTTACGTTTTGCACATTCTGAAAGAATAAAAGACATTGAATTAGAAATCATCTCTTTGAGTTGTTAAGTTTAGGTGCCAAGTTTTAAGGGACACTACTAGGAAACGAAATGCAGCAGAGCATAACGGAGACGTTTTGTAAATAACTTAATAGATTATTATTACTTCCACATCTCTTCTCCACCTCTTTCTACCTCGTTGGAAACCGTTCAAAGGAGAGGAGTAGATATAAATATAATTATCTCTCGTCGTGTCCCGGCCTTAAGAACCAGGTCTTTCTTTTTTCTTCTCGCTTTCTTTTCCGGCAAATGTCTTTGGTGTCGTTTATTAAATGTTCATGGGAGACGACAGCCACTTACCGTTAGGTGGATCGTCAGCTCATTTGTCGGCTATTTCCATTAAAAAAACATGCGAAGCGGAGACGGCGGAGAGAGCATTGCTTTAGCCATTTCATTTACTTTTTTTCTGTTACTACTGGCTCCCAGGGATGTCAAGACTTTAGCCACTGCGCAAAAGGTGTAAATGTGTGTGTTGTTTCCTGTAATTAATGTCCTGCTGGACTACGACATGGAATTTAATCCTTCATTCGTATTAACCTACAGTAGGTACACCATGAACAAACTTATCGTTGTCTTGGCAAACTTAAAATGGCAAATCTAGCTCTAATTAGCTGGTAACTTGAAGCATTATACATTTTTTTATAATTAAAATGTGACGTACTTCCGTCTTCGGCGACATCTTGGCATTGTGTAGAGTTTGTCTGAAACTGACAATAATTGATTAAATTTAGTGTACAATGCTGTTGGATAATCTAGATTTACATAAGTACAGACAGACTACAGAGTAGTTGTAATACGCATGGTATGCAAACAGCTTGTACTTAAATGACAGTAGATTCACTTGGAAAATTAACAAAAATATCCACTTACTCCTAAACTTCTAAGTATCCAAAGGTTAATTCGATAGCTAAATAATTTTATAGGCATAATGTTTTATTCTATGCCTTAGTTTAAGTAGTTACCTAATTTTGAAGCGAATCTACGGAAGGCTTTTTAGAACAAATTAGGCATCACGTTAAGCGTAAAAACAATCTCTGTGTCTCCTATTCATCAGATGGTTTTTCTATGATTTGGAATTAGGTATCTTGCTAATTTTGCTGCTGTTGAGAGTGTCAAGTAGGTACGACCTACTGTTAAAAGTTACCATGTAGGTACGTAAATGACCTTAAATTTGTCACGAAGTACCTAAGTACTTACGTTTTAATTTGGTACACAAAAATTTTGCTTCCCCTTTAAAAATCACTACAATTCACATGGGAATTAAAAAATATTAATTTGCTATCAAAAATTATTAAAATTTAAAACACAAAATACTAATCAAAAAATGTGACATCATAATAAAAAAGCATTTGTTTTATTCTAAATTCAAACGAACGTCTGTATTTTCTTCTGACCCAAAGAGAAGATCGTGAAGTCTTTATGGTGTTATATGTATCTACTAAATCTCCATCCAAAGCTATACTCCGAAAATATTCATAATCTCTTTGTTCCCAGTTAGGTACATGGATCATCATTGAATGTGTTGTTAAGGGGCTCGGTGTAAAATTCTATAATAAAGTCCCAAAGCAAATATGTGACTTGCCGGTGGAATCTTTTAAGAAACGTGTAAAAATTCAACTCGTAGGCAAGGGTTATTATAACATAGATGATTATTTAAATGATAAGGATGCTTGGAAATGACCAGCTAGGCAACTAGTTCTGCTCAGGTTAGAGAATACCTATTTTTGTAATAAATATATTAAGTTTTATTTTTAAAATATGTGCTGAGGAGTTTCTTTAAGGTTTTTCTTCTCCTCCATGACAAAGCACCTTTCCGAAAAGCTAGTACATTAAAAAAATTACGTGCATAAGTGTATCAGTGATACCTACATGAATAAAAGATTATTTCATTTCATGTAATTTGGTCTTATAGAAATATCAATGAAATATACGAAACAAAATCCTGAGTACTTTACATACCTACACCATTTGCATTTAAAATGTCAAGTGTCCGATACACTGGCATAGGTATATGCCCAATACCTATACTGAAAATCTATTACAATTTATAAAATATTATGGTCTGCCGTCTTATCTGTTTAAATATTGCTTAGCTATGATCTGTTTAAATATAATGTCAGTCCAATGATAAGTTGCTAGGCAACCGTCAAATTTGTTATCTCAAACTGATTTTGTTGTGTTGTAGTATTTCAGTACTTTGTGTTTGTTAGTTCAATACAATAATTACCAAAAAATCAAGAACATTACAACCATACGGGAAAATTGTCCTATCAATTTACTCCTCAACGTTACAACGAAAAATACCGGCTTTAAAATATTATATAATTCAGTTATAAGTTATTCTTCCAAGTTAATTTAGTTGTGTTTAAAATGAGTGGTGAAACGCTGTTCGAGGCCCCGCGAAGGGGCAGGGTGTCCACTGCGAGGGTACACGATTATTTATACGGTAAGTAAAACAAAATATTTCTCTTTCTTTCTTCTTTCTTCCTTCTTGGCCGGCCGATTGGTGATGCCTTTGGTAATAATGTCCTTGTGATGGTGACTTACTATCAGGTGTTTACTACTCATTTGTCAGCTATTTCCAAAAAAAGTTTCGTATAATTAAAAAAATGAACTATGTTATAATCGACAATCTTAAACATGTCAACTGAATCTCAAACTCATGACTCGACAATAAATTATAGATTATCTATCACATCTACCCTGGCCGAGAAAGGAAGTCGGACTCCTCGCTTCGCAGGCAAGCCCGCTTATCAATTGGACATATATGGCTACGAACGTGTACGAGCTACGAATGCCTACGAGCTACGAACGACTACGAGCTACGAACATCCCTCCTAATGCTATTGATACCTACAAGAATATCAATTTGAATGACGATTGATAAAACTTTTATAATCTCCAGATTCGGCATTCATAGTATCTGGAGCCCGGGACTACGCTCGAACTGCGTTCAGAGCAGCAATGGCGTCGGCGCAAGTGGTAAGTTGGTAGGACTATAGTTTCGTATTCGTAAGGCCTGAATTCTTCCTACGCTGACGTCGCTTGCGGTCATCGATCAAGCGTACCATGAAAGTCACTTCTTTTCTCTATAATTAATTTAATAACAAAAGCTTGCTGTAATATTTTTAAGTGTTTTGTTTGCGATTGTTGGCTAATCACGTAATAAAATAAATCACGATTTTATGTTACAGGTGTTGCAACCAGTATATAAGACTATGTTTTCTGAATTGCGACAGTATCCTCGTATGCAAGTTGGTAAGTTTGTTTTTAGGTAATGCAACCTATCCCCAGATACGCATTAAATACGTTGGTGCCCCTATCCCTCCTAGGCAAGTAGCTCAAGGGTGCCTCAGTGATGTGACAGTGATGGCCCTCTAAAGTTCGCCTGCCACCCACCGCTAGCAGCTATTGAAAACTCTGCCCTACCATCAAACATGAGACGGTTTCTTTAGCCGCTTGCGAGTTGCGACACGCTGGTATGCCGGCATAGGATTGGTGTCAGTAGGTATATCAAACTTCAACAGTCTTATCTATCTTATCATAAACCCTTAACAAACCTATTTAAGGTATTGCACTGTTATAATATATTTTATCTTTATCGTTTTTGATAAGAGTGAAAGAAATACGAGTAGAACACACCAAAATTCCCATTGCAGTATTGGCCGTATTGGGCCGACTTATACCTATTATGGCGATTTCTGTTGGCAGTGTACCACCCAAACTGCCGGCTGCCCTCACACGTAGACCGCACGTATGGCGCCTACCTCCGGAGAGTGGCAGAATCGCGCGATCACCCATCACCAGACCTGTCCGGGAAACATCGCTTCAAGTATAGTGCAGCGTGAGTGAGAATACTGAGAATATCACTTGTTACGTAGGGTTTGTTATTAATGGGATAGGTCGTTTAGATAAACTGTGTAATCCCATATGGAGACTATTGATCTAGCGTCAAGCGGACTTGACGCGGCATCCAGTATACTTGATCGTGTATGGCCACGGTATAGCTATCTGGCCTTATATCTATCTAATGCACACTGGATGGCGCGTCAAGTCAAACTGCTTTGACAAGTCAAACTGCAGACTTGATCAAGTACACTTGACCGTGTATGGCCTCCCTTAGTTAATCGCCTTAGTTTGGGGAAGAAAGATCTTCGCATGAAGTCCACGTTTCGTTCTCGTCGTTCTCGTCTCCCCGTCATGAGCTCAGGAGGCTCCCCAAGTCCCCAACCAAGCGGACTGACAACTTGAAAAAGATAGCCGGTATCCGCTGGATTCAGAAGGCTCAGGGTCGGTCAGAGTCTTCTAGAAATGGACCTCCGAAGGCTGATGGATGGATGGATGTATAAGTATTTAGTATTTGACCTAATCCGTCTCCGAATAGTGTTGTACCAACCATTTTTTTTGTTTAGTAATCCATTGAGGTAGGTACGGTCAAGTGTACTTGATCAAGTCTTTGCAGTTTGACTTGACGCGCCATCCAGTGTGCATGAGATCCCAAGTAGCACGCGGGGCTGAATAAGAGTTCACATTTAGCGTACAAGTGAACTTAAAGCATTAATTCACTCTTATATGAGTTCACCTGTGATGTATTAGCTGTATAAAGGCGAAAAATACGCTTAAAGCTGTTTAAGGTCTGTATAAGAGTGTAATGTTAACCTACTACTATTTAAATGCTGTTATACTGCTACTATGCAGCTATGTGAACTTAAGGCTGTATAACTTGTGCCCAAATCAGTCGTATATGGGCTGTAAAGCGTGCTCTACAGCTCATATACAGCTGACTTACCGCTTATAGTTCACATGTGAACCCTTAGACAGCCCTTATACAGCCCCGCGTGCTACTTGGGATAGATGTATGGCCAGATAGCTATACCGTGGTCATACACGATCAAGTATACTGGATGCCGCGTCAAGTCCGCTTGACGCTTCATCAACACTTGATCGTGTATGGCTTCCGTAACAGGTGTACCTAATAGGGCTTGAATATCGGAATCTCGGAATCTCGAAATATCGGAATCTCGGACCGTGAAACCCAATATTACAATTCCGATACTGAGTGATTCGATATCGTAATATCGGAATCAGTAATTTTTTTATTATAATTTAAACAAAATGATTTTAATGCGTGCCACAAGGTATATTGGCCACTAGGTCATAAAATTGAGCAAGTAAGTATAAATATTTTAGCTGTGTAGGGAGGTAGAGTTAATATCTTTAACCGTATTCCTGTTGTGAGTCTGCTCAGCCTACTGCACGAATAATGCGATACGGAAAAAATCTATTCCAAACATAATAATTTATCTCCTTAATCTCGGTATACCTAAGTTAATAATTTCATCATCTTCTGCAGATCATCTGTTCGAATCTCTAGTTGCGGAGAATTCGCATCTAACTGTCAATGGCCATTCACCGCAGATACCTCATTGACCATTGTATATCGGAGGTTCACATCTACAACAAAGGTTTTTAAAACCTTACGATGTCTAGACGTGAACAAAGCTAGTGGACCAGATGGTATTCCAGCTCTTTCCAGTTATCTACTGTTTTGCCACGCTTGGTTCGTCTCTCAATTAAGACGAGCATAGTGCCTCAGGCGTCGAAGCTTGCCAACGTGCAGTCCGTGCCCAAGAATGGCAATCGAGCTGACCCTGCTAATTAACGACCAATTTCAATTACCAACATACTCAGGAAGATTATTATTGAACATGCGCCTCGTTGCATACGTAGAACACAATGATCTCCTTATTGACCCTAGCGCTATAGCCTAACGCATACCACTCTACCGCATTCTAGCGTATCTCACCCACTCGTATCTGGGGCGAGGACCTTAAGAATAATGTAGAGGCGGTTGCCTTTATTCCTTGACATCTCGAAGGCCTTCGATACGGTTTAGCATGTTAGCCTATTGATCATGCTTCCTGCGTATGTCCTATTCCCTGGCCTGATCAGCTGGGTTAAAGACTTTCTGAGTGAACGTTCATTTAGAGTCGTTATCAAAGATTATTCGTCCCAAGCAACCTTACATCACATATTACAAACAATGCCGGACTTTCTCAGAGATCTTTTATCTCCAGAACTCTATTCCTGCTGCATATCAACGATCTGGTCGAGCGATACCTGGCAAGCTTCCGACCAGTAACGACCAAAATACAGTCTGAAGAGAGGCCCGGGTTGAAAGAGTGAATCACTGCCTGAAGTCACCGAAAATGGCGACGCCAACCTTGTGAAATTCAACGCCACAAAAACAGAAGCATTTATTTTGGCCCTACTTTTCAGAATGTATCCTTGAAATACTCTCACCGCAAGAAATTGAGATATCCTTGAACCTTAAATTTGAGCGGTTTATTGAATCCAAAGTTAAGGCAGCTGCCAGGAAAGTAGGCGTCCTAGCAAATGTGTTGCGATATTTCAAGTCACTTCAGCTTTTATCCTAGTATAAAGCATAGCTTCTGCCGTACAGCTGTCACATTTGGTGCAGCTGAATTTCATCTATCAGTAAAAACTATTTTGCGATTCAAAAATCCTAAAAAAATTAAGGTAGTAAATTTTTAAAGCGAAAACCAAACCGAATTGAATAGATTTAGGTGATATTTGCAACGAACGGGAAAAAAACAGTATTAAAGACGTTATTATTTCATTATCCTATTGATTAAAAACCTTTTTGCTATCCAAGACGTCCTACTTTACAATATAAAATTAAATTTAAATTATTTAAAAAAAATTGTATAATTCCGATATTGATATCGGAATTCCGATATTAGCATCAAATATCGAAAATCAATATCGATATTGAAAACCTTCCGATATTACAAGCCCTAGTACCTAAGGTGTGTAATTTATTTTTCTTCGATATCACCTCCACAGCCCGAAAAAGCTGTTAGCAATAAAATACAGTTCTCCAGACTTCCACCCTCCGTCGCCGGAGCGCTACCCCCCGGAGCCCACTCGGCCCAGGAACCGCGGGACACAGAGCGTTTACAGGTAATTATGGCCAAACATATCACCGTCTTTACACAAGACTTATTTGGTAAACAGTCTAAGATCTCTCTTTTATCGTAAATCAAGTAATTTAAAAATAAATTTGACATAAAATTAAAATAATTTAAAGATCATTCAATGATTTAAAATTGTTAATATATGTAATTGTAGTACCGTTAACTGCTATTAGCGAATATCCGACATGAGCTCCCAAGTAGCACGCGGGGCTGTATAAGGGCTGTCTAAGGGTCCACATGTGAACTATAAGCGGTAAGTCAGCTGTATATGAGCTGTAGAGCACGCTTTACAGCCCTTATACGACTGATTTGGGCACAAGTTATACAGCCTTAAATTCACATAGCTGCATAGTAGCAGTATAACAGCATTTAAATAGTAGTAGGTTAACATTACACTCTTATACAGACCTTAGCTGTATATTAGGTTAACATTACACTCTTATACAGACCTTAAACAGCTTTAAGCGTATTTTTCGCCTTTATACAACTAATACATCACAGGTGAACTCATATAAGAGTGAATTAATGCTTTAAGTTCACTTGTATGCTCAATGTGAACTCTTATTCAGCCCCGCGTGCTACTTGGGCTAATACGCTAAAAAAAATATGTGCCTACCTAATTCATTGTTTTATAGTTATATGTGTAAAACCATCTTCGCATTATTGACTTTCAAATGAAACTGGTTTCAGGTTTGGGGCACATCAGTTGGACGGTTTCAAAGTTTATAAGATACATAATGTACGGACTGGCCGTAACTAATATGAATTTAATAAATAAAAGATAAAATAAGAAATAAAAATACTGTATTAAAACTGAACTGAATATGAAAATAATTATGGAGTATGAAATGTGAGTAGCGCGCGGTGCTCTTAATGACCGAATTCGGACTGACTATAATTTTATACAAAACTAATGAAATTAATAAAATGATGATGTTGCAATGCGATGAAAGTGCAATGTACGCGCTTGACCGTACATATTCCCGGGCGGGAAAGATGAGGCAGATAAGATGAGAATGATTAACAAGGTGATTAGACAATATTATCTTAAAATAAACTTAAAATGTAGAAGTGTCCAAGTCCGGTACATTGAAACGTGGGCGACGTACAATTGGGGACGACCCAGTGTCTTTCCCTTGTAATCGCACACTATGCACTTTAGGCAACATGGACTCACTTTTCACTGCACTACTATTAGAAAACTCACTTATTTGATTTAATTCACTACACTGAGAAGTAGAAGGGTGCGTGGAGGCCGCCGGGGCCACCGGACTTCGCCCGGGGGCGGGGGCGCCGGCCTCCGTCGCCTGGACACGCCTGTTGCGCCTGCAGCGCCTGCACAGCCACGCTGCTCCGCCGACTCCAACGAGCGCGAACAATACATATATCGCCGCGTAATGATGGACATCATGATAGGTTATTCCGTTTGCTAAAGGTTCGGTATTTCTCATGATCTCAAGATTTCGTTGAATCTCCTGGAGCTGGACGGTATTGTTAACGCTGAAGTCGGAGGTATAATTTAAAGGTAAGTGCGGTAACGAGATGTTCACAATGTAGTTTATTTGTGGAATCTCAGGCGATGGAATATTCGATATTAGGCTCATTTTGCTCTCATCCTGTCTATGTGAATACGTAAAGAAGTCGGGTAGTTTAATAGTGCATCCTTGGTCGATGCTAAAAAGCCCAGAGTTAATTAAATGAATATTTGAAATTCTATCGTTGCAAACAAGTTTTATGTGACATGGTTCACAACAAAAGTAGAAAAAATTATTTAAGCCATTTAGAGCCTCCCATCTATTCTTGCACGTTGATATAATAGTGTCGCACTTCCTGGATTGTGGTAATGTTACGCAGAAACTCTGGTCATCCTTAATAAGATAAATGGACTGCTTGAGGTGACATAAACTTAATGTAGGATTTTGATCTATACATGACCTTAGATCTAAATCAGACAGTTTTATAAAAGAGTCATGCTTAAGATTGACGGCCACATAGTCGGCCACTTGTACTACCACCACCTCTCGGCCGCCGCTCACGACGCGCGGTACCTGGATTATTCTTAATATTTCATACACGTTGTCATCTATTAACGGAATCGTGATTTCAAATATTATAAATCTATAGTTCGATGTCACTCTTGCACGGACTTGCAATAAATTATAAATCTGGGTTAGACTGTCGGACTTCTTAACTGGTAGCGACAAATCTCTTGGGAGCTGTTCGGAGATAATTCCCAGTTCATTCCTCAGTTGGTCGGGCGTCAAAAGGTGAAAGTCAAATTTGCCGTTATATATGTTGGTGACAGCACCGAGAAGAGTCTGTTGAACATTCTTCAGGGTAAATATCATAGTGTTTGTAAGCATAGCCGTTGTCAAAAAATCATTAAGAAGTGACATGTTCTGAGTTTCTGTATTGATTTGGTTAACTGCGGTCTCTAATGCATTAAGTTTTTTATGAATTAACTTATGACTTTCTTCAATAACGTTCTCAGTGCGCTTTAGCAGGTTGAATTCCGCCTCAACGACCGAGGTCTGGTTCTTCCAGAGGGAAGCTAAATGATTCTGATTTTTTCTAATTAGGTCTATATCTCGCTCATATTTTTGAGCGAAACGATCGTCTAGGACACCGAATAAACTGTTGGCTATATAACCTACCCCATTAATTAACCCACGTCTTTGACGTGTGCCATTGTTTACATTATGATTCATTAACAGGTGATTATAGTATTGCAATTCACTGACCTCGTGACGCACCTGCAATAGGATGCCGTTGCAATGTGATCGCGTTTGAATCTTTTCACATAAATTGTCTAAGTACTTGATATACTTTGTGATAGCCTTATTGCCTTCTAAATAGGGTCGAGTATCATAATAAACAACTAATCGCCAGTTATCTCTAATTATTTGCATGTCCTTAATACGATCAAAATAAAGACTATTATTACCTTGTAACGATGTTATATTATGAGAGCAGTGACCTAATGAAAATGTCATGAAAAATAATAATAAGGAAATAGCCATAGTGGCGAAGTTATAAGATTTACCCTTTTTTGGGGGTTGAACTAAATTTTGTTGTGTTGGAGTTTTATTTTCATTTGTTTTTAGTTCTGAATTGTCATTCACCGGTAGCCTACTTAATTTTACGACTGGGCGTTTTAGTAAACCGTTTTTAGTTTTTAACGTCACGACTCTTACATAACCGTCGCTACCGGGGTGCAGCTCTGTTACGCGACCTAAGGCCCACTTCCCCGGTGGGAGGTGGTCATCCTTAATAATGACAATATCACCTAATTTAATATTAGTTTTAGGTTCCCTCCACTTACTTCTTGCTGTAAGCGAGGTGAGGTATTCATCGCGCCACCTATTACATATATCATTATATATTTTTTGAACAAGATGCCACCTAGTTCTAAGATCTGTCTCCGTATCGTATAACGTCAAAACAGGACCACTAGCTAAAAAATGGGATGGAGTTAAAAAGTTTAGGTCATCGGGGTCTTCGGTTAGGGGACAGAGAGGACGCGAATTTAAGCACCCTTCTAGTTGACTCAGAAGCGTTGTAAACTCTTCATATGTAAGGTTTTGTTCACCTATAACTCTTTTCAGATGGTGTTTCAGGGACCTTACTGCGGACTCCCAGATTCCACCAGCTGATGGCCATGATGGACAGTTAAAGTGCCATTCTATTCCTAGGCTAGCTACCTCTGCCCGGAACTCCTCATTCAACGTCTCTTGGATCTCTGATAACTGTTTTAATAATACATTGTTTGCCCCAATAAAATTTTTCCCTTGATCACTATACATATGACCTGGAACACCTCTTCTGGCAGCCATTCTACGTAAGGCTGCTAGAAAAGCCGACGTTGTTAGGTCGGAAACCAGTTCCAAGTGTACAGCCTTGGTTGCCATACACACGAATACTGCTATGTATCCCTTTGTGGTCTTAATGCCGCGGCCCTTGCTGGCCTTGACGGTGACGTGGCCCGTGAAATCTACACCACAATGATAGAATGGACGCGATGGATTAGATCTTGCTGAAGGTAAGTCCCCCATTAATTGATACTGAAGGTCAGGGTTCTGTCTTCTGCATCTAACACACAATCGAAGCCGTTTTTTAGTAGCATTATTACCACCAGTAAGCCAATATTTACGCCTAATGAACGCGGTGGTTAATCGCGCTCCCCCATGGTAAGTAAGCTCGTGTGCTTGGTCGATGATGAGATCCGCTAATCTTGTGTTACTAGGGATGATGACAGGATGCTTCATCTCAGGATCGATATTCGCATGCCTTAGTCTGCCACCGACACGTAAGATACCGTTTTCATCTAACATGGGATTTAAATTAAATATTTTACTATCTTTACTAACGCCCTCTCCTTCTTTTAAACTATTTATATCTTTTATAAGACTTTCTGCCTGACAACTTTTTATTATTAAATTCTTAGCCTTACTTAACTCTTGTACGCTTAAATAACCTAACTTTCTATTTTTTGCCGTGAATCTTAATACCCACGCTAAAATTCTAACTGCTTTACTTAATGAGCTATGCTTTTCTAACAATTGCTTAATAATTTCATTGCTACTTAACACTATATTAACTTGCTTAACGTTTTTTAAATCCTGATCGGTAGTATAATCCTGTTGATTATTTTCGGGTACGTAGGTTGGTAGCCAGGCTGGTCCCAGCCACCACAGCTTATGCTCTAAAAGTTGGGAGGCCATGAGGCCTCGGCTTGCGCAGTCAGCCGGGTTCTCTTTGGATGCTACATATCGCCAGCAGTCAGATGCCATTGACGCGGTGACTTGTTTCACTCGGTTCGCGACGAAGGGCTTCCATCTGTCTGTTTGTCCATTTAGCCATCCTAGTACTACCATTGAGTCTACCCACCCATAAATAGTAACCTTGTAATTTAAGAGACAATTCCTAATTTTTGTCATTAATTTTGACAGTAAAACCGCGGCGCATAATTCTAATCGCGGAAGTGAACAAGTTTTACTGAGAGGTACTAATTTTGTTTTGCCAGCTACTATGACTACTGAAATTTTATCAAATCTTTTTATTTTACAATAAACTACGCAACCGTAGGCTTTTGTGCTTGCGTCACAAAACCCATGTAATTCCACTTGATCATTCTCGAGAGTTTGCAGCCACCTTGGTACTTGAAATTGGCTGACAGTATCAATATCTTGTTTTATTTTATACCATTCCTCCGAGATGCCGTGTGGTACGGGTTCATCCCATTCTATGTTCAGTCTCCATACATCTTGAAAAAGTATCTTAAGTTTAATAGTAAGTGGAGAGAGCCAGCCTAGCGGATCAAAGATCTTAGATATGTTTGACAGAAGCGACCTCTTCGTAAGTTTCGATGAAGGTGGTATATTTGCCTTCAACGTGAAAAAGTCACTTTGTGGATTCCATCCGAGGCCCAGAGCTTTAGTTGACTCCGCTTGCTTGAAGTCAAAGTGCTCTTCCTGTAGTACAGACGCGTTGACATGCTCCAGCAGCTGTGACGAGTTAGATTTCCATTTTCTTAAGTGGAATCCACCCGATTTTAACAGCGCAATCATGTCAGTTTGTAACTGTCTGGCCGACTGTACGGAATGGGCATCCATATAAAAACATTCTTCTAAGACCGTGGGCGCTGAACTATCTTTAAAGTTCATTTTCTCGTCATGCGCTAATTGTTTGAGCGTCATCATGGCGAGAAAAGGCGCCGCTTTGGTCCCGTAGGTAATTGTAGCTAAAAGATACTCCATTAATTTTTGATTTTTATTATCTCTCCACACAATCATTTGTAAATATTGATCGTCCTTATTGACCCATATTTGCCTAAACATCTTTTCGATGTCGGCAGTGAATGCGTATTTATATTGCCGCCACTTAAGAAGGAGGCATTGTAAATCTTGTTGCAAATTCGGTCCCCGAAACATTACGTCATTTAAACTTAAGCCTGATGACGTTTTGCTTGATGCATTAAAAACAACACGTAACTTAGTTGTCGTGGAGTCGCTTCGGGTAACACAATGATGCGGTAAATAACATTTGAGTACTGTATTACGGTCGTCGACCGAGGGTGTCATATGACCGAGCGACAAGTATTCATTAATAAATAACTTATAATCACTCGCAATCGATGGATTCGACGCGAGTTTTTGTTCTAACTTATAAAATTGAGCTACTGATTTTGACTTGGAATAACCTAATTTTTCTTTGTAGTCGGGCTTCATTGGTAACCTAACTTCGTACCTGCCGTCATTTCGTCTAACTGTAGTAGAATGATAAAACTCAATACATTTTTTATCTTCTGAGGACAGATCAGCTTGTTCCGAAATATCCTCGATTTCCCAAAATTTTTGAATATCTTGCATATTGTGTAATACAACATTACAATGAAAAGTTTTTGTGTTGCCACTCAAAATCCACCCGAGCCGCGTCTGTTGTGCGGTCGGTAAGGTTGAATTTGCTCTACATATTCCATCCATTAAAACAGTTGAATATATGTCGGCACCTAATAAAATATCTACCGGGCGGCTCCTATAAAACTCGGGATCCGCTAATTTAATGTGATCTAAGTATGACCAATCAGGCTTTGTAAATGTATAAGTTGGAAGATTTTTAACAAGTTGTTTCATTACTAAAGCATCAGTTTCAAAAGTAAAATCACTATCAATGGAGGAGCAGTTTAGGGTGACCATCCCCTTACTATTGCTTGCCTTATCGCCAATACCTGAGACTACTCCCTTACAATTCTGCCTAGGTATTTTTAACAGTTGGGCTGCGTGCTCTGTGACCAGGGACGTCTGAGAAGCTTGGTCAAGCAGGGCACGCATGACATGGAATGACCCATCTGCGGCTTGAACCTTAATCATTGCAGTAGGAAGTAGGACTTCGTACATATCATCCTGAACTGACACGTGTGAGCTACGCTGGACACGTTTCCCTGAGGTGGCATTTTCAAATGTATCAACTAAGCTACCCCCTCGCGCGTCCGCGCCCTCACCGCCGCGACCTACTTCCGTTGCTAAGCGCGTGTAATGCGCTTGCGCAAACGCCTCGTGTAATAAACGATTATGATTATTATTACATTCGCGACAAGTTTTATCCGAACTACATTTCTTTCCTTGATGATTTGACAAACAACTTACGCAAAGATTTAATTTATTAATTGTTTTTAGCCTATTCTCCGGTGTCATTTCTAAAAATAGTTGGCAATAATAAATTCCGTGATCATTACTACTACACATCGGACACCTAAATTTAGAAACTATATTATTTTTATTAATCGACACTGGAGGAATAATTTTACTACTAGTAAAGGTTGTTTTATGAACGTTAGGTTTAAGATTACTATTAAAATTATTTTTATGACTAACTGGAATTTTTTGTGAAGGGTTATCTTGCTTCCTACGCGACGACTCTAATGAAATAAATTTAGCTTCTAAAAAGCTTAAAAATTCTGTAAGACATGGTAAATCTCTCGGATTTTTAATTGACTCCATGTAATCGGTAAATGAAGCAGTGTCTAATTTTTGTGTTAAAATATATACGATAATAGGGTCCCAGGAACTAATATCTACCCCTAATTTTTTGATCGCATTAAGGCACTCTTGCGTAGTGTCATGCATTCGTTTTATTAGAGCGGCTGTTTGCTGTTGCATTACAGGAATATTCATAAAAGTGTTCATATGAGATTGGAAAATTAATCTATTATTATTATACCTCTGGTTTAAGATGTCCCAGCAGATCGCATAATTATCAGAACTGACATTTAAATGTTGTATCAGTCGTTCAGCTTCGCCTCTTACCTTGGACTTGAGGTACTGCATTTTCTGAGCGCTGGACATGGTGTTATTTTTATGAATAGTTTCATTAAATAAATCCTTAAATGATACCCAGGTGTTATAATTCCCACTGAATGTAGGAATTTCTAACTGAGGCGTGGATTTCTCCATGTGGGCTACAGACCACATTTTCTGGTTGATGGCCTTCTTAATGGCCTGGTACTTACTTTCATATGAAGAATAAGCACTCTCGTACTCCTCATTGGACCCGTCCAGCAGGCTGTCCAGCTCCCAGTGTAGCGAGTCTATCGCGGACCAGCGTGACTGGACGGTGCGGAGCAGGTCTTCAAACTCCCATCTTTCGCTAACAGTATCTAGCCGAATACCTGTCACGGTGCGATGGAAAGCCTTAAAATTGCTGTGCTGCTTTCTAAGCATGTCCTCCGTCCTGCTTGCTGTAGCACTCGAGGACTGAGATGTAGTTGCGCTTAAGACCTGGGGCTTCGGCGTAAACGTAGGCGGTCTTATTAATGTAGATTGTGATTTCTCCTCCGCTGCTGCAGTCCGACAACTTTGGATATGAGCCTTAATGCTAGCATACCTTTCGTTTGTTCGCTCCAGATCCTTGTTAATGAGCTCACGCATGTTTGCGTCCAGCTCCATCGCCATCAACTTAGTATGATTGGCTTCATACTCGAACCAGTAGCTGTCAAGTAAGGCTAACCTTTTCTTGACATATTCAGGTGTTTTCCTACTAGCACCATCTTTGTTAATATTTGTATATACGGTTTCAATAGCTGACACCAGCTGCAGCTGAATCGCCTGGATGTCGCTAACTGAAGACATTTTAAGTTGTTCAGTATAAGAAAATGGACAGATCTTACTTGTCTGCTGCACTCGCCCAAACCCTTGTTGCTCAGGCGCTCCTTACTGCACTTCTTGATCGCACAGCAAGATTCTGGATAGCCGCCACCGCTCTTCTTGATTGAGCAATAGCGAACTGCACGTGTGTCACGTCACTGGTATGCGGAACCACGTGTACAATGATCCCGCTTTACGGAAAGCTCGAAGGACCAATGTACGGACTGGCCGTAACTAATATGAATTTAATAAATAAAAGATAAAATAAGAAATAAAAATACTGTATTAAAACTGAACTGAATATGAAAATAATTATGGAGTATGAAATGTGAGTAGCGCGCGGTGCTCTTAATGACCGAATTCGTACTGACTATAATTTTATACAAAACTAATGAAATTAATAAAATGATGATGTTGCAATGCGATGAAAGTGCAATGTACGCGCTTGACCGTACACATAATATGCAGAAATATTTTTTGTGTTTAATAGCATTATCTGCTTAGGTGTTTATCAAATTTGTTAACTGTCTTGGTGCAGAGAGTCCTCAGCGCAGACCACGCCGTGGCAGCCGGACGCTAAGCCTGCAGAAGGCTGTGAGAACACGCCTGAGGTGTTGTATCTGGAGAAATTGCTCTGGGGTGGGTAACTCTAGGTTTAAATCCACATATTTTTTAAAGTGATCCAGCAGATAAGAATATCTGAGGACTATAGGCTTAAGCTCCCCAAATCGTCTACTTCCACCCGTGAAATTATAAGTTTCTTTTCGTTTCCTCCCGTGGTTTGGGCTCCCCATAAATAAAAGTTGGTTCAATCCCCCCGCAAAAAAAATCGTTTCAAGTCTCCCTCTAAACAAAAATCGTGTGCTAGCGAGGTGCAGTAGGCGGTAGTGCCATGTATGAAATCTCCGCTCCGATCTGCATCTCTCAGTTGATAGATGTCCACCGAACCTAGGAGAGATGTAAAAATAACGATTCAGATGGTTGTTAATCGTCAATGGTAATGTAATGTCAATGCCAATGTCCGCTCTGGTGGAAATCGACTAAAAATATTATTGCCTCGACATCTCATGTGGATACCCAACCTGTTAATTCGTAATATACATGAAGTCATACTATTATCTCTATATCTCATTTGGTATTTTACTGTTTCTCACTAGGTCCTGGAAAACCTTATCGTTGGGGAGACTTGCCAGCAGACTTTCACACTACTGAAATTATTAATAAGTAAGTAAATAATACGACAGTAAAATTAATAGTACTAAACAAAAGACTCCCCATCAGTGTCCCTGTGAATGGGTTACATTCGCGACCGGGACAAACTTTTAGGAGACAGTTCTTACTATTATTTTTTTACTACTTACTTAGTACTTAAATAATAAATTAAACTAAGACATGAAGGCATGGATAGACAAATAGATGCAGCATGTCCTGAATACTCCTTTCAGAGGCTCTAGGCAAAACTCTTTTCTATAAACAATCACGCCAAAGGCTGCCTTCAAAATGCGGCAATGAAATTAAGTGCGGAGCATTGATCGTGCCTTTCCTCACCTAGTGTCATTACCATACATTTTGAAGGCAGCATTTGGTGTGAATGCAATTAGAAAAGATTTGTTTCTGAAATATTACCTTATAGAATGCGTCACGCCCGTAAGTGGATGGAGGTGGTAGAGAGCGGGCAGTTTCCGCGCTGGATGAAGAAACGGGACGAGATCATCAGCGACGTGGAAACCAAGGACTGGATATTCAGGGAGGCAGTGAGTATCATTTGTTACAATAAAAACATTCGTAAGTAGTAAGCAAATTTTGGCTATGTTATCATGATGGTCTGCACAGACCAGGCCCACTGGAACAAGAGTTTTCCGAACTGTAAAATAAGGCCTCAGGGAAGAATTAAATGTATCATCTTTTTCAGGAAAAAAAAATATTGACCTGATCATTGATGTCCTCGATGACTACGGCGCCTTATTCGTATACGGTGCTTTCAATCCCTCAAGGGACAAAAGTACACTGATCGTACCTCGTCTGCGCAGGCCACAATTTTTCAATATTTCCCATCCATCTATCGATTTTTCCACTAGACTTTGGGCTTACGTTCTCCTGATGGTATCCAATCAAAGACAAATCCTATGACAGTCTCAAGGAAGACATGGAAAACAGTATCAATTCTTCAAATACTTCCAGGAAATCGACGAGCTGCAAGACATTCGTCTAGCATTGCTGTACAAGATGCAGTCAGAGCAGCGACAGAAGCAGGCAACGCGCACTGGAGTCAAACTGGCGAAGCTGTGGGATGCCAAGAAACGGGCTATGGATGAGAAGGTCCAGCATATACGGAGAACCAGAGATCGAGGTGATTATCGGCAGATTGTCGCATATGTATCTTGATAAATCAAGGTTAAGAAAAAAAATCAGGTGTTAAAATAGATGTTTCAGCATTAAACGAAACGTGATTCATGTAGTTTTTCATTTTATTTCAAAAGTTCTTTGCCGTATTCTAGTCGCAAACGATTCTAGATTATGAGACTTTCAAATGATTTTTAAATGTCTAGGTACACGCAATATTGCCCAAGATGTTGGGCGCTGCAACTTGTATTCTTTTCATAATATAATACCTTATGGTAGCATCACCAAAATATGATTACCATCAATTATATCCAGAACTCCGCAAGCTAACAGCACTCCACGGCAGCGGGGGTCGCGCGGGGCTGGTGCAAGCGATGCGCGCTGCGCGTGGCGGCGGCTCGGTGACCCTGGCAGCGCACGATCCCACGTCCAATGTACACGCGCCGAACGCAAGACACGGCTACCAGGCGAAGAGACGCCACGGGGAGATCACTTATGATCCTTCGTTGCTTCGTAAGTTGACTTACATAGGCCGATAATAAAGTAACCACAGCTCTACATGAACTGGAAGATCCGCAATCTGTGATCCATGGATTAAGA
Source organism: Thymelicus sylvestris (assembly GCA_911387775.1). NCBI lineage: Eukaryota > Metazoa > Arthropoda > Insecta > Lepidoptera > Hesperiidae > Thymelicus > Thymelicus sylvestris. The sequence continues at coordinate 13,735,250 of OU426887.1, read as the reverse complement.
TCCTTTGTTGCTCCGTAATTTAACGTTACATAGGTCAGGCTGTCTAGGTAAGGCTGCTGCCACCAGAGGTGTGCGAGGAAGCTAAGCTATTAGTGAGGTCGAAGCTAAAATATGAAACTGTACCCACTAAAGTTAGTGCGTAGTATGGGTTATGTTATAAAGATGCATATAATATGCATAAGATCGCGGCACTACCAGCAATCAACATGTGACAATATAACAACAATATGACATAAACTCGCACATTACTGGTGGAAGCAGCCTAAACTTCACCAAAAAAGAGGAGTTTTCACAATGAGTATTCCGAGACAGTAAAGTCAGAAATTCTTCTCAACAGAGCTAGAAGATCACGTGCAAGTGGCAGCGCCTCCCGCTTGGCTGGAGCAGTGTGGCCAGAACCTGAAGCGCACTTGCTCCGGCCACCACAAGCCGTTGGACCCCACACAGCTCTGTGAGCGGGAGACCAAGTGGAGTGAGCAGTTCCTGGAGACGTTGCACAATGATCTCAAGAGTAAGTTGTCGCGCTTCTATAGATCTTTGTAATGTTTGCAACAGTGGCCTGGGTGTTCTCAATTGAGAATGCCTGGTGCGTTCTGACTTTGCGTATCTTGATCACGGTATATTACCTTGTGGCTTGTCTTGATAGACGAATACAGACCAGTACCAATTAAAACGTTTCCATTTATACCACTTTTTCCATGAATTGCAACATAGTGATAATCGAGATCGTTTTCCTAACGTACCTTAAGATACGGATTCGTTATCCCCTTGTGATAATTAAAAAGGGATTATAGTCCACTTTCAGGTTAGTTATTTGTATTATTAGGTACTTAAGCATCCATTAAATGACGACCCGTGTGCAGTGACGGATTAACCCTTAATCAAATTAAGCAATTGCCTAGGGCATCACGTCTGGGGGGCACCAGAAGAAGCACAAAAAAGCACAAAAAACCATGTTGAAATACGAATAGGGGGGCCCACAGGCGTGGATTGCTTAGGGCATCAAGTAGTCTTAATCCGTCACTGTCCGTGTGGCGCAATGGTTACCATGCCGAATCGCCGCGCCAAGGGTTCATGGGTTCAATTACCAGCGAGGCAGAAAATTTGAATAATGAGTTTAAAGTTCTGTTTTCGGTCTGGGAATATATGTTCTTGTCTTTGTGTGTTGTCTATGTCCATGGCTATGTCTGTGACATACGGGGAAGCCTAGTGTAGGACTATGATTTATGTGTGTGTAGCGTTATTATTATTATTATTTTAATAAAAATTAAATAGCTTCTATGAAAATTGTAGAAGCACGCCTCGGCGCAGCTTCTACCACAGCAGGTCCCTTGCATGTGCTGAAGCCTCGACGACAGGCGATCACCCCTCGCCCTGCTACCCCGGAGGTAGAGTCGGTGGAAGATGAGGAGGAGACTAAGCACCAGGCCGCTCTCAACCTGCAGAAGATTATCAAGGGCAGGGCTGTGCAGAACCTGGTGAGAGAACCTTGTGTGCTTTCAGAATCAGGCCCAGTTTAAATGCCGAATGTTTCAAAAATCATTACTTTAGGTAGTACTAATAAAATTAACTGGAACGTATACAACTATACGTAACACGTAAAATTTCAATAAGATTATATCTATAGTGGAAGGGCGTTACCATAACATTGCGGTGCGACAATGCACCGCAAAAATCCACGACGCCAACGTATCATGTTTTCGGTCGACATCGTACAATAACTTCTTAGCTACGAAATTCTTGCGTTGCGCACACGCATCAGTGCATTCTTAACTACTACTAAGTTCATGCGCAAGGTTGTGGACTCACGGTAAAGATAGATATAGGAATCACTAGGCAACAAAACGTTTAATACTGTAGCTTGTAAAGGTTATCCTAGGACGATAAGAAGAATAACTTTTTAAGCATTGTTTTAGATGTTTGAAGGTCGTACGAGAGCTTCCGAACTGACTGAAGAGCTAAAAACGACGCATGGCCTGCAGAAGGAAGATAAGGCCCGCATTGCTAAGGAAGAGGCTCGTGCCAGAGAGTATCATGTCGTCAAGACTGAGGCAGAACAAAAGGTTGGACTTTGCTTTGCCTAAAGTTGTACACGAGTTTACAGGAATCAGACAAATTCTCATAGATAATTTTTTTTGGGCATTGTTTCTGGTGCTTCGCTAGCGATAAAACAAGTAAAAACATTACAAGGCACGTAAAATGGCCTAGTTCCATGCATGATACGGGATTAAATTGGGTGGTATATAGGACTAATAGGACACAGGACCCAGTGTTCTTCAACAGAAGGGAACTTTCACTATAGCCTCATCGGTTGTTCAGGAAGATACACGACGAGGAGTTGAGATTGGCTTGGGTTCATGGATGTACTCCCTTAAATCCTCAATCCTAATTTCTATTTATTTAAAAACCAGGAGGACGCCATCTCGGCTCTCGTCGAAGAGTTGTGTGGTGGAGCGGTGTCCGCCGCGCTCGACTTCTTGGAGAAGGAACTACGAAGACTTAAAGAAGAAAGGAGACAGCATGCGTATATCCTCATCGCTTGTAAGTATTCTCTACTTTTTCACAGCTATAAAATTCTGTCATTAAAAAAAACGTCTTGTAAAAACAACAACATAGAAAAACATAGAAACATAGAAAAAAATTGTTGTCTAAAAAACAACATTGTAGACCAGAGCTTAGTAGTAGGATAGCTGTAAAGGCTGCTGAACTCATATCCCTAACTATTGACGTGGCATGCTCCATACAATCGCATCTATGTTATTGTTTGGTGTCAGTACGAGAGAAGACGATGCGAGAAGCGGCCGAGGCAGGCAGGAGACAGAAGGAGGAGCATCGGCGACGGGAACACGACGAGATGTTCAAACAGGTATGTAATGTGGAGCCAGTACGGTTACGAAGTCAAAATTTGTTACGACATTAAGTAGTTTGATATTATAAAAAGATCCAGACTTTTTAGTTAGTCACAAAAAGAAATGTCAGCATCGTCAGTAACCTTTGTCCAGGGTATAGCGATGGTCGCCCTTTGGTAGAAACGTTCAAAGTGAGATCCTCTAAAAAAATATAATATCTGCAGGCTACCTGTCTTGCCCCAGACGAAAGATTATTTTAAATTAAGTATATAGAAATTTCCGCCGTTATGACAATCCATTCAACTCACAAAACATTCAACTGGGTCAAAATATTGGCATACAAAACCATGATTGCTAAGTGGTTGCTAGTTCTTCACAACTTACCCATTAGAGTACATGGCAAGTTAATAACATAAGTAATTATTTAAGGTGCTGGGTGTCACCCAAGAGTCTGTAGAGGCATACCTGCAGGAGATCATCAGCGAAGGCATCGAGATAGCAGCAGAGGAGCTGGCGGTGAAGAACGCGCAGGCGGAGGCGGATAGAATCGATCAGCTGCCTGAAGTGTGAGTAGACACTATATTTTTAACAAAATCAGTGCTAGGAGTTCTTTCATTCGTGTCTCATCTTAACAGAACTTCGTGGTCATATCCACAATAACAGAGATTTCTGATCTCATAGCAAGACTGGATTGAGGTCAACTGGTCAACAGCTGGTGCCGCAATTCTTTCATTCGTGTACCCCTACAACTGAACTACCAGACCACGATATCCAGACCCCTATACCCATTTACAGAAATGTCTGATCCCATGGCAACAATCTGGACGCACAAGTCATCGAAGAAACAGCACGAGATAGCCACAGAGGTGGTGCAGCGATTCTTCCATTCGTCTTTCCATCACACAATACGTGAACTTATCAGCTACTAGACCACAATATACAGACCCAACCGACAAAAGCACCACTTTGGACGCACAGGTCAACGGCGGAACAGCACGAGATAGTTGCAGAGCTGGTGCAGCAGTTCTTGCTGCCGGAGGCGCAGGCGGCGGGCACGCGTCGCCGGCTGGCGGCAATGCAGACCAGCCGGCTGCAGCGCGCTGCGCGGCCTCTGCTCGACCTGTTGCACAGGAAGGAACCCGGTGAGTGTTAACTAAGGACATAATATACAGAGACGACACAAACATAACTTCACCGTTCACAGACACAGTTGAAATTCAATCACGTTAAAAAAGGGGTAGAAAAATCATTAAAAAAAAACATTACATACAAGATAATAGCAATTTGCAATACATTACAATACTTAGGAATCAAATCAATTTCAGTAAGACAATTAAATAAATAAACTCAGCCTCAGCGTTTATATTGGAACTGCATCATCTCCGATCCCCAGAGATATGCGTCAGATGCGGCGCGCACCTGGACGACGCGTGCCGCTGTGCGGTCTGCCCGGCGGCGTTGGAGCCGCTGGAGACTACCTCCAGGGATGATCCGCGATGGAAGCACACCAGGAGTGAGCACTACATATTTAGCATTGTTATAGACTAGATCGCCAAGAATTCCTTTATTTTGGAGCAACGTCTTTAGCCAATAATAATTTTATACCTTAGCATTACGTTGTTGACCTAATAATTTCAGTAGCAGACTTTGTTAAATTTGCTGGTCTTACCAACAGGTCGTGCAGTGGAACAGAAGACTCTAGAGGAGCGGTACCCGCCGGAGCACGAGATGCGCTGCATGCTCAACGCATTGTTGCAAGATGGTGAGATCACTGACATATAATATATTTTTATGTAAAAGGCCAATAAACGAGCAGTTCAATCAGATAGGAGTTCTTACGATAAGTGGTCATCTTCGCTCATGGATATTAATACACCAGCAAAAATATCGCCGTTGCTGAGCTAAGAAAAAAAACAGAAGAAAGAAAGATGTGCTAACTATATTGTTTTCTCAGGATGAGATGTGCTTTAGGAATATGTTGGAATGTTAAGGGCCTATCTACATCGAAGCGGAGTGGAAACGTTTTGTAAATGATAAAATGACCATCAGATAATGTTATTTCCACCTCTTCCTGCCTAACTTTATCTCCGCCCTTCTTCGCTTAAATGGAAAGTGTCCATTACGCTGACTTTCGTCGATTCGTTTCCCCGATTCCTCTATCGATCTAATGATTGGATTGGATAATGATGACCCATTTGTCCCAGGTGATTTTAAACATTATGTCCCTTCCAGTGGTGGAGGAATCGCGTTATCGTCGTGGAGAGGAACAGGGCCTGTACATGGAAATTGGCAAGGCTCTGCGGGAGGAAACTGAAGTGAAGCTTGACGCGAGAGACATGGTCGAAGAAGGTAAAAGTATTACAGACACAACGCTTTATGGTGCATGCATAAGCGGGGCACCTTAAACTATGTATTTTATTAACGTTTCTTATCATAGACGGTCATGGAGATTTTTGTTTTGGGTAAGAACTTTAATCAGCTACAGAAATGAAATAAGGTTATATTTAAATTTTACCATAGGTAAACGTATAGGTAGACGTAATTTATTTGGGGGGGGGGGGGGGGGGGGGGTGATTGTTGGACTTGACCCTTCTATCCACATCTTCTGTATCCACTTCTGGTCCAACCCAGTATTCCTTTCTCTCTGGCAGGGGCTACTATGAGGCGTATATTTATTTACTTACTTATTCAGTGTGTTTCGTGTGTCTAGCTATAGCAATAGCAACCGGTGAAAAACAACAGCCGGTGATGGAGTCTCAGTACCGCTACTACATGAGGAGGGTAGTGGCTGGTGCGCTCGAGAGGACCGTGCCGTTCGAAAGGACTGAGGGATGTAAGTATTATATTGGTTGTCCCAAACATTACGCAGGAATTGAAATTGCTCCCATTTGCGTGGCTAAGTGTTGTCGAAAAGAAAAAAGCAGTTTGACAGTTCATAGTGAAAAACGGGAGTAGGTACGAACCAGTCAGTTTTATCGCATCTCTAATTATTGGCAATTATTACGAATTATTGGCAGGCAATAGCAATGATAGCCTAGCGGTTAGAACGTTGGTCTCCCGAACGCGGGGGCCCGAGTTGGAATCCTGGCACGCACCTCTAATTTTTATGTGCGTATTAGAAGTGAATAATTACTTGCAATCCGCACTTGGCCAGCGTGGTAGACTATAGAGCCCCGAATGCTACTTGGGTATGGCGTGTACCCCTCACAGTGTGAGAGGAGACTTCGAGCCCAGCAGTGGGACAATGGGTTGTTACTTTGACTTTGCTTTCTTGTTTCTTGTCAAATGTCAATGCATCGCTTATTTTTGAAAGGAATCGTTGTCAGGTCCCAAAGAGCTGCCGTCGGAGGTCCGCCAGCGCGAGGAGGAGGCGGCGCGGCTGGCTGACCCCACGTGCCACTGCGAGGAGACTGGAGGCAAGGTGCAGTTCGCTCTCGGTGAGTACACAACACGACACAGAGGAATTAAATAAATACCTTCAACAATGAAATGTGAATCGAGGCAAAATATGACAGTAAGACAAAGAAAAATATTACGTTCGTGTTAAAAGTATGTATTATTTTATGATTTTAAACTTTTATAATACGGTATCATTGCGGGCAAACATTTTGAGTGCAGACGGGTATTCAGGATTTTTGTATTTTATACCGATATTTTGACCCGACTCGACCATCAACCATGACCCAGGTAATGTCAAAATATCGGTATAAAATACTAAAACGTAAGTATCCCTTTGCATTTACTATTGTATCGTTTGTGTAGACGTAATGGAGTCGAGCGAGAAGGCGAAACTCATGCCGTCTGCTCTCCGCGAGCTGGAGGAGATGCGGCGCTGCAAGTGCGACTCGAGCGCCGCCAGCGCCTACACCGACCCCGGTGAGAACTAATTAACCAACTTTTTTAATCGTCTTCAAAAAGCAGGAGATTCTGAATTCGATTGTATTTTTTTATTTGTTGTGTTAGAACTGCGTCTGTCAACTGAGTTACTCGTGCGGAAATTAAATAAAAAAAGTTTTGTTTACAGAAAGCACCGTGTTCACGGATGATCTGACTAACACAGGGACCACCTTCGACCCCTCCACCCTTGATGAGGATTACAAATAACTAAATAACGAATCTGTAATTGCGTTTCGTAGAAGATGACCTTCAGTTTCAGTTAATTTATAAACATTTATATTTTTTATAAGTTAATGAGAGTTAATGATTGATTGTAATATGCCATGATGGTAAGTCACGATGTAGCACCACGCACTAACTTTAAATCCCTATTTATTGACTTGAAGTCACACGAAAATTTTATAAAATATTTTTTTTTTACTATCAGTATCTGAGAACGCGTTGTAGCTTTTTGGTGGTGACTTAGAATAATAACGCCTAGAAGTAGCGTCTGAAACAAAACATAAGCGTAAACGCGTGCCATTTCATTATCCTTGTGTGCGTAAGCTGTATGTATCTACGCTCTTCTAACGCACACAAATATATGGCTCCAGTGTTACCATCATCGGGCGTTTACCCACGAAAACGTGCTGCTTTGTTATGCGATGATTTGTCATGTGTTTGATATGATCTTTAAATACATAACATGAATATGATTATATTCATAAATATATTACACGTTTTTAAAATAACAGCAAATTTATCAACCATTAATCTAATGATGAATGCCGCCGTTTAATGCGTTTAAATTTAAATGACTGTATGATTGTGTAAATTCACATTATGACGCATCTTCTGTGAGAAACATTTTCGTGAAACATTTATACAAAACGTTACCAAACCAAAAAAATCATAGACAAATGTTATGCAAAACATATTTGTGTAGATGTTTGTATTTTTTCGCGAAAATTAGTTGCAGGAGACGCAAAACTATAATCTGATTAAAAAAAAATTATGACAACTACTATAAAAACCTGTTTGATATCAAATGATATAGGAAGTATCGGTGAATAAGTATTTCAATAATAAAAAAAAACGTTTAACATATTTAAATTTTGTATTTATTTAACCATTCTTAAATTAAAGCAATACATTCCCATTTAAAAGCCCTGTAATTGTATCTGTTTCTTAAAAAGTTTTCGCTTTGATTCAACATCTCTCATAATATATATGTATAAGTTGACATCGCTGACAATATAGTTTTACAATTAACCTCTAGGAAGTCTAGGATATGGCTACCTGAATTTTACCTTTTCATTGTTAAGTACCTAAACACCAACTTAACGGCGGAGCCGGAGGCCGCTCCATCCTCAAGCAGTTAGCTTGACATGAGCTAATGCATTTTACATATCTAGGACCTTAGGTACCTTTGCTGGCACAGCACCACGGCGTATTTTTCGCAAACCTTTTTTCGTTGCGTTGTGTACATATCCTTTTTGTGAAAATGCATTAAACAGATCTTTGTATTTTTAGTAGGATTATACTTACCAACTTTCTTTAAACTCAACATTAAGAACCAACAACAAAAACATTGTGTGCAATTTTTCCCCCACAACTAGCAACACTGTGTAGTGATAGGTTATTGTGTTTCAAATTATTTGTTTTTAGTCGATTTACGTACAGAAAATCTATAAAATGTAAGTATTTACCTATGAAATGAAATTTGATCACTTTTATTTTGTTTGTCTGATGTGCTAGAACACTTCTTTATAGTGCAGACAGTCATTTTGAATTATTTTTCGCGAGCTGTGTTCGACTTAACGTGACGATGAGCACCAGGCCCAGTCGACTCGCTAAAGCAAACTTAAATAACTACGGGGGCTAGACCTGGGTGGCCAACTTCAGAGCCTATAATTTTGGTTATTTTTATACTGGCAACTAATGTTTTTCTGTCATTGACAGCAGCCATTTTTAATTACTACAGTTACAAGAAAAACACGTGCTGTGTGTTGTTTTAATTTTTGTTAACCTAACCTCTTGCCATTGTTATTTCTTGTGACTGTGATCTTGTAGTGTTTTCTTCGCCAATTACGACGTAGAGTAGAGCCTAGGTTCCTCCTTCCGTTTGTGACAATTACCCAAACGCCCGAGTGTATGAGATGACTCATAAATACACTTTCAAGCATGAAGGAGAATCAAAGGAAATGTTTTAAGTGTGGTTCTGCGCCTGTCGATGACCCCGAAACAAAATTATTTAGGTTTCCAAAGCCCGGTTCGACGAATATTCTCCGGTATGTGCATCTAGAACTACATACCTACACGATTTGTTATAATAATTAATCATTTATCTTGCATTAGTTATACCCGACATCCCGGTTTGTGATAGTATTTGGTCTTTACTTATTTATTTCAGTTGTGAATTATGGGCTAAATATTGTTGTCCAGACAAGCCATGGTCCAGTACAGACTTCCAGTTAAAACTGTTCTCTGAACATAGAATGCTATGTCATCGACATTTTAAGGAAATTGCATTTGTGGACTTCCCATCGAAAAAATTGAGATGCTTTGCCTCTCCAGATGAGGTAAGTTTAAGCCTTGCATACTTAATTTCTCTTTATTGGCCAATAGTGTTAATTTTTACATTGTTTTAGTAATTTTTATGTATTTAATGCCACCGTCAGTCAGCAAAATAAATTTAAGAGTATGAGAAATCAATGAAAATGTACTAATACATGTATGCATAATAAGTATAACTTATTTATAGGATACAACCACAGCGTTTGTACCAAATGAGCCTGTGGCTGGGCCGTCACAGCCTCTATCAAATATTACCAATAAAAATTGTCCCTCAACATAGGAGAACATTGTCGAAGGACCTACTGGAATTAAGAGTTCCAACATAATTGCAACATAGGATGAAATTTTCTTAAAGTGCAAGAAATATTTGGCAAAAATTTGTCTGTAAAAGTACTCTGACACTACCAATTTATGAGAAACTAGATTTTGGCCGCAACTCTGCCCGCGTTTTGTCAGTATTTCAAAAATCAGTAATTCAAATCTCTATGAGTCTATAATAATATTAGCTGCCCGGACAGACTTCGTTCTGTCAAAAAATTTGCAATAAAATAATATAGCGACTATAAATTGAGATGTAAGCTATCCTATCTTTCAAGTTGGATCAAACTGCACATGGTGTGCAAATTTGATTAAAATCGGTTAAGTAGTTTAGGAGTCCATCGCGGACAAACAACGTGACACGTAATTTATATATATTAAGATGAGATATCATATTCTATTACAGGTCATTTAACTGCAGATGCTGCTGTTACAGCAGATCTTATCTCCAAAATGGACAAGTTTTGATTCATTGAACAGTGAAACTGTGGATCTGCTCCCCGTGCGGTGACCGCGAGAGTGGTGGTAACCACGCCACGACCACGCGGCCATCTGCCTGCGCCCCTGAACGCCTGCTAACCAGGGACGTGCTGTGAGCCCATACCTTCTTTTCTTTCTTTTTACCTTACCTTACCTTTGTTTCTTACATATTATAGGATGTTTTTCCCTAGGTACCTTGTAGGCAACTTATTTCTCTGTCTGATGAGCGATACCTGGACTAGTTCACCGTGTGTTAGAGCGTGTTGCCTACGCCGGCCAATTAAATAAGCACCGGCTAACTTATGCCTTCCTTATCTGCCTTTTACCTGCACTTATTGTATTTACTGAATGTACTTATTTAATTATTAAATAACGTTTAGGCTCATCCTCACTTCTCTAGCGTTGCTACGTCTTCACTATTATCAATATAGGGCATAAAGTGGCATCATACATTCATTGCGTTGCACGTGTCTGCATACCTACAGCCTACAGCACTTGCCTTCTTGGTGTATCTTACCTATTCTGCATAAAAGCTAAACTCGCACTGTTGGCCTGTCGCATTAGACTCCCATTTAAACATCGCATATTGCACCTCCGCTCATGCTTGTGCCTTCGCATCCTTTCAGCAACCCATGATATTTTTAAATCACATGGTCGCCTCACTGGTGAGCGACCGCCTCGTGCGCCGGCCGTCCACCGCGCCGCCGCCGCCGCCGTGCCCCGGTTCCTCGTCTCATCGGGCCGCGGCGCGTGACTCATCTCGCCACCGCTGCACCGAGTCGCCCTCGCACCTCATAGACCACGTGCAGCGTGCCGCGACAATACAAGGAGCGTAAGCCGTTTAACCAGTTTATTCTTGGAATTTAAATTAACTCGCGAGTTTACTTAACTTCTCCACTCTCTTACTTAAATTATTTTATTATTATTTAATGTTTATGCAATAATTACTATAACATAGACATAAGATACCAATAGCTTGCAGTATGCTTTGGCGCTGCTGTTAGTACTGCAAGCATCTGTTATAAATAAATAAATAAATAAATTTTAACGCATTATTATTTTTTCAATTCAAAACATTAGAATCAATCTCCTTATACGCCACACAAATAATTCAATATGGCTGAATCCAAAAATGGAGATGGTAGTAATCAAGAAGCCCGGCTTGCCGAGCTGAGATGTAAGCGCACCTCAATGAAAGGACAAGTAACTACATTTCAAAAATATTTGCAACTCTTGATGATGGTCCAATGAGTGAAATATTATTTAACCAATTAACTTTAAAGTTAAATAAATTTATAGAAATGTCCTCTAAGTTTGATGCGCTACAAACATCAATAGAATATTTAAATGGTAGTGAGTTGGATAGTGAACTCGTCGTCGAACTCGTGTGAAACTGTCGAAGACAATATTCATTTATCCATTGCAACTGCACAATCATTACTGGCCAGTGCTGAAGCCTCAAGAATTAAGCGCAATTCTTCATCATTAAACTCATGTGCCTCCTGCACTCATATGGAATGGGCTTTCAATTGCCTCAAATTAAAATTGCAAAGTATGCAGGCTCATATTATAACTGGATGGAATTTGAGGAAACATATGAGTCCTTAATGATAGAATTAAGGACATATATAAATTCCATTATTTAAATTCATATTTGGAGGGTGAGGCTTCTCGAGTTGTTTCTAATAATTTAGAAGTGTCAGATTCAAATTATTCTATTGCATGGGAATTACTATGTGAAAGATATGATAATTATAACGTTAGTGACTTGCCCACCTTAAATGAGTTTAGAATTTTTTTACAAGGCTGTTCAGACATATTAGAAAGTTTGCATCGCGCAAAAAAGGGTAGGTGCTCTCAACCTAACCAAAATATTAATACAAACGATAAGAATTTGTCAAAACCTCATAAAGATTTGAAATCATTTGTAATTTCAGCAAAGCCAAGTGGCAACAAGAAAGGCCCGTGTGTCATCTGCCACGGTGACCACCGTGCATACGACTGCGCCGTCTTCCGGCAGCTGCCCGTTGACGAGCGCTGGGCGCGGGTCTCCGGCCTCACTGTGCTGTGCCATGTCTGCCTACGAGCGGACCACGAATCACGTATGTGCAAATTGCGCGGCTGTCGTGTGTGTAAGAGACGTCATAACACTTACCTACACAAAAACACACAACTCACATAAAAACATATACAAAACACATTGCCTAGTAGCGCTAGCATGGACCATGCGGCTCCAGCCCACAATAGGCTCGAAGCCCCTGCGACCGCCGCTTCTATGGCATCTTCACACGAGTCAGGGACACCTATTACTTCCTATGCTAACTCATCCCTGTCCAGTAGTGAAGTACTTCTTTCAACTGCCCTTATTAAGGTTGTTAATCCGCACAATCAAAATTCTGAAACCATAAAGGCCCTTCTTGATTTTGAAGTCAATCCTCTTAAATAACTGAAAGTTTAAGAAAGCATCAAGACTGACTGACTTTACAACAAATATAGACTTTTTAGTTTTAGATCAGATCACTGATAACTTACCAAGACAATATTTTGATCTAAGCCAGCTTAACTTACCTAAATTTACTAAGCTCGCTGATCCCACACCAAATATACCATCTCATATTGATGTTTTAATTGGCGCTGATATTTTTTGGAATATAGTAGGTGGTGAGCAAATGCCTCTACCTAATAATCAGACTATGCTAATTAACTCAAAATTAGGATGGCTAATAACAAGCCGAGTAATGGGTGCTATTGCTAACGCACATTCTTTAACAACTCGCAGTAATCTTTCTTTATCTGATCTGTCATCCCAGATGAGTCAATTTTGGGAGGCAGAGGCAGAGTTACCATTTACATTAACTGATAAGTTTCATAAAGACTTTACTGGGGATATGCTTGCCTCGCACCCCATAGAAAGGCATTTTCAAAATAATACTCTTAGACAACCTAATTGTAGGTTTGTCGTTCGATTGCCTTTAAATGGATCTTCAGACTTTCAGACTGTTTAGGTAACTCAAATACAGCAAAAAAACGGCTACTTAATTTAGAAAAGCGTTTTTGAAAGGATTCAACGCTTAGGCAAATGTATATTGAATTTATAGATGAATATAGCATGCTAGGTCATTTAACTGAGTCTAACTTTGTAAAAGATGCCACGCTGTCTTAAAACATCAAAGTGAGTCTACCAAGTTACGCATGGTGTTTGACGCATCATGCCCAACCTCCTCTGGTTATTAATTAAATGATATCCAAATGGTAGGTCCTAATATACAAGATTCATTGTTTAACATTCTTCTTAGATTTCGCCTTTACAAATATGTGTTGTCAGGTGACATTGAAAAACAGTATAGGCAAATTCTAATTAATGAAGCAGATAGAAATTTACAACTCATTTTGTGGCGAGAAAGCGAACACTTACTTACCTATTCGCTCATTAACTCTAAATACCGTAACATACGGCTTCGCCAGCGCCAGCTTCCTAGCGGCTAGGTGTTGTGGCAATTAGGGGAAGAGTGTAATGACCCTGTTATTAAAATGATTTTTATTGTGACGATTTATTGACAGGGGCGGATACGGAAGCCAACCTAATTAATGCATATACAAGCTGAGGTCTCAAGAGCTCTGTCCGTCGGTTGCTTTAACTTACGTTAATATAGATCGGATTCAATAAAACTGTTAAATTCTGATAGAATTAACACACAAGATAATTTAGCATTGAGTCAATCTTGTCAAACACTTGGATTAGGATGGAATCCTGGGCAAGATAAATTGAATTTTTCAATTGACATTAATATTAACGATTGCAGTAAACCTATTACTAAAAGATCAATTTTATCAGCAACCTTTAAAATTTTTGACCCTTTAGGGATTTTGAGCGTGTGCACAGTAAAGCCAAAAATACTTATGCAAAAACTCTGGGCAGCGAAGTTAGGATGGGATGAACCCGTACCTCTCGACTTTCAACGTATTTGGCTTCAATTAATAAAAAAATTAAAATGTGTGCAATTCACACGTAGTAGAAGTGAAACCTATAAAAATTTTGTTTTCAAGATAATGAGACGATTGTAAAATTTCGGGAAGATGATAATTGTAGGTTTTAGTAATGAACATAGTGATGCAAAGTTAGATATTTTTTTTACATTTTATTGGTATACCATATCACATATATTTATTCAGACTCAGAGCTTACATTTTCGATAAATGATACATCATACAAGAGGCTTATGGTAATGGTAAAGTATGAAATGCTCCCCTCCCCTTCTACCTTCCCAAAAATATTTGTTGTCAATAGAGTAACGGCCATAACGGAGCTGACTCCATCCGCAGTGTCATGTGCCTACCACACAAAAGACCTGGCCATACGTGGTTTAGACCCACAGCACGTCGCTAATTCCTCCTTATGATGGCATTTCTCCTTCAGCCAGAGACAGAATGGCCAAATCTCTCATTTGAAACACATGAAAGTTTACCTGAAACAAAAATTACTTCCATGGCCTCGAATATAAAAACTAATTCATGTATTATAGATTTTGAAAGATATTCCAAGCTTAAGTCAATACAGCGTACTATATAGCTTATATTACCGTTTTATAAATAACTGTAAACCCGGCCGACCTAAGTTAGTAGGTATACTTACGACACAAGAACTCAATGATTCTTTAAATGTATTAATAACATTTGCCCAACAACAATTATTTTCAGAGGAAATTAAAATTTTAAGTAATAACAAACAATTAAATTCAAAGCCACTCATTTCCTCCCTTACACCATATATAGACTCTCAGGGAATACTGAGAGTCGGGGGGAGACTTGATGCTTCTAATTACAGTTATGATAAGAAACATCCCATGTTGTTGCGCTCCACACACACTTACAAAACTCATTTTTAAACACTCATTTTTAAATACGTCTCTTGCATCCAGGACCGCAGCTGCTTTTTACCTCAGTCAGAGACTCTATATGGACAGTTGCAGGCAGGAGCCTGGCGCGAAGCACAGTCTGCAACTGTGGTACTTGTAGACGCGCCACTGATCCATCATTAAAAAATATAATGGGAAAGGAGAACCCCGGTTTCCGGCCACGAATTATATGTAATCTGTGCTAGCACATAAGACTGGACAAGAGTAAACTACATACATAAAAATTCGTCTTATTTACTAAATAAACATATTTAAATCTTAGCCTCATTTGCAATCGCCAAATGAACAAAATAAAGAAAGAAGTTCTCATTGTATTTACCTCATTACAAACGATTTTATAATCGATTGATTAAGGAACATATGTATTAAATTAACTATTTATTAATTATAAAAACAATATTTGTTCCTTTCTGATATGTTTTCATGTTCTATATAAAGCTAAACTATTTAATATATAATAATTACCATTAAATCCTTTAACGACATCGTTACGCTTATTAAAAGACATTTTGAGTTTAACTTATCTGTGTAAAAAAAGTAAAAGAATATTATGATGACATTTATGACAATTTAATTTTTGCACAGAGTACTTAATCACTATTCTATTGCATTCGCTTTTCGTTTCGTGCGTTGGTGAATGTGTTTTTGATACAATTTCTAGATTTGCTTTTCTTACTACCACTGCCTGAATATAGGAAATAGGAGTATAGCGCCTCCTGCACAATTTTTTGACGAAATATTTTGATGATAATGAATAAAATATCTTTAAAAAATTAAAATGCCTTTATTACACAACCTTTTTGACATTTTTTTGGGTAAAACCCATTAAAGTGGGTAGGTAGTATTATACCCACCTACTCAGTTTTAACCATTATGGTTTAAGTAGTATTTATTTATTTATGGTCTTAATTATATTCCTGACATTGTCTATATACTCGTAGGTGTTTGAGGTAGTAAGTGCCTAGTAAAACGCATATTCAGTAGATAGGTACTCACCAACCGGTGACCAACTGACCTTACGTTACCCATAATAAACGAGAACTTTATCAAAAACATATTTTTTTCATCAGCACTGTGACACGAGTGTGACATAATCATAACCCATATTTAAGGTGATTCATTAGGATTTCATTAGTTGGCCATTGCTAGCAGACGTGAAAATTGGAGAAATTAAAGCTTTTACAATGATCTAATTGACCACCAATTTTCATTCTTGTCTATTCTGGGCCGGTGTCTCTATGGAAGATGGGGTTCTCCTTTGCCTTCACAGCGCTTAACGCCTGATTATCCATTCGAGGCCTCAGCAGTGGATTTCGCCGGGCCGTTCCTTATTGTAGATCGCCGTGGGCGCGGCTGCAAGACAACTAAATGTTATTTATGTCTGTTCATATGTCTAAGATATAAATGTGTACACTTGGAGGCTGTAGGTGAGTTGTCCAAAGACTCATTCTAGCGCTCCGCAGGTTTATTGCCAGACGCGGCAAGCCATTAGAGTTATTTTGTGATAATGGATGAAATTTTGTCGCAGCAGCAAAGGAAATAAATGAATTTGTCAATAATAATGCGGATAACTTTACTGAATTTGCAGCTAATCATAATATTAATTTAATTGTTTCACCGGCATACGCTCCTAATTTTAACGGCTACGTAGAATCGGGTATTAAGTCCGCAAAATATAATTTAAAGCGGATACTGGGTAACACGCATCTGACATTCGAAGAGCTTTCAACTTTGTTCAGTCAGATAGAAGCAATTCTAAACAGAAGGCCCCTGTCTCCCCTTTCTTACCAGTCCTAATGATTTTCCCCTCTCACGCCCGGGCACTTTCTGGTTGGCAGAGCACTGATGTCGCTACCGACCCCCTCGCTGCATGAAGACAACCCCAGTCGACCGCTACCAAACACTGGAACAGCTGCGCCAGCACTTCTGGAAGAGATGGTCATCAGAGTACGTGTCGGAGCTGCAGCAGCGCCATAAGTGGCGCGCACGCCGGCGCGACTTGCAGCTGAATGAACTTGTCCTCGTCAAGGACGAGGGTCTACAGCCGCTACGTTGGAGGATGGGCTGTATAATGAAACTCTACCTGGGCAAAGACGGAGTGTCTCGCGTGGCTGACATAGCCACGTCCAGAGGTACCATCAGACGGGCACTCAACGGAATATGTCCTCTCCCTGCCTTAGAAGAATCCTGAAAGCTTGGCTTTCAGCGGCCTGGAGTATGTTCGCGCCTGCTCTCAGCACCGCCTGGGGCGAAGGAGGTGAGCGATTGGTGGTCTCAGCATCACGCGCCACATAATGTATTTAAAAGAAAAGTCCATAATGTATTCTACAACAATACTGCTATTCCATGAAAGTTCGTTAGTTTTTTATTATTTTATTTTGCTTTAGAATGTACTTAGTATACTTGGGCTTTTTCACAAAAAAAGGTATAGGTGTAAAAAAGTAAGATGTAATTTCAACTTCATTTTTTATGCGAGATTGTACTTGTTTTTATTGTCTCAAACTCTATATTGTACGATTCCCAACTTTAAATCAATAATTAATCATGTAATTATGAGAAATAACATAAAATATAGAGCAAGCCAAAGATATTTCGTCAGGTTTGTTACTTAAATTAAATGCGAATAAAAAATAAACAATGAAAACAATCAAATTTTCTTTAATACAAAATAAAAGAACACAAGTTGGATCAACTAAATCAATTTGAGAAAATACGATATAATTATAATATAACCAAGAAAAATGCCTCATAATTAAAATTTTGTTACCAGTGATGCCATTCGAACATTACTATATTCTATTATTGAGTTTAAAATACGAAAACATGAATATAAAATTTATCCTTTTATTAAAATTTTACATTTAATTAACTTCAGAATTTAAGTAATAAATGCTTTAAATCAATAAAAAAGATTTTGACTCGAAAATTAGGGGGACAGTAACAAAGCTGACTGTAACAAAATTCATATGAAGCATTTACACTAGGCTATGTTTTCTTATACTAATGCATAGACTTAAATATAATTGACGGGCTGTTCCGAACAAAATCCGTGTGAGATTTTTCAAGCATTTTTCATACTCTGTGATAACGCTTCGTTCGGTAAAGTTCGGTTCAAGAAGGCGGATATCAAATATTTTGCACTAAATAATTTTTAAAAATGTAAGTAAAAATGTAGTTATTTACTAATTATGATTTAAATAAACTCAAATAAAGTTCAAACGTAAATAATGAAGACGTTTTAACTATGCACTATAAACAATATGAGTTATTATGTGTTCTGGAACGGTCGGAGTTTTTCAAAAATGACATCTACTTGTCTCGCTTGCTCGCAGCCGACTAAAATGCGTTGGCACTGGCATTTGGTGAAGATAATTTGATGTTTCTGGATAAGTTTAAATTGTGCTTGATTAAGAAAAGTAAAAAAAAAACAATATACCTCATTAGTACATAGACAGATAATTAAAAATAAATAATTGTTTTATACACTTCTGTGAACATATAAGTATACCTACACTTCTTTTTATAGATACTATGATATCATTACCTCCTTTAGACTAGACTAAGTTGCTAAAGTAGCATGTGTAAACTTCTTAACGGTCAGTTTTGTTACTTTGCTTGTCAGGCCTATACGTTACCACAAAAAACTGACGTAACGTTACCTTACCTTTGCGCGGTTTATATTTAATTTAATTATGTACAATTGCAGTGTTTCGTCTTTAACTATTTATTTATGGAGTTATATGTAAAAGCTTTCAATAACTACCACAATCATGTGGTCTACATATTGAATTATAAAACATTTTGGTAACTTACCTTGACAGAAAATTTTCAACCAAGCGATGAGTGCTACTACACACGCATAGATTTTCACAGTTCTAGGGCAAAACTGACGAAATTCTAAATGATTGATGACTTAAAGCTTCTGGTTTTGCTATTAGATAAAAACCAACCAAAAAAATTTTGTAATTCATGGAAAAAATACGGTAACAAACCTGACGTGTCAGGTTGTTCACAATTCGATTTCTATAATTAAATTCTCATAATTTAATAAATTAAAAATATAATATTTGAATTATGCTTCGAAATAGTCTACTACAATCTCTTGAATAAATAAAATAGTATACCTGTACTCAATTCTAAGGATAAAACACAATTAACGTATATTCAATATAGCTGCACCGTCCGGGGACAAGTCAAAATGCTGTCTCCCTATCACTTAATTAAAATTTAATTTAAATAATAGTGTACTTGGAGATTTAAATTATTAATGGAATAATAACTAGATGTCTACTAAACCTAACGGTACTTCGTTTTTTGTTGATACTGGTAATATTAGAAAGGAAAAACGACAATCTTTTCGAGGGACAGGGCTAAACACACACTTACCCATTTTTGTGAAAATGCCCACTTACCAGTTTAGTTTTTTATTATATAGAATTCAGAAAGTATCCAAGGGCTGACTGATTCTGACACTTAGTTATGTAAATGCTGTGCATGCCTTTAATTTAAGTACATATAAAAAATGTTTTGTTCTATATCATAATAATGTATATTATGTACCTAGTTGGCGTGCCTTAAATTTATTTATTTATTTATTAAGGTTCACCAACAGTTTCTACATGAATAACAATGTGTAGATACAGTGGCGTAGCTAGCCCTTCCGGGGCCCCGTATCAAAATTTGGCCGGGGGCCCCCTCTCGACTCGAGGGTAAAGATCTTTCTCAAAATAAATATAAAAGCTAGCGTGAATTAAAACAAATATATCATACTTACATCGATTAATAAACTACATACAATCAATACTCTAAAATTTTAATCTGGAGGCAGCTCTGCTTCGTTTTGGGAGATCCGAACGCGAGCGCAGACTCAGTAGCTGATGTGGTACGACAAGGCAGGGGATTTTTTATTCGTAACTCATATTCATCGGTGGTAAAAACCAGCTCTGGTATAGCAGTCCCTGTATCTCGGCATCTAAAAAAAAGCATGCCGCTTACCAGTACTGGTCATCCCCGTGCACGCTTATAGATCTATCTACCCCAGGGCTTAATACAAAGTTCAACGCTACCTCCTGGTTAGCAAAGAAGCAAATGGCTAAAAGGAAGGCAATTTAAAGTTCATCGGCAGAATTGGCAAGCGAATGGTCGATTACCCCTCTGGTAGTCGAGAATTCGGGTCGATAGCTCAAGCTGCTGAGAGTAACTTCTGTCGGTCATCTCTTCCACAGCTGCGTAAATCGGACGACTCCGTGGTCCATAAGACAAAGGGGAAAGCCGAACTTCTTGGCATCCTTTTTGCCGCCAACTCAACTCTTGATGATAGAAGGATCGCCTCTGCTTAAAACCCTGGGAGAGCTTGTTGAATGATATTAGGTACCTATATACTTTTCTCAAAAGTCTGTCAGAGAGCTCTTTATAACCCGTTGATGCCAAGAAGTTAAGAGGACCAGACGGTATTCACGCAGTGGTTAAAGATGTGTGCTCCCGAATTGATTCCAGCCCCGGATCTAGGGGCAAACCAGGGCACCCACCGCGGGCAGCAATTCACGGGGCACCAAAATCATAATATAGTATGATTAAAAATAATAAACTTGCTACACAAAGCGCCTAATAAGCATACTGAAGCCTGGTTGGGAGAACAAAAACATTTGTTAAAAAAGAGTTCTTAATGTCTTATTCACGAAAAATGCCAACTATTATTTATTTGTGAGTTTTTTTATCTTATCTTTATCACTATCAAGTTTCTCCCCAGTTCAAAAAAATCATAGATCCGGGGCTGGTTGATTCCCCGTCTTACATGCTTATTCTCGCTATCTTATGCCACATGATACGTCTTCGTGGAAAGTTACCCTTTTTCATCCCATAATGCGCGATCTCACTGACCCGGCTAACACAGGCCTATAGCGATAAGCCTATAGCCTCCCTGCTTGCAACGGTAATGGAGCGCGAGATTAACATGCAGCTCCTGGAATATCTGGAAGATCATCAGCTGATCTATGATCAACAATATGATTTTCGCGACGGTCGTTCAGTTGGTGATCATCAAAATCTTACGCACCTGTAGGCACCGTCAGGCTCTTGATCGCAACGGGGAAGCACTGGCAGTCAGCCTAGATTTCGCTAAGGCCTGTGACCGGGACTGGCACAGGGGGTCTAACAAAGTTAACATCTTATGGTCACTGTGAGAGGTTATACAGTTGGGTAGCCAGCTTTCTATCTGATTGACATATCAAGGATGTACCTAGTAGAAGGTTGTTGGTCAGATATGAAACCTATAAAATGCTGGTGTTCCCCAAGGGTCTGTGGTATCTCCTACGCTGTTCATTCTGCATATCAATGAATTGGCATGAGTTGCAACTGTTGCTATGCAGATGACAGCACTAGGGCTTGAATATCGGAATCTCGGAATCTCGAAATATCGGAATCTCGGACCGTGAAACCCGATATTACAATTCCGATACTGAGTGATTCGATATCGTAATATCGGAATCAGTATTTTTTTTATTTTAATTTAAACAAAGTGATTTTAATGCGTGCCACAAGGTATATTGGCCACTAGGTCATAAAATTGAGCAAGTAAGTATAAATATTTTAGCTGTGCAGGGAGGTAGAGTTAATATATATAACCGTATTCCTGTTGTGAGTCTGCTCAGCCTACTGCACGAATAATGTGATACGGAAAAAATCTATTCCAAACATAATTTATCTCCTTAATCTCGGTATACCTAAGTTAATAATTTCATCATCTTCTGCAGATCATCTGTACTAATCTCTAGTTGCTGAGAATTCGCATCTAACTGTCAATGGCCATTCACCGCAGATACCCCATTGACCATTGTATATCGGAGGTTCACATCTACAACAAAGGTTTTTAAAACCTTACGATGTCTAGACGTGAACAAAGCTAGTGGACCAGATGGTATTCCAGCTCTCTCCAGTTATCTACTGTTTTGCCAAGCTTGTTTCGTCTCTCAATTAAGACGAGCATAGTGCCTCAGGCGTCGAAGCTTGCCAACGTGCAGTCCGTGCCCAAGAATGGCAATCGAGCTGACCCTGCTAATTAACGGCCAATTTCAATTACCAACATACTCAGGAAGATTATTATTGAACATGCGCCTCGTTGCATACCTAGAACACAATAATCTCCTTAGTGACCCTAGCGCTATAGCCTAACGCATACCACTCTACCGCATTCAAGCGTATCTCACCCACTCGTATCTGGGGCGAGGACCTTAAGAATAATGTAGAGGCGGTTGCCTTTATCCCTTGACATCTCGAAGGCTTTCGATACGGTTTAGCATGTTAGCCTATTGATCATGCTTCCTGCGTATGTATTCCCTGGCCTGATCAGCTGGGTTAAAGACTTTCTGAGTGAACGTTCATTTAGAGTCGTTATCACAGATTATTCGTCCCAAGCAAACTTACATCACATATTACAAACAATGCCGGACTTTCTCAGAGATCTTTTATCTCCAGAAATCTATTCCTGCTGCATATCAACGATCTGGTCGAGCAATACCTGGCAAGCTTTCGACCAGTAACGAACAAAATACAGTCTGAAGAGATGCCCGGGTTGAAAGAGTGAATCACTGCCTGAAGTCACCGATTAGGGCGACGCCAACCTTGTGAAATTCAACGTCACAAAAACAGAAGCATTTATTTTGGCCCTATTTTTCAGAAATATTCCTTGAAATATTCCCACCGCAAGAAATTGAGATATCCTTGAACCTTAAATATGAGCGGTTTATTGAATCCAAAGTTACGGCAGCTGCCAGGAAACTAATCATCCTAGCAAATGTGTTGCGATATTTCAAGTCACTTCAGCTTTTATCCTTGTACTAGCTATTACCCGCGGCTTCGCCCGCGTGTTCAAAGGAAAGTAACAATGAGTTGTTTAACATGCATGAGTCATTCCTAGATATTATAACATATGGATCTTTCCATGGGAATGAGTTGTTTTACCGCGGTAAAAAGTAGCCTACGTTACTCTCCAGCCTCCTACCTATCTCCACACAAAAAATCATACCATAACATCGCTCCGTTATGACGTGAAAGACGGACAAACAAACAAACACACTTTCACATTTATAATATTAGTATGGATAGTATGGGTAGTATGGATATGGAAGTATAGAAGTATGGACAAATACGCATCATAATGGATCTTTCCATGGGAATGAGTTGTTTTACCGCAGTAAAAAGTAGCCTACGTTACTCTCCAGCCTTCTACCTATCTCCACACAAAAAATCATACCATAACATCGCTCCGTTATGACGTGAAAGACGGACGAACAAACAAACACACTTTCGCATTTATAATATTAGTATGGATAAAGCATAGCTTTTGCCGTACAGCTGTTCATCTATCAGTAAAAACTATTTTGCGATTCAAAAATCCTAAAAAAATTAAGGTAGTGAATTTTTAACGCGAAAACCAATCCGAATTGAATAGATTTAGGTGATATTTGCAACGAACGGGAATAAAACAGTATTAAAGACGTTATTATTTCATTATCCTATTGATTAAAAACCTTTTCGCTATCCAAGACGTCCTACTTTACAGTACAAAATTAAATTTAATTTATTAAAAAAAATTGTATAATTCCGATATTAATATCGGAATTCCGATATTAGCATCAAATATCGAAAATCAATATCGATATTGAAAACCTTCCGATATTACAAGCCCTAGACAGCACAGAGAATGCCTACTACACAGCCTCCCTTAAATCCCCTCAATTACAAAACTTCTAAGTGGCGGATAGCAGGCTTCAACTTATGTCTGAAGTCGAAAACTCTCTGGAGCAAGTCTCGGAATGGGGTTGACTTAATTTAGTCGAGTTCAACCCCACGAACACACAAGTTGGCGCGTTTAGATACCCCAAGAAAACCCCATTTTTCATAGTGCCTAAATTCCAGGGTACCGCGCTCACCGTCACTAAAAGTGTTGTGAGAGTAAGATTCTGGGAGTTGACATCTCGAGTGATGTGTAGTATCAGCGTCATTTGGAAGCCAAGGCTAAGTTGGCTTCCAAAAAGCTTGATGTTCTAAACCGGGCTAAGGAGTACTTCACTGCGAGGGAGGCACATCCGCACCTGCTCATGCTTTACAAAGCTCATGGTCGAATTGAAGTTTCATTCACATCGATGGATCTCGTGGAGAACTTCTACGGTCCGATTCTCCCGATCATTTTTACCACGCACGTGCTAACTGTAGAAACTGTAGAGCTTCCTCTTGAGGTATTCACGGAGCGCAGTGTCATTGGGTTGCCGCCGGTATGGCCGCGCAGCAGTCAGTGCCGGAGAGCATCATGGGTCGTGTAGAACGTATTTTTTTGTACATTAAATATTTTGTTTAAATTTTAATTAGGGCATATAAATAACTGATTAGAAGTTTTTTTAATGCCTTTAAGTTTTTTTCTGTAATGCCTGTTTGTCTTCAATTCGTCGAGTTTCCAGATTTAGAATCATGGCCTCTTAAAATCTTAAATTGCATGATGCTAAAGTATTAATTACTTTAATAGGATGAAAGATGGTCCAAAAAGTAATTTTATTGTTGATTTCACTTTACGATAAAGTATCGATGCTTTCCGGACCATTTATCTAATAATAATTATTGATTTCCGGATCATTGTACGATTTTTTTCTAAGGCGCATAGGGGGCCCCCTCAGCCCCGGGGCCCCGTATAATTGATACGGCTGATACGGCGGTAGCTACGCCCCTGTGTAGATACAAAACAAAATGTCATTATGCTACATGCGAAACCAATTACAGGCAAACACAGCTTTCACCAAGAATTGACACAATATGAAGTGTGGGTAACCAAATAAAAAGTATTAAATTACATAATATAAAAATAGAAATAAAAACAAGAACACGACCGCGGTCTTTAGAAAATTGACTACTGACTTATGAGTATATGCATATTTATAAAACAACAAAATAGATTTATCATTATATATGTAATTTTATTATCTTATTACATCAGATATCTTTTAGAAAAATTTTGATCATTAAGATGGAGATACATTTCGCTGGCAGATGATCTTAATGATATTAAATAAATAACTTTAGCATAACCTATACTAAGTGCGATTTGCAGCCGAAACAAATGTAAACAATCATTAAAATCGTTTTATAGGGTTTTTTACCAACTGGCATGAAATTGTACAACAAATGCGTTTTATTTAGACAAACTACTTATTAAGGTATTTGTGAATTCTTAAATAAATACATATTGATTGATAACAATTATAAAATCCGAGTAAATATGGAAACAAACAAAATTAAATAACACTGTCATCATTCAAACACTTTGCAATGACTTTCTTATTTCCAAGAAGCGATTTGAAACTTTTAACATAATTTACTACTTTGTCTTAATGTAGTTTGCCTAAATAAATCGCATTTGGTGTACAAATTCAAGTCAGTTGGTGAAAACACTAGAAAAAGATTTTATTTATTTTATTTATTTCTTTAATAGTTTATGTACACCATACAATTATACACAGAAAAAATAATCCTTGAAACATTCGTACATGGGTACTACTTATTTCGAAACGAAATCTCTTCCAGTAGCCCCGCAAAAGGAAAATGAATATATGAGAAGCAAACTTAATGCACACATGAAAATATATACACAGATATATATATATATAATAATAATACATACATACAATAAATACAATAGCTATAATTAAATCTAGCATAAACATATACTCACTAAATAAATGAATAATTGATATTTAAAAATAAGCTTATTAAATAGATAGTGAAAATAAACTCAATTGTAAGCAATAGACAGATAGTGAGATTTGACAGATTTTAATGGTTTGTTTACATTTGTTGCATCTGCAAATCGCATGGAGTATAGTACCTAGTACCTTCTTATAGTATGCTGTATCATTGTATTGTAAATGGTAATAATTTAAAAAAATCTTTAATTTTCCCCTGTGCATGCGTGTACAGGAATATTTATGATGAATGTGCACTTTATATTTTACGATTTATGATTGTTTATGAAACTGTCTGTTAATAATAATTATGATGGTATTTACCTAATTATTTAAATAATTCCTAAGTTGATGATTTCAGTGTATATTTAAATTTTATTAAATTTATAATAAAGTAATCCGGAGTATTAATCAAAATTAGCTTTTTATTTTTAAATTACCCTTTGGTTGTTTGTCCATCAAAGCAGAGCTGGAAAATTGTAACCTGTGATAATGCACGTAGTTTATAAAGTGCATTTTAAAATATTGGTTTCAATTTTCCAGCTTGGGCTTTGATGGACAAGTAACCTTACAATAATTGCCTGTAAATGGATGAGGTTTTGAAATCCCCGCCTAATTTTAAATTTCCCGCTTATTCTAGTTTAGTGAATTTTTTGGGGCCTGCAACAGATGGCGCTAATTTTATGCCATTTAATTTGTATGTACTTGATATTCTTCTCCGCCAGGAGTATATTGTGTTCTGTGATGAGCACTGACAGCTCGCGGAACAAACTTAGCCAGATATGGCTAAGTTTTAGTTGCGCGTTTTTCGTGCTCGCAATAGGTTTCTAGGGCGTTATTATTCTAAGGGTGGTGATAAGGTTTAAGGGAGCCTTATTATCTAGCTTCCGAAAGATATTTTTCAGCTATATTATGATCACCCACATCAAAATCTATTACGTAGGTACTTTTAACGTAGATTTGTTTTATGGTGTCTATCATTGAAGTATAATCAATCAAATTAAATCAAAAATCGTTTATTATATCAGAATTTCACATTTCATTAGATATATGTGGGACATAAAGTAAGTACCTACCTATTACATACTCAAAGATGTGGGATCTTTCCATTTAAGTTTATAGAACTTGTGTTTGGAAAGTCCCTTCTTCCCTGTGTAGTGTTTAATGTACTAAAGTACCAGAAAAGACATCGCGAACTTTGTGTCGCGCCGAAAGGTTCTCTTTCTATATTCATAACTGACTCCCCTTTCTCTTTTCAAAATCGACTGAGTCCACTGAAAAATAGCCAATTGGCTACAGTTCATTGCGCAAACATCGGGTTCGTGGTGTCAGTTCTATACGCTGATAGTTTAGTTTAGTTTACACTATAGTTACAATAGTTTAATATATAAAATTCTCGTGTCACGCTTTTTTGAAGTTGAACTCCTCCGAAACGGCTCGACCGATTTTCGTGAATCTTTGCGTGCGTATCAGCTAGGGTGGAGAATCGGACAACATCTATTTTTCATCCCCCTACCCCTAAAATTTTTTGGCAGAACAACGTTTGCCCGGTCAGCTAGTGGTGTCTATAGATTTTACTATAATGAGATTCATTGGTCAATGGATAATAAAACAACTATTTTATTGGTGTATATTTATTCAACTATGTACATTAATACACTATGTTATTTTATGCGTGTAAACTTATAAATTATGTAATAAATTGCTTTTATTCGTCTAACTTTGTTTTATTGTTAGTGCTAAAATTTAATACCTAAACCCGTTAATGTGAAGGCCTTAAACTTAAAATTTAATTTTATGCAGGTAACGTCAGCAGGTACATGAAAACAATAACATTAATAACATTCATACACGTCACACCCCAGCATTAGGGTGCGTTTCCACCACATGTGTGAGGATACGTGGCGAGAGATGTGTTTGTAAGAACCAATAGAATTATTTCATTTACATAAAGGCTAGGTAAATGAAGGGATTCTATTGGTTCTTAAAACAAATCCCTCGCTACTTATCGAAACGAACCCGGGAATCCTCAGTGACGGCAGGCAGATCATCAACTTTTACATTTATTATTGTTACAAATTTTTATTTGTATTCTAAAATGCGTTTAAAATCGCGTACATCGCGTACAATGTCAACGATCGTATGTTAGGTACTTTATGCACTACTCTGAAAAATAATTGACAATCTAACAATTAAAAAAAACGCATCATAAAAAATATCACGCCATCAGCGTGTAGAGATACACATGCTTGAAATTAATATGCTAGGTTAGCACACATGCATATACATATCTTTAAACACATACACAAGCACACACGCTCAAAGTTAGTCCTCTTCCACTGCACCTCAGCGCCACCAGCGCATTGCATTGCGCATGCTCGTGTGCTAATAATACAAATGTGGATCTGAAGCCTAAAAATAAAAAGAAAGTTATCCAAAAATTCACGCTTCATCATCTTTTCTATCTTTTGTAGATTATGTTCCACATTTATATTGGGCGTTTTTTTTTTAATTAAAAAAAGTATTTTATTGCTATCTACGTCCCTTAAACAATTTTATAATTGTTATTATTTATTTATTAATAAGTCAGCTTGGATATTTTATTGGACTTTTTTAGTATTGTAATCAAAGTATTAATCGGCAAGGCTACAGGTAAGAGTTGTATTATAGAGGTAAGAGAATAGGACGAATCGATTGGATCCAGATTATTTTAAAATCTTATATTCCATAGATTAATGATTTCCGAAATAAAAAGAAGCTTGGTGCCAACTAACTCTAAAGAGAACAGACTGTTTTGCTGTCAGTATCTAGTATCAGTAGCAAAGGTAGCCAACAATAAATGAGACTACCTACTTTGTGGTGGGGGTTGCAATAAATACCTAACACCACCGCCGAAGATAAAATGAGATAAGGCATTCCTAAAATTCCTAAAACAAAGTATATTTAGGATGTGTTTATAAATGTTTTTCGATACATGTAAATTAAGGATTTCGTAGGAAAATTGAATCACCATAAGGCATTAGGTAATACAGACTCTCTCTTATGATAAACCAATATTAGAGAATGAGACGCAACAATCCCATTTTCCGTAATTCCTTTGGTCAGCTTCGTAATATTTTTTTACTTATACATTGCGCATTACTAAATTACGGAGTTTATAAATTAGGCTTCACTAGAAGCTCGTATGGACCCGTAGCCAAGCCGAATCAATGGCGTCTACATTAAAATCTTAGTCCGTAGCCGTTAGCTCCCAAACGCTTGACTTAGGCCGTGGTAAGTCAACAATGCTACCAGCATTGGAGAGTATCGTGGCATTTGGGAGTGGTTGCATGCGTCGGCGTCGTTGCAGCTTTGGAGGCAGCCGTGGACGTACCTGAAATGCGAATAAAAAAAAGCGAAGTGAGAAAAGAAATTGTAATCTTACAAAGTTACTGCATAAACTTAAATTGCGATTATTACTTATAGACCAAGAACGACATATGTTACAAGTTTAGAGTTTTCGATTTAGCTTGGAGAGTTGAAACTTAATTGAAAAAAAAAAGTTGCATGTTTGAAAATAATATGGACCAAAAATACTGCCTTGTGTCATGCCAAACATTTACCTGACAGAAAGTTGTAAAAAATTACTTGAACATACTTATTTAAAGTATTAATGATCTCAATTAAGTTGTGATAATGTAAAAATAGTTGAATCCAAAGGCATAAAAGTGAAGTTTTTAATGTGTAGTGCATTTATTATTATAAAACGCTTCATACACACCTATCGTTATAATAAAACCGGCCGCAATGAGACATCCGTATGATTTCAGTGTCTGTGGTTGCGGTGCCGGAGTCGAGCCCGCATCCCCGAACTGTTATAGACTCTCCTGTATCATCTGTGAACAAAACATTGTTTAACAAACATGGAGGTAGCGATAGGATCATAGACTTCTCGAGTGCTACATGGTACAAGAGCAAGTGATCATTGTAATTTGTAAGCAATTATTGTACCAAAGACACCAGCGATCTTGATACAGGAAGTGGCCGGGAAGAGTCCGTCGCGGCCCTTCCTCCCCCCCATACACGGCGCTTCCAGTAGATCCAATGAGTGGTTGTTGTGGAACGGGTCGTCACACGCCGCGAAACGCCCGTTCATCGACACGCATTTGAAGCAGTCTATTGTGTATACTGTGGACAAATGCATAGATAAAAAAAATAGTTTTTGACGTGATAACGTCTATTAAAACGATGAGCCGGGCGCATCTTTGAAAAAATGTAGCGTTCCGCGAGCGAGACAGCGGCAAAAGCGAGAGAGAGAGGCACTATCGGCTACGGTCGGCGTATCGTAGCGTAGCGAGCTACGGCTCACCTACGGCATCGGCGAGCCGTAGGCGATCGTAGTTGAGTGGAGCGGTCATGACGTTGTCACGTGAAACTACCGTCCGTAAACCGACTACAGACAACCATTTTTTTTCTTTCTTTTTCTTGACAGGCAACAAATCGGAGGGGGATTTGGTGTTGCTGATGTTCATGGGCTATTAGACATGACCTCTTACTAAATAAATAATCTTATTATCAGTTACTGTATAAATAATCTTATCAACAGCTCGCCTGTTAGTTTGTTGGCTATTTACATAAATAATTACTTTTTAACAAAAAATAAAACCAACGAAAAAAAACTGAAAAGCAAAAAATAAACTAAACCATTTAGTATTATAAATTAAGATCCGAAATTAACAGTAAATAAATAATTTTGAAACCGTGCCAAACAAACAACCAAAATTAATAACATAAAGTTCTTAATATGAGGGCATGCGATGCACACGGCAGCAGCAGCGCAGCGCACATCTTTTCGCCGTTTGTTTTTTCATTGGTTTGGCACCGCCTCAAAATTATTTATTTACTGTTAATTTCGGATCTTAATTTATAATACTAAATGGTTTATTTTATTTTTTGCTTTTCAGTTTTTTTTCGTTGGTTTTATTTTTTGTTAAAAAGTAATTACTTTTTAATTTTTTTGTTGCTATAATACGTATAATTAATAATAAATTATTGATTTTATGAATTATAGATTCAGTTACCAGGTAAAAACGTAGTAGGTGAAATATCAATCATCCCCTATTTTCGTACCTATAAGGGTAAAATTTTGTTTCGAAATTTAAACAAGAGTAATTTCAAGGTATACACTATTCAATGAAAAAAAATCATCGAAATCGGATCATCCAATACAAAGTTATTGGGGTTAACGTATAAAATTCCGGGTAAAAAACGGGTGAATAATCAATCATTCCCTATTTTCGTACCTTTATGGTGGGAATAAAATTTTCAAAAAAATATGGGACCAACTTCAGGACATACCCTATCCAATAAAAAAAGAATCATGCAAATCGGACCACCCTGTGCCGATTGCTGCGTGATCATACATAAAAAAAAATACGTGTCGAATTGAGAACCTCCTCCTTTTTTTTCGTCGGTTAAAAAATTAAACACTCCTACTCTACACCACACACAAACTGCTTCAAATTCTGGGAAGACTTTAAGGCCTGTAATGAAACCGATCTCGGCTCAAGAGTGATATGTTGAAATTCTGCATCTCAAACCGTACTTTGACATCGCAGATATCTTAAGATCGGTATAAAAAGGCCCGTAGCCTTAGTCTGAAGTTTCTAGATGGGTGAATATCAGAAACGTGCAAATTTTTTCAATTTTGGTGGCGAAATTTTCTCTTCAGTTTTCGTAAAAAATGAGGACCTAGTATAAGAATAGAAAGTCTAAGCTAGAAGAACCTTCAAGAGGTCTGAGAATATCTCGATAACTTTTTGAGATATTTAAGTTCAAAGTCTAGTGTGACCACCAGAATTGAAAATCGCCCACCAAAATCGAAAGTACCCACCAAAATTGAAAATCAGTGACACCAAAATTGGATTTTTCTGTCACAAAAGCTCTAATATCAATGAAATAAAGCTCAAAGTGGCTAATCTCATGAGTTCTCGGGAATTATCAATAACTTTCATCGTTTTATAAAACTCTCTATTGTTAAAAAATATAGATATTATTATTTAACATCTATCAATCCATCAGCCCTTGGAGATCCACTGCTGGACACAAGCCTCCCTAACTTGCGCCACTCTGACCAGTCCTGTGCCTTCTGAATCCAGCGGGTGCCTGCTGTCTTCTTCAGGTCGTCAGTCCACCTGATTGGGGGGCTTCCAATGCTGCTTTTTCCAAGACGTGGGCGCCATTTGAGGACCTCTTCCCCAATGGTCATCGGTCCTTCGAATTATGTGGCCAGCCCATTATCACTTCAGCCGGCGTACTTGCTGAGCTATGTCGGTTATTCTTGTTCATCTACATTTGTGATTCGATCACGTACAGAAATACCGAGCATAGCTCTCTTCATCCGCTCTCTCTCTCTCCGTCCTCTGTGTGACTTTGAGCTTATGAATAAGGCCAATAATAATAAATTACGACGTCTTGGAGCCGTATGTCATCACTGGCAACACACACTGCTCGAACAACTTCGACTTCAGGCACTGAGATAGTGTTTTGGACGACAAGATATGACGCAGTTTCCCGAACGCAGCCCATTCGAATTGAATTCTACGAGTGACTTATTTCTCGAAGTTGGACGTACGTAGATATATGATATGGACATTGGACATGATTTTTGTCTTGGCCATGTTCGTCTTAAGATCCACCGATTGTGGCGCTGTTCAAGTCGCCTATCGTTTACCAAGTTCCTCCAGGGATCTTACCAGAATGACTATATCATCCGCATATCGCAAGTGTGTGATGTCACTATTGACCACGATGATACCACGTTGTTTCCATTCCATCAGCTTGAAGACGTCTTCCAATGCAGCAGTGAACAGTTTTGGAGATATGACGTCCCCTTGCCTGACACCTCTCTGCAATTGAATAGAGTTCGTAGCTGTGTCGTACGCTCTGACGGAAATGGTACCTGATGATTACAAACACTTCAACACGTCGATATGAGAATTAAGTACCGATACCGATAGAATCAAAGGCTTTCTCATAATCTACATAAGCAACACATAACAGCAGATTATACTCCTTGGTCCTGTTGTTGTATAATCTGCCTCAGTGTGTGTATATTAAGGTCTATGGTTCTGTTGCCTTTCGGAATCCTGCTTGTTCTGCAGGCTGAAACTCGTCAAACCTGCCATGCGATTTGTGAGCACCCTCGCAAACGGCTTACAAACGTGGTTTAGTTCTTCAAAAGGGCTTTTTCGCCCTTCTTGAAGAATAGAGTCACCACTCATTACATTTCTGCTGCACGCTTCCGGGTTAGTTCCAATATTGATGACGGAAACGAACAGCTATTGGAGCGTCATTAGTACAGGTTTCCCTCCATCTTTTAGTAGCTGTTGTGAATCCGTCATTTCCCGGAGCCTTGTTCTTTTTAAGCTGTTTGAGAGCCTCTCTTATCTTATACAGGCGGCGTCCGGGATATCCTGTGTGTAGTGTCGGGTCAGTTTAGCTCGCTTGTTATTGTCCTCGCAGGCAGCTGGAGCTTGAGAGGAGTCATACGACCGTCTCTCAGAACTTCAGATTTCGACAAAACCATGGTGCTGGACTTGGTCTTCAACCTTGTAAGCTGACTTTGTCCAATAGACAAATCCCTGGCGAACACTTTGAAGCCCTAGTTTCGCTCAAGTGGCTCGTTTTAAATTTTGGTCACGCATAAACGCCACCAAAGCCACCAAAATTGAGCCACCAAAATGAAACCATGCATAAAAAAAATCTTTAAAAATAGGGGTTTTATGTTACAATTAAATTTATATAACTGTTTTATGATTAACCCAAATCACTACCCATATCGTGTAGCTTACTATTAAAGCACTTTAAAATAAACAGCACATCGATCCACCAAAAATTGAACATTTCTTGTCCCCCTGTGCCACCCAAGCGGGTACTTTTGTTTTGGCGGGATATCATAGCTCTAATCACATACCCGTTACACGCAAACGCAACTACACAACTGTGCGATGCGAAATATTAAACCGTGAATGATCGCATTATCAAGAAAGTTCATGTTTTACTAAGTTGAACAAGTGCACCCAAGATTTTGGTTTTTTCTTGGACAAACTTTGATCGAGTATCCTGTGATGTTAAATAGGATTTTATAATATGGTTTAATTATTTTTAGATAATGTGTCTTATGCGTATACTAACGAAATTATATATTTTTTATTTTAACTTAAATTGTTGCTGTGGTGAATGAAATTATGTCAAAAAATGGAGCTGTGACATACCACCAAACTTGAATTTAAGGGCATTTTTTTTACCCTGATTATTTATATACACATATATTTAAAAAAACAATGTGGCCCCAATTAAAAGAAGTTACGTAGTTTACTATATAAAAAAATTAGAAACATTCTATCATTTTACACCTCGATTCTCAACGTGGACACGTAAAATTTGCCGATTTGATATTCACCCAGATGATAGGCATTGCATACGTTTCCTAAATATTATTTAATATTATCGCAAGCCCATTTGAGTTTGGAATTGACTCGAAGTAATCGAAATGTCTTCCCTTCCGGAATCTCACCCGACACCTCGTTCCGTAAATGGGGTCAATACTTTTATTGATTTTATTTTTAATTGATTCCCAACGTTGGAACAATAATCCATAATGGTGGCACCTTAATTTCTAAACTCCCTAACTATTGGTTTTTACAAGATGTAGATTGACTTCAGCGTGTTTTTCTTGTAATTTATTAAACATGCGAGAAAATGGACTTCAGTCATGAGCAAATCTAGAGATCTAATACTATAGCAAAGACCTAGTTCTACTGTTCTACTCGACGGTACCCGAGCTAGGTCACCTGGAAAAATGTCATTTTCAGCGATGGAGATACTCGATGAGTAATTAAAAAATAGATATAATACCTATCTATAATAAGTAATAACATTGCATGGCTTAACAACTCCATATCATAGGTACCAGGATAAAAGCTATCTATTGTTGATAAGATAGATACATTAGGTACTCATGATAATTAACTTACAAATAAACTGTAACTGAACCAATAGGTACTATTATGTCTTCTATGACTGAACTAAAATGAATTCGAAATACAACAAAAATTACAGAAATATGATAAAGAACTAATGCTGAGCACTCACCTGTTGATATGCAAGATAGCAGGATTAGCGTAGCAGAAACAATAATGTTTCTGCGGAATCCTAAGTTTGACTGCATTGTCTTCTGAAAATAAAAATATTTATTTATAGATGGAGACTGGAGTGTATGATTGTGTTATTGTCACCGGGCAAAGGTTGAGATTATTCCGCAGTGGTAGCCAATCTAGAAAAAAATTATGCCGTATTGTGGCGGCTTAGAATACTATATATTATTATATCATATCATTATATCATTGATTCTATACTATATCTATAATATATCGTTCTCGAAATCTCTGGAATATTACCTACCTAATTAGGTACACACTAATTTAGCTTTTCCCGAAAATGCCTGCAGAAATAACATATCGAGCTTAGCACTAGCGATATTACCTAATGGTGATTATAATTTATGATCTAATTAGTCATGCACTAAATTTTGACACTGTATTTATAACAACGTGTAAAACTGTTTATTAAAAATTACGTAAACAGGATCGACCTTCCTGATCTTTTATATTTCAGCGTGATTACATAAGATAAGTATTCTGATCTGATTTATTACAAATGTTTAATTATATACGACGTCCTAGATTTTTCCAGCTACAATCCCATCTGAATTAATAAACATTAGTTGGGAGGTATACAGGGTAAATTTTTCAAGTGGGCGTGGCTGACCAAATCGGAAACGTTCCGTTAAAATTTTTGTCTGTCTGCCTTTATGGGTACCTACTTTTTATCTCGGAATTCCCACGGGATCGGGATTTTCAATATCATAACTAGTCAATATGTAATAATTTATGATCACTTCACGAACAGTAGTAGTCTTTACACGTGTACACCACATGCACTGGAATGTCAAGGCCGTCTTTAACTTATTGGAGGCCCTGGGCATATTAGGATAATGGGGCACCTATGACTTTGACATGACACAATTTTGTTAGAATAAACAAAGAAAGTAGATATGCAAGCTTCTAGACTTATTTTTATTGATTTATCTAACAATAAGCATGCTGAAATCGGAAAGCCTAATTTTTAGGTGAGAGTAGAGTAGCTTCGCGCATGCAAAAGCTAATAAGCAAACTGATATTGTAATCAGTTATGGTTCAATTTTTTGGAATTAAAAAAGTTTTTCTGAAATAAATATCGGTGATCGTTTAGTGATTTGACAGGAACTAGGGGTCCTATCGATCTCCTATCGGGGCCTCCTATCGATCACGGGGCCCTAGGCACTTGCCCAGAATACCCAGTGGGAATGGGAATGAGTGGTCTGGGAATACCTAGTAATTTTATACCCATGCCTTTCAGCTCCCTAGCACTGAAGGCCTCTCCACTCCGTTTTGTCTACGGAACCCTAAAAAGCTGTGGGTTAAGAAGAGTTTTTATGTATGTACGTTGTTTAGAGTGTAAATAAACAATAGAATGAAATGATCCTAATTTGAATTCAGATCTGGTTATCTTTTGCGTAAACAACAAAATTAGATTAATTAACCTATTCAACTCAATATTAATAAGCTGAATACCACAAGCACTTGCTCGAGATACTGAAAATTTATATAGGTATTATTAAAACACTTAACCCGCGTACTAATCAAGCCAACTGTTCTCAAAATATTCACAGTCTTTCTGCAATAACAGTTGATATCTATTCATTTCATACAAATTATAAATCTATACTACCTACTCGTAATATTATTATATTTTAGTAGTTCGTTTTTTCCACTAATTAACGCGTGTGAAACCGCGGGGCACAGCTAGTTGAAGATAAAGACAAAGAGAAAATAATTTATTCATGTTAAAATAATTTTGACAACCTGTGTGGCGCATTGGTTGCCATCGCCGCACCGAGGCTCCTGGGTTCGATTCCCAGCGATGCGGAAATTTGAATGATGAGTTTGAATTTCTGTTCTCGGTCTGGGTGTGAATGTCCTTGTCTAGTGTGTTGTCCATGGCACCTACGACACAGGGAATCCTAGTGTGAGGCCATGAGTGTGAAGCGTTATTAATTTATTTATTTAGGTATCTCTGGTATACGAGTACTTAAGCACGTCACGTTTTTTAAACTACCAGCTTTTCGGAAAAGTGGTATATCACGGAGGAGAAGAAAAGCCGTAAAGGAACCCTTCAGCACATCTTTCAAAGTAAAAGATGCAATTAATTCAATCTGGCTTAGCAGTTAGCCCACTACTACAGGGCACGTAGCTCTCTTCATAACTGAGGACTCTGAAGAGGCCTAGAACCACGCTGCTCCAGCATTGATCAGTGAGGGTTTTGTGGTGAGCCCATGAGTCGGAAATTTCTATGCTACCCGAAGGCCTCCAACATTGAGGACAATTGTGAGTCCGGCAATGACGATTTTACGTGTCCTCTGAAGCACGAAATCACTCCAGACTCTAGTAGTCACCCATTCAATTAGATGCAGCAGACATGCAGGTTGATCAAGAGTAATTGTTGACCAACTTATAACTGTGGAAATTTACTTACACGGAGACGCACTTGACTGTTTTTACGGGCTTATACCCAAGTGATTTTTGGAGCAAATAAATAGAAAAAAAATTATGCTGTGCTGAGGAAACTTGCAAGTTCCTGACACCCTGACCAAGACGACCAAGTTCTGATGTGGATGAAATTATCCAATATCAATAACCCTCATAATAAGATAAAACCTACCTAAGTAACGTATTATTTAATGTTTTGAACCTACTTACCTATAGGTACTTACCTATTGCAATAGGAATGCCGTATGTAACGGTACGTAAGTAGAGTTACATTTACAGACAATTTTAAAAGCTCCATCTACGTCTTCATACGTTTTAGGTAGCAACAAAAATTATTTGACCAATAACACAATTAAATTGCTATTTTTAATTAAAATGTATGGAATCGTTTGAAGTAAATCAATGTTGTTGTTAGGTAATTACCTACCTGATAATTAATAAGCCATACATCTAAAATAAAACCAATTTCCTTGAAATTATTGAATTGATTTAAGGCGTTCTATATTTCTATACTCACCTTTTTAATCCGGTAACACTCACGTCTTTCTCTAATCAATATACTTTGAAAACCCCTACGTTATTAACTAGCACTAATCAGTAGAAAACAAGCTCACTTCACTTTATTCATGCATTTTTAATTGCGCAATTCGATACAAAGCATAAACAAATGGATGGATTGTTATATTTAGCTATGCGGAGCTAGCACGCCTTGTACGAAATATCGACTGAAACGAAAGCTCCAAGTTCTGAAAGATTTTCCTCGGTGTTGCCAGTTTAGCCAGCTTTTGTTTTACCGTAATGTGGGTATGTTTAATGTAGGCTAATAAATAATTGTACCTAGATTTTTGTAGGTAGGTACCTTAAATTTCAGTTTGTTGAGATTCCTGAAAGGATTCGCAATTATTTGGGTATCTACGTTTTACCGCATAACGAAAATGTTTGCTGTTCTCTGTTTAATGTTCACTACATTTTACATTAGTAGGTATTTTATTGAGGCGAGATGTGTTAAGATATGAAGAGGAGAACGACAGAGTGAGAATGAGTTGAGGAGACAGAGATGTGAGTGGAAGGGAGTCTTACAAAATGCTATTGATGGATGTTGCCAAGTTGTCATTCATGATTCAATAAAATGATTACAAAGACTACTTAATCAGGTATTTTTACCCAACTTTATTTCGCAGTACGAGTTAAATACCTAAGTAACGTGCATTGAACTAATATTACTGTACTTTAGTAATTCAACGGTAACGAGGCAAAATGTTACGGTCCGTTCCGAAGACAAAATATAACAAGTTGGAATAATACTTCGAAGAATTTTAGTAATTTAGATTAGGTAATTCGGATTTAATGTAGATATACCTACCTAATTATATGTTTCGTGTGCGTGTTCTCCTAAAGCATCTTAAGCTACTCAGGGCAATTTTTGATGAGGAAATTAGTTGAAAAAAAAAACAGAAGATTGAGCCAGAACTTTGCAGTAAAAAAACATTTTTTATATTTAAAAAACTTTTAATCATGAAATTGTTTTATTTAAAATAATTGATCTTAAAAACCTATTAAGTAAGCTTTATAAAATTCACCAAATCATTTGGTAAGTCAACAACTTATTAATTGAGTAAACAGATAAAAATATTTGGAAAGTAATAAAAATGATTTATAATTTTATTTACAGTTATATCAGGAAGATCACATCACACTAATTGAGTAACTTATGTTCGGTTTACACATATTAAGTAGGTAACTAAATTTTAACTAAATTTTAAGTGAATTAATACGTGTAAACGGACACTTGTCTACTTGATTAAATAACTACTAAATTGTCCGTTTACACGTATTTATTTACTTAAAATTTAGTTAACTACTTAATACGTGTAAACCGAACAGAACATTACAAATATAGACAAAATACTAATCTAAAATTGTAACTAAATTCTCTGTTGTTATACGTAGTCGCAATATCTCGCTGCACTCGTCGACATAAAGTGCGAGCAAGGCGAAGCGATATTGCGCGCGCGCTTAGACTAAGATCTAATTAGTGTGAGTGAGCGTGTAATATGCTTCGCCCTGCTAGCACTTTAAAAGTCAACTAGTGCAGCGAAATACTGCAACTATAGTGACTTTAATTTACGTTAAAATTTAGTGATCCTCATAATTACCATGTAAACTATACAAAGGTTTTTGTAATTTAAGCTCAAATTCAAATCTTGGGTTGTATGAAAAATAAAGGCTCGTCTTGACAGTAACGTGTGTAAAACCTCCTTAAATAATTGAACTGGTTTGTGCTGTTAATTTATAATTCTACAACATTAATTTCTCACATTCGAATTTACAAACATTACAAATTATTTTACAATTGTTTTCTATGTTGACAATTTTAAAAGGCTCATAAATCTTTATGACTTTATCAATTTCAAAAACATTGTTATTCATATAGAGACTATTAATAACTGCAATTAAAAACTCATCATTTTTATTAATAATTTCAAGTAAATATATTCCGTACTTATAGCAAATACTTTTAATCCTGTACACTATAAATTGTTGTTTAGGTATGACAAAATTTGAATTTGCCGCCAAAAATCTTTCATGTTGCCATAGATAAACACTAGAGTTTTGTTTTTTTAAAAGTACATTCAACCTATCTGAAAGTCCGCCTTTCTTATACTTAACTTTTTTTTTCTGTACACATAAGTCACTTTCAAATGTATTTGTGGATGAAACTTTTGATAAGGCCGTATTTATTTCCTGAGTTTTAGGTGTGGTTTCAATATCATTGCTACTTTTTGAATTGCTTCTAGGAGTAGGTGTTTCACATTCGCTAATTGATACTTGAGATGCTTCTGAAGCGAAGTGATTATCGAAGAAAGACTTAACCTTTGCAACCAGCTCTTTTTTAGGACCACTTTCTTGGGAACTTGAGTATTCTATTGATTCATCATGCTCGGAACTGTTATTAATTCTATGTATCAGATTGTGTTTACTTTCGTGATCTTTATAAGACTTTGTTTCTTCTTTAT
Organism: Thymelicus sylvestris; assembly: GCA_911387775.1. Classification (NCBI taxonomy): domain Eukaryota; kingdom Metazoa; phylum Arthropoda; class Insecta; order Lepidoptera; family Hesperiidae; genus Thymelicus; species Thymelicus sylvestris. Next base: position 13,694,857 of record OU426887.1, on the reverse strand, counting down.
CATTGTTATTATCATCATATTTTCTCTTATCTAGAATTCTTTTTTTACTGCTAAGAATAGGTGACGTACATCTTCCACTTTGGATATCTTCTTTGTATTTCTTACTGGGGCAATTTTCACCTTTAAAAAGTTTTTTCACACACACACACGACACTTTAGGCGAATTAGTCTTGAATTGTAATACAGGACTCTTTAAAATGGATGGCTGATCTGCAGATACATTTAAATAATTGTATGAGGGAGTGGAGTCATTAAACTTTCTTTGATTGATCGTTGTACTATTTGATTGAAAGGCAGTTGTTATAATGGGAGATACTGGCATAAAACCAGATCTTGATTTTCCAACCAAAATTGGTGATTTTGCTCTGATCACAGAATTATTCCGCTCCCTACTAGTGTCCAAAATATTGATATCTAAGTTGGATATGTTCATAAGTACCTTCTTTTTATTACCTCGTTTTCTCTTCCTTCTATTAGTGATATTGCTTAGAGTCCGATATTGTACATTATCCTCTTCATAATCACTAGAATCACTATATGACCAACTTATATCTTCGCTCGATTCTTGTGAATGTAGGAAGCGAAACTTTTCAATAAATTGATTTTCGTTTTGCTTTCTCATAGTAAATATCGGTTTTGACGTTTAAATATAATGTTTAAATAAACTTTTACATTTATTATCAAAACAAATTCAAAATTATTTAGTTTTAAAGTTGTACTTTGAAGAGTTTCAAGTTTTGCAGAGTTTTGCTTTGCGGTTTGCCCAATTTTGCCATTGCTCCAAATCCATTTCACAGAGACACAGAGTAGACCTACTTAATCAATAAATGGGTGTGAACCACAGACTTATTAATTTCAGTGTTGCAATACTTAGTGATAAAAATTACCCGCCATGGTAATGTAATTTATTTATTAGATATGTTTTATCATCATTTATCTAATATGTATTTTGTCTATTGAAGTATAATGACACAGAAAAGACATCTCAAACAAAATGTGTGTTCCAACGCCAGCTTGCCCTCCGTTTTCTTTTCAAATTAAAAGCCTCGTTTGCATACTTGCCATAAAGTAACTTTGTTTATGACACTTGCCGTACCAAGACAAGTAGTCACCGACTACAAATCGTTACAACTTTACATGTTGGAGTAAGCGTCCAACTTTATTTGACGTGCAAAAGCGCTTGAACGATTTTCAAACGTTTACCATTGATTAGTGTCAAAAATTCAACACCTTCAATTGGTCACAAGCGTTGTGTCGGCAAGCTTAAGCAAGCTTGCACATTTAACATTAATCTCTAGAAGTCTAGATAGACGTGAATTGTTATGAAAGAACAATGCCAAACTGCCATACATAGTTTTATTTCATTTTCAACTTGAGCGTCTTAAAATAAAAAATATTCTAAAAAATGCAGCATTAATTTCTGAGCTTAGATATATAAGAATTTTCAGCAGGCACACCCCAGAACCAAAGTATTTTGATATTTAATGTTTTATAACCATAGAAGTATTATACATACATAGAGTACCTACCTGGTACACAACAAAACAACGATGCCGGAAGAGTATGTGATGTCACGATGTGATCACTAAACGTCAACGTCAATTTTAAAAACGATTCAAAAGTTGCCATTTTTCTACTACTGAAAGATTAAATTACATATAATAATTTCATGAACATGGAGAAAGATAATATTTTTAAATATAAAAATAAAAAAGTTCAAGCAGAATGTTATTTATTTATTAAAGATTGCTCAAATTACTCACTTTACACAATATGAAATAATTAAACTCAGAAAATATGTACGACTATCAAAATATATTTTCTACCATTAGAGTACAAAAGTATGAAATGGTATCATTTTTACCGAATGAAAATGGACAATATCGACATCAATGTTATTATTATAGTCAATTCATCACTTATTAATAAAATTATTTTACCCTGGGTAATACGTGTACAGGTATTAATATTAAAATACGTAAAAAAAATATTGAATTGCTTCGGTATAACTGACGTTTTAAGACGTTACAAAAAATAAAAATAATTTTTGGGCCTTGTTCTTAGAATGGAAGGAATGAATTTGATGGCAACACTTTGTAGTTACAATTCAATTCGATATTTTCTGTAAGTTGGTAGACTTGATGCCAATCATGCCAACCAGTCGACCGGCTGTCGAAAATTTATTTTGCTGACCACAGACTATAGAGTACTTTGTGTTGCTGACTTCATGTCAATTTTACTGTCAAATGTCAATGTGCTTTCAACTTTCAAGTTTCATTTCGTCATTCATCAACAAACAACAAATAGTACGCACACAACACAGCCCAATATTAGTTTTTCGGATACGACGTGCGCAGCGCTTGCCTAAGTTGTCTCACTGTATAGATTGTATATTTTCCTAGTGGATTCCTTCGCGAATCGCCCCAGTTATAAAATAAGAACTGTTTAGATTGCACTCCGAGGTACTTAGCCGGTATTTTTTGCCGCAATGGAAGTCGAGCGCATCGCTTCCGATTTGGAAAACGTGGCGGAAGATTACACCGACAAGCCGGTCCCCGAAGAAGGCGCCGGGGACGCCGCATCGTCCCACTCCGAGCGGCTACGTCGCAAGAATAAGAAATATGTTCGTTCTAACAGCAAGGAAGGCGTGGTGAACGCTGTGTCGTCCGCACCGCTACCGAAGTATCGCAGCTGGAAAAATAGCAGGCGACCACGAAATGGACATGGCAGGGGCCTGCCTAAGAAAGGTAAGCCCTTGTCCCATATGTTCCATTGCATCTATTGAAATATGGATCGGCATGAGTTGCGTAGAATGTTCTCGAAGGTAAGATGTAAACACCAACGCTAGGCTTTTAACAAAACGCAAGTTTAGTGTTTACACTTTACTACGCTCGGATCAGCGCGGCGGGCCACCATATTATTATTTTTATTTGGCGTCGCATTGAAGGTCATTTCGACGCTATCTTGTTTTGCGCAGTTAAAATGTAGGTACTCGGCTGCTCGGAGTACTTAATATTTTATATCCATCTATGAAATAAATGTTTCTTGTGGTCTAGATTGCCGTAGGTCATAATTATTATGTACATGTGTAGTTGAATGACTTGTTACGCAATCACCGCATGTAAACAACTTTCGACATCCAAGGCTATTTAGTTGTTTATCTCGACGTTTGGCTTAGGAATGATGAATTCAAAAGTTTAGATACATTTGGAGATTTATTTGATAATCTTCAAAATATTCGATTTTTATTTTGAGTCCGTTTAAAGTTATAAAACGCAAAATATGTAGTTTTGTTACTATTGTTATTAATACAATATGAATATAATACGTATTTGATACTGATTATACAATACAGTATCAGTATGCTTTGATAGCGACAAGGTTGCCAATCCCGTGACAAAATACAAGGATGCGAATGATGCGATTGGTCAATCAATTCAAGGCTACCAAACAAAAATAAACAGTACACCCCATGCAGAGCGTCGTATTGTATCGTGTATCGTGTCACGTATGTTTCTTTGTCAAAATGTCAAGGTCAATGTTATTATGATATGTTAATTCCGCAGTCGGATTTTTTTTATATTCCCTAATACCAGTTACATAGAGGATAGAGTGATAATAATTATTAATGTTTTCTGTCCCAGATCAGTCAGTCTTCCTTCATACAATAGGTATAATAATAATAATAATAATAATATCTTTATTTCATATATATAAATGTACAAAGTATAATTTGTTACAGACATAGTTATTATAGTAATAAGGACATTACAGTAACCAAGGATCTTCAGTTGCCTAAACTGGGTGGGAAACCTGTATTATAGGCAACCGAAACTCTCCCAACAATGAGCATATTTTTACTTACTATAATCACAGATGACATGGTAGTACTTATCCATAAATTAAGACAATATGACAATATATTCATACTTGCGCGTGAGTGTATGTGAGTACATGTGTGTGTGTGTGTGTGTGTGTGTGTTTGTTTGTGTGTGTGTGTGTGTGTTTGAATTTGAGTGGCTATATACGTGTCTGAGTCATTTTGGACATGAAAGGAAATCTTCTGTTTCGTCATAGGTAAGATCTTTTAAAACATTGCTAAGAGTCTTTTTTAAGTTATAGGTGTTGAGATTTTTAATTTTTATTATTTTAGAGATTTTGTTGTAAACGATACTCCCTAAACAGTATGGAAATCTGCTGGCAAATGCTGTTCTAACTTTATTTATCACAAATACCTTGTCTTCTCTGCGTTTGATTGGGAGGGATGCATCGGAAGCTTTGATCGGAAATTGTTTGTGCTGCATTACCGTTAGTTTTAAGATGAAGAGTTTACGCACTGAGAGAACACCACATTCTTTATATAATAATGTTGTAGGGTATCTGAAAGGTAGAGAGTTGCTAACTTTGAGTATGGCACGTTGTGCTCTTTCTAGAGGCAACATGTACGTTTTAGCAGCTCCTCCCCAGGTATCTATACAATATGCTAGTACAGATTGACACAGTGCAGAATAAATCAGTTGCAGGGTCTTTTTATCAGCTACATGTCTCATATTTCTAAAGAGAGCAATAAGTTTACGACATCTATTGGTGACAGCTTTTATGTGCTCTTTAAAATTAAGTTGGGAGTCTAATATTATTCCTAGATATTTGCACATAGTAACTCTTTCCAATCTTAAGCAGTCACAAGTATTTTGAGAACATAGCAAGTTGTTAGTATCGTTATGGACTTTGATATTATACAAATCAAGATTTGGTGGTTGGAGATTAGATCGGATCGAAAAGGTAAGTATTTTGGTTTTTGAAACATTGAGACTAAGTAAATTATTTTTCAGCCAATTCGTTACTAAATTAAGACCATTTTGTGCGAGAGAATAAACTTCATCCCAACTCTCTCCATGGAATATAAGCGCCGTGTCGTCTGCAAAGGTAATAATTTTTCCATTTTTTAGTTTTAGGTTGCATAGGTCATTGATATACACCAGGAAGAGAGTTGGACCCAGAATGCTTCCCTGGGGTACACCATATGTAACAGCTTCTGGTTCACTTGTAACAGAGACAGGTAGTCTTTAAAAATTTCCAGTTGTAGGTCACGAACTCCTATCGTCGATATCGAATAATATTAGCATTTTAAAAATATAGTTTCCGGCTGAAATGTAGGTGGTTAAGAATCTATTAGAACTTCCTATTGCAAAATCAAAACGATGTTCTATTATCAGTGTGTGAGAGTTGGCAAGACTCCATCTCCTCACTATTATTAATAGATGATTATATGTAACGCTTTCACAACATACTTTTTTTCAGTATGATAGCATTCTTCATGTATATATATACATTCTATATATATATTCTATATGTATACATGGGGATTATGGAATACTAAAACTGGTCTTGTTACACCAAGTATAAGGGTACCAAGAGGTAAACCTATGAGCAGGTCTCATCAAAAAAAGCATCTTATCACATAATAATAAAGTTTTGACATCTTTGACATCATCATTATACAGCAAATATTTCGTTTGACCGGCTGTAAAATTGTTGTTATTATGTTGTACTTAATTACCGAGCGATTGTGCTAAGTTCTCTTTTTCACTAGCTCAGTTGACCGGCATGAAAAGGGACACATTTGTGTTAATCTAGAGCAGTTGTGTGTGTTGCCAAAAAGGAGTATTAATGTGTGATGCACCACATATGATATATTTGAAGTTCTATGTTCTCCTGACATTATTGGGTCTTTTATATGAACTGTTTGATATTTCATTATGTGAGACCAAACTTCCACAGGCAAAGTTGCAGGGAGAAACAAGTATGATCATAATAATGGTGGTATTTTTAGTCTGTTCTGTGTCAATTACTCACGGGGAATAGGTTGCATTCATCTCATGCACAAATGACAAGAACGTCATGAGGAAATTCATCGGATATCTTGAGGCAAAAGAAAACTCGCAATGAATTTTTAACTTCCCGCACCTCTGGACCTAAATGATTAATGTAACATAGTTTTTTTTCCTACACAAAGTTACAGACAGAATTTAATACAAGTTATAACAGTATTAAATGTAAAAAACTCATTTCCAAGCAGTCTTGTCTTAGGCTCACAAGACCAAACATTGAAAAGAAAGGCGCTTAAATGTTAAGTTGGTAACTTAAATTCACTTCTTAGTGAATCAGCCACTATTGAGCCCTGTTCTTGAAGAATGAGCTTGAGAAACCTTTTTTATTCATCCACTCTAACATACCCATTTTATAAAAACACTATTACTAAAGTTACTTGCTTCAAGCCATATTTAGATGCCATATTGTTAATCTGGACCCAGGACAATGAAAGAGACTATTTAAAAAAAAGGATGTGATAGTGGAATTATGATAAATACAATTTAGCAAATGTAAATACATTTATCAATTTTCTGGTATCAAAGTACAATTTGACTTTGTTACAAGTTTCTTGATAAAGGAAAGTGATTAATGAGAATTCTATAAATAAACTTGTGTGTATTTATTTCTTGGCAGCCAGCCACTATGCAGAGTTGACTGAAATTGAGAAATTATATCAAATTATCATGCATCTAGGCTTCTTTTCCTTTGCTTCCTAATCTCAAATCATTTTGAGATTAAAAAAAATAATTTAATTAGAGGTTTAATTGTAAAATGAAATATAAATAGGCTAATTGAAATTGTAAAGATAGTGGTCAGTTGCCGTCAGGTGGTCCTCAATAAAACTCATAAACCTCAGTAGAGATTTAAAACAAAGATGTAAAATGAAATATTATTATAATAATTGTTTCTTGTAAACAATGTAATCAGGTGGCCCGTCAATAAAACTTAAAAACTGAAAATCTATACTATAATAAAACTCAAAGGGCAAATTTTCTGTACATTGAATATTTTTTTAAAATTTTGATTAGGGGGCACTTCAATAACGTGTTAGAGCACAAAAATATTTTTTTTAGAATTATTGTCTGTCTGTCTGTCTGTTTGTCTGTCCGGGCATCACATGAAAACCCTTGAAAGGATTTCGATGAAACTTGGTAAAGTTATTACTAATACTCCGGGTCATATTTTAGGATACTTTTTATCCCGGAAAATTAAAAAGTTTCCCCGGGAAACGGGATGAAAGTTTGTAAGGAATATTTTTAAAACATCAACCGATTTGCTTCAAATTTGCAACAAATGTTCCTTGCTTAAATTTATGGAACACATATTTTTCAGTTTTTCAAAATTTTGCAAAAAAAAAGAAAAAGATACAAATTAATGTGAATATTGCTTATGTTTCAAAACCCGCTCCTGGAGGAATTCTTTGTGATTTTATCGTGGGTTTCAGTATATAAATGACTAAATATAAGTACTTCAATATAATTCACCGTTTTTTTAATTTCTTTCTGCAAGAGGTACAAAAAAGGTAAAACATAATTTCCGTATGCGAAGCTGCGGGCAACAGCTAGTCAATCATATAATCACTTGCATTCTACAGGAAGAGTTGACAAACAAAGATTTGGACCTGATTGTCAGTGGTCACCGCTATGCCTAATTACAATGCCCGAGGTTGTATTAAGCATTGCCAACTAAAGAGACAGTGTATAAAGTGTACTTACAATTAGACTGAGTTTCCTTAGACAACAGTCAAATGTATAATACTATAATTATTATAATGCACAGCTAACATTAAGATTGATTTAGGGATCATTATTTTTGTTTGGTGAATTTTAAGTCTGTGCGGTTTATAAACTCACCACTGTATAGATCTCACCATAAGTTATAAGGAACAGTAGGAAGTTTTCTGTTTCAAGATTCCTGACTTGAGCGGATGAGATTGAGGTTCTGCTTTCTGGCCCAAAAGACCTAATTTGTTCGATTTTTCTGATCTTATTTTAGTAGCCTACAGAATGAGTAGAATACTTTAGAGCAGTAATGACGTAACAGTGTTTTCGTTCACGACTTATCTATTGCTAAATACTGCGCAGTTGTTGCTACCGTTTTTAATAAAATTGAAACCGCTTTTTTAACTTATTGTAAGTTAATTAATGCTTGATTACATTCTCATCTGAATGTAAATCCCGAAGTTTTTAGGGTTCCGAAGTAAAATCGGAACCCTCATAGTTTCGTCATGTCCGTCCGTCTGTCCGAAGCAAAGCGCCGAGACCCTTAGTGCTAGTAAGCTGTAATTACCCTAATATTATTGTGGGTCCTTACTATCTTTTCGGCCGGCAATGTGTCGGCGATGCCTTTGATGTTACTGACGTCCATGGTCGACGGTGACCACTTATCATCGTGCTCGACTCCTCATTTGACGACTGTTTACATAAAAATTAAACACAAATTTAAGTTTACATTAAGAAATAATAAGTAATGCTATGTTATCACAAAATGGTTTAATTTTCTTATCAGTAATAGCCTTAATAGGTAATAACAATGTTTTGTTGTTGTTAATGGTCTGCTTAGCACGAATCGATTTATTTATTTCTTACAAGACCTTCCACAAGTTTTTCTTTAAATTGGTAGGTTAGAAAACTATAATTATAAATATTAGATAGGTAGGTATGATGAAGCTGATGGAGTGGAAACGATTGGCATTAACTTCAATGGCGAAGGCACCCGCGATATGCCGAAGTCATCCTGGCGGGATCCCTAGAAGAACTTGGTACTCGGGGACTTGAACAGCGCCTGTCAAAGAGTGGATCTTAACATGGACAAGACGAAAATCATGTCGAATGTCCATGTCACACCGTACCGGTTGTTGTTGACGATGCTGCTCTTGAAGTTGTAGACAAATGATCCAAAATATGGGTAAGTCCAACTTCGAAATAGAATTCAACTTGGATAGGCTGCGTTCGGGGGAAACTGCGTCATATCTTATCGTCCAAAACACTTCTCGTAGTGAGTACCTGAAGACGAAGGTGTTGACAGACGGCTCCGAGACGTGCTGCTTTATTTTCACAAGTTCAAAGTCGCACAGCAGGGAGCTATTTAAGAGAGCTATGCTCGGTATTTCTCTACGTGATCGCGTCAGAAATGATGAAATCCGTAGACGCACTAGGATAACTGACATAACCTAGCAAATAATCCGGCTGAAGTAGCAATGGACTGGCCACATAGTTCGAAGGACCGATAACCGTTGGGGAAGAAAGGTCCTCAAATGGCGCCCACGTCTCGGAAAACGGAGTACCTATAGGACGCCCTACGACCAAGTAGACTGACGACCTGCCGCTGTCTTCAGAAGGCTCAGGACCGGTCAGAGTGGTGCAAGTTAGAGGAGGCTTATGTCCAGCAGTGGACCTCCAAGGGCTGATGGAAGTAGGTATGATCTTTATTATTTTCTCCTACCTACCTCAGACCACTATCTATAGAATGTCCATAGATTCGACATAGTCCATACGACAAAGGTATGGCCTTTAACAGTTTTCTCAGACATTTTTCTATCAGATCTTAAACTGGAATTCATTACTGTACTTAGTATCGGTGAAACTGGATCGGTCGGTTAAAAATCATACTTGCATCGATCATAGGGTTGTCTCTTACGAAATATAAAAATTATGCACATACATAGTTATATTTTGAATTTTAAATCTATTAAATGATTTAGTTAAATGCGAGATTATTTATTATGACCTCTCCTTAAATCAAAATCTGGATGACCAAGGGGTGACATAGGATGGACCCGCACTTGCTAGCACAGCTAATTTTACTGTAACGTTATTCCGAAAGAGCTTGTGTACGGTTTGATAGGATGAGGATAAAATATTATTATGATATAATAATAAATATTATGAATGATAAATTATTATGTTATTATCATTTAGAGAGCCTGGGGTGTGAAACGTGTGTTGTGAGTGGTTACGGTTTTTTTTTATCGAAGCTAACGTAGTCAGCGTGACTAATGTTCATTATATAGTTAAATTGAATCTTAATTGAATAACACATTACAATAATTAGAATATTAAATTACGTAGTTGGAAAAAGATTGATTACTGAGGGTTTTTATGTAAAATTAGTGGATACCTGGCGTGTTACATGCTGAAAAATCAATGTGCCTAATGCATTGTTTTGGTGGTCTCAAACCATATACCGAAGTACCAGTACCAGTAGTAATAGTCTACATTACAACTGGTTGGCCCTCATGGAATGGAATACACAAAACTCACCAGTAAAAACATAATTTTATTTATAATAATAAAATAGACAGTCCCATAGTAATGACGATGCATCGAAACATTTTTTTTATGTTACCGTGAAGCCTGAATAATAACGAAAGGTTCCAACCCTAGTGATATGAACACGTTTAACTCGTTTTCATACCAATTGATAAGCAGGGTGGAGATCTCAGGATCTCAGGGATCATAGGATCTATGAGGCGAAGATGGATAAGAATTGGTTGCAAGATTCACGTGGTGTTTAATGTCCATTAATTTCGTTCTTTTAGTGGAAGAAAGAGAGATGGGCGTACAGAGTGAGTCGAGAGGCAGCTAAGGTGGACTGTGTTATAAAAACTGACTACAACCAGCCCACGCAAGGGCAAAACCAAAAATGGGACTCATTACTCAGCTTAACAAAAACACTTTCCTCCCTCCCTCTGGACCAGAAACTGAGGGTTTACGACAAAGCTACAAACCATGCTGTAACTGATACTATTTATTACGTGTTTGTGCACCATTCCTACCTGATAGCTTTGATTATACGAATCATACGGAGCAAACAGATGACCGAGCTATTGTCACACAGGCCAGACTGAAAATCGGTGTCGCCTCGAACGACATAAGCCGAGTCTGGACCATTTCGAAGGCCTTGTTGCAGCACAGACTTCATTTATTACTGTTTGTTTTTTTTTTGCTCTCTTTTTTTTTAAATATTAACGGTCTTACGGCCTTATTCATAAAAGCTTAATAAACCTATCTTGGTTACTGCACTGTTGCAATATGTATAATTTTATCGTTTCACATATTAAGTCTTAACATTTTACTTCTATAACTTCGCTAGTTTTTATGAATTAGGGGGTGAGACCCTCAGATTTCAGTGTTTGTTTGTGCTTTGGTCCTTCGAATAAATGCTTTTTCTTTCTTTCTTTCTTTCTTTCTTTCTTTCTTTCCATGCGGGCACAACTTCTGAAACATAAGTTTATCTCTTCACTTTCTTTGCCAATATGTTGTAGTAGTGCTCTGCCCGTGGCCCTCGTTTTCCGGGGTTATAACTAGCCTATGAATAAATCCAGATCATGATCTACCTTTGTGCTAAATTTCATGAAAATTCGTTTAGTAGTTTTTGCGTGAGAGTAACAAATATGATATAGGATTTTTTATTAAAATGTTTGAATGTCTACATTTTGTCTACAATGCGGTACGATTAACCTCCACGAGATCCGCGTTGAAGCAGCGTGGCGGAGTTCTAGGCTTCCTCAGGTCTCTACATACCCCGTTCCTAGACTTGGAAGTACTAATTGTAATTTAATAACGTCTCACAATAAGTCACCAATAAAGCCAGGTCCAGGCATTGAACTATTATTACCAGCGCAGCGTATAGAAATGACACAATGACCCCGATGTTTGCGCAATGAATTGTAGCCAATAGGCAACTGTTTTCAGTAGATTCAATCTATTTTGAAAATAAATAATAAATAGGCTACAGGGTCGTCTGTAGCCTAGTTGGTAGCGTGCGGGGGCTCAATTTTGAAAATAGAACCTCCCGGCGCCATTGAGGTATAAACAAGAGAAGACATCTCGAACAAAATGTATGTCCCCGCCGGGAGGTTCTATTTTCAAAATTGAGCCCCTGTTCTCCTTTCAAAATCGAACGAATCCATTGGACATGGAAACCGCGCGGCGCCAATTCATTGGAACATACGTTGTGTTTGCGGTGTCTCTTCTATACGCTAGTAATAATACGTACTTCAATGCCCGGCGCGACACAAATTGTTCGCGATGTTTGTTTTGGTTAGTACATTATACTTCAATGGGTCCAGGTCAAAGTCTGATTGACGGTATTGTTTCCAGGTGGCGCTGGAGGCAAGGGCGTGTGGGGCGCTCCCGGCTCGGAGATCCTGGAAGACTTCGTGGAGGACGCCAACGACCCCAACTACGACTCCGAGGCGGTCACCAATGGCGACGTGGAGTTCAAGCAGGTCATTGTTGAGGCGGAACCTGAGGAGATAGTGGTAAGTGACTTTTTTTGTTAAGTTAATGGTTCACCAACATTACGCGTGATGGTAAGTGTAGTTGAAGTCGATACCGAAACTTAGTGTCCTCCTAAGTTAAAGATTATAACGTCGTTGCGACTTTAAGACCTCTTAAGTGTTATTTATCACTTTTGGCAAAATCATTTTATTTACGTCAAACGATTCTACATTTTGAAGCACTATCGAATTCAGAAACTCATATGTGTACGACGTTTCCATGGTAATTTATTCACCAAATTGAAAATCACCTATGTGCTTGCTAAACAAAAGTTTATCGATTTTTATCGATTTTGTCAAAAAGCTGTTTTTTTACACATAAGAGGTTTTAAAGTCGCAACGACGATAAGTACTATTATTTCTTCTGTGGTATAAGCATAATTTTCTTTAAGATTTACACAATATTTCCACGTTCCACCTTTTTTCCAATATCATCGCAGATGTATTAAATATTTTGAATGAAACGGTAACTCATGGATCTCATGATATCATTATATTATAATTACGACTTTTACAACTATTAAAGTTGTAGTTAGAAGTATTTTAAATAATTGATTCACTAATTAGTCGGATTTAACACCGGATGCAGCGTTCGTTTTATTTCCAAACGTCTTTGAAAATGGCTGAGAGAAAATAAAGTTGATTTGTGTCCGTGTGAACGTTTGAAATTGAATTACTCTTACTTAGGTGTTATTTTAAACAACACTTAATTTGAACACAAAGATTTTATAGCAAAAGCTAATTTATTGGAGTATTTAGTAATTAGTAAATTATAATTATGATACTAATCAAATAAATTAGAAGTAATAAAACAAAAATCGTTCGATTTTAAAGTTTATTAAGCCGTGACTACGATCCATATTTAATATGTAGCTAGGTCAATAAAAAAATTAAAATCGAAAGGACGCCGTGTGAACGTAGCCTAACAGCGTACAACATACATACTATCGTGAGTACCCGGTAAAAAGTAAAACAATAATATGATATAATGTGCCTACTGTCTACCTATAGAAATATCGTTTTTGTTGCTTTGTTTTTAACAAGCCAATACCTTACATCACTGATGTTCTTAAAATTTTGTAATGATATCTTTTTTACACATGATAAGTTTATGATAATAATAATATAATACTTGATACTATTAATCGCGCATTAACAAATCCACTCTTATAGTCTTATCACTTTTTCATAACTTTGTGAATTTTATCTACAGACATTGACATGACGTATTTTAAATAACTTTTAACAAAAAAATAACTGACTTCAAATAAAATGAGAAGATCACATCATCAACGTAGTCGAAGTCAATTACATGCACATTATTAGGGATAACTCAAAAACAGGTCAGATCTCGCTAAAAAAATGGGACCACATGATAAGCACCAGCTTTCGAATATACTTAATCATAAAAAAATCATCAAAATCGGTACACGCAGTAAAAAGTTACACATTATGTGTGTATGTGTGTTAACTTTATATAATAAAAAGCGTGTGTGTGTACCTATTTATATAAGCACGTAAGAAGTTATACTTACTCTCTTACTTATTATCCCTCGCTTACACCCATTATGAATCCAACCACGTACTTCTCGCTCGCACCCACGATCCAGCGCCCGCTAGGAAATGGAATCCAAAACAACTCCAGCGAATGATGTGCGCCTAGTATCACGCACCTTCGTCATGTCGTTTTTTGGGTGTCGCCCCGCAAGTGTAACTTCAAAAAATACAGTGGAATTGAGAACCTCCTCTTTTTTTGAAGTTTGTTAAAAATACATGGATAACAAAGAAACCGAAGATTTTTGTTGTTATAACTTCCGTGTTTTATAGCCGTGTTCAATACTGAATGTTTCATAGTCTTGCCAAATATGCTAGTCTGTAAGGTCAATGATATTATAATGTAAAAAAGAGGTGTAAGGTCTGATTTATGGACAATAAGTGTCCAATGCACAAGTAGCACTTGCGATCGAATAACAAGCAGATAGCGAGTTGATTGGTTAGCGTCTTTATCGACGATTGAATGTGACTTCAAATCACACTTCACTTTCGTTTAATACAGCGCTTCTCAAACTGTTTTTGGATGGGCTTTTTAATGTATGATCAGTCAGGCTATGTGCAATTTTCATTACCAATTCAACATTAACTACTTAAGGTAATCTAGCTGCGATAGTTTTTCTTATCATTACCACTACTGTGAATTTTTCACGTACCATTTAGATGGCAGGGGTTGACGACACTTGACTCTAACCAAAATTTTCATAATGATTAATGATGTTGAATGATGTGACTTAGTAGGTGATTAAAAATAATTTGTGACGCAGTTTGTGAAATATTGGCGTAGCACATGTAACTATATCAGCATCTGTTCATAACATTTAAAAAACGTAAACATCACTACCGTTATCAACATTGATATAAAAATATATTTGCCGTTAAAGTTGGTATGTTCTTAATTTAATCATCGCATTATAATTGTTTTTTCCGTGTAGAACGTCGCGTTTCGATCTGTTTTGTCGATTTGTTTGGCCTTGATAGATAAAAATATGCCGTGTGTGTCCAAATTTGCATACAGAACTGCCAATACGGCTTGTCCGAAAAAATTGTCGTTTCCGGATAAAATCCCGTTCATCGAATTATTCAATGTTGATGGTATTATTTTTTGGTTTAGATTTTTTTTGTGTTTGAGAGCATATTCAGAATATTATTCAGTAGAGTCCGACCGAAACTGGTTTTTCAGCCGAAACCGAACTTTCGGCCTTAGTTCAAGTTTCGGCCGAAACTGAAACAATTAAGGTGAGGCCAAACGGCCGTCGTTTTCAAGCAAAGATGACATTAAAAGCGCTTCGCTGAAAGAGCTAAAAGCTATCCCAAAAATCGAGTTTGAAAAGTTTTTTTGGGAATTGGAGGAAGCGCTAGCACAAGTGCATAATTATCTAATAGGGACTATTTTGATGACGACAAGACTAATGTACACATTTTTTTCATTTTTATTGGAGTAACTTTTGAGATTACCCGGAACATAAGCACGTACAAACAGACGAAAATTCTAAAAATAATTGCTATAGTATCTATGGCGTTAAAATACCCCTCATAATAGTTTTTCTCGAATATCTTCCCTTTCGAGTCGTCCCTGTCGATCTTTCGAACTAGTGGGAACTAGTCCCCTCTTGGGCTCCCCTACTATAGGCGTATCCAAATTCGACTTATTAAACAAATATAAGAAAGTCTGCGACCACGGGTTACCCGCGAAGTTAGCCGAACGACGCACGACAATTCACGAACACTAAGGCTGAAACTAGATTTTTGGCCGTAACCGAAACTGAAAGTTCGGTCTGTCTCTATTATTCAGTGAATTAATGCACCTGAGTTATAGCTCGTGCATCACCAATATCCCGATCTACAAAAGATAGACCCTAACTAACTAAATTCTTTTGAACAATCGCAAACAAAGTCTAACATTGAATATTTTTATTGAAGTGTTCATTGACTGTTCATTGAACGTTTTTTGCGATAGTTCTGTTAGCTCAGCTTTATTTCAGTTTAACAAAAGGTCGCGGTGTGTAAACAACTGCTTGGATGACAATGTCAGATGAATAAATGAAGGACAATTTTATTATGCACTAAAATAAAGCGTTATAAAGACACTTTGGACAAATTGATAAAGGTCTTATTCCCAGAGCTTGACCAAAAATTGCTCATGAATCCTGAGGTAATGGCATCAGGTCATTTAATCTGGAGATAGGTAACTCTTGTAGACTACAGTATGCTCAATGTTCTGACATGCACACAGTGGGTGAGATGGACGGTTACGCGACGCGATCACAGGTTGTAATGTACTATTGTAGATAATAACTAGTATAAATTAAATAAATAAAAACTTGGTAGTAATCCTTATGTGAGCTCTTTAATTTGATACTTATATTGTGTTACCTATTCGATTTATTTTTATTTTTTATACTTCAAACAATGGCATCTCACAGCAGCCATATTTGTTTTTCTAATTTCACTTTCGATGTTCGTCAGAACTTTTCTACACATGTGGTGTATAATATTGTAACCCCTAAGTGAATTAGCAAATGGGACCATCTGCGAATAGGACGTTTTGCGACTCTGCAATCCTGGTATCATTTGCGAATGGGAAGTTTTGCGAGTAAATCTTCCTAGCCATTAGGGAGTGCTCTTACGTATGTTTTTCCTATAATTCCAAAGACTTCCAACTGTTTTAAATTAAACTGTTCTCACTGCTTTAAGACGATGATAATAAATAAATAAAATAAACGTGTATATTAAAATGCTAACCAGTCAACGCGCATTTGCGTCTCGCCGTTAGCGTCTTGTTTACGCGTAGAGCGAAGGTCGCGCTTAAATAAAATTCACCATTCATGTTTCCTTGGTTACTGCACGTAGCCACGTATACAGAAATACGGCCTCGACAATAGATTCGTTGATGGTGTTCGTTGATGCGGAGAAACATATGGGCTCGGTGTACGGTTTATTCCGATACGATATCGTCGGATGCGGATCTGATGTCCGGTCGAATGTAATTAAAAAATACGTCGACTATAATATCGAAGCTGAAACATTAGGCGAGAGTTGGATGTATCGTACCGCAGGATGAATCGTACCATAGGATAAATCTTACCATCTTAAGATTTTCTACCAAAAATATTTTACACTGTAAACAGCTACTATTGTGTCTACTAATCCACTAGAGAAACTGATGAAAAAAACTAACTTTTATTAGAAAATCTCAAGGTGGTACGACTCATCCTACGGCACGACACATCCAGCTCTCCTTTATACAATCATACATTATCATCATCAGACAAACCAGTGATATACACAACACAAATTGTTCTGCTGATAAAAACAACTCATTACGCACTAGAAGTTAAAGCAAGTCTTTCCGTGTTAAAAGGCACGGAAGACATGCTATTCACGATTACGTAAGCAAACCCTTGAAGCTGAAAGACAACACAAGGTAACTTATAAGTAACTTGACGGTAGAATTAGTGGTAATTTTTTTGGGCTTTCAAACGCTTCGTAGCCAAATGGCAGATTGAACTCCTATAAAATGTTGTTATGTCCGTCTATTAGTTTATCAGTGAATTGATTATATTGGAACCATTGCTCGATGAAGGAGTAAAATTAAAAATAAAAACACTAGGGATGCCAGTATTGAGGAATTTTTGCAAATATTCTACAGGTCTGTCCTCCTTAGTTTTATTATTAGCATCTTATAATCGTGTATTTAAATCATCAAAATGTTTGTCTTCTTTTCAACGAAAGATTTTTTAAACGTTTGTCTAAAAATTGTTTTTTTTTATGATTTTTTGATAAATAAAACCTTTATTATTATTTCTATTAAGTTTCTAGTCCCTCAGAGTACGGGCCGTTGTATTTTAACGAAATACGCAGACGGCAGAGCTATTGATTATTCTCATGGTAACCGTAGACGTCATCGCAACCTCGACGAATTGGGTCGTGGCGAGATATAGTAATGTTTTTTTAATCTTTACTGCGGAACGTGGATAGAACTAATCTTTTCGCTACTCACGTAAACATTATGTTTATGTTAGGGTGTATATTTAGGGTATATATCATATAATTAGGGTTTATATTTATCTTAATATATATAAATTTCGTGTCACGTTGTTTGTCCGCGATGGACTCCTAAACTACTGAACCGATTTTAATCAAATTTGCACACCGTGTGCAGTTTGATCCAACTTGAAAGATAGGATAGCTTACACATCAAAATAAAAAGTTTTGACAGAACGAAGTCTGTCCGGGCAGCTAGTAGTTTTATAGATTTTGTCAGCTGTTTCCAACGACTACAACTGTATCCCCTATGTAATACCTTTTGGGAATGTATTATACTTACAAAAATGTTTTGTTTTCCCACACTATGTACAAAACCTAACCTTTCGTGGTTCTATTTCCATTAGTTAAAGGTGATACTTCTCGCTCTACGTAATACATAGTTTTTTTTTATTTGCTACAAGTCCTCTAATACATTCTAGTTAGTTTCTGGTTAGTAATTATTTGGTATATTTATTCTCAATTGTATACATTTTGGCTGCATGGAAATAAGGAGCAATATCAAAAAATATTTTTCTCGAGAAAAAAGGTTGAATATATCTGATGTATGCCCAGTGTTGCCAAGTTAGCCACTTTTTGGCTAGATCTGGCAACTTTAAAGATTATTTTAGCCAAAAAAGTTAAATATTCTTGGCTAAATATTTTAGCCACAATTTTAGCAACTTTTGACTTGACAAGTTTTTAGTATGATGAGTGTGGTAAAGACAAAACAGAAATAAGCACTAGATTCTATAAAAAGATTATTGAAAAAAATAAGCTAACATGAGGCACATGTGCTTCTACCAAATACCGCTGGAATTTTTAGCCAAATCGGTAAACAAGAAAAATATTCCTTGTACCAGAACGAGAACCATCAACGTCTAATGACTATTGATTTAATCGTATACAAATAATATTTTATGTTTCAAAGTTTGATTTTATTAAAAATTATTGTTTGATGGTGTTTTTTTTTTTAACTCCCGATCCAAAAAGAGGGTACAAAATTTTTAGCCACTTTAAAGGGTACGAAATTTTGACATTCTAGTAAGTTTTAAAAGTGTTCAGCCATTTCTTGGTTCACTGACTTGGCAACACTGGTCATCTAGCACATAGCCGCGGCCAAGTTTGCCAAAGTTAGCCTTGCCAAGTTTAGGTTCAAAAATTGTTTACGCTGGTCTATAATACATGTATCACCAAGTAATCCTTGTTTGTTTGTTTGTTTACGATGAACCACTCATCAATATTGAGCATGGGTCCTCTTTTAGATTCAGCGTTGCGACATTGTATTACATAAAACCTACACTTCGTCATGGGTGGTGATATATTGAAGGGGATTAGGCTGGAGAGGAGGCGATTAGCGTTTTTTTGACATAAATTATGGGTACAAATAATATTTCACGACAATAGTAGATCAGTTTAGGGAGTGGTAAAGAGTTTTTTTTTTTGCAATTAGCGTTACTTAAATTAATTCTGGATAATAATTCATATTCATTGATGTAATCACATTCTACTCAACCTAGCCAGTAGATGAACACTAAATCTTCTATATCTGTATTATAATTTAATTTATGCGCTTCTTTTTGTTGAAATAGTTATTACAATAATAGTTTAAAAAATTATTAAAAGCGAACATAAAATTTTAGAATTCATTAAATTCTTTACATTTTATGCCTGCCTTTTGAATAACAAAAGATTAAGATTGGTGTAAGATTTCCTTCGTGTACAAAAATAAATAAATAAAACAAATTAGGTACGACAAAAAGCCCTCTAACGACCCAACTTCAAAGTCACTAACGGTTACTTTAATCGCTCCTTAGCAAAGAATCTCCATACAAATTCTGTACTAAGGAGCGATTTAAGTAACTGTTAGTGACTCTGAGTTGGGGCGTAAGTTTGTTAACTAAATGAGAGTCGTCTAAAAAATGGGCTTCACGTCACCCGTCAATAGAAAATCTAATTTTCGTACCCAGTTCCGCCGTCTGGTGACTGGCTGTCTGGACGGCGTCCAAGTATTTGTTGTTGCCCTCTTCGAGTGTTTGTTATTCGTAAACAAGTCGTAGATCACCAGTCAAACGTTTATTGCCGTATATTGCTGGTTTGTTGGTATGGGGTAAGTCCCTATCAAACTAATGCCCATAATAATAAACAGATTTTGGCTCAAGAGCGCGATGTCAGACCTTACAAATTAAATTTTTACATACGATTTGGCATATTTCAGCATCTCAAACCGAATCTTGAGATCGTAGAGAATGAGAGGTCGTAAGATCGGTTGATTATATTTAATATGGTCCTAAATCTCAAAATACTAGTTATCAAAAGAGCTTTTGAGAGGTTGGTTTTTATAAAATGGCGATTGTTTTATGTTTTAGCCTCTCAAATATTAATAAAACCGAATTGAAATGGAGCAAAATGTGATAATTTTGTAATTTTAAAATAATTATTTCGCAGCTAGATCAGGGATACACCAATGGATAAACAATAAACTTTATTTGATCAATAAGAACGTTTAATATACCACAGTAAAAATTTTAAATTAATAAATTGCTAATTTTTAAACAATCTAAGAATATTTTTTGGTGTTAAACTTATAGTACCTATGGATTTTTTATTACAACCGCATTCATTCAAGCCCAAGTGCACTAGGTTTAAACAGCTCAGTGTCTAAACTCTAAAGAATAAAATGACAAACAAATAAAATAAAAATAAGTATGTCACCGTGCAATAGGCCTTCGCGTATCGACGCGGGGTCAACGACCTCGCTGTGTGTCACATCACTCGGCCAAGTGGGAGCGCGCCAAACGCTCGCACAGATTATTAATGCACAATGTTATTTTGTTGTTTTTTCCTTTGTCTCTTATTGTTTTGTTTATTATGAGCTGACTGCGAGCTTTTTGAGAATGAAGGGGTAGGCTGAATGTTGTGGACTGTAAATTAATTACGTAAGGGGTTTGAAGTGGCCTCGGGCAAGATGATTCCATGAGTTTGAACAGATAGCGATCCAGTAGCACGAAGGTTGGGAAGATAGAGCGGATTGGTAGATCAGTGATTCAGCAGAAGTTGAGGTTTCCAGGGTACCTTCAGTAGCCCGATAGGGACGATGACCGGTATCTGATTATTAATCAGATATAATCCTAATCAGTGATTAGGATTGACAAAGTCGATAAAGGCTATAAGCGATAAATTAACTCGAAACAACTTAATAGGTATAAAACTAAATAGTGCCAACGTAAAATTAAAAAAATGTGACTGCTTTTAACAGTTGAGTTCCCTCGTCTATAGCTCAACCTGAGTGTAGTATCAGGTTACGACGTTCATCACAAAAATTACATTAGAACATTTAGAACTAAAGCAATATGTCAAACAACTCCTTAGGATTAAAGGAAGTAGATCTAATTTAACTTGCAAGATTTGACCCACACAAACAGAGTAAGCGTTTAATATAATCTGTTTTACCAAGAAAAAATAACCGACTTTAAGATAACTCAAAAACTACTCGTCAGATCTAGCTCAAAAAATGGGACCACAAGTCAAGTACCAGCTTTCGATTAAAAAACAAATCATCAAAATCGGTTCACTCAGTCGAGAGTTCTGAGGTATTTAACAAACGTAAAAATATACAATCGAATTGACTACGTCCTCCTTTTTTGAAGTCGGTTAAAAATATGATGTGTTCGATTACTTACTCGTTTTAGGTGGGTTTAATTTTATTATAAGGTACGGATGATAACTTTACATGAGTTATGGTTATTACTAGTAGTAACCAGCTCGAATATCGGTAATTGTTTTTAAATTTACATTACACACCTCAATACTTACTCTACGGTACTAAATTCAATACCTGATCCCTCCAAACATAAACATTAAGTATGACGTCATACTTCACGAAGCCAATTACTTAAAATAAATGATATCAGCAGCAGAAGACGTACAACTACGTGTTGTTCATGTTATTAATCCTTAGTGAAGTCATGCTGTTTGTTGGAAGGTAACCATTGGCCTTGGGGATGATACTACTAAGGGGGTAGGGAGGGGTGTCACTATACATATATACATATAATAGTATTATATACTCGGTAATTTTACGGTATTTTTATTTACGACGACCCGTGTGACGCAATGGTTACCATGCCGGATCGCCGCACCAAGGGTCCTGGGTTCGATTCCCAGCGAGGCGGAAATTTGAATGATGAGTTCGAATTTCTGTTCTCGGTCTGGGTGTGAATGTCCTTGTCTATGTTGTGTGTTGTCCATGGCACCTACGACACAGGGAATCCTAGTGTGGGGCTATGAGTGTGAAGCGTTATTATTATTATTTGCTGGTAAGGTTATTATTATTATATACTCAAGGACAACAAGCCAGGATTGTTATTTTAACGTCTTTAGGTTGCTATTTTGACAGGCCTGATTTGGAATATGTCAAACAAACAAATTGATTGTTATCAACATTTTTATCATTTCCGCGTCTCTAATCTTTCATATCTCGCAAATCTCAATCCCATATTTTGATAACATTATTCTTAGGATTGACAGAAAACATGCAAAAAATGGTTTTTCTAAAGTACCTAAAAATCCCTCATCTAAAACAATAAGTACTAACAGTTTCCCTACGATTCTAACTTACTCATGTCTCAACCATCTTCCAAGACGTACCCTCGTGGGGCCCAACCTGTTAGTATCAATATCAAGTGATGCTTATAAAAGAAGTGTATTGTCATCAAAACTAAAGGGATATGTAAAATTGTATACCTGAGAGGAAGTAGGTCTAATTAGGCTTGCAAGATCAGATAAAACCGTTAAAGAAACCGAGTTTACATTATGTAAAAAGAGTATTTTTTAAATATCATTGATTAAAATATGCTGTGTTGTCCCCAGCGCAAGTCGGAACCAGTAATCCTGGAGTATTTCGAGCATGGAGACACGAATGCAGCCGCTGAAGATTTCCTGGAGTTCGTCACCCCCAGCAGGAGTCATTTGGTAACATTACTTGTACAACTACCTTACTTTACGTTAGGTTCTTAGGGTTCCGAAGTAAAATTGGAATATGATACATGTAGTTATAGGAATATAATCTATATATATAAAAATGGATGTTGCTAAGCGCTAAACTCGAGAACGGCTCGACCGATTTGGCAGAATTTTTTTTTGTATGTTCCTTGGAGTCCACGGAAGGTTTTTATAATATATAAAAAAAAAAAAAATTGTTTCAGCATGTATGGTAGATGGTAAATATTCGAAATGGTATCCACGGGAATTAGTAGCAGAAACAATTAGATACCGGGAACAATGGCTAACCGCTATATCGTCGCCGATCAACTGCAGATAAAAGAAGATCAACAGTTGTAAAAGTAAATCAACTAAAAATCGAAATTGATAATCTCAGCACTAACTCCAATCACAGCCATATCGTTGACAGAACGAAGTCTGTCCGGGCAGCTAGTAATATTATAGTTTCGTCATGTCCGTCCGTCTGTCCGAAGCAAAGCGCCAAGACCCTTAGTGCTAGAAAGCTGTAATTTGGCATGAATATACATTAGCAACAACCCATAATTGTCCCACTGCTGGGCTCGGGGTCTCCTCTCAGAATGTGAGGGTTAGGCCATAGTCTACCACGCTGGCCAAGTGCGGATTGGTAGACTACACACACCTTCGAGAACATTTTATGGAGAACTCTCCAGTGTGCAGGTTTCCTCACGATGTTTTCCTTCACCGAAGCAAGTGATAATTAACACGTAATACGCACATAATATTTGAAAATTAGAGGTGCGTGCCAGGATTTGAACTCGGGTCCCTTCGTTCGGGAGACCAACGTTCTACCGCTAGGCTATCACTGCTTCTATGAATATACATATTTATTATGTAAAACTCCAGAATCATAGAATAAAATATTTAAAAAAAAAATTTTAGGGGAGGTACCCTACAGGTAACGGGAGGATGAATTTTTTATTCGTTGCATACACTATAGTGTGGGGTATCGTTGAGAAGGTCTTCAAAAAATGTTATGGGTCTTTTATGACCTTTTCTGGAATTAGGGGTCCGTTTGCGAAATATTTGGCTTTGAAGTATGTACTAATTTTGGTTAGAGCCAAGTGTCCCCCCTGCTGATTTGGTTGGAGTTTAGCAAGTGAGAAAATTCTCGAAAATAGGTAATATGATGAATTTACAAGGAAAACTATCACGGCTGTGTTAGCATGAGTAGTTAATGAGTAACTACTAACTAACAATTAGCAAATCGGTATAAAGTTAAAGAAACATACGTAAGTGTCGTAGTGCCCTTCAGAAGCAATTTTCCCAGATCTGGACTCGCCTACCGTTTACTAGACAACCTTGTAACATGGTATCCATGGTAACTTGCAGGTTTGCGAGACAATAGTGGAGATAGCGCTGGACCACAAGCCGTCGCACTGCGAGATGGCCTCCGTGCTCATATCGGACCTCTACGGGAGGGTGTTCAATGCCAAGGACATCGGATATGGTGAATTGTATTTTGCTACAATCCATTTATGATACTGCTACTACGGGGCGCAGGTATGTCTTCATAAGTGGCCTACAACTAAAGTATTTTCCACTGCCCCGCTTCACTGGATTTGTTGAAAGAGTTAGTGGCCAAGCCGTGTGACAGAAGTTTTTAAATCGCCCAATGGTTTCCGACATGGTTTAACGACTGTTATCTCTCAGTAACAACTGGAACCAATGGTTTTACGTGCCCTACAAATGAAATTCAGCCACCTGCGGTCACTCGCCCAACTACCAAGCGCTGTTGCGATGTTGGTCGATCACTTAGGGTCGACACAAGTCGCCAGTCTATATGTGACTGTACTGTGTGAGAGTGTAACACTGGATCTAACCGTTCCATTGTGTGTGTGTATGTGTGCGTGTCACGTTCGTGCGTGTAAAGCAATAGCTTTACAATCCATACCATTACGAGTGTGTGTGCGTTGCGGTGTTCGAGCGTATTGTAAAGGTGTTCGATTACGAGTGAGTGTACGTTGCGGTGTTCGAGCGTATGGTAAAGCTGTTCCATTGGAGTGTGTATATGTGCGTGCAGCGTTCGAGCGTATTATAAAGTTGTTCCACTACGAGTATGTCTGGGCGTTGCAGCGTTCGAGCGTATTGTAAAGCTGTTCCATTACGAGTGTGTGTGCGTCTAGCGTTCGAGCGTATTGTAAAGCTGTTTCATTAGAGTGTGTATACGTGCGTGTAGCATTCGAGCGTATTGTAAAGCTGTTTCATTAGAGTGTGTATAAGTGCGTGCAGCGTTCGAGCGTATTGTAAAGCTATTCCATTACGAGTGTGTGTGCGTGCAGCGTTCGAGCGTCTCCTCGAGAAGCTGCCGGACCTGGTGCTGGACGCGCCCGATGCGGCCGTGCTGCTGTCCAACTTCATTGCGCGCTGCGTCGCCGATGACTGCCTGCCGCCGCGGTTCGTGCAGAACTGCGCCGGAATGGACCTCACCGCGCCCGCCAGGTGACGTCGCCATACATTGATATAGTGTACTTAACTGGAACGCACGCTGCGACATGAATAGTGTGTAGGTACGGGTTTAGGACATACAGTCCTGTAAATGATTGATGTTAAAGGTGTAAGTTAGACCATATAAGGGACTTCATTAAAGGATAGAAGTTTCTTTACGGCGTTTCTTCTCCTTTTTTCCTTCATTGCCATGGGGCAATGCACCGTTGCGAAACGCTGGTAGATTAAAAAAATGACGTGCGTAAGTGTATCAGTGATACCTACATACCGTCATGGGTGCATGAGTATATCAAAACAACGTTAGTAAAGTTCAGTAAAAACAGTAAGAAGTTCTGCTTCATTCGTGGAATAATGATGGACCTTCACTAAAAGAAGTTCGTTTAATCATCAATTATATTTCATCGCTTAAATCGAAGATACAGTAACAAATATAGTAGACCCCTTAATCTAAAACCCACGCCAGACTATACTTGTGCGCTTCCGACTCCCTTAATAGTGTTTTCAGTTTTTCATGCAGAGAACAGCGTTCGCACGTGCCCACAACACTTATCAGTCTTTAAAGTAATCTTAATAAAAAACAAAAGGCAACCAAAAATCAATAACTTTAGTCTTTAATTCAATATAGCTCGACCACAATATATGTTGTTGTTGCCTACATTTATTTCTTGTTTTCGGTAGTTTAAAGTTGTAATCAGTGATTTAAATGATATTTTATTTCATTAAATTAGGAATCTTTTTTTAAAGTATATTAATATCTTAGCGCAATTGGTGATGAAATACCAGAAAACTAACATGAAAATGTATAAATTGTTACAGACAAGCAATCCACAGGGCGGAGACACTCTTATCAATGAAGCAAGGTCTTGTCAGACTGGACAACATTTGGGGAGTCGGTGGCGGTATTAGGTGAGTGATAGGCAATATTTTTTTATGGAAATAGCCGACGAACAAAATGATGATCCACCAGATGGTAAGCGGCCATCGTCTCTCATGAACATCAGCGACACCAAAGGCATCACCGATGCGTTCACGACCAAGAAAGAGAGAAAAAAAAAAGAAAGATATTTTTATATTATGTAGGCTGTAGTGTTTGTACTGCTATTATGGTTATAGCAGTAATCATGTTATCTCGAGAGCACGGGTAGTGGGGCAACACTGAGTCAGTCACGAGACAGCCGTAGACGCAGGCAGACGTGTTCCCCTACCACTGGTGACGTAACGAGCTAATGCAAGTCAACCATATCACTATATCCAAATATTACGGAGCACGTAAGTACAACAACTACTACATAATGGCGACGAGGTCAAAAGGTCAGTGCAATAAATATTTTATTTTGTGTTGATAAAGGAAGAGTTGAAGGGAAAATAACACGTCGATGCAAGAAATAATCAACAGACGAATGTTAATATTAGTGCCGAATAGTTAACTCGAGAATTTGTTTAGGTGTGCTGTAACTTTAAATAACGTATTGAGCAAAATCATCATAATTATCGAAGTTCTCTCTCTAATTAGGTATAAAAATTGCCGCCATTACCGCTACCTACACAATTCCCTTTGTTTTCTGAAAAATGGCATTGATTGACATTGTAAAAACAACTGTGCGGTGAGTAAAAAGTGGCATTTTGTGTTATAAGCGTAATTCACGCTACTGAAGTAATAATAACATAAATGACATTTTGGATATAGTGTCACTTATTTAGCTGAAAGTGATAGCGAGGCAGGTTTTGTTTTTAAATAAGAAGTGATATTTAGTGTTTAGCTGTGTCGTTTTAAATATAATACACAGTATCATTGAAGTATTATTACTAGCGTATAGAACGGACACCGCGAGCACAATGTGTGTTCCAATGAATTGACGCCGCGCGGCTTCAATGTCCAATGGATTCGTTCGATTTTGGAAGGAGAACAGGGGCTCAATTTTGAAAATAGAACCTCCCGGCGGGGTCACACATTTTGTTCGAGATGTCTTCTCTATGTATACTTATACCTCAATGCACAGTATCGATCTGTTGGAGGGATTGCTACATAAATGGAGTATTGCGTGTGGTGCCGCGTGTTTGGTTAAGGTTGCGTATGTGTGCCAATGAGAAAAAGTGGCATCATGCGGAACTTTTTCTGAATATATTTTTTGAATAACTACTTATTTACTAGCATGTTTTTAGTGCCTAACTAAAAGTAGGTTGGGCGAACTGACGAGAGAGGCTAATTGCAACGATATATTTCAGTTTTCTTCATAGATAGTGATCGCAATGTTGAGTTGAAAACTTTGAATGGCTATACTGAAAAACTACTATTTTGTAAAGCGCCATTTTTTGTTTTAAATGAGCGAATGGTGTCCGGCATCCACTCTTGCGTGTGTGTGTTGCACAGCAACACTTAGTACTAAAAAGGAGATAACATTATACAAATTATGAACTTAAATAAAGGAGTAGGGACTTTAAAATATTCAAGAATAAAAGGGTTCCCTAAATTAGTGAAATTTATTTAGGACTAGCTGTTTATTTAGCACTCTTCGGCTTTATAAAGTATAGATTTTACTACCATTATAGATGGCCGCACATGCAAGTTAAGTTTAATTGTTGAGAGTGAGTTTGCTTCTTCACGGCCATAAAACTATAACAGTAAGGGTAATTGTCAATAAAATTAGCTGTTTTTATGACTATTAGTTATATTCTACGCAGGTCCTGGGTTCCATTCAAACGTAGTTTTGCTTTAGTTACAAAGTACATGTGTAGGTATGATAAACTGAAATAATTGCAGTCGTTTTGATATGAATTCTGATAAAAAACGGAACTGAAGTTGTTTGATAAAAATTATGTTCTGTTATGAAAGTATTGCATTGGCAGTATCAAACATACATACATGCCTAGCCGCCTTGGTATACATGCAGCCATGCACTTGTATTTCTTTTGAAAATAATATACATAAACTATCACAAGCTGTTATAATACGGTTAACGTAATTTAACGTTGCGGCGCCGGGTCCCTATTTCAGCTTGTAAGTTCTTTGTGATTCTTTAGCAGTCTTTCCTTTTGGTATTTGACTATCACGGCTGCACTACACGGCTGAAAATATAATAACATAATGTGGGTAATCATAAATAAAGTCGGTTTGATGGGCGGTAGCGTAAGAAGGAAAGAAACATTTATTCCGTCATAAGAATAGCAACATCGTTAGGGTTCTATGGTGGATGTGTCACTGGCGCGCCGACGATGAGGAGCGCGGGAGCGGGTAATTGACCGTTATGGTCGTGGTCGCTCTGTTAACACATGACGCTTTTGTTGTGGTCAGAAGTGCTTGACATTTGACATACAGCGTTAGAATGCCCTCGTGTATTGTACCAATGTGATTGGTGTAGTGGAGCAAAGGATGGGCGTGTGTGTGTGTTGTGGCTCTTTTCAGAACGGAGTTCTTGGTTGGTTTATAAGGGCATAACGTATCTATATTTTGAATATCATTGCGTATTGGGAGATGATAGGAAGTTCCTATCATCGTTCCTATTAGGAACCATTATACAAGCCACGACACCGAAATTCAAATCTTCGCGATGAGACAAGTTTATTTTTCTAATTTAGTTTTTGTGTTGAATTTTATAGAATCTATTGAGGCAGTGAGGGTCAAAAGCGCTTGCGAGCTAGACGCGTTCTTGTGTTGTTACTGTGATTAAACTAAGTTTTGTCACGGAAATCATATTATATATTTATCATTGAGTTATTCGTGCACAAAAGGAGTAAGTTTTTATTTTTAAATTGAGAACAATAATTGTATTTGTTCGAATGGGTGCAGCAATGTTTAAAATGTTGCTATTTATTATTGTAGCCTGAGGAAAGCGCCCTTTTGAAGACGCACGATTTGATATGCTGTAGTAAATTCATAGCCCTGGAGAAGCCGAGCCTTGGTTTTGACAGAATTCCACAAAAATCGTGAAGGAGAAACTCTCCTGACGTCCAAAAAATATTTATTAAGCTGGATGTATTTAGTTATAAATCGAGAAGTCCTCTTTAAACAGATTTGCAGATTATACCAATGCTATGACCTTAGTAATTAATAATTTTAATAGATTACAATTAAAGTTTGGTAATCTAATCTAATTAGCTATAATGGCGCTACCAATTATTGATCTACTTAGGTTGATTTCGGGGTCATAAACTCATAATTAAGTACTTACCTGCCTGAAGGATTGTTGACGTGAGTAATTTGATGGACTTGATAGGTCATAAATTTTGGTGCATAATGTACTTATTGCAATAACTATAATGTGTGTGTTAGGTAGTACGAACCTACATGAAATTGTAAATCGTGCGTGAGTGTGTGTGTCAGGTAGTACGAACCTACATGAAATTGTAAATCGTGCATAATTGTGTGTGTCAGGTAGTACGAACCTACATGAAATTGTAAATCGTGCATAATTGTGTGTGTCAGGTAGTACGAACCTACATGAAATTGTAAATCGTGCATAATTGTGTGTGTCAGGTAGTACGAACCTACATGAAATTGTAAATCGTGCATAATTGTGTGTGTCAGGTAGTACGAACCTACATGAAATTGTAAATCGTGCATAATTGTGTGTGTCAGGTAGTACGAACCTACATGAAATTGTAAATCGTGCATAATTGTGTGTGTCAGGTAGTACGAACCTACATGAAATCGTAAATCGTAAATGATTGTGTATTAGGCAGCAAATGCCTTACGATACCAATTAACGTACATACCTTTTGTGACACGGAGTACTACATGTGTGTGTATTATTATTGATGCGTGTTTTTCGGTAAGATGTTAAATAATCAAGTCCGAACTGATATATATTTAATTATCGTTTACACATATATAATAATACATGTGTAACACATAAAGATAAGTTTTCAGATTAATTTTATTCTTTCACAAAAGGCAACCCTGACATTGCCAGAGAGGATAAGCGACAGTGTTAGAAAGGAAGGCAACTCATTACGCGTTTTGATTAGCACTGTGCGATCAGAATTACACTTTATTGCGTTGGAGCCAGAGTCACTATTTATTTAAATGATTTTTCGGAATTTTTCTTAGTGCACCTTCTATAATTATTTATAAATACTATTATTTATTCTGTGTTTTTAGTTAAATTCAGAGTTAAAGAAAAAATTGTATTCAAGCTAAAGTTACAATGAAAGTAAAATTTAAAAGGCACTCTATCTCGAAGAGTCATAGAAATCAGAGTAAAATCAACCAATAATAATGAAGTTTAGTTTTGCTTAACATAAACATACGTTACTGTGTTGTGGGCAGTATGAGCCCTCATGAAATTGAAAATCATACGTTACTGTGTTGTGGGCAGTATGAGCCCTCATGAAATTGAAAATCATACGTTACTGTGTTGTGGGCAGTATGAGCCCTCATGAAATTGAAAATCATACGCAACTCAGTTGTCGGCAGTATGAGCCCTCATGAAATTGAGATTGATACATTGACTTGATGGAAGTAGTAACCTCATGAAATTTAGAATCATACATACATTACTTGACTAGACGGCAGTATAGGTCCCATGATTTGAAATCATAGTAACTAAAGTGTGTATGGACCTCTTGAAATTGAAATCATTACTGACTAGACAGCAGTATGGGCCCTCATAACTTTGAAAACCATACAAAATGTAGTTATTTTGTGAACATATTAGTTATTTGGCGTGATGGAGTTGAGATGTAGAATAAAGATAATGAATAGACGAGGTATTTCAATGAATGACTGGTGTGTGAATGATTGGTATCGGCAGTGTCTGATTCATATGTGACACCGTTGGGTCCGTTGGGATCCGTTGGATCCGTCCATTCAGGAAGGACGCCTAAATAAAGGAAATTCCTGTTGCGAGTCTAGCCATGGTTGGCGTGTTATGGTCGTCGGTGGGACCTAGTTTATATTACGTATATAAGAGGATTGTCTCGCAAGTAAAACTTTAGTCTTTAAAAAACGAAAGCAGGTTGTAAGCTGTACGTAATCTGTTGTTGACAGTAAACCACTTTTAGTAATAATATAAATTTTCATCGAGTTTCTCATATTTCCTGTGTTTGTTTTACCAGTAAGTTGTCTATTTAAAGACAGAAATGACGAGGTTTGTTTGAATGTTGGTATGAAACCTAATAACTTGGCGATCTTGATCAAAGAGAGAAGAAAGAGGGAAGTATGAAAAGCTAAGAGGTGATGTAAATAATTATTATTTAATAAAGATAGAAGGAGAACGGGTGTGAATGGGAAAGGTGTAAGACGAAAAAAGTCTCAGGTGTTGTTTCAATGTTTAAAATAATTGCAGTGAAAGTATAATCTACATAAGTAATTCTATACGAAGCATGCATATGACAGTTTGAGTTTGTTGAGGCTAGTGAAGGCACCCAGAAGGCTCAAGTTTACAAACCGTAGCCTGCTTCATACATATAGTGCGTGTTACAAATGTGTTTGTCTAAGTAACTGGAATATTGAATGGTATAGACGTGGAGTGGCCTTTGAAGGCTTGAGTTGCGATCAACTGCAGAGTCGACTGTGGATCGGGCTCCATATTAAATAAAGATTTTAATAAGGAAGGGATGTAGTGTTTGTACTGCTATTATGGTTATAGCAGTAATCATGTTATCTCGAGAGCACGGGTAGTGGGGCAACACTGAGTCAGTCACGAGACAGCCGTAGACGCAGGCAGACGTGTTCCCCTACCACTGGTGACGTAACGAGCTAATGCAAGTCAACCATATCACTATATCCAAATATTACGGAGCACGTAAGTACAACAACTACTACATAGGCTATCATCTGAACATCACTATTAAGATGTATGTTTTAGATAAGACTGTTTCTTTATATTACGTGTAAGTTCTTTCATAAATTATATAATAGGTACTAGCTGTCAAAAGTTTTTTTTTTATTTTGAGATGTAAGCTATCCTATCTTTCAAGTTGGATCAAACTGCACACGGTGTGCAAATTTGATTAAAATCGGTTCAGTAGTTTAGGAGTCCATCGCGGACAAACAACGTGCCACGTAATTTATATATATTAAGATAGATTATTACTCATAATAATATTGTTAGACATAATTACTCATGCTGTTTCGCAGGCCAGTGAAGTCCCTCATCAGACAGATCCAGTTACTCCTGAAGGAGTACCTGACGTCCGGTGACCTGGCCGAGGCGATGCGCTGCGTCCGGGAACTGGAGGTGCCGCACTTCCACCACGAGCTCGTGTATGAGGTGTGTGTGTGCAGAGGGTACCTGTTGACGACTCTGCTTAAATTTGGTGTGTGTTGCTAAGTCTAGCATGGATGAGACATGTCTTGTGGTCTTATTACATTTTCCCAGTAAATAACAGGTATGTCTATTTGGACGATACAGTCCCTTTATACGATTTTAAGAAATATTTATTTGTGTTTTTACTGATCTTAGTAAAAGCGTATTCATCTTGCCTCGGAGACATGAAAGAACAGTAATACAAAATAATACAAATAAGTAAATGAATTCCGAGTATTTAAATTAATTTTCAATGTGTCACAAGTCCGCTATTGAAGACCTCAGTTGAACAATAAAATTAAAAGGTGTATTTACGATGTACTACGATTATTAAACTAATAGATCCCAAAACAATACTTTTTAGATTTCTTGTTCGTTTGTCTGTGCGTTTGTTTCGGCTAATCTCAGGAACGTCTTAACAGATTTAGATGTGGTTTTCACTGATATATTGTAGTAAGTTTGGATTAACATATTGTTTGTTTTATATCAATCGGTTCACAATAAAGTTATGTCATTTTATAGAATAGGCTTATCGAAAGATTTAAGTGCGTTTATTAGTGCGTTAATAAAAATAAATATACAAGGTGTAACAATTCATAAATACAAGGTGTTATGTTAGTATGTTTGTTTGTTTGTCAGACGGTGCTACTGGCGATGGAGGCGATCAACACGAGTGTGGAGGAGCAGCTGTGCAACTTCCTCGCGGAGCTGAGGCGCTGCGTCATCGTCTCCCCTGACCAGATGGACCGGGTTAGTACACTAACTTACAGAAGGCTTATTAAGTGTTTTGTTTCTTTCACTCGTATGAAAAACGACAAAGATAAAACATAACGGTGCAATAGCTATAATAGATTTGTTAAGCGTTTATGAATAAGGTAGTTTGTGTATGGCAGTAGGAGCCTCTATATTTATGAAGCAAGCAACTTCACTTCAAACACCGAGACGGTATCGATGCGAGATAATTTGACATTCTTATTCAGAAACAAGAAACAGCTGCATAATGATCATCAGCGCCGCAACATCTTCACGCGTCGACTATCTTCCGTCTTCCCTCTTCGATTATCTTCGAGCTGTTTCTTCAACGCCGCAGTCGGTTGTTCCCTTGCCGGTCCGGAGATGTGTCCCAACAGCGCAGTGACGAGAACGACGCACGAATCTGCACGATCCTACGGCGACGAGTAGAGTGCGACAGAATTATAATGCTTTTCCTCTCACTCATTAATCGACGTATGATATATGACTGTTATTATTATTATTCGTTAAATTTTACTGGTGAAAATTTTTGTTATGTAATTGGCTGATGAAATAATAATTAATTTAGTTGGTAAATAGTAAATACCTTATGTAAATACCGAATACGCAATGAACTGTAGCCAATTGGCAACAGTTTTCTGTGGATTCAGTCGATTTTGATAGAACCTCCCTGTGCAACACAAATTTTGTTCGCTGTCTTTTTTGATACTTTAATACATCGATGGTTAAGAATCAATAACACAATAACATAATAACAGCAGTGATAGCCTAGCGGTAGAACGTTGGTCTCCCGAACGAAGGGGCCCGAGTTCAAATCCTGGCACGCACCTCTAATTTTCAAATATTATGTGCGTATTACAAGTTAATTATCACTTGCTTCGGTGAAGGAAAACATCGTGAGGAAACCTGCACACCGGAGAGTTCTCCATAAAAGTTCTCGATGGTGTGTGAAGTCTACCAATCCGCACTTGGCCAGCGTGGTAGACTATGGCCTAACCCTCACATTGTGAGAGGAGACCCCGAGCCCAGCAGTGGGACAGTTATGGGTTGTTGCTTTTGCTTTTAAGAATCAATAATGTCTATCTCAAAAAAAAAAATTCACAAGAGATGAACAAAAAACATTAAATATAACAATGATAAGATTATTCTCTATTATTTATACAGGGTGGAAAATAAACACGGTAGTTGAAGGGATAGTACCCTGAATATAGATGATGGCAAATTTTACTAAAAAAAAACATGCCTTTATTTTCATAACTAAGTAAAACTGCATTCAAAGATTTATGAAAATTCACCTGCTTGAGCCGGGAATCGAACCAGTGAAATGTGAAAAAAAACCTGTATTTTATGATGCCAACCGAAAGGGTCATTCGTAAGGATCAATTTCTGTTACGCAATATACTATCTTAAATTAAGGGGAGACAAAGAAAAATGAGTTACTTAAAAAAAATCGTTTAAAATTCCTACTTATTGTTAAAAGTAAATAGTCCTCTTATTCGTATTTAACTTAACCTTGTATATTACCATACTCTTTATTTATATACGAGTAACTGCCCTCGCTTTCCTTGGGTTTTCTTATTTGTTTAAAAACCTTAGTTACATTATTGGAGTTTTATTAAGGATCCCTAATTTTTGAAAAATATAATAAAGCCTATGTCACCCGGGGGTAGTGTAGCTTCCCAACAGTAAAATATTTTTTCAAATCGGTTCAGTAGCTTCGAAGCCTATTCAATGCAAACAAAGAAGTCTTTCCTCTTTATAATATTAGTACAGATTAACGCCAATAATCACCACAAACGACTAAAATAATCTTCATTTCATAATCCTAGTTAAATAAGTCATTAGTATAGATATCATATTAATATAGATTTTTTTTAGTTTTAGTAAAGTAACCCTATCAAAGACATGACTTGTTTTTGTCCTGTAAAGATGACTTTCTTGAGATAGACATTATTGATTCTTAATCATACACATACAAAACTTCAATGGTATGTAATGGTTTGTAACGTTGTGTGTGCAGGGTTTCCTCCGCGTGTTGGAAGACATGTCGGACATAGTGTTAGACGTGCCGCTGGCGTATATCATGTTGGACCGGTTCGTGGAGCGAGTTGTGCGCCGCTTCCGACTGGGGGAGCCTGTGCTGAAGAGAATGCCCACCAGGTATGGGGCGATGACATGTCATTGGTGTCGTCATTGTTGTCATTATGGCGATGACATGTCATTGGTGTCGTTGTCATTATCAGGTTAAACCATTTGTTATGTGGATAATGCTGTTAACAGCTATAGGTCATGGTCATTATGATTGGTGACGATTTGATGTACGGGTAAAGTGAAATTAGTGTCATTATAACATAAAAAGCTTATGTTATTGACGTGCATAAGTGTAACAGTGACACCTATATGAATAAATTATTTTGTATTTGAATAGAAATAAGCATTTTTTGGTAGCCATATAAGTTTTCGCCCAAGGCTTTGCTTGCGGAAGAATAGCTTCACAAAACGAAATCACAAACATAAACGTCTATCCTATGGGAGCAATTGCGACTTCAGTCCATTAGTGGCCCACTACTTGGCTGGTAACCCTGATCAGAGCCTGGTAGCTGAGAAGGTCTAGAGCATACACCACCGTGCAACTCCAGAGCGAATTAATAGAGCAATTAACTAATCTAATAAGTTAAAAATAAACTCTGTATCAACCACTTGACTTAATCTCATGCTATTTTATTATGTCCCCCAGAGGGCGCAAACGGTTCGTGTCTGAAGGCGACGGCGGCGCGATCAAGGATCACGCGCTCAAACTGCGCGAATAGACAGCACGCGCCACGCACACAGACACGCAACAATACACACACATACACATACATAGACATACAAACAAACAAAGATATACAAACAAGACACACATACATTATGATAATACAGTACAGTTTCATAGCTGAAGTACATAATCATAAGTTGTAAAATTATAA
Organism: Thymelicus sylvestris; assembly: GCA_911387775.1. NCBI lineage: Eukaryota > Metazoa > Arthropoda > Insecta > Lepidoptera > Hesperiidae > Thymelicus > Thymelicus sylvestris. Next base: position 13,658,684 of record OU426887.1, on the reverse strand, counting down.
ATGGTTTGGTTTTATGAGTTGTAGATTCTAACCCAACCTAACCTAAAAATGTATGGGCTTTTGATTGCCGTTATAATTATGTTACTGATTTTACTGTATAATGATTAATTTTATTGTTACTTGCATTGATTGACAAATAAAGGTCGATGCATACGTAACGTGGACGGGACGGGACGAGAATGTCAACGATAGCGCATACGCCACGGAGGCACGGACGGGACGGGAACGGGGCACGCACGTATATTTATGTCCCGTTCAAGTTCCGTCCACGTTACGTATGCAGCGACCTTAAGTACACTCGACAAACTTAATGTTTTAATAAATAGGCATTTAAATGTTTAAATTATGAGATTGTGTGAAGTTATTAGTGAGAATGTAACGTCTCGCATGCGTTAAATGAAATGTTTCCGTCTATATGTGAATAGAGTATAATGTTTTTAAAACTAACGGCTTCGTGGGATGTTACTTGAGGTGCGAATATAAGAACACAATATTTTATAACATGCGTTTACTTTTAGAACTAAAAACGAATAAAGCCGAGTTGAAATAGAAACCTATTGTTTAGAAAATTTTCCATGTGTCTTACATTCGCAATTCTTGTAAGATTTAGATTGTTATTCATAGGACTGCTGGTAAATAAAGGTATATTATGTCGTTCTAATTAAATACTAGAGCTTAGTACAAAGTGTTTGTGGTCGCGCATCTACTTTGAAAAAATTTCCAATAAATAAACAAAGAATATGCTGATATAACTGCGATTACTTGGCCAAGTTATTTGAAGACGCAATATTACAAATACATTTTGTTCATACACAAAAATAACAAAGAGAAATAATAGAATGCATAAAAAATAATCAACTTATTCATAAATACAAAGCGCATTAGTTAACTTTCGCATTAAACTAAAGATAGACAACGTTAAAAAAGTCAATAGAGTAAAATAAATTTTATTTCCACAGACATACACAAAAGTACAAATATATTGGAGTTCGTTCCAGTATATATCATCAGTATGACGTAATAGGGCTACAAACTCATACATATTGAATACAGTAGACGCCCGTACATATACTACAATAGCGTTTTAGATGCGCTCTGTAGAAGCTTATGGGTGAATATTGGGTTTTGATTTCCCTAATCAGTCTACTTTCGATTCGTTTGATCAATGATAAGACAGCAGTTATATGTGTAAGTTTTTTTTTAGTCGAAAACAGATTTTCTTGACAAAAAAATAATTATGTATTATTTTGCATAAATCATTCAGAGTAATTTTACTAAAGTAGCTCAGAAGTGTATTTTTAAAGCAGTAACATTAAAACTTCTTCAAAAAATTTCACATTCATAATAATAGAGACAGACGGATTTGCAGAGCTTTTCCTGCGAAGTAATTTTTTTTTAGTTTCTATACCCATTGTACTGCAGAAGTATTTTATATCAGTGCGGGCGATTTCATTGTCCTAACTTCACAGATTTCGTCTACCGACGTTGGATCTTTTAGTGTACCATAGAGTAAGGTCCTTACTCTATCTCCTTACTGTAAGGAGATAGTCGTAGGCACATTAAAATATCCTTCTATGGTCTATAAAAAAAAATATACTCTTCAGTTCTATTGTCAGATTATAACTATATTGAATCAAAACGGGTCTCTTAACAATACCGATATACTACCTTAACAATTATTGAATAAAAAATACATAAAGATATTTTTTTACGTACATTAACAGTGCATGTCCTTTTGAAAGTAAGCTTTGCCAAAATTGCTTTTAAAAATATAATTATTGTAGCAATAGATAGGTCTGTGTGTACGGCGCCCGTGTAAGAGTAGACTTTTAAAACTATCAAAAACTGTTTGGAAAGATACTTGACAGGAAATATATATCGAAAACATATTTATTTGGCTATTTGTTAATAATAATAAAATTGAGGGTAAATGGGATGCTTCATATAATAATATTTAGGACAAGTCCAGAAAAAGCATGATCATATTCTATTCAAACAGTTTTTGTTAATCAAATATCGTACTTTTATTTTATATTATTAATTTTAAGTTCTGTATGTATTCAGAGTTCATAATGTACGTAAGTACGTAAAAAGCGCGCTAAGCGAAATCGAGTATCGCTAAATGTCCGCTAGAGGCGCTCTCGCATCGTCTATAATCACGAAACTTTACTCCATTTTTTTTTGACGAGACTTATTTGGAAAACAAACAGCACTACTTTTAATGGAAATACTAATTTTAAAAAATAATTAATGGTAAACAAAAATTAGTTTTGACAATAAATCATTATTCATTTTAAAATTATTTGCATTTTGCGTTTGCTGTATTTTACGAATTCAAATAACGATAAAAAAGCTGTATAAGTTTGTTTAATAAATAGGCCTCGTCGTAAAAAACGGAGTGTATGTGAAAACGTATTATACGTACATTATGACGCAACTCTCCATTAAGTTTTTTTTTATTATTACTGAGCCTGTTGGCCTTTATATTTTAAGGAGTTTTAAATTTTGTAATGAAACGCTGAGTTGGTGTGAAATATTTGAAGATAATGGCAAATCAAATCGGTTTTGCTTAATCTCTTGTAAGAAATTATAATTTATTTTCAGTCTGTATTATAACGAGAATGACGAAGATTTAAATCGAACGATAGCTCTTGCGTGCGGTAAATCTAAAGGATAAGAAAGTTTTTCGAAGCGTTTCTCGATTTAAATCTTATGTTATTTGAAACAATATTTTGAAATATTTCGCCCCACTTCACGCCTATGTAGGTGGTCGGCGATATCACTTTGCCTTAGTTTTGTTTGCAGTATGTTCAAATATGAATAGAAAAGATTTTTACGGAATGCGTTTAGCGACTATTTCCTAGCATTTTTCTACTGTCTTCAAGTCAGTATTATTTTTTTAATATAACAACTTGTTAACTGTCGATTTCGTTATATTGTTAGCTCTCTATAGCCAAGTGACATTAATATATTTTTTCGAAGCTATGTAAATTTTTTAACATCAGTGTCGTTCGTGAAAATCTAGCATTTAGTTCGCAACGTAACCACTAGAGGGAAGCACAAACATGAATACAAATATTTTTTTGTATTACGTACGAATACATTATATGATTTGTCCTTGGCTAGATGATGAGCTGATGTTAATAGTACAATAATTCCATTTAGTTTTCAACTTTATGCCATTATAATAAATGCATTTTTATGGTGAAGCGATTCCATATCGCCGGAATGAACGCGATTGTGTGTACATAATCTTTTGAGAATATGATTAAATAAATAGAACTTGTTCATGTACATCTGTTTTATTTTTCCATTATTATTCCCATTTCAAAGAGTTATACTGAATTGAGAAAAGGGATATATTCCCGTGAAATAAAAACTGACTATAAATGCATAAAAATATGTGAAATAAAAATTCGTATGTGAATTAAATCTCTTTATTAGTCTTCATAAAACTATACAAAAGTAAATCAAGGACTCTTATCATTTAAAATCTAAATTTATAATAAACACATAAAACATATGTACATATCACAATATTCCTGTGTAGTGATCCTCGACGACTTCTAAAAACGGGAAAGATTTTGTTCTATGCGAAATGCGTCTGAGCTTTTTCGGATGAACATTTACACATACTACGTAATTTTAGAAAATGCGTTCCATTGTTTTTCGACGCTTAGGCGCTCCACCCACTGCACCGCGCCCCGTCGCGTAGCGCGGGATGGCAGATTTTACCATTGTATGCAAGTATCTCAATTTATATAGAAATCACGCCTAGCACAACACACTGCCGACGCGGAAATGCGCGGGAAGGCGGCCCGCGCGCAGTTTCTGCCAATCTGCGCGGGATATGACAGATCGCGCGGTAAACATATGAGTTTAGCCGTCGTAATCTGCATCACCGCGCGGGGGAGCAGATTACACCGCTAAGTAAGGCAGATCTGCGCCTCCGTCGCTCCGCGCACCGCGGCGGGATGCATCTTCAGTGGGTGGAGTGCCTTATAGATAACACTGGGAAATTATAACAAAAATTCATATTTTTATTTTCATTGTTTCATCATATTCATATTTTGTATTTTCATTGTCTCATAGAAACTAAATTACTGTCCATTACTTCAAAAGAATACACCACCACCATACCACCCATAGACAATAATTATTATAAGTCGATTTGAAACAATTTCCCAAAGCTTAAACACTTTTTTACATTATGTTAACATAGGTAAAAAACATATTTAAATGTAAATTATTATGCAAGAGTTACTTTTTACATTTAAATTATTTTTAAAAACGAAGGTACATATATAATAAAATTTATATCAATATAACTATTTTTTTAAGATACATTAATCCCTACAATATTATTGCTTTCGAATCTAGCATCTAGTTAATGTCTAGTAGTGCATTTAATTAAAAATTGTTGTCAGAGTTTAAGAAATACAATAATTGTTGTTTATTTTTTATTTTTAAGTGGCGATAGTCGTAGCAACACAAGAAAACATACTTTTAAGAAATCAAATGGATTCTTTACAATGTTACAATAAAAGGGATACAGGAAAAAATAGAACTAGAAAGAGGAAAATTAGAGAATGAAGATATGTATATAATATAGAGATTCAATAAACACAAAACACAATAAAATAATTTTCCCAAAATATACATTAAAAACATTTACAAACCGTCAAGGTCATTTATTTCTAAACAATATTTAAACTACTTTAATGACAATCAAAACAACAGTACCTATGTGAGAAAAACCATTTCTGTTGAGCATTTTAGAAAAATAATAAAATTATAATAATTATTATACATACAATTTAAATTAAGTATAAATGAATAAATATAAACAGAGAATAAAGTTTTGTACGAATTAACGCCTATTTCAGCTACAAAATACGAAGCTTCAATCTTGTCAGAAAATACAAACAATATATTATATTTCGTTGTATTATTAAGAATTTCATCAATGCATTTTCTTCTCAACATAATGTAAAAATATAAGGACTACATATTCAAACTATGGTTAAAAATATACAAGGGCCGGATTTATTTGTTTGAGCGTGCATTTTCATTTTAATCAAAATCAAAATCATGCAGTCCAATCGATTTTAGATCTTTTGTTGTTAAAATCGACTGTAGCCATGAAGGAAAGAGAGGTTTTTAATATTCTCGCACGAATTATATTTGCGATGTACCTACAAGTAAATTCAAATGTCAACCTTACCCCAATCCTTAAAACAACAAAAACAAATCGTTACCAACTAAGTCCATTTTTTCATACCTGTCTTATTTGCTACCGAAACAATGCCACTTTTATTTCTTTTAATTACGATAAGATAAAATAAGAAAGTAAGAAAAGACAAGACTACATTATGCCACAAACTCCTTCGTGTGTTCTTTTTCACACAAAACATTCATTAAAAGAAAACGTGAAGTAGCGAAAATTTTATTAATACAATTATAATCCAAATCTCACTCTTCATCAATAACCGTCGCTCTATATTAAATATACAAATAAAGTCAATAACACGTCCATTTAAACATAATAATTTCAAAAGGGAATTGAGGCTCGAATAAAAGAGTCAGTTGGCAGTCATCTGAAGAGTTGACTAGAGTTACGCATTTTTTTTTATATATCTTTTAAGTTAATGCTTGACTACTATCCCACCTGATGGTAACTGGTTATTATCATTATCCGATACAGCTGTCACTTAGGTATTTTGAGTATTATGAATATAATACGGTAGTCATGTGCGTACCTTTCTGCCTCTTTTTGATTTTATAGGCTAACCAGTACGTACCTACTTTAACAGACAGAATAAAGAAAGAAAGAAAGAAAAGAAAGAAAAGTTTATTTCACCTTAATTAACTGCAGCAACAAATTACAGCGAAAAACAATACAACACTTAGATGTAAGATAATTAGGTGAAAAGGGTTCACGCTCAGCATAATGGTCGCGGAAAAAACCACGGCCGCTGGTTTTCAGAGTGACCCTCAAATTGTGCAGCTCGGATGATTGAGGATAAAACACATTTTAACTGGACAATCCGACTCACTATTAAAAAATATCTGAAATTATATAATGTAAAAAACTTTAAGTAACTACTTAATAATTTAAATGACTAAACTCTATGACTACCACGAATACACGAACCATTACACGTATGTGTGTGTGTGTGTGTGTGATTGTTTGTGTGTGTGTGTGTGTGTGTGTGTGTGAGAGAGATTGTTTGTGTGTGTGTGTGTGTGTGATTGTTTGTTTGTGTGTGTGTGTGAGATTGTTCGTGTGTGTGTGTTTGTGTGTATGTTTATAAACTTATATTGCACTTGTGTCATGCCTAAGAGTTTCCTGCCTTTTTAGTTTGATTTGCCCCACTCTGGGCCAGAAGCTAGGTACGCCCATGTACGTAGTAATTTTAAATATAACTCTACGTCGAGGTAAAATGTGCTCACATTTTACCGTAAAACGGGTACTCTAAATAAGTAAAAAGTAGTTTAAAATTACTGTATTAGTTCGGTAAGTTTAGCAATCCGTAATAGTTTAGTAGTAGTGCCAGTGTTAAAGGGTGCGGATGCTTGAGTTTTTCATATTGTATAAAATTCATAAATTAAACATCGAATAAAATTAAGTTACATATAATTTGACTAAACTGAAACCTTTAACCTATCGTAAATTATGTAACTCTATAATCTCTATATATATTTTGGAGCAAAATAGGCACATTATTACTATTAGGCATATGGGCTAAGTTTCATAAGGCTACTTTTCAGTTTTAAAGCCTACGTTTCAAAATCTACTTGACTAGATCAATATTTCGAAGAAAATCTACATAATTTATAATTACAAGATTTCTTTTATAGTACCTAATAATATTTTGTAAATAGATTTTAGTGTGAAGTAGTATTACTAAAAGTTTGAATAGTCGAGACAGGAAATATCAATGGATCTCTAGAATTTATAGAATAAAGCCGTTGGACTTTTCAGAGCACACCTTCAGAGGACAGCCATCTTCGCATTCCAGTTGACACGACGTTGGTTCCATCAGCCAGCTGACAGACAACGATCAGCCTCAGTGGGGAAACTCGAATATCTGTAACGAAAAGTTGTTTTCTATAAATCAGGCTAGCACATCGAAAAAGGCATATAAAGATGAAAATTGCAATTTTACAGGAGAGCAATAAAACTGTTAAAATATCAGTAAGAAGTCAAAAGGAATTGACATTACTATTTGTTGCACAAAACCGTCAAGATTAATGATAAATTTGAAAAAAAAATTAACATATGTAGCTTTTGTCCCTCTTTCTAATCATATTAATAACTAAAATTCAAAGTAACACGACTTATGCTTTTTTTCCACCGAGGGTGCGACATTTTTTTAACACGCATTTATTAGCTCGACCTGTAGGTATAAAACGGAATCTTTCAACGTAATTTTTACCAACTACAAGATGTCTAATCACTTTGAAAACTTGCAGGTTAATTCTTCAGGTACCTCTACGAAGCTTCTGCTCCAGATGTACTACACGTTTCCTTCACCTCATTTAGTACGGACAGCAACGCTACCCGCGTATTTTTGAGGTCCGGTGCGGCGAGTACGTTCTTGAGTTTGTTGTTGATTTTGATGTTACTTTCGTTAAATTATTTTTCTATTGATTTATTTTACGTTCGTTGATTATTCTCGCTACAATGACTAAAATAGAAAATGTTTTACACAGTAGCAAACGTAATTTGTTATTTAAGCCAGTGAAATTTTTTGATTACTTTTTTGTCTACAGTACCGTTAGCTGTGAAATCGTAACGGTCGACGAGGGCAAACTTGAAGGAAACGCGTAGTATGTATATAAGCTTCTTGGATTAAAATGTGGGCATGTTCAAATTCAAAATCATTTATTCATGTAGGTATCTTTGATACACTTATGCACGTCATTTTTTTAATGGACCAGCTTTTCGGAAAGGTGCTTTGTAATGGAGGAGAAGAAAAGCCGAAAGAAACTCCTCAGCACATCAAGCAGCGTTCAAGGAAACAATACGAGTGTAAGCGAGATGATGAGATAGATGACTTACTGTAAGCGTCGTTCATCACTCAGCCGCCTTGCGACAGTTGGGGCAGGTCTGCTGCTCCTGCAGCCAGGGCAAGATGCAGGCGGTGTGGAAGTGGTGCGTGCACGGCAGCGACATCACCTCCTGGTTCTTGAGGATCACCTCGAAGCAGATGGAGCACTCTTCCAGCGACCATGACCGCTCTCGGCTGGAATTTTAATACAGTAACGCTACACACTCATTCGCCCCACACTAGGATTCCCTGTGGGTGCCATGAACAACACACAAAGACAAGAACACACACCGAAACCGAGAACAGAAAAAACTCATTATTCAAACCGTCTCGCTGGGAACCGAAACGAAGGCCGGACACGGTGGTCAAGCATGGTAACCGTTACGCCACACGGGTTGTCTATGGAAGAACTCTAATAGTCAATTGATTGAATTAACTTTTACTTACCACTGTAAGTATTGTAAGTACCGTTTGCCACACAAGACTACATCGCCACTTACCAGTCAAACGTTAACTTGGCTTGAGAGCCAGTTATTTCTTTCTTTTTCTTCTTCCTTGGCCGGCAACGCGTCAGTGATGCCTTTGGTGTTACGATAGCACTTACCATCAGGTGGATCGTCAGCTCTTTTGCCAGCTATTTCCATAAAAAACTTATAATAAAAAAAAGGTTAATTGCAATTTGCAATTATTTTATAAATTCTCACATCAATTTCCGTCTGCAACAACACTATTAATAAAATTGGTACTACCCATTATTATTACTACATTTTAATGAATAAAGATACCTAAAATTACCATGTAATATACATGAAGATGAATCCCAGTCAACAATTCACCCAGGGTTAGTTAAGTGAAAGACAAAACCAATTCTTTTTTGATCTAACTGCATGCTGGTTACGTTCGAATGTATGAATAGTACTAGATGATGTACATCATAAATAAACCTCCTAGGTAAGGGAAAATATAATAATTATTATTGTAATACTCTAAGTGCTTGTTCACACTGAACTCGCGGGCGCGGGCGCGGGCGCGGTCGCGGTAAACGCTACATACACCGCGCGCGCGTTTTGGTGTGAACACTTTCATAGTAGCTCATATGTTTGATATTTCGCGACCGCGCCCGCGCCCGCGAGGTCAGTGTGAACAAGCACTAACGCACCAACTCAGAGTCACTAACGGTTACTTAAATCGCTCCTTGGTACAGAATTTGTATGGTGATTCTTTATTAAGGAGCGATTTAAGTAACCGTTAGTGACTCTGAGTTGGGGCGTAAGTTAAGTAATAATTAAATTATCACACTACAGTTAGGTACACAACAGACAACTATACATACAATAGTTAAGTATTTAACTATCGATGTGTATTAAATAAATAATTTAATATACCTAATATCAAGGGTACCTAATATACTCATTGTCAGATGTGCAACTCGACGGGACTCGTAGGACACACCCAATATTACTGTATAAATTTCATAAAAATGTCCATTTATGGTGAGTCACGCAATTCACAAGGGCATTTTTAAAATGTGAAAATGGCAACTACAAACGTAACATGTGCTTTAACGTGTCATGTAAATTACAAGTGCTCACTAAAGATAAAATAAAAGTAATAAACAAAAAATACTAAAAGTATAAAAGCGTAATTACATCTTTAATTAAACTTTATATATACGCCAAAAAACCGTCCTATTATAATAAGGAATAAATAAACGATTTCAAAAAAAATATAATATTAAACAAGTTTATTTTTTATGCTTTGCCGTGTGGAACTGGCTAAAGCTAATAATCTTAATATACCTATCAATATCCCGACATTATAGATCATTTTATAGATTTCATACTGATGATGATGAATGATCCTTAATTTTATTTTCTTTTTTGTTTGTTATCTTTACATATATTTTTTTATATTTTTACGCGTTCATACTTGTATAAAAAGTGATCATAAAAAGATTATAATCTTACAATGCCTGATCCCTCAGGAACTTTAACTGTTCTTCCTCGCTTCTGCAATATAATTAAATATACATATTATAATAAAAATAATATTAACATAAATACACATGAATAAAATTAATGTAAGATGTAAATAAGTAATCAAAATATCAGATTTGTATACAACTGCACACATATACAAATACAAATTTTAATTCAAACAAAATACAACACTTCGTTAATCAACTGAAGAATTTGTTAGTAATTAAATTACCAGACAATACAAATACATAACACACTTTTGTATAAAATTATTTAAAAATATTTAATACAAAATCATGCGCTGTCATAAGAGATAATTGAAATTAGTTACACCTAGATAAAATACTTTAGCCCCAACCAGGTGTACATTTACCTCAGCCCACCCCAGTGTCTGGGATGATATACAAATAAAACTATTCAAACACTGTTCAGTCAATAAAAAAATCACATTAAATATAGTAACAATATTATTCAGGTTACACACTGGACAAAGTCAATGTGTGTGCTGCTGAATTCCCCTTCGGAGCATAATGTACAAAACGCAAAATGAACACAAGTCGCAAAATGTACAATTCGCAAAAAGTACAAAACGCAAAATGTACAAAACGCAAAATGTACACAACTCGCAAAATGTACAAATCGCAAAATGTACAACAAGGACTAAGGCCTCTTTCACGGCGACACGGAACTTAAGTTTTTGAAGGGCTTTTCTTTTTGATGTTACCAAATGTAAAATTCGAACGTTTATTGCCCGTGGTCCGATTGCCGAGTTCTACTGGTCGATCCATGGGCAATTTTTTTTTGCCTGTGTTTCTATCAATCGGACCATCGTTATTTATAAAAATATGAAATTGTATTGGTACTAGACCGGATTGGTACTGCAAGAGTAGTACCAAGACAAATATTTTTACCCATGATACTATTAAGTGCCCTACCTCACCGGGACGCCATGGCGACGGGAGGGGGAGGGGGAGGGGAGGGGTTTGAGGGTAGGGGCAGGGGGAGAGAGAGTAGGAGGGAGAGGGAATTTAATGATGCCAAAGAAGTACAACTTCTCATGCGCGTACACGTTTATGTTTTATTTTACTTGTGGAGTTTAAGACTTTTTTTTCATGCATCATTTCCCTCCGGCATACAATGTCCTCATCCTATAACTGCATTTTTATGCAGATAAAGCCGTTCATTCCCACTAGTTCTACTGCTTAGTTCTATCGTAGAACTAGTGGGATTTTTTTTTCTCACTAGTTCTACCGTAGAACTAGTGGGAACAAAAACCGTATCTACATTTTGTTCCCACTAGTTCTACGATAGAACTAACCAGTAGAACTAGTGGGAACGATCTAGTTCTACGATAGAACTAACCAGTAGAACTAGTGGGAATGAACCTGTATATCTACCGCTTTGTTCCCACTAATTGTACTTGTTATTCCGATCGTCGGACGAGTGGGATTTTTTTTCTCATTAGTTCTACTGTCAAAAGAATTAAATTTTTTGAAATAAATCCACTCAAAAGGGTGGTGCCAATGGATCATCAGCTAATTCTAATATAATTCTTGACAAAAAAATGGTTGTCTGTAAAGTCAGTTTACGGACGGTAGTTTAACGTGACGACGTCATGACAAAGCTCCGCTCCGCCCCGCCCCACTCCGCTCCGCCCCGCCCCGCCCCGTTCCGCTCCACTCAACTACGATCGCCTACGGCTCGCCTACGGCATCGGCTATGATACGCCGATCGTGCCTCTCTATCTGGATCGTGGAACTAATGAGAAAAAAAAAATCCCACTCGTCCGACGATCGGAATAACAATTACAATTAGTGGGAACAAAGCGGTAGATATACAGGTTCATTCCCACTAGTTCTACTGGTTAGTTCTATCGTAGAACTAGATCGTTCCCACTAGTTCTACTGGTTAGTTCTATCGTAGAACTAGATCGTTTCCACTAGTTCTACTGGTTAGTTCTATCGTAGAACTAGTGGGAACAAAATGTAGATACGGTTTTTGTTCCCACTAGTTCTACGGTAGAACTAGTGAGAAAAAAAATTCCCACTAGTTCTACGATAGAACTAAGCAGTAGAACTAGTGGGAATGAACGGATAAAGCTGTAGTGACTTGATAGTTATTTTTATTTTAGTTAAGTAGGTATATACTCGTATTTAATGATATTTCGATTAACCAATATAGAACCAACATTGTTGTAAGTAAAATGTGTACCTACGAGGGAAAATACTTTGTGGAATAAATAAGAATTATTTTATCCCTAGTTTGTAGGTATTTCAATATAAAAAAATCAGATCAATATTTTGTGTCATTTATGTGATCGATGTGAACGTGGGCTTTCTTGCACATTTTGCGATTTGTACATTTTGCGAGTTGTGTACATTTTGCGTTTTGTACATTTTGCGTTTTGTACATTTTGCGAATTGTACATTTTGCGACTTGTGTTCATTTTGCGTTTTGTACATTATGCTCCGAAGGGCTGAATTCTATATGAAAACCATAGGCATCTTGAGAATAGTTACATATAATTTCAATGTAGGTACATTGCAAAAACGTTAACGACTAGTTATTATATCTCATATAACCTTCCTCTACTCCTCTGCATAAGCATCCTCTAGGCAACCATAATTCAAGTGCTACTACGGTGTCATTCTAATTCAGTTTATAAAAGACTTGCCAACCTCATGTAAAGAAGAAATATCTAATTAATAAAGTAATAATTATCTTGTTACTATTACTACTTGATAACTTGCTACTTAAAAGTTTATGTGACAGAGGCGAAAAATAAGTTATATTGCGCATAATATAGTTGGCAACTCTTTATTTGCTTCGCTCAATTTTTGCTCAATTACCACTACATTACTTTTTCCTGTTTCAAAGTTTAGACAACCCCATTGTATACCAACCGTGGAATTACATTCAACAACAATACAATATATTTTAGTACTCAAACTAATCTATTACCCTTAGAGCAAATTTTAGGCGATGCCCAAAGATACTTTTTGTTTCAGACAGCAGTCACTATTACCGCCTGTGACCTGTAACTAATGAATTGCATTGGAAGTAAAAATATGAAAGGGTGCTTTGGGGTAATCCCAACAGTCCCCGCTAATGTATTTTGAGTTAGCACATCCGAATATACACCTACATCTTATTCTCTCAGACTGTCTTACATCAGCCTTTAATATAAATTATTATTAATCACAATACAGGGTATAATTATCCTGTTTAATATCGTAATTACCCCACCACACTCTATTACGATAACCCCCCTTCTGTTATGTCTGATATGAAGTATGTTTGAGCATCGCCTTTATATGTTCAAAGTAAACCTTATCTGGTTAGTAAAAATAACCATATTAAATGTATATCACTAAAAATCTTACAACGCTCGAGCCCTTTCCATCTCTTCTTCTTCAGTTCTGTAATAACATTGTCATATAAAAATTAATATGTAATCAAACATTCGAATATTCAATTTTACTCGTATTATCTAATATACATAAAAATCTTGTGTCACATTGTGGTCCAACTCTTTTGAAATGGCTCTACCGATTTTTAGATTTTTTTTTGTGTATATTTGGTAGATATGAGAATAGGTTGTAAATTATGTATATTTCATACCGCTAGGTGTCCCTATATCTAGATATAACTTATGTGACAGAACAATGGCAAGCATGGTTAGCTAGTTATTCATATTAACTTTATCATGCATGGAATTTGGTCATTTAGTCTAATGAATAAGTTCAAAATGGTTGAAAATAGAGATACTGCTCTTAAAAATACGTGCGATAGCTCATTCTGTTCGGAATGATGTCTAGAAAAATGTTTCGGAAGCATTTACCAGCACGTAAAAAATTGCAAAAGTTATTGACAAAATAAAGTTGAAAAAAAAAGTATTTTGTTTTTGGTAATAACTCCGAAACTAATAATATTTAAGAAATTTTAAAACAAGATTCCTAAAGAAGAGGAAATTTCCAAAAAAATATTTGCGACTCTCGGAACTCTATCTCCATTATTTATAACTTTAATTTAATGCTGAAAATGGGTCTCCACGCGGCATTTTTAGGTTGCGCGTGCGGCGTCAAAACCGAGTTCGTCACACTCAATAATTTTTTAAGGTATTAATTATTAATTTAAAAGAATGAAAAAAATATGGTGTATTCGAAACACTTCAAAGAATTTGCTCCCGTAGGAAATTTTTCTAAAAGTTAATTTTTTAACAAGTTAGACGATTGTTAATTAACTAAATTTTCTCGAACTTCCATTTTCATTGTACATTTAAAAAAATGTTTAAGTAATTGTCCTATAAATTTTTCGCTTCGTGGAGCCCTTCTTATATACATGCTTAACGAGACCGCGTCATAAAAGTTTAAAAAGTTTTAATACTTTGTGTATAATAATTTTATAAGTTGAACAATTTTTTCATTTTTTTATCGAATCGAAATTAAAAAATCGAAAGAAGTTTTTTTTCAACTTTATTTTGTCAATAACTTTTGCAATTTTTTACGTGCTGGTAAATGCTTCCGAAACATTTTTCTAGACATCATTCCGAACAGAATGAGCTATCGCACGTATTTTTAAGAGCAGTATCTCTATTTTCAACCATTTTGAACTTATTCATTAGACTAATTCAGTAGGTGTCTGAATTTTAAGCATTTTGGCACTGATATTGTTAAAACAACTCACACATTTTGTTAATAAGGTTTAAAGTGAATTGACAGGACCATTTAATGTAAAAAATAATGTCCACACTGAATTAATAGATAACATTTGAATTAAATCTAAGAAAATGTGTCTTATTACTCTCAACTTAAGAATTTCAGAGACCAATGAACCAGTTTAATAATTATGTACCTACTCGAACTTTAGCTTCATAGTTTACACATTTAAACTACATTGATAATGTACCCATTCACAAACTGGACTTAAAAAATTAAGTAAATAGAAGAAATAAAAATAAAGAAAATAAAAGAAATAAAAATAATCTACACTTACAGTCTACCCCTCCCATTTCTACGATTCCTGGAGCTAACAAAAGTTTGTAAGCGATCAAAAATAGAAAGTGCCATCACTTGCACTGCCACTGGCACATCCAAAGACGAATAAGTCATGTCCCAATCATTGTTAAAATCAGTATCGTTCATGAAATCGCCAGTTTCATTTAAATTATCAGACAAAATACTCGCTTCTTCCGATTCAAAACCGATATTTTCAACTTCAGTATCTGAAATTACGCTTGAACCATCCGTTTGTACTGATAACAAGCTTTCATCAGACCGAGTTTCATTGTCTTCATCGCTGTTGTATTGAGAGCTTTCATTGTCGCTTTCATTGTCGCTTTCATTGTCGCTTTCATTGTCACTTTCATTGTCGCTTTCATTGTCTCCTTCATTGTCACAGTTCATGGACAAGGGTGACGTATGAATGCTTGTATCAGTGGTGCTATGTTCAGAGACAGTTGTGTATGAATCATCGCTAAGGTTTTCAGTCCTGGTGTCCTCAAGTTCATCTTCCGTGCTGTTATTGAGATGGATGAAGTGCATAAGAAAGAAATTATAAATATGAATCAAGTACTTGGATTCTTGAGTTTGCTTTTTATAATATGTTTATGTAGATACATAAACATTACAAAATATTAGTATAGATATACTAATATTATAAAGAGGAAAGATTTGATTGTTTGTTTGCATTGAATAGGCTCGGAAGCTACTGAGCTAATTTGAAAAATTCTTTCACTGCTGGGAAGCTACACTATCCCTGGGTGACATAGGCTATTTTCAAAAAACAATAGGGATCCTTAATAAAACTCCAATATTGTAACACAAGGTGTAAAAAAAATAAGAAAACCGAAGCAAAGCGAGGGTGGTTACTCGTATTAATATTTTTTATAAAAATAAAACTGAAGCATCCAAGAGAAGTGTTACTGGATAACATTGATTTATATACAAAGGAGATATGTAGGACCTGACAATCACATCGGTAAAATTACAAATATTGTTAACACATTGCCTGTCCGTGCATTATATATAATGCATTTTTGGTCCAGTTGTGACGTCCATGCATTACATGTAATGCATGAGCCTATTCTTTTTAAATTGGGTTTTATAGACTGGACGTAGGAACTACATGTTTATTATTTTGTAGACGTATGAGCAGTGAATTGGGAATAATAAAACAACAATGTCCCGTGAAATTTTATTTTTGGCTGGTAACATGAACTGACTTACTAAATAACATTATTAATAAATTCGAATGTTTTAGGATAAAGCAGTAAAAATTACATCTATGACACATGACAATAACATATAGAAAAACAATATTGTTTATAAAAATAAGTTTATTAAGTCTATGAATATTACGAAAATTTATAGGTAACATCCCGTGCATTATAATCCACGATGTTCTTGTTACTTTATCCGTGCATTATAAGTAATGCACGGTATTCTAGCTGCCACGTCTGTGCATTAAAACTAATGCATGCATGAAATTCAGTATTTTAGTTGTTTTTAAAAAGTTTTTGAAAAGCACTTGCATGTACTTTTATGTAGGTACATAAAATGAAATAGTTTAGCTGAAAAAAAATTGGACGTCACGGCTAGTTAACCAAAATACTCTGGACAGGCAACATGTTATTAAACAACAGTCTAATTGATTAATCAGATGCCAAAATGGCTCAAGTATTTTTTTACTTAAAATATATCTTTTGAATTAATTTAATTGATACTATATATTAGATGAATTATGACTTAGGTTAGTAGATAGTTAAGTGAATTAATTATAGTCAAAATTATCTAAGATGCCCATAATGATAGCTGCCATTTATTAATATGAACTAACATTGTATGGACGTCTTTGAGTGAAATGGAATAATCATTTACTTGACATGAATAGTTGAATACTTACGGACAAAGTATTTTTATAATAAACAAAGTAAACGTTATAATCTAGTAAAAATCCCATCACATCATAATTTATGCAAAATTTATTAAAAATATTTGACGTCGAAACAATGATAGATGAAGAGGCCTAAAACAAAACTGACACAAAGTGATGTGACGGCCTGAAACCGTTTCTAAAACCAATCATAATCGATACATTACTATAATCGGAATTTAAAAATGAAAATTGATTTATTTAATTACTTTGTTAAAAATGATTTACTTGCATTTGAATTTAAAATTAGGTACCCAAGAATACCACAATGAACTGGATGCTAACAAAGGACATTTTCTATTATGTATGGGCACTTCGCCATCCATGGACAGTAAACTGCAGATAATATATGATATGTAATTATGTAGCTAAGCTTTTAGCGGTATTCTTTTTTTTTAACAAATTAATAATTATCTATACATGAATGTGTGTTACGAAATAAAGAAGAATTTATTCACTGTAGTTTTTTCCCTGACGCTCATAATATTATCTCAAAATATTATTATGAAACTGAGCGGATGAGTTAATTCTATCATGATCTATCTTTCTTTCTTTTTCTTCTCTTTCTTAGCCGACGACGCACCAGTGATGCTTTTGGTGTTGCTGATGTTCATGGGCGACGACAGCCACTTACCATCAGGTGGATCGTCAGCTTGTTTGCCAGCTCGCCTATTTCCATGCATATCTAGCAGCATGAGTTGTTAGGAAGAAACAAAAGAATATTTTATTGGAGTCCTAAATACTTACATAATATTGAGAATACGTGGTACGAGATATGTATCTCTCAATCGAGGTAGTTGGGAGGTACCTAAATGTTACGGTTTTTAGTTTACAATTTAATTATCAAATCGATTAGAAAGTCTTACAATTTTGAATCGATTTGTTGCAAAAATTGGTTTCTTTCGTGAACAGATTTTTTTGTACATCTCGACAAATTGGGCATCTTAGTTCGCGGCGACTATAGAGAGATTAGTGGCCATAGTACGCAACAATTATTTATATTAAAGGACTGCAGATACTTCAAGTAGTGTACAGATCTGGTCTTATTGGTAGGTTCATCCATTATTGGTTTAATATTATGATTGCAAATAGCTTTGGTATAACACCATGACAACTTTGAACATTAATTTAGTCTTCTTTTTAGCATAATATGTAAATTTATTAAAAGCCTCAAATGTCAATTTATGCCATTTTCGCATCCGGTAAATGATAATAAAACATAAAAATAGATTTGAAGGGCAAAAGTAAAAGTACAATGAATTCAACCTGCACGTTATATTTGCTCACACAAACTTGATTTCACGACATTATGACGAAAAGTATAAAGTACAACTGAAATTGGAATAACATTAATAATCAATTAATAGCAATGTAAAATGCATCGAATGTTATGAGCGCAAAGACGAAAAATAGCTTGCACACAACGAATATTCCAATTTGAATTCACCTACAGAACCAGTTCACGGGATAATGGGTCTTACGTAAGTACTTACAAGGCTTGAGCTTGCTCGCACTGCCATGTTGAAGTGGAACCCTCTTCGTGAGGGTTTTCAGGCCTCTTGCTGAAGAAGTAGTATAAGGCCGCCCCAACTCCGACGCCTACAGCCGCAGCCGCGAGCCCAAGACCACGGCTTGGGCAGTTTTTGTTTTGGCGATCTTCCTCACGTACGCTCATTATGATTAAGTAACTAATAATGTAATTGCGTTGCGTTTAACTTTTGATGTACCTTCAAAATATGAAAACAACTAATAATATTTTTGACTGACTGATCAACTGTTTTTGACGTTTGCTTCCCAGTTGCCAGTTGCATTGCGTTTGTAAGCATAGATTAAAAAAATAACGACAAAAATATTTGTCATTGCCTATATAGTCTGTTTTGAACACACAATGTGATGTGTGAATTTCTGTGTTCACAAGAACAAGATCTCACAGAATTACACACAGTGTGGATGCCGTAATAGTGCCATGCCGCGGCCGCCACCCGGGCGCCCGTCAGTTTGAGGTTTGTTGCGAAAAAGACCCCTTCCAAAATGCACTTTTGTTGTCCATGGTGTTGTCATTTAAAATAATTTTGAATTTATTTTTTCATATGAATAACGTCTTAACGTCACCTTGTCGGTCGAGTTGATTGATTTTATTGATTGCGATTTCGAGTAAGTATTGCGAATGCAACGCATTTCAATCCAATCCAATATCATAATAAGAAAAAATCACATCGCATAGTACACCGCATACGGCATAGGTCACTTTTACAGTTTTGCTCAGTTCCATAACTTCCCTAGTAACGAAGTGTTACGCTCTGCGTTTATGAATTAGTAGTTTGATCGATAATTTAGAAAAGTGCTTTGTTTGTTTTGAAGGTAAGTATCTAAGTACTATCGTGATAATTGCTGTAATAATTGCTAATCTGCATGAACGAGATTTGCTGTAGTTAAAACTGCACTTGCTAATGTCAATAGTATAGTACCTACCTACCTACGTAACCATTATATATCTATAGACTACATACCTAGTTGCACTCAGCATCAGTTAAAAATTTGAAGTCGGTAATAATATTATACAGTTTACTATTCCTATTTCTTTTATCTAATTCATTTTTTTTAATGTTTTAAAAATAGGATTTGTAGCTGTACACTTTCTAATTTCTGCAGTGCCAGCAGTTAGAAAGTGCATCCATCCTATTGCATCATATGTACAAATTGTGGTCACAAATGTCACAAATTAAGAAGTACATAAATTATTATTACATAAAATAGTATTATGATTCTCTTAATTCAAGTCATTTAGAAGTTTACTATCTTACATGCCAACATTGCAACATTAGAATGCCAATAATAATAATATTCATTTGCAGGATGGAGGTCTTAGTAAAAGGCGTTATTATTGGAGCAGCCGTGGTGGCAGCAGTGGTAGCGGTTGCAGTGGAATGGTGGCAGCACCGCTCTGTGCCCGAGCAATACAGTGTACATGGGCAGCGGCGGAATAGAAATGATTGATGATGGAGAATATTGTAATGAAAGATTTAGCTGTTGTAGGTAAGAATGCTTATTATAGACCATAAATAATCTATTAGTCTAATTTTACTTTTAACTCTTGACATAATGTAGCAAATAGCTACATCTAAAATTCTACATTGTACTTCTTAGCCAAAGGTCAGAATCTGCTTACAGCAAATCACCTCTGATCTGCAAATGTTGGGGTGAAAATAAACTTATGTTCTAAAATAAAAATAATTGTTTTTTTATAATATATCTTATTTTATTGTTTCAGATATTTCACAATTTAGTGCCTTGGAGTCTTAGATATATAATAACAATAGTAATGACAATATTTTTTTTTTTAGTTTTTTTTATGAATTTAAGAAATAAGTAAATACCTACTAATGTTCATGATATTTTTTTGTCAATATGTAAAATGATATTTAATTTTGATGTGACCATAACAGTAGCAAAATGTTTTATGTGAATATAATTTTTTTTTTTATTATTGGTATTTGTCCTTAATGAAATAGCAATAATTTAATTATTTATTACAATAAATAAGGATTTTTATATATATGACAATTATCTCGCTTAATAATTAAAATTATGACATACCTAATAAAAGAGTTTCATTCAATGGAATAAATAAATCCTACATAAACCACGTGTTACAAGTTTACAACCGTCGCCGCGTCGTTTGAACAAATGCAGTAGGGCAGTAGACAACACAATATGTGGCTGTGTGCACGAGTTTTACTTGACTTATCGGCGGCGTAAAATAAACGTCGCGCACGTACCTACTAAAAGTATGCTTAATGTACTATTCTGCCGCTAGATGGCTCCAGTGTTGCCAGATGGGGCTATTAAGCGCCAATGGGGCTGTTTTCGTTACCGAGCGGCTATCATATTTTTAACCGACTTCAAAAAAAGGAGGAGGTTCTCAATTCGACTGTATTCTTTTTTTTTTTTTATGTTTGTTACCTCAGAACTTTGGACTGGGCGAACCGATTTTGATGATTCTTTTTTTAATCGAAAGCTGGTGGCTGTCATGTGGTCCCATATAAATTTTATTGAGATCTGACAATGGCATCCACGACAAAACCACATAAGTCGTAAATTTGTGTTAAGATGTGCGCGACAAATTGACGAATAACTCAATATCACGCCAACCGATTTCGATGATTCTTTTTTTAATCGAAAGCAGGTGCTTGTCATGTGGTCCCACATAAATTTGAATGAGATCTGACAAGTACCTAGTTTTTGAGACTTTGAAGTCGGTTATTTTTTGTTAGTAAAATTTAGATTATAGCCCTTGGCTACGTGTAGCCGCGGGGCTATATTTCAGCGCTTGGACTAAAAAAAGAAAAAAGTGTCATTGGGCTTGGATTTCTCAAGAAAGTGATATGAAATTGACTGCCGATGACCTTTTTTTTAGCTCCTATACTTCGAACCCTAGAAGATGGGGCTATCTCGGGGCTACACGGGCACTCCGGCAAGGCTATTCGAGAAAAAATTATCTGGCAACACTGGACGGCTCTACTTCGGTCCCATACAAATAACAAATTATTTTAGTCTACGTGCGTTATGCGTTTACGCTGCCGTTATGTCGAATAAAACTCTGAGACCAACTCCTTTGATATTGGCAGGACATTGCTTGTGTGTGTTGAACCACAAAGTACTTAATCACTATTGTGTTGAACTGTTGCCCTGTCTAGACGATGTCGTTATCTACTACAGTGCGTTCAAAGTTATTTTACCTCTGACACCTGTCATTGTATCTTCCCATTAGATTGGCATTACCTGATGTCAATGTTCTTGGATTTTTCTTTTGTATTAATAATTTTTAACTTCTATCATGCCAAAAAGGATACAAAGTAGTGGTAGAAAAAATGTTCTATCAGTGCGTAATTTTGGTAAAAAGAAAAAGCTGAAAATGTCCCTCTAATCCCATTTAAGAATGTACGTTGACGGGTAGCGGCCATGGCAGGTAGGAAAAATAGTGTTACCTGTTATTATTTTTTCCTCGTAGTAGTGTCCAACTAAAATGATGTATGCGGTTATGGTTTATTTAAAAATAGCTCGTCATGGTTTTGTATCGACATAAAATTCAGTTGACCATAGAATTGAATTGAATTTTGTATCGATATAAAAACATGCCGACCATTTATAAACGAACTATTTTTTTTATTTATTCTTTTGTTTTGCTTTTATTAGAACAGTGTTCACGGATAGTTCTTATTTCAGGTATATCTGAAAGCAAGTATATCAGGTATATCTGTCAGTACCAATATCAAGGAAGGCAAATTTGCTGCTTCTACATCCCAAAAAATATTTTCACCTGGAAAAAACGAAATCAACAAAAGAAGATAAAGTTAGAAGATTTTGATATGTGTGCAATCAGAAATAAAATACATGAAATGTACACAGTCAGAAAAGAGATTCCAACTTTAGTAAAGCTATTATCTGAATTAAAAGTTGACATCCACTTTAACATAAAATATTTCATATAAGGGAATCGTACAAACTAAATATGACAACACACAGCTAAGGTTAGCCAACTTAATAGCCAGAGGCCAGAGGTAAAATAACTTTGGACGGACTGTAGATGGTAAATAGACTATCCCTGAATTATACTACATAAAGAATATCCTGTTATCAAAATCGACAGCCGCATTAAAGTTTCTCCAATCATAGATACGAGTACGTCGACGTACGTTGGAGGGTTCCAAGATGGAAGATATATCCTGAATCCTAGTTTTTTCAAATGTTAGCCTGGATTTTTTGATCTGAAAAAACAATAGACTCTTGATTAGGTACCTGCATAGTTGTAAATTTTACTTCTAGCACAGATAAATAATAGTACAATGCTTCCTATTTACAAGGACGAGTAAAACGCTGTTTCAGTACAACGTTACGACGCGAGTTTGAGCTAGGTACTGGCGTAGACTAAGTTAGGCACCTGTTATTAATATAATTATTATAGTTTTGACATACAGGACATTAGAGTCCTCTTACGATAGTAGCACTTAAAACCCACGTCCCTAGTCTATGAACGAAATAGTTGACTAACGAGCTAACGATCCACCTGGTGGTAAATGGGTCGCCCAAAGACATCAGCAACACTAAAGGCATTACTGATGCGTTGCCGGCCAAAAAGGAAAAGAAGAAAGAAGCTGAAGCTGTGTGCGTCCAGAGGGACAAGTTCATAATCTTGTGTAGGTAAAGTCGGGACACGAAGCAGGAAGGAATTCGTACATTGACTTGTTATTACCCGTCTCTATCACTCCCGCGTAAATATAATGCGTGCTCGCTCCCACATTGCAATGGCCGCCGTTCTATACGAGCGAGACGCATTATATTTACGCGGGAGTGACAGAGACAGGTAATAACAAGTCAATGTACGAATTTCTTTCTACTTCGTGTCCCGACTTTTAGTTCTGTATCGTACACGTAGGTACCCTTGGTTCCTACTTCGTACCGTAGCATTAGCATAAGATCTGTACCTCCTTGGGTGTGGCTTCCGTGTGTTCCTCCACCGTGAAGATTCGCAAGCAACGCTGCAGCACAAAGAATAGTATTTCCACAAAGCTGATGAAACTCGCGCCTAAGAACAGTCCGGCTGCCCCTCCAAATGATACTGGAAACATTTTGTGAATTGAAACTGAGTGGGACCTTTCTTAGTTCATTATGAAGAGTATTTCAAAAACGGCTTAGTTTTCTGGACTATGTTATAGCTAATAGGTACTTAGGTAGGTATTAGGGCATTTACGTAGAAAGCAAGTTACCAATGTCAATCTACCCGTGCTTATTTTCGCGAAGGTCAATAATACCTAGGCATCGCAATATGAGCAAAACATTCAACATGTTGGCTCATTCTGATCGGCGCAATATGACTTGTGTGTAAGGGTCTTGAAGTAAATGATTTGGGGAGGAGGGGTTAGCCTGCCTTGTACGTGAATGTCCACTTATGCTTACCGACTAAGTCCTGGAAATGGAAGACGATCTCCCGGGTGTACCGCGCGCGAGGCGCCTGCACTGTAAACCGGACTGAGCCTTTGTTCTGGAAAGGTCCTCGGCCCCTGGTACATAATCATTTTATTAAGCAGAAACGAGATGAACAATAGACGAGCTATTTGATGGCACCTAATTAGGTAAGTCGTCGTCAATAAAGGCGCGATGCGTCGCCGGCTAAGAAGGAAGATAGAAAAAAGTACTAACACTTAGCAAGCTGAGCCAGACGAGTAGTTTGGCGGCTGACCTGACTCAAGCAAGAGGGTTCTATGTTATTAGTATACCTTGCCAGGCAGGCTTCGTGGAAAGATACTATGTATAACTAATATTGGTAATGTAATTCTCACGTGAAGCCACATGAATAGAAAATTATGTGGTAAAACTAGAGCTTTGGTGGTCGGCAACCAAGCAGGGAAGCCGGATTCTGTTGCTCTCCGCCACTCTGCTCTGCCGGTGTAGCATTGGTGTCGTGCCTACTCCCTCCCCAATGGCGCTATTTCGTTGCTGATTTCCTTCAACTTACAGACAGCGGCAGCAGTCACCAGGGGGTCAGCCGCTTTAAGACGACCAGTGTGGCGCAATGGTTACCATGCCGGATCGCCGCACCGAGGGTCCTGGGTTCGATTCCCAGCGAGGCGGAAATTTGAATGATGAGTTTGAATTTCTGTTCTCGGTCTGGGTGTGAATGTCCTTGTCTAGTGTGTTTGTCCATGGCACCCACGACACAGGGAATCCTAATGTGGGGCTATGCTATGAGTGTGAAGCGTTATTATTATTATTATTAAGGTAAGCCAGTCGCCAAGCTGCAACTTTAAGCAATCATTCAGATTCAGACATAGATACTTACCAGACTTGATCTTCAGTAACCAGTTCACGGAAGAGAGCGTCGACGCACGGCTGGCCGCAGACGCAACGCGCGGATGCGAGACGCGCGCCGTGCGCGGCCAGACACCGCATGCCTGATACACGGCATTTAGGGCCAGCTGGGAACCAGTGGGATGACTGGGATGTCAGGGTGGTATGACGAAGACATGAGGTAATGTTAGGTAGTAGAAGCTCTATTCTATACGGTCAACCTTAATACAGGCTGTTTTTTTTTCAAAATCAACGGGTACGATTCCTGGTTACAAAAATTTAATTTTTCAAAAATTTAATTATGCAGTTTTAGCTTTCATCAAAATCGGACGCGATTACTTAGAACACTTTTCGCTATTCCTCATAGTTTCAGATGGCTAAGCTAAGCATCCATGCCCACTTGAAAAATTCATCCTGTATACCAGAGGTTGCCAGACTTTTTTTCTCATAGACCACTTTCAAAATTTTGCTGGTTCCAGTGGACCCCCTGCAGCTACATGTCTACCATATTTCCAAAACTCGTCAAAAATGTAAAGTTTAGATCTAACTATTGCGTTGCGGCTGACTTTATATTATATTGAAATTAATAGTTTTCGGAAAAAAAAACGTACGACGTTACGTAGACATCCCTCGAGTCTCCCGTGAACCCCTGGGGTGGACCCTGGACCAGTTTGGAAACTACAAGGCTTGTAAGCATCTTGTAAGGCTTACATTGTATACTTTCATCTGAGATTCGACTTGAGATCGATACTTGAACGGTCGCACCGCACACTATACAGCACACTATACACATTTAGCGCAGTCAAAGCCGTCTTTAACCTAAACGGACTAATTACGTGTTAATATTATGCATTAGTTTGTACTTCAATCATAGTTTTCTGCCTCCCTAAGTCCCATCCCATCCCATGATATATGTATGAAAAGTTATAAAATTAAATATCGCCTATTAAAATAAAACTATTGTGTGCTTTGGCCCTAAAATCGCAGGCAAGAGAGAAACAAATATATGCTTGTCTCTGTCATGAATTGATCGAGAACTTGCGGGAAGGATACAGGGATAACATGTCAACAATTAAAATTTCCCACAAAGTTTTGATTACACGAAATTCAACTAGGAATTCGATTCAGTAAACAGACGGTTCCAGTGTTGCAGGTCTTTACAAAAATAAATTATGTCAATGTGTATGACTCCATTTCGGTGAATATTATTTGTATTTTAAAAGTTGTGTTGTGTTATTATGGTATTAAGTCAATCAGTTCAGATTACTGCACAAATTAACTATCAAATCACAATTTCATTATAAGGGGCCATCCATAAATTACGTCACACGCTAGGGGAGAGGGGGGGGGGGGGGGTTCGATGTCGTGGGACATTTATAATTATTATTATTGTGTGACAAGGGGTGGGAGGGGGTCCTAAATTTCGTGACGTCATATTTCAAAATAGAATAATTGTTATGTGTAGGTAAAAAAAAAAAATGGAAATAAAACTTATTTCGGAACTGCTGTTTTAATTTAATAATTTCTAGGTGTATTTCATAATATGTGACATCACACTAGGGCGGGAGGTCTCACAAATATAACCAGCTGTGACAAAGACGGGGGAGGGGTCAAAAAGTCATGAAATTAGTGTGACTTAGTTTATGGATGGCCCCTAAGTCAAACCTAACAAAACCATGTCATCAATTAGTAAAATTTTAAGAGTAGCTACATAATCTGGTTTTATCGTGTCAAAATATTAATTAAAACTTTTCTGTGCTATTCGACCCTAATGATATTTAGCTAAATGTATTCCTTTATTTTCTTTAGACATAAAACGTTTATGTACTGTGACAAAACTATTAGATTAATTTCTTAAATAAATTTTCGTTTTATTTTTAATGGTTCATAAACTCTTTCTTCATGTGTGACAAAATAATTTGATTAATCCATACTAATATTATAAATGTGAAAGTGTGTTTGTTTGTTTGTTTGTCCGTCTTTCACGTCGCAACGAAGCTGTTATTTGATATGGTTTTTGTGTGTGGAGATAGTGAGGAGGGTGGAGAGTAACGTAGGCTACTTTTTACCGCGATAAAACATCCCCATGGGAAGATCGATATTTTGTGAGTTGCTAGATATTTAGTTCCGGATGTTGTTAATAGATGGCGTTAGTAAAATTCATTTGCAAGTTCTGAATCACACTATCAAATGATATTGTATGTAAATTACTTAAGTCATAATAATAATAATAGTCATCATAACTAATGTTCGGTTTACACGTATTAAGTAGTTAACTAAACTAAATTTTAAGTAAATTAGTACTTGTAAACCTAAACGGACAATTTAGTAGTTTAGTAGTCAAGTAGACAAGTAATTTAGAAATTTTCCTATTTTCTGTTAAGTAGGTGAGCGGGGCTTATCACTTAACACGTTTTAACAGGCACTTTTTAGTTAAAATTTAGTAAAATGCTTAATTCACTTATTTAATTAACTACTTAATACGTCTAAACCGAACATAAATCTAACGAAGTAAAAGTAAGTAGGATTTGTAAAAAATCGATCTCTACCGCGGGCGAAGCTGCGGGCAAAAGTTAGTTTCTTAAATAAATCGTTTTATTTTTAATAGTATAAACTCTTTCTTCATATAAAACTTACCCTTCAAAACAAGGTAAAACTCTAAAGTGGCAACATCGTAATCGACAACAACAGTTTTTATCTCTGTCCCACATATATGCATCTATGTTATTTCTACCTCTGTCGTACATATCCTCGTTTTCATTGGAGGATTTGTTTAAGGTTTCGAGAACATTCCACCCTAAATCGAAGGGGATTGGTCGACTCACGAAGCTTCGAGAAAATTCTTGAACACAATTCGTCAGCTCGCGCGAGTATAAATAGGCGGCGAAAGCGCGGCAAAGCATTCAGTTTTGAAAAAGCAAACAAGCGATAAAGAAGAGGAGTGATCGGTGGAAACACCACTACAAGCAATCAAGCATAGAAATTATACTCGTATTTGGAGAAAAGTTAACAGAAAGTAACAATGCCAGCTATTGGAATTGATCTTGGAACTACGTATTCTTGCGTTGGAGTTTGGCAACATGGAAACGTGGAGATCATCGCTAATGACCAAGGAAACCGAACCACACCATCATATGTGGCCTTTACAGACACGGAGCGGCTGATTGGCGACGCTGCGAAGAACCAAGTGGCTTTGAATCCCAAAAACACTGTGTTCGACGCAAAACGACTAATCGGTCGCAAATTCGACGACCCAAAGATACAACAGGACATGCAACACTGGCCTTTCAAGGTGATCAACGACTGTGGCAAGCCGAAGATTCAAGTGGAATTTAAGGGAGAAACGAAAAAGTTTGCCCCGGAGGAGATCAGCAGCATGGTTCTGACGAAGATGAAGGAGACCGCCGAAGCGTACCTCGGCAGCAGCGTGCGCGATGCTGTGATTACAGTCCCGGCGTATTTCAACGACTCGCAGCGTCAAGCCACCAAAGACGCTGGTGCCATTG
This sequence comes from Thymelicus sylvestris, assembly GCA_911387775.1. NCBI lineage: Eukaryota > Metazoa > Arthropoda > Insecta > Lepidoptera > Hesperiidae > Thymelicus > Thymelicus sylvestris. Next base: position 13,630,364 of record OU426887.1, on the reverse strand, counting down.
CAGGCTTAAATGTACTGCGCATCATCAACGAGCCAACCGCTGCTGCACTGGCCTACGGTCTCGACAAGAACCTTAAGGGCGAACGCAACGTCCTCATCTTCGATCTGGGAGGTGGCACCTTCGACGTCTCCATCCTGACCATTGACGAGAGTTCACTGTTTGAGGTCAGGGCTACGGCCGGCGACACGCACCTTGGCGGCGAAGACTTCGACAACCGCCTCGTCAACCACCTTGCGGATGAGTTCAAGCGCAAATACAAGAAAGATCTGCGAGCGAACCCTCGCGCACTGCGCCGCCTCCGCACGGCTGCAGAACGTGCCAAGCGAACCCTTTCTTCCAGCACAGAGGCTACCATCGAGATCGACGCGCTGTACGACGGCCTAGACTTCCACACCCGCGTGACCCGCGCGCGCTTCGAGGAACTCAATGCTGACCTGTTCCGTGGTACCCTGGAACCAGTGGAGAAGGCGCTCAAGGATGCCAAAATGGACAAGAGCTCTATCCACGACGTCGTTCTAGTCGGTGGGTCAACGCGCATTCCTAAAATCCAGAGCATGCTGCAGAACTTCTTCTGCGGTAAGAAGTTGAACTTGTCCATCAATCCCGACGAGGCAGTGGCGTACGGCGCCGCGGTGCAGGCGGCCATCTTGAGTGGTGAGCAGCACAGCAAGATCCAAGACGTGCTGCTAGTTGATGTCGCGCCTCTATCACTCGGCATCGAGACCGCAGGTGGCGTGATGACGAAAATCATCGAAAGGAACGCCAAGATTCCGTGCAAGCAGTCTCGAACCTTCACCACGTATGCGGACAATCAGCCGGCCGTCACGATCCAAGTGTACGAGGGCGAGCGCGCGATGACGAAGGATAACAACTTGCTGGGCCAGTTCGATCTGACTGGGATCCCGCCCGCGCCGCGCGGCGTGCCTCAGGTCGACGTGACGTTCGATCTAGACGCGAACGGCATCCTGAACGTGTCCGCTAAGGAGAATAGTACGGGGCGCAGCAAGAACATCGTAATCAAGAACGATAAAGGGCGGTTGTCGCAGGCGGAGATTGACCGCATGCTGGCGGACGCGGAGCGCTACAAGGAGGAAGATGAGCGGCAGCGCGAGCGAGTTGCAGCGCGCAATCAACTGGAAACGTATGCGTTTGGCGTTCGGCAGGCACTAGACGAGGCTGGTGAACGCTTGAGCGCGGAAGACAAGGAGAGCGCGCGACGGGAGTGTGAAGACGCGTTAAAGTGGCTTGAAAACAACGCCTTGGCTGAGAAGGAGGAGTACGAGCATCGGCTGAAGGAGCTTCAGCGCGCATGTTCGCCCATCATGACCAAGCTACACGGGCATTCGGGACAATCCCAAGGCCAACCAGATCAATCCGGACGCCAGTATTACGGACAACCGGCTGATGGACCAACAGTGGAAGATGTAGACTAAAGTATTTTAATTTATGGCCAAATATTATAATTGATAAGGATGTGATGTAAATATTTGTACAGTTGTAAATTAAGTTTAGAAAATCGTCAAATAAGTGTCTGCTAGACTCAAGTTCGATCTCAGTGATATCATAAGTTTGAAATGTAAATATTTTAGTTATAAGTAAAAAGACAATCAAATATTGCTGGTATATAAATAAACCAAAGATTTAAAAATAATACTGTTGTTTATTTACCTGAACTACTTGGTTCCTACACTTTTTAAGTACGACAATAAACTCCCTATTACCCCATACTAAATACTACGTTTTACTAGATACAAGGTACAATTTTTAGACGAGACTTATTTGGTAATTAATCATACCACTTACTTTTTATCAAAATACTAGCTGCCCGGACAGACTTCATTCTGTCAAAAATTTTTTTTTGAGATGTAAGCTATCCTATCTTTCAAGTTGGATTAAATTGCACACGGTGTGCAAAGATTATAATCGGTTAAGTAGTTTAGGAGTCCATCGCGGACAAACAACGTGACACAGATTTTATATATATTAAGATTATTTTATTTAAAAGTTGCCAGATCTAGCCAAAAAGTGGCTAACTTGGCAACACTGAGCAGAACAGAACCACAGACCACAGTATAAGGAATATAATTTATTCCACTGTGACTGAACGGTCAATTGTCTTTTTTAACATTATTATATTAAAATATACAAACACATACATACATGCTTTAAACAAATAAAAGTAAACAGCAATTATTAGTCTTAACATTAAATAATAACTTATCTTTGAATTATTATTAATTAATAATTAATATTTGAATTAGGTATTTAGTCTCCGTTTTACAATTTACGTTGTAAAAACACTGTAAGATTATACTCGTATTATTTACCAAATAGGACTTGTCTAAAAATGGGTAGGTGGGGTAGTATCGCGTGGGAAATTTAGTTTTACATAACTATTGGTTCGTGGTATCGGTGGAAGGTGGGGTAGTATCGCGTGGGTTAGTTTTACTACTACAAAACTATTGGTACCCCATGGGACCTAACTCACTGATTCAAAAAAGAGGGTGGTAGTTAAAGACATACAAACCATCGTAGAAATAGTAGAAGGGCACACATCCGCAGAGCTGCTGGGCCAGGCTGCTCCGACACGCCAACCGACAGCTGTTGGTGCTGTACACCTGAAAATAATTTTTTATGTAACTTTTTTTAATGGAATTGGAAATAGATGGCAAACGAGTTCACGATCCACCTGATGGTAAGTGGCCGTCGTCGTCCACGGAAATTAGTAACAATAAAGGCAATACTGATGCGTTGCTAAGTTGCTAACCAAGAATGGAAGTAGGTAAGAAAGAAAGGACTTTACAGGCTCCCAAAGTTTGGGACCTAATGGGACTTACTTTTGTAATAGATAATAGTTACAATCCCTAAGCGAATCCTAACCATCAAGTGGGCCGGCTTCTGTTGCCTCTTATGACACCATGCCCGCATCGGATTGAGGTCTTTCTGCACTTCTCTCAATTTTCATTATTGTAAATGTTGCAAAGGCTTTTCGCGTAGATATTAATAAAACGCTATACACACTTATAGCCCCACACTAGAATTTCCAGTGTCGCGTCGCGGGTGTCATGGACAAATTGGACAACTACAACACACACACCTACAACGAGAACAGAAATTCAAACTGATCATTCAAAGCGTCTCACTGGAAATCGAACCCAGAAACCTTGGCATGGCGGTCCGGAACGGTACAATACAATACAATACAATATTCTTTATTGTGCACACTAATAAATGACAACAAAAAAGAGAAGTTGTAATGTGTAAATATGTACATAGATTATAACACCATACCTGTCGCGTGTGGTCTGTAGGCTCGTTAGTGTACAAACATCGCCGGCGTCTTGGCTTCAGCTGGCGGACCCCAGCGCCGGCGTGGGTCTCCGAGACCCCCAGCTCAGTGAACCGGTTCAGCGTGACGTAGGTCCGCGACGGAGGTGACGTCACGTCCACCACGTCGTATGGAGAATGGATGTAGAACTTAGTAGTGAAATTATGGTAAACTATTATACATATTATAAAAAAAAATGTTCCGTATTAACTCCAAAATAGTTGGACCGATTACGATAAAAATTTAAAGTAAAAAAGGTAAGCTTCAAATTGGCCCAGTTCGGATCAACAGTTTTTTTTTATTTTATTGGTCCAAATCGTGCAATATTAATTAATAGTCTTGAGAGCATCATTGTAACGAGTACGTATACAATCGCGTACTCGGTGTACTACTACCAACTCCAGCCGCGCCGTAGGTACTTTGAAAGTATTTGTACATAGGAATTAAAAATTCTAATAATTCGAATAAATCAAAATACTTTGAACGTATTTTTACGTATTCGTAAACGTTTTCATTGTGTTTCTTATTTACATTAAAATATGTTTCTTTTTCCTGTGCAAGTATATGGTTTCTGGTACTTCCTCGCGCATCCGACTAAATAGCTCATACTTTTAAATGCTTGGAAGTATTTCCTGCTCGTATCAGGGCGCCGCACTTCAAAGTAAAAGCAAGCCTTGTTGAAAAAAATACTTGCATAGGATATTGATCTGTGATTCAAACCAAACAAGGAGTACAATTGCGTAACAGAACAATAACTTCCAATCAACTAAAAATACTAAGGATACTGATGATTAAATTGATGACTGATGAAATACTCACATCAACGTTACTAAACGCCTCGAACATGATAGAGCAGCTCATTGAGGAGTACTTGCAGGTGTGGGGCAGCGCTTCGGTGTAATTGCTGCTGGGATTACTGCTTGGTACCAGGGCAACATAGAACGGGTAAATTTTTATGAATAGGAACAGTGCAGCAGTAGGGTAATTATTATGGTGTCAAATGTGTCAATGTTGAGTAATTACTTATTTCCTGATTAGGTACTTGTACTCGTACATTAATGATTAAGGCAGGAAGTGAGGATAGCAAGGAAATGATTCAATTCTTATCTGGTTTGTAGAATAGATCAGATACCTACTAGTTTTCGCTCCCAGTTTAGGTAACCCGCACAAGAGTGGTTTCATAAAAAGAAATCACAAACATATATTATTGTCTATATAACTCCGTATTATTATCATACCAAGGGGTCGTACGACCAGATTAAAATCTATCTTTTGTCCTAATCCTGGACATGGTTCGTCTGTGTGCGTAATCCTATTTTAAAACGTACAACGGTAGTAAACGCGTGATGGAAATTAATACGTATTCACATTTCGATAGGTATTATATTATTTTATTTATTTATCTAATCTATCTATTTTATTTATTAATCTAATCTAATTCAATTTTTCTTTTTAAATTGAGGATTATTATTTTTATAATATTTTTTTCGTGAATCTTATGGTTCTATCTATAAAATCAAATTGAATCCTAAAATTAGTCAACATCCCTATTGGCAAGCTTAATGCTTAAGAAAATTTATTTAATGTAAAAAAGATGCTTGCTTACACTAAAGCAACGTCAGCAATGGCCAGAGAGTTGGTGACGTAACACACACCGACCTCGGTCATGACGGGCACCCATTTGGCTATGAACTTCAGAGATGAAGACGTTTTCACTTGCTGGTCCACCATTACCTGACAAAGAAACTTGTTTTACAAGAACACACAGCAATATAAAATACAAATCGTGAGGTACCCTTTGCATTTTAAATACTGGGTACTATGTAATTATTTCTACACAAGTAGGTAGGTATATTATGTATAGAAGTGATACCCTAGCGGTTTGGACGTTGGTCTCCCGAACGCAGGGGCCCGAGTTCGATTCCTGGTACGCGTACGCGTATTAGAAGTTAATTTTATAACTTGCTTCGTAGAAGAAAAATATAGTGAGGACTCCTGCAAAACTGAGAGTTCTCCATAATGTTCTCAAAAGTGTGTGAAGTCTAACAATCCGCATTGGCCAGCATGTTAGACTATGGCCTGTACCTACTCCCTCACATAACACATTTTGAGAGGAAACCCGAGCTCTAGTGGGACAATGATGGGTTATGACTTTATATCTTCTTCTATCTTTCAATACTCACATCCACAACAAGCTCCTTCAAGTCAACTTCCAAAGTTTTATCGTCAGCGAATTCCTGGTACCCGTCCAGATGGAAGAGATCAGCGTTGGCCACGGTGGTCACGAAGCGCTGGTAGTAGTTGAACCGGTCGTGACCTGGAGTCACGTTCCAGCGGGACAGGATAGCTTGCTCCAGCTTTGTCGGGTCCACACGGTCCTGGTTGAGGAATGGTTGAGGAAGGGGTGTAATGTACTGATGTACTACGAGCCACAGATATTAAAAACAATAATGTTAACAGTAAGTAAGTAGGTATACAACGGTAGAGACACGACCGTCCACTCCGACAGCCAAGCAGAGACTGACCATGACTAAACTAAATGACTGACTTGTTTGTAACTGAGTAACTAGTGGTCCTGAACTAGACTTTCAAGCAAGGAGCCATCTATAGACTCTGGGGCAATACTTTATTACTACACCAAAGGTTGTTTCCAAGGGCCTACCGAGGGTGCAGCCCCTACCCCCATGGAAATGATATGCTTACCAGTAAGCGGTCTCAATATTATGGGTTACCTGCTGAAAAACTCCCGGATGGGAGGACATTTGTAACCAACTTTAAATTGAGTATGTTTGAACGTTGTACGATATTATCAATTAAAAATTTGGTGCAAGATTTTCTGAATCACCTATCTTTAAAAACTATAGTTTTTTCGGTCGGCAACTCATTGGTGATCCCTTCGATGTTGCTGACGTCCATGGATGACGTTGGCCACTTTCCATGAACAACACCTACAAAGCAACCATAACCGAGAAAATATATCAACCTTATTGACTTTGTCCTTATATCGACTCATCATAGCTGAGCCAAATAAAAGATAAGATTAAGATAAGAATAATATTGATTCACGTTACTCTACTCATGTCCTCTAATAGTGTGCTGTGCACTTGGGAAAATTAAGTCACTACACCGTAACTGGTGGTGACCGAGAACTTGGTATAGTTATCTAATTGGGACTTCAAGCTTCGAAGAAGGTAGGTACTTGAAGGCGGATCACGTGACATTGGATGAATATCTGTGCCCTATCATTGGTCGAAGTTACACAGCGACACCCTACGAGTGGCTACGAGCGTTAAGGTCCACGTCAATCAGGGCTATGATTGGTGGAATTTGTTCATCCAATGTCCAATGTCATCCCTCTTCAGGTACCACTTTGAAGCTTGCCGTCCAGTTTGTATAAAGTTCTTGGTGGTGACTGGTGACCAAGTCTTTAGGCATACCACATAGCACGCCGTCGCGGCCGGCAAGCTGAAGTTCCAGTTGCGGAAGTCCTTCTCCAGCGTGACCACGGTTGGGTTCTCCTGGTAGCGCTGCAGCTGGCCCAGCGAGATCTCCGCCATACACCACACCGACGTACAGAGGACCCCAACCCACAGCAATCTAACAATAACTCTTTAATCATTAATAAAATTAGTGCCCATCAGGCAGGTGAAGCCATTAATGGCCCACTATAGAACACGGATCTGCCCTATTGAGGAGGCCTAGAGCCAGTGAAAGAATATTATATTAGTTCATTGCCTAGAGCATACTCCACCACGCTGCTCCAGTGTGCTCCAGCGGATTGGTGGAGCGGTTAATAGCCAATCCAACTGTCGATGTCGGAAGTTTTCATGCCGCTCCAGGGCCTTCGACATGGCTTAACGACTGTTATCTTACGATAACAACCGGGAACGACGGCTTTACGTGCTCTCCGAAGCACGGAAACGCTCAAGATTTTTTTTCCACTAGCGGTCACTCATCCAACTACCGACTTGGATTACTTAGGATCAACACAAGCCGCCGGGCTATGAACTATATATAATACTCATTGAAAAATGTTACTTTGAAAAAGGAAACCTCACCTTTTAAGGTTGTTACCTTACCTTTCAGTCCAATGGCGCCCTGGAGCGGCGATGTGGCTGAACCCCTGAATGCTAGTTTCCAAGCAGAAGTCTTTGCCACAAAGTACTAGTTTCTGCCAGAGGCTCCTTCTCTTTGACGTACGGTAAGATTTAGTTTTAGCAAACATTTCCGAGGATGAGGAATATTGGAATAAGCTAAGGGAATAAGAATAAATTGTGTTAAGTATAGCTTTGTTATATTATTATTTTTTCAGTACCTTAACTACCTACGTAAGTATATTTATAATTATACAAAAACTTATGTGTGTTCGTTTGTGTGGTAGGTACATAGAATTAATATTACTAGCGTATAGAAGGGACACCGCGAACATCGGGCACGGGGGTGTGCATTGCAGCCGGCCGGCTGCATTACATTCTGTCACTCGGCTGCGCTCATTGCGGCCGCATGTCAAAATTGTTTACGAAAAAACTGAAAAAATGCCGTTCGTGCGTAATAAGAACGTGTCACAATTGCACGACAAAAAACAAAAAAGATAATGTTATCACTTTATCATCAGTAAGAAAACAAAATCTTAACTTAAATCAACTAAAACGAATTTAATTTAATTATTGAGAAATGTTCCCGCCATTTTGAATGAAAAAATCATAAGGAGCGTTTGAACTTGGCAAGTCACTTGCATGATAATGGACTAAATAAGCTTACTTGTGATGTGACCAATTATATGTATTATGGTGTTGGTTTTTCGACACGAATCAATGGTAAACGATTGAAAATAATTCAAAAACGTGCAAAAAGGCAGGTTTTTTTTAATTTTGTTTTTCACGGTAAATATATATACATAGGTACGTAGTAATTACGGCAGACAGACTTATGTGTCGATTTGCAGTGAATGATTTGTGATAAATTAGGTTGCTTTTAATAAATTTTCGTTCAATTATTACCATTTAAAAATAATAGAAATACCGGTTATAGAAATACCGGTATTAATTAAATTGATATTAGAAGAAAACCGGCTTTGTAAAATGTTCCAATACTTCTAATAGTCTCTATGTACCTATAAAAAATACAATTTTACTTTTGTGTTTCTATTGAACTACAATAAAAACCAAAGCTTGATGAAATTAAATTGTATAGTTTGTTTAATTTTACTCTTATTCACGACGGTTCAAGGTATTTCGCTTCGATCAACCGTTTAATATTTTCATGAATAAACCCCAAATCTAATAGAATCTACTGAAATTTATCAGAATTTATCGCAATTCATGAAAGAAAATATCTAAACCCAGAGTTTGGACCTGGATTTCCTGGCAGCACTGCATAGACTTATGATTATTTCTTACTTTTTACTAATACTTTTTCCTACACTGTCTGACTGTGTTGAAGATATCTGTATCATATAATAGCAAATTGAATTATCAGAATTGTAATAACAACATCATTGATTATAATAAAACGTACATTTTCAGATAACAAAATCGACAGACATTTTATTCAAGAAGAGAATACAATGACAATACAATATTGTTTTTTACAAGTATGTCACGGGGTGCAAAATGCAAGAAGTATCTATATTTTTATATTTACAACAAGAATTCTTATTGATTACGGTCTGTGTCAGAGATCTGAATTAATAAAAAAAAAACTATTGAACCGATGAACATGAAATTATTATTATTTAATATTATTATACAGGGAGATTTTATGCTTAGGAGACGTCAGCTAAGAACGGATTTGTTTAAATGCATCCCCATCAGGGTAAAAATAGGTGTTGGAAGCCAATATTATACGAAGATAATCATCGTCATTTTTGAAGGTGGAAAAATGAAAAATCATAATTATTTTGTAATTTTCAAACATAGAAATTTGAACATTTATGTGTGACTTATGTGAGCTACCGTTAGAATTAAAGTTACTCTATGGCAAGTGTGCAAACGAGGCTCCTAGTTTGAAAAGAGAACGGAGGGCAAGCCGGCGGTGGAACACACATTTTGTTTGAGATAGCCTGTCTATGTATAGTACGTCAATGGGTAGGTATTACTTATCTGCATTCTTTACTTCAATTTTGTTTGTTTTATTTATTATTTCGAACTTCGAGTGATCATAACAAGTCAGGCAGGCAAAACAAAAAGCTTGTCCATCATTTAAAAATTGCATTAACTAGATTAGAGTCTCCATAGTCCATGCAAAATTAAACTACAAATACCAATGGCCGAAATCTAAAACATAGGGACTACCTACTTAGCTAATTATTTTGTTTTAAAATCATTAGTTCTAAACATAGAAAGTCCATTACTGATTGTTTGTTAACTCACATGCATCATGCATGTTGCACGATATATTACATGGTACCTACCAATTTCGAAAAAAAGTAATTTTAATATATAAATAAATTAATAGGACTAAGTGATTTGTATACCTTGGGTTACATTATTGGAATTTTATTAAGGATCCCTAATTTTTGAAAATATAATATAGCCTATGTCACCCGGGGATAGTGTAGCTTCCCAACAGTGAAAGAATTTTTCAAATCGGTTCAGTAGTTTCGGAGCCTATTCAATGCAAAAAATAATCAAATCTTTCCTCTTTATAATATTAAGTATAGATAATGGTCTAGTGTGCTTAATTTTATGAAAATACGTTTGTTATTTTTTGCGTGAAACAAAGACCCATACAAACTTTCACATTTATAATATTACGAGTAACCGCCTTCGCTTTGCTTCGGTTTTCTTATATTTGTACACCTTGGGTTACATTATTGGAATTTTATTAAGGATCCCTAATTTTTTGAAAATATAATATAGCCTATGTCACCCGGGGATAGTGTAGCTTCCCAACAGTGAAAGAATTTTTCAAATCGGTTCAGTAGTTTCGGAGCCTATTCAATGCAAACAAACAATCAAATTTTTCCTCTATAAAATATTAGTATAGATTAACATCGATAATCACGACTAAAAATAATCTTTATATCATATCATAATCCTAGTAAAATAAGTCATTGAATAACTTTTGCCAAATCGTTAGAAAAATGAATCAGCTACTAAGAAATACAGTGACAGATGCTCAGGGTATGATTGATGCTTTATCACCAATCCAATGGAAAAAGGTATATTAGTTAGATATTTTAAACGTTTTCAGTCTATTTCAATATCCGTTACAGTACTAAGCATTTTATCCTATCACTTAGTAGGTACACTGAGCACGTCAAGTTTTGACCCACTTTGATAGAATTATTAAAGTTTACGTTATTGGAGCATTTTCCATTCGTTTTTTAAAGGAGCGTCTTGGTTTGACTCTTCATGAGATTTGATAACTTTTTACAACAATACCTAACGTTAAGAAGTTTGAGCCTTGAGCAATTTTCCTTCGGGAGGGGGACGAGGGGGGGGGGGGGGTTGTCTTGGATTTTATATTAAGCTTATATTGCTTACCAATTATGACCCTACTTTGTCCATAAAAATTGCTTATTTAGTACCTATGTATTTCCTAATAGCATCCTGAATTGTTTCCCTGGGCAAACAAAACCTGATTTTTCCTTCCAGAAGCTGGGTAAACCCATTACGAGCCTGTTACGTTTAAGTTTTATCTTAACGTACTTTGCTAAATATATGCAAATGATTGCTTGTAATGGCAGAACATGCGTGGCTGTTCGTACCTGCACTCCAACGCAAACATGGCCGATCGATATATTGCCTTATCTGATAACGGCTGACTGTGACTCCACGAATACCAATGACATAACTATTTCTGGATATTAAATTTTTAAGCTAAATCAAGCGAGTCCGATACCATGTATCAATTTTCTACAGTAGGTACCTACGGGATTAAGGGAATGGATGTAAGCTCTACTGGCTCTACTTATCAAACTCTTGCTGCTCATGGACATCCTAACACCAGATGTGGTAGAAGTTTTCTATGTTCACAACTAAAATGTGTATTTTCATAGTAAGTGGGTTTGACCTTACTTGAAAATGGTAAAAGTTAGCTAGCCAGGAGATACCTAAATGAGGAAAATCCGAAACCTCTTGAAATTAAAGTGAATTGTGAGTTGAAGTTGTTTGAAGCCCCATGGTGTCCAAAATATCATTATTCTCATTTACAGAGTACTTAATCACTGTTCTCATTTTCATTGGCAGACAATAAGTCTGTCGACGTAACTTTAAGTGAAATTTAAGTCTGTGGCTCCTTTAGCAGCCAATTTCAGGCTACAATCTACATTTAAATTCTGAAGAGTGAAGATGCTATACTTTAAAGTTATATCAATACGAAGTTTGCTGGTTAAGAACCGTGAGTCCCTTGAGCATGGGGGCCCCGGTACATGGCACCGTCTAGTAGGTCTAGCTACGTGGAAGCTACGATACTTTTTCTCATACATATTCGTATTTAAAGTTCACTTTATTCATCCACAGACCACAAGGTATAGTAAACTGTGTTATAAGCACTTCAGATATTCACATTTATGTGTAAATATAATTTGGAAAGTGTTAGTCAAAGCGACACCTTTATCTTAGTAAGTACATCGTTTAGTATCAATGTTTTCTGAAAAGATAAAACAAACTACCAGTTACTCGGGCGTAAACAATCTACAATCTTATTATAATGATAACAATGACAGCCAAAATATGTATATTCTGAGAATATTCCTAATAATTATGTTTACTGACGTATACAGTACATGCCTTTGTATATTTATTTGGAAAGAGAATAATAACATATTTGACTAACATCTGCCCGAGATTTGTCTGCCACAGATAAGCAACAGTTTCTTTACGAGCCCTTGCATAATTTTAAAGTATTTTGGGCTTATAAGGCAAAACACAAGAGCACAGTTTTCTTTTTATTGCTCGTTTTCCTGAATAGTAGAAGTAAAAGAAAAAATGGTAGTTTGGTTTTCAATTTGCGAATGGCACAAAAATAAAAATCGTGAAAGCAATGTTTTTGAAGATTAACAGTTTATAGTACAAGACCGTATCCTCTCGAAAATCCCAGGCAGTTTAGGAACTTTTGTGAAAATTAAGGTCATTCAGTGTCCCTATCAACTACCATAGGTGCCCTTGATGTTCGCAGCCCTTACTTGCTTTTTGGCTGAGCCTTTCAAGCTCGCATCATCTTTAGGGTCAACAACAACTATTCATTCGAAAGTAAATTAAGTCTCAAGTGTGAACCAGGCTCCTGAAAGTAACCACATGCCGGGCCACCTTGTGTTTATATCTCCTGCTAGCTTTAAGAAGCTTCACTAAATCTATTTGGAGTCTCATCTTCATCTTTCGAAATACCATCTCCAATAATAAGTAGGAGGCTGATTATGTCAATTGAACCTCTACTAAAGAAACCTACAATGTATTCATTAGCGATGCACGACTTTTCTTTCTATAATCTGAGACTATATTATGCTCCTAGGTATTAAACGTATTAACAATATACTCAGATACAAGTAACAACCCATTAATGATTATAAAACCATTTAATCAGCCATAATCTTCTTGCTCAGGTAATTATTACGATAGCGACAACATAATTAAGTACAAAACTGTTGAATTGAATAATTTTACTTTTAACTATCTCTATCCATGTCCTTTGCCAGCCCATTTACAATATTCTATCTGTCAATAAGCCAAGCCTAGTCTGGCTCCTGTCGAAAAGTTACTACTCCAAGTCAATACTCCAAGTCATTTGCTTAAATACTCAAAAATTATCAACTTTTTAGTGGTTTTCAACTACTACCCTATTACTGAAAATTCAAAATTGTTCATTTAATACACTTAATTGTTAAAAGGATATACTTTTTCATCGATATTTTTATTTATCACACACAGTGTCTTTCCATATTTCATAGAATTATTGTGAACGCAAATAGGTAGATATTTTCATAACTCAATATAGATACTTTACGGCGTTTATTTATTTTATTGCTGTTAGATTTTATTGACGATAAACAACATGAGTCCGAGTGTGCGCCCTAGTGGGCCGCCAAGGCAAATATCATTTACTAGCGCGTTATCTCCTTATCAGTAAGTACAATATCACCCTCCTTTACACTGAATTTCGAAACGTTGATAAGATTTCACGACAAACACGACAGGCCCAGTTTTAAATAAGGTTTACCTCTATTAGCACGGTATCAAACGCTTCAGTTGAATCGAACGCGTCACGGGTCACGGGCGTGGTCTTGCAAATTAAAATCTGGATTTTGTGTTGAGTGTTAATGTGAACAATGGGTTTCAAAGTGATTTGTTTTACTGTTTTTGTTTTAATTAGCAGTATATCGGCACAAATACGTAAGTTATATAATTCCGCCATTATAGCCATCGATAGTTTATTAATTTGATTATTTCAGAATATTAATAAGAATAAGATCCTGTAAGTTATAAGTTTAATTTATTTATGTTCGTAAATATGTCTCGGATTGATTTCAAAAATTTTTATTTAATTATTAAAGATAAATTTGACAATACTTAACTACTGTAATCTTTCCCTGTCCTCCACTTATGGGTATAAATAAGTTGAAACCTAACTTCATTGATCATTACCTAATTTTTTAGGATTATTAATTCCTCTGTGAAGTGATAATCATGGTGACGCAATCGATGAGTCCTAGGGACTGATTGTAAGCCTCATTAGTAGGTGTCGCTACTTCAACAACTGAATCACTATTCCACCTACTAATAAGGTCGACCTAATACCCAACTTTGGATTGTAAGGATCTCTATTCTCCATCCACCCAACCCCGAAACCACGTCAATCTTCTATGCTCATGGTGTGTCTTATTTGACGCTGTCCGACGCTAATTTGTAATAGACCGTCGTCGGAGACCTGAGGGAACTCGTGGATAGTCTAGAAAAATAAAGTATTAATGTGATGTCACCTAGCTTTTAGTCTCCTAAGTCCTAGTGTACGCTTTGTCCTAGCAACTGCTGTAGGTGTTTACCCTTTACTGAAAATTCAAAATTGAATTACAATGGTTTAATGATGTCTTACGTGTCTCCTTTCCCAAAACCGGAATGTATGGCTGAAACTAAATTTTTTGGTCGAAACTAACTGTGACTGAAACTTTATGTGTCCCGGTACTACCTTAATACCGCAGTCTACAAGGATAATAGCGTCTATTATCCTGTCTACAGTCCAGTATACAAGGATAACAGGGGCTATTAAATAGCCCCTCTTTTCATATCAATCTTGTGTCTAAAAAGTTCCACTAGACAAGCTCTTCTTCTTAGAAATTATGCTGAATGCAGACTTTTAATAGGTACTGTAATCTTCTCTCTTCCTCCCCTCTTCTTTCTCGGTCGGCAACGCTTCGGCGATGCCTTTGATGTTGCTGGTGTCTATGGAGCACGGTGTCCATGTACACTTACCAGCAGGTTCCTCGAACGCTGGCTAGTCAGCTAATCCCATGAAAAAATCTCTCTATGCAAGTGGTGCAATCTCTCTCAGTCTTTTTATTTTCAACATGCCACTAAAGATGTAGGATGACGTAATGTATCACTAGAATCACTTATCTACAAGTACATACTAACAATCTAGGCAATCTAGCCATTCATTTTACTGATTATCCATATCGTAAAGATCTTATCAATCTAATAAAATAAGTTATAATTTAATAAGCTTTGCACTACATTACTAAGTTGTTCGTGATCCGTAAATCCACTGGTTAGGTATGATATTATTTGTGGATGGATGAAGACTTTGGTGGGAACAAATTGAAAATAACTGTAATGTAAGCTGAATAACAGTGTTAAAATAAAATAAGTTAAATAAGTAGTTAACTATTATTTCTTCTGTGGTAATAGTTAAATCTGAAAACAATTTTTCACAGTATTAATGCAAAATGCGAATGTGGTGTTCACCAAAGCAATATGCAAAATTTAAATGATTTAGATTAAAACAAGTATGTATTCTGCTTCTAATTCAGCTTGTAAGGTTGATTGTATTTACTTACAGTTGCATGTTTGTAAAACAAATACATAACAACAGCAAACTGAAATATGCACCCGTTATCCATAGGATATGTACGTGAATCATCGGCCTAGCCCTTTTATTAGAACTCTTATCACAAAGGCAATGTCATATGACAATTCTGAAGATAGCGGGTACCTAAATGATAAGTTAGCGTCATGTTAGCGTAACAAAAAAGTAGCATATGAGGTAATTATTAAGCGATATCCCGTGTGGCGTAGTGGATACCGTTTGTTCGAAGGGTCCTGAGTTAGATGCGTAACGAGTCAAGAAATTTGGTTTTGGTCTCTTGGTCTTGTATTTTAGGTGGATGGATGATGGGGATGAGGACGGTAAAAGAAAAGATGGATGGATTGTTGAGAGATGATATTCATATCGTCATTGCATTTGATCGAATCGATGTTATTTCAGTGTGCTTTGCATTGCAAGGTAGTAGAAACTTTTTTAACAGTCCAGCTATTATATGCAGTTCATCCACGGGCAACAAAAGGCAAAAATTGGACATTCAATTTATTCAACTAAATATAAATTATAGTTAGTAAATTAAATTCTCAAATAAACTATTTTTCTATGAGTTTGAATTTCTTTTGCACCGACGCAACGTGGTAGGAAGACTAGGAAGTAAGTAATTTAAGTGCACGTATTGTTAAGTAGCTCTTTAGAAATTAATTTTTGCGATTCCGTTCATTTTCAGATCGAGTATGCCTGTCAGATAGTCGTGAATGCTCAAGCTTGGAGAGAGATGACAGTAGAGTCTCCTGCTCACTTGTAGAGTCCAGGTAAATATCGATAATCGATACTAATCCGTCCTACATTATAAGCATAGCTATCAATTTGTTTTGATCCCCATATAATCATTTTTTACAAAAAAAAAAAATACCGACTACTTATAAGGAAAGATTATCGCTAAAGATATTTACAAATCTTTTTATGTATCTATACTTTTAATATGTGAGGAGATCCTTCAATTTCTTAGGGATCTCATGATCAGAACTGACTCTTGATAAATATGGATCCAATCTCTTCCAGATTAGACGCATATTATATCCATTCAGATTAAGCCATCAGTTCACAGATTGTCAAATCGGTTCATAAATCACGGAGTTTTGAGGTTACAAAAAAGAAATTGAAAGTAGCCTACTGCTTTAATAAAAAAAATAATAAAAAAAATTAACGCTAACACAGTAACATACTCATAACCCCGCAGTAGGTTATTAACTGTGTCACGGGTGGCATGGACGACACAATAATATAACACATCACAATCACACCCATGACCCGAGCACAAATATTTATCTGTCACAAAAATATCAGCCTCGGCCGGGAATCGAACCCGGGACCCCTCGTTTTGCAGGCAGGGTCGCCAAAGTTCTTGAAGTATTTCGGTTAAAAATATTGTTTGTTTTTAGAGTGGACTGTGCGCTCAGGCTCGCTCAAAGCACGGCTGATTGGGGGGTGTTCACAGAAGAAGAAACCTTGCTGTTAGCACAGCTGCAGCCGCAGGATAATCGCGTGGTCGCCGCTATTAGAGATGTGCAAAGAAACGGTAAACATTTGACCCAATTCTTAAGACTACGTTGGCTAAATTTTTGTTTTAATTCTACTTGGGACTTCTTTTCCTTACAAACTCCTAAGTCTAAGAGAAACGTAACGCGTTCTAGGTTACATCTTCATTCACCTATCTAGGTACATTTGTGTTTCTTATCTGTAAAATAACAGTGCTTGAAGTTATGCTACCCTGATTTAAATTAATTACTTAGACAACGTCATGTCTGATATAATTGGGCATGAATCCAATTATAACTTCTCTATTTGATTAACCTTCCAACAGTATTTTATCACTTATGTACTGCAATCTATAACGAATACTTCCAGAATCCTTCGCATTTGAAGCAGTGACGATCGTTCGTAGCAACCACACGGGAGGATTGGAAGGTCTTCGAGACAGTCGGTACTGTCACCCAGGGCTGAGCGAACCGGACCTTCGCTGGTCTCCGCGAGTACTTAAAACCTTGGAACGACTGGTATGTTTTTATTACCGGATTTTTGTTTACCTGTATAGTTTTTACTTGGTAAATCACCGTCGCCCATGGATATAAATACAACAAAATAAAAAACAGTGTCTACCCATAAATTGTCGGACAAGATAGAAGAAAAAAGGGAGAGAAAAGAAAGAGAGCGGACTAGCTATCTTGTCCAGAGCGGGATTACGAGTCGTTTGGCTGACTCAAGCAAACTCAGGCTTGAAATGTTTTAATCACGTTTTAATCATTTTGATCAGAGAAGTAAAACTTTAGCAATAACTTACTTTTCCTTTCAGGCTGCACGCACTGATCGCTGCCCAGACGTCACGACGGACTTCAGAACTGCAGAGGAGATAGAGGTGGAAACCCTTAGCAGATTCTTTTCGGCTGCCTGTAGACCAGGCTCTTGGAGCCCAAACGAAACCGTTGATGCTGATCTTAGTGAGTACCGTTTCATAACTTGATTCATTATCCATTCTTTAAAAGTGACCATTGCAGAATATAGCCGTATCTCAATTTTAGAAATAAATAGGTTTTAAACACACTTTTTTAAAGTCAGTTTATGCCAACGCTTCAACAAAACCCTACCGTGTGTGTTATCGGTGATTTTTTTTCAAATTACAGCCCATACTAGCTATTACCCGCGGCTTCGCCCGCGTGTTCAAAGGGAAGTAACAATGAGATTTTTAACATGCGTGTATTATTTCTGTTACTTTATGAATTATTATAATTTTATGTTATAAGAATATGGAAGTATAGAAGTATGGACAAATACGCATCATAATGGATCTTTCCATGGGACTGATTTGTTTTACTGCGGTAAAAAGTAGCCTACGATACTCTCCGGATTCCTACCTTTTTCCACACAAAAAATATTACCATAACATCGCTCAGTTACGACGTGAAATACGGACAAACAAACAAACAAACAAACAAACACACTTTCACATTTATAATATTAGTATGGATATGGATGGACAAATACGCATCATAATGGATCTTTCCATGTAAATGAGTTGTTTTACTGCGGTAAAAAGTAGACTACGTTACTCTCCAGCCTCCTACCTGTCTCCACACAAAAATAATTATACCATAACAGCGCTCCGTTACGACGTAAAACACGGACAAACAAACAAACAAACAAACACACTTTCGCATTTATAATATTAGTATAGTATGGATGTTATAAGGATATGGAAGTATAGAAGTATGGACAAATACGCATCATAATGGATCTTTCCATGTAAATGAGTTGTTTTACTGCGGTAAAATGTAGCCTACGTTACTCTCCAGCCTCCTACCTGTCTCCGCACAAAAAATCATAGCATAACATCGCTCCGTTACAACGTAAAAGACGGACAAACAAACAAACAAACACACTTTCGTATTTATAATATTAGTATGGATTATTATTAGTTATTATGTTATTGTATCTAGGAAAGAGTCATGCATGTTAAACAACTCATTGTTACTTCCCTTTGAACACGCGGGCGAAGCCGCGGGTAATAGCTAGTAAGTATTTAAGTATAAGTATGGATAGTATGGATTATTAGTATGTTATTATATCTAGGAATAAATCACGCATGTTAAAAAAATCATTGTTACTTCCCTTTGAACACGCGGGCGAAGCCGCTGGTAATAGCTAGTCGCATTTATAATATTAAGTCTCAGATGGAATAAAAGGCAGATAACGTCGTTCGAATAAGACGTAAGCCTACCACGAATAATACAAAATAAAAAACTAATACAATCTCGTGTCACTACTAAAGAAAGCATCAAATTGCATGAATGTCGCAATTGTCAAAATTTATTAAATAATTTTATCAGTTAAAATGCCGTCTTGCATTTTTAAACTATGTAAAAGTAGTTCGCAAAATCAAAGAAAAGAAGATGGAATGTCTTTTCAGAGGTGTCTGTTCATTATTTTATTATTTATTTATAATAATATTTTTGCGATTTACTCGGAACACAAAACCTCGACAATTATTCATTTCTATACCAGCTTTATGTGAAAATCGGTTACCCTAAATTTGGGGAAATATGCATGAGCTATTTGAACAGTGGTCGATTTATAAATTTACATCGAAAAATTTTTATTAAAAAAGTAAATATTTGTATTTATTTAAACCTAAAAATCAGGAAATACAGCCAATGCATAAACACCTAACGCTGGGATATTATAAACACAAGATAGATAGTACAAAGGCTTAGAGGGATAAAATTAGCATTTTAAAACATTTTATTATGCAAACCGGGTTAATTGAAAATGTCACGTTTGCCCACGATAATATGCATGATTGAAAGAAAATATTATGTTATATTTTAGTTTCTGTTTTTAGTTTAGCCTACTCACTAAAATGATTTCAATTATAATTTTGCAGATTGCCGACAGATGCTTATTATTATTATTAAAAATGCTCTTTGCTTCGTCTTTTATTATGCGTACCACAAAGGACTGAAATTAATTGTCCGCGTGGGTGTTACCGTCAGATTATAGTGGGTGTCTTCAAGTCAAGAGTGAATAGGCTTCTACTAAGTTAGTGTGCTTTACCATCCACGATTTCATTACCGCTTACCAACTCAGGTGGTTTTGTGGTCAAACACTAACTTATTCTGCATAAAAAAAGTCCATAGGTTAATTAAAACAATTAAATATATTGAAGTATTATTTTATATTAAAAGAACATTTACATATATTTTGATAAGTGTACTTTTTGATAACTAGTGATGAAATTAAAATCAATTATGATTATCACATATAATACAACTTAAATTTTTGACTGTTTTTCTATGCATTTGTTCCACCTTATCTCAGGAACGGCTTAATAAAAGATTCGGTTTTCACTGACTTATTCTAATGAGCTTGGGTTAACAATTAACATTTAGTGTTTGTTTTATTTGAATCGGTTCACAAATAAAAAAATCACGACAATTTAAAGAATACCATCCCTACATTTATCGACTGTGGGCTTACCGAAGCGAAGCAAGGGCGTTCACTAGTAATAAATAATTTGCCAATTTAATTGTGCATAATGTGTTAAGTTGGAAATATGTCAAACAACATTTACAAACTTGCGGGAGATTGTGACTTTTCACTTGGCATCCTCACACACACAAAGAATTACGTGTCCATACGGTGCCACTGCTAGTTGACATTAAGGTTGTCACGCACACATAGCGAAAAAGTGACTTCACGTCATTCGTTACATTTCTTTGCGAATGTTCCATCTGCCTTTTATTTTATCTGAGTATTAAGTATGGAAGTTTGGAAGTATGGATAGTATGGATTGATCTCAGATGGAATAAAAGGCAGATAACGTCGTTCAAATACGACGTAAGCCTACCACGAATAATACAAAATAAAAAACTATTAATACAATCTCGTGTCACTAGTAAAGAAAGCGTCAAATTGCATGAACGTCGCAATTGTCAAAATTTATTAAATAATTTTATCAGTTATAATTCCGTCTTGCATTTTTAAACTATGTAAAAGTAGTTCGCAAAATCAAAGAAAAGAAGATGGAATGTCTTTTCAGAGGTGTCTGTTCATTATTTTATTATTTATTTATAATAATATTTTTGCGGTTTACTCGGAACACAAAACCTCGACAATTATTCATTTCTATACCAGCTTTAGGTGAAAATCGGTTACCCTAAATTTGGGGAAATATGCATGAGCTATATAAATTTATAAATCGACCACTGTTCGGTCGATTTATAAATTTATATCGAAAAAAATTATTAAAAAAGTAAATATTTGTATTTATTTAAACCTAAAAATCAGGAAATACAGCCAATGCATAAACATCTAACGCTGGGATATTATAAACACAAGATAGATAGTACAAAGGCATTAACAATTAACAATAACAATAACAAGGAACAATTAAAAGAAAATTAGTTGAAAATGTCACGTTTGTCCACGATAAAATGCATGATTGAAAGAAAATATTATATTATATTTTAGTTTCTGTTTTTAGTTTAGCGTCCTCACTACAATGATTTCAATTATAATTTTGCACATTGCCGACAGATGCTATTACAGGAGAAAAAAATGCACTTTGCTTCGTCTTTTATTATGCGTACCACAAAGGACTGAAATTAATTGTCCGCGTGGGTGTTCCCGTCAGATTATAATGTGGGTGTCTTCAAGTCACGAGTGAATAGGCTTCTACTAAGTTAGTGTGCTTTACCATCCACGATTTCATTACCGCTTACCATCTCAGGTGGTTTTGTTGTCAAACACTAACTTATTCTGCATAAAAAAGTCCATAGGTTAATCAAAACAATTAAATATATTTAAGTATTATTTTATATTAAAAGAACATTTACATATATTTTGATAAGTGTACTTTTTGATAACTAGTGATGAAATTAAAATCAATTGTAAGTAATTGTATCATATCGTGTACGTAATCATAAGTGATTATCACATATATGATATAATACAACTTAAATTTTTGACTGTTTTTCTATGCATTTGTTCCACCTTATCTCAGGAACGGCTTAATAAAAGATTCGGTTTTCACTGACGTATTCTAATGAGCTTGGGTCAACATTTAGTGTTTGTTTTATTTGAATCGGTTCACAAATAAAAAAATCACGACAATTTAAAGAATACCATCCCTACTTTTATCGACTGTGGGCTTACCGAAGCGAAGCAAGGGCGTTCACTAGTAATAAATAATTGGCCAATTTAATTGTGCATAATGTATTAAGTCGGAAATATGTCAAAAAACAATTACAAAATTGCGGGAGATTGTGACTTTTCATTTGGCATCCTCACACACACAAAGAATTACGTGTCCATACGGTGCCGCTGCTAGTTGACATTATGGTTGTCACGCACACATAGCGTAAAAGTGACTTCACGTCATTCGTTACATTTCTTTGCGATTGTTCCATCTGCCTTTTATTCCATCTGAGGGATTGATATGGAAGTATAGAAGTATGGACAAATACGCATCATAATGGATCTTTCCATAGGAATGAGTTATTTTACTGCGGTAAATAGTAGCCTACGTTACTCTTCAGCCTCCTACCTATTTCCACACAAAAAATCTTACCATAACATCGCTCAGTTACGACGTGAAAGGCGGACAAACAAACAAACAAACAAACACACTTTCGCATTTATAATATTAGTATGGATTACTACTGTATCTGTAAAACTCATATCCATAATAAATTATGTCCATGCAGTTTTGTCTTTGTTTTTGACATGACTCATCATCATCATCATCATCTTCCAGAAAACCGTTTCTCAAACCTATGCGCGCTGTGTGGGGACAACTCGCAATGCGAGCGGTACACCATAGACTTGGGCGTCAATGTAGCCGGGATCAACGCCAACAACAGACACATACAGGCCCTGGAGTGCATGAGGACTAATGGTACCGTGGCCTTCGTGGCCTGGCAACATGTGCGGGAGTTCTTCACGGTATGACCTAAGATATTCTTTCATAGAGATGACATAGTTGAAGCTATTTTTGGATTATCGCAAAACAGATTGTGAAAAATAAGAAGTAGGTACCGTAACTGGAAAATTTATTTACTGTCCTTCTTAATCCCCAAGCTTTTACACATTAGTGAAAAAACCGAGCAAGTGTAGACAAATTACAGCTTTCAAGCACTAAGGGTCTCGGCGCTTTGCTTCGGATGGACGGAGATGGCGAGACTATAAGGGTACCGATTATACTTCGGAACCCTTAAAAGACATTTCTGAGATTATCGTTAACAAACATATAGAATTATTTTTATTTTTTTCTATAGATTCGCAACCCTGAGGAGGCATCTTCTTACCAAGTTCTATGTGAGGATGGCTCCCTCCAGCCCCTCACCCCTGAAGTGCTCGCTAGTACTACATCTCCCTGTGCCTTTGTGAGACAACCCTGGAGAGCTATCGTAGCTTCGACGTAAGTATCCCAATAATTAATAACTCTTGTTGGCAATAATTTGTAAATAACTGTGCCACCTTAAGGGAGCGTTTTCTTCTATTTCTTTAGAAGACCAATTTTGACTGAGAAATAATCTGAGCCGGATCGCCGTACCCAGAACGGGTTCCGAACCGAATTTGAATGAAGAGTTTGATTTTCTGTTTGGTTTGGGTGTGAATGTCCTTGTCTTTGTGTGTTCTCCGTTGCACCCACGTCACAGGGAATCCTAGAGTGCTTCTGGTGTCGCTGATGTCCATGGGCATGATAGCCACTTGCCATCAGGTGGATCGTCAGGTCGTTTGCCTGCTATTTCCATAAAAACAAAAATATTTTATTCCAGCGCTGCAGCCCCAATGGTGCTGGAGAACCTCCGCAGCTGGTACCCGACGGGCACGTCCCCCGGCGGGAGCAACTGGCAGGGGGCATTGTTCTCAGCCGTCATCGGAGGTTCCGGTGCGCGCCTCGTCTTCGAGGATACACTGCCCTCGCCGCTCAACTATACTTCTGCTGGTATGCATATGTAGAATTCGGCGGTCTTTATCAGCACCTAGTGTAGGCATGTAGCGTGGATAATCGAGCAAAGACTAAAGAGAAACAGCGAACGCACAATAATCACGTTTTATTACTGTTTAGCACTATCACTGTCACACTTTTCACAATTATATTCACTCCGGGCAAACGAAACGAATAATATTTCCTAGGTTGAAGGAACCGATCTCTACGACGGCCAAATGGTAAATAAGTTTAGAAAATAAACGAAATGGAGAGACAGGTTCCGTGCTGTCACCTGAGTGCCGAGAACGAAGTGATTGCTTCGCCACCGTTGGGTGATAAACCAGGGATTCTTGAGAGGCGAAAATACCATGTTGGTGCTCCGCGTAAGGTGCATAAGTTGGTAAATTGAAATACTCCTCCTCGTTTTTCGGCTATTGACATAAAGAAGACTTAAAGTTAAGGACGTCGGATAATAAGTTTCTCAACATGTCATAAAAAACAGAGTGAAAGATACCGATGTACAGACAGAAAAACACTCTCATCTTCATCATCCCATTTTCAAAAGAAAAACACCTAAAGAATGTTCATTTTTTCCAGTGCGCAACATATCAGACATAGACGCCACGGCATCCTGTCTCCCCGCCCGTCGCTGGTGCACCATCTCCAGTAGGGAGCAGTCCAAGTGCAACTGGGTGCGCACCGCCGCCTACAGCCTCGGCATCGAGCCCAGGGTCTCCTGCCAGCAGCGAAACAGCATCTTCGACTGCTTGAGGGACATCAGAGACGGTAGAGCTGACTTCATTGCTGTGCCCGCGAATTATGGATTTATTTCAAGACAGTAAGATACCTACCTGTTTTAATCCCCCTACCCCTAAAACATTTTTGGCAGAACAACGTAACGTTTGCCTCGTCAGCTAGTGTATCTATAAAATCGTCATTTCTGAAGCCTGTCGTAATTATACGCACTATCTTGCATCAACCATCAAACCGCTTGTCGCGTACGGCTGGTAGCTATAACTTGTACTAACTTTCTTGTTTCTCCTCTCTTATTTCTTGTTCGGCAAAGCATCGATGACACGTGATAGTTTTTTTAGATCTTAGATGTCCATAACCCAACAGTGAATACCTTCTACTAACTGTAACTTTCAATACCCAGGCACTTCAGACTATCCCCAGTGAAGCTAGTCCAGAACTCCATGATGAACCCAGCAGCCTTCTCCAAGGTGGTGGCGCTGTTGAAGGAGTCCTCCACCCAGAGTGAGATCACTCGCTTCGAGAATCTGCGGGACAAGAAGGCTTGCTTCCCCGAGTTTGGCGGCATCGGTAGGTTGCTACGGGAGATTCTATAATACTATGGCTTGTGGACCTTGTGGTGTGTTTGGTGGTAGAGGTTACTCCAAGAGGCTGAGGGCACTCCTCAATTTTATTTTGCAAGCTTTATTTTGTTTTACATGTCCTGGAGGGCTATTCTCTAAAATACAAACTCGTAATATGATAAACGTTGTAATTATAATATATTTCCCAACATTATAGAACAGTATTTCAAAATCTGTCATCATGCCTATTATGTGGTACCTGGCAACACTGCGCTAGTAACAATAGTTCAGTGACCATACGTTGTCTTTTTATTCAGCGTTCATGTCGTTCGTCCGCGCGGCGCACGAGCGCAGCATCATCAGCCGGTCAGAGTGCGACTACGCGCGCGCCGTCGGCGAGTTCTTCAGCGGTGCGTGCGCAGGCGGCGCCGTCGACGCTTCCCACGCCATCTCTGAATCTGTGAGTGTAACAACAACTAAAATAATAACTAGGTACTCTTTGACTAAGACTACAATTAATGTACAGGTTCAAGTGGAACAGATATTATTGCCCGTGAACCCTCTTGTGGAATAAGGGTCCGAAGCGCCCCTGTGGGATTAAAGCAGGAGGTTCAAGTGGAATACATAAAAAATTGTAATGATTGTTATAGGTAATGCCAGATTCTTTGTCGTGTTCCAGCTGGGGGCTTGAGAGCCAACTTTTTATGTAATGAGTATAGCCAACCCTACGCTGAAATTCGTCTAAGCGTGTAGTGTCATTGAATCGCATATTCCTCATTCTTCTGATGTAAAGATTTCTATTCCCTAAGTAGGTACCCTTTTCGATATCAAGTTTTTTACCGTCTGTACTGGAAAATACGGGTCCCTCAAAGATCCATTTTTATTTGTCAGCAACATTGAAGTAATCTGAAGTATAATGTCATAGAACAAACATCTCGAACAAAATGTGTCCCGTTGGGCGGCTCTATTTTCAAAATTGAGCCCCAGTTCTCCTTTCAAAATCTAACGAATCCATTCAAAATTGAAGCCAATTGGCGCCAATTCATTGGGACATATATCGTGTTCGCGGTGTAGGTTCTATACGCTAGTAATAATACTTCAATGGTCACCAATGACATTGTTACAATAATGCTATAGTAAAGGTGTATACTTTAAAGCTGACTTACAATTTTTGCTTCAAATTGCAGAGTTCTTTCAATGCCAGTACCTTGTGCTCGGTCTGCAGGACCTCGAATCCTGTCGGCGGAAACTCATCTGAATGTAAGTATGCCTTAATAACTTCAAGTCGTAACATGTAATAACAACCTTAGTAACTTCAAGTCATTAGTAACTATAATTTCGTCTTTTCGTGAATCCTGCCTGGTTAGCACCACTTTCTCTTCTCTCTTTATCTTCTGTAGCCTAGTTAGTAGTGAACCTGCCTGCGAAGCGAGGGTTCCCGGGTTCGATTCCCGGCCGGGGCAGATATGTATTTATGTGACAGATAAATATTTGTACTCGGGTCATGGGTGTTATTGTGATGTGTTATATGTGTCCATGTCCCCCGCGACACAGGTGAATACCTACTGCGGGGGTATGAGTGTGTAAGCGTTTATCCTCTCTTTCAAGTCCGGCAATTTCTTATGGTTTGCTTTTATGGACGTCGGAGATCACTAACCATATGTCTCGTCGGTAATATACAAAATGTTTCCAGTTACCTGCGCGTGGGACTCTACTAACCTGTACTTCGGCAACCGCGGCGCGCTGGCGTGCCTCGCGGACCCCGACACACACGTCGCGTTCGTCGAGATGGAGGGCATTGACGGTAACATAACTTTAACGTTACTAAAAAGCATGCTTAGTAAGTGTTGCTTACTGTTTAAGTTGTTACAGACACCTTTCAGGTTTATCTCTGCTTGACATATTACATACATTTTACACAAATAATTTGTGACAGACGCATAAATAACTATGTAACTTACATACTGCGACAATATACATACACAGTCGGAACATAAGTACAGAAAACTCCTTCCACTAGCGCCTCAACTAGCATGCCCAGAAATCAAATGGAAATCGATTTGAACAACACTAGGTACAAAGTCTAGAGATGGGAAGCTGTCAGCTGCCGTAATTTATTATCCTGCGAAGTGTATATTTTGTGGAACCAACACCAACCAATATAATTTCAGAGCACCTGAGAGCTCTGAACATGAACGGTTCTGATTACCGCGTGTTGTGTCGCGACAACACGCTCGCGCCGTCCGCCGGCGTCACCAACGTCGACGCAAACTGCTTGCTCGCTGACGTCGTCGACTCCGAGGTGTTATCCAGAAGGTACTTGTAAATGAAGTATAATGTAGTGCTAAATGTACTTATGTACCAGAACATACACCGCGAACAAGATTTGTCGTGCCGGGAGATACTATTTTTAAAATCGAGCCTCCGTTCTCTTTTCAAAATCAACCGAGTCCATTAAAAACTGTTGCCAATTTTATTGGCTACTGCGCAAACATCGGGTTCGTGGTACACCGCGAGCCATCTAGCGGCAGTGAAAAGAAAAGCTTCGGTCCCATACAAATTTTAGCTGACTCGCATTTACTTTGCGAGCCCGTTATGTCAAGTAAAACTCGCACTAAGCACACTGTATCTGGAGCTATCTCACCCTTCGACAAAGCTGTATTAAGGGCCGGTTTCCACTAAAGCAGAGAAGAGTAGAGACGTGTTAAACAATAAATAACCAGTCACATTAGCTCGTCGGTTATGGAAATAACGATAGGATATTTGATTGCTTGTTTACGCATATCACCAATTCACCATTCTTCTTCATGGCAGTGGATACTGGCACTATCGGTTTTTATATACAGACTTCTGTCAAAAGCTTTTTTGAGATGTAAGCTATCCTATCTTTCAAGTTGGATTAAATTGCACACGGTGTGCAAAGATTAAAATCTGTTAAGTAGTTTAGGAGTCCATCGCGGACAAACAACGTGACACGTAATTTATATATATTAAGATAAATGTCTCGTACACTCCATAACTGTACGCACTGGTCCTAAAACTAACACCTTTTTCAGAAACGACCCAATCGTAAACAGCTTGAAAACGCTCCTAGAAACGCTCGACGACTACTTCGGCTACAACGCTCCCGCCGGGTCCCAGCTCATCAACTTGGAGTTGTACTCTCAGTTCGATTCAGTCAACGACTTACTCTTCAAGAACACGGCTATAGGAATATCAGAACCAACTCTTGAAACCGCGAACGGACCGGCCAGGAACTATATAGAGCTGTTCGAACACCTACAGACTTGCACGAGCGCGGCGCCCTCTGTCGGCTTGAGTGCGCGTAACATCTACTCTATATTCACAATGTTCGTGATGATTTTGATGAGTCGTCTAGTTATCTGGTAAAAGGTTACGCTCATAACAATACGCCGCAGAAAATTGTATTGCAAATATGACAGGGATTGTTCAAACTGTCATGTAGTTAGAAATACAATTTTAGAAACCATGAACAAAAATGTCAATAATACGAAGTAGGGACTTATTTTCACGTATTTTATATCAACAGTATTAAATTTGCAGTTACATTAGTTAAACAACAATTTCAACAACCGTTTTTGAAAACAATATAAAAGCAATAAATTACTTAGTATTATCTATTCTTCCTATTATTTAATATATTGATTTCTAGATTACCGAATTATTTTGATATTCTCATCTCAAAATTTAAAAGTTCTCCATTTTGGGAACAACAGCACCTAATCCCCTTTTTCGTTTTTTTTTGAATTCATAACAAAAACCATGACAACGACGTTGTATAGTTTTGTAAAATCAATGCCTTGCGATGCGGCCCATCAAATGTGTGCAGAGCTTTATCTGTAAACTAGGTCCTTATTTTAAGTAAGTTTTTTTTAATAAATTAAGTATATTTGTGCAGTTTTCATCAGTGTAAAGTCAGTGATTTGATCGTGACGAGGCTAAAGACACGTTTGTACTTTTGTATATTATAATAATTGTGTAATGTGAAGAACTATGATACATCATAAATCAAAATTAAAATGTAAATTTTATTAATTTGAAATTTTGTTACTATTTAACGCCATAACTCAGAGACACTAACGGTTACTTAAATCGCTCCTTAGTACAGAATTTGTGTTGTGATTCTGTACTAAGCAGCGATTTAAGTAACCGTTAGTGACTCGGAGTTGGGGCGTAAGTAAACCAGTGAGATGATGGCAGTGGTTATTTGCTTTGAAATTCTACAATCATGTGTTAAATGACAAAACACCACACTACTGTAAAACAAAATTAAATTACGTCAATATAGGTACTTATTTGATTGAGTATTATGAACAATAAATTTTTTTCTAAATACCAAGTGTTTTAAATATTCTCCTTTTCATTAAAAACAAATTAACGGACCTGACATCAACTATGCGGTTCCCGCCAATATTGACAGTTACTATTAATTTTCTTACACTCTACTTGTCATTTTACGCCCCAACTCAAGTCACTATCGGTTACTTTAATCGGTCCTTAGTACAGAATTTGTATGGTGATTCTTTACTAAGAGGGGGGGTTAAAGTAACCTTTAGAGCGCTTTCACACGAACGGCACTTTGCAGTCGAGAGTGCCAACTGCAAACGTCGGCGCGTGCAACTCTGCAAAGTGCCGTTCGTGTGTAAGAACGTTTAATGACTGAGTTGGGTCGTTAGTCCGTCGAATCATGGATTCGACAATAGTGTAAACTGGAATAGGGTAGGTTTGCAGACTTTAGACTCAACCAGACAGATATAGCCTCATAAAGGTGTACCAGCATCTCATGGCATTTTTGACAAGCAGAAAAATGGGTTTTTAATATGGCAATGAAAATTTTTAAAACTAACTATTGTCAAGCGGCTTGTCAAGTCAAAAAAAGAGTTGTATGAAATATTTTTCTTTTTCTTAAATGTTGATTATTTTCGATGTAATGCCGAAAACAACTTTACGATCACAAGCCACAAATATTATTTTCAATGTTTAATGAAAAACATGTGAGGAAAAAGTTGTATTTAAGCGACAATCTGCATTATTAATATTATCCATCTTGTAGGATTAACTCGTTTTGATACTTAGTTTTCGTTATTATATTTTCTTAGTAAATAATCTACATATGATTTCTTTGTATGTAAGTAAGATTAGCAAATGATATTAAATTAATTGAAATAAATAATACCAACATTGTTACAAATTAAAGGTAAAAAAGTTTGTGAATATGAAATGAAAAGTTACATCATACAAGTTCACGTAACTGAAACGGTGGAGGAGCAATTTATTATTATTATCTATTTGTTCTCTTCATCAAATGAATAAAAAATACTAGTATACAGATGGCAAATTTTAAATTATAGTTGCATAAATTATTGTTAGGCACTGTAATAATTAATTATAATATAAAAAATATGTGCTTATGTAAAAAATGTGTAGCTTTGTCTTTTATATATTTTCATCTGAAGTTAATAAACCATACCCACATAATTTATATTGCCTATTATGAAACTAACACTGTTAAAAATATCAAGGATCAACAAGTTTTATTTTAGTTTCCCCAACGCTGGGGAGTGTGTTGTCTCCAATTTTAATTTCCCCATTTTGCCATCAGATTCTGGTACACCTATACAGTTAAATTCCTTTTATAATTTTAGCTCAAATAATAAAAAGTTTACTTATTTATAATATTTTATTGGCTAAAAAATTTACAAGTATGTAAGATCATTAAATTACGAATATGTATGCTACAACCAGCGCCATCTATATTAAATTATTTTAACGATTAATTATTTAACCATTGTCTAAATTAAATAGGAAAGTCATACCTTATTTACACAAGAGAAATAAAATAATACAATTAATTACCTTGAAATATGAAAAATCTAACATAAAAAGTTGATAATTATGCCTCTTTTTGCACATAAGTCTCATAAAGACAACATTTTTATTTTTTAATCCAAATTAAATGTGATAAATATATATACATCAGAAAAAATATAGTAAAATTGGTAAAATCGAACCATTAATCAGTTAAAGAAATAAGTTTGAAACAAATACAATTTAAACCATTTATAAATACCGATACATACAGGTTATTAATCACAACTAAACATTCTTGTGTAAATAAGTATTATTAAGTAGAAGTTCCTACGTCAGCGAAGGCAACGCATAAACTCAACGCAAAAGGATATCCATAAATTACGTCACTAATTTCATGACTTTTTGACCCCTCCCCCTTCTTGTCACAGCTGGTCACATATTTTGTAGACATCCCTCCTAGTGTGACGTCACATATTATGAAATTTTACACTTAGATAAAATTAAAACAGCAGTTCCGAAATAAGTTTTATTTCCATTGTTTTTTAATATTTACCTATACATACTAATTATTCGATTTTGAAATGTGACGTCACGAACCTCCTCCCACTCCTTGTCACAACTATATCGACCCCCCCCCCTCTCCCGTAACGTGTGACGTAATTTATGGATGGCCCCAAAATTGTATGAAGAAAGTTTATGCGTTGCAATCGTACACACCACGGAAAGACAGTCGATTTATTCCATAGACCACATATGGAGTAGGTAGGATAAATACTGCAAGACATCCAACTTTCTATATTCATCTTTAACCATAGTAGGGCATTACAATAACGAGCGGTTTCATTATTCTATCTACCCATAATCTCCAAGTCAGTTATCTAGCAACTGTGAAACTCATTACATTATATTTTTGTCTGGTATTACTTTACCTACTAACTTATCCAGAGAATATGGATAGACACATTTGTAATGACCGAACAAACGATATCTTCTATTCCATATCTGGAAGGCTATTCAGGTTTGTAACTTAACAGCGGAGTTTCAAAGTTGACGTTCGAGTTCTAGGATCACTTCACTTCGCAAGTGCGTACTAGATGATTAGATAATGACATGTCAATACGATGCAAGTTCGCTTTTGTTTTGTAACTTGACAGCGGAATACACGATGAGTTTCTAAATTGAAGTAAGAGTTCGAGACTCCCTTCACCTCGCAAGAGCGTACCAGATGATTAGAGAATCACATATCAAGATCTCGGACTCGAACTTTAATTTTGAAACTCATCGCGGATTCCGCTGTCAAGTTACAAAATTGAATAGCCTTGCTGTGCCACAGACCATTAACAGAACTACAATATGTTGTATAGAATAACAGTAAAGAGCGTCCACACCTTGATACTTCAGAGACTGAGCTAAATGAATTCAAGACTAAAAGCACAGAATAAATACACAGAGAAGGATAACTACATACAAGCGTGCTTCTTCTTTGCGATCTCAAGATTTGGTTTGAGTTGAGATGCTGATATACATCACATCGTATGTAAAAGTGAAATTAGTAAGATCAGAGATCGGGTTCTTGAGCCAAGATCAGTTTATTATTACGGGCCATACACACCGTTCACAAACATGAAAAACAAGTGATTCGCTCAGTACTCGAACCTCTAGAAAAAACTGTTAGCATTCCCGCTACCTTCAAAAGTGCGGGAAAATGTACACCTATTAGTGTCAATTCCATACATTTGGAAGGTATCGTTTGGCGGGAACGCTAACAGAATGACTTTTGTCTAGAGTTACTTATACAATTCAGTCCCATTTTTCGAGTCCGTGAAAGATGCCTATGTGTACATTGCTCGAGCGTACTTGTACAGATGTATACTTCTGTTGTCTCTATTTTGTGCCATTAGTGCGAGAGGCCCTTAACAAATAACGTTGAACACATTACATTATCGGCTATAGCTAGGTTTATATTATGTAATAATCGCTATAATAGAAAACTCCAATGAAAATAGCCATTCGAATTCAGGCACAAATGATAGTTATTGCTGATCGATATCAAACCTACAAATTAAATGGTACTTATTTTTCACAATTCAAATAGATAGCATTTTATACATTTAGACAACACATATAGTGTCTGCGATAATTAGTACCGAACTCCCTATAGCTTATCAAAGCCACTAAGCGTAATCTAATAATTTAATTGCTTTACAATAACAGACAACTTAAATATAAACAAGCTTAACGTAACAACTACATACAAAAATCAACCTTACGTCTAACAGTGTAACTATACAATTACATCAGTTCTGCAGGATAGCGCCATCTTTTGTCCAAAACCAAAAACTTTATATGGCCGTTTCTGTCGCAGCTCAGAAGATGGCGTTAAGTTAATAAAGGCTTGTATTTTGGACTTTATTGCGTACGACCTTAAGTCAGTTTTACATTAACATATTCATTAACCTTTCACGCGGCGATCATTTAGCTCAGTTTCATGCTGTCCATTATATCTGGCAATCCATCATTAGTTAAATAAGTTAAATTAATGATCTGCACATTTAAATATTCAAACGGCTGATGGCCACAAAGTTTTTGTCCATTTATATCTCGAGTTAAGATATTATTTTTAGGATCCCTTTTTAATTTATTTTATCTGGGATTAGGCTGTTAATAAAAAGATACCAGGGTTTCACATAATATCATAATTATATAAACACTTATTAAGTATTACTTATCAATGTTCAAGTCAAAATATCCCTGCACACCTCTCTATGTCCAACACCATGTCCTAAAAACCCTCAACACATCAAATGCCTGGATATGGGCCTCGATAAACGCGTCCAATTACAGGTGGCGCTGCGGCGCGGTCTACAACAGCTATGTTCGAATATCTATTTATCAGACACTAGCGCCATTCATCACGGGTGGCATAACTCAACAAACTTCACTCCATCTACAACAGTCATATTCATATATCTATTTTTGACACACTAGCGCCATTCTGAAATGTCCATTATTGGAACCTCTATTTTCAGTAAACAGCTCGACACTTTTTCAACTTTCCTCTCATATGAGACGGCCCTTCTTCCATTCTATGCTGCAGTCATTGTGCCTAATAGTCATGTGAAATCTGAATATCCGCAGATTTATCTGGGCCTTTCCCAATTACATTACGACCAACTTATCTGTGAATCGAAGGGGGGCGCTGTAGGACGCATTGGACTAATCATTGGACACAATTCGAGAGTAACTAACAGATCAATTGCCACAAATTACGAATTTTAAACATGGCGGCATTAGTTCCAATTTTCGCCACTTCACAGATAAGTTGTTCGCTCTGTAGTCAGTTGTCATTGGCTAGTCATGTGAACCTTGAGTATCCGTGGATTGCCTGGGCCCTTCCCACTCGGTATCTGTGGTCAGTGATGTAATGTATGGTGTGGGGTGAGTACGGCGCCGCCGGCGGGCAACACTGACGTTATGACGGGCGCAGAGCCGGTCACGCCCCCAACCCCGCCCACTCCGAATATCACCTGGGGATAAAAGGGTATTTGTAACTGTTGCGGTGACAACACACTTCTGTTACTACTGAAATATTATTTTAAGGATTTTTGTGTAGATTTGAACCGGCATTCGGAAGGTTTATTTAAATATACAAAAATAAGAAATAAATAATTATAATACGAAGATAACTTTATGGTTTGGTAGAATTAGTAATGGGTTATAATGCTTCCGCATAATTCTACCATGTACAAGTGTCATAATTACGATAGTTTACAAATTCAATTAAAGTAAGAAAAGAAGTGCACCTCAGATCACTTATTGTATATTTTATTGTATTGTATTGTATACCGTATTTCAGTCATATTTCAAAATTATGCTTTTGTCATAATAAACAAAGAGAACATACCTGCGACACTGGTGTGGCCGGCTGCCCCGGTGTGGCTAGCACATACTGTTGCTGTCTC
This sequence comes from Thymelicus sylvestris, assembly GCA_911387775.1. Classification (NCBI taxonomy): domain Eukaryota; kingdom Metazoa; phylum Arthropoda; class Insecta; order Lepidoptera; family Hesperiidae; genus Thymelicus; species Thymelicus sylvestris. Next base: position 13,595,459 of record OU426887.1, on the reverse strand, counting down.
ACTCCGCCCACCTAAAGAGAAGAGGGAGAGAAAGAGAATAAACATTTTACATCATTTTTTTATGGAAAACAATAAAAAGTCTATTTCTACACTGTCTGTGGACAAAATTCAATTCTGCCGATCTATGAGGAATTGAGGAAACTTTAAATATTATAGGTATATACAACATAATATTGTCATGCCATACCGATATAGATTTTTTGAAATTAATATTAATTAGTCTTCAAAAATTTACAATTATAAAATTATTTCTAAAATTATTAAAAGACAGAAGAAAAAGAAAGAACTGGCTCTCAAGCCCCCAGCCGGAACACGACGAGTCGTTCGGCGGCTGACTCATGCTCAAGGATGGTAGCTATCCAGGCGAACTCCATGGAGAAATAATAATAGTAATAACGGCATTAAATAACGATTAAAATCTATATCACCAATATACCTGTATCATTATTATCAATATTACCTGATGTATCTGTTGTGTCTGCTGCAGCGTCTGCCGCTGCTGACCGTCCTCCACCACCACTTGGTCCATGAACACGCTCGGAGCTTCTGGGGACAAGCAATTCACAACACTTAAAAAAAGATTTAACTACTCCACTGATAATAACTGTTCCACGTCCCAGAATTTAGTAAACAATTGGGATTTTAGTAAAAAACAGTAGAAAAATAAATTAATGTTAATGATTCGTTAATGAGGTACCAACAGTGAACTAATATACTATTAGTATATTAGTTCATTGGGTACCAATAACATTTTGAACACTATTATTGTTATTATTATGAAATGCACGCACGCACAAAAGCACGATAGTTCACACGTACAATCACGCACGCACACACGCACACACGCACATACACATATACAGGTAAACGTATACGCACACACCCTATCGCACTAGGATTGCCAAGTGGTAAGGGCGTGTGCTAATAAAACCTCACGAACAGCGACAACGGGTAATAGAGAAGTTGTTTTTTTTTAATGGTCGTAATATACATTCACCTGTTTTTTTACTAGAAAATGTACCTGTAAATGGCTAAGATATTTTGCTACCACACAAAACGATTGAGGCCTGTAATCTGTAGCTCGAGCACGAATATTTGCGAGAAAGTATTCGTATGGTTAACGTAAGCAATTTGTCAAATTTGTATGGCATTTTAGTACCATTTACGCACGATAGGGGCGCTTTTGAAAAAATGCCATACAAATTGCTTACGTTAACCATACGAATACTTTCTCGCAAATATTCGTGCTCGAGCTACAGAACACATTACGTCGTTAGTGACGTGAACTCACCCCCGGTGTTGTTCCCTTGCGTCGTGGTCCGCGCAGTCTCACAGCCAAACAAGCAATGTTGAACCGTCCACCGCGGCTCGAATGGAATATGTGTTTTTACCTAAAATACAAAAACTTCATCTGTCAAATGAATAAGCTAACAGTTTCACTGCATATAAAATCGAGTACCATCAGGTTAAATTCTCCTCCCATCATTCATAAAAACGAACAAAGTTATAGAAGGCTTATTAAATTTATTTCTTTCACTCTTATGAAAAACGATAGAGACAAAACACTGTAACACTTCAATAGCTAAAGTTATTATTAAGTGCATTAGCAAGTGGGTAGAAGTTTCCAGAAAGGCCAGTACCTTGAGCTCGGTGGTGAGCATCAGGATATGTCGGCACGGCAGCCGGAACACCTTGCTGAACAGGCACGAGCACTCCTGAGTCGAGGTTCCGTACTTGCATATCGCCGCGCTGCTGTGGCGTCTGAAACGTGACGATTGGTTGCTGTGTGTGTGATACCAGATCGCCGCACCGACGGTCCTGGGTTCGAATCCCAGCGAGGCGGAAATTTGAATGATGAGTTTGAATTTCTGTTCTCGGTCTGGGTGTGAATGTCCTTGTCTAGTGTGTTGTCCATGGCACCCATGACACAAGGAATCCTTGGGGGCTATGAGTGTGAAGCGTTATTTAAAAAATACTGCAAATGTCTTAAAACATGTCATACTGCACCCTAACCTACTCCGTATGTGTTTTGAAACATTATTCATTGTTTATTAGAAAACCCATAAGTTTTCATTTCTAATGATGGAAAGTTTTATGCAATTATGCATAAAAATTTAAAATCTAATACCTTTAAACGAACAATTCTTTTTATTTATGTATATAGTCTGAGTCTCGGAAACGGCTACAATGATTTTCATTTAATTTAGTATGCAGGGGGTTTTGGATTCATTTTTATAAAAGGTCGTTTTATCCATGTTTTCAGGCTATGAGAAACTACTACAATACTCTTTCTGACATAAAACCACTAACCTGCCAGCCCGGTCGTCCAGACACCGTTGAGCCAACTTGGTCTGGTGGCTCATCAGGTTACACGCGTACTGTGTGATCGTATCCGTGGGGGACTGTTTCAATGACTCCGTGTCCTGGAGGGTACAATAAATAACATACTATTAGTATATGGTCATATTATATTGTTATGTACTTCACCACTTTGCATATAAGGGTGTTACCAGACCAATCGATCGATCGTCGATCGACGGCATCAATCGACGTCGATCGAAGTTGATCGACTGTTCTGGTAGCTTTAATTGATCGACGCATAGCGTTCGACTAACCAATCGATCGATTCCATCGGTCGACGTTGATCGATAGGTCAGGTAGCTTTAATTGATCGACCGATACCGTTCGACTAATCAGTCGATCGACCGTCGGTCGACGTTAATCGTTTGACTCCGGCTATATTCCATCAGTTTCTCTCGAAATGTATTCAGAAGAGGACGCGTTATTCTTGGCCAGTACGATGTTGCTCGTACTATTATTACGGATCGACGTCGACTAATCCATTCTACCATCGATCGATGCCGTCGATCGATTGGTCTGTTAGCATCTATCGATCGACGTCGACTAATCCATTCTACAATCGATCGATGCCGTCGATCGACTATCGATCGATTGGTCCGGTAGAAACTATCGATCGACGTCGACTAATCGATTCCACCATCGATCGATGCCGTCGATCGACGATCGATCGATTGGTCTGGTAACACCCTAACAAAGGACGTTCATAATGTATACTTCACATAGTAGGTAATTTTACATCAAAATTTAACAAACGCAACATTAAATTCATATGACGTATAGTTCGTTATTAAAATAATTTTAATTTAGTTAACAAACTTACAGGGTCTTTTTGTCATAATTTGTAATAAAATTATCAGTTAATGCTAAAATTAACTAATTAACTAACTAACTAACTAACTTATAACTTAATAGTTATAAGTTTAGTATCAATATATATTTTTAACTATCTTGTGACGTGGCTACGTGCGGAAATAAGTACTTGTTACGTGCGGACATAAATACACAGACTTTTGAGACATTATTGATGATTGATTATATTGATGGTCTATACGTTAATCCTTACCCTCAGTCTGCTGATGGCGAAGTTCCGTCGCTCGTCCTCCAGCTGGTTGGCCACGTTGAAGAACAGCGACACGAACTCGTCCGGCTGCATGGGGCTGCGGATCAGCGCCTGGAACTTGCTCACCAGCCGCTCCAGACCCTGGGGATTGGATGACGAGATATTATTATATGAAAGTAATCTGTGGTTAACGGTATTGGTTCACAACCTAATATTAAGTCAGAACTATATTGTATTACTTAAGATCTGTTGTGTTACTGTTTGTTAACCCAATTGAATGAAAAAAAAAATGAAAGTGGCCGACAAAAGTGACGATCTGGCCTGCTCAAGGCTGAAAGAACATTTTTTTTTCCTTGATAGGACATAAATAATTTTACTCTTCTCTTTTTATCTTTTTTTTATTACTGCCTTTGTTCTCCCAATGCCCTAAGGTTGACTGGCAGAGAATGCTTTTAGCATTAAGTCCGCCTTTTGTTCCATTACTTGTGTAAGGTTCAATAAAGAATAAATAAATAAATAAAAGATTTGTCAGCTTTCATTCCGCAGGTAAGGAGCCCGGTATGTGAATTATAAGTGATCATACACAGATTTAGGTGCGTAAGTGTATTACCTACAAGAAATAAATGATTTAAGAGCCGTGCCCTTATCGTCAATTCAGACTATAGAAGGTGCCAGTTCTTATCACTTTTCTTTCTTAGCTCTTGAAAGAAAGTTCTTTCTTCCCTTTTGTCTCTTGACCGGCAAAGCATCACTTATACATAAGTTCTTACATCCCAACTCAGAGTCACTAACGGTTACTTAAATCGCTCCTTAGTACAGATTTTGTATGGCGCTTCCTTACTAAGAAGCGATTAAAGTAACCGTTAGTGACCGAGTTGGGGCGATAGTGATGTTAACTGCTCGTTCACATAAAAACCTTACCTTATGTAAGATGTTAGTGTAGTTGTCGGACTCCAACCACGAGTCTAGCTTGGCTATAGCCCCGCCTGGCCTGGTCAGCATCTCCCATAGTCGCAAGGTACCAGCTCCAGTGCCGATAATGCCACGTTTCAGCACCTGATAACCATGGAGTAACGATGATATAGGTATTGGTGTTAAGGCAGATACAAATACAATGTTAATTAAAATTTAACTGTCCATCGAAAGTTATTAATGAATTATTATTTAATGTTTAAGGCAACTAAATATTAAATACTATTTTTACAATTTAGCGCCAATGGGGCTATGTCCATTTTAACGAGCGGCGATAATATTTTATCCGCTGGCTACAGGTAGACGATTCAGCAATATTTTTTTTCAGAAATATTTAATTAACAAATCAGATTTTTATGCAGAAAAAAAAAGAACTTGTACAGAATGTACAGCAACAATCAGTTTCAATAGTTTTTACGTATATGTTATAGCATGGATTTTAAAACGTTAACTATAAAAGCAATAATAAGCTCATGAATTTATTTCGACTCCCGCCTTAACTACCTGTGCGCCATGATGGGGCTATCTCGGGGCTACACTCGTGCTCCGGCAAGGCGATTCGAGAAAAAAATATTCTGGTAACACTGGTTGTTGAGATCGTCGGTGTTACTATTATCGTCGTCGTCGTTTACTTTTATTTTTGCCGCTGCTATTATTACTGCTGTTATCGTCATACACTATACCTGCAGCTGCTGCGGCGTGTGATCCGCCCGCAGCAACGCGAGCGCGTACGTCTTGCAGCGCGCGGCCGTGTCGTCGTGCGGCTCGCACAGCCGGGCGCACGCGCGCGCCGCCTGCCATACGGACGCTGATACGTGCGCTGATGGGAACGCTGAGCGCACCTCCTGGAGATTGAAAATGATTAATATAATGATGAATTGAGTATGAAGTATGAAAATACTGTTTTATCTCCTCTGTTTGTCAACCGATATTCTTTTTTGTTTTAGTTTAAAACATCATTAAAAAATTAAAAAAAAATCAAATAAAGGTACGATGTCTATAGGTATATTGTTTACAAAATCACACTGAACTAAAAAGGACTATATTTGTTGGCTTCACAGAACCAATTTAACATAAAAAAAAGTGTGCAATTAGTAGTCTACGTTATGTACGAAGTGAAACTTCTTTACTTCTTTACTTCATGTCGATTTCTTTATTATTAATTTTACTTTACCCGCACCCTTGACGGTGAAACGTTACAAGAAAACGTTGCCTCCACTATGTCAATATAAAAGTTCCACATCCAAAACTTTAACATTCACTAAATCCTAACCTGCTGATTCTTGGTGGGGTCGCACACGACGCAGCGTACTTGCCGCCACGCGGGGTTGCACGACTTGAATGTCTCGAGCAGCCACGGCAAGTCGTCAGCAATCAGGGTCGATATGCCTGCAATCATCAAGTTTCTCTTATGTTTATATCGAACTGTTATGTCTCTTTCTTGGCCGGCAACGCATTAGTGATGTCTTTGGTGTAGCTGATGTTCATGGGCGACGATAGCCACTTAACATCAGATGGATCGTCAGCTCGTTTGCCGGCTATTTCCATAAAAAAAACTGTTGTGTGCAACTGTTGGTGAACAGAAATTAGTTTTGGCATTAACAGTTAATTCATCTTTAAATAATTACTATAGTAAAATTGTTTATGTATTTTCAAATATTTCTATTTTTAAATTGCAAATAACGAAAAAAACGACAGTGCAAGATTATTTACTAAATAGAACTCTTAAAAAACGAAGTATAGGGAATGAGACATAGGAGGTTGTTACATTATTACAAATGTTGCATATTTGCGCTGATGCTGGTGCTGCTAAATGTCACATTACAAAAATAATGTCTTTAAATCATTATTTGTTAGTGTTGTTGTTGTTTCGTTGTTACTATCAGTCCCAACTCACCAGCGCTCACAATAACAGACTTGCCGTTGCCATCCTCTGCTAGGAACAGTGTTACATTATGCTTGATAGTGGGCCCCGTGCCTCCTGGGACCGTTGTCAGGATTGTGCTCGTGAACTCGATGCCTGGAGACAATGCACAGATTATAAAACAACTTACAACACTTCTTAGTGACATGAAACTATATTGCTGCTAGTTCGGTGAGCGCTTCCAAGCTTTTGAAAACCGTTGTTATTAGATACTATTCATAGCAGTTGTTAAGCAATGCAAAGGCATTCGGGTGTCAACCTCTACTAAATTGTATTGGAGCAGCACGGTGAAGGCCTCACGTGCTCTAGGCCTCCTCAGGAGGCCCGTACCTTGAAATGTAATGAAACCAAGTCAAAGATATACATCTTAACATAAAACGCTCTCACCTGTCTCAATGCAGAGGAACTGGGGCACTGCATTGAAGGCCAGCTGCATACTCGGGGTTGTCAGGTAAACGCACTGGAAGCATCCTGACTGAGAATGCAGAAGCTTGACACCAGCATCTGAAATTAAACTCGCATTAATGGGGTTAACTACGAGTTCTTCAATATACGTAATGACATAAAGGCTACCCAACTGATTCCTTATATCACAGGTGACATTGACAACACAAATAAGACATCACTATACCACTCAAGACCCATGTAGGTACAAGTATTTATATCTATTATGTCACATAAATATCTGCCCCAGCTAGAAATCAAACCTAGACCCTTCTCTTCCTGGGCAGGGTTACTACCAACTAGGCTACAGGGTCATCACAAGATGAGGTAAATATGGAAACTAACCGTAGTTCAGCTGTAACTTCCTCACAACAAAATCATACTTCTGGTTGAGCCAGCGCACCGCACTGGCACCGGTGCTCAACAGCTGTGACTCCGTCGTTATCATCTGCGGTTCTGATGACCTGGAAATATTATTTGATTCTTTTCAGCTTTAGTGCTACATAATTGTAATTTTTTTATTTGTCTGGTTTATTCGGTCCAAAATAAATAACTACAATTACTATTTTATTGTAGTTAAATTTAAAAAAATATTAAGAATACATAGCATTGAAGCGAAAAAGAAAGAGTGTACAGAAGTAAATAGATGTCTTGTAAAATTGTTTGTTAATTGTTTGTTTGTATTGGCATCTGTATTTGGCCTTTGTCAAATAACAATATAGAATGAAATCATTATGTAATCAACTGGACCATACTAACAGAAACTAATGTCACTCTGTGAAATAATATTGCCATAGTAATAATGAATTCTTGGTCCTTAAAAAATATATATTTCAAATCATATTGAATCAATGATTCACATCAAAATCGGTTTGTCACCATACTATTAATTTTTCATCAAAAACAATGACACTGTAAACGTCAATTTGGTCCAGTGGTTTAGTGATTCAACTATAATATCAAATGGACCGATGACATGGCTGTATAGAGCCATAGCCTCATAGCAAAGTTATGCTTGAGTAAGATTTGCGAAATGGATAGCTACATTTAACAAAGAAACACATAAACAGTCTGTTAAACACATAAATTAATTCATTACTTTCGTAACAAAGAATCTAGATGACAACTGATTTAACGATCGCAAACTAGATGTTACTGATTTGACAATAACGCCATGTTAAATTAAATAATTAATATAAATAAATATACCAAGCATCCCAAGTAGCAAAATAAAGTTATATAAATGGTCAACGAACGTCTTAGATTAACTTTCAGTCAGTCAAAATGGTTATATTACAGTATATTAGACGTCTATATAACGCGGGTTTGGGCGCACCTTATATGACATTTACATCGTGTAAGGGTCGTTTTGTCGTCGCAACGGCGTCAATTACGTTACGTAAAACTCACATAGATGTTGCAAGTGTGACTAATATGTTTTATAATAGTGTCTAGTAATACTCCTACATAACTTTAACCGTATATAGATGTAAATAAAATTACAAAAGAGTCCTGTTATGGTTAAACACACAACATCTACATGATTTTTTTATGCGAACGAACAATATTTTTTCTTCTTGAAATACTTTATAAAAAGTTAAGCCAAATGTTATCATGATTTTCATTTATTTAATATAAAGAAAGCCGATTGTGGTTGAAGATGAGGAGGGTGATGAAATAGTGGCCATTAAATTTTTTCGAGAATATGTATGGACATCTTTGTTCATATTTTAATGGGCCTTCAAAATATTGATGTTTTAATATTGTATATTAAAATTATATATATGAATTGACTTTAATAATTTCCGCCATATTGCAATCAACACACTGAGCGACCGCTTTACGACGTGTATATGACTACTGGTTATATACATGTATTTTATTCAACTTATGTCGTCCTGTCGTCCACCATTACGGTTGCAATTAGGGTTCTATGGAACAGAAAAATATGAAAAAAAACCTTTATTAGTAGTTCTGTTTTTGAAGTGAAACTTCTATGCTCTGCTACTACTTTATCTAAGGAAAATTAGCTGTATTTTAGGGTATTTCAAATTAAATAAAATCGCATACATCCACTTAATGTTTATTTACTAAGCTATAATAGAATTGACATAAGCATAAGAAATCTTTTAAAGAAATACTTTTCAACACTTTTCCAAAAAGGTCCTTCGGTACGATTTAGGCGCCTGGTTGCCTAAGTCGTATCGCCTATAGCCTAAGTGGTAGGTACTAATGCTGGGTACTGCCTAAGCGTTAAAAAATATACGGAACCACCTTGATTTTTGCTACTTTCTTTTTGATTGGGACCGCACGACAATGTCTTTTCCAGATTAATTGTAGGTATTTTTGATATTTTTAATGATTTATAATTTTTGTTTACTTTTCTCCTAAAACCACCACTTTTGTTAATTCTTTTCCACTTTCCGGGATCCATAACTATGAATTAAATTAAAAATGGCTTCTGAGTCATATAAAAGTTACTTATTATCATTTAAATAATTACATGAATTATAAAAGTCATATAAGAATAAACTTATTGCCTAAAAGTTACATAATGATTGAACTAAACGCCTTAATAAGACTTTTTTATAATAGTTTATTATACAATCATTATAGGACAGTTAATTATTTAAGCGTTACATAAAAGTTTCCAAAATTACACAAAAATAGGAACTCCTGACTATTATCTGACTATAACGTTAACTCGACTCAAAACTTTATCATGTAAACGTAGTGGCAGATACGTTTATATTACGTCATATAAATTCGTTGAGACGACGTTTACCAGACGTATTTATATGATTTAAATTATATATAACTAAAGCATCATATTGAATACCACTTTACAATTATTTGGTTGCCACAAAACTGAAACAAAACCCTTATACGTCTTTTAGTTGTATTATATGACTAGTTTGCTACTTGGGATGCTTTCAGTAATATAAAAATGTGTTGATTTACCCTTATTTACTAATCTATATATTTTAAAATCGTTCGTAAGGAGTAAACTCCGATCGTGCGTCAGAGCCGACACACTACTTTATTTCTTTTTAAATGTTAATATGAAAAGGCTACCTCTCTGCAGTTTCGGCGGGGTTCTCAATGATTGCCACTTCATACTCCTGCCCTTCCACCTGGGCTGTGTTGGTCAGCTCAAACTGCTGGTACGTTGTGTTGGAGTCGTCAACTTGCTGCTACAATTTGAAATTTGGTACTGTCAGTAGTAATATAAAAGAAAATAAAAACAATTACTATATCAATATAGGAGCGTTCCCATAGACTACACAAGGATCAAAATAATTTATTTATTAGATAAGATAGCATTTGCATTCTTAACTTTATAAATCAAATTGTTTTACTTTATATCCACTAATTGTGTATATTGTTTTAAACACTGTTACTGTATACAAGCAACCACACTGCTACAAAATAATAATATGTACTAAGTTGATTCAAACAACATCTCATTGTATTCATATAGAAGACATAAGTGCCCTGTGACATGTTTGAACAGAATTATGTTTGAATAAAGGTGCTATGAACTAGTATGAGTTTAAAAAAGCAAAAAAAACTTACATTGGTCACTTCTGTGGTATTCTGAACAAACGTTCCATTTTCCTCCTCAGGTTCGCCTTTCACGTCATATATCGTCTCCGCCATGACGATCCTACCAGAGGAGTCCATGGACCACATACCTCCGAACGCGAAATTCGAAGGGTTCCCACTCTGCTCGTACAAGATCACTGTATTCGGCCCCAGCTGGACTGGTTCGCCTTTCATGTTGACAAAGACAGGTTGCTCGAAGTTCCCTTCCACCAGTTGTCCTGTGTGGACGATCTGCTGCCCCTGCTCCACGGGAACCTCCACTACCTGGTTCACTACCTCCACCTCCACCTTCTCTTTATCCTCACTTTTCCCCCTGTTAACCATTTTCTTTTTATCACTCTCAGCTGGCTCATCACTTTTCCGCTTAATCACAGTTTTCTTCTTACTTTTCTTGTCCATTGTTACACGTTTTCACTTTATCACTCTAAAACGCGTGTAAAATACGCCCCGATTTGAAAATATTTCGACATTTTTCTACCGACAAGAACCAGCCGAGGTTACCTCGCCCGAAACAAAACATTGTTTTTAAGTTAGTAATTGATCTTTTAAAAAAACTGCCTGTTTAAAATTTCAAATAGGTCGTTTAGGCGCACAAACATCAGAATCAATGTTTTGATGGCAATAAAATCTGATTTCGATGTGATGTGCGAAAAGGACAACTCACAAAGACGCCATGTCTGATCGTATTTATTTTTTAAATTGAGCTGTCGCCATATTACGACATATGCGCATTCAGCCTTTATTGTCACAGAGTACTGTGTGTAATATATATATTTTCCAAGTTCATTCACTTTGTCGCGGATTTGATTTTAGTCATTGCATCGTTTAATTAATTACGTGAAGAGTGAAAACATGTCTTTTTTAGTGTCATTGTCATGTCCCACAGAGTACTTAATCCATAGACATAATACTACTAGACTAGACAAGCGGGCCTTTTTTGCGTCACGCTATTAGAAAGAGACCAAGGAGACTCGCGTAACTCGTAAGTAAGACAAGGATAAGTTTACCTCCTGCCTTTCTTCGCAGCGTGACGGTTTCACTTACATAATATGCTCAGATACCTTGCCTAGTCTAGTAGTATTATGTCTATGTCTATGTCGGCAGAGTCATTTAACATAAAAAAATAATTTAAATGGCGGCCTCGGCAGCCATTCCAAAAGGAAGATGTCCAATGAACTAATATAAGATGTCTATATCTCCATATGTGGGTATTTTTTTCGATAAAATTAGTTATATTTCATCCCCTTAAATTATCGAAAAGTTGCTGGACACCCTGTATACTGATGTACCTTCGAAAGCATACGGCTTATTAGATGAAGGGATTATTGTCTCTCGCCCAGTTTTCAATAAATTGATTTGAGAAAATGCATCAGAATCTATCTTCTGTGTAATAAGGAATAATTGGACAAACTTCTTTGATGAATTAATTTTCGTAACCGCGGCGCCAAACACGGTTTAAAACCGAGTTTCACCAACACCACTTGGATACCTGCCGTTCGTTAACTATTTGGAAGTTCGTTCCTGCTTCGGTGCTCCCACTAAGTTAAGACACAGGGTCTTTCTAAAACCAGGTCTATTCTATCTTCTTGGCCGGCAACCCGTTGGTGACACCCCAGCCCCCTTACAAGCCATCCATAAATTACGTCACGCTAATTTCATGACTTTTTGACCCCTCTCCCGTCCTTGTCACCGGTGACATTTGTGAAACCCCCCCCCCCTCCCCCCTTTAATATTATGAAATTTTACACCTAGAAATTAATACTAATCCTAGAAATAATTAAAACAACAGTTCCGAAATAAGTTTTATTTCTACTTACATTTTTTTAAATAAAATCAACAAATTAAACCTTATGGCCATACAGGTAGAGTTGGAAATATTTTTAAGTATTTCGATAGCGTAATAAATGGATGGCCCATAATCAGTAATATCACAGAAGGTATAAGTATTATATTCCTTTAGTGTGGTAATATTTACTCAGTTAATTTGATTTTAATACAGTCAACGAATAATTAGTTCATTGTCTCAATAGGATTGTAGTACTGATAATATTTAATGAGGCTTAGATTCATTTAAACAAATACCTGTAAAGGGATGTCACTATTCCGTTATTTCGGGGCATTAATTTTTGTTTTTATTTTTTTGAAATCAATTTTTACCTTCAGAACATTTTAGCCATATTGGGACGGCTTAGAATATACCCCGCCGCGCCCGCGCCGCGGCGCAGGTCAGGGTTACCAACTTAGGGGTTTTCCCCCCAAATTTAGGGGGTAAATATGTAAAATGGGATTTTTTTAGGGGTCTAATATGTTTAGGGTTATTTTTAGGGGTTTTTTGTGACACTTCATATTTGTAATTTATTGATCAAAATAAATATGTAAGAGGCCCTGGAACAAATTAGCCAATCAAAGGAAACTGGGACTTTTGGCATTTAAAAATAGGATAGATTAATCTGCAATCTGGAAAAAGAGAAATCCAAAAATGAGTATTTGTGAATTTACCATATATAATAAATCGATATTGTACTAGGAATTGATTTATTACTAAGAATTTATCAGTCCAATTAATGAACCAAATGGCAATGAATGAAGAAACAAAAAGTTTATTATTATCACCGTATTTTATATTACAATTCATTTTACTAAAGGCATATAAATTCATGCATAATTTATAAATAAACATATATTTTTAATTAATATTTACTATTTTTCCAAAAAAAAAAATTTTAGGGGGATTTCCAAGAAATTTGGCCGATTTTAGGGGTTTTTGAGTTAGTTTTAGGGGTAAATATTTTTTAAGAGTTGGTAACACTGGCGCAGGTTGGGTGTATAAGAGGCGACTAAATCGGGCCCACTGGAGGTACGGCCCCTCGGAGGAAATAAATTGGTAATATTGATTTTAATGATACCATTATTACTATTATTATTTTTCCATGGGGACCATCTGGACCACTTAGCATCAGGTGGGCCGTATGCGTCGTTAGCATAAAAAATAAATAAATAACTTAATTACTTATGGTTAGGTAATTAATAAAGTAGTAGTTTGATGACCCATGTGCTGTGTGGCGCAATGGATACCACGCCGGATCGCCGCACCAAGGGTCCTGGGTTCGATTCCCAGCGACACAGAAATTTTAATGATGAGTTTGAATTTCTGTTCTCGGTCTGGGTGTGAATGTCCTTGTCTAGTGTGTTGTCCATGGCACCCACGACACAGGGAATCCTAGTGTGAGTGTGAAGCGTTATTATTATTTAAAGAAATGTATGATTAAATAAGAAAATTATCTCGTAAATTAGAACTGCTCAACCTAGAAGTATTCGTATTTAGTACTACGGCCCTAGTAGAAAATTGATACAGTGTGATCTGAGCCTTATTGCATTAAAACTGTTCTATTCTACGCCACTGATAATAAGTACATAGTATAAGTACCGAGACTACCGAGATACTTATTTACCCGTTTAGTTAGTTGATACTTTCCACCCGTTCAGTACAAACGTGTGTAGCACGTCATAGCTGCTATTATTAATTTTTAACCTATCACTATGTCCTTGATACAAAAGTATTTCGCGCCTTCCCTTTTTGTCAATCATGGCGGGGGTCCGAATCCAGTTTTAGGAGTGGAAAGTGACAAGGAGATAGCAAAATCATTAAGAAATGTATCAAAGTTGGTGAGACTCGATCAATTAAAAGCAATAATTTTAGTCACTGCGCACAGAGAAGAGGATATTGTTATGATATCATCAGGCGCACGTCACGATATGGTTTACGATTATTCAAATTTCCCGTCAGAAACCTACAGTTACAAACATAATGCTCCCGGTGATCCCGATTTGGCGCGAAGGATTCACGACGCATTTGGAAAAGTTGGTATTACGTCGCAGTTGGATGAGAAAAGGGGTTGGGACCACGGAGTATACATCCCAATGATGTTGATTGATCCGGACGCCAAAATACCTATTGTACAAGTATCGATTTTAAAAAACCAAGACGCGGGGAATCATTTTGAGATTGGAAAGGTAATGTACCAATTTCGTGAAGAAGGCGTTGCCGTGTTTGGTTCCGGAATGTCATTTCACAACATGCAAATGTTTAGGAGGACGCGAATCGAAAATGACGGTATTGTTGTCAATCAGGCGTTTGATGCTTTTCTGAACGAAGTTTGTAAGGGCACTGAGAGGAAAGAAGATATTATAAACTGGGAAAATGCTCCTCAAGCTCTGGTTTGTCATCCGATTCGTGAAGCCGATCATTTAATGCCCCTAATCGTGTGTCTCGGCGCAAGCGGTCCTCATGCAGGCAAGAACGTTTTCACCTCTCTATTTAAGGAAAAATTTTTGCTAAGCGGATTTATGTGGAGCCAAGAGTTTTAGTACACTTTTTCCTTTTAGGTTTATTTCTTCTATGATTTCATATTCAAATAAAGAGTAACTAAAGTATTATGTAAACCTTTCTTAAATTATTGTAGTTTAATGAATATCTTCCTCTAATCTTCTTCTAATTAATATAATAATATTATTAATTTGATTGTTTCATTTTTTAACATCGTCTTATTAAATTAAGACAGCAGTTCCGAAATAAGTTTTATTACCAATTATTTGATTTTAAAATGTGACGTTACGAAACGGACTTCGTTCTTCGCTCTTGCAACTTCATTATTATATTTATTATAAATAAAAAATAATAACTTTATATTTATAAAAACAGTATACCTACCTACGGCAACGTCGATCGAAGTGACTCATTATATGCAACGCCATCTCTTATTTTATGTAGTATTTATTCAAATTAAACAAGAAAAAGCATTCTAAACCAAAATATATTACAGTGCTTACATTATCAATATCACATAACATAGCTATATTTATGAATAACGCAATTTTCCGTATGTAGTTTAGTCACCTGCAGAGAAAACTAACCCATCTGTTTATAAACACACAGTAACAGATGGGTTACTTTTCTCTACAGGTGACTGTACTAGCCGACCAAGCCAACTAGACGAACGGGTGGAATGCAACCTTCAGCCCGCGTAAGATCTCAGACTGCTCAGAGATCGGGTTCCTCTTACATAATGCCCATGCCCAATTTTAGTAGCGCGATGGGAGCTATACACTTGCAAAACAGTCGCAATACCGTCGACGATTCGCGCTACCTACTGTATCGCTACATAATCTGAATTTTACAAAGAAAAAAATAACCGACTTCAAAATAACTCAAAAACTACTCGTCAGATCTAGCTCAAAATTAAGTGGGACTACATGACAAGAACAAGCTTTCGATTAAAAAAAGAATCATCAAAATCGGTTCACCCAGTCGAAAGTTCTGAGGTAACAAACATAAAAAATAAAAATGCAGTTGAATTGAATACCTCCTCCTTTTTTGAAGTCGGTTAAAAATATAGCCGTGGAAGAGCTCCCGTAGTTACACAGTTCCCTATCGTTCGCACATTCCCAGTACAGACTAACTGTCATCTGCTTCCATAAGTTTTTGATATCTGCATATTTTGACGATCACAGTGCGTTTCAAAACCAATCAGATATCGTTATTTCCGCATCTCTGTGCCTCCGTTTTGGTGGAGACCAGTGCAGCCTTATCAGTCATTTAATTGGCTTGTCCGAGTAGTAAAATAACTTTTTAACATTCAACAGCATACTTAATTATACACCACAGATTACTAAAGTCGGGACACGAAGCAGGAAAAAATTCGTACATTGACTTGTTATTACCTGTTTCTGTCACCCCCACGGAAATATAATGCGTGCTCGCTCGCTTAGTGCAATGGTCGCTGTTCTATGCGAGCGAGACGCATTATATTTACGCGGGAGTGACAGAGACAGGTAATAACAAGTCAATGTACGAATATCTTTCTGCTTCGTGTCGCGACTTTACCAGGATATAGAACCCTGGAAAATGTTCTAGGTTTAAAAAAATATCTTCAGTATGAAGTGCTTTTTTTTACTGCAAATATTTTCTCTTACAAGTAGGTTTACAATGGTTGATTGGTGAAATGCTAGTCAGCAGTCACCCATTAACATTACCAGTGACATCCGGTTTATTATTGAACATGCAATATGATTTTATTGCCCTAGTAATTAGAGATCGTCTAATTTAAAAATGAACATTTGAACTACTTCAATCTTGTATTAAATAAATATTTTAACAAATATATTTAGTGGGGGACATTCATTTTAAAATCAAACTATCTCTAATACAATAGCAAATATTTTATCAGCTATCCATTAACCTGAAGTCATTAGCCCAGCAACTGTCAAAAAGTCAGTGTTGGTTATTATTTTACCTAAAGTACAAACTTATTCAGAGATAATGGATTCCGTAAACCTTCTCTACTGCTCAATAGAAAACAATTATAAATAAATACATTCAACTCGGGCACTTAAGCCGTAATCAGCGGCAAATTTTATAATCCCTCTGACGCACTAGCGAGTCAGGGGTACTAACACATATATTTTAGCTTGGCAGATTCGACGCCACAGATTCGTGGAACAAAATTCCCGACTGAAAGAAATCACTGTATATTATTCACACACGCACTAGTCAGGTCAAGGACTTACTGAACACATTTTTGGCTTAACAGTTTCGACGCTATTCGTTGAAGTTGCACGTATTATTCACACTCTGTTACCTTTGCCGATTGCCAAATTTGAGTCGACTCAGCACGACTCGGCTGCCGTTATGCATTTGATTAAGTCGAGCGGCATTTCGTCAAACATACATCTACACTCATATTCCATTTTAACGCCTGGATGTGCCAAACCATACATGGGTATAGCACACCTTACACATACTTCAGAGGGTTCATAAAATCTGCCACGAGTTATACCTAGAACATCCAAAGATTCTACAGCCTGGCTAATATTAAACTATTGCTTGAAGTTTATTTTATAACCCTGGGACTCTGGGTCTTGCTCCAACTTAAAGTTCTCCGTGGACAGTCCAAAGGGTTTTAGCAACATGTTACCCAAATCCTTGAGTTTCCCAAGCATTTCTGTCTTGAGTTTTTCGTTCCGTGCCTCTATTAGTGGAGGTAGTCTGACTACCGCACTTTGGGCTTCTTTGTGCGAAGGATCCAGTTCTAGAATCTTCTTGAAGTCCGCTAAACTCTCGTCATACTGCTCCATTGCTTCTAAAGACTGCGCTCGTCTGAAAATAGAGTTTTTTTTAATGACCTTTCTTTTTTGGCCATAATAACAGTAACCACTTACCATCAGGGGGCCCGTCCTGTACATAAGAACACTAATAACAACAAAAAATCAAAATGAAATTGATTTTCAGTAAACTCACAAGTCGCAGTTTCTTACCTGTAGTATGCTTTGAGATATGTATCGTCAAGTTCAATGGCCTTGCTACAGTCCTTTGCTGCAGATTTATACCGCTGTAGCTTCATCTTAGCAGCACTTCGATTGCAGTACAATATTGAGCGCTGCTGTGTGAACTGTAGGGGACAGATCCTAAGGCCTGAGGACAATAACCAACGGATTTTATTTATTTATTCTTGTTAGTCATGCCCTTTGTCTGAGTGGTTGTGGTAGCTGATGAGTATTTATTTATTTACTACCGGTCCTATAATCTACTTATTTTGTATAAGTAGTTGTTTACCTGCATAATATAAAGGTACTTTACATGTTATTGAGACCTCACATTTTAGCATTAATGTCCTATACATGAGCACTTAGTATGTTAGGAAAAACAGAAAAAATGCAGAGCTTGTAAGCTGTAGCAAATGATGCATAATTCAATGCCGTGACAATTTATAGACTAAAGGCCAAGATAATAGACAAAAAATGAGAACAAATTGTATAGATAATAATGTTAGTACGCTGACATTCAAAAGTCACAATAATACAAAACAAATCACTATAAACCAACGTTGTTATTGTTACCTTCAGTATATTTCTCTATACTCCGCTCAAAGTCACCATCCTGGAAAGCCTCATTGCCAGTCTTCTTCAGGGCCTCAGCCATGATCTGCCGCTCTGCTTTGTCATCATCTGTCAAGTCCACTTCTGCATCCTTGAGGGACTCTTCCGAGAAGGAATCAGCATCGCTGTCATGGTCTGAGTCTTTGTCGTCATCAGCCTTCTCATCGAAATCATCGAGTTTTGGTATGTCTAGAAGATATAATACATCTTACACAAAAATATCTACTTACTAAATTGATGGTGAGACACTATAAGACAACTCGTAGCCTGAACCAGTGGAACTAGAAGCAGAAATTGTAGTAATTTTCTTTAAAAAGGTGGAGAGATTCATCCATTAAAACATCAGATGGCCTGCCTGTCTGTTTATCAGCAATTTACATAACAGACGTCAGAACACTTAATAATTTAGTCATCAACATTAATATCCAGTGTAAAGTTACAAAAAAATAGTAATGGGTGATATTTTTATTGGTTTCAAGTATGGACCTTTAATCTTTAACGATTATAAATTAAAAAACCACCTGCTGTCTAAAAATCTATCATGATACCTATACCTTTTTTAAATCCTTATGATGAGTTCTAATTTAATTGCATTATTGCGTTTATTTTTATTTTTTGATACTTCAAACAATGGCATCCGACAGTCACTATATTTGTTTTTTTTGTAATTTCACTTATTTATGAACACTTGGGCTGTCAAGACGCATCTAACAATATCTTAATTATATAAATCGGTCCAGAGGTTATGAGGAAATTATATTAGGTATATTACACACGTATGTGTGTAAGATACGTGCCGAAAACATAACCTTTTCTGCAGTCAGGTAAAAATAATATAAACATTAAAACTGAAAGAAGACATCTTGGAAATACTTGTGTGCCTGATTTCGCTTCTGCTCCCAAATTGTTGTTAAAGGCGTAAAAAGTCAACGAATCCACATTAAGCCAGCTTATAAACCATGGCCTTAACTCCTCACATCAATAGTGGAGCCCCAGCCAAGCATTAGGAGAAGCAATCAAATAAACTTAACTACTATAATCTTAGCATATAATTTTAACAATGTTGCTATCTTATGATGGAATAAATGTTTTTTTCTTTTCTTTCTTTCATGGGCTGTAATGACGACAAGTGTTCAGGATATGTAGTGCTCGCTTAAATATCAGGAGTACGGTTAACCAATTTCTACAACGAAACATAGAAAATAAACAAAGGGTGCGGTCATTGACAAACGAACTGTACCTGCTTTTTCATTCTTTTCATTGTCCACATGTTCTTCATAGCTTTCTGCACTTGAACTAGGATTAATGACAAAGTCCGAATTGTCCGAATTTAAGGTGTGTTCAAGATTTTTCGTCAAATCTTCGATTATTTCTTCGTTTGAAATGTTGCTCGTGGTCTTCAATCGATCCGACATGTTTACATAGGCCACAGGAACTCTGTAGTAATGTTAATGTTATCTTGCAGAATTGCAAAAAAACCGTTTTTCTTCTATTTTCAACGTAAAATTTCAGATTTTTTAGTTAATAATCGTCCACAGCAGCAAAGCAAACAGAAACAGAAATGATTAAAAATTAAAATGATTTGACAATTATTGACAAATACTGACCGACATGACATGAGTGACATCAGTGACATGACTCTGACAAATGACAAACAGGCCCTACGTTCCAGTAGACGATCACAACGACCACGCTCACGACCGCGATTTTGCCGTTCCACTAGCTTGTGAGCGTTACAATCATACACCCAAGTGGAACGGTATAGTGAGCGACGCGGACGTGAGCGTTCAAGCCACAGAGTATTTACACGTTTTAGCCGATGATACAAAATGTACTCTATGATGTTGAGAATAAGACAAGTCTGAAACTTAGATTATAGGTTATGTTATAATTTTTAAGCTATAAATAAACGTTACATAATTAATTATCAATTTTATTTTTACACTAGCAAAAAAGTATATCTACAAACAAAAAATTTTTTTATGAAAAGACAAATTAATATAATAAAAAATTGCATAATAATTATGTTAATGATATTGACCGACGAGGAAAAATGTATACATGGCTATATATACATGTATAGTGAATTAAACATTAAAAATATTAAAATTATTTACATAATTTAACATATTTCTATCAACTTGTGACCCCACGTCGAGCATCTGTTGGAGAAACTACTAGTTCCACTAAAGTATTTCTTGTCGAATCGTATAAAGTTATTTTTTCCATCACCATCCTTAACTTTTATAAAATTGCGCCAAATTTCTATCACCATCCATTTCTACCCAGTGTCGCCAAGTCTAAAAACTGGCGAGAGTAACTTCGTCGTATCTGGCAACACTGCAATTCGACCACTTTGACCCACGTTGGCTGCGTTCCAGTAGACGCTCACATCGCTCACAACGATCAAAACGCGTTCCACATGGCGACCACGGTCGTCATGGTCGCGGTGAAAACGTCATTGATGACGTCATTAATTTCGCTCACGGCAGTTCACGGCACGCTCAAAACAACCCACCTCACGGGGTGGGTCGAAGTGCCCGTTCCACTTGGGTGTATGATTGTAACACTCACAAGCTAGTGGAACAGGAAAAACCGCGGTCGTGAGCGTGATCGTTGTGATCGTCTAGTGGAACGTAGGGCTAGGGATGTTCGATCCAGGTTAGGGATGTTCGATCCGGATCGATACTTGTGTGGATCGATACAATGGCATACGATCCGCTCGATATTTGTATCGATACAATGGCATTCGATCCACTGGCGGATCGATACACATGCAGGGTGGATCGGATCGAATCGGATCGGATCAAAATTATTATGGAATGGAGGTAGATTTCTTTAGATCAGTTGTTGGCGCATTATATTACACGAACAAGAAGGCTTCCACACATTTTTTAAGCAATATTTGTCTGAATTTTTGTTGGATAGAAAGTCTGATCCATTAATTAAAGTATTGGTCAGCTAGAAAAGTTATTTGGGGAAACTCTGCGACATAGCTCTACGCCTACGGTATTTATCAGTGGTAGGAAATTCATTGCCCTCCGAATGGCTTTCCTCGTTGGCCAATAGCATTTTAAGCGAAACTAATCGATTTGATCCTGAGCGCTTATCCAATTTACTATTCCAGCGTTCATTAAAATTTAAGTAGTGGCAAATGTAATTTATAAGCTTTGCATGATATTATATATTAATTTATTTGATTATTTAGTGTAAATACACAAGAGTTCTAAATCAAATATAGTGTTATAAAGTGAGATATTATTATTTATATGAAGTTCCTACTACATACCACATTGTTTTAAAAATCCTTAAGTAACTTTTTCAATATTTATTTATACAATATTTTTAATAAAAATAAATAAAATAATTAAATCTAAAATTTAATCTAGAACGATTGATCTTAATATTGCCTTAATGTCAAATTCTATCTTTATTTAGAAACCCACTGAATTAAGCTTGTCGATAGTTTATATAACCATATTTAAAATATTTTATTCGATTCTGGATCAATACAAAACATCATATTAAACTATACGGTATATCTACATAAAATATCATCTTTTATTTATTAACATATTTCTTTCTTTTTTTTCTTTCTTGGCCGACAACGCTTTGGTCGCTGAAATCCATTGGCCGCGATACCCACTTACAGGTGTATTTAATAATTATATGAATTGATATTTGGACTATTAATTATATTGGGACTAGCTTTTGCCCCCAGCTTCGCCCGCGGTAGAGATCGATTTTTTATAAATCCTACTTACTTTTACATGTATCATTTGATAGATAGCGTGATTCAGAACTTGCAAATGAATTTTACTTACGCCGTCTATTAACAAAATCCGGAACTAAATATCTAGCAACTAACAAAATATCGATCTTCCCATGGGGATGTTTTACCGCGGTAAAAATTAGCCTACGTTACTCTCCACCCTCCTCACTATCTCCAAACACAAAAACCATACCATATAACAGCTTCGTTGCGACGTGAAAAACGGACAAACAAACAAACAAACACACTTTCACATTTATAATATTAGTAGGGATATTCATGACGATCCGGAGTATCGATATATAAAATACCCGGATCAACCATTCCTATTTAAAAATTTCCTTTTTCTTCTTCTCTCTTTCTTGGCCGGCAACGCATCAGTGATGCTTTTGATGTTGTTGATATCCATGAGCGACGATAACCACTTACTATCAGGTGGATCTTCAGCTCGTTTGCCGGCTATTTCTATAAAAAAAATCATTCGATACTGGATCGATCCAGAGTATCGAATGATTTTTTTGTTTTGATAGAAATTACCGGCAAACGAGCTGACGATCCACCTGATGGTAAGTGGCTATCGTCACTCATGGATATCAACAACACCAAAAACATCACTGATGCGTTGCCGGTCAAGAAAGAGAGAAGAAAAAAAGTAAATTTTTAATTGGAATATTTTAAAAAACACCCGATATCGATATATATATCGATACTTTGAATCGTCATGAATATCCCAATATAAGTAATAGTCC
The DNA here is from genome assembly GCA_911387775.1 of Thymelicus sylvestris. Lineage (NCBI taxonomy): Eukaryota > Metazoa > Arthropoda > Insecta > Lepidoptera > Hesperiidae > Thymelicus > Thymelicus sylvestris. The sequence continues at coordinate 13,572,636 of OU426887.1, read as the reverse complement.
AAATATCGATTCATATAATTATTAAATATATACCTGTAAGTGGGTATCGCGGCCATTGGATGTCAGCGACCAAAGCGTTGTCGGCCATAAAAGAGAAAAAAAGAAAGAAATATGTTAATAAATAAAAGATGATATTTTATGTAGATATACCATATAATTTAATATAATGTTTTGTATCGATCCAGAGTCGAATAAAATATTTTAAATATGGTTATATAAACTATCGACAAGCTTAATTCAGTGGGTTTCTAAATAAAGATAGATCATTAAGCCAATATTAAGATCAATCGTTTTAATTTTTTTAAATCAGATTTAATTTTATTCAAAATATTGTATAAATAAATATTGAAAAAGTTACTTGAGGTTTTTTTTAAAACAATGTGGTATTTAGTAGGAACATCATATTATAAATAATAAAATCTCACATTATAACACTTTATTTGATTTAGAACTCTCGTGTATTTAAACTCATTATAAATCAAATAAAATAATATATCATGCAAAGCTTATAAATTACATTTGCCAATCCTTAAATTTTAATGTACGCTGGAATAGTAAATTGGATAAGCGCCTATGATAAAATCGATTACTTTCACTTAAAATGCTATTGGCTAACGAGAAAAGCCATTCGGAGGGCATTAAAGTTCCTACCACTGATAAATACCGAAGAGCTATGTCGCAGAGTTTCCCCAAATAATTTTTTAGCTAACCAATACTTTAATTAATGGATAAGACTTTCTATCCAACAAAAATTCAGACAAATATTGCTTAAAAAATGTGTGGAAGCCTTCTTGTTCGTGTAATAATGATGCGCCAACCACTGATCTAAAGAAATCTACCTCAATTCCATAATAATTTTGAACCGATCCAATTCGATCCGATCCACCCTGCATGTGTATCGATCCGCCAGTGGATCGAATGCCATTGTATCGATACAAATATCGAGTGGATCGTATGCCATTGTATCGATCCACACATGTATCGATCCGGATCGAACATCCCTAGACCCACCCCGTGAGGTGGGTTGTTTTGAGCGTGCCGTGAGCGAAATTAATGACGTCATCAATGACGTATTCGCCGCAACCATGACGACCGTGGTCGCCATGTGGAACACGTTTTGATCGTTGTGAGCGATGTGAGCTACTACTGGAACGCAGCCAGGGGAAGCAAGGAATTTTGACAACTCGAACACTCCATTCTACGCACGCATAGCAACGCACCCATTTAATAGATCGTTATGGATGAAGCCCAATTAAATATTATGATTTGATTCAAACCTAAATTTTAAAATCATTATTGGTTTGATTCCACCATTAATTAATGTATAATAAATTTAATTTCCTATATGATTAATATTTTTAAAGAAAATACGATTGTTTGATGTGTCAAAGTCAAATTGACATTCAAAATCAATGACGCCAACGTAAAACGGATCTTAACCTAAAAATGTAATCAAATTTATTCAGATATTGGGTTGAGATTCAGGGTCAAGAATATTTTATTTATAACTGATTGCATATCAACCGCTGCAATCGGGAGTTTTTGATAGTGAACAATTTATAGAAAACTTGTGAACTTAATTCAATTACTGACAAGATAACTCTTGCGTTTACGAAGATGGTGTACAGGCACATACTTAGAACTTTCTCTGGCCCGAGAATGTTAAGTTTACTAAAATATAACAACGCAGCCACGACTTTTGGAAATTACAGGAGTATAGTACCGTTGTCAACTACTCAACTAGCATTAAATACAGATAAGTAAGTTGTTTTTTTTTCTCATTCTCCTCCAGTCTTTCCGTCATGGTCCAAGCCAGCCTTTCCTGCTGAATTATGGACGAAGTTTTGGTGAATGGTTCCTTTCCTTAGGTTGTTGGACCCTGTACCAGGGTAATCCCAAAGGGATTTTAGTGTTAGGGTTTTAAATCCTACACAGCCAGCTACCATCCTTTCCGAGGCAAAGTGAAATGTTCTTTGACATGTTTTGATTGTAATTTCAACATGCTAGCATTATTCTTCTTTTCTAGAAAAGAGAAAACACATTTTCCTTCTCTTGTTTTGTCTGCCACAGTTATTCAGAATAATTCATATGCATACAAGTGTAAGATTTTGGCATAGTTAAAATTTACATAACAAAGACGAGCAAAAACATGTTTTGCTTGTAATGTAAGTTACAAATACATTTATTAAAGGAAATAAAACATTTATTAGTGTCAATGTAAAGTTATACCTATGTTTATTATTACTAGACTACTCACAATCAGTGGAAGAGTGGTTTTACAAACATATCTAATATATAAAATTCTTGTGTCACGCTTTTTTGAAGTTTAACTCCTCCGAAACGGCTCGACAGATTTTCGTGAATCTTTGCGTGCATATAGGCTAGGGTGGAGAATCGGACAACATCTATTTTTCATCTCCCTACCCCTAAAAATTTTTTGGCAGAACGTTTGCCCGGTCAGCTAGTAAAGTTATAAACGTCCATATCATCCCATGGAAACATTTAACTAGGATAAAATCTATCCTATTTTTAATTCTGGAGATGGACAGACATGGTCTATCAGTATCCAGTCCATACAATTGTTAGACCGTGATGGTGACCCCAACATCTTCACAAATTTTCACATTTATTTTATAATAGTAGTAGGAAGTAAGGTTGGTAATAATTTCTGTATCAGGATAAATTGTATAAATTCACAACTCCTACTTCATAGATAACCCTATCATTGAATCATTATCTTCTATCTACATAAACAAACCTGAAACATTGATGTAATTATTGTCCAGAGAAATGGAGTGTCACTTGATAAGATAATAAAACTAATAAAATTGATGGTAGAGTTTGTTTACTTTGGGTGCATTTTATTGTTACATTGTTTTAACATTTTTTATCTAATAATTATAAATAAACATTCCACTTGAATAGTGTATAAAAAAAAATAGAAATAAATATTTTCATTTACAGTTTGTAACACATTCATTTTTAAAAATGTTTATTGTTGCCTATGTACAGCAGTACCATCAAGGAAATCACCAATATTAACCCTTATGTGAAGCCTTTCCATTTAGTGGACTGGTGGTCTTCTATTGCCTTTTACGACACAGCTGGCATGGGAATGTGGTTACTATTCTAAGCTGTCCCCGTCCTCTTAAAAACTGAGGAGGCATACTCCATCACACAGCTGCAATGCCGAGTGGTGGAGTGGTTAGTGATGAACCCATTTTTTTAAACCTCCAATGAAAAAAGAGGGGTGTTATAAGTTTGATATGTCTGTGTATCTGTATGTATGTCTGTGGCATCGTAGCTCTCAAACGAATGAACCGATTTTGATTTAGGTTTTTTGTCTGATAGGTGACTTACGGCCGGTCTCAATAATGTACTAACAGATGGAAGATTGTGGATAGGGCTACCATTAGTATGTCATCTGTCATATTTGTCAATTTCTGTGTCTGAAAAATTGACAAATATGACAGATGACATACTAATGGTAGCCATATCCACAGTCTTCCATCTGTTAGTAGGTACATTATTGAGACCGGCCGTAAATCGAGTGTTCTTAGCTATGTTTAGTGTAAATAAAACTATGGAGGTTTTTTTAAAATTTAATTAAAGATTATTAATATTCCAGGATCAAGGTATGCTTCGTCCTCTACGACGGTAGGCGGCTGGAAGCGGAGGCGAAGGTTGGAGACACCCTGCTGGACGTGGTGGTGAACAATGACCTGGACATTGACGGCTACGGCGCCTGCGAGGGCACGGTCACCTGCTCCACCTGCCACGTTGTACTAAACAAGGAAGACTTCGATAGGTGAGTACTGAGTCTTAAACAGATGTACCGTCCATTTTGTAGACGAGTCTTATGTAGTAACTACGATAGTAACAATCTAACAAGGTCTGTTTATCGTAATTTGTAATTTTAAAAATAATACTGGCATAAAATGAAAAGTAACGATTTAATGCTAACTAATTTCTGTTTTCTAGCATTTTTTTTAACTAAACTCTTCCAAAAAAACGGACTAGTGTTGAAACTTTAAACACAATATAACGTATCACTGTACGTATCACACCATTGCCGTGCTAGAAACGTGTTAACCAAACAATATTCTTCATATTCAAAAGTATGACTAGACCTCTCAGTTGCCATTATCAACCAAAACAATCGCGTACGGCATGACGTAAAATACAGGATGTCCCGTAAGTAGTGGATCAACCGTAGAGGACAGATAGCTCGAAACCTGATGACCATACCATATGTCTTTCCTTAGTAAAAGTGTAATCATTTTATGAGATGTTGACTCATCGAAATTGGTTGGCGTGATATTGAGTTATTCGTCCATTTGTCGCGCACATACTTAATGCAAATTTAAGACTTATATGGTTTTCTCATGTATTCCATTGTCAGATCTCAATAAAATTTAAGTGGGACCACATGACAAGCACCAGCTTTCAATTAAAAAAAGAATCATCAAAATCGGTTCACCCAGTCGAAAGTTCTGAAGTAACAAACATAAAAAAACACAGTCGAATTGAGAACCTCCTCCTTTTTTTGAAGTCGGTCAAAAATTACGTGTATGTATAAAGTACACATCAGACAAACTTTAAATACGTTCTTCATATTTTGTGCCAAGTTGAAGTGCCGTTAACAACATACACGTAGTATCTCTATGACTCATATATTTTAGTCTGTGGATAAATCGTTGCATTTATTATCATTAATCAATTTGAGGCTGAGTGCTGTGAGCCATGAGCATTTTTATGTGACGAAAAGAGATATAACGTAAGTGTATTTCAGTAAGGTTGAAATTTCAATGAAGCTTGTCGTAGTTACAATACCAAAGTTGCCGATGTGTTAATGCATGCATTTCAAATTCAACCTTATCACTATCCAAATAAGGTATATTATCTTATTCGACGCTGGCACTGTACAGGTCAGGTTCAGTATGGCTTGCAGCTTGCGCTGAAGCATGACTCAGACATCAATGTGCAATTAAATATATTAGCAGTAGCGGGGAAAGGTTAGTTACCACCCAGTGGAGCGGGAGAACGGTCGTCATACTATGTGATATGATCAGTTAGTTCATTGGTTATGATAGTGCGTTTATCAGTTGCGGTCGACCGTGTACGAAGAGCTCTGACCACTATAGGATAAATGAAGTGTGATGGTTCATGGAACATTAGTTAACAATATCAATTCCGTTGAATACTAATTGATAACGCCAAAATGCATTTGAAGAATTGTTTTGAATAAAAGTGCTCAGGCTAAAGAAAAATATTTTTTCATTATTTTTGCAATTTTTTTGCTATGATGTATATCTGCCCGTACTGTAATGACGAATTTAAACAAAATAGAAATATGATTCGGCATAAGGGTTGCTGTAAAAAGCGTAGGGCGAAGTCGGAGGAAAAATTGAGATTACCTTGTTCTACCTGTGATAAGACGTTTGCACGTAAGGATTCACTCAAAAGACATGTTGAAGTAAGTTGTCGCAAGAGCGCTGAGGGAACTAAGCGTAGACGCAGAAGTGAAGAGACACGCCCTCCAGCCAAGATGAAACGATGCGATGAATGTGGGGTAGAAGTAGAAAACCTTCATGCACATAGGAAGAGCATAGCACATAAAAATAATACGCGAATCATTCTAGATGATTATGTGCGGATAATAAATTCTGCATTCAAGTCGCGCATTGCGTCGTACCAGATGCTCTCGCCCAATGAGCATCTTATTCCGGCGGATTTTCTGGAGGATGTGCGAGAACGTACAGTCAAACTCATCGAACAGAAACAGCAGGAGGTGGACGACGCTGTAAAAGTTAACCTAGTACTTTTTGCAAGGTATAGTCAGCCGCAAAAAGATAAGGAGGAACAAGTTACAGATGTAAAATCGTTTAATACGAAAAATATAGTCATTTACAATTCGCCAGAGATAAAAAATGTTTACAATATATTTTTAGAGGAGATAAAAGCGAAAGCGGATGAGTTTCAGGAACGTGGTAGTGGATGGGCGCTGGAAACAGTACAATACTTAGAGATTAACATTAACAAATACACACCTTTAAAAGGAGGATCATATATCCCTCTTCCTATTTGGATTAAAAGAAAAGGTGCTTGCATAAATGTACAAAATAAGGATGAAGCATGTTTTTTCTGGGCGGTAGTGAGTGCTCTACACCCTGCTAAAAAGAACGCTGAACGCATTACATCCTATCCTCACTTCAAGGACGTACTAAAAATAGACAATATTAACTGTCCTATAACGATGGACGATATAAGCCGGTTTGAGGTGCAGAATAATATTAGCATAAACGTGTTCGAAATATTACAGAACAGTATAGGGGGACCTATATATCATACCAAGAACAAATGCGAGACGCATATTAATTTACTCCTGATTGAAGACGATGAAAAGTCGCATTTTGTGTGGATTAAGAATAAAAGTAGACTATTACGTAGTCAATTGACAAAAAAAACTAAAAAACTTTGGATATGTGATGATTGTCTGCTGACTTTCAATGATCATATAAAATATTTGGATCATATCAAACACGATTGTGCACATGTTGTTACCACTATACCAGATGATGAAAACAAAGTGCTAAAGTTCAAAAGTTACAGGAATCAGCTACGTACGCCTGTGGTGGTATACGCCGATTTTGAAGCGCTTTTGAAGCCGATAGATAGCTGCTCACCGAATCCTAGCGCATCATACACTCAAGACTATCAGATACATATTCCTTATAGTTATGGTTATTTCATAAAATGTTATTTTAACGACTCGCTTAGTAAATATGTAAGTTATAGAGGAAGTGATTGTGTGGAGAATTTTTTGTCATCATTGGAGCGGGATCTGTTACCCTTTGTTGATGTATTCAAAAAGGGACAACCCATGCGTCCCTTGACGAATAAGGAAGAGTCTGAGTATTTATCATGTACGAATTGTCACATCTGCGGAGAGGAGTTAGGCCAGGCTAGAGTGCGTGATCATGATCACTTAACGGGGAAATATAGGGGAGCGGCACATGAAAGTTGCAATCTCAACTTTAAAATTAAGCCTATGATACCAATATTTATACATAATCTTTCAAAATATGACTCGCATTTCATTATTAAGGTGCTAAAGGATCACGATGTTTCAATATTAGCTAAAAATAAAGAGAATTATATTTCATTCACATCAAAAAAACATTTAATAAAAGATGAAAGAAAACATGGCATTGATTTAAGATTTGTCGATTCTTATAGATTTTTATCATCCTCACTTGAAAAGTTGTCGAATGACTTAGAACAAGGTCAGCTGAATGTTATCAAAGAATATTTTCCTCGGCATGTCAAATTAATGCGAAAAAAGGGTATATTTCCCTATGACTATGTGGATGACTTGATAAAGCTTGAAGAAACAAGCCTCCCTCCAATTGAAGCGTTTTATAGTTCCTTGAACAAACGCGGCATCTCAGATGAGGATTATGATCATGCGGGTAAGGTTTGGTCGACCTTCAATACCAAAACCCTCGGTGAATATAGCGATCTATATTTAAAGACCGATGTGTTACTCTTAGCTGACGTTTTCGAGAATTTTCGTGATGTTTGCATGCAAACATATAATTTAGATCCTTGTAACTTTTATACGGCTCCAGGTTTGTCCTGGGAGGCGGCCTTGAAGCACACCAAAATAGAGTTGGAGCTTCTCACCGATACGTCTATGATCAAATTCATTTCCAATGGGATACGAGGTGGGATGAGCCAGTGCTGTTGTAAATATGCGAAGGCAAATAATAAATATATGGACGACTTTGATCCCTCTATTGAATCATCCTTTATCGTCTACCTCGACGCTAATAATCAATATGGATGGGCGATGAGTCAATGTATTCCATGTAAGGATTTCCGCTGGTTATCAGAGCCTGAGGTTGAAAATTTCGATGTAATGAGTATCACTGAAGATGCTCCTACGGGATACATCCTAGAAGTGGATTTAAAATATCCCAAGCACTTACATAATTCACACAATGAACTATGTTTTTGCCCTGAAAACAAAGTACCAGAAGTGAATAAATCGGGGACTTCTAAGTTATTATCAACCCTAAACTGTAAACAAAATTATGTTATACATTACCTTAATTTGAAACAATGTTTAGAAAACGGATTAATATGTAAAAAAATTCATAGAATCTTAGGTTTCACCCAATCGCCTTGGCTTAAATCTTATATTGATATGAATACCGGGAAACGAGCCTTAGCTAAAAATCCATTTGAAAAAGACTTTTTCAAACTTATGAATAATGCTGTGTTTGGGAAAACGATGGAAAACGTGGATAAGAGGGTTGATGTTCGTCTAGTTAATCGCTGGAAGAGCGTTGGTAGAAGACAAGGCGCTAGATCACTTATAAGCCGATTGAATTTCCATAGTTTGAATATTATTAATGATGATTTAGTAGTAATTCAAATGCTTCGAACTTCAGTGAAATATGACAAACCGATATATGTCGGGTTCACAGTTTTAGAAATTAGCAAAACATTGATGTACGACTTTCATTACAACTATATTAAACGAAAGTATGATAAAAAAGCTACCCTGCTTTACACGGATACAGATAGTTTGATATATATGTTGAAAACAGACGACTTTTATGAAGATATAAGAGATGAATTAGAGAATAGATTTGATACGTCTGATTTTACTGAAGATAACGTGTATGGCCTCACACAAGTCAATAAAAAAGTAGTAGGGATGTTTAAAGACGAGTTTTCTGGAAAGATCATAAAGGAGTTTATAGGTATAAGGTCAAAATGTTACTACGTAAGAACAGAAGACGAGCGGGAAATAAAAAAAATAAAGGGTATAAAAAGGGAGGTAGTGAAGGATGAAGTGAACAGAGAGGATTTTGTAACGTCCGTGAATGAAAAAGATTATGTGCAATACCGATCGATGAACGTGATTCGTTCGAAAGCTCATCAGCTCTACTCACAGACCCTCAACAAAGTAACGTTAAGAAATAATGATGATAAACGATTCATTATTCCGAACGATCCTCATCGAACATTAGCTTGGGGGCATAAGGACATAGATAGAGAATATTATTTTATGTAATTTGATATTCTAAATAAAACAAAAAAAATTACTACCTAGACTCTAGAGATTTATATAGGTGATTTTAAGCGATGAAATCGAAAATAAATGTATTCAATTCATAACGTACAAATGTTGTTTTATTTCTAAACAAGCTGATTTAGATTGTTTTTTATTATTCAACTTGCTATGTTGGTGTTATGGGGGCTTAGACGAAAAGTTTAACACGGTAACACCGGAATGATTTCGTCGAAATCCAGTGTCATATGACGTGTAATTTTTATTAAACAGAGTCACCTGACGGAAAGTGGTCATCGTCACCGATGGGGTTACAATTAGGGCTTGAATATCGGAATCTCGGAACGTGAAAATATTACAATTCTGATACTGAGTGATCCGATATTGTAATATCGGAATCAGTATTTTTTTAATTTGAATTTACACGAAATGATTTAATGTGTGCCACAAGGTATATAGGTCCCGTAAGGTAGAGCAAGTAAGTATACATATGCATTTAAAACGTTCAATGACCGTGCCATAGTCTGGTTTTTTAGACTAGACTGGTTACAATCGCAGGACTACTTTTTATTGAAACATGAATTATAATTAGTTTTAAAAAGAAATTAATATTGGACAGATTGTGCTATTGGCGTGTGTGTCGTTTTTCACTTGACAATAACAAACAAAAAGCGGCCAAGTGCGAGTCGGACTCGCCCATGAAGGGTTCCGTAGCAGCAAGTAACATAATATAAAAGTTCTTGAAGTTCGTTGTAACTTTGATCGAGGTAAATTGCGGTTTACGATTTTTGACGTATTAAAAAAAACTACTTACTAGATCTCGTTCAAACCAATTTTCGTTGGAAGTTTGCATGGTAATGTACATCATATATTTTTTTTAGTTTTATCATTCTCTTATTTTAGACACACACATTTTACCACTTTGGAAGTGTCTCTCGCGCAAACTATTCAGTTTAGAAAAAAATGATATTAGAAACCTCAATATCATTTTTGAAGACCTATTCATAGATACCCCACACGTATGGCTTTGATGAAAAAAAAAATTTTGAGTTTCAGTTTAAGTATGGGGAACCCCCAAAATTTATTGTTTTTTTTTTCTATTTTGTGTGAAAATCTTAATGCGGTTCAAAGAATACATCTACTTACCAAGTTTCAACAGTATAGTTCCTATAGTTTCGGAAAAAAGTGGCTGTGACATACGGACGGACGGACGGACAGACAGACAGACAGACAGACATGATGAATCTATAAGGGTTCCGTTTTTTGCCATTTGGCTACGAACTCTGTGGTACCTGTTGGTGGGAAAACTCAAGCCTGGTTTGACAGAAACTGCTTTAAGGCATTACGCCTGAAGCAATCTGCCTACCAGGATTGGGTAGAGGCACGCGAGCTAGAAGGCTCCGATTTACATCTTCTGAAAAAGAAATTTAATGCTGCCTCCTGGTCCTCAAAAAAGCAAATTGCCAAGGCAAAGTTCAAGCACATACACAGAACAGGCAGGAGACTATTGAGACATGCGTGTGGTAGTCGTGCTTTCTGGTCTCTGGCCAAAGCCATTCAAGGCAATTTCTGTGCGTCGTCCCTTCCGCCTTTGCGCAGAGCAGACAATACCCTGGCCCACACCGCAAAAGAGAAAGCCGAAATACTGGGCACACTCTTTGCGTCGAACTCGACTCTTGATGACGGGGGTAACACACCGCCTACCATCCCGCTGTGTGGTGAGCTGATGCCCGACGTGCGTTTTACTCAGAATGCCGTACGTCAAGCTCTGTTTTCCCTCGACATCAACAAGTCGAATGGGCCGGACGGTATACCTGCTGTTGTGCTAAAAACGTGCGCTCCGGAGTTGACCCCGGTTTTAACGCGCCTTTTCCAACTTTCCTATTCTGCCGGCATCGTGCCGTCTTCATGGAAGGTAGCCTTAGTCCACCCTATCCCCAAAAAAGGAGATAGATCAAATCCATCCAATTACAGACCAATCGCGATAACCTCTCTGCTCTCCAAACTAATGGAGCGTGTAATAAACACCCAACTGCTCCGGTATCTAGAGGATCGCCAGCTGATTAGCGACCGTCAATATGGCTTTCGCCACGGCAGATCGGCTGGCGATCTTTTAGTATACCTTACTCATTGCTGGTCAGAAGCGATTGAGAGCAAGGGAGAAGCATTGGCTGTAAGTCTGGACGTTGCAAAGGCCTTCGATAGGGTGTGGCATAAGGCATTACTCTCTAAGCTGCCTTCCTATGGAGTACCCGAGAAATTGTGCAGATGGATTGCCAGTTTTTTATCGGAGCGGAGCATCAAGGTCGTTGTTGACGGAGCATGCTCGGACACGAAGCCCATAAATGCTGGCGTCCCTCAAGGCTCTGTGCTCTCACCTACACTGTTCATCATGCATATCAATGATATGCTTGACATCAGGAACATGCATTGCTATGCTGATGACAGTACGGGTGATGCTCGCTATACAGGCCGAGCAAATCTTTCTCGGGTTCAGATTGAGGAGAAGAGGAAGGAACTTGTGTCTGAAGACTCTGAAGTCGAGACATCTCTGGAGCGGGTCTCGGAATGGGGCAGACTAAATTTAGTCCAGTTCAACCCCGAGAAGACACAAGTTTGCGCGTTAACCGCTAAGAAAACCCCATTCGTCGTGGCACCTCGGTTCCAGAACACTCCTCTTAACATCTCCAAAAGTATTGGGATCCTTGGTGTCGACATTTCGAATGAAGTTCAGTTTCGGGACCACTTGGTTGGTAAGGCCAAACTAGCTGCAAGGAAATTGGGAGTGCTCAATAGAGCTAAACAGTACTTCATGCCTAAGCACAGATTGATGCTCTATAAGGCTCAAATTCGACCACACATGGAGTACTTCTCTCATCTTTGGGCCGGAGCCCCAGCTGGCCAAGTGGACACGTTTGACCGAATCCAACGACGAGCCATTCGTCTTGTCGACGATCCCAAGCTTACAGACGGATTAGAGTCGCTTAAGTTGAGGAGAGACATAGGCTCGCTATGCGTATTCTACCGTCTGTATAACGGGGAGTGTTCTGAAGAACTGTTTGATTTAATACCTGCGGTTGATTTCCGTCACCGTACATCACGTACCAGGTTCCATCAACACCACCTAAACACCTGGCGTTCGTCCACAGTTCGGTTTTCACGTAATTTCCTGCCACGGACGTGTAAACTGTGGAACAAACTTCCTGCATCGGTGTTCCCGCTAAGCTATGACATGGGGTCCTTCAAGAAGCGGATCTTTTCTTTTCTTCGTGGCCGGCAACGCATTGGTGACGCTCCTGGTGTTGCTAATGTCCATGGGCGACGGTGATCACTTACCATCAGGTGACCCGTCTGCTCCTTTGCCTGCTTAAGGCATAAAAAAAAAAAAAAAGAACCCTAAAAACTATTTAGCCGGCTTTACGGTTACATAACATTTTGACATAGGTACAGTTTAATATTTCACAAAAGAATTCCTGAATCGAAATCCTGCATGCCTTTGCAAACTCATAAGAGTAGCTTAGCTAAGCCGCTGACCTCTAATATATGTTATCAGACGTTAGTATATTACTTCATTGGTTAGCAGGTTATTTCTGACACATTCAATTTCATTTGGAACGAATTAATTGCACTAACACTTATAATTTGACGGTTTCTATTTATAGTAGTACCTATATAAATATTCCGTAATATTATAGGCTTTAGATTTTGATCATAGCGAAGCTTGACCTCATAATACGTAGTAAGGGTAGAGTATAGTAAGAGTATAGTAATAGTAGAGGGTATAGGTATGTTCCAGCTCAGTGGAGTGGTGGAGCGGCGGAGCGGCCAGAGGTATGTTCCAGCTCAGTGGAGTGGTGGAGCGGCCAGAGGTATGTTCCAGCTCAGTGGAGTGGTGGAGCGGCGGAGCGGCCAACCACAGCGAAGCTAGACGTCATAGTGCGTCATAGTAGTACTTGGGTATAGATAGTGCACTTAGTAGAGGGTATAGGTATGTTCCAGCTCAGTGGAGAGGTGGATGGGGGGAGCGGCCAACCACAGCGAAGCTTGACATCATAGTGCGTCATAGTAGTACTTGGGTATAGATAGTGCACTTATCAAAACGTGATGATATCTGCCTAATTGCAATAGGGTATAGGTATGTTCCAGCTCAGTGGAGTGGTGGAGCGGCGGAGTGGCCGTCCGATTTTGTATGTACTGACATGAGCTATCGCACAAATATGCGAACATCGGACGCGCATCGGACACATCACAAAAAAAATTGGACATTGCATGGTGAGCTTAAACATCAGTATGCACACCGCCACATTTAAAAATTCCGCGTGAAACTGTAATAGCCGCTTAGGCCAACAACAATAATTGTCCATTTGGGAAAAACCGATACATTTCATAGTATTTTTGAACATCACAGTGGGCGTGGGGGACGTGGGCGTCCGAAGACGAAATTGTCTTACAGCTTCTGACCATTTAAATATTTGTCGCCGGGAATGTCGCCATTGACGAAGTCCGATAGAAAATAACACGAAGACAACACTTTTTTACTTAAAATAAGGGCAAAATTGAATTAATAAAAAAGTAAGTAAACGACACGACACCAACTTACTTAAGAAGAGCGCAATATTCCTATGGTATAAGGAAACAAATAAATATTAATAACATTTCTGATCCCGGTCAGTTCAAAAAATGTTCTTATAAGGTGAAAACGTAAATATAAATTTATCTGAGACAAATCTATTCTATAGATTTATAATAAGAGCATAAATAAATTTAGACCATTAAAAGCAAACGACATCAGTTTGCTTGTGAAAGAACGCATTATTCCTAAAGTATAAGGATAATAAAGTATTCATAAACTCTGCTCCAACTTAAAATAAGGGCAAAAGTGAATTAATAAAAAAGTAAGAAAACGACACCAACTTACTTAAGAAGAGCGAAATATTCCTATGGTATAAGCCATAAGGAGACATTAGTTGCTAATAATTGATCAGTAATAAAATACCACCTATTCAGATTCAAGTCGATTTATAATAAGAGCATAAATAAATTTAGACAATTAAAAGCAAACGACATCAGTTTGCCTGTGAAAGAACGAATTATTCCTAAAGTATAAGGATAGTAGAGTAAAGTATAAAGATAGAAGTATAAGTATAATAAAGTATTCATAAACTCTGCTCCAACTTAAAATAAGGGCAAAATTGAATTAATAAAAAAGTAAGCAAACGACACCAACTTACTTAAGAAGAGCGAAATATTCCTATGGTATAAGCCATAAGGAAACACAAATAAATATTAATAACATTTCTGATCCCGGTCAGTTCAAAAAATATTCTCATAAGGTGAAAACGTAAATATAAATTTATCTGCGACAAATCTATTCTGTCGATTTATAATAAGAGCATAAATAAATACAGAAAATTAAAAGCAAACGACATCAGTTCGGTTTTGAAAGAGCGCATTATTCCTAAAGTATAAGGAGAATAAAATATGAACTCTGCTAACCACGACAACAGTCATAACAACAAGAGTTTAGTTACACATATGGACGCTTTCCTTAAGATATTTGCGGCTTGTTCGCTAGAAAATATCTGTGTGGGTCGGTCTAAAACAAAAATATTTATATTGAGGAGAGATCAGAAACAAAAATTAATAAATCACATTAGGTTGTTACGATTGTATAGTGATAAATATTTCTCAAACGTAATAGAAATTATCGTAAGGTTCTTTGAACAATTCGATGAAAGTGATATGAACTTTATCAATTTTATAAGCCTCATGGAATTCGTAAAAACCTATATCGAAGAATCACGAACGTCTAAAAGCAAGAAAACAGATGGACAAAATAATGATATTAAAAAATTATCCGAAGATATCACAGCAGAAATCATGAATGATTTATCTGCTATATGGGGCTTATACGAGAATTTAAACAACGAAGTCCAGTATCATGTGACAAAAATTTGGCCAAGTTTTGGAACCATCCCCTCCGCTGTCTACCACTACTATAAACACAGAGCAGTTCCAGGTCAGGAGAGAGTTCTTTCAGTCCCAGAATACTTTGATTTGATACAGTCAATGCTAGAGGAGTTGAAGTCAACCTCTCAGTTTAATGAGTTGTCAAATTCAAAGAGGGAACTGGAATTCGAAAAGTACTTGATGAACTATGGGAGACGACTTAAAATAGTAGTCAAAGTTCAAGGTGGTAAAACAGTGTTGTCTTCATGTTATTTCCTATCGGACTTCGTCAATGGCGACATTCCCGGCGACAAATATTTAAATGGTCAGAAGCTGTAAGACAATTTCGTCTACGGACGTGGGACTGTGATGTTCAAAAATACTATGAAATGTATCGGTTTTTCCCAAATGGACAATTATTGTTGTTGGCCTAAGCGGCTATTACAGTTTCACGCGGATTTTTTAAATGTAGCGGTGTGCATACTTCGCACAAATGTGCGATCATCGGACGCGCATCGGACGCAGCACGACGCGCAATATGAAGCCGCTACCGAGGCTTTGGTGCTCCTGATGTTATGCAAAACATTGAATCTTAGCTGAGGTTTAATGACACATCAAAAAAAAATTGGACATTGGATGGTGAGCTTAAACATGAGTATGCACACCGCTACATTTAAAAAATCCGCGTGAAACTGTAATAGCCGCTTAGGCCAACAACAATAATTGTCCATTTGGGAAAAACCGATACATTTCATAGTATTTTTGAACATCACAGTCCCACGTCCCTAGACGAAATTGTCTTACAGCTTCTGACCATTTAAATATTTGTCGCCGGGAATGTCGCCATTGACGAAGTCCGATAGGAAATAACATGAAGACAACACTGTTTTACCACCTTGAACTTTGACTACTATTTTAAGTCGTCTCGCATAGTTCATCAAGTACTTTTCGAATTCCAGTTCCCTCTTTGAATTTGACAACTCATTAAACTGAGAGGTTGACTTCAACTCCTCTAGCATTGACTGTATCAAATCAAAGTATTCTGGGACTGAAAGAACTCTCTCCTGACCTGGAACTGCTCTGTGTTTATAATAGTGGTAGACAGCGGAGGGGATGGTTCCAAAACTTGGCCAAATTTTTGTCACATGACACTGGACTTCGTTGTTTAAATTCTCGTATAAGCCCCATATACCAGATAAATCATTCATGATTTCTGCTGTGATATCTTCGGATAATTTTTTAATATCATTATTATGTCGATCTGTTTTCTTGCTTTTAGACGTTCGTGATTCTTCGATATAGGTTTTTACGAATTCCATGAGGCTTATAAAATTGAGAAAGTTCATATCACTTTCATCGAATTGTTCAAAGAACCTTACGATAATTTCTATTACGTTTGAGAAATATTTATCACTATACAATCGTAACAACCTAATGTGATTTATTAATTTTTGTTTCTGATCTCTCCTCAATATAAATATTTTTGTTTTAGACCGACCCACACAAATATTTTCTAGCGAAGAAGCCCCAAATATCTTCAGGAAAGCGTCCATATGTGTAACTAAACTCTTGTTGTTATGACTGTTGTCGTGGTTAGCAGAGTTCATATTTTATTCTCCTTATACTTTAGGAATAATGCGCTCTTTCAAAACCGAACTGATGTCGTTTGCTTTTAATTTTCTGAATTTATTTATGCTCTTATTATAAATCTATAGAATAGATTTGTCTCAGATAAATTTATATTTACGTTTTCACCTTATGAGAATATTTTTTGAACTGACCGGGATCAGAAATGTTATTAATATTTATTTGTGTTTCCTTATGGCTTATACCATAGGAATATTTCGCTCTTCTTAAGTAAGTTGGTGTCGTTTGCTTACTTTTTTATTAATTCACTTTTGCCCTTATTTTAAGTTGGAGCAGAGTTTATGAATACTTTATTATCCTTATACTTTAGGAATAATGCGTTCTTTCACAAGCAAACTGATGTCGTTTGCTTTTAATTGTCTAAATTTATTTATGCTCTTAATATAAATCGACTTGAATCCGAATAGGTGGTATTTTATTACTGATCAATTATTAGCAACTGATCGTAGCACACTGCACGACTGCACAGCTCAAGGCAAGAGTAGTTAATGAATGCTTCTTCGCTTTGCTCCTTGGCGAGAAGCCTCGGTGGGAACGCCCCTCTTTTTCTTCAACTGTCAAAGGGCGCCACAATCACTATGCTGAAGTAGTCCTCGTCGGTAATCACAGATGGTAGTACAGGCAGTATAAACTGCCGGCACGTAAAATTGCCAACAAATGCTACTAATATTTGTTTGTGTTTCCTTATACCATAGGAATATTGCGCTCTTCTTAAGTAAGTTGGTGTCATTTGCTTATTTTTTTATTAATTCTATTTTGCCCTTATTTTAAGTTGGTAAAATGTATTGCTATACCTAAATGACTGCAACTGTATGCTATTTTACAACAAGAAAAATTTAAATGCCAGAGGTTAAGTAGTTCTAGAAATATCAAACCTTTGCTCAGGATAAAAGAGCCTCTCTTTCCCTTGCTTCCCTGTTTTTTCTTTGCTGGAAGGCATTGCTTTTCACTTTCAGAGTATTCCAGGCCCACGCTTAATTCGCAAAGCGCTTCTCCGACAACTTGCTTTAACATGTCTATTGAGTGCATCGCTACGTGGAAATGTTTTATTGCAGGTAGGAAGGACAAGCTGGACAAGACAATCTCAAGTTTTTCCCCGACCCCACCTCGCGCATTGCAGCAACCTTTATGCCGAATCATATTTCTATTCTGTTTCAAATCGTAATTACAGTACAGGCAGATATCATCACGTTTTGATAAGTGCACTATCTATAACCAAGTACTACTATGACGCACTATGACGTCAAGCTTCGCTGTGGTTGGCCGCTCCACCACTCCACTGAGCTGGAACATACCTCTGGCCGCTCCGCCGCTTCACCACTCCACTGAGCTGGAACATACCTCGCCCATCCACCACTCCACTGACCTGGAACATACCTATACAGGCAGATATCATCACATTTTGATAAGTGCACTATCTATAACCAAGTACTACTATGACGCACTATGACGTCAAGCTTCGCTGTGGTTGGCCGCTCCACCACTCCACTGAGCTGGAACATACCTCTGGCCGCTCCGCCGCTCCACCACTCCACTGAGCTGGAACATACCTCGCCCATCCACCACTCCACTGAGCTGGAACATACCTATACCCTCTACTTTGGTAAAATGTATTGCTATACCTAAATGACTGCAACTGTATGCTATTTTACAACAAGAAAAATTTAAATGCCAGAGGTTAAGTAGTTCTAGAAATATCAAACCTTTGCTCAGGATAAAAGAGCCTCTCTTTCCCTTGCTTCCCTGTTTTTTCTTTGCTGGAAGGCATTGCTTTTCACTTTCAGAGTATTCCAGGCCCACGCTTAGTTCGCAAAGCGCTTCTCCGACAACTTGCTTTAACATGTCTATTGAGTGCATCGCTACGTGGAAATGTTTTATTGCAGGTAGGACAAGACAATCTCAAGTTTTTCCCCGACCCCACCTCGCGCATTGCAGAAACCTTTATGCCGAATCATATTTCTATTCTGTTTCAAATCGCAATTACAGTACAGGCAGATATCATCACGTTTTGATAAGTGCACTATCTATAACCAAGTACTACTATGACGCACTATGACGTCAAGCTTCGCTGTGGTTGGCCGCTCCACCACTCCACTGAGCTGGAACATACCTCTGGCCGCTCCGCCGCTTCACCACTCCACTGAGCTGGAACATACCTCGCCCATCCACCACTCCACTGAGCTGGAACATACCTATACAGGCAGATATCATCACATTTTGATAAGTGCACTATCTATAACCAAGTACTACTATGACGCACTATGACGTCAAGCTTCGCTGTGGTTGGCCGCTCCACCACTCCACTGAGCTGGAACATACCTCGCCCATCCACCACTCCACTGAGCTGGAACATACCTATACCCTCTACTTTTACTACGTATTATGAGGTCAAGCTTCGCTATGATCCAAATCTAAAGCCAATAATATTACGGAATATATTTATGTAGGTACTACTATAAATAGAAACCGTCAAATTATGAGTGTTAGTGCATTTAATTCGTTTCAAATAAAATTGCATGTGTCAGAAATAACCTGTTAACCAATGAAGTACTCGTAATATACTAACTTACTTAACTAACTTATACTAACTTACTTATACTAACTTAGCTAAGTTACTCTTATGAGTTTGCAAAGGCATGCAGGATTTCGATTCAGGAATTCTTTTGTGAAATAATAAACTGTACCTATGTCAAAATGTTATGTAACCATAAAGTCGGCTAAATGGCTTTTGTTTGTTATTGTCATGTGAAAAACGAGACATACGCCAATAGCACAATCTGTTTAATATTATTTTTTTTTTAAAACAAAAAATTCATCTTTCAATAAAAAGTAGTCCTGCGATTGTGACCAGTCTAGTCTAAAAAGCGGCCAAGAGCGAGTCGGACTCGCCCATGAAGCAGCAAGTAACATAATATAAAAGTTCTTGAAGTTCGTAGTAACTTTGATCGAGGTAAATTGCGGTTTACGATTTATGACGTATTAAAAAAAAACTACTTACTAGATCTCGTTCAAACCAATTTTCGGTGGAAGTTTGCATGGTAATGTACATCATATATTTTTTTTTAGTTTTATCATTCTCATAATTTAGAAGTTACAGGGGGGGGGACACACATTTTACCACTTTGGAAGTGTCTCTCGCGCCAACTATTCAGTTTAGAAAAAAATGATATTAGAAACCTCAATTTTATTTTTGAAGACCTATTCATAGATACCCCCCCCCCACACGTATGGGTTTGATGAAAAAAAAATTTTTGAGTTTCAGTTCTAAGTATGGGGAACCCCCAAAATTTATTGTTTTTTTAAGCTTATAACGCAGAAACTGAACGTTTTAAACGCAACGGGTACTCACGATTCGCATTTTATAAAACCAATATTTTGACCTAGTTACACGGATCGTAGTCATGGCGAGACGAACTTTTGTCTGTCTTGGACAGGCTGTCTACCTTTCGCCTCGATCGTTTTTTTTGCTCAAGATTCCGATCGTGGGTCGAAACATCGGTATTATAAAATACGAATCGTGAATACGGTATAGTACATTTAATTATTTTAGACGAATCCTACTTGGTAAACAACCCTACTGTCATTTTATCGTAATTTGTAATAAAAAAATAAGGCGGACTCAAAATTAAAAGAATTTAATCTATCTATACTATAATAAAACTCAAAGGGCAAATTTTCTGTACATTGAATATTTTTTAAAAATTTTGATTAGGGGGCACTTCAATAACGTGTTAGAGCACAAAAATATATTTTTTAGAATTATTGTCTGTCTGTCTGTCTGTCTGTCTGTTTGTCTGTCCGGGCATCACATGAAAACCCTTGAACGGATTTCAATGAAAATTGGTAAAGTTGTTACTAATACTCCGGGTCATATTTTAGGATACTTTTTATCCGGGAAAATTAAAAGGTTTCCCCGGGAAACGGGATGAAAGTTTGTTTGAAATATTTTTTAAAAATCAACCGATTTGCTTCAAATTTGCAACAAATGTTCCTTGCTTAAATTTATGGAACATATATTTTTCAGTTTTTCAAAATTTTGCAAAAAAAAGAAAAAAAAATACAAATTAATGTGAATATTGCTTATTTTTCAAAACCCGCTCCTGGAGGAATCCTTTGTGATTTTATCGTGGGTTTCAGTATATAAATTACTAAATATAAGTACTTCAATATAAATTCACCGTTTTTTAAATTTCCTTCTGCAAGAGGTACAAATAAGGTAAAACATAATTTCCGTATGCGAAGCTGCGGGCAACAGCTAGTACTATAATAAAACTCAAAGGGCAAATTTTCTGTACATTGAATATTTTTTAAAAATTTTGATTAGGGGGCACTTCAATAACGTGTTAGAGCACAAAAATAGTTTTTTTTAGAATTATTGTCTGTCTGTCTGTCTGTTTGTCTGTCCGGGCATCACATGAAAACCTTTGAACGGATTTCGATAAAAATTGGTAAAGTTGTTACTAATACTCCGGGTCATATTTTAGGATACTTTTTATCCCGGAAAGTTAAAAGGTTTCCCCGGGGAACGGGATGAAAGTTTGTATGGAATATTTTTAAAACATCAACCGATTTGCTTCAAATTTGCCACAAATGTTCCTTGCTTAAATTGATTAAACATATATTTTTCCGTTTTTCAAAATTTTGCAAAAAAACAGAAAAAAATACAAATTAATGTGAATATTGCTTATTTTTCAAAACCCGGTCCTGGAGGAATCCTTTGTGATTTTATCGTGGGTTTCAGTATAAAAATTACTAAATATAAGTACTTCAATATAAATTCACCGTTTTTTAAATTTCCTTCTGCAAGAGGTACAAATAAGGTAAAACATAATTTCCGTATGCGAAGCTGCGGGCAGCAGCTAGTGACAAATATAATAATAATTGATCATTGATTTACTATTATTTGTTTTTTACAACTAATTAACGACGACCCTGTAGCCTAGTTGGTAGCGACCCTGCCTGCGAAGCGAGGGGTCCCGGGCTCGATTCCCGGCTGGGGCAGATATTTATGTGACATTAATATTTGGACTCGGGTCATGGGTGTTATTGTGATGTGATATGACGTGTCGTCCGTACCCCCCGCGACACAGGCAATAACCTACTGCGGGGGTATGAGTGTGTAAGCGTTATTATTATTTATAATTAAATTAGTTATGAAAATTTTAACAAGTAGTGCCAAGATAGTTTAGCAAATAAGACTCGTCGAAAAAATGGACTATACGGTTTCATGGCGTCTGTAACATGGTAATAATTCCCAGTGATCAGATTGATGTACAGACTAGTTTGGCCTACGGGATTTTTTTTTCCCGTTGTTTAGATCAGCTCGTAATTTAGTAAAGTACTGTTGAATTAAACAGACGTCATATAATTTTCAAAAATAGGTTGTATTTGTGACATTATGGAGTTTATGATTGAAACTATTTGCAAGTTGTTTCATGGTTGTTTCCAGACTCGGCGAGGAAGCGAGCGACGAGGAGCGGGACATGTTGGACCTGGCGTACGGTCTGACGGACACCTCGCGGCTCGGCTGCCAGGTCACTCTGACCCGCGACATGGACGGGCTCACCGTCCGCGTGCCTGAAGGTATCAACGACGCGCGCAGCTGATCAGGTATCGGAGTCTAGAGGATGACATGTGTTGGTTGACGGAGAGCAAATTAACAGAATGTTAAGTGATGTGTGACGAACTTACGATGTTTTATAATTTTATTGATATTGTGATAAACTAATTTAAGATTTGTTGGAACTTGTACACTGTGTGGAATTATACAAATGTGAAGAAAGTTGATAGACTCAAGAGTAGACTCTCCATGACAATTGTAATGGTCATGGCCACGTGGCTGTGGGCAGAAACAACGGAATATTTTTGCATTTCTCATTATAGGTAAAATACGATGAGAAAGTTTATTTATGATGTAAATACATTAGAAAAACCTAATAGCCGAAGTATTCTTAAGCTCAAACATTTTACTTATAAATGCTGTTTTCGCGGCTCAGTTTCGCGAACAGTGACATAATATTCTAGAACTTTCGGTACGTTAACTTTGGGTCAATCCGACCCGGACTTGCGTGAAATGAGTTTAATTTGCTCTCCGATAACAAACATTACGATTGAGAATAATATCTTATTGTTAGAACGAATGTGATTATGGTGTAAAGATCGTTTTATTAAACCTAGAATGACCTCTTAGATAGGATATTAAATAAATATTATTATAATAATATGAAATATGTATAATTGTTGAAATTAATTTAGTTTCAGTAAGATAGTTCAATTGTTATGGCCTGCCCATTTAATATTATTTTTTTATATGAAATGATTTTGAAGTAAGTCGCGTTTGTTCAGATTTGGTTGAGATATTTGATTTTCGACTCTTAGTAAAGAGTCGGTTCGGCTCTTAAGGCATAGTTTTGTTATATCTTAGAGCCCTTACACAAAACTGCGATTCGACGCGATGCGAATTCGCAACGCAAAAAGTTGCGACACGAATTGCTGCGATGCGATTTCGTGCGGCAAGGCGTGTCCCTTCCACGATAAGGTGACCATTCCTTTGACGACCGTTGAAAACTAGATCGTGACATGGATCTTAAAAAGAAGTGTACACTTTTGTTATTGCTTAGGAGATACAGGCAAAAGATACAAAGAAGATTTTGGGTTCATCCGTTTATTACTATTATGAACGCCGAAGGGAACTATTTTCATCGAAAATATGAATTTGTTATTAAAAGATTTGATTTTTAAATGAAGAATCTTAGAAGAAAAAGAAAGAACGTTTCATTTTAACGTAACAAAAAAGATTTCGTGTTTTCAAAGTGATCTCAAACTTTATTTGATGTGTGTACGTCTTGCCAACACGCTGTCTCAGAGCCGACTTAAAAGTGTTGTCAACAAGTATGACGTAACATCGCAGGAATGCGCGATGCGAATCAATTCGCAAGTTCTTGCGACGAGACGTGCGAGCTCGCAGGTTTTTTCGATGCGACGTCGCATCGCAGTTTTGTGTACAAGCCCTTAGGCATACTATGTTATCAGGATAGATAAGCTCTGAACAAGCTAAATACTTTTGTGGTCTAGTGACTTCTTCGATAGCTTATATTCAAGCGCAGGATTTTTATCCTATATTCTAAAGGTAATTTTGATGCAAAAAAGTGAAGTTAATAATAAACATATTTACTTTTGGAAACATACAACACCATTTAGTTGTGATTTTATTCAAAATTTATTGGTATATTTGATTGGTTACAATTGTTATTGCTAGATGTCGCTGTACCGTGTAGGGTGAAGGGTGTCTATTATTTAGACTTGAATTTATCTCGCAGAGAGGTCTTATTGTTAGCCAATGTTAATCTATGGTTGTAAATTTTATTATTACTTTTTAAACCTCCCGGTTAGACGTATTGCGGCTTATTGCTAAGAATTTTACAGTAATACATAAGTTATTATTTTTGTATATTGTGTTATAAATAGTAAAATTAGGAATGAAAAGAATTTAATATATTTGTATGGCAGCATTTTTTTGACTTTTATTTAATATCCTTACTAATGACATTTTATGTAATGTAGTCAATAAATTCTATAAATATATTTAAGGCCATAATAGATTGCATTCAGATCCAGAATAGTTAATATTACCTATTCTAATGCAAAATTAATTAGCTTTCAAAAAAAAAAAATTTAATGAGACATCACAAACACTTAGGTACGTAATATAACAATAACAAACATACATATCAAACAAATATCATCCGTCCGGAAATCGAACCGGGGACCTCTTGTTTGCAAATGGAATCTTTATCAATTAGATAACAGGGCTCAGCCATTCAATGCTCGTCCTATTTTCGATGATAAGTGATTTAATGATACCATTAAGTAGGACTTACTTATCAAGTAATAAATGAATTTTATAGCTACTCATAATTAAAATGCACGATACTTAAAAAATCTTTAATGATTGTTTTGTCATAAACATTTAATGAACTTTTCGAAGACACGGGGAAGTTTACAATCGTTTCGAAATGATAAATGATTTTTTTTATTTCTATTGTGTTATTTCACTATCAGGTAAGGTTTTTCATATTATCTTAAATATAACGGTCTTCTATCCTATCTTAAATATGACGGTCCCATATTAAAACACTGCATTACATGTGGGCCCGGCACACCTTTCAGCAAAGATGTAGAGTGGAGTGTTTTTTGATTCTTGCTTTGATTTGATTTTATTATTTTATTTTTAGCTTCTACTAACACTAGTATTAAGTATTTCGATGATACTAACCACAAAATATGGATGAATAGTCCGAAAAAATATTTTATTTTTATCGGAAAAGGATAATTTCAGCTTTTGAGCTGGTTCTACTATCACATTTACGGGCCGTAGCAAAGTATTATTAAAAATTATTATTATTATTATTAAATATCTATATGGTCTATCTGTAAGTATACGTTTTCGGCACATTTCAGTATATTTAGTGGGAGCAAATTATTTGCCTCGATCTAATAGATTCATGAATAACCGCGCTGTTCGTATGTCTCAATCAGCACCTTTACAAGCTCTGAGAGGATACCGTGAAGCGACAAATATTGAAGACTTGCCCTACAGGAAGTCGTACTCGAAAAACCTAATACATCCGATTCACTTAAAGAAAAATAACTACGCAAGAAACGATAGAAATATTTTTGAAAAATTATTCGACCAAAATGGCATGTTGTACCTAACTGCTCCGCAAAGAGATGAAGAGAGGAAATTAAACGGTTTGTTGAATGACATAGTTCTAATTACTGATAATCTTAGAAAGGGACAGGTGTTACAAGAGCGAGATAGAATGAGCAGCCTTGAAATGGAAACAGTTGAACAGGAGGGTAGATCTGGAACTGAAGAGTTCGAGGTTAATAAATCGAATTTTTTACACAAATTTCTATTATTCTGAATTAAAATTAATATTAAATGCAAAAGTAGCCATATTTATTTGCTGTTGTTTTTGGGTTTAATTTAGAGGCTAGAAATTGTTCACGGTTTGTAAACCAAACTAATTTTGAATAAAAACATTAGATTTGATTACTAGTTTTTAGGGTTCCGTATGAATGTATAAAGTGTATAAACCTATGTGTATTCAAAAATTCTGCATTAATAAAATTATGTATTCAAAAATTCAAGAATTCAGGGAAATAAAATACAAACATATTATACATTATTTTATTTCTATTCATATAAAATATCAAAATCAGCCCATTTTCAACTTTCTATACAATCATTGTACTCCGCCTCTCAAAACAACCAAAATTACATAAAAATATGTTCACATATAAAATCTTTAACCTGGCATTTACATTACGACATTTACTACTATGGGAAAATAAATTTAACAAAGATATGTAACAAAATGCTTCTCTAGGGATCTCGTCATTATATTCTAACCATTAAAATTAAAAATTAGCCATAATTTGTAAACACAATACAATAAAAATAAGTAAAGTAGGTGATCAAACGGCGAATGCTATGTGTTTCTAATCACACATAACACTTACTCATAACCTTAATATAAAATAAATTAAAAAAATAGTATTTAATACCTACCGAAACCAAATACTACAATGTAACCCAACACAAAATATTGATGGCGCTAAACTTAAACAAATATAAATACGAATTATACTCTATACATCGTTTTAAATATTACATCACGTAAGGAATAGATTCAGAAACTAAAGTACTTCAATCAAGAATCACAAGTCATAAACAGATGGGTTACTTTTCTCTGCAGGTGACTGTACTAGCGCTCTTCTCGCGTTTTTCGAAACAAAAAGTACCCTATGTCCTATTCAAAATCATCGTTTACCTGTGAGGTAAATTTCATGAAAATCCATTCAGTAATTTTTGCGTGGAAGAGTAACAAAAATTCATACAAACTTTTACATTTTTTAATATTCGTTGGATAATGCGCACGCAAACTTCTGTGTGCGTGCGAGTGGGGTGGAGTTTAACGGCTGCCACACCAGTTAACATCATAGTGACAAAAGGTGATGTTTCAAAACATTTTATTATTTCAGTGTGGCACTTGCAGTAGTATTTGAATTATAAAGTTGTATAGTATTCGTCGTCAAATGAAAAGCGGCCAACGACGATCAATTTAAATGACACGTCTGCGTATTTGACAGCCCTTAACACTTAAAAGATACATGCCATATACAGGCCTAGCTTGCCAGCTTAGACCAGACATTATTAAATAATAAAAAATCTTGAAGTGTTGCCATTACCATCTTCATCATACTAAAGTTTTTCCAATTATATTATAAAATCAACAGCAATATGCTATTATCACAGATCTATTAGAGATATCCCAATGTTGAATACAATAGAATAATACCTACCCATTTTTTATGTCATTTTCTATTGATGATGGCAACACTCAATGTCAATGCAGGCTAGATATGGCATTGACAACAGAAAAACTATAACATCTTTATACGCTATAAATTATAACGTCAGAATAAATTATTTTTCTTCTTGACCTTGTGCGAACAAAATAACATAACTTAGAAAAGTATCAAAAAATAATTATTTCTTTTTGAGAACTAAAATAATCCAATTTTTCTCATAGCAAAATTTTAAAGTCACAATTATTTAATCACTATAATTTTATACAACTGTACGATGTATAATACATTAACAATATAATTCTAAATATAAGACTTGCACATATTATATTATGGACTGCCGCCGCTTCACTTCGGAATAGCGACGAGTGAAAAATGTATTCTTTAAATTGACACTTTTTGTGAATCTATTGTAATAAAATACACTCAATGTTAACCCAAACTTACTACAATACAGGATTGAAAATTGTATTCAAATCGGTTAAGCCATTTTTGAGATTAGCTGGAACAAACGAACAGACGAACTCACAATAAAACAAAAAAATCCTGAATATCGGATCGTTTTCGTTAATAAATACCTTTACTATAGTAGTCGCAGTACCTCCCTGCACACGATGATATATTGCGCGCTCACTCGCACTTCGGTCTTAGGTCTAAGTGCGAGTGAGCGCGCAATATGTCAACGACTGTGACTATTGTAATAGTTTTTCTCAAATACCTTCCATGTACAGACATCAATCAGTTACAGTTTATTATATGTAAGATTATATGTATATGTTATTGCTTCGAAATGTAGAAATATTTTGTGACAAACCGAATAGAATTACATAAGTGATGAGAGTGCACAATAAACAATTTGTACTGTACACACTTGTCTTATTATATTGTATTTTTTCCAAACGAGTGTATTCTTAACGATAAATTTATTTAAATACGCCTATTACAATCCTTATCACAATTTCTGGCTCTTCGCATAAATAAAAAAACACAGATATACGACCGGACACTAGAATCGAACATACATTGATTGATTGATGATACATGGACATTTTATATCATAAAAAAATACAAAAATAAATCACGAAATACTAATAATTTTATGAAGAACTATCTAGGCCAGTATTAAATCTGCAAAATACACGTGTTCCATATTTTTTTTTTATCTAGAAAAATTATCGTATCTTGATTTAGGCGTCCGGTAGTACACGATACTTCTAATTTTCAATTATATACTCTGAAATCATTCAACATTATTTTTATTTCCTTTAAATCGCCACTAGAAGTACTCATCGTCAGAATAAAACTGCATTTTCGACTTTATTTCCTATACATTAAGGTTAGTTTTAGAATGACGTTCTCATTTGAGAGTAGGCGTTACATTACGTATAAACGATATACTGATAAATTTCAATACACATTATTTTCACTGTAATTTTATGTGTACAATAAAGATAATTTGTAGTGTATAGGCCTCCATTTTAAATTACGTCAATCTGACAGGTCCGAAGACTTCAGAAACCGTTGTCTTCTTTGGACTAGAAGAAGGTTATGACCTTTGATTGAACGTGAACCTCTCAAACGATAAGTGGTTGTTTGGTTGCAAATAAAAATACTTTATTTCAACGATGAGTACTACGTAGACAAAATGGCGAAGTCGCACTAACAACGGGCTATGAAGAGAAAGGAAAAAGGATGCAGCTTATAGATTTCGAATTAAAATGATAATACAGAAATTACATCAAAACCAGAGCTTTTCAAATTACTTTAAGATCAAGAATACCGAACAAGTTTAATAACAGCACTCGATGATAGGAGAATACAAAATATTTTCCAAATTGTTTCAGTATTCTTCCGTATTTTTGATGTTAAAGTACTTAATTTTCAGCGCTCGTATTCCAAAAAGAAAGATAGGGAATATAAAATCCTATAATAGAAATTGTCTATGATATATAATAGTCAAGATACAGGTTATAACTAGGTTTAATAAGTAAGAAGCATAGAGAAAGAGTAAGGGAAGGATAATACAGTTTGTACAATTTTAGTCTATATAAATTACAAATATGAAAAACTTTTATTAAATTTAGCTATATTATGATATAAGATGCTGAAAAGCACGCAATAAATATAGTATTTATTTTTTAAATACATTTTACATTTGGCTGTATGTATCTTAACCTTATCGATCTATTGTTTTTAAAAAATCGTTCTTGATAATGGCGGGAACTAACTCTTATTAATTATCTATAAAACTCCAGTATTAAAATTACTGGATAATTAAATAGTTTACACTAAGTAATATGTGAATATGTGCTTCCCAACATCATTAATAAGGCATTTTTATTATTTATTTATTAATTATTGCTATTTAACAAGCGTACGCGCAGCGGATGTGACAACAGTAATCTGTTGCCAATGGGCTACTATGACCACTCAACACCAGGTTTCAAGTCCGCTATTTTCACTACTACATTATTTTTATAAGAAGTTATTACTACAGAACTTAATACAATTGTATCAAAACTTCGTAATGTATGTCTATGTATTATGAGTTGGCGTTAGGATAGGCTACATAATGCGATTTAAAAGTAAGTCAAATTATCAAAAAAACAAAAATTATGCTTCCAAACTAGGCGAAACTGAATATTACCATCTTTTTTTATAATTCTTTATTAATACGAGGTAGTTGCCAGTTAAAGTCAATTGACAAACTTTTTAACCACGTGCAAAACAAAAAATTTAAAAAAGTAATAAAAATTACTATGACGACACGATTCAACTTTGTGTCATAGCCACAGAGTACTTAATCACTACGAGCATTTTTTGTGGGATCTATTAAATGACATTTATATAAGCGTGTCATGTATTATCACCACGTCATTTTCAAATGTCATGTAATTACATGACGTCAACGTTTACACTGAAATAGCAGACATGCCTCAACCGTGTTAAACATTATATACCAAATGTTAACATTTTACAATAACATAACAACGTTTGTGCAAAAAGTCTTATAAACACTAACTTATTTAAAATATTATTATCATTTATTTATTTCAATTATGAAATATATACAAGCCATTTAAAACTTAATGAGGGAAAATTTTAGCTGTCTTATGTATTTCAATTTACATAACAAATTGTCTTGGATTTTAAAATCTTTAATTATAGTGCTCTAAGTCGATCAAAATGCGTTGCTACTACTACAAATGGATATGAGACGAAGTTAAAATAATTTTAATAATACGGTCTATTAAAGATCATATAATAATGTGTCAAATTAATGTTCCTTAGACAATAATAATATAAATATGTTTAAGTTCTACTTCAATTGTGCGTATCTGAAATAGAAAAGAATAAACAAATAAACGCTAACACACTCATAGCAAGTGCGACTAAGAGACAGAAACTAGATTTCTTTATAATTCTCCCTCATTAAGCAGCTCATTTAGATATCAACCTTATTGCGCAGTTCACAAAGTATCATTCAGAGCATCACTTCTCATTCAGCTTTGTAGCGCCGATAAATAATAATGCAATCTGGTTCTTATCACTATACGTATAACGTTCGTTTTATTATTAACATATATTAACCCTTTGTAAATGTTGAAGATTTTCTGATATTGTCATGTCTTATGACAGATACACCTATAATTGTACAGAGTACATGTTATAGGACATTACACGAGAATACATAGTCTTCTTACTTAGTAGAAATATGTAGTCTACTGTACTCGCGTAGGTACACTGTTTAGTATAGGACCCGGCAGATGTCACAGTAAAATCCATCAGAATAATGAGGATAGGCAGTCCTATTGATCCTATTAAGTTTTGCGTGTGAGATAACCTGTTACGATGTAGTTCAATTCGATTTTCCTAAATAGGACTTCATAAAAGCACGAGGACAAATAGTCCTATTGCTCCTAATAGGTATTATTGTGTAGGGACCTCTAGTTAGAGCTGAATATATGTGTTTATCAATAGAATTTTTTAATCATGAGGATCGGCAGTCCTATTGCTCGTAAACGTCCTATGCACGCTGTCCGTTTATAAGATCCAATCGATACCTTATAGGACATTAGGAAGTTGCTAACCATCTTGCTGTAGCCGTGCAATGTAAAATGAACTCTACGTGCAAGCGGCAAGGTGTATTATCTGTCGGCATGGCTGGCGTCGGAGCGTGGGGGCGTGGCGTGCCGGGCCAATGTCTCCTATAAAGAAAGAATAATACAATTACATTTTCAGTGCATTTGCATAATATTATTTTAATAGTTCATTGATACCATTATTGCTATTATTATTCCTCCATGGGGTTCGCCTGGATAGCTACCACCCTTGGCATGAGTCAGCCGCCAAACGACTCGTCGTGTTCCGGCTGGGGGCTTAAGAGACAGTTCTTTCTTTCTCTTTCTTCTCTCTTTGTTGGTCGGCAACGCATCAGTGATGCATTTGGTGTCAAAAAAACAAACATTGAAAGCAGACGAAGCAAAGAAAACTAACGACCAAGTTCAGTGATGTACATATCGGCCTACTAACACTCTGCCCGCATAATAAGTATCCTATATATTATTCATGGTCATCTGCCTGTGTGATAAACTACATGAAAATCAGTTCAGTAGTGTTTGCTATAAAGTGTAACAAATGTCCATACAAACTTTCACATTGATAATGTTCGTAGGATAAGGTTGGCATACAAACTCCAACGTACCTTGCGATGATTCTTGCTATCCAAGTGCAGTAGACAACCCACCGCCCCGAAGTAACTACGAGCAAAAATAATAAAAAATGTATTCATTATTTATACATTAATGTATTTCAACATAATTAAATAGTGCGTCGAAAAAAGGCGCATAGGTAAAATTTTAATAAATATAAAAAAAATACTAAAAAACAAAAAACCCGACGGCGTAAAAAAACTAAAAAGAAAAAACAAGCCCAGTAGTTCAGAATGTTAAAAGTAATACTGAACAACTATACCATACTGCCGTCCTCAAACTAAAAGGCGGTTAAGTGACAAAAACAGTTTTTGAGGTAGAGCCAAAAAACGTAGGATTATTTTGAAATCGTGCTAGTGATTCTTTATAAAACAATTGTTAATGTTGTCATACTATGTCAAACTCAAAAGATATATATATTTTTTGAACTTAAATATTACTAAAGGTCAAAAAAATATCAAAACTGTTAATAAAGTAAAAATTTACCAGATGACATTTAGCCTTTTAGCTTGAGGACGGCAGCATAGAAGGATTAACAAATATACAAGTTAATAGTTTAAAAACTAAATACACGGATTTACAGTGTCAATAGGGATACTAAAGTAATAAACTTAGGACTGTGCCGTTAACCAATAAGGAGTTCCACAACTGGAGCCAAGTGTTTAGTATCAGATCATACTTATCACAAAAATACTGATGACAATGTATTTTTGTGATAAGAACTAAAGCGATATGTGAAATTTGTCCTTAGGATAAGTGGAAGTAGGTTTAATTAGGCTTGCAAGACTTGACCCAAACAAACAAACAAATAAACAGGGAAATCTAAATAAAACCGTTCAATAAACTCACCCCTCATGCTCCAAGAAGAGTGCCTTAAGCGCGCCGCGCGACCAGTACGCCATCGCGTACGATAACAGCTTCATCGACAACGGGTTCACACGGAGGAAGTTGCCACAGAACACCACCTACAATACAAAGTTATTTAAACAATTTATTTTAAATGTAACAAACAGACCAGTCACCTAAGGGGCAATCCATAAATTAATTTAAATTGTAGTGTGACAAGGGGTGGGAGTTAATTTCGTGACGTCATATTTCAAAATCGAATAATTTAATAATTTCTAGGTGTACAATTTCATAATATGTGACGTCACATTAGGGGGGGGGGGTCTCATAAATGTGACCAGCTGTGACAAGGACGGGAGAAGGGGTAAAAAGTGAAAAAAAGTCATGAAATTAGTCGCCCATGGACATCAGCAACACCAAAGGCATCACTGACGCGTTGCCGACCAAGAAGCAGAGAAGAAAAGGCCGACTCGGTTTGTTTTGGTCATAATGTCTTGTCTTCGGTACAATACGAAATTTGAATCGATTGAGAAACTTTAAAACAAAACCAAAATGCTGGACGGAACTAAAAACTAATTCTAGCATAATATAAATAGGATGCAAATAGGTTTTACTGAAGGTGAGCGGCTGCACCTAGTTCTAGCCGGTATCATGAAGGCTAAACCTAGTTCTAACTGAAGATAAGTAGGATATATCTAAGTTTAACCAACCGCACTTTACACTTTTATGTTCAGTTTACACGTATTAAGTAGTTAGGTAGATAACTAAATTTGAAGTAAATTAATACGTGTAAACGGACAATTTAGTAGTTAAAATTTAGTAATCAAGTAGACAAGTAATTTAGATTTTTTTCTATTTTCAGTTAAGTAGGTGGGCGGGGCTTATCACTTAACACGTTTGAAAAGGCACTTTTTAGTTAAAATTTAGTAAAATGCTTAAGTAATTAAGTAGAATTGTATGAACTAAAGAGCTTTACTAAATTATTACGAGTGGTGCCGCACAAAAAAATTTCACTTATAATTTAGTTAACTACTTAACACCTCAACTCAGAGTCACTAATGGTTACTTGGTTATTATATTCCGTACTAAGGAGCAATTTAAGTAACCGTTAGTCTCAATTTATAGATTATTTATTATTATAGATTTATAGATTATTATTATAATGGCTGGACCGACTCTGAGTTGAGGCGTAAATACTTAATACGTCTAACCCGAACATTAGCCGTAACATATACACAAATAAACATTGCATCTCAACCTCACCCGCTCAATCCCCTCGTTGGAGGCGCACAGCCGCGCGATGGAGCCGATGTTGTTGGTGATGGTGACGAGCATCGCCCGCGCGAGGTCCTCCCGCGAGACCTTCGCGCGCCGCTCCGCCGAGCACATGTGACCGAAGCTGCGAACACGGCGAGAGTTAGCACGTGCCGTTACAACACATAAAATAAATAAATAACGTTTCACACTCATAGCCCCACACTAGGATTCCCTGTGTCGTGGGTGCCATGGGCAATAAACTAGACGAGGACATTCACACCCAGACCGAGAACAGAAATTCAAACTCATCATTCAAATTTCCGCCTAGCTGGGAATCGAACCCAGGACCCTCGGTGCGGCGATCCGGCATGGTAACCATTGCGCCACACTGGTCGTCACATAATAGTGGACGTTCTAGTACATGTTTGTTAACAACCCGACACTAATTAGAGCGGTATATTTATAAAATTGACGTGTGCGTGTGTGTAATCGTAGCTGCTAAAGAAAAGGAACAATTTTGTTACAGTTTTATTTAAAATGACAGGCTAAAAATGTCCTTACACTATCTAGCATATTCAATAGTGTTAATTAAATAGTTTAGTATTTTGAATTGTTTTTTTATTAACATAGTCTTAATATCAATTTTATTGATTACTGACTTGAATTGATGTTGATCAACAAATACTGCTGAATAGATTGCACGGAACCGAATATATGTGAGGCACGCTTAATCCGGATATAATAGTAATGATAATGTTTTTTACAACACTAAAATGAATTTATTGTCTAAGCTAATAACATTCTTCAAAAGGTAAGCCGGTTTAAGCTATTTTTCAAAAGCCGTGATTGGTTCTTAATAGAAAGGCGGACGAACGATGTTATTAAGAATTGTATCTGTGTTGGCAGTCCAAAATAAATAGATAGATAGGTAAATAAATAAATAAATAGTCTCTAGTGGACATCACTATTCCTCACCTGCTAGCCACCAGGTCACCAGGCAGCCCGAACCGCGCGTAGTCCCCGCCGTATATATCCCGCACTAGCTTATCGACCGTAGTGTTGTCCCCCGCCGCCGCCAGCGATATGGCCTCCTCGAAGCTGCTACAGCCAGTCAGCAGACAGCACAGCCCTAGGAATGTCCCGCCGCCCAGACTGGTGGAAAACAATCGTAATTATAATGATAATATTATACTCCGTTTTGTAGAATTTTTTATGGCAATAGCCGGCAAACGAGCTGACGATCCACCTGATGGTAAGTGGCTATCGTCGCCCATGGACATCAGCAACACCAAAGGCTCCATCGATGCTTTGCCGGCCAAAAACGAGAGAAGAAAAAGAAAGAAAGAACTGGCTCTCAAGCCACCAGCCGGAACACGACGAGCCGTTTTGCGGCTAACTCATGCTCAAGGGTGGTAGCTATCCAGGCGAACCCCATGGAGAAATAATAATAGTAATAATTTATTTATTTAACTTTTTGCACCATACAATTTGTATAATAGCAAAGGTGTTTTTTTTTTCAAAGTTGTCTTCACCGATTGAATCATCACAATCACTTCATTCATTCATTTCATTTCAAAGCTTCAAGGATGTTTTTTTAGTCAACTGTGTACCAGTAGCGCCATCTACCGGAAGCGAAGACGACACTACAGTACAAATATAAAACACTAGCTTTTGCCCGCAGCTTCGCCCGCGGTAGAGATCGATTTTTTACAAATTCCACTTTTTTACTTAAAACACTTGCAAATGAATTTTACTAACGCCATCTATTAACAAGATCCGGAACTAAATATCTAGCAACTAACAAAATATTGATCTTCCCATGGGGATGTTTTACCGCGGTAAAAAGTAGCCTACGTTACTCTCCACCCTCCTCACTATCTCCACACACAAAAACCATACCATATAACAGCTTCGTTGCGACGTGAAAGACGGACAAACAAACAAACACACTTTCACATGTATAATATTAGTATGGAAGTATGGATGTTGCAGAACAACGTCTGCCGGGTCAGCTAGTATAGTGCTATATATAACAAGACCCCACCTGGTCCCACTGACGCGGTAGTAGTCATTAGGTGCGTTGACCACCAACACGGAGACGCCGCTACCGATGTTGACCAGCAGGAACGGGTACGGGCTCGAGAAGTCGTACGGCTTGCGCACGTACTGAGACAGCGCCGCTTCTAGATACGGAGGCTGGGGGAGAGAAAGAAATAAAGAAACGTTTATTCCGTCATAAGCATAGCAACAACGTTAAGGTGGGACGGTTGAGAGTGGGCGAGTGGGTTAAAAGATGTGCTTTGTATAAAACAACATAAGCTTTTGAGGTTAAAATTGAAATTTTGATTAATTTTGTCAGCTAAAGTAAGGCAATGTTACATGTTACAAATGGCAAATTTTTCGATACAATATTTTATATAAATAAATAAACGCTAACACTCATACCCCCGCAGTAGGTTATTACCTGTGTCACGGGCGGCATGGACGACACATACATATAACACATCACAATAACACCCATGACCCGAGTACAAATATTTATCTGTCACACAAATA
The DNA here is from genome assembly GCA_911387775.1 of Thymelicus sylvestris. NCBI lineage: Eukaryota > Metazoa > Arthropoda > Insecta > Lepidoptera > Hesperiidae > Thymelicus > Thymelicus sylvestris. Next base: position 13,536,213 of record OU426887.1, on the reverse strand, counting down.
TCTGTCTACTAGGCTACAAGGTCAATGGGAATCAAACCCGAGACTTCACTAACTCACTACCCAGACTACGTGATCCATCTGTTACAAAACATATGGGAATCAAACCCGAGACTTCACTACCACACTACGCGAGCCACTCACAGTATCGCTGGAGCGGTGGTGCACCGGCTGCGCGGTGGGCGGCGCCCAGTAGTAGCACTCCTGCGGGTTCATGGCGTCCACGAACAGCACGCCCGCGATCAGCGCGTCCAGCTCGTCCAGCTTCGACAGCCGCATGTTCACCTCCTGGGGGCGACACGCAACGACACACCATTATGCTCGGTTTACACGTATTAAGTACTTTACACCCCAACTCAGAGTCACTAAAGTGCTTGTTCACACTGAACTCGCGCTCCGGACCATCTGACCACCAAATCTCAACACCAGTGGTCAGTTGGCACTCCAATTTCTCAACTGAATACCAGTTACCAAATAACACAATGTTACTCCCATTTTACCACCAGTGGTGTAAATTGTCCCATTTCGCCCATTCGTCCATGATCTATGAAATTTCACCACTGGTGGTCAGTAGTTTCTCAACTGACTACCAGTGACCAAATAACACATTGGGGTTCCCATATCACCCACCTAGTTACAAAAGCGCGGGCGCGGTCGCGAAATATCAAGCATAGGACCTACTATGAAAGTGTTCACACCAAAACGCGCGCGCGGTGTATGTAGCGTCTACCGCGACCGCGCCCGCGTCCGCGAGTTCAGTGTGAACACTCACTAACGCTTACTATAATCGTTTCTTAGTACAGAATTTGTATGGTGATTCTTTGCTAAGGAGCGATTAAAGTAACTGTTAGTGACTCTGAGTTGGGGCGTTAGTGTACTACTAATGTCTATCGAGACGTTGGCCATTACCATATGATTACCTATAGATTTCTAGATCAATAACTAATTTTAAGGATATATGTATGTACATATAATGAAATAATTTTAATGTAGGTACTAATTATAATTTAATATAAGTTTATTAATTAGGGTTTTGTAAATTTTGATAATGTAAGTTTATTAATTCGAGTTTTGGAAATTTTGACTTACGTTAAATGAGTCGTTAGTTCCTATGACGAAACAAATAAATTATGACTTTTTTGACTTTTAGCTTACGATGCATAATATACATCCCACTCTTACTTTCATTATTCTCTTGTCTTTCTTCGTTCGATCGAGCTACAATGCAACGTGGGTACTTCAAGTCTCACCTATGTCCATTATGTCCCTACCACGACTACGTCCTAAAGCTATCTGACCTTGTAACGTTACTTAGCCTAGTGTGTCGAGATTGTTCTTACACGTGTAGTAAGTCAATCGCACCTTAATAAAGTCCTCCTCGAACTTGAACGCGCCGCCCCCCGTCGCATAGATGGTGTTGACGAGGGCGGCCATGCCCTTGGAGCGCGCGAGCTGCAGGAATGCGCCCACCTCGCTCGTCGGGAACCGGATGAAGTGGAGCGTGCCGCGGCGCCCTCTGATCGTTACGTTGTCCATCTGAAATACGATGATATAGCATCTACTACTGGTATTGAACTATTATTACTAGCGTATAGAACCGACACCGCGAACCTGATGTTTGCGCAATGAACTGTAGCCATTTGGCTTTAGTGAATTCAGTCGATTCTGAAAAGCGAACGGGGGCTCGATTTTGAAAATAGAACCTTCCGGTGCGATACAAATTTTGTTCGCGATGTCTGTTCTGGTACTCTAATACATTGTACTTCAATGATAACACTACATACTCATTATCTTTATTATTTGTAAACTAATTGAAATAAACACTATATGTCCCCAACTTCATTATAATACAAACTGCACCAAAATCGGTTGAGCATTTTCTGGGATTACCCGGAACAAACACGGGTTAGTTACTGTTTTATTTCATATTATATGTATTATTTCCAGATGTAATCCCAAACCGACCTGCAGATGAACATCTCGTCTCCCAGTCTTCCCGTACGCGGAGTTCCTGGTGAGGTACCGTCTGATGTTCTTCAGGACCTCCGTCTCCTTGTCCAGCTCGCGGCGGTTGGTCTCGCGCGGCTCGAAGTACACCAACTTGGTCAACGTACCCCCAATGTCCATGCCGAACCAGGGCATCGCTGGAAGGGAAAATGTTAAAATGAAGGTTTTAAACAGGGACTGAAAGCGGTTACGGTTAGAGGTTAAGGTACCTCAAAAGTATACCGGTACCGATTCAAAATAAAGGTAGAGCTTTACCGGTACCTTTATAAATAAGGGTTAAGGTTCTACCATTATTTAACCTAAAATTATTTCGGTACCGAAAAACATGCGACGTTGCCATACTTCTCATCGCATCGCTCGCTCCTTGCCCTTGCGTTCTTGTCCTTGCGTTGGCGATGTTGTACGAAAAACCATCTTTACTAATAAAAAATTGTTATACAAATACGAACATGGATTAAAGATGAACATGGGAAACGAAAAAATATATTTATAAAATATAAAAAAATATATATATTTTATTTACTTTAAAATATTTTTATACGTTTATACAATCTTATTCTTATTTTATGTACAAGACTTAGGACTTCAGTTCTTTTCTTATTTACATATTTATATTTACATTCAACAACATCAACTGCTGCACTTATTAAGATGCGGATATTATATTATAATATATTTTATATATTTTTTTATTTACTTTAAAACAGGGTTGGAAAAAATCATGATTTTTTAAAAAAATCGTATAAATCACGATTTTTAAAAAAAATCCTAATTAATCATGATTTTTTTGATTTTTTCATTTTATTTTAAAATATTTTTGCGCAAAACAGAACGCGCCCTCAAGGGATTGCATGTACACAGCGCGGGGATTTCTCTTTTGTCTGACATGTGAATGCCAAGAAAATGTGCAAAAGCAAGTGAATGCAAATCCTAAATTTGTTTTTAGGGTTCCGAAGTAAAATCAGGACCCTTATAGTTTCGTCATGTCCGTCCGTCTGTCCGAAGCAAAGCGCCAAAACTCTTAATGCTAGAAAGCTGTAATTTGGCACGGATATCCATATAAATTATTAAAACTCCAGAATTGTAGAAAAAAATATTGAAAAACATTTTTTTCAGGGTACCTCCCCTACAGGTAACGTGAGGATGATTTTTTTTATTCGTCGCGTACCCTATAGTGTGGGGGATCGTTGAAAAGGTCTTTCAAAAATGTTATGGGTCTTTGGTTAGAGTCAAATGGGACTAGGGGGGACTCCCCCTGTTGGCTAAACGGTTGGAGTTGGACAAGTGAAAAAATTCTCCAAAATAGATTATTATGATGAATTTATAAGGAAAACTATCACGGCTATGTTAACATAAGTATTTAGTTAAAAGTATTAGTCGATAAAAGTACTACTTCGGAACCCTACATTGCGCGTGGCCCGACACGCACTTCCTCCTTTTTTAAATGTGGATTTCTGCCAAAGAAAATGAAATTACACATTTTTGATTAAATCATTGATTTTTTCAATAAAAATCAATGATTTATTCATGCCAACCTTGCTTTAAAACATACAAAATATATGAAAATGTATAAAAATGTTTAAAAATCATGCAAATTGTCCAATCACAATTAACTTCCTTCCTTCGTTCCCATCTTAATCCTCTACAATCGGGCTTTCACCGCCGCCATAGTACAACAACAGCTTTACTTAAAGTCACCGACGACATTCGTTATGGCATGGAACCAGCAACTTACTGTATTGGCGTTGCTGAACTTTAGCAAACTATGTGGCCAGCCCATTGCCACTTCAGTCGGCTAACCTTCGAATTCAGGCACTGAGGTAGTGTTTTGGACGACAAGATATGACGCAGTTTCCCGAATGCAGCCCTTCCGAGTTGGATTCTACGAGTGACTTCTTTCTTGAAGTTGGACTTACCCATCTGGATCACTTGTCCCAGGTATTTGTCTACAACGAGCATCGCCGTCAACAACAACCGGTACTGGTGTGACATGGACATTCGACATGATTTTCGTCTTGTCCATGTTCATCTTAAGACACACCCGTTGTGGGGCGCTGTTCAAGTCCCCGAGCATTGTACCAATTCTTTCAGGGAACCCGCCAGGATGACTATATCATCGACATATCGCAGGTGTGTGATGTATTCGCCATTGATGTTGATGCCACGTCATTTCCACTCCATCAGCTTCAGCACGTTTACCAACGCAACGGTGAAGAGTTTTGGGGATATGATGTCCCCCTCTGCAGTTGGATGGGATTCGTTGCTGTGTCGTGTATTCTGACGGACATGGCGGCAGATGAGTACAAGCACTTCAACACCTCGATATACCGGTAGTCGATCCGGCACCGCTGGAGATAATTTGGTAACGTCCAGGTCTCGATAGAATCAAAGGCTTTCTCATTGTCAACATAGGCAACACACTACAGCAGATTATACTCCTTGGTCTTTTGTATAATCTGCCGCAGTGTGTATTTGTGGTCTATGGTGCTGTAGCCTTTTCGGAATCCTACTTTTTCGGGAGACTGGAAGTCGTCAAGCCTGCGTACAATGCAATTTGTGAGCATCCTCGAAAACAGCTTTTAAACGTGGCTCAGAAGTGCAATGGGTCTGTAGTTCTTCAAAAGGGCTTTATCGCCCTTCTTGAAGAACAGTGTCACGGATATCCGCGTAACGTCCGGGATATCCTCTGTGTAGTATCGGGTCAGTTTAGCTTTCTTGTTGCTCTCCTCGCGGGGAGGTGGAGCTTGAGAGGAGGCATACAACCACAGACATGTATTACAACCATCCGTAGTATCTCTCAGAACTTCCGGTTTCGACGAAACCATGGTGCCGGACTCGGTCGTCAACCTCGTAAGCTGACTTTGCCCAATAGATAGATCCCTGGCGAACACTTTGAAGCCCTTTGGCTCAATTATGTTTTTTTACACGATTTGCGTTGTATTTTCGCAAATCGCATCGCCTGCACTTGGAAATCTGTTCATTGAGCCGACGGTATTCCCTCATAGAGGTTAGAGACTGCATACATAGTTCTCGTCGATCTCTCTTAAGACCGAGAGTTTGTTCTGAGAGAACCTGAGATCTACCACTGGGGTGGGTCTTGAAATACTTCGACCCTACTGTAACATGGGGACTTGGTGTTATATAGTTTCTGCCCACGTTGCCCACCACGTTACCACGATACACTACCTCCGATCTCGTGGACAGTTATTACCATCCTGGTTTTAAACTCGTCCACTGACGTGCACGATTCTCTATATATATTACCACTGGTAATCATAGATATCGTAAACTTATCTCTGTAAGTTATATTTTAGGACATTTTTGAAGTGAAAACTTCTTTAGTACGGGGGTGACTTGAAATTTTATGAAACGAAACTGTCCAGTGGAGACTAGAAATGAGTGGAGACTGACTTGAGTTGAGTTGAGTTGGGTTGGGTTGGGTTGAGTGGAGTGGAGTGGAGTGGAGTAGTAAAACCTACAATTATCATCTTCCCGAAATTTTACATTCGTCTCATTATCTTGAAAACAAAATTTTTGAAGTTTCACTTCTAACACGTGTGAATTGAGTTGTTTCCTAAAATTTTTTTTTGTTATAAATGGAAAGTTCATATATAAGTTTTATAACAAAGTTATTTTAGTTTCTTTATATTCGCTATAATTTAAAAGTTACATCAAATCAAAAATACGTTTTTGAATCCAGTACCGAAAACACGCCGACAGTTCCCGAATAGACCCGAGCGCGCGTGTGACGTCACTTTGTTAATTGCTATTCATTGCAGCATACAGCTGATACTGTGATTTGACTTTAAACTGATAAAATCTTGATATTATCGTCAATATATTGATAAACATATTAAAAATGTTATGTGTAAACCTTAAAAGTTATCGTGCTTGTTTTCTACCATTACGTGTGAATACTACAAAAAAGATAATGTTAAATGTGTACATTTATTCGGAACCTGTACATTTAATCCTACTTTCCTACTTAATGTTATAAATCTGAAATTTTGGATGTTTGTGACTCCATCACGCAAAAACGGCTGAACGGATATAGATGAAAGGCACACAGATAGTTTTTGACCTAACTTACCAGATAGGATACTTTTTATCCCGGAAATAGACCTTTTCCCGAGGAATAAGAGGTTAAATTTTAGTTTTCGTTCATAGATTCATTTTTAGGGTTCCGAAGTAAAATCAGAATTCTTATAGTTTCGTCATGTCATGTCCGTCCGTCCGTCCGTCTGTCCGTCTGTCCGTCTGTCCGTCTGTCCGTCTGTCCGTCTGTCCGTCTGTCCGACTGTCCGTCCGTCCGTCTGTCCAAAACAAAGCGCCGAAACCCTTAGTGCTAGAAAGCTGTAATTTGGCATGGATATATACATATACTAGCTGTTGCCCGCAGCTTCGCACGCGGAAATTATGCTTATCATATTATTTAGTATCCCTTACGAAAGAAAATTTAAAAACAGGTTCATTTATATTGAAGTACTTATATTTAGGAATTTACATACTGAAACTTACGATACAATCACAAATCATTCCTCCGGGAGCAGGTTTGGAATAGTAAACAACATAAACATTTTTTTTCCCTCTCCCTCTCCATCTCCCTCTCTCCCCTTGCCATCTTCCTCTCCCGCTCCCTGTCCCTTTTCCTCTCCCGCTCCCTGTCTCACTTCCCCTCGCTCTCCCTCTTCCTGTCCCACTCCCTCTCCCTTTCCCGCTCGAGGTCCTTCTCCCACCACATATCCCTCTCTCTCTCCTTTTCCAGCTCGAGGTCCTTCTCCCACTTCATATCCCTCTCCCTCTTCCTCTATCGCTCCCAGTCCCTCTCCCGCCCACACCCGCGCCCTCTCCCGATTTCTGTCCCGCTCCCACTCCCTCACCCGCTCCCTGTCCCTCTCTATCTCCCTCTTCCTCTCCTTCTCCCGCAGTTTCTCAGGGAGACCTCCTGCTCCCTGTCCATTTTTAACTTAAAAAATGACGAAGTTGCTTACTAAGTTCATTCCCCTAAATTAACTATTTATGAGATGATTTTCCGAAAAAAAAAAATTCCAAGTTAACTTTTGTTTATTACTATAAACTTACATAAAAAAATCATATATTTTATAACTCTAAAACTGGCGAAGATGAATTTCGAGAAAACAGTGATACAGTTATTTTTTGTGTCGAACTATAAGCTTATATACAAATTTTCGCCCTTCGTACTTCAAAACTGACGAAGTTGCCATACTAACTTTCGCACTGTTAATTAACCCTTTAGGGGATGATTTTCCAAAAAAACATAATACTTACAAATTTTGTTTCTAGTCTGGAGCTAATATGTAAATTTTCATGTTTTTAACTTCAAAAATGACGAAGTTGCCTACTAAGTTCAATTCAGTAAATTAACCCTTTAAGGGATGATTTTCCAAAAAAATATATTAAAGTTAACTTTTGTTCATTACTATAAACCTACATAAAAATTTTCAAATTTATAAATCTAAAACTAAGAAAGTTGGTTTGTATGAAAGAGTCTTCTAACCCTTATTTGTACCCCTTAGGGGATGAATTTCCAAAAATCCGTTCTTAGTGGACGTCTCCTTAGCATAAACTATCTCCCTGCCAAATTTCATCTTAATCGGTTCGGCAGTTTCTGAGATTTTTTGTTTAATCAGCGGTGTGTCGCTTTTCAATTTTATATATATAGATTTATTAAAAAAATTGAAAAGCTCTTCCAAAAATATTATGGGAAGACCATTTTTGGAATTTTGGGTCCCTTTGCGAAATATTTGCTTTAAAGTGCTAATTCTGGTTGGAGTCAAGTGTCCAGGGGGGACAGTTGGCTAAACGGTTGGAGTTGGACAAGTGAAAAAAATCTCAAAAATAGGTTATAATATGATGAATTTACAAGGAAAACTATCACGGCTATGTTAACATGAGAAGTTAATGAATAATAGTCGATAAACTTACTACTTCGGAACTCTACATTGCGCGTGGCCTGACACGCACTTGCCCGTTTCTTTTATGAAACAACTGATGGTTTTATTTTATTAGGTTAGGAATTTTGCCACGTTGATCCTACTTCAATTCAATGAGGATTTGATGATGGGTTCTGGGGCTACAAAGTGGAACTCCTCAATGGTAGAGTAAAACGGAGCCGTGTTTAAAGATAACTACTACTACTATTACTATCATTAACATTGTAAAATCAGTAGGAACATCATTAAATAAATAAACGCTTCACACTCCTATGAGTGTGAAGCCCCTTACTAGGATACCCTGAGTCGTGGGTGCCATAGACAATACAAGGACACACACCCAGACCAAGAACCGAAATTCAAACTTAATCATTCAAACCACCTCGCATCGTATCGAACCCAGGACCCTTGACTCAGCGATGTGGCGTGGTATCCATTCGCCACACGGGTCATTGACCAAGTTGGTGTATTTCGGAGACAAAAAAAATTATATATTGTACCAGTTTTATGTATAAAGCGCGTACAAACCCATAACGCCGCAGTAGGTTTCCCTGTCGCGGGTGATATGGACAACACGTCACTATAACACCCAAGACCCGAGTACAAATATTTATTAGATATGGCCGGGAATTGAACCTGGGACCCTCGCTTCGCAGGTTGGATCGAATCGCTATCAACTAGGCTATAGGGTCATCGTATGTATGTACCTACTTCTAGCATAGAATTTCTGTAGCATTGCATTGTGCATTTTTTTTATTAATCACATTCATTTCTCTAAGGATCCATATCTGAAATTTACGCAGACGAAGTCGCGGATAGAAGCTAGTTGTATGATAAATGAAATACAATTTATCATACACCCCTGATTTCATACCCCTAATACCCTGCCCTGATTCCTCCCAGACACGATTTACTAGTAAACAGTGTAACCTTTTCTTTTGGTGTAAGTATATAATCAATGGAGAGTTTTATTATATTTAATGTAGAATAAATCATTTAACGTTTAAATTTACAATAAAATTACGTGGAATATCTTTTTGCACTAAATTTCGGATATTTTTAGTTAATTTACGTGTAGGAGCCGTTGAGACCGTACTATCGTGAAATTTCTTTAACAAAGTGACGTCACAAATATGGCGGTCAAATTTGGCGCGTTCGTAGCCACGTGATTTTTTTTCAACTTTTATTTCGTTATTATTAATATTAAAAATAGTTTTAAGCGTTTTTAACAATGCCAATCAATATAATTTGTGTTTAAGATTTAAAATACATTTAAAAAAAAAATATTTTTTTTAAAATGAACAACTCAATTGCACACATTTTAATTTTTTTGTTTTCATTCAAGTCATATTTTACGAATTACATATACACACATCAAATAAAGCTTGAGATCACTGATGGATTTTTTTTAATTTTACTTTTTTAAAAGAATGTTGCTTACGTAACTGCTTTTTATAAAAAAAAGCACTTTTTGAAATAAAAAAAATTAAATTATTGTTTATTTTTTAACCTACTTTAAAAAAAGGAGGAGGTTCTCAATTCGACTGTATTTTTTTATGTTTGTTACCTCAGAACTTTCGACTGGATTTGGACTTTCGAACAGATTTTGATGATTCTTTTTTTAATCGAAAGGAGGTGCTTGTCATGTAGGCCCACATAAATTTGAACGAGATCAGACTACGACGAGAGCTAATTCTGGACTCGTCAACAAAGAGACTATTCTGCCAAATGTTTTCCTCGTCGTCTTCTTCATTTTGGCGGAGTCTAACCCACTGCAATCTGCGTCGCTGTCGTTGCTGTGAGTTCAAGGGTGCTCGCCAGTATCTCCTCGCTTGTAATCCAACCTGGTGTAAGCAATTCCTGATGGTTTGAGTGCTAATTTCTAGTCCAGTAGCAGCCCGCAACTCAATTCTTATTTTAATGGCATTGATTGTTGGGATTCGGGCAGTCAGCAATCTGATGTAACGCTTCTGAGCAGCAGTAAGAACAGTTGGCCGACCACTGCGAGGTTGATCAGCAAAGTTATCCACGCTGCGATATCTCCGTAACGTGTTCACGACACAGGATTGGGCTACAGCCACTCTGCGTGCTATTTCTCTCGTAGAATGTCCTTCTTCCCCCAAAGTAACAATTTATTTATTTATTTATTTAAACTTTATTGAATTCATACATTGAATTACAATGGGCGGACAATTCTTGCTCGTAAAACTTCAGATAATCCCCTCGGCATCTTTTTGAATGAACTCCTTCTTCGAAAAGTCAGAAAAACGCTTGAATAAAATTGGTCAGATTTTTGAATGAGCGTAAACAAGGATTTAATCTATTTTTATACCGATAAACACTTGATATTTTAAATTATTTTGTTATTAAAAGATTTGATTTTTAAATGACGAATCTTAGAAGAAAAAGAAAAAACGTTTTATTATAACTTAAAATATCAAAAAAAAAGATTTCGTATTTTCAAAGTGATCTCAAACTTTATTTGACGTGTGTAGTATAGAAGAACGATACTCGTCAGAAGAACGAAAGAAAACCTTATAGAAGTAAGATAAGAAAACCTTAGGTAGGTCGTGTCCGTCCGAACGGATATAAAAATTAAAAATCAAAACTGAATCATAATACTGTGTAATCAGGGCCTCAACTGAACGCGAGGCGGTGCATCAAAGAAAACCCCTATTTAACCCCTATATAAAGGTTAAGGTACTGCTACCGAAACATTTATAAAGGTTTAAGGTACTTTTACCGAAATCATACCGGTATGAATGTCCAACCTTAAAAATTCTGCTACTGAAAAATAAAAGGGTACCGAAATATTTCGGTAACCCTTATTTAACGGTATGACGTCATACCGAAATTTAAAGGTACCTTTATATTTGGGTAATTCAGTCCCTGGTTTTAAATGTCCAATGAAACTGTCAATATATATGCTGAAACTGTCAGTGTCAATGTTGAAACTGCGAATGTCAATGTTGAAACTGTCAGTGTCAATGTTGAAACTGTCAATGTTAAAATTGTCAAGGTAAATGATGGTAAGTGGTTGACATTGCTCATGGATATCAGTAACACCAAAGGGATGATTGCATTGCTAGCAAAAAGTAATCCTGATACCCGCATATTAGTTACTAGCTGTGCCCTGTGGTTTCACCCGCATAAATTTGTGGAAACTACTAAAATAGATGATGTTACATAGCCTATAGCCTTCCTTGATAAATGGACTATCAAAAACAATAAGAATTTTCCAATTCGAACCAGCAGTTCCTGAAATTAGCGCGTTTAACCAAACAAACTCTTCAGCTTTATAATATTAGTACGGATAATTATTATCTCCTTAAATCCTCCACCAATCCACACAGGAGCAGCGTGGTAGAGTATGCTCTAGCCCTCGGCCTCCTCAAGAAGACAAAGTGGATTGAAGCTTAGCCAACCATACTAAAATACCCTTACAATATCCATAATAGTTTAAGAACTTTATTCTCATTACGAATTATTATACAATTCATTTACATGAGAACTTACAACCTAAATGGTTAACATACAGTTTATGCGTACAGAGGCGTGCGTTTGTTACGTAATTTTTAAAGTATTACAATTAATTGAAATCAAAATACAAGTTCTATAATAATATGAGTATAAGATAAACACGTACAGGTATAATTAAAATGTAGGTAGGCAAAAAAGGCAAAGGTAGGTAGTTAGTAATCGAAACTTTCAATGTTTAACAAGAAGTTAAGTTAACTCACGAGGCGCATTGTCTTCTGGGGGGGTGGGTGGAGCCGGGTCCGTCATTGTGATCAACTTGGTCCTTAGAAGTGGAACTTTGTAGGGCGAGCGTTTCCCTCGCTTCCACTGGAAGCCCCTGAGGAAAGAGAGAGACAGTATGAGAGAACATTGCCACAGTTACCACAAAGTTAAGGGACAGAAGTGTAACTCCATACAAGCGAGCTAGAGCGACCCACACTTAGTTACAAGATACGGATACGAGAAATAATCGCGAATATAAAATAACACTACCCAGTCATAGGTTGAGATGTATAAATATATTCTTGGAATTTGCTCAGACAACATTCAAATGTATGACACTTTGTTAGCTAGTACGAAAAAATTAAAAAGTCATACAAAACGTCTAACATTATGGTTGATTTAGGACCATATTTTTTGGTCGGATAATTTCGAGTCTGAGCAAAGACTCAAGCTTAGTACGGTTTATATTATAGATCTCACCCATATAATATACGCGTACGAGTAGCTCAACTGTCCAAACTAGGATTGACTCTCGTGGGTGCCATAGACAAAACCAAGGAACTTACATATTAAAGTTTGATATATAAGTTCCTTGGACAACACACAATGATAACAACATAAGGACAATATTGAGCAGTTCACTCTTTTTTTCGCGTCTGTGAACGCCGTCTAAGTGTGCGTTACTTCAGCGCGTTTGTATGGAGTTATACCTGTCTGTATGTGACTTTACCTTTCACGATAAAACCTGAAACATATTGAGTATCTGTGTGCGATAAATAGATATATGTATTGAATTGAATTACTGAATATAGCTTACGAACTGAAATTAACATATAATACTCAGTTCAAAAGTCCAGACCAAAGAGAAGTTTCTACATAAAACTTGTGAAGACATTAAAATTTAAACCAAAAAACTGGTTACTACCAGTAATAATATATTGTTTTGCAACGTTTAAAATTAGCATAAATAAAACATTACCGCAATATTCAACGTGCCAGGTTTATATTTAAACATCTATTTTTATTAATAAGTAAAAAACTTTTTTTATTATAACTATTCATTATTTTACTTTTAACACAAAAGGCAATAATGGGTGTAACACAACTAATTCATACCATAACGATAATTATTCATTTTACTCTAATAATAATATTTTCTTACTTCCTGCGTGACCAACTAGAATCATAGTCAACATTTTCAATTACATTAACTTTTCGAATACGCTGTCATTTTATACGTATAGCGAAGCATAACCTTAAGGTTTATTTTTATGTAAACAAACAAACAGACGAACTATGTGATAGCATTTAGTCACCGTCACCATGCAATGCCAGATGCCATCCAAGAAAGAAGAGATTAATCCCTTGACTCTCACACAGAAAGACAGAGCTGTCTTAACTACACCTCAGAATCGTATGTAAGTAATCTAAATTTTACTACAAAAAATAACCGACTTCAAAATAACTCAAAAACTACTTGTCAGATCTCGCTCATTTAAGTTGGACCACAACATGACAAGCATTAGCTTTCGATTAAAAAAAGAATAATCAAAATCGGTTCACCCAGTGGAAAGTTCTGAGGCAACAAACATGAAATAATACAGTCAAATTGAATACCTCCTCCTTTTTTGAAGTCGGTTAAAAACGAAACTGCATGTCCAATCAAAGTTACTTCATTTATCATTCATCAACGTTTTAGAAACTCGATTATGTCAGTCGATTTAATTTGATAGAGCTGTTAAGTTAACATTCGCGTCAGACAGTAGGAGCTAGGAGTCCTAGGCTAGGACTTACTTCTCCAGTATCCTGGTGGGAGAGGGCAGCGGCGTGGCGCGGCGGAGCGGCCCGCACGCCGCGAGGCACCCCTCACAGCGGTGCAGGCGCATCTGGAAACAACAGTACACTCAGTTTAGTCGTTACTTATATGTATAATATACATCAAATAGTACCCGCCCTCCATTTGCTTTGGTTTTCGTATAGGTCCCTATTTTTAAATAAAATATAGCCCATTTTACTGAGGACCAATAGAACATTGTTTGATGAGAGTTACTGAAATAGGTCCAGTTGTTTTTGTCCAAAAATATACCATTACAAACAAACAAACAAACAAACAAAAAAAACAAAACTTTCTTATTCATAGTATTATGTTAACTAATATTTTGAAGAGTTGCTTTGTTATTTACAAACATACATATAGGTCGAATACAGAATATACTTTTTGAAAGAACTTCAAAAGCAAACAAGTAATAAAAGTTGTACAAATAACAAACAAGATTCACAAATCACGCGTTCAAACAATTTCAAGTGAATTACAACAGCTGATGTAACTTGATTTATGGTTTAGAAAAACCTGAGTAGCCATAAATTTTACTAACAAAAAATAACCGACTTCAAAATAACTCAATAACTACTTGTCAAATCTCGCTCAAATTTAAGTGGGACCACATGACAAGCACCAGCTTTCGATTAAAAAAAGAATCATCAAAATCGGTTCACCCAGTAGAAAGTTCTGAGGTAACAAACATAAAAAATACAGTCGAATTGAATACCTCCTCCTTTTTTTTTGAAGCCGGTTAATAAATTAGAAAATATCTAATATGTATACCTAATTTAATTAACATACAAATTATTGTTAACATTTATCTAGAGTTTTTATCACGTACACAAACATTTAAATAACTACAAAGTGGTAAGACTAGTTTTAAGTAATTAGATTTCTGTACAAAATTCATTTTTTTACTATTTTCAGGTATGCTATTGGTAGCAGTTATATTGCAAAGCCACGTGTAGCATGCCTCGGGTATGAATAATTCTGGAAATTGAATTGCAAGGTTAATCAAAGCAGAAGTGTTTTTTTATGGAAATAGTCGGCACACGAGTTGACGATCCACCTGATGGTAAGTGGCTATCGTCGCATATGGATATCAGAAACACCAGACATCACTGATTCGTTGCCGGCCAAGTTTTTTTTGTATTTGATTATATTTATTCTTTCATCTGAGATATTTATATTGAACTTTGTGTCTTTTTAATTTTGTGACTGAGGTCTGAGGTCGTTTTGAAAATGCTTGCAGAGGTTGCGTTCCCACCTCCAAAAGTCCTTTGTATTATCAAGCTTAACATAGCGTCAATAATTCGAATATTAAATTATCGAAGACATTAGACATTAGAAATTATCGAATGACAGTTAACCCAGGCATCTATACTAATCTAATCTGTACTTAACATACGTCAACCCCCTTTGACATTTAATTAGACATCTCAACGTCATCATTTCATTTCAACGTGACACTATATCCAATTACACAATACACAGATCATAAAGAAACTGATTGGAGATAAAAAGGGAAAATCTTAACTATCAGCATTAATTAATCGCCGTTTATGATGATAATATTAATCACTGCATATTTAATAATTTATACCTACATCGTCAGTTTGTTTGCTGACTTTCAAGTTTGAAAAAGTGATTTATATTTAAAGGTCTTTGAAAACCAACAGAAATATAATTTGGTTTTCCGAATGTCGTCCATCAATTAACTTAAGCCTCTAGAAGCCCTGGCTAAGCCACCAATTAATCTTTGGATATACTTGAACATCGTACCAATTTATTCACCAGTACATTCTAGAATTGCTTTAAAAATTCGCATTAAATTAATAAAGAGTAAAGACGACCGCCAACCGTCGCAATGACCTTACGCCAATTGGGTCATATGACTTAAATGTCGTTAACAAGAATAAAAAGTGTGTGTATTTTGTCAAATTAATAAATACATTTTATACATTTGGGTGTGTGTTAGTTCAAAATAAATACACATATCATTACTAAATTGGACAGTAGTTCATTAAATTTTTAAGCGAATTGAAACAGTAAAGTTAATTGAATTATAATACACGCAAATCCTTATTGTAACCATTCATGTGGATCAAATGTCAGGCCACTTATTTAAATACATATACCTAAGTAAATAAAGGTAAAGGTATTCAGCAGTACTATCTAAGTTGGTAAAGATAAGTATATTAAGTTTCCTTTTACTAAACTTTTATTACTAGTTAAAATGTAGTTTTAAATAATTCATAAATGTATTTTAAGGCAGGCATACGACTAAATAAACATTTTTGAAAAATCGATTTTTCAAATAGAAAATAACATAATATCTGAATGAAAAAAAAATGTTTTTAAATAACTACTGTCAATTAAAAAAAAGTCCGGTTTTATGTAGCAAGTAATTAAAACTACACTCTTTTACAATTTAGAACCAACTTCAAATGGCTTGAAATTCTATTATGTGTGCGAACCTTTTCTCTGTAGTCTCAATGATACGCAAATATTTTTTTACCTGAACACCTTTTAACTAACGAGAGCAAAGTACTGGATAAACCTTTTGACTTTCCTTAAGAATTTAACAAGACAAATAAATGACTGGGTCATGGTCAAAGGTTGTGATTATGTATACAAAAAAAAAGTAATCATCAGATTTTGATAAAAAGACGTACATATGTATACAGATATAATCTAAGGGTAAAGATGTAAGACATAGGACAAATAGGACGTAGTCGGACGTTCAACCTAGCATGTAAAGTCCATTTTTTAGACGAGTTTTATTTAGTAAACCGCAAAAATGCACTGTCGTCTGAACTAAAGCAATGTGTAAAATTTCAGCTCCTCAGGCCTTCAAAAATGATATTGAGGTTTATAGCAAACCGCGTAGTACCGGTAGTATGTAAGGTACCGGTTAGAGTATCTCGCGGTCGCTTGCCGACACGCTACACAGAGTAATGAATGTGGAAGCTACTCTGTGACGGCAAGCGACCGTGCATTATGTTTTTCTCTAAGTGTGTTGTTCTTTATTTAAATTATTTTCTTGTTATGACATAGGTTTTGTTTTGATATGATTATTAAGATAGAGAGTTCAGAGTGTACAGATTTTGGTGAAATATATATATCGACGTTCGTGCACGAAATTCTTTAATTTAATTAACCCTGTGATCTCATATGTGGCGCTCCAACGTTTTGGTGGTTATTACCTACAATTTCGTTGTACGTATCGTCGTATAAAATGCCTACAACAAGGAGCCAGTCGGCAATTGAAAGACGCGAAGAAAATAATAATGAAGAATTTCTCAGACCCTCGCGATCAAACTCGCCGTTCTCACCGCACGCGGCCGAACAAGAAGGCGCGCGCGGCGCCCCCGCTTCGACTAGTGCCGACGCGAATAATACCATGTTTTCGAGTGAACATGTGACGAACATTATCGCGTCGCTTCAGCGTTCCCAAACAGAAGCGTTGAGGGAATTGCTACATTCGGTCACGCGGATGGCTTCGTCGACTCCTGTATCAATAGCGATTCCTGGGCAAGGTACCCTCGCCCAGTGCAAAGCAACGTTCGCCGGCCGGTCTGATGAATCGGTCGAGGCTTTCATTGACGCTGTTGAGGCATACACTGAATGTGCACAAGTATCAGAAGGAAACATACTCCGTGGACTCTCATATTTATTTACGGCAGAAGCAGGAACATGGTGGCTAGGCATTAAGAACACAGTTACCTCGTGGCCTGAGGTAAAGGATAACCTCATCAGTGCCTTCGGAGATCGCCGGCCCCCACATCGTGTTTATATGGAAATTTTCGCTTCGCCGCAACAGGAAGAAAATACAGATATTTTCATCGCACGTATCCGCGCGCTATTCGCTAGAATACCTGCAGGGAACCTAACTGAAAAGGTACAATTGGATATGGTATACGGTCTGCTTCATAACAGAATTAGGAAACGGCTGCGAAGAGAGGACTTCATGAGTTTTCGAGATTTACTTCGACATTCACGAAATATCGAAGACTCGTTGGATGAACGAAATACGGTCCCGAATGAATCTACAGGTGAACGGCGCGCTCAATTTTATATCCGCCTGCCATCTACGTCATCGTCCCGTATTCCGAACACCGTTCGTGCACCGCGAGCATCCGACCCAGCTCCTCATTCAGCGAATGTGCGAGCGCCGCAGCGCCCGCTGCCCGCCGCCGCCGCCCCGCTGCCGCCATCGCGCCCCGACACCCCGGTACCGCCGCCGCCGCACGCTGCGTTTCGGCCGCCGACAACTAATATACCTACTGGGGAAGTCGCCGGCGTTGCCGCTGTAAGAAAACATCGACCAGTATGTACCTACTGCAAACGGTTTGGACACATGATAGACCAGTGCCGTAAGTTGCAGAACCCAGGTGAGCCCCAAACAAATACATATTCGGAAGTACGTGATTGCGATTTTAACAAAAACAACAATAATAATAGTAGTTTTTATAGTATGCGATCAATGCAGTGTAATAATAATATGGACCATATTAACGTAGCTTTCCGAAAGTTACGAATTGATGGAAAATATCGAATTTTGTAAATATCCTGTTTATAGTAATGTCCAATGTTGTAAAAGGTGTGTATTGTCTTGTAATAATGTTGTTGATTATGATAAGGGTACGAGATGCTCTATGTCGCGAGATCGAAGGCCAGTTTTTAATATTAATATTTTAGGTTTTAATGGCACCGCACTCATAGATACGGCCGCGAAGCGTTGTATTGCTGGACATTCGCTATATGCGCTCCTTCTACGCCACGGTCATCCCCTCCACCCTTCCTCACAACAAATTAAATTAGCAGACGGTATAACGCGAACTATGGACATACTTACTACGTCATTAAATGTTCAATTAGAAACCAAAACAATTACAATTCCATTCCTAATTTTCCCCGATGCAACTAATAATGAAACATTATTAGGTATCGATTTTATTAACGCTGCCAAGGTAGTAATCGATTTTTATAAGGAAATTTGGTACTTCAGTGATAACGATGTTACAAAATACAGCCTTTGTTTCGAACCTGCATCGCGTGGCGTGTCCTGTGCTTCTACAGATGTTCTCAGGGACGATGAAGGTACTCACCTTAAACCAGCTGAGCGTCTGGCGCTAGCTGCCGTCCTCACCAGGCACGCCCACATCTTCGAAATAGGGGGAGGCCCTACACCTTGCGCGGAACATCGCATCGAAACAGGTGAGCACCCACCTATTGCAGTATCTCCTTATCGCCTAAATCCTGCAAAGAAAGCGCTAATGCAAGCAGAAATAAATAAGATGTTACAACAAGACATCATAGAGGAATGTGAATCGGCTTGGTGTTCACCGGCGCTGATGGTGCCTAAACCTAACGGTAGCATTCGTTTCTGCGTTGATTACAGACGCTTAAACGCTATTACCAAAGCCGACACGTATCCGATGCCGCGCATCGATGACCTCATACAGAGCACGAAACGGGATTGCTACATGAGTACGCTGGATCTTCGGTCTGCTTATTGGCAGGTAATGGTACGTGTATCTGATAGGGACAAAACAGCTTTCGTTTGCCCATTAGGTATCTACCGATTCAAAAGAATGCCGTTTGGTTTACGCAATGCGCCTGCGACCTTCCAACGACTCATCGATCGTTTACGATCCTGCTCTGCATTAAAAGATGTAACCTTACTTGCATATTTAGATGACTTATTAGTCATATCTACGGGATACCAGCAACACCTGCAAGACCTGGAAGCAGTTTTTAGACGTCTGGCCGAGTTTAACCTCCATTTAAATAGGGAGAAGTGCGTTTTCGCTAGAGAAAGCGTTAAATATCTCGGCCACGTCATAACGCAAAATGGCGTATCCACCGACACTGACAAGGTGAGTGCTGTTCTCCAGATGAAAGAGCCAGGTAACTTAAAGCACCTGAGAACTTTTTTGCAGACATGCTCATGGTTCAGAAAGTTTATACCGAACTTTTCGAAGGTTGCTGAACCATTAACCCGTTTGACCAGAAAAAACCAAGTATGGACATGGAGTTTAGAACAAACCCAAGCTTTTAATGAGCTGAAGCGCTTACTGACCACAGCTCCGATACTGGTGCAAGCCGATTTTAGCCGTCCCTTTATTCTGCGTACGGACGCAAGTAACTACGCCTTAGGTGCAGTTTTATTACAGGGCGAAGGCAACGAGGAGAGGCCGATTGAATATGCCAGCCGACTTCTCAATGCAGCCGAGCGCAACTATTCCACTACGGAAAGGGAAGCGCTCGCTGTAGTGTGGGCGGTGGAGCGGTTTCGACCTTATCTTGACGGCCAACCAGTCATCATCGGCAGTGACCATCAACCACTCCGCTGGCTGCTTTCTTTAAAATCACCAGCAGGGAGGTTAGTCCGTTGGGCTTTAAAACTCCAATCCTTCGACATTCAATTTCAGTATACGCCTGGGAAGGCGAACATCGTGGCAGACACGCTCAGCAGACCAGTTTGCTCGAGCGAATCTCGCGAAAACTGTGGTATCTGTTCAGTTATATGCGATCTGCCCACGAAATCTCCCACCCAAATCCGCCAAGAACAAATCTCGGATGTAGAGGTGGAGAAAATAATTAAAGACTTGGAAGGAACCGATGATGTCGCAGCCCAAAAGTGGTTAGAGAGGGGTTACCTTATGGACCAAGGGGTTCTTTATCGGTACAACCCGGACTCCGATAGTGAATCCCCTCAATTAGTACTACCTAAGGGCCAAGTTCCAGACATATTAAAGGAGCTTCACGATTCTCCGACAGCCGGTCACCCAGGTATAGATAGAACCTACCAGAGAGTTGCACAACTGTATTATTTCACAGGGATGCGGAGAATAATCAGTGATTATGTCAAAGCCTGCATCCACTGCCAACGTTATAAGGCTTCCAATGCCAAACCACCAGGTCTACTCCAGACACCAGCTATGAACCAACGTAACGAGGTGTTGGCCATAGATTTATTCGGCCCGTTACCGGAAGGAGACCAGGGGGAGCGATGGATCTTACTCGTTGAGGATACGGCAACTCGATGGACAGAATTATATGCTCTTCAAGAAGCCACAGCTGAAGCTTGTGCTCGCGTTCTCATTGAAGAGTATTTTATGCGATTCGGTTTGCCTCGCAGGATTATTTCAGACAATGGTGTACAGTTTGTGTCCGCAGTTATGCGCCAATGTATGTTGGTTTTGGGCATTAAACAAAATCTCATTCCTTTATATCACCCAGAGTCGAATCCTGCTGAGCGGAAAAACCGCGACTTGAAAGCCATGCTCGCACAACTCGTGGAAGATGATCACACTTCATGGCCGAAGAAGTTGCCGGTGATTCGTTTCGCGCTAAATAGCGCAAAATGTCGCACTACAGGGAAGTCACCAGCTTATTTATCCTTCGGCAGAGAAATGAGATCACCCACAGAGGTCGTTCACGACCTTCGTGCCATATTAGACAAAGAAAATTTTGTCCAGCAAATAACTCCCTATCTTCGGGAATTCCTTACGTCATTATCTGCTGTCCGCGAAAGAGTGGAAATTCAGCAAGATAAGACAAAGCAGTACGCTGATGCCTCGCGTCGTCCGTCCGACTCATTCCAGGTAGGTGATTTAGTCCTCCTTAAGTCGCACCTCTTGAGCAGAGGCTCAAAGGATCTTACTGCTAAATTTTTTCCACGTCGCGATGGTCCTTACCAAATTAAGGAAAAGGTCAGTCCTACAACTTATACTATCATAAATATTCAGCAGCCTGATGTCATTATAGGGAAATATCACACACAGGATCTTACCCGTTACCAAGGTAGCGATGACTCTTTCCCAAAACCCGTCAACCCTAAGAGGAAACGCGGACGTCCAGCTAAGGCTGATATTTCACTAGTCCCGGAGCGAGGGCGTTCTCCTGGACTAGAGGGGGAGTATATAGCAAACCGCGTAGTACCGGTAGTATGTAAGGTACCGGTTAGAGTATCTCGCGGTCGCTTGCCGACACGCTACACAGAGTAATGAATGTGGAAGCTACTCTGTGACGGCAAGCGACCGTGCATTATGTTTTTCTCTAAGTGTGTTGTTCTTTATTTAAATTATTTTCTTGTTATGACATAGGTTTTGTTTTGATATGATTATTAAGATAGAGAGTTCAGAGTGTACAGATTTTGGTGAAATAAATATATCGACGTTCGTGCACGAAATTCTTTAATTTAATTAACCCTGTGATCTCATAGGTTTCTAATACATATAATTTTTTTCTAAACTGAATAGTTTGCGCGAGAGACACTTCCAAAGTGGTAAAATGTGTGCCCCCCCCCCCCCCCCCCCCCCTGTAACTTCTAAAAATAAGAGAATGATAAAACTAAAAAAAATATATAATGTACATTAATAACTTCTAACGAAAACTGGTTTGAACGAGATCTAGTAAGTAGTTTTTTTTAATACGTCATAAATCGTAAACCGCAATTTACCTTTCATTCAATCAACTCAAATATAAAAAAACTACAAGAACTTTTATATTAAGTTACTTGCTGCTACGGAACCCTTCATGGGCGAGTCCGACTCGCACTTGGCCGTTTTTTTGGTATAGCGATCTCAAATTAATTGTTACGCAAAAAAACTGAAAAATAGTAGTGTGGGTCCTGTCTGTTCGGATGGAAATTGTAATAAATTTTACAGTGGCTATCCTATAATATTTTATCAGTTTAGTAACACCTATAATTTATGTTAATTTTGTAATTACTGCATTATTCTGGATGTTTAAAATTGATATTGCCGTATAACTACTGCTGTTGTACTAGCAGATAACAAAAATAATTATTATAGTCTCAAATAAAACGTCTCTTATAAAGACAAAATCAAATAGATTTTATTCGCATCCATTTTTTTAGGCAACCTTAAATGGTACTTAAATACACATACGTACATACATTGCTACATATGGTATAGTATATCAGTAACAAGACCTTTTGTATGTATGCTCACCGATTCGACTGAGATTTTCTTCCGTGAAGCAATTTTCGTAATTTTCAGCGTCAATTTTCCGATTGTTTAAGTAGAAAAAAACCTAAGAAATGTTGTTTAGTGCACGAGTAACTTTTGGCACAAATTACAAAATATTTCACACTAATTATATTTTTCATATAAATTTTGATAAAACACCTAGCCACGTCCACGTTCATCCAGGAACTAAATGATAATTATGATACATAATCTAAGAATAAGTCAAATGTAGTTTTATCAACGATTTTATCAGACTCATTGATATTTAGTGTCGTATTTAGATAACATGATATAATAGGTACCCTAAATCTTGAGATAGATGGTAACGCCTCCAAATATTTCATGAATCATGACGTCTATCTCTTAGTGCTTGTTCACACTGAACGCGCGGGCGCGGTCGCGAAATATCAAACATATGACCTACTATGAAAGTGTTCACACCAAAACGCGCGCGCGGTGTATGTAGCGTTTACCGCGACCGCGCCCGCGCCCGCGAGTTCAGTGTGAACAAGCACTTTCGGTCTTTAGCGCACACAAGGGGGCATTAACTCAATTGAAAAACTAGTTTACACAAAAAGTTATCTATACTAATATTATAAAGAAGAAAGATTTGATTGTTTGTTTGCATTGAATAGGCTCCGAAACTAGTGAACCGATTTGAAAAATTCTTTCACTGTCGGAAAGGTACACTATCCCCGGGTGACATAGGCTATATTATGTTTTTTAAAAAATTAGGGATCCTTAATAAAACTCTAATAATGTAACCCAAGGTGTAAAAAATAAGAAAACCGAAGCAAAGCGAGGGCGGTTACTCGTCTAAAATAAAGAGGAAATTTTTGATTTTTTTGTTTGTTTGGAGGATAAACTCAAAAACAACTGAATCGATTTCAAAAATTATTTCACCGATAGTAAGCTATGTATAATATTACCAAGTGCCATTTTTGATTATGATTATGATTAATAATATATTTTACTTCATCACTAGTAAAAAAAAAGTTTGACGCACAGTGAAGTAGGCACGGGCCAGCTAGTAGTTACTACTGCCACTCCAAGATAGCTAGATAATGTAACAGATAAGAATTTTAAAAGGAAAGATAAGCCCTTCTTACTAACTCGAGTAACTCATTTTTCTATGTCTTCCCTTAATTAGAGGTACTATGCTGTTCAAAAGAAATTGATCCTTATGAATGACCCTTACGGTTGGCATCATAAAATACATTTTTTTCACATTTCACTGGTTCGTAGTAGTTCAGCTCAAGTACCCAGCTCAAGTAGGTGAATTTGCAAAAATCTTTGAATGCAGTTTTACTACTTGTAAGTTTTACTTTCTGAAAATAAAGGAATGTTTCCTTTCAGTAAAATTTGCCATCATCATTAGAGTACCTACTTTTCCTCCAACCACGGTTTTTTTCCACCCTGTATAAGCCAGTGGTACGTGTGGGTGGTAACAGAATGATTAAGGCGATATTATCCCAAGAAATGGTATTTTTGAAGGTGTTTTGTTCATAAATGGTACATAATACAATTCTAAAAAAAATATATGTTATTTTACAGTCTTTGTTCTTTCGTTCCCTCATACTTGATACACGATAGCAATTATTTCATTGGATAGAAATAAATCACAAAGTGGGGTCTAATCTGGCATAAAAATGGCGTTTTATTCGCGTTTTAATCGCTTCCAGATAATAAAAAATATACCACAGTATAGGTCCTATAGATACCAATATTTCTTTCTGATCATAATTTGAAATTTTGAAAAACTTCCCTTTCAATTTCTATTTTTTCCCTTTCCACGAGCAACGAAACGCCCGACGCGTTAATTTACTCAATTTTACTCTCGCGCCAGTCGCCTTCGAGGTAGGACCTGTGCTAATCGGCATCGCAGCCGCACGTTGTCGAATTTCCGACACTAATTTTAATTTCGAATTTGGCGCGCGCGCCTTCTGAACTTATATTACGTATTAGGTACTGTCCAAAGTATCCACACTGCTGTAATTTGAAATAATAAAAATTTTTCGTTTTTATACTTTAGTTACTATTATAGTATTTGGGTATTGGTATAAGTCAAGTGCTAATTACACAATTATTATCTAATACTATCCCAAGCCGGATGGGTGTCGTAAAAGGCGACTAAATCCGGCCCGCTGGTGGTAGGGCCCCTCGAGGGATTATATTGGTAATATTGATTTTAAATTTAATACCATTATTACTATTATTATTTCTCCATGGGGTTCGCATGGATAGCTAGCTACCACCCTTGAGCATGTGTCAGTCGCCAAACGACTCGTCGTGACGGCTGGGAGCTTGAGAGACAGTTTTCTTTTTTGAAGTTATACCTTATTTAGGCGCGTTATGAAATAAATGGAAAATTGTTTTGAAAAAATGATTATTGAAGTGAAAACTTCTTGAAGTCAAAAGTCAAAAAAGTCGAAAGTCAAAAATGTCAAAAAAGTCAAAAGTCGAAATTCAAAAAAGTCAAAAAAGTCAAAAAAGTCAAAAGTCAAAAGTCAAAAGTCAAGAAAGTCAAAAAAGTCAAAAAAGTCAAGTCAAAAAAGTCAAAGTCAAAAAAGTCAAAAGTCAAAAAAGTCAAAAAAGTCAAAATTCAAACAAGTCAAAAGTCAAAAGTCAAAAGTCAAAAAAGTCAAAAAAGTCAAGTCAAAAAAGTCAAAGTCAAAAAAGTCAAAAGTCAAAAAAGTCAAAATTCAAAAAAGTCAAAAGTCAAAAGTCAAAAGTCAAAAAAGTCAAAAGTCAAATGTCTAAAGTCAAAAAAATCAAAAGTCAAAAAAGTCAAAAAAGTCAAAATTCAAAAAAGTCAAAAGTCAAAAGTCAAAAAAGTCATAAAAGTCAAGTCAAAAAAGTCAAAAAAGTCAAAGTCAAAAAAGTCAAAAAAGTCAAAAGTCAAAAGTCAAAAAAGTCAAAAGTCAAAAAAGTCAAAGTCAAAAAAGTCAAAGTCAAAAAAGTCAAGTCAAAAAAGTCAAAAAAGTCAAAATTCAAAAAAGTCAAAAGTCAAAAGTCAAAAGTCAAAAGTCAAAAGTCTAAAGTCAAAAAAGTAAAAAAAGTCAAAAAAGTCAAAAAAGTCAAAAGTCAAAAGTCAAAAAGGTCAAAATTCAAAAAAGTCAAAAGTCAAAAGTCAAAAAAGTCAAAAAAGTCAAAAGTCAAAAAAGTCAAAAGTCAAAAAAGTCAAGTCAAAAAAGTAAAAAAAGTCAAGTCAAAAAAGTCAAAAAAGTCAAAAGTCAAAAAAGTCAATAAAGTGAAAAAAGTAAGAAAAGTCAAAGTCAAAAAAGTCAAAAAAGTCAAAAGTCAACAGTCAAGTCAAAAACGTCAAAAAAAGTCAAAAAAGTCTAAAGTCTAAAGTCAAAAAAGGCAAAAAAGTCAAAAGTCAAAATTTGTGGAGTGGAGTGGAGTGGAGTGGAGTGGAATAGTAAAACCTACAATTATCATCTTCCCGAAATTTTACATTCGTCTCATTATCTTGAAAACAAAATTTTTGAAGGTTTCACTTCTAAGTTCTAAAATGTGTGAATGGCACACATTTTAATTTTTTTGTTTTTATTATTTTTTACGTATCTTTAGGTATTTTATTTTAAATTATTCTTATACTTTTTATCATTCTCAACATACCTACTTGTAAAATATCTTATCCAAAGGGTTTGAAGATTTTTGTACGGAACCTGGCATACCTACAAGTCCGCCATTTTGAAAAAAAAGCTCGTTTCGATTTTGAAGTTGGTTACTTTTTGTTAGTATTTAGATGATATTAGTCAATTTTGTATGTAAGTACCTACTTATTTCTAGGTGAACCGATTTTGATGATTCTTTTTTTGATAGAAAGCTGGTGCGTATCATGTGGTTCCACATAAATTTGAGGGAGATTTGACAAGTAGTTTTCGAGTTATTTTGAAGTTGGTTATTTTTTGTTAGTATTTAGATGATATTTGTCAATTTTGTATGTAAGTACCTACTTATTTGTTATCCACTCACCTTTAGTCTCCACTGGACAGTTTCGTTTCATAAAATTTCAAGTCAGTCTGCACTCACCTCTAGTCTCCACTGGACAGTTTCGTTTCATAAAATTTCAAGTCAGTCTCCACTCAACTCTAGTCTCCACTGGACAGTTTCGTTTCATAAAATTTCAAGTCAGTCTCCACTCACCTCTAGTCTCCACTGGACAGTTTCGTTTCATAAAATTTCAAGTCAGTCTCCACTCACCTCTAGTCTCCACTGGACAGTTTCGTATCATAAAATTTCAAGTCAGTCTCCACTCACCTCTAGTCTCCACTGGACAGTTTCGTATCATAAAATTTCAAGTCAGTCTCCACTCACCTCTAGTCTCCACTGGCCAGTTTCGTATCATAAAATTTCAAGTCAGTCTCCACTCACCTCTAGTCTCCACTGGACAGTTTCGTATCATAAAATTTCAAGTCAGTCTCCACTCACCTCTAGTCTCCACTGGACAGTTTCGTATCATAAAATTTCAAGTCAGTCTCCACTCACCTCTAGTCTCCATTGGACAGTTTCGTATCATAAAATTTCAAGTCAGTCTCCACTCACCTCTAGTCTCCACTGGATAAGCTAAAATTATCATTACTCTTATTTTATTACACCTAAAATTCCAATGAATAAATCAAAATAAAGTATACTTACACCCCAACTCAGAGCAGTTACTAATAATAATAATAATAATAATAATAATAAAACCCTTCCACACTCATACCACAGTACATACAGTACTTTAACTCGGCCCTATTCTTGAAAAACTTGCCTACAGCCGCGCGGAGCGTAGCCGCGCGCTAGGGCTGTCCGCCGACAGTATTTTAATTTTATCAAACGACTTGAGTTTCTTTGTAGTTTTGTATTTAAAAATGTTATATTTTCTATTTTAATAAATGCAATTCATATATATCTATACATCTATATCTATACAAATAAATAAAATTGGAGTGTCTGTTTGTAATATTAAAATAACCACTTTTTACCAAGTGCATTTGGATGTATACATGGTACATATACCAAAACAACATTTTTCACAATTTTTGTCTGTCTGTCTGTTTGTTCCGGCTAATCTCTGAAATGGTTGGACCGATTTTGACGGGACTTTCACTGGCAGATAGCTGATGTAACAAGGAGTAACTTAGGCTACTTTTATTTTAGAAAAAAATAGTTTGGCGCGATACGAAGTTCGCCGGGTCAGCTAGTTATGAATAAAAAGGAAGTGTTCCATAAAAATATATGTAATTCGCGTTCAACTAATATTGAGATTCAATGCGTGCCTGAAAACAAACAAGAAAATCTAATAAATACAGTACAGCAACTAAGCAAAGTAATAAAGTACCCTATCAACGAAGCCAATATCCACTACTGCTCTAGGCTGGCCAAAATGAACAATACAAGTCCTCGACCACGGTCTATATTGGTTAAATTTAGCAGTCCACGAATGCGTGATGAATTCCTCGCTGCTACGAGCAGGTTTAATAAGAGTAATCAGGACGATAAACTTAATACTAGTCATCTTGGTATCGGCGGAAATAAGAAGAACCCCATCTACGTCGTTGAGCACCTTTCAACAGAAAACAAGGATCTCCATGCTGCTGCTCGTAGGAAAGCAAAAGAGTTAAATTATAACTTTGTATGGGTCCGAAATGGAAGAATATATATGCGAAAAAGCGAAACTACTAATTTTATACATGTTAAAAACTTGGACTTATTAAATCGTTTGTCATAAACTGCGCTAGGTTTGCTTACATTATTATTATATTTTTTTACTTAAGGGCACCTTAAGCAATTTGAGTTTTTATTATCAAAATGTAAGAGGATTAAGAACAAAAACCATCGAGCTATTTAAAAATGTTGTTTGTAATTATTTCGATGTAATAGTTTTAACAGAAACTTGGTTGAACGATAGCATTTCCGACAACGAGTTATTTGATGACAGGTATGTGGTTTATAGACGTGATCGTCAAAGCAGTGGGTTCCACTACACTAAAGAGGGGGGTGGCGTACTAATGGCTATATCTAGGCATATAAAATCATACCGTTTGTTTGAATACGAGTCTAAATGTGAAGATTTGTGGGTTAAATTGGAGTTGTCCGACAATACCGATACTGTGAATGACCTGTATTTATGTGGTATTTATATACCTCCACCCGTTCAAAAACATATATTAGAACACTTTGTTATAAATTCCAATCATATTTTAGAAAAGCTCAATGGCGCTGTTATTGTTCTTGGCGACTTCAATCTAAGTAGTTTACTTTGGACCAAAACAAGCGACCAATCTTTAATTCCTAAGACTTCTAATAGTTTATTAAATAATATTTTAATTGACTTTATGTCTCTATTTAATTTATCCCAATATAATTTTAATTTGAATAATAAAAACAAAATTTTAGATTTAATATTAAGTACAATTTCTATTACACAATTAGATGTATGTTTGAATCCTTTATCATTGATTGACCCTCTGCATCCTCCACTGCAATTTTTTATTGAATTAAATCACACTCATAGCCTGCCAACTAAACTTGACTCAAAATTTCTCTTTTATAAAGCAGATTATGAAAAAATCATGACCCATTTAAATAGTATTTCCTGGTTAGAAGAATTTGCGAATTGTGCTTCTGTAGAAGATATGGTCTCTGTCTTCTATAGACAGCTTAAATTGACGATTATAAAGCACGTGCCTAGATCAAAACCCCGCAACTACAACAAATACCCAATATGGTGTACGGCTTCTTTGATAAGAGTGCTAAAAGAAAAACATAAATATAGAATTAAACACCGCAAATACGGAAACCCTAGGGATTTGCTTTCTTTCCAACTACTTCGTGAGAGAGCGGTAAAAATATGTGACTCCGATTACAAAAAATACTTAGAGCGGCTGGAATCATCATTAGTATGTAATCCAAAGTTAATTTGGTCCTTTGTAAAACATAAAAGAGGCGGTAGTAGTACTTACCCTGCCCAAATGTCCTTGGGGAATACAGTGGCATCTACAGGTTCTGATATATGCGATCTATTTGCGAAACAATTCTCTTCGGTTTATAGCACCTTCAATAATTCTGCACCTGTTATTAATAATTCTAACAAGTCCATTTCTACTCAAACATTGACGTCTATAT
Source organism: Thymelicus sylvestris (assembly GCA_911387775.1). Lineage (NCBI taxonomy): Eukaryota > Metazoa > Arthropoda > Insecta > Lepidoptera > Hesperiidae > Thymelicus > Thymelicus sylvestris. The sequence goes on along the minus strand of OU426887.1, from coordinate 13,506,571 downwards.
CTATCACAAAAGATCAAGTATACAGAGTGTTAAAAAGACTTGATCCTAGGAAGGGAGCTGGGGCTGACGGTATACCGGCTGTTTTTATTGTAAAATGTGCCCAGGCATTAGCTTTGCCACTATACATGATTATTACCAAATCACTTAGCTCAGGTATCTTTCCTTCGGCGTGGAAAGATGCTCTCATTATTCCTTTGTTTAAAAGTGGAGATTCTGCATCGGTATTGAACTATAGGCCTATATCTATTATTAACGTTTTTGCAAAGGTTTTTGAAAGCTTAATATGTTCTAGGTTATCTTGGCATATAAAACAAAATATTATCCCAGAGCAACATGGTTTTATTAAGTCCCGTTCTACTACTACTAATTTGACATCTTTCGTGGAGAACCTGGCTGAGGGCCTTGATTGTGGACATTCATTCGATGCTATCTACACTGATTTTAGCAAGGCCTTTGACAAAGTAAATCATGAAATTTTAATAAACAAACTATCTTTGTTCGGAATAGCGGGAACCTTCCTAGATTGGTGCAGGTCATATTTGTCAAACCGGCAATCAGTTGTAGTGGTTAGTGGTCACAGATCAAGTCCCTTCAAGGCCCATTCTGGTGTCCCTCAGGGTTCCCATCTCGGCCCCTTGCTATTCACCTGCTTTATCAATGACATAGGCAAATGCTTTTCAAACTCTAAATTCCATATGTTTGCAGATGATTTAAAAATATTCAGGCAAGTCAATTCACTTACAGATGGCTTATTACTGCAAAATGATTTGGATAATCTAGTGAAGTGGTGTGATGATAATGGGATGAGTTTAAATATTAAGAAATGTTTAGTGATTCGTTTCACTAGAAAAAAGGCATCCTTGTCGAATATTTATACCATAAATGGCATTAAGTTGAACGAAGTAGACCATGTTCGCGATCTAGGCATTACTCTCGACAGTAAACTGAGGTTTCATTTGCATTTTGACAACATTGTTAAGAAAGGATTTAAGGCATTGGGTTTTATTTTACGCACTTGTAGAGATTTTAAAAAACCTAGCACTACAATATCGATATACTCTGCAATTGTACGTAGTTGCCTGGAATACTGCAGTGTAGTATGGAACCCACACTATGACATTCATATTAAACGCCTTGAAAGCGTGCAAAAAAGATTCCTTTGGCACTTGGCATATCGCTTCAAATTAGCTAAATCACTACCGAGTTATAAAGATAGATTGCAATATTTTAAACTCAGTTCTCTCTCAGACCGCAGAAGAATGTTAGACCTTATGTTTCTGTTCAAACTTATTAATGGTTATACTGATGGAACTAATCTCTTAGCGAAAGTGAATATTTGTGTACCTAGAGGGATTCCAAGAACGCTAAAATATAAACCGTTTGTCGAAAGACCTTCGCGGACAAATCTGGGTCACTATAGCCCTCTAAATCGAGCTATGAGACAATATAATGCTGTTCATAATATAAGTGTAAGTATAGCCCATCCTTGCCTTCCCCGTAATTATGACAAAAAGACGAACAATGATTTTAAGGAAGCACTACCATTATTAGATATTTTTTCAAATAGTCAATATAAATTCAAACGTTTTGTTCTTAACCTAAACAAATAATAATAATTTATGTATAATAATTATATTTTAATAATAATATTTTTATCAAATAATAATTATAATTTATGAAATTTATTTTAGATGTGTCATGTTTAATTGTTACTTACTTTTTACTTCCGTTATATTTCATGCACATTATGAGAATTAATTTACCTCTTATTTTATTAAATGAAATTTGTTTAATTTTAATGATTTTAATTTTAATTTTATTTATGTAACTTATTGATTTTTTTTTATTAATGAATTTTATTATAATTTTTATTGTTTAAATGATATTTGACTTGTAATTGTTAAAATACTATCCCTAGATTGTTTTTATGTAATTTTATTATGAATGATATTTTATTACGAATTATTATGAGTTATGAAAATCTATAATTTGTGAATTCTGTTGATTATATTTGATTGTGCATGCTGTTTACACCTGTAATTGAGGTGACACTAGAGAATGTATTTTTTTATGTTTGTTATATTTTGAGTGTGATAGTGTACACTTTGTTGGTGTGACGTAATAAATAAATAAATAAATAAATAAATTAGTACCTACTGTGAAGGTTCGTAAGCCTTCAGTATTGTATTAGAGAGAGACTCTTAGGGCATGGTAAGTTCTTCTTGCAGGTTAAGGTAAATAAAAAAGGTACAACTGTCCGATTCTATAAACTTTATACCTACCTATTGCTAAATTAATTCATAACATTGAAATCAAAGTTACAGTAGCAAGTAGCAATAACGTTTTAATGACAAATTAGACGCAAATATTCAAATTACAATTATTACAAATTACAATTTCTGCAAACGTTGCATTTATTAGTTATTTTTTTTATGTAAATAGCCGGCAAACGAGCTGACGATCCACCTGATGGTAAGTGGATATCGTCGCCCATGGACACCAGCAACACCAAAGGCATCACTGATGCGTTGCCGGCCAAAAAAGAGAGAAGAAGCAGAAAGAAAGAACTGGCTCTCAAGCCCCCAGCCGGAACACGACGAGTCATTTGGCGGCTGACTCATCATACTCAAGGGTGGTAACTATCCAGGCGAACCCCATGGAGATATAATAATAGTACCTAATAATGGTATTAATTAACAATTAAAATCAATATTACCAATATAATCCGTCGAGGGGCCCTACCACCAGCGGGCCGGATTTAGTCGCCTTTTACGACACCCATCCGGCGTGGGATTGGGGTTAGTATTCTAAGCCGCCCCAATACGGCAAAAGTAATAATAATCAACCATTTGATTTTTTTAGCCCCTTATTTATAAATCTAGGCATTTTACTCGGTGGACTTATGAAAAATAAACAATTTAGGTACCTAATTATTGCAATACGTACTTGTTTTTATTTATTTATCCTACATGCACTGATATCCTTCGGCAGGACCGAAGACCTTGAATATAGTAATTTGATTTCTTATTAATAATTACAATACAATAATAAAGTTGATATTAATCAATGATGCAATAATTATACAATACCTACTTACCTAGAAGTTACTTACCTACAATAATTATATTATGTATATCTACCTACAAGTACGTATTACATATTATATTATATTGTATAGTATTATATATACTATATAATACGTACTTGTAGGTACGTATATAAAAATAGTCTTACCTTCGGGAGTCTCCAGGTAGTTTAAACAATGCTAATCCTGGGTGACTTAATGTCGTATTATAACACCCAAAAACCGCACAATATCTTGTATTCCTGTTTGCCATACTTATTAGGTAAATAGTCACACGCCGCACACGGTCACCACAGCCGCAGTAAGGAACTAAACTAAAACAATTTGTTATTTGTACCGTGGGCCGCTCGGCCTCGGCCGTGGCTCAACCCGCGCTGGTTCGCCACAGATACTGCCCTTTACTACACTTATTCCGATGTGCGTAGGTATGGCGCGCGTTTCGACCGTTTGTATGAAGAGCGACTACTGTATAGATCTATATACTGTGCTCATACCCCCGCAGTAGGTTACAAGTATTTACCTGTGTCGCGGGTGGCATGTACTACACATATAACACATCACAATAACAGCCATGACACGAGTACAAATATTTATCTGTCACATAAATATTTGCCCCGGCCGGAAATCGAACCCGAAACCCCTCGCTTCGCAGTTCGCAGGCAGGTCCACTACCAACTAGGCTATGTAGGATCTACAGCTACGCACGGGGTCATTAACCTCACAGCCGCGCGCGGCCGGCTCACGGCGTGGCGGTCGAGTTTACACTCAGGGGAGCGGGGTAAAGGGCAGTGAACAAAATGCCTACAACGGTCGAATACGCTCGCCTTAACGCCCAGGAATTGCAGGTGCGTCAAAATATCATAAAGAGTCATTATCGATCATTTTTATCCACAATTACTTGTAATATCAGGTCACCGCAGCGATAAAAATGCGTTATCAAGTTATTATTTTTATGCACTTTGTACATACGCCAAAGTCCGGCGTTTTATTAGAGATGACTTTAAAATTAGGAAAGACGAATTTGTGATCGAGATTCGAGATCCGTTTCATTTGATTACTAGCTGTTATCTTTTAAATAGCTAGGTACTTATCATACATTTCACCCCTAATTTTACACTCTTTAAGTGATGAAATCCCAAAATCTTTTCCCATTGTTAGCATAGACAATAAAAGGAATAAAAGAAGAAAATCGAAGAAGTAGTCTAAATATCGTTAGTTTTTTTGTAAAAAAATAGTATTGAAGAAATATTTATTTGTTTTTAGTTTTTTTTGGTAAGTGAGGATGAAGAGCAGGATAAGCAGTTGTTAAATGCTGGTTCCAAACATGATCTCATACTCACAGGCGATATCAGTCGTGACTTTAGATTCATGCGTTTTGAGAATCACCATGCTGTGAATATTTAGCTCTAGAATATTTAATTATGCTTCGTAAATCTTAGGGAGTTAATAGAACGATTATGCAACAGAAACCCAAATAGATGTCACGAAAATCAGCGCAACTGATTGTCACTTTCTCTTTTATGTATGTACATAGTATGTACACTCGGGTGCAATGAAATCGCACATTTGATTTTTTTCTGCAAAATACAAATTATTTTTTTTTCTGAAAGATACATATATATTTTTTTAATATGGAATTAAAGCTGGTTTCATTACCTATCCAACGATACCATACAAGCCGTTATTACTTTATCCTACTGCCAAAAAAAAACACCAATTACAAATTCATCCTTTATTAAAAGAAGTTTCCTTGACAAAACTGTGTGGGAAATGAAGGCTTAAAAAAAAAACACCCTTTTCTTACAAAAATACCTTTATTAATACGAAGTGTTACCCCCTCTTACTTGAATTACCGCTCGACACCGGTTTCCCATCGACTCTATCAAGTGATTGATAGAGTCTTGTGGGATAGCGTCCCATTCCTCCTTGAGCGCAGTTTGCAGCTCCTGGAGATTAGCTGGAGCAATATTTCGGTCTCTTATTTTCCTTTTTAAATTGTCCCAGACGTGTTCGATCGGATTAAGGTCCGGACTCCGAGCTGGCCACACCATTGTTTTGATATTCACCTCTTGAAGGTACTGCGTTACAATTTGAGCGGTATGGGGTCTTGCATTGTCATGCATAAAGAGAAAGTTCTCTCCAATGAAACCGCTAAATGGTACGACATGTTCCTGGAGAACTTCTTCGACGTACCTCCGAGCAGTTAGTCCCCTTGTTGGACGCCTTATATTGGCCCCAGTGAGGAAGACAAGCTCAGTTTTGGCTTCCAAAGAGATTCCACCCCAGAACATACACGAACCACCGCCATATGCAACGCGTTCCGTGATGCAACACGGGGCAAATCTCTCTGTAGGCCTTCTATAGACCCGCCCTCGTCCATCATTGCCATGGAGACACATCCTAGACTCGTCTGAGAACAGAACTGTTCGCCATTGGTCGACTGTCCAGTTCACATGTTCCTGTGCAAATCGAAGACGGGCTTGGCGGTGAGCTGGCGCCAATTTAGGGCCGTTTGCTGGCCTATGCGCTGTTAGGCCGCCTTCAGCAAGTCTCCTTCTGACCGTCCACCGACTGACTTCCACTTCACGCACCTCTTGGAGATGATGTGCAAGATCAACGGTTGTCAGGCGACGATTTCGCAAAGCCGTCGTTACGAGAAATCGGTTGTCGCGCTGAGTTGTAGCTCTAGCTCGACCAGATCCTCTTCGTCGTTCATAGCCACCAGTCTCCCGATAGCGCTGGTATACACGACGAACTGAATATCGACTGATATTCAGCTGTCGAGCTACAGCACTCTGGTTCTGGCCTGCTTCAATTAGAGCAACGACTTGAGCGGCTTTTTCTGGCGTAGTATCCATTTTCTTCGATAATTATTGCAGCTGTAGTCACTGGACGTCCTTTCAGTTTGAGCGTTGAAATGCAACTGATGACATTTTACTCAAAACATGCCTTTTTATACCTGCATTAGTCTGGCAAACTACGGTAACCTAAGGGAGTTAATTTTAGGGTTTTTTTGTTGTCATTAATTCTTGGCCGTAGGGTAAAGTAATAACGGCTTGTATGGTATCGTTGGATAGGTAATGAAACCAGCTTTAATTCCATATTAAAAAAATATATATGTATCTTTCAGAAAAAAAAATAATTTGTATTTTGCAGAAAAAAATCAAATGTGCGATTTCATTGCACCCGAGTGTAGATAAACAAACGTGACAGGACTAAAAACCATTATAGTTAAAGTAGTAACTATTTTGATGATGACAGAATCAAATTCATCACTTCATGATGACCACAGAACACCTAATAATTAGTTAGATATTGATCATTGTTGTTTTTTAAATGTTCAAAAATAAGGTTACAACTCAGATTTCTTAAGTAGTCGAATAAAAAATATATAAAAAAAAATCCGTTATAAGAAATTACTTTTTTGTTCAAGTATTTTTTAACATTACTAAAAAAACCACCAATTCGAACTGGAGTAGCGTGGTCGATTATGTTTTAGGCCTTCGCAGGAGGAGAGACACATATTATATATACGAGTATATGTAGTGGACCATCAATGGCTTGAAATTGAATGCAATCCATGAAAAAAAATCTTTAAAAAAACACTTCCCAAAAATAAACTGACCAAAATACTTCACAAATACGATTTAAAAGTCCATAACCATGATAATTTTGTTTTGTGTTTTGAATGGTGTCGCGTACATATCTATCTTTAAATCTATAAGTAGCGAATATAACGACCCCGCCGCAATTGTTATCGTTAGATAGCAATCGTTAAGCCTTGTTCGACGCCTTGAGGATACAGATCATACAGAAAACTTCACAGTGTTAACGAACGCTCTATGAATCTGCATTCAAGCTCGCTTCAATGCTAACATCATAATAAAACATAATATTCGAAGCATTTTGATCATGACCGTACAGTTAAGCATATTATTTGATGTCACCCCGCCGATTACATGTCTAACGGCCGCACTCAGAGTCACTTAACGGCTACTTAAATCGCTCCTTAGTATAGAATCACATTACAAATTCTGTACTTTACTTTCGCATCTTAGTACAGAATTTGTATTGGGATTCTGTACTAAGGAGCGATTTAAGTAATCGTTAAATGACTCTGAGTGCAGCCGTTAGATAGAAAAATGGGAAAAAATTGGTAATAGTTTACGTTTAGTAATTTAAATATGTTTTAGTTTTTTTTTTTTTCATTTATAAAAGTTATTTGTAGACATTTGTTTTAATTTAACGTTTCTTTTTAATTTTGAGGACTATGATAGGGTTTGGTTTCTTGCCCTTTTCAGATTAGACTACCATCGTGGTGTCGTATAGGATCGTGAAGCGTACAAATGAACAAATTCAAAATAGCTTTACAGGTGTTTTAGTAATATAGAATTCAAAGTCTCCCAATTAAAAGACAACCTACTTTTCAATAAAACATTGGACTTTGTATTAACGGCAAATAATGGTAAACATGTCTCATTAAACATACATTCCAACTAGCTGCCCGGTCAGACTTCGTTCTGTCAAAAGTTTTTATTTTATTTTGAGATGTAAGCTATCCTATATTTCAAGTTGGACAAACTGCACACGGTGTGCAAATTTGATTAATCGATTTTAAAATCGGTTAAGTAGTTTAGGAGTTCATCGCGGACAAACAACGTGACACGTAATTTATATATATTAATTGTAAGATATATTTGTAATTACAGTTAATGTTTTAACGACACATTAACAAAGCACTTAAGATAATTTACCAATGTTACCTAAACCTAAATTTATTTGATAGAACATGCAATTCTCAATTTCTCACCTAGTATGTGAATCGTAAGTGGTAACTGCCTGACATCTATAATTCTTTATGTAACACAATCTATCAATCCATATTCTCTAGATAAGGTCTTTTGATAATTGCTAAGCAACTGTTTTGTGAATTTCCTAATCTAAAAATAGTATATTAAAAGTAGATAATCTATAGTATAGAACAAACGTTAGTGAACCAATGTATTAACTAATATTCTAATATCGAAATAAATTCATACATATTATAGTTCCTTTCATCCTACGAAGTTGAAATTTTGCATATTGCTATGGTTTCGATGACAATACATTTTTATTTATCTATTTATTTTTATTTTATTTATTTTATGATAAGCATGACCTGATAATACTTTTAGGGTTGGCTCCAGACGACTCAACGGTTAACAGCTCGAGTACATTTTTTTCTTTAGATCCTACAATGACAAAATAAAACCGTTTATTTAGTTTTTAAACTATTAACTTGTACTTAATGTGTACATGTAATGTGTGATAGGGAGCCGATCATAGGCGTACTCAGCTTGTGACCTAAGAGGGGGCAAATAAGTTTTTTGGCCGAAGGTGTGGTCAATAAATAAGATTTATATGGACAAAAGTAAGTATATACTTGCAGAGCCGGCTTAGGGGAGGGGGGAGGGCGAGGCGGGGCTAAGGCACAGGGCGCCAAATTTGCAGGGGCGCCACATTTGGGGTGATGAGAAAAAAAAGGAAAATAATAATTCTTAATAAACGTTCCCATTGGTTCAGTAAAAAATTTTCGAGTTAAAAAAGCTCGATTTGTATATTGTCATGTGAGCGCCATAATATTCTTGCCTACGGCGCACACAGGTGAAAATTGCGCATTTTATGGCCAAAATTGATAAAAATGAAGTTTCTCGTATTCAAAAGTAGTAACCTTAATTACCATCCAGGTATATAGCGCCATCTATAAGTGACTAGCAAAACGTTTGACACTTTTTATTCTACTCTCTATATATTTTAATAAGGTAGTGGTTGTTTAATGGAATAATTTGTTACTATTTTCAATAACTCTTTAATCCACGTTTAATATTTGTTTAGTGAATATTTGGATTAAAATATTATGGATTCCATACTTTCAGTTAAATGACTTTTTTAACAAATAACTACAACGTTTACATCACTTACGAAAGTGAAGATATATCGTTTTAAACACAAGACTATTTTTTATCAGTTTATTTTTATTCTCATAGTAAAAAAGTTTAGAATCAACCACACTCAACCCGTTTTGTTTTAATATGTAAAAAGTACAATTCATTGGCTTCAATTTGATACTAAATTTAGCTGCGTCTACTTGCGTTACCTGAACAAAATGTTACATACAAAATTTAACAACGTAGAATTGTAAATGTATTCAAAATCAATTTTAGGCAGTTCTCAGCATATCATATCAATTATCCGAAGAAATCTAGTGAGTTTTTATTTGATGTGTGTATCTAATGATCACGAGGCTCGATTTCAATGCTTAATAACAAAAGTTCGGTAAATTACACAATGTGAAGACGAATTACCAGATTATATCAAACAAGAGTTATTTATCAATATAAAAAGAAGTGGCAATATGTTACAAGAAATAAAAAACGGTTCGAAAATAAATATAGTAGCTGGCTAGATACATCAATTTCCTTTTGCAAGAAAGACTAAGAATCTCTAGTGGACCTGCGGGAAGGCCGCAAAACGATTTTGTGGTATTCAGTGAAAGGTCAAAGCGACGAAAAACTAAAGAATTAAGAAGTAGTACAGGAACAATGGAGTTGACATAAGCAGCTGAAATGAAGGTCAGATCAGAAGGTAATGTTCAAGTTGCAAAACTTTTAGCTGACATTGCTATAAGTCCTGACTCAGCGAAAAATTATATTAACAAAGATGATCAGCCTAAACATGGCTATGGGAGTACAAATGATGGGAATTCGGCGCGACGATTTTTTAGCAATTATGAAATATCTGCAGAAATAACTGGTATAAGCAAAAATCTGATTTATAGGCTATGGATAATATTGATGACAATGTCGAGTGGGCTAGCAATATATGAAGATAAATTCAAAATAGACGCTCTGAAAACTGCTGTGCTCTAATTAAAATGGTATCCCTGGTATAATATTCCGACTGTCATTCACAGAATAATAATTCATGGACATATTATAATACAGAATACAGTAGTTTCCATAGGCCTCTTATCTGAAGAGGCCCAAGAAAGTATGAACAAAACTATTAAGAAATATCGTAAAGGTTTTACCCGAAAATTCTCCAGAAAATAAACTATGGAAGATTTATTTCATCAGCTTTTAATATCTTCAGATCCACACATTACAGGTCTCACAAAACTACCACAAAGACATGTAAAGTCCTATCCTCACGATGTTATAATACTCTTGAAAGAACCTCAAGTTATGATTTAAATTTGTATTTTCTTTTTTGTTTTCTTATAAATATGGTATCAATAAAGCTTCTATTTTCTTAATAAACATTTAAACTATTATTTTAGATTAACTACAGCAATATACAGGCTTTAACATACTTAATGTAATATTGGCCAAGTTTTCGATAAATTTCACCTGTGTGCGGCGTCAGTGACTCTAACGCCGGCACTGGGGTTAGGGGCCAATCCAAGCGCCGAAAGCTTTTATGCCGCCTGAAGGCATTGACATGGCTTACCGACTGATAACGATAAAAGCCGGTGTTTTATTTGAGGTTAAAACCGTGAGGTGCAGAAAATTACACTTTCATTTACTAACAAGCTCTTTAAAATATATTTAAATTAATTTTTATTCATGACTTAAACTAAAGTATTGCCAACAACATAACATTAACAACGTAACTTTAAATTTCAGCGTCGTTTTGAACACCATATTCTCTTCGGTAAGGGTGAGGCCTACTGAGGCCAAACGAGCGTAGATTTTCAGTCAGTCGCGTGAAAAGAGTCGGTGTCATACTAAAGGCCAAAGTCATTTTGCGTCGCCGTGTGGTACAAAAGGGCTTTAGTTTGAAACCGTCTTACGCGACTGACAGCTCAAAAACTGCGCTCGTTTGGCCTCTCCCAAAGGTGCTAGGGCTCAAGCAAGAATAATGTAACATGTATTTTTAATTCGAACGTTTTAAGTTATACTGAAATTCAAAGTTACCCGGGTTAACAATGTTAACCTAGGAAGCCACGTCCCATTCATAGAACCGTAAAAACCAACCCCTTAAGAAAGAAATTTAATAAACTTTTGGAGTCAGTTAAAAACAATTTTAACTTAAATTTTCACTTGTCATTATCGCTAGCTAGCGTTTGTTTATCAGTTCATTCTATCCACATTACTAAGTTTAAAACTTAATAATTACAATAAATTCATTTACATTAAATTAAAACAAAATTGTGTAAAAGATAAGGATTTGTGTAAAAGATTATTTTAAATATGTATTATTAACCTTGGTTAATTGCCTTATGAAATCATAACTAGTCATACATGTATTTTGTATCAGCTGTCTTTTGTAAGAAAAATATTAAAATACTAATATTTTTACCATAACAAAAATGTATGATTTTCTACATTCAATAAAATCATTTATAATACATTTTTTCTGTGAAAATGTTTCATACTAATAATGCTTATTCAACATAATATACAACTTACATGGTGTATGGTAATAACTCCACTCTTTTCAGCCATTGCACTAAACAAGTAAATAAACTACCAAATACACTAATCACTACTATCACAGGTTGAATAAATAAACACTATAAATCTACCGCATAGCACTATTCATCCTCAAAATCTGAATCAAAGAGCTTTCCGATTTTTTCCAGCAATCTTACCAGAATATAATCTAATATTTTGTATAGAAATATGTTGTAATAAAACACAACACACGATACATCTATTAAGGATCGTAAATCGAACGCGGTCATCGAACACGTCCGCACCGATGCGCGGTCGCCACGCAAATGCGGCCGTGGCGTGCCGTGCCAGAATTTTCACATGCGCGTGCGCATGTCACTGATAACGCGCATTGCACCGTGCGCGGATGATCCTTTGACTGTAAACATCAACTGTAAAGTACAAAGTCGGTCAGTCATTTGTGTTGGTTTAGTGCTTATTTTCAGATTGAATGATTTTTTGTCTTTTCTGAAATTTTTACAACAATCTTTGTATACCTGCCTACTAAAAATTTGGAAGTAATTTTGTAGTGATGTTATAGGTACTCTTACAATGAATGGTTTTTCTTGAAAACTGTATTTTTAAAATCTATTTTTCATTTCATTTTGATTTTTTAGAACATCAAAGAATAAACAATTCTAACTAAATGAGATTGCGACTCTAATATGTTTAAATTAACTTAACCAACTTAACTAACCGAACTTAATACAGATTGAATAACCAGACCCATTCAAGCGAGTGAACATACTTAAGGCAAACATTTTTAGTTTAAAATATTTTCAAGGCAATTATTCTTTAATTAAATGAAATTCATTGAAAATAAATTTTGTAACAGACATCATTGACATTCAGGGTGTAGCTACCGCCGTATCAGCCGTATCAATTATACGGGGCCCCCAGCGTATAGGGCTCCCCACTAACACTCCCAAAAAAAGCTCGCCAGCGGCCTACAACCATTACAGTTGGCACTCCTTTTAAATGTATGTGACAGCTAACGTCGAGGGGGCCCTACAACGCATATTGATATGGGGTCTCCTTAGGGCAGCTACGCCACTGTTGACAATAATAACAATGATTGACACAGTCCATCGATAACTGTTTTAAAAACAATATTTAAGATAAAGGTCCAACCAATCAATTAAAAATAAGCCTATGCGCTTTTATCTATATGCCGATATAATTTTATCTTATCACTAAAGGGATATTGTCCTATAACTTTCTGAATGGCACTCAGAAATAATATGTAATTTAATGTAAATGTTTTTTTTTTTATATAAACAGCCGTCAAACAAGCAGACGAGGTGTTCCTCGTCTTCCTGATGTTATTCTGATCTACTAGGATTTACCAACTTGGTAACAGTTTTCCATTTAAACTGCGAACAGACGCTAATGCAAAATACACATAACATCTTGCACACACACAGCACTTAGCCATAACATGTTATCGAAAATAACAATTGTTATTCAATTGTTATTAAATACAATTGTTATCATAACATCGGTGACATGACATCGTCTGACAGTAGGGTTGCCAGATGATGGGGATTCGTCTGGATTGTCCCGACATTTCATATGATGTCCAGAGTCCCGAAAAAATACAAAATGTCCCGACAATTCACCAGCTATTTCCTAAAAAAAATTTTTTGTCCCGACAAATCCCGACTTTTTGAAGTTTTGTCCAGATATTTCAGTCTTGCCATTTGGCAACCCTATCTGGTAGGCTACTGTTGAGTCAAGGATAATAATAATGATATTCCAGATCATGATTTATCTATGTGCTTAAGTTAATGAAAATCCACTCAGTAAGTTTGCCTGAAACAAGCTTCCATATTTATAATTAGTAAGATAAATAAATACATATTTTAGCGTTTTTTGGACAATAAACCCCCAAAGGACGCAGCGGAGTCTCTACCCACTAACCTACGAGGTCATCACTCATCAGTTACAAAACAAACGCGTTGCATTGATTTTTATTAGATTGCAGTAAAATGAAGCAACGCCGAATGAGTGCAAAGCGCGGCGTTCACCGGCTCACCGGGTCGCATGCGATGCTTCGTTCATTACAATTACACGGACGAAACTATATGTAATGTAATTTGTAATGATTGATTGACTTTTTTAACGACAAAAAATCATTTTTTTACCTATATCAGAACTCCATTTACAGAATATTTGTTTTTCTCATTTTGGGTTCCGGCTGCGAAAAGGCATCAGCTGTCAAGTGATCTTTCTTTTTTAGGCGTTGGAGACCGAATTATAAAAATATACATTTAACAACCCGGTGCAAATTACTTCGTTTAAGTACATGATAATTAAATTAACGAGAGGTGTGTCTGTCTGTTGTACGTTTAGCAGACGATTGACGAATCAAGCGTCATTTGTTTATTTACCCATCCATTTATTGAAATGTTGACCATATTAATATAAAACATAGTAAACCTACATAATGTACAACAAACTCTATTTGTCTGAAAACAAACTTGATAATTTCAAAAATTAATTTCGATTTTTCGGATTTCACCAGTCGATAGAGTTAAATATAACCAATTTCGAAAACGCTTGATTATAACAAATAGTTGAAGATATGTTTTGGGTGAAAAAATAAATACTTTGAAGGTAAAGAAGAGTTATTTATTTATCAGCTGTTATGGTTAAAATAGTAACTTAAAAAGGTACTATCTGTTAGTATATTGAAAAAAAAAAAAAACATCTGCCCATTTGTGGACTCCACAGTAAAAAGCAGCAGTTTCCGAAATATTAAACAAAGGTCAAAATCTCGAAAACGGTGACACCACATCTCTACTTACCATCAGGTGGGATCGTGGTCAAGCATTAACTTATTGTAAGTAAAAAAAATACTGACGTAATTTTTTGACAACTGGTAGGTCAACCCTCAGGCTATCCTTCTAAGGCTGATGATCCACTACTTACGGGACACCTTGTTCTATGTTATTAATATAAAGATGTCTGTATTCTATTCTATCAAAGAACAAACAAACAAACAGGTAAGGAAAACGATAAGCAGGAATACTTGTGGAAAGACCATTTACGTCTTTACCAGGCACTTCACGACTATTACGCAGGCACTTTGGTTGCAGATTATGTAGAATATCAGAGCATATTTTCCTGCTAACCAGTAGCCCAGGGTTCGATTCCCAGTTCTTACAAATAAACAATGTTAAATGAAAAGAACGAAAGGCTAAATGATAATAAAGAACGCTAAAACTAATTTCTGTTTACTATTTTTCTTTTACTTATATTTCAATAAAATGTAGTGCCAACTGTCAAGATTGTTTACCAAATACCTGTTTCTCTGCTAAAGAAACGGTCTATAACCTACACATGCAATTTAATTTACGCTGTACGTACATACATTAACCGGTTCGTACCTACGTAATCGTTTGCGAATCGTAAATATAATTTAACATTACCATAATTTAATACGTAAAATTTTGCATTTGAATTTAATTTTTTTTACATACTGACGTAAACGAATACGCCACAAATCGTATCGTATAATATAACTAATGGCTATGTTGTATAAAAATTTGAGGTATAATATTTTTTATGAAGGTGAATGAATAAATTAAAATGTTAATGGAAATAAATGTAAACACATCCTTAAAAATTAAATCATAGTTCATAATACATTAACCCTGGAATACGAATATTAGACGAATCGACTAACACAGCGTAAACATTCTGTTGTCTCTTTCTAAATACACCGATTGTTTTGACGATTTTTGTCAACTCAATCGGCCATTGGACGGTAACGTGGACTGGTGTACCGCATCGGTAAGTACCGCCATTTTGGAAATACGAGTTTTTTAATTAGTCTAATTGACTAATGATTAGTATTTATTTACACTAATGTATGTGTTGTGAATATTGTTTATTAGATTTTAACTTTTCAAGCCTTATTTTCTGTTCTTCAGGTTAGAAATGACTTCCTCTCGAACAAGTGATGTTATATTGACAGATGAAAAGTTAGCTTGTTTTTTTTTAATACACTAGTATTTTTGACCTCTCACTTAAATACATTATAATTATTATTCAACTGTTTATTTATTTATTTGCCTAATTATATAATTAAATTTTAATAATTAAAAAACCTGTAAAATTTTGTAGCAATAAAAGGAATTATAAGTGATTTTTACATTTCATAAAATATGATTCGTATTCTAGGGTTAGCACACACACACGCGTATAACGTAGCAAAGTATCAGTTGACAAAAGATTCGTTAATCAATCTCAGGATAACGTTTTGATTCTTTCACTCGTATGAAAAACGATAAAGATACAAGATATTATAACATTGCAATGAGGCCGTATCTCTCGTTAACGACGAGACACTCATGTCCTGCAGACAAATAAGATATGGACTACGAAGAGCATTCATTCAATATAAGGTGTTTTCCATATAGATTTTCTAGTTCTATTTATTTTTAGATATCACTTCAACTTATTCCACGATCAAGTGCTGTATCTTCAGTCTAAACATACGTGAACAGAGGTCAATGTCATCGTGATTGCGTCAATGTCGACCGCAAGGCCCCTATTCTCGTGCGTGTTGAGTCGTACGACTTTTATCACGACAAAGAGGATTTTTCTAATAATTTGATACAATGTCAGTGACGTGATACTTCCCTGACTCAAAGGCTAAAAGACAACCTTTCCCCTGACTCGAAAGCTGCATGTATTCCCCCGACTTAAGTTATCGAAGTTTGTTTATCTTTAGTTTACTAATTGTAAGTTTATCAAATCCCTAATAATTTACGTAAGTTTACGAGAAAAAAGAAGAAGGTTAAGCTTCCGAAATATTATTTTCTAAAATAAGCGTTTAAAACTAGAAGCACCTTTAAACAATTCATTCTTAAAATTGATCTTGAATATTTTATGATTTTGAAACTATAAATTAATTGGTTACAAGTTACAACCTGACATTACAATAATAGTATCATGTATTTTAAAAATAGCACCTCATATCTCAACCACACGCGGAAAGAGTGCGAAAGACGTGATACTATTACCGTTATAAAATGTAATGAATAAACTATAACAAAGTGACTAGTAGCAAGGTCAACTATGGAGCATTAGCTCAATACGTTACGCTACCTTACGCCCCAACTCAGTCACTAATGTATCCTACAATCGCTCGTTAGTACAGAATTTGTATGGTGATTCTTTACTAAGGAGCGATTAAAGTAATTAACTGTTGTCTGTTAGTTACTCTTGAGTTGGGGCACTACACCAGGGATGGGCAGTTTTACCTATGAGGGCCAATAAAAACAAAAATAATCTATGAAGGAGATTTATCTTTCAGCGCTCTTTAGATGCCCCTTCATTAAATTTCAAACGCGATGCCCCTCTATAATATCGGTATTCGGTTAGTATAAAATCCTTTCTTAGAGGATTTATACCCCATACGTATTTACTTACAAGATTCATATTTCTAGTAGCTGAATGGAAAAGGATGCTAGCAAGAAGGGAAAATCTTACAAGTTGGAGAAGGAGGGTCGCGTAAGGAAGGTGGAGGATCTTCAGGGATGACGAGGATACACCTGGAAAAGTACGATTAAAGTATACTGTCAAACTGAATTTTATGGCCATACTCGTATTCTGTAAAACACAGAACAAATCATATCACAATGGTACATGATATTAAAGTCACAACAAATATTCAAAATATGTATGTACTTTTTTTAAATTTTCCTTTTACTCAAAATATCCCTTTTTCCCAACTTTTCGAAAAACATTTCAAAGTTTAACTCCTAACGCAAAAAGAGCGGTATCTGTTTTTGCTCCTATTCTTATATGAAAGGACCGGTTTTCATGCAGTTTCTTTTTGTTTGAAAGCTGACGTGACCGAAATGCTTGTTAGCTATGTTTGGTGAAACAAAAATTGTCGGTAAACGAGCTGCCAATCTACATGATGGTAAGTGGCTATCGTAGCCCATGGACATCAGCAACACCAAGGGCATCACTGATACGTTGGCATGCAAGAAAGAGAGAAGAAAATAAATAAAGTTTAAGATTATTTCTATGCACTCACCTAAGATCATGCCGGGTGGAAAACAGGGTGTGCGGGAGGAGTATAAAAAGAGCGCGAAAAAATCAACGATAGCAGACTGCGTTGTCACCGCGGCGCCATGTTTCTGAAAACAAGAAGACCAAGATTCAAATTTTTTTTTTTGTTAATATTTTCTTTGATGATTATGGCTGAATTTCGCCATGTAAACATAATTTACATTGACGTTTTCAAAAGCGATAAGTTCTATTTCTAAAGCCATATCAATGGGTCAGAGATTAGATCAGACCGTAGTCCGCTGCTTAGTTACGTCCACGTCCATAGAACTATGAATCGGATGTAAAGACACCGCACGTATTATCTATACTATACTAGGGTATATACTATAGTAGGGTCGATTTGCAGCCGATACATATGTAAACAAACCATTAAAATCATTTTCCGTTAAAAAGTACTCTAGTACTAATCTACCTGCCTAGTATAAACTACTCAAGCACATTAGTAAAAGTAGTCTTTTACTAATGTCCTTGAGTAACTTTATCAACTTACCATGGTGGATAGGAACCGTCAACTCGTTAGTCGCCTACTTACATATGTACATAAATTTAAAAAACCGACAAGAGCTAATTGTCTATACGAAGCGCTCGAACTGACATTTCTGTGCGTCCTTCATCTATGGTCAGCTCAGCTTGTATACGTATTGTCATTCTAAACACTAACACTCAAGTTATTTTAGGAGCATATGTCATCAGCACACTTCTGGAGTAGGTACTCATTCAACTGATTGACCTTGAGCAATGAGGATCCGTAACGTTTTTAGTTGAGAATGCAGATTTATAGAGCTAAGAAATCCTTAACAGACAGTGTAAAAATTTTTGTTCTACGACAAAAATTGACGAAGTTATGACCAAATTACTAGCGAAGTTCACTGCGGGCCGCCGCGGTAGGCTGTGACGTCACGATACCGGTCGCCGCCAGTTAGCCGCTGGCAGCGATACGGCGCGTAATGTTTTGTTTGGATAATTTGTGACTTTGAAACAAATTAAGTGTCCGATTTGTGCATAATTCACCTTTTAACTATGTATCAATATTGTATATTGCTTAAACGTTCAAACACTTCTATGAAAACGCCAAAAAAACAATTTTTTAACGTGCCGAAAAAGCCAAAACTTCGTAGAAAATGGTATTCCGTTGTAAAAAGAGATAATATATGATTTATCTTCGATAGTAACTGAGCTGGGAACATTGGCTGGGAACCATATCTTTAACTTATATAAATTTCGTAGTTGTATCTATATGTATAGCCAGCTGTGGTTCGGCTGTAACATTTTTTTTCAGTGGGAGATGGCTCCTCGCTGCGTCTATGGAGCCACATCAAAAATGCTACGCTATGTTTGCAGCCTCCTTTTTGAGCAGTACAGTTATGGAAATCCACCTTCTCAACCGTCCAGCAGCAATACAATAAATAAATAAATAAATAAATAAAATACGTTTTACTTTTTAGGGTTCCGAAGTAAAATCGGAACCCTTGTAGTTTCGTCATGTCCGTCCGTCCGTCTGTAATTTGGCATGGACATACACATTTATTAAAACTCCAGAATCGTGGAATAAAATACTGAAAAACTTTTTTTTCAGGGTACCTCCCCTACACAGGTGTGAGGATGAATTTTTTATTCGTCGCGTACCCTGTAGTGTGGGATATCGTTGAAAAGGTCTTCGAAAAATATTATGGATCTTCTAGGACCATGTTTGGATTTAGGGGTGCGTTTGCGAAATATTTGCCTTTATAGTGCTAATTTTGGTCGAGCCCCCACTACTACTCAACGGATGATTTGTAACGATGAGTGAGAGGGAAATAAAAGCGGCTAAGTGCGAGTCGGACTCGCCTATGAAGGGTTCCGTAGCAGCAAGTAACATAATGATAGGTAATTTGCGGTTTACGATTTATGACGTATTAAAAAAAACTACTTACTAGATCTCGTTCAAACCAATTTTCGGTGGAAGTTTGCATGGTAATCAAATGTACCTACATCATATATTTTTTTTAGTTTTATCATTCTCTTATTTCAGAAGTTACGGGGGGGGGGGGGGGGGGACGACGACACATTTTACCACTTTGGAAGTGTCTCTCGCGTAAACTATTCAGTTTAGAAAAATCAATATCATTTTTGAAGACCGATCCATAGATACCCAACACATATGGGTTTGATGAAAAAATAATTTGAGTTTCAGTTTTAAGTATGGGGAACCCCCAAAATTTATTGGTTTTTTTTTCTATTTTGTGTGAAAATCTTATTGCGGTTCACAGAATACATCTACTTACCAAGTTTCAACAGTATAGTTCTTATAGTTTCGGAAAAAAGTGGCTGTGACATACGGACGGACGAACAGACAGACAGACATGACGAATCCATAAGGGTTCTGTTTTTTGCCATTTGGCTACGGAACCTTAAAAAAAACAGCTATTGACAACCAATATTAAGGTTTCTGTCATAGATCAGCAAGTGTAGGGAACTATGCACTATAAAAAACAAGTAGGTAAAAAGTCATCCGCGAAATGATTGTACCGAAAAAAACATTCGTTTATCAATAAACTATAAACACTTCATTCATAAGTTCTGATTACATCCCTGTACGTATACTTTACATTCATTCTTTCTTACCCCTACCTACTACTAACAGCTTAGAAGTTAGACCTAAAGATTCCTAATAAATACCTACCAACAGTCAGCCTCAGAAACAGCTTAACATTATATAACTTGGTAATAGTAACTGTTCCGACGGTTTCCGAACAACATTATGACAAATTCAAGCAATATGTGACAAGGTACTAAAATGTTAAGCTACTTCTGATGATGACCGTACACGTAGATAAATAAACAGCACCTTTACCTTTGTGCTTTCCAACCACGGATTTAGCGCTGGTGAACTTAGAATGATTACCTAGGTAATCAAAAACCATGAAAGAATCCACTTTTGGAAGTTTATCTGATTGAGCTTGTACAAAATCAGCTTCTACTTTATTAGTACATAGGTATATTATGTACGTTTTATACTTAATATGAAAAAATAACATCCCGTCATGTAATTAAATTGCTGACTATAGTGACCAACTGCGTCAGATCGGCTCCGTCGAATCATGAAGAAGGAGTGCCGGTAGCCGGCTGCGCTCGGTCGGGTTTAATGACGTCACACGGACCCGCGTACTTTGAATTTTAGCGGCCGGAACGGCAATGTTCATTACATAATATCTTCACAAGTAATGGTCCGATTTGGATAATTCAAAAAGATATATCATTCTTACGCCATAAAGAATCACGTGGATAATAGTTCTATTGAATTTGCTACAACTTTACTGATCCTCATTGTAAAAAGGCGGTGGCGTACGAGTATGCATGCCCGTCGCAAATATGAATGCTTTACGATCTCTGTTAAAAATATGGTAGGTACTCATTATCGACAATGTTTATCGATATTTTTAAAATTCCAACCTTGATGCAGTGGGTGCAGGGGTAAACACGAATTACCCATGGGTGAAACCAGTGGGTGCACGGGTAACGGCCCATCTATGTGCTACTTCTTTCTTACTATTATTATAGAAATATCCTGCTATAAAAAACTTTGTTTGTTAGGATATCGCTCACCCAGTAATACAACGGAACATCTACGTTATAGAAACTATCATACTTTATAGAAACGAGGATTAAAAATTTTATAAAAATGTTTAAAATTAATTTATGCGTTCTTTTTACGTTTTTTACAGATTGTATGGGTTTGGTTGGATAAATTACTATGGATGTTTGTTACTCTTTAACGCAAAAACAACTACGGAACGGATTTTCATGAAATTGAGCACACAGGTAGTCCATGATCTGAAATAACATATAGGGTATTTATTATTCTGGAAAACGCGGGCAAGAAGTGGAAAGAGCGCTAGCGTTTAATAACGACTCGTCGTGTTCCGGCTGGGGGCTTGAGAGCCAGTTTTTTGTTTCTTTTTTTTCTCTCTTTCTTGGCTGGCAACGCATCAGTGATGCTTTTAGTATTGCTGATATCCATGGGCGACGATAGCCATTTACCATCAGGTGGATCGTCAGCTCGTTTGCGGGCAAGCTTTGGTCCCATACAAATTTTAGTAAACTTGCATTACACTGCTGTTATGTCAAGTATGTTCGACTTTTAAGCTGCAAACATACTATAAGCCGCGGCTCACCGGACGCGGCTGACAGCCGTGGCTGATAGTGTGCACAGTCTTTGAGACGTGGCTTCCGGAAGCGTTCCAACGCCTATTCCACAGAGTACTATCACGCCTATTCCACAAAGAATTGTAGACGAAGAAACATTTCGAGTAGTGAAAGTGAGGGCGATTTTCTTGAATTCGCGACGGCTGCTATAAGTTGTCCACCCAAAAAGAAAATAAAAAGAAGCGTTTGGGTCCATGACATAAATAAAGAAAGGATATTTTAGCTATTTCCTCTCAAACTTATTGTTTTTTGAAGAATATTTGTTATACTTTAATTTATAATTATATAGTAATTCCCTGTTGCGAATATACTCAATCATTCGTTCGTCCATTTTTAATAGATAAGTACGTTCTTCCTTCTGACACAGAGTACTAATGCCTTCTAGGGCTTGTAATATCGGAAGGTTTTCAATATCGATATTGATTTTCGATATTTGATGCTAATATCGGAATTCCGATATTAATATCGGAATTCCGATATTAATATCGGAATTATACAATTTTTTTTTAATCATTTAAATTTAATTTTATATTGTAAAGTAGGACTGCTTGGATAGTAAAAAGGTTTATTCAATAGGATATTTATTTAATAGGATTTTTATTCAATAGGATAATGAAATAATAACGTCTTTAATACTATTTTATTCCCGTTCGTTGCAAATATCACCTAAATCTATTCAATTTTGGTTTGGTTTTCGCGTTAAAAATTCACTGCCTTAATTTTTTAGGATTTTTAAATCGCAAAATAGTTTTTACTGATAGATGAAATTCAGCTGCACCAAATGTGACAGCTGTACGGCAGAAGCTATACTTTAGTACAAGGAGAAAAGCTGATGTGACTTGAAATATCGCAACACATTTGCTAGGACGTCTAGTTCCCTGGCGGCTGCCTTAACTTTGAAAACAATAAACTGCTCAAATTTAAGGTTCAAGGATATCTCAACTTCTTGCGGTGGGAGTATTTCAAAGATACATTCTGAAAAGTAGGGCCAAAATAAATGCTTCTGTTTTTGTGGCGTTGAATCTCACAAGGTCGGCGTCGCCCTATTCGGTGACTTCAGGCAATGATTCACTCTTTCGACCTGGGCCTCTCTTCAGACTGTATTTTGTCGTTACTGGTCGGAAGCTTGCAAGATATCGCTCGACCAGATCGTTGATATGCAGCAGGAATAGAGTTGTATCGACAAAAGATCTCTGAGAAAGTCCGGCATTATTTGTAATATGTGATGTAAGGTTGCTTGGGACGAATAATCTTTGATAACGACTCTGAATGAACGTTCACTCAGAAAGTCCAGCTGATCAGGCCAGGGAATAGGACATACGGAGGAAGCATGATCAATAGGCTAACATGCTAAACCGTATCGAAGGCCTTCGAGATGTCAAGAGAAAAAGCCAAGCGCCTGTCCATTATTCTCAAGGTCCTCGCCCCAGATACGAGTGGGTGAGATACGCTAGAATGCGGTAGAGTGGTATGCGTTAGGCTATAGCGTTAGGGTCACTAAGGAGATCATTGTGTTCTAGGTATGCAACGAGGCGCATGTTCAAAATAATCTTCCTGAGTATGTAGGTAATCGAAATTGGCCGTTAATTAGCAGGGTCAGCTCCATTGCCATTCTTGGGCACGGACTGCACGTTGGCAAGCTTCCACGCTTGAGGCACTATGCTAGTCTTAATTGAGAAACGAACCAAGCGTGGCAAAACAGTAGATAACTGGAGAGCGCTGGAATACCATCTGGTCCACTAGCTTTGTTCACGTCTAGACATCGTAAGGTTTTAAAAACCTTTGTTGTAGATGTGAACCTCCGATATACGAGTACAATGGTCTATGAGGTATCTACGGTGAATGGCTATTGACAGCTAGATGCGAATTCTCAGCAACTAGAGATTCGTACAGATGATCTACAGAAGATGATGAAATGTTTAATTTACGTATACCGAGATTAAGGGGATAAATTAAGTTTGGAATAGATTTTTTCCGTATCGCATTATTCATGCAGTAGGCTGAGCAGACTCACAACAGGAATACGGTTAAAGATATTAACTTTACCTCCCTACACAGCTAAAATATATGTATATACTTACTCGCTCAATTTTATGGCCAATATACCTTGTGGCACGCATTAAAATAATTTTGTTTAAATTAAAATAAAAAAATTACTGATTCCGATATTACGATATCGAATCACTCAGTATCGGAATTGTAATATCGGGTTTCACGGTCCGAGATTCCGATATTTCGAGATTCCGAGATTCCGATATTCAAGCCCTAATGCCTTCTGACGCATGGACGCGTCCCGCACCCCGTGCATACTATGAAATACCGTCCGCGGACGTTTTCGGCTGACAAAAACATCCAGCGCGCCAGATAGCTCTCGGACGTCAGAACGCCTCAAGGTGACTCAAGGTCACGTCCGCGTCTTACCTCCGATAGTTTGCACAGCTCAGTGTACATTCATTATCTAGATACCTATTACGTCACATCCTTCAGCCGTGTCCGGTCAGCCGCAGCTTATAGTATGTTTGCAGCTTTAGAATACCTTATTAGGTAAATAACATATACATACTAAGGTCTAAAATAGAGATAATTACCATAGACTAAAATATATTATAGACAGGCTATTCTGAACAAAACTGTCACATTAGTCATACTCTGTGAATGTGCTTTGTTCGGTCAAGTTTGGTTCAAGATGGGCGGTATCAAGTATTTTCCACTAAATAATTTTTAAAAATGTAAGTAAAAATATAGTTATTTACCAATTACAATTTTAAATGAACTCAAATAAAGTTCAAATGTAAATCAATTTCATAAATTACATCTACTTGTCTCGCTTGCTCTCAGCCGACTAAAATGCGTTGGCACCATTTGGTGTCAATATAGGTGTACAAATTATTTGTACTCAACAGCTTGTCTAGTATAGTATAATATACGTACACAGGGTCTATGATTATTACGGCATTTATTATGCAACACTTGCTTTAAAAATGGACATCGGCAATAAAAAACATCTTCACAGGTATGAATACATGAACAAATGTATGAATGTATATAGATATGTATAAAAAAGAGTTTTGAATCATGTTATTGTTTTTTTTTGTATAACTTTCAAAAGTTGCAAGCCCTCTAAACAATTATGAAATGTTTGGTAATATTTCTAATGGTAGATACTGAGAAATAACAGCCGCAGGGACTTAAAACAAGGCAGCTTCACAACTATTCCTCATAACAACTTGAGCCTTTCAAATGATAAGTTTATCAAAGCAAACATCCTTCGTAAATGGAAAGATTTCGCGCCACAGCAAATAATCACCAACTCATACAACATACATACACCAAACTGGTTAAACTGAATAATTACGATACGTTATAATTACGAGAGGAAAGTAGAACATTGAACAAGTTGTCGCGGCCTACTAAAATACTGCATAAAAAATGTATTTGGTTATAACATAATGACAAACATTATAACCTAAACTTACCCAGGATAATTCGGGAATATTTACAGCAACGTGTCCGAATATTTTTAAGAAGAATTAACACCAGGAAATCGGAAAATCTGCAAGAAAAACGTGACGTTATACATTGAGTATATTTCACTTCCAAACGCCGTTCAGTGTTGCCTAGTCACTCTCATCATTTTCCCAGTTTTACCTAGCCACATATTTATACCTACTTATTTTTCATATCCCTGCTTGCCTGATAGTTATTTAAAAAACTAAAACTTTTTTATTTTTGGCAATTTTATTATGTAAATATAATTCTTAATACTAAAAATAATAAAGTAAAAAAATAGTACATACTTAACTTTTTAACTTTTGTTAATATGTTTTTTAAAATGTCAGTGAAAGTAAAATTAATATATTATTGAACTTGAACTGTGAGTACTGCGAGGCACTACGGCATCAACATCGCAACAAATTATGCCATCCAGAAATTACGTCATACGTTAGGGGGATAAGGGGAGGGGGAGGGGGTTGATGTAGAGTGACATTGTGTGACAAGGGGTGGGAAGGAATCCTAAATTTCGTGACGTCACATTTCAAAATCGCAAAATTGGTATGTATAGCTAAATATTAAAAAACAATTAATGACGGGTATAAATTCAATGAGGATAAAATATTTCACATACAAAACTTAATGCAATAAGGCATAGTAAATTTGGTATATTTGAATCATAAATAACGGTTATGTTTTACAAAAATATGTACTTTGATTTAAGTATCAATGTTCCCAACTATCTGAAAAAATTAAAATATATTCAAGGAAAAATAGCACTACTCAATTATGGTAACATAGAATATTGTCTGTCAGTGCTGTTGTCAAAAATAGAAGTTCAGAAATTTACTATAGAAATACAAATTAATAGTATCGTATGTCGATAATTTATAAAATATTAGATGCATGTAAAATATTACATGATTGCTTTACAATAGTAAAGCATTGATCATTTTATCAATCAGGCTACTCGGTCACACACAACCAAGGAAAAGGATACTACAAGAAGCCAAAGAATATACGATATTATTTTATTTGTACATAATGCCTGTTATAAATGTCTGTCATCTAATCAAAATAAAATAAATTAATTAAAAAGGCATGCTTTTATTTTACTAGCATGTCATCATCATCATCATCATCCTGCCCATTTCCCAACTTTATTTTATTTTACTAGCTTGTGTTTACCTATAATTATACATTGTCTGTGCATTTTTTCCGTAAATGTCAACGTCAAATGTAAGTCGTCAACACAAAACACTAAAAAACGGAAATGTCATTATCATTTTGGTTTTGAGAAAAGAAGATAATTGTGAACTTTTTAGTCCTGTTTATTGTATTAACAATCATTTATTATTGACTGTCTATCTACTTTGTACTTTTGATAAATATTTCTAACTCAAAATGGTTCTGTCGGATACTTTACCAGAGGATAAGTTGCCGCAATGCTGGTCGGACGACGTCAGAATGAACGCTTTATTTGCTCCATTCCGTCTCAAATCCGCGAACCCAGAGTCTTGGGAGATGAAGATGAAATTCTGGTCGGATATGGTTAGACAGTGGTGCAAATATAAGATGGATCCAATAATTTCTGCGTCGGATATAAAATGTGCATTCCAGAGGCGAGGACGGACAGCAGCGTGTATAGACATTGTTATAGAAGAGATGTATCGGTTAGTCATTTTCTTTGTTGTTTTTTGCATGCCTTGGTTAAAAGGGAAATCTGTAGTAAGAGTTTGTCTTTTTTTTTTGTAAATTCGTTTTGTGAGTCTTATGAAATACATAGATAGCAACAGTAACATACACTTGTATGGCTATAGTTATTCTCTGTTCTTGTAATTAAGAAAGTCTGGATAACACTTCGCTATTGTTTAATTTGTAATCTTAACTTAATGTTGAAATTCTTATGCTAAAAATATAATAAGCAGAACGAAATGGTAATGCATGTGGCCTTGACATTAGTGACATCAGAACCAGAAAATAATGAATTAATTAAAATTATTAATTAAATATTTGTTTTACTGACTGTAGTTTTTCTTTCATGTGAAGTTATATAGCTCTTATTGAGACGAGGTTCTAGTGCATTATCAAAACGCATGGCTTATATATAAATTAGGTTTATTAAAAATATTAAAGGTACACTAAAATCAAAATAAAAAGGTACAATAAAATTGGTATCTTTTTCATACAGCAATATCTTTCAGGCAACATGTTAATGAAAAAACTAATTTGTCACATTAATATTAAATAGCCCCTGCTAGGAATCGAAACCCGAAACCCTAGCTTTTGCATGTTATTACCAACTAATCTAATGGATCAATTTATAAATCATACATGAATAATTTTTTTTCATACATGTGTTGTTTGATATACTATTTTGGCACTACTTTGTAACTTAACCAATACTTCAGTATATTAGTTAATTTTTTTTTATAGCAAACAGAAATTGTATTGAATGATAATTTATTAAATTCCTTAAATTTTTTCCCAACCTTATTTTTTAATTACAAGTTACAAAAAGACTGTATTAATGTTATAGAAAAGGCGATCTGTCTCCCGTATCAAAGTACCATCAGATTCTGCACAATGGCCCCGAGGGCTGGGTGCGGTGGGGTGCTCGGCTGGCCTTCAAGCCGGCAGTGTTCGCTCTCACCGCTGTCTCCTACCTCCTGCCGGCCAGACAGATGCTGGATAATGATGGCTTGCCCAAAGCCTGCATCGAATCTACACAGCGGTTCGTGCTGGAAAGCGCTGTTAAGGTATATGATATAATAGAATACTATAAATTAGGTGCAGCCAGCCAAAGAATTAGGCATGCGGGGAATGATACAAAAACTTTCCGTAATGTTTAATAGATAGACTTTTCGTGTTAAAGTTGATGCATACGTAACGTGTTTTTACGCCGTACGGGACGGGGATGGGTCATAAATATACGTGCGTGCCCCGTTCCCGTCCTGTACGGGATTCCACTGTGTATGCACTATCGTATACATTTTCTGTGAAACAGTGTTTACGGAACTTTACATACTTTCAGAAATAAATTTTATGAATTGTTAGGAAATCAGTAATGCTTTTCTAAAATTTTAATTCTTTTAAATCACTATCTCGGTAAGAACTTTTCAGTTAAGTAGAAATGAGTCCTTCGAAACGAAACGAGAGTTAATCTCAGTTCTCTGCAGGAGCAAGCAGCAGAGCTACTGGACAAGTATCCAGTGGGTGCTGAACGGATAGGCACGGTCGAGGAGCTGATGAAGATCACCAGCTGGAGCCGGGGCCGGGAAATCTTCGAGATCCTGCTCGGGTACCTCGTGTCCCAGGGAGTGGCTGTGAAGAAAGGAGATGTGGTTAAAATTGGTTAGTATTTGTCATTGAAGTATAATGTACAAAAGAACTAGAACAGACATCACTAACAAAATTTGTGTTGTATAGGTTCTATTTTCTTATTATCTTTTTCGCGTCTACCCGCCATTGAAGAAACAGTGTTGAAAAATCGCGTCATATATTTTGCCTTGTATAAAATATAAATCATACGAAAAGTGACCTATACTTAGTTTAAACGTGCTCATTTACTACAAATACAAGTGCATAAATAATAATCATCGCTAAAACCAGCCATTGTAAAGTGCAGTGAAAGTCGTAATATCGTAACGGCTTTTCGTGTCTGTTTTGATACTTATTGTTACTTAATTCAGCAAAATGAGGTGCTTTCAGTGTGAAAATGATCACATGGATGAAAATACGGTGCAGTGTGATGGTTGCAAACGAAACATTTGTCTACAGTGCAGTAATTTAACGAGCAGTGAGGCGCGCGTAATGGGTTTAAAAGGCAAACGTACACTCCTATATTTGTGCCCACCGTGCCGAGAAGCCTTGTTCCAGGTGCCAAAACTTATCAAATCATATGATGGGCTGCGAGAGGAACTGAACGACTTAAAGAAACAGCTGTCTGAGTCACGAACTTCTCCGCCACCCGCGCCGGTATTGCCGACTACTTCAATTCCCGATACTAACGCTTTGCTCGAAGAGCTAGCAGAGCGAGAACGAAGAGCTAATAACGTGATTATGGTTGGCATTAAAGAGAGTGAATCTGACAACAGCAGTGATAGAATTTCATATGATGAGTTATGCGTAAAAAGAATCCTATCGGATATCAATACAGAAAACGACCATGCTATAAGTGTAGTGAGGGTACTGCGCTTGGGACGCCGGGAGCCTGGCAGCGGAAAGCCTCGTCCAATGAAGGTGGTATTCGGATCCAGACAAGATTCTCTTCGGGTGCTCAAGAACAAAAGTAAGCTCAAAAAGGAGGTAAGAGTATATGATGATAAAACACCAACACAGCGTGAGGAATTGAACAAACTCAGGGAGATTCTTAAGGTTAGGATAGATAAAGGAGAAAAAGACCTAACTATAAAATATATAAAGGGTACCCCTAAGATCGTCCACCAAAAAAACTAGCCAATGACCATAAGAATCCGTATTCAAACCTTACTTTCATGTACACAAATTTATTTTCTCTACCACCAAAATTTGATCTTTTCCTACTCTATGTGAACACAAACAATCCTTGTATTATAATTCTCACAGAAACATGGCTTAACTACAATGACCGCAATAGTACTTACAATATACCGGGCTACACATTATTTAGAGCAGACCGTAATCATAAAAAGAGGAAGTCAGAAGGCAAAACAAGAGGAGGCGGAGTGGCAATGTATGTGAAAGACTGTGTGAATGGTGTGCCAATTGTAGCCCGATTGAACAAAAAATATATGTGTGATGATATTGAAGCACTTTTTGTAGACATTCAGTGTGGCATGCACCATATACTCGTGGTAGGTGCATACAGACCTGACGATAAAGATGAAAATATATGGAGATCTCGGGACATAAAACTGCTCTCTAGCATTGCTGAAGCCTCTGAAAATAACACAGTTATTGTGGCCGGTGACTTCAACTATCCATCCTTAAAATGGCCTTTACAAATTGACCAATCAGTGTCTGGACCAGAGGAGCTCTTTGTCAATATGTTTTTTAATAGTAACCTAATCCAATTGGTTCACAGTCCTACAAGATTTCAACAAGGTCAGGACCCATCCCTGCTTGACCTTATATTGGTCAACGAGGAGACACTCATAAATGAAATAACTCATAAACCCCCGATTGGGAAAAGCGATCACTGTGTACTAGAATTTAATCTCCAGCTTTTACTTCAAAAAAAGGATGTAATACCAAAACTAAAACGGTATTATCAATTTGTTGACTTTGAAAAATACAATAATGACTTGGCCGAATACCTTAAGGAAATTAATTCATCATCAGATACTGCACAGATGTGGAGGAGTATCTTAACCGCTGTCAATAAAGCTTCTAACGAACATGCCCCGGAGAAGAGAGTAAGAAACAAAACTAAAAATAAACCATGGATAAACGAAGAAATATTAAAATTAGCTGCAGAAAAGAAAGTACAATGGGACACTTATAAATTTACTGGAAAAGATGAAGACTACATGAAGTATAGAGAAGTGAATAACAATTGTGTCTCCCTATCTAGGAAGCAAAGAAGTATTTATGAAGAAAAAATGCTAGAACTTGGAGATAAAGCTTTTTACTCATATATCCGTCGGTGTGCTACAGATAAAGTAACCATTCCACCTGCATTGCGTAATCACCAAGGTGACTTAATAACAAAACCAAGTGATATTGCTGATGTCTTTGCCGAGGAATTCCAAAAAGCTTACTGTAAGGAGCCAGATATGAACCAATGCACTGATATTGCTTCAAGAAATAAAGTTAAAAACAGCCTATGTGACATAAAATTTACAGTTGAAGATGTGGAAAAGGCCATCCAAAATTTAAACACTCAATCCTCACCTGGACCTGACAACATACCGAGTTGTGTTCTTAAATCTTGTGTCAAAACAATAGCCCCGGCTTTAGCCATTCTAATGAATTCATCTTTTCAAAGTGGATATCTACCACAAGACTGGAAGCACGCAATAGTTACACCTATATACAAAAAAGGTGACAAAACTCAACCTGCAAATTTTCGACCCATTAGCCTCACTAGTATTATCGTGAAGATCATGGAAAGAATCATTAGCAATCAACTGATGCAGTTCCTAAACCGTGAATGTATAATATCAACTAAGCAGCATGGATTTGTTCAGAAAAGATCAACCATAACCAACCTGCTATCATGTGTTCACCCATGGACAATGAACCTCGATAAAAATAAACCAGTTGATGTTGTATACCTGGACTTTGAACGTGCCTTCGATAGAGTTCCCCATCAACGGCTTCTAAAGAAACTTGATCACTTTGGTGTAAGAGGTAGACTTCTAAACTGGATAGAAAACTATCTGTCAGATAGAACATTCCAAGTACGGGTTGGTAACTGCTTGTCGCAACAGAAAAAAGTGCTTAGTGGCGTTCCCCAGGGATCAGTGCTCTCTGCTTATTTATTTGGAATCTACATAACGGACTTGGTGGACCTAATTAAATCCCAAGCAGCATTCTTTGCTGACGATGGCAAATTCTTTGCTGATCCTCTAATAAGCTCTGGGCAATTACAAGATGACCTTAACAGAATTCAGGAGTGGACCAAAGACTGGATTATAAGACTTAACACATCCAAATGCAGTGTACTCCATCTTGGCCGAACTAATCCTAAAGTGGCATACAGTTTAGACGGGAAGGTCATTGAATCAGTTAGTGTCCAGAGAGACCTCGGTGTATTTATCACATCTGATTTGAAATGGGAAAAGCACATATCCACAATAGTTAAAAAAGCAAATTCATTTATTTATGTAATCAAGAGGTCCTTTCAAATGATGACAATTGGAGTGTTCCTAAAAATTTATAAAACTTACATAAGACCTTTACTGGAATATGCCTTTCAAATCTGGAACCCCTACTACCAAAAAGACATTAATTTACTTGAAAATGTACAAAGAAGAGCCACTAAGATGCCACATGTTCTACGTCGTAAATCGTACCAGGAGCGACTCCATGCTCTACACCTCACAACCCTTGAAGAAAGACGCCTGCGTGGTGACCTGATTGAAACATACAAAATTCTCAACCATTACTATGATTTACCTGATATACAGAACATTTATAACCTTAAAGATAATGGAAGAATATACAGAGGACACCAAATACAATTGTATAGAGCACCGACCTGTAAAACAGCTGCACATAACTTTCTAAGCAATAGAGTGGTTTGGAATTGGAACAAGTTACCTAAAGAGATTGTTTCCTCTACTTCAATTAATGCTTTTAAAAACCGTCTCGATAGCTGGTTGAAATCAGAGAAGCTCTCACTAAAGAAAAAATGATTTTTCAGCACAACTGATATAGACACATCAGCTTAGCTGCTCGTCTATAAATAAATAATAATAATAATAATAATAATATTTTCAAAATCGAGCCCCCAAACTCTTACAAATCGACTGAATCCACTTAAAATTAGCCGATTGGCTACAGTTCATTGCGCAAACATCGGGTTCGCGGTGTCGGTTCTATACGCTAGTAATAATAGTTCAATGTTATTTGTCTCTCCTTTCAAAATGCTCTTTCCTTAAGTTTGCCATATGTCATTACTTCCCAGAATTCGTTCCTTATTAGCGAGACTATGGAATGGTGTAATAAAAATAATACAGTGTGTTTTATTTGTCAATATCAACGGGTTCGATTCCTGGCCAGGAATATTGATTTTTCGAATATCTAATGATACAGTTTTAGTTTTCATGAAGATTGAGCCTGAGACACTTACTTTTCGCTATTGCTTATAGTGACAAAGATGTGGCCATTTACGCCCACTTAAAATTCACCCTGTATATACAATATGTAAGCAATACAAACTGGGTTCTCTCCTCAGCGGAGGGCAATAAGAAGGCGACACCGGTGACGGAGGCAGACGAGGCGATCGTGAAGCTGATGTGTACGGAGGCGCGACTGGAGGCCGACGCGACGCGATTGTCGGAGGAAGTCGCTATGGCTGAAGGGGAAGCGCGCGCCGCTTTAAAGCTAGGGAACCGACTCGCTGTGAGTATTAGTATTCATATAAATAACACACTCATAGCCGTTCCTTCAAATTGGATCTGGAATAAATGTAAACAAACTGGTCAGGGACAAATGTTGGTCATAATATTGACAGTAAGATAATAGTCGTTATGTCGGACGTATAGTTATGTCGGTGGCCCTCGGATGACATGAAAACTTCCGACACTTGAGTTGGCCACTAGCCCCTCCACGATTCCGCAATGGAGCAGCGTGGTGGCATGCTCTAGGCTTCAAGAGAAGAGACCTATGCATGCATGGGCCATTAATTGGTTAAAGGCTAATGTGAACGGCGCGGCTTAATACCATCCCATTACCACAGCACTGTACTGTCAATATTATGTCTGGCTTGACACAAATCGTGGCAAATAAATTGCGTTCTGACGATGTTTCTAAAAGTTGTAACGGTCTGCAGGCCAAGAACCATCTCCGCAGGAAGCACACGGCGCAGCAGAAGCTGGACCGGTGCGCGTCCACGCTGGACAACGTGAGGCAACTGCTGCTCAGCACCAAGGAGGCCGACAGCAACGCCGCCGTCGTCGACACATACAGGTAGCGTTGCAACCGGTGTGGACTTGCACAATGCACAACATTTTTGACTGACATTTGATCAAATCCTTAAGGGAGCTGAGCTGCCTTAAGACTTGAGTTCCCCGTACTTTTACGACAGGAGTTTCGCCCCCCAAGCCCTCTAATTAGGGGCCTGCGGAAGTTGGAAAACATTAAATTCGTAGGACTATTCCAATTGTTTGTGGCTCAATATTTAATCTAATTTAACTATATTTATATTATTTACGAGTAACCGCCCTCGCTTTGCTTCGGTTTTCTTATTTTTTACACCTTGGGTTTCATTACCGAAGTTTTATTAAGGATCCCTAATTTTTTTTGAAAATATAATACAGCCCATGTCATCCAGGGATAGTGTATCTTCCCAACAGTGAAAGAATTTTTCAAATCGGTTCAGTAGTTTCGGATGCTATTCAATGCAAACAAAAACAATCAAATCTTTCCTCTTTACAATATTAGTATTGATTATATCTATCAATAGACTAAATATTGAGACTGAGCTGTTTATCGTTGAGTTGAAGCAAAGTCTTTATCACTTGCATTACAAATAGAGAAGGTTGGTTTGTGTTCAAGACTAATGCAGTCCTAAGTTAACTATTCTTGTTTGAACAGAACAAGCGCTCAAGCTCTGAAACGGACAATGAAGGAGGGTGGTTTGGACGAAGACGCTGTTCACGACACCATGGATGATTTGAAAGAGGTATTTGTGGCTTAAATAATAAACTTTATGTCCTAAGTGTAAAAGGAATTAGACATACACTAATCAATAAAGAAGTTTTGGCCTCTTTATTAATCGTTCATACATAAAAAAATTCATAGAATATTTAACAAATAGTAATGCTTTTAATTCGCTCATAGCCCGGCGGCTTGTGTCGATCCTATGTGATCGACAAAGTTAAGCAACAGCGGGCGCGGTCGGTAGTTGGATGGGTGACCGCTAGTGGCAAAAATTTCTTGAGCGTTTCCGTGCTTCGGAGGGCACGTAAAGCCGTCGGTCCCGGTTGTTATCATAAGATAACAGTCGTTAAGCCATGTCGGAGGCCCTCGGGCGGTTTGAAAACTTCCGACACTCGGGTTGGCCACTAACCCCTCCACCAATCCGCACTGGAGCAGCGTGGTGGAGTATGCTCTAGGCCTCCTCAAGAGGAGAGACCCGTGCCCAGTAGTGGGCCATTAATGGGTTGAAGCAAATGCTTTTAATTGTACACCAAAACAAAAATAATAATATAAATATTTGATTCGACCCCATCACCTATTCTATTAATTAGTAACCATCCTCACTTCGCGAAACCTGTGCCTTATCATTATTTTTTTCTTTCTCTTTCTACCTAATTTTCTTTCTTCAAATTTATCATTCTACAATTTAGAATAATGTATTAAATATAAGTTTTTACACGATTTCAGGTGATGGATTCCTACAACGAAGTGGAGAAGGCCCTTGGTGGTACGATAGACGATTTGGACATGGCGGAGCTGGAAGAGGAACTCAAGGAGCTGATGATAGGCCCCGGAGCTCCTGGGGGTGGCACTCCGGGCAAGGAGGAAAGGTGGCGTGGAGGTAGGTTCAGATCTCTGGATTACTGTACTCAATAAAGCACTGGCTTTGGAGAATGTTTGAGGGTAAATTAGTTCGCCGTTTTGACAAAAGATGGCGGTAAATTACATTTTTGATGTGTGAATTAGATCTACAGATGGATACTCTTATTTTCATTTTGTTGACAATTGTATATTGAATCTGAATGTATATTGATTATGCTAAAGTCTGTGCCCAACTAAACCATGTCTTGCATTCAAAGTTTTAAGTTCTCGTTTGTTCCATAGACATAAAACTCCCTTCGCCCCCCTCGGACCAGCCGTCGAGAGGCAGATTGGATAAGGAGTATGTGTTTGATGGAGAGAAGCAGATGTTAGAGGAATTGGAGCATTTGGATGAGGAAGGCAAGGTGGCAGTGGCACTCGCTGGTGAGGGGTTCTGATAATATTCAA
The DNA here is from genome assembly GCA_911387775.1 of Thymelicus sylvestris. Classification (NCBI taxonomy): domain Eukaryota; kingdom Metazoa; phylum Arthropoda; class Insecta; order Lepidoptera; family Hesperiidae; genus Thymelicus; species Thymelicus sylvestris. Next base: position 13,470,631 of record OU426887.1, on the reverse strand, counting down.
GTTCCTAATGAAAGAAATAGGTAACTTTGAATTTCAGTTTAACTTTGAATTTAAGTGTAACTTTGCATTTCAGTGAAACTTTGAATTTTAATTTCGGCGAAGAAGATTGACATTTTAGTGTTGCAAGTTTATGGTAGTTTTAAATAGCGATGTACCACAATCGGTAAAATGTAATGAATATATTACGTTTTGTGTTAAAAATTATCTAAGTAATTAAAAATCAAAAACGCAAATTATTTAAAATACCCTGACCCAAAAGTTCATAATTGACTGTATCACTACTACTAAAAAAACTCCTGAGGAGTTTGTTCGTTTCTCTTTTATTTTTTACTAAACGTAACTAATTTTTATAGCAGATACGCCAGTAAAGAGAAAGGAACAAAAATCGGAACCGTCAAAGAAAACATCAGGAGGGGGCGGGTGTCCCGCCGGCTGGGGCGGAACACCCGCCGAAGGCTACGGGGAGCTGCGGACTGATCAAAGAATACACCCAGGTTTGTATAAAACCCTTGTAGTTTGATAATAATAATTAATAATATATGTATTTTTTAGTATGTTTATAATTTAAATTATGTTTATATGCGAGACGACATCCACTCTGTTTTTGTAGATTAGGTTACACACACACACACACACACACACACACACACACACACACATTGTCAAAGTTTTACTATATACACCTATACTATATACTTATGATTTTTCTGAATTCGCCCGACGCGTCGAACGCGGCATGTACTTGTAACTTCAGACCGAAAGTGCCGAGTGCGCCACGCCTGCCAATAGGTACCCTGTGGTCGTATTATGTATTCTGTGGTCGGGGTTTATTAACCTATGTCCTATACAATATCGCAGGTCAACCACTGAGCGTGGACCTGTCGTCCCCGGCGCGCCACTACACGACGGACTTCCAGGTGAGGGATCACCGCGAGGTGGAAGGCGTGTGGCTCTACAACGACCGCGACGGCGCGAGGGACCAGTTCAGTGCGAGCACCGAGTACTATAGGTATGGAAATAAACCATCTGTTAAAAACACATGAAACTTTAATGTTAACAGTTAAGTACGTGTCAAGTAGCGACACCTAGTGAGTTAAGCGAACGCTCGGCCGGCCGACTTAGGTTTTATTTTCGTTACGGAATATCTTGGTTCGGTCGCCGCGCTCAAAGCCCGCGATAAAAGTTATGCAATAGCTTAATACCACTTCAAAATTAGGGATAACTAACTCACGCCCCAACTCAGAGTCACTAACGGTTACTTAAATCGCTCCTTAGTAAATAATCACCATACGAATTCTGTACTAAGGAGCGGTTTAAGTAATTGTTATTGACTCTTGAGTTGGGGCGTCAAAAACTACTCATCAGATCTCGCTCAAATTTAAATGGCATCACATGACAAGCACCAATTTTCTAATATAAATAAAACATCAAAATCGGTGCACCCAGTACTAAGTTATGAGGTAACACAAAAAAAAAGATACAATCAAATTGAGAACCTTCTCCTGTTTTTTAAGTTGGTTAATAAATAAAATTATCGCTTGCACATGATTCGGGATTTCAGATAGTAATTGTGTTTGCGGCAGGTGGCTTCAGGCTAGGCTTTTCTATTTACACAGATTACATAGACAGATAAGATAAATCCACAGACGTCACAAACCGTTTTTTAACCAATTTGTTGTCTTTTTAAAGTAAAATGTTTAGAAGTACCAGCTGAAATAAGAGTTATTGGGCGCCTGATTCAAGTGAAGGTCGATGCATACGTATCGTGTTTTTACCCCGTACGGGCCGGGGACGGGGCATAAATATACGTGCGTGCCCCGTTCCCGTCCCGTACGGGATTCCGCTGCGTATGTACTATCGTATACATTTTCTATGAAACGATGTTTCCAAAATTTCACGTCCCGTCTCGTACGGGAAAAAACCCGTTACGTATGCATTGACTGGCTCCTACGAACCAGATCATTAACGAGATATTGTTTTAAAGCACGGAGAGCCCCGGGAAGGCAGGTGGCAGCTTTCAGATGGCGCCGGGCGGCGAGAGGAAGCACCAAGACCGCTGGACACACGAACACGGCTCGGAGTGACCGTTCCGTCACACACACACACATATACACACACAGCACACTACATGCGATTAAGTGCTTGTTCACACTGAACCCACGGGCGCGGGCGCGGTCGCGGTAAACGCTACATACACCGCGCGCGCGTTTTGATGTGAACACTTTCATAGTAGGTCATATGTTTGATATTTCGCGACCGCACCCGCGCGTTCAGTGTGAACAAGCACTATGTGTTTGTATGGAGAGTTGACACGCCTGTTAGGACTAGGACATATTGTCGGTCCGATGACCTAGCTTTAGTAACGTGACACAAATGTGATTTACTCGTAATATACAGGGTGGATTTTACAAGTGCGTGGTTGGCAAATTTCGAAACTATGACGAATAGCGAAAAATGGTCAGAGGACTCTCGGGGTCGACTTTGATGACTGCTGCAATTTACAGGTTTTTATTTTTTTTTGTTAAAAATGAGAGTTGGTGTAATAATAAAAGGTGAGGTTTTTTTTCAAAATGAACGGGTTCGATTCCTAGCCTGAAATATTGATTTTTTGTATGTCATCACTTCCTAGAATTCGGTCCTTGTAAGCGACACCATCGAATGGTGTAATAATACAGGATATGTTTTTTTTCCTAATTAAAAGGTTCGATCCCTGGCCAAGGTTATTGATTTAACAAAAATCTGATGACGCAGTTTTAGTTTTCATCAAAATCGGCCCCGAGAGTGCTTTGACCACTTATCGCTATTCTTCATAGTTTAGAATATGGCCATCCACGCACACTTGAAAAATTCACCCTGTATACTCCATTTTCTTAGACAAGACTTATTTGGTAAACAAAATTACTACTACTGCCCTAATTTTTATGGAAATATTAATTTGAATTAATTTAAAAAATAATTAATGGTGAACAGAAATTAATTTGGCCTTTAAATGTTTATTCATTTTAAAATGATCATTATTTTGTGTCAGCTTTATTTTTGAATTACAATAACGGTATAAAGAAAATATTATTTTGTTTATTAAATAGAACTAGTCGTGAAAAACTCCATACAATCACATTGAATGTTGGTGTTAGTACCAAGCAAAGAACATATAAAAAGAGTCAGCGTCACGCCTCCTCACACAGACGTTATCACACATCATGCGTATTTGTTTATTTTAGTTAGTAGTGGTGAATAGTAAGCAATGGTGGGGTCGAAACGGCGACAGTGGCTCCCATACAAATCTGACTTGTCAGCATCTTAAACATAATGGAAATATGGAAATAGCCAGCAAAGAAGCTGACGATCCACCTGATGGTAAGTGGCTATCATTGCCCTTGGACGTCAGCAACGCCAAAGGCATCACTGATGCGTTGCCGGCCAAGAAAGAGAGAAGAAAAAGAAAGAAAGAACTGGCTCTCAAGCCCCCAGCCTTAACACGAGTCATTTGGCGGCTGACTCATGCTCAAGGGTGGTAGCTATCCAGGCGAACCCCATGGAGAAATAATAATAGTAATAATGGTATTAATTAACAATTAAAATCAATATTACCAATATAATCCGAGAGGCCCTACCACCAGCGGGCCGGATTTAGTCGCCTCTTACGACACCCATCCGGCGTGGGACTGGGGTACTAACCCCATAGACCCCATATACCCCATAGAATACTAATTCTAAGTCGCTCCAATAGGTTTTATTATAACGGGCCTTAATCTGTCATTCTAGTCTTATCACTACATCTCACTCGAGAGGATGGTCTTTACTCTGGCCGCCTGAGTATTTGATTCGATGTTTGTGCAGAAATTTCTCCAACATTCTCGTTGTCTTTCACGAATCCGTTTTTTGTACAAACGTTGCCAATTGCTAAATGGCCCAACCTAGAGGCTAAATGCGGAAATCGGAGCCCATCACCATCACAATAACTACATATCCTATTCCAATGTTTCATGGTGTCGTTTTGAGTTCGATTTATACATAGCTGTGTACAGCACAAGATTAAGAAAAATAAAAGTTTAATTGAAGCACAATTAGGTATGCTCTCTAGAATTATTTGAAATTTCAAAAGAAGTAGTTTTTATGTAATTTTCGCAGAGTAATTTGCTCTATAGCCAAAAATACGAAAACACAAATCATCATGACATGTCATGAAACAGATTTAAAGTGTTCATTTAATTTGTTTTTTGTAGTAAAAATGCAAAAAATGAGCTTTCGATATAGCTGCAAATACCTACTCATATTATTAAGAGTAGATATACACATGCTGGTTAGTAGCATACTAGCATAAGCAATACAGTCCGCTACCTGAGACGCGGGTGGAAGTGGTGGTGTTTAAATATTTATGCATGTGTGCTAAATTAGCATGCTATTTTTTAGCATGTGTATTTGGAACGCACTATGGTTTTTTCGGAATATTTGAGGAAATTTATATTGACCCAGCATGTTTTGAAAATTTTTAAACTATTACATGCCAAATTATTTTTACTTTTGGTGTAAATTTGACATTAGCAATATATTATGTATGTATGATTGACACAGACTCCTATAATCAAATCAAAGCAATGATTGTGGCTTAATAATGAGTCATTTTATCTTAGATATGTGTATAATGTATTATTTTTGTATGTTTGTTAGTTTTTTACATTTAATACATGGCTGTTAGTTTATGTTTAATACATTAAAAATAATAAATTTCCATTAAGTGAAAAGTAATGTTATTCAAAGTTAATACTATTTGTGCAATATCCTAGCTTCTTAGAGGGTTGACTTCAGGCCAAACTATTTTTTCTAGTTTTCCCTACAGTAAACTAGTTTATCCTACGTATCTCAGGACTAGTTTAACCCAGAATAATCTAGTTCTGGCCATCTATTGATAAATATCTGAACAACGCTGTTTTCGTAGAATAATAAATAATATTGTTCTTTCTATTCTGAAACCAGTGACAATACTTCAGCCAACGTGATTGTGATAATGTGTTGTGTAAAATTATATTGTTTTTATTCTAATGATCAAATTACATTTTGTGATTATTCTCAAGTTGTAGTTAATTTTAGGCGACGATTTTTACCATAAATCATACCGACATAGTAAAATAACTTTTAAATATACTTTAGATGTTGTTGAAATTATATGCTACTAGTAACCGTTTTTGCTTTGCTTCGGTTTTAATATAGAACCCAATGATATTTAAAAAATATAGATACGTTATACCCTTACAAATCAACCAAAAAGTCTGTTCCGAAAAGAGCTACACACACACGTTTATCTTTTGTTTCACTACAGTCACATTGGAATAATACACATAACATTTTTAACGCTGTATGTCAAATGTCAAGCACTTCTGACTACGAAAGAGTGCGTATCGTCTTGTATCGATAGAGCGACTACGAGCAGAACGGTCAATTGCCTGTTCTTAAGCTTTTCATCGTCGGCGCGCTAGTGACATATCTACCTCTTTTTTACATCATAATGTCATAGATAGAACCCCTAAATTTTAAAATAAAATATTGCTCATGTTATTCACAAAGACGCGAGCATTAAATTAGTGAAACAATTTTTGAAATCGGTCCCATTGTTTTTGACTTTATCCATTACAAGCAACCGAAAATCAAAACTTTCCTCTTATAATATTAGTTTAGATAATATCTCGATACTGTAGTGTTCATCTTGTATTATTATAGTGATAATGTTGTGAAGTATTTAGCAATGATACGTGATAACTTTGTCTATAATCCTTTTACATATTATATAAATTTTGTAAAGTAATATTCTATTGTAGATATAATTCTGTTATATAATTCCCGACAAATGAATTTTAAGGAGTCATAAAATTTAACACGAAGAAATAAAATTTCAAAATTTTTTGGAACTCCAAATATTCTTGTGTGCTTCTATTTTTTTTTTTTTGTAATAACTTTTTAAAATCTCCAAAACCAAGATGATTGATTCGTTATACGTGTCGGGGATTGTATAATTATAATGTAATTATTGTAAAGTTATTCTATGCGCGCCAATTAAATAGAAATAATAGGTTAAAACTTATTTTTTTCAATCCATTTGTACTAGTGACTTGATAACTTAATAAGATGAGATTTTAATAAATGATACATTTACATGAACTATATAATATTTATATTTTACTTAAGTTTTTTATCTATAAGTTTTTTTTAATATTGTATATTCCTTTGATGTGTTTAGATTGTTTTATATTTGGCCGATATAATATTAAACAAAAATAGTTGCTTGTTTACTATGATAACCATTATTCTTAACACTATTCTAACTTAATCTTAAAACTCATTTTAGTTGGCGCACATTTTTGTACAATAGGCGCGCTACACACATATTTTGTTCGGCATTGCCACACAGCACATTTTTATCAAAAAATTGCCGATCCGAATATGAGTGTAGCAGCCCTTAGGTAGGTAGGGAATAAAAACTTTTTGAAAAACCCAAAAAAATTGCATTCTTTAGGTTGTGTAAATAAATGCGTACGAAGAATCAATACTTAGATAACAAATTAAAAATAAGGAGTGTAAAAAATATTAGTATTTAAGTAGGATACCTAAAAATCTGTGGACATTGTATGTTATATAATTTTGAAAAATAACAAATGAAATCTAAAGATGTATGTAATTTCCTAATTTTAAATTCGTTTCGTTCTTATAATAATTTAAAAAAGTGTTGAATCTAAAGATTCACCTTAGATAAAAATTAAATATGGTTCCTATGCTCTTCAGTGCGCCAATAGGAGACAACGAATTATATTTTTTTTTCCGAACATTAACAATAGACGAAAATGAAAAATCTGGCTAAGAAAAATTGTTTAATGATTTGAGGCCTCGTTCATATTATTTGATAGTAAAAATGTTTGCAATGTGGAAGAATGTAATGATATTAAAAAATGGCCTCAATATAAATCATTTCTGTAGTATAATATATTTTCTATATCAGCTTCTACGTTTATTTAAATACAAAGCGGAATTTTATCCCCATTCGATCTGCCATATTTATATGACGGAAAAATTGTTTACAATAAGGTAAAATTTGATGTAACAATTTTGAAATATTTAAAAAGCTAATTTCGAACAAAATTATCGAATCGCTTTGCATTTTTCGGTTTGACGTAACTAAATAACAAATCTTAATAAATGCGAAACTCATTTTTATTAAACCACCTACGGATGCCCCTTAAATTGAAGGGTAAAATCTATAAATCGGTCATAAGACCTTTCGTAATGTATGGATCAGAATGTTGGGCTACAAAGAAGACGGATGAGAAACGATTGCATTGCATGTCACAGAGATGAGAATGTTGAAGTGGATGTGTGGAGTTACGAGAAAGGTTAAAGTAAGGAATGAATATATTTGAGGAAATTTGAAAGTGGCAAAAATGACAGAAAAGTTGAAAGGGAACCGAATGTCGTGGTATGGGCATGTGATGTGGCGAGAGGAAACGCATGTGACGAGAAATTGATGGATATGATATGAATGTGATGGATAGACGAAGGGGACGAGGACGACCAAAGAAAAGATGGATGGATTGTGTGACAGATGATATGAAAGATAAGAGAGTTAGTGTAAAGATGACGGCTGATAGGGAAGTGTGGAAGAGGAAAACATATTGCGCCGACCTTAAATAAAATCGGGAAATGGGCAGGATGATAATGATGATTTCTTAAACCAGAAATGCTAAATTAAGTTCGATTCTCGTGTAGATAATAAGTATGTGTAATATAAAAATATTTGAAAAAATATGTGTGACTATGATTGTAATAAAATAAAACTAATTAATTATTAATAGAAATTATTGTAATAATAAACTGCCAAGGATTTTTTTCATCTGCACTAATATTGTTAGCTATAAGTTGATTGTTATCAAAGAAACTCAGAAAATAAAAGAAAAAAAGTGGATAATATCCAATCTTAAGTGCCTATGTAGTTAGTATGTGTTGCCATAATATGCGGGAGTGTAAATACAGGGTGAGAATCAAAGTTTGTGTTTTTATTATTACCTTGACCTTATTTTATCACCTTTCGTGTGTTTGGGCTATGCTCCAATTACCATTAAATTCAGTCGTATACAAGATTGGAATTTAGTGGATCCAGCTGACTCGAATTTAACCCTAGACTTTTGAATCTAACAATGTGTCGATTCCAGAAACAATTTTAGTGCGTGTACTTAGTTAACGCTTTAACTAAGTTTTAACGTGATGGTGCAATAATTACTTTTTGTACTGCAGAGCAACGTTTCTAAAATGTAAGATTCATTTGATGAAAAAAAAAGTAAAATGTAAAGCCGTTCCTGAGATTAACGGAGACACATGCACAGACTGACATAAAAAAATTATGATGATTAATGAAGGCAATACTACGTCAGAAATACGTTACTATTATATTATAAGTACTATTATTTCTTTTGTTATACTTATTGTTACACCAATATTAAAATTTTATTGAGTCAATTAGGTCATGATCTACATGTGTGTTATTCCGTGAAAATCCGTTCAGTAGTTTTTGGTTGAAAGACCAACAAACATCCATCCAAACTGACACATTCATAAAACGAATGAGAAAAAAAGATCCCACTCGTCCGACGATCGGAATAACGAGTAGAATCAGTGGGAACAAAGCGGTAGTTAAACAGGTTCATTCCCACTAGTTCTACTGGTTAGTTCTATCGTAGAACTAGACTAACCAGTAGAACTAGTGGGAACAAAACGTAGATATGGTTTTTGTTCCCACTAGTTCTACGGTAGAACTAGTGAGAAAAAAAATCCCACTAGTTCTACGATAGAACTAAGCAGTAGAACTAGTGGGAATGAACGAATATTAGTAGGAGGGACATTCTGATGTAGGTAGAGACACATGATATTGAGGACGAATATTAAATCTTGCGTTGCGTAAAAAAATTAGAATAATCGCTTTAAAAGCATTGTATAAAAGGATATTAGTGCGGTCAGTAAGTCGCCCATTGTATACATCATAATGCTCTATTCCATGTACTGATTGCATTACGTTACAAAAATTGAGAACGTGGTTATCGATTCCAAGATAAGCTTATGTAACAAAACAAGTTACCGAATATTGTTACAGAAGATACTTATTTACATTTTGTGTTTGCATAAGAAATATCTATTCCCATATCTCGGTACCTATGAGTGTTATTGCAAAAGCTAATTTTAGAAAGGTGTGAATTCAAGAATTAATGGGTGCAAACTGCAAAATTATATTTTTTCCCTAACGACGAAAAATTGACAATCGTCAAGCGAAAACTCACTCTTGCTTCTTTATCTTCTTGCTCCTTCTAAAAATTATCTAAACACGGCGTAATGCTTCAAAAGAGGGATTCGAAACTGCGCCCACACGGCCCACATCCGATAGGCGGGCGGGAACGTCGTCACAGGCAAGCTATTCGACTCATCGCGAGCATTCGCAGTATGTATCGAACGAATCGAAATATAATATAATCGAATATTAAATTTATATTATCAGTAAAAAATTCGCCTCATAAATTAAGAATAAAAAATCGGCCAAGTACGAATTGGACTCGCGCACCGGGGGGTCCGCATAAACTTGAACAAGCAAAGTTCTGTACATGCTATTATTTACTTGAGTAATATATTTATGATTCTAGCTCATTGGTAAGTTCAAACTGTTAAAAATCCCTTGCAAGTGCCTAAACAACTATTAATTTAAACTTGACACCTCCTCATGTTCCTGAGAACATTTTTGGGGTTGACAGACAGACGGACAATGAAGTGATCTCCTATAAGGGTTCCGTTTTTCCTTTTGAGGAACGGATCTCTAAAAATGGGTAATAACTTCTACTGAATGATTAATTAATAGGTATACGTAATGCAAACAACACACTGATTTATCCATCAAATATTTTAATTCACTGTTTAGTATGCAAATATTAATATTGTCTTTGCATTCGGTAGGATAGACCCACTATATTCATTCGATTAGAATTTGTTCAGTCAATAAAAGGAAATAGCAGATGACGATTGATGTTAATGTGTGTTTTTCTTCTAATTTATTATTCACTTAAATTCACTTTCAAGTTTCAACAGAGACTAGAGACGTAATATGACTGTCACTTTTCATTTAATTTAATAATAGCTTAATACTTTAACGAATTCTAGCAGCATATACCTATAATTATATATATATAGTATAATATTAAACTATTCTTGATGAACAGAGCAAAAGGGTTAAATACGATAACATTATCTTTTCTGGATTTTCCATTATCAAGTTTTGTTATTCAATGAATTAATTATTCTGTTTAATCTGACTGAAGCCGTCTTTAACTTCTATGAAATGTCTTTAACTTCTATGAAAATGTTTGATTGCAGTCTTGTTGTAGAGGTCTCAAATTGGTTGGCGACTTAAATGATATGGTGACACGGATGTCTATTTAATTTATTTATCATATGTACTCAAGGAGGCCTACCGTTTTGCCGGATATTTAATTTTTTGACGACCCGTGTGACGCAATGGTTATCATGCCGGATCGCCGCACCGAGGGTCCTGGGTTCGATTCCCAGCGAGGCGGAAATTTGAATGATGAGTTTGAATTTCTGTTCTCGGTCTGGGTGTGAATGTCCTTGTCTAGTGTGTTGTCCATAGCACCCACGACACAGGGAATCCTAGTGTGGGGCTATGCGTGTGAAGCGTTATTTATACAGTGTGGTCATGCAATCGTAGGAGATATTTCACCCCCCGCTTCACCTCGCGATTCTCTGCCCGAATACGTAAAAAAAATCTGACCTTAATTTTTACCCAAATTATCCTTTAAAATACATTAATCATAGACACTGCGCTCGAGAAAGCGGTGACCTAGTAACCCACATATTGCAAAAGAACACCGCCGCTCTGTCGGCACACCACAAAGGCACGCCGCGCCGCAAACGCTCGCTTTTTTCCATTGAATCATGCCGCCTAAGGGTCCGTTCACACAGACCAGCTCGGAGAGGAGAGCAGATTTTTATCACGTTGGAAACAGAGTTTTGAATTTTAGTAAAGTTTATTTTTGCATATTTTTTTGTCATCAAGAATGCTTGAACGCCCTTCGTGTGAAATAAAAATTGTGTGCTCTTTCTCGATCGTGCAGCTTGTCGGCTCCGATTGCGTGCTCTTTCTCGCTCGCGCAGCCTGTCGGCTTCGATTTCGTGCACATTAACACACCGAAAACAAAACTTGGACTGCGCGGAATACTGATACTGCGTTTGTAGTGTATCCACCCGTCTCCGAGCGCATGTGACCGGCTCCGAGCACATCCGACCGCATCCGCTTTCAGATCTCTTCCAGCCGGTCTATGTGAAATAGTTGGCGGCTCCGTTCCGGCCAATTACAAGCGTATACGATCCGGTCTGTTGAAAAGAAAAAAGCAGGCCGATGCTCTCCGAGCCGGTCTGTGTGAACGGACCCTAAAAGTCGCACCGCTTTGTCGGCACGTCGCAAAGACACGCCGCAAACGTCAAATAATCGTAACAGGTCATTCACCTAGTGACCTGATAACGCGAGTTCAACGCGCTGCTAAGGTGTCCACACGTTTTGAGATTTTTCGTATTTAGTTTGATATTATTATTTTTGTGATTTATGGATGTTTTTATTATTTCTTTGTTTATTCGGGCAGAGAATCGCGAGGCAAACCACCCCCTGAAATATCTCCTACGATTGCATGACCACGCTATTTAAAAAAAGTTTGTGCCCTGTAGCGTTGGCTGATGCCCAGGTACACTAACCCGACCTAGACTACAGTCTGTTAATCTACGTATCCGTTCTCTGCACTTTACCGGCATCTTGACAACCTATTACTAAACAAACTAAAACCATCCATAAGATGTAGGTACATATTATAGTCAATGCAAGATGGCATTACAGGTGATAGGTCACAGCCATTCATTCGCAGTAACCGCGCAAACCGACGCACTCGTCTTTGAGATTCAAAAGTTCATAATAACTACATATTAGGTACTTTACGCGGGCTTTTTGTTGTCATCTTTCACATCTTTGGTTTGGTTTTGCGGAGGGAAAGTTAAAAATTGTGGGTTAAAAATATTTTTTTCACTTCATATTTTTTTCAAGTTACAATGTGTATCAGATTATAGAAGATTTTGTTGACACTTAATTGTGAATAAATAAGTTTTTTTTTTAATTCTGATTAAACCTAAAAATAGGTACATAAGATGCCGTTATCAATGAGAGTATTTATGGTAAGTTTATTTTTTATTTTATAAATAATACGTTCTCAGAGCCTCTTTATTCCAAAAGCCCGCGAGTCCCGCGACGGTCGGACCTTCCTCATTTTATAAAACCTGAAAATCCTGAAATTCTCTCAGTGTGTGTGTCACCTCCCCAACATAGGTAAGAACGCTCCGGGACTATGAAGTTTGGATTATACTTATAGCATACCTTAAGAGTTTATCACATTCCTATTGTGTTCACATCCTATTCCTATTGAGCTACGATGCCACAGATAGACATACAGATATACAGACACGTCAAACTAATAACACCCCTCTTTTTTCGTCGGGGTTAATAAAATAACTAAACGTTTGTCTTTGTACCTTTAATACCCCTTGCACATCCGCAGTAGGATTCACCTGTGTTGTGCGTGGCATGGAATGCACAAGTCAAAACACTTCATTATAATATAACACCCATGACCCGAACAAATACATATTTATTTTATCTGTCACATAAATAGTCACATAGTTATGTATGTATTTATGTATGTATGTTTGTTTATATATAGTGTATCTATATATTTAATCTTATTTATTTTTATTCTAAGTAGTGTTATTTATTCAAACTACATATCGTTGGGTTCTCACTATCTGAAGGTTGACTGGGAGAGAATGATATTAGCATTAAGTTGGCCTTTGCTATTATACAAATTGTATGGTGCAAAAAGCTAAATAAATAAATAAATATCTGCCCCGGCCGGGAATCGAACCCGGCATCCCTCGCAGGCAGGCTGGCTACCAAAGTATGTTCCGGTAAACTTAACTATTTATGTGTTTATGTGACTCTTTTTTAAAATTCTGCGATATTTAACTTAAAGGGCCTTTAAGTTTTTTAATAAAGGCCATGATGGAGCTCTATGAGTGGAATATAAAAAGTAATTGAAGTGGAATGCATAAATTGCAATGGAAGGTTCTATTTTAGTTAAGTTCTATATTCCACTCACACAGCTAACTATGTATAAGTAGTTACATCGTGGGTCTCATATTAAATAGATATCACGCGTGGTATCACCGAATTAAATAAGACACAGAATTTGATGAGTTCAGTAGGTAGGTACCTTAAATTTGAACTAGATCTGACGAGTTTGAGTAAGTCGGTAATTATTTTCTCGGTAAAATTCAGATTATTACATATTTTGATTCATTTAATAATCAAAATTGGTTCCCACAGTCGAAAGTTCTGAGGTAACAAACAAAAAAAAACATACAGTCGCCGTATTGGGGCGGCTTAGAATACTAACCCCAATCCCACTCCGGATGGGTGTCGTAAAAGGCGGCTAAATCCGGCTCGCTGGTGGTAGGACCCCTCGAGGGATTATATTAGTAATATTGATTTTAATTATTAATTAATACCATTATTACTATTATTATTTCTCCATGGGGTTCGCCTGGATAGCTACCACCCTTGAGCATGAGTCAGCCGCCAAATGACTCGTCGTGTTCCGGCTGGGGGCTTGAGAGCCAGTTCTTTCTTTCTTTTCTTCTCTCTTTCTTGGCCGGCAACGCATCGGTGATGCATATGGTGTTGCTGATGTCCATGGGCGACGATAGCCACTTACCATCAGGTGGATCGTCAGCTCGTTTGCCGGCTATTTCCATAAAAAAAACAGTCGAATTGAATACCTCCTCCTTTTTTGAAGTCGATTAAAAAAAGACGCTTCGAACAATGACAAGTTTAATCTCAAAATCTACTGATGTAAGGCATAATAAATAGCCATAATACATGACATGTATCAAGACAATTGGTCAGTAAGTATGATATTTGTGTTGTCTGTAAGAAATAGCTTGTAAGCGATAAGACCGCCCATTGTATTTTGCTTAGCAATTACCTGCTGCTAGATTATTTGCATAGTTTCAAGTTCGTACATGGAATAAAATCCTACTTGTGTAACCGTTTTTAGTTCTTGAACAGTCAAGGATTTAGGGAGGTACCTAGTTAGATCATATGAAAAAAATGCTTTTCTTTGTACTCATAAAACTTTTGAACGGCTTGAAATATCACTATGGCTTGAACCCATTAACAGCCCACTTCTGAGCACGGATCTCCCTTTGAAGAGGCCTAGACCATACTCCACCCGCTGCTTCAGTGCGGATTAGTGGAGGATTTAGTGACCAACCCAGTAGTACTATAATTTGGCGGCCATTTCAATTAGAAGAGGGCGTGACCTAGAGGCGGATTCAATGCGTAGGCGCCCCTTCTAGTGGTCAGTGATGGCGCCCTCTTAAAAAAGCTCGCCTGCTGCCACTATCGTTGCTAGTCGCTACTATTGACGACACCCTTGCCGCCCTTCTTGCCGGCCAATGTGTTTCTAACTTCGTGTGGCACCTACGTAACTTCGTGCGCCCTTTCTTAATTTCGTATCCCTACTAGGCACGTACATAGTTTGCCTTGATTTAGGGTTGATTCGGCACTGGCTAGACCCTCAATTCTGGCGTAGCAGCCATTTGGTTGATATCATTTTTTCTACTTAATGAAAATAAAAATTTTGACATCAAAATATGATCGCAATTCAATAGCAAAACTAAAGTTTTTCATTTATTAAAAAAATTACAGTCAAAGAACATCGGGTGACAACTTTTGCGCCACTCTTTATATTACGCCCTAAAATTTTCGCTAGTTCACAACCGGACATATTGGCAGTGATCATTACAGTGGCCATATTATTAATCTTCTCTTTGGTGGCCATCTTCCTAACAGGTGGCTAATCTGGTTGTCAGCTATTCACATAAAAAGATCTCACGGACTCGAGTGTGTCCGTCGCGTCGGGTCAGACAGGTTAATGGTGATGTATGTTATACCATTTCGATTTGACACTTACACTTAGTTTGCGTTTTCAACGTGTGACCTTTTATTCTCAAAGCCAAATATTTTTTCGTTGTTAGGTATACAGGAGCTAATGTCTTGATGGTAGGACAACTGTTGGTATACAGCAGTATTATTCTACGTATTGTTGTATCTGTGGCTTGTCATTAAGTAGATATGTATTTTGACGACCCTGTACCTAGCCTAGTTGCTAGCGACCTTGCCTGCGAAGCGAGGGGTCTCGGGTTCGATTCCCGGCCGGGGTAGATATTTATGTGACAGATAAATATTTGTACTCTGGTCATGGGTGGGGCATCATTACCTCATAAAAATCATAAAACCTCATAAAAACGGTATTTCAAAAAAATTACTTAAAACGAATTTAATACCTTATCCTGCGTAGTATTCTTTGCATAATTTTATTATTTAGCCTTATCAAAATCTTAATTTATGTATTAATACAGTGTTTTGTAAATATACAAACGTTTTTCTCTAAAATTATTAATGAGTTTGTTAATGTTAGGTATATACAAATGACAAAAGATAAAATCCAAAGCTATTGTAATAATTTTATTTTATAGATAGGAAAATTTAAATAGCTACATGTCCTTGTATTTTACATATTTTTCTTACTCAATAGAACTACTACAGTACCTACTCTCTTAGTAGATATAATCTTTTTAGAATTTTAATAGGTAGGTACGTTTTCGATAAGCATTTATCGTTTAGACATAATTATGTAATAAAAAATCTTTCATTGTTTTTTTCATCTTATTAAAACAAGTTTTACAGAGGAGACTGATACTAACATAATTGACTATTTATTATTTATATTTTATCTTAAGAAGATCTTGCGAGGAAATCGGCGCAACATGTTCAACTTTTCATTGAAATTACACTTTCGGAATTCGTTCGCATTGCATTTTTGCACTATGAGCTCAATTCATAGTCATAGGGCTTGTTTCACAATCTCCAAGTAAAGTCCTGAATAAGCTATTTGCCGGTTAAAGTGACGTTAAAGTGTCATTTTACATACACGAAATGTCAACTTAACCAACGAATAGCTTACTTCGGACTTACTTGAAGATCGTGAAACAAGCCCATAGTCATTTAGAACCTAATAGTTAACTGTAAGTAAATAGTTTTAGTTAACATGACTGCTTAATTTATGAAAAAAGTTCACTGATGATCGGGTAGGTAACAATTAGCTGTTACGGCATAAAATCTGTACTGATATAATGTTTGTGCAATGTTTGCAACATCTACCTACTAGACTTTATTTGACTTTTTTATGAAACTGTTTCAAGTGTTGGTTACCAAACTTACCAATATCACTCTGCCTTGACTTGTTCACTTCTACCTGTCAATTTAACTAAACATTAAATACAGTGTAGGTTTTAGCACTACCAGCGCCTTGGGCGAAATTTCTACGGCGCCCTCTATCTGAAATTGAAACCATACGAAATTGACCCATACGAAAATAATAAATATAATGTAAATCTATGTCAAGATAAAGCTTTCAGCACTAAGTGTCTCGGCACTGCGCTGCCGACAGACGGGCATGACGAAACTATAAATGTTCCTTTATAACTACCTGCGGCGCCCCTTCAAATCTGACGCCCTGGGCGGTCGCCCAACCGCGCGGACCGCGCTCTACCCTAACGCCAGCACTAATTAAATATAAAATAACTCTACCTCAGATGAAAGCTTTTAATCTGAGAACTCTACATTGAATATTGATGCGTCAATATTATTTAGAATTGATGTAAATTGTACCTTTTAATATAACAAAGTACCATGCAATTATTTTATTATTACGATTAGGTACCGCTTAAATTACTTTTCACGACCTTCGAGGACGCTTCGTTTACCGTTCTTGGACGGTGATGATTGTTTTCGAATGTTGACAGTGTTGACATAAAGACAATTCATACCACACCACACCTCAACCAAAAACCTTCACTAAATTATCATCACGATTGCTTTTAGCAAATTTCGCGGCCTTCACAGGTGATAAGTAGGTACTTAATGTAGGTAACTATAAATTAAATAATATGCTCCGTGTGTGTAATCCGTGCTTTCCGGAATGTCGCAGGGTCGAATTCTGTCATGTCAGCGTAATAATTTGAAAATAATTGAGGTCACTTTGAAATGAATAACTTCTATCAGTTCCCATCGTGAGGTCTATCATTGTTTCTTATGTTTTCAGTTATTAGTAATGTCAGTATTTATATAACGTCTCCCCCACACCTCACAGATCCTTCTTCTCATTATTCTTATGCTCTACCTAGCTAGAGCATTATCGATGCAGTCGGCGTATTATGTCTCAGTCACACGTTAGCATGTTCGTGTCGCTATCTCTGTCTTACACGCGCTAAAGTTCGCAAAGCCTATGTTCAGACCGTCAGACGCGCCAAGATACGTCGGCCGTACTGTACTTGGTGGGCATTCTCGCTGACCGAAGCATTAGATAGAGTCATAGAGCTTTGAAGTTTGATCTGGATCGGCGAGTAACTATAAACACATATTTAATTCCTCATGGTGTGGAGAATGTTAGTAACCAGATGCACTCCGTTTTATTACGGTCCACAATCAAATTCCATGTCTTAATAGGTCCTGTATATATTTCCTCCTTTCCGATCCGCAAGTGGTTAAACATAAATATAAGTCTTTCATGTTACATTGTATATCACAATATGTATCTAGAAGGATTTTAAACAATAGCATATAATAGTATGGCGTCGAGTTCCAACTGACATTTAGTTGATGAAATTAATGTTCATTGTATCCAATGTCTCCAATGATATTAGTAAAATATCTTCGATTGTAACATACGCTTTGGTCGGTAAGGCAAAGCACTCGCAAGTCTGAAATGTTATTTGTAATTAAGAAATGATTAGTCACTAACTTTATTTAAATATTGGATTTGCACTTATCTTCAACTTTAACGTTCCAACTTATTAGAGACTTATTGATTAAAGGTACAGGTATACGATACGCGTTTATATCAATATACCTACGGCAGCTTTGGATGGTGGGATGGTAGTGTAGTAGTGGATAAGAAATGTTCAATCTGGGGGCACGGCAGTGCCCCCGCCAAGTCGAGCAAAAAAGATCTAACTGAGCACGACATTGTTATATCTAATTTCTAGACCATCTGAATTAAAAGCATGCAAGCAAAGCATTATCTTTGATTCCCCTGCATACAAAAATGTATTTTAAATTGGTTTATCTCTGAAACGAATCTGATAAAAGAGATACTTATTCGGAACATCCTGGAAAAAATATGTATTAAGTAATATGATAGTAGGTATCCGACACCCGGATATCCGTTTATTCGGAACATCACTAAAACCTACTAATAGCCGACTCGTTTCCACTTTGCACAAGGTATACTCATGGTCGTTCTAATAACATAAAAACTTAATTTATCAATAGGGTTCGGCTTCGCGCGGTAAATTATGAAAGTAAATGATGTTATTTAATTTATCGAACGAATGGAGGTCTAACTATCGAGGTGACATGTAACGGCATGTAACCTCTAGTGATGGGAACGAGTATCTGCCCCTAGCGCACTCTCGCTGACCCGCGTTTCAATATTTACATTATCTCTATATCATAGCATAGATCGCATAGATCATAACAATATAAGCTGGCTAACCTACTTTCGTTGAAATTGTTGTTACAGTGAATCGTGGCTGTGTTTACGGAATATTTAGTAATATACAAAATAAATAATACTTGCATCATTTGGTTACAACCTAACTCTTGGTTTAAACAGTGAATTCGGTTAGTAGTGCGTGAGCGTGGGTGAGAGTGTGTGTCAATCATATAGCGTGCCGAAATCTTACTGTAGCATTGATGAGATTGATGCGTAGGAAGCGTGTGTTAATTATTGGGTAAACAGCAGGGCCGGCCCGTCCATATAGGCGAACTAGGCGACCGCCTAGGGCGCTGGGATTCGGGGGGCGCAAATCGACGGCATCGAAATTAGGAAAAAAAAATTTAATCGATGACAGTCTTACACAGAATATGAAGTATTTAAGGGAATTTTTAAGGAAGTCTTTATAGCGTTGAGGATATGCAGAATAAAACTTCCTAAGCGGTTCAAGAACCCTGTGTATATTTTTGTTTGTCATAGAGGCTAGATAGGAGTTGATGCAATGGAGTATGTGGAGAAATACAAAGTACCGACTATCCATACTTCCATACTAATATTATAAATGTGAAATTGTGTTTGTTTGTTTGTTTGTCCGTCTTTCACGTCGCAACGAAGCTGTTATATGGTAAGGTTTTTGTGTGTGGAGATAGTAAGGAGGGTAGAGAGTAACGTAGGCTACTTTTTACCGCGGTAAAACATCCCCAGCCATGGGAAGATCGATATTTTGATATTTGCTAGATATTTAGTTCCGGATGTTGTTAATAGATGCCGTTAGTAAAATTCATTTGCATTTCACGCTATCAAATGATACATGTAAATTACTTAAGTCATAGGCAACTAATTCTAACTAAGTAAAAGTAAGTAAGTAGGATTTGTAAAAAATCGATCTCTACCGCGGGCGAAGCTGCGGGCAAAAGCTAGTTGCCTATAAGAATATTACCGAATTATGTACAACTACTTATTTATAAGTACTATTATTTCTTCTGTGGTACAACAAGAAATAGCTAAAACAAACTCCCTCCTTCTTGATTCCACTTTTGACGAGAATAAATAAATTTTATTAAAAAGGAATAAGTATGTAACAGTGCAAACCCATTTATAGCTAAAGCACGTTTTCAATAGGTGAAAATATTTTTAATTATGTTCCATTGTAGACCTAAAATTTCCTTCTATTCTTCTAATCTAAAATTAATATCAGTTAAAATTTGTTTTCACTTTTCACTAGACAAAACGTGTTTGACAAAATAGCTTTTTTATTGAGATCAATCATTTTGTGTTCATTTATTAAGCCATCTTACGCGTGTTTTCCATCCATCCATCCATCAGCCCTTGGAGGTATATTGTAGGACAAAGTCCTCCCCTAAGTTGCGCTACACCGACCGGTCCTGAGCTTTCTGAATCCAGTGGATGCCCGCTGTCTTCTTCAGTTCACCGGGTCGGGGGGGCGTCCTATGCTCCTTTTTCCGAGACGTGGGCGCCATTCGAAGACCTTTCTTCTCCAACTATTATCGGTCCTTCGATCTGTGCCCTGCCCATTGCAACTTCAGCCGGCTTATGTCGCGATCACGTAGAGACATACCGAGCATAGTTCGCTGTGCGACTCTGAACTTGTGGAGTACTATTGTCAAGCATCACGTCCCGGAGCCGTATATCATCACTGGCGAAAGTATTTTTTACGATAATATAAGACGCAGTTTCCCAAACGAACCAATCCAACTTGTCCCAGGTATTCGTCTACTACATCGAGAGCAGCGCCGCCGCGCCGTCAACAACAACTGGTACGGGTGTGACATGGAAATTGACATGTCGTCTTGTTCATGTTGTCCAAGACCGTTGTAAGGTGCTGTTTAAGTCCCCGAGCATTGTACCAAGTTTCTCCATGTAACCTACCCGGATTACTATATCATCGGCATTTAGTAGGTGTGTGATGTATTCGCCGTTGATGTTAATGCCCCGTAGTTTCCACTCCGTCAGCTTGAACACGTCTTCCAACGCAGCGGCGATCAGTTTTGGGGATATGACATCCCCTTTCCTATCACCTCTCTGCAGTTGGATGGAATTCGTTGCTGCGTCGTGTATTCTGACGGACATGGTGGCTGATGTGTACAAACACTAACACCTCGATATACCAGTAGTCAATCCGGCACCGCTGAAGATAATTTATTACCACCCAGGTCTCGATAGAATCAAAGACTTTCTCATAGTCCACATCGACAACACATAACGGCAGATTACAATAATCGGTATTTTGTATAATCTGCCTCAGTGTGTGTATATATGTATATGGGTCTATGGTGCTGAAGCCTTTACGGAATCCGGCTTGTTTGGAAGACTGGAAGTTGTCAAGCATGCATGCAATGCGATTTGTAAGCACCCTCGAAGACAGTCTGTAAACGTGGCTCAGAAGTGCAATGGGCTTGTAGATCTTTAAAAGGACTTTATCGCCCTTCTTAAAGAACCAAGTCACCACATTTCTGCTCCACGTTTCCGGAGTATTTCCAGTATTGATGACGGAATCGAATAGTTTTCGGAGCGCCACTAGGAGGGGTTACTCTCCAGCTCTTACCAGTTCGGCGGTGATTCCATCATCTTCCAGTGTCTTGTTGTTTTTAAGCTATTTGAGAGCTTCTCTAATCTCATACAGGCTGATGTCTGGGATATCCTCTTTGTAGTATCGGATCAGTTTAGCTCGTTTGTCGCTTTTCTCACGGGGAGTTGGAGCTTGCGAGAAGGCATACGACCGTCCTTAGTATCTCTCAGGTTCACTCAGAACTTCGGGTTTCGACGAAACCATGGTGCCGCATACGGTCTTCAAATTCATAAACTGACTTTGTCCAATAGACAGATAACTGGCGAACACTTTGGAGCCCTGGCTTCGCACAGTTGTGTTTTTTGCACGATTTGCGTTGTATTTTTGCAAATATCGTTGCCTGCACTTTAGGATCGTCGATCCCTCATAAGACCGAGAGTTTGTTCTGAGAGAACTTGAAATCAAACTAACCCTGGGGTCGATCTTGAAATGCTTCGACCCTACTTTGACGATACTAATTGATCAATACTAATTTGACGCAGATATACAGTATTGTTTTGGTGCTGACACTAATTCATTGCTACTATTTTGCAGACTTTTTCTAGTTCTTACAAAGTTGCGCAGTAAAACTAGTTTTAACTGGTGAAAACACATTTTAGTTAAAAAAATGGGTCTTTAACATGTTAGGTATTTTATCTTGTTTATGTAATAATTATGATTAACAATTACACACTTTATTTGTTTACATTATAAATTGGTCACAAAATTTTCTTAAGGGGGCGCCGTTTTAGTTTTTCGCCTAGGGCGCCAGAAATGCTCGGGCCGGCCCTGGTAAACAGTAAACACTATATGGTCGATATGGTAAATTATAGGCGTGCTTACCACACAGCAGGTGAACAGTGAACTGACGACCTGAAGACAGTGTTGCCAACTTAGCACTTTCGGTGCTAGATGTAGCACTATTTTCATAACTCCAGCACGAAACAATAATAAAGCACCTAGCACTAAATCTAGCATTAAATAGTACTTATCTGATTATTTTATGGTTACCGCAGAACAAAACGCATTCACGAAGGAAGTAACAAAACGCTTTAGTTTTTTTTATACTTTGCTACTCTATCGCAGGGGATTTCCCGTGCACTATTGTTTACGCAACGGCAATATAACATTGCTATATTTGTCCTGTTATAAAAAGTCTTCAGGGTGAAGAAGACAGCGGGTAGGTACATACACACTAGTTGCAGAAGCCTCACTGGAACGGAATGGTTCAAGTTAGGGGAGACCTAACTTCACCAGTTTCGACGACCAGTGTGGCGCAATGGTTACCATACCGGATCGCCGTACCGAGGGTCCTGGGTTCGATTCCCAGCGAGGCGGAAATTTGAATGATGAGCATTGACATAAATTATATGGACGCGCTCTTTCTAAGGAATTTCGTGTCACGCTTTCGTGCCACAGAGAACTCAATCACAGAGTCACTATGCGCCCAGTGTTGCCAACACCCTACTCCGAAAGAGATCATGGATACATTACTATAACTGGACATATACCATGGATATATTACTCTGTCTGGATTACATTGTAGAGGTACCTGAGGATTAATTACGTCATAACGGAATGACCATTTCTGTAGTGTTCATCCATTCATCAAAAAAAAAAATCAAAAAATCGTTTCTTAATCCAGAATTTACATTTTATTACAATATGCGTGGGATCTTTCTATTTAAGTATATAAAACTTGTGTTATCTATAGTCCCAGGATATATCATTCGATTGTGTTAAAATATTTTTATGTGTGTTGTGCACTTAAAATAAAAGAAATGTATCGTAATAAATTACACTGTAGCCTCATTGAAATATTATAGTGTATTTTTGTAGAAACATCAAAAAGAGGAATTGGCAATTTAAATACTTTAATTGTCGTTTCTTTGTTTTCCAGGTAGGTTTGTGTGATTTAGGTTGTATTTAGTGTAACTCATAATGTATGATAAGCTTAAATAAAACTTTGTTTTTCAGAGCAACACGTAGTTTATTATCAATTCTTTAAATCCCGACTGATTGTCATATATAATCACATTAAGTACTTCACCTTATTGCACACATCTCTCATATTTATTTACCCAATTACTTATAGTTATACACAAAACTATTGTTAGAAATGATATCAAAAAGGTTTTATACAAGTGTCTGGCTCTACATAAGTTTACTTCTTTTCTTTGTAACGTTCTTATTTCAAGATTTAAAATAAATCAGTTGTTTGTTGAAAGTCAACCGTGTTTTTCTAATAGGTTATGGATATGGGCCCAGCCTCAGATGGCCCAGCCAAAAATCACTAAATTTATAGTATATTAATGGTTATTTCGTGCAGTGCAAGCCAGAAAATGAGTTCCAGTTACGTTACTGCTGAATGGACGCGATAATTTTGAAGATTGGGCGTTCGCAGTTAAAAACCTATTGGTTTTTTGGATGGTACTGCTATGTATCAAAAATGTAAGGAACAGAGTCATTGGATATAGCGGCAGATATAAAGGCACGTGCAAAAATAATTTTGACGATCGATTCATCTTTTTGTGCACATGAAGTCAACAAAGATCTCGAAGGAATTGTGGAGAACGTTGCGTTCATTGTTCGACGGTTCGACGATTCAGGATTTTCGAGAAGAATTACTTTGTTGTGTCATCTTATATCTATCAGATTAGAAGATTGAGAGAGAATGACGAGTAATGTGACGCAAATGTTAGAAACATCTCAGGGTAAGCAGTACAGGCTTCGAGATTAGTGATGAATGGGTTGGTTCGTTGTTGCTAGCCGGTTTACCAGAAAGGAAAACTAAAAATGGCAGTTTAGCAGACATGGCGGACAGACGACGTCAAAATGTAAACGAAAACCATAACTTGCTACACCAGAGAAGTATCTTTTCGAAGCAGATTTAGAGAAAAATGTTAGGCTGAAGCAGCAAGTACAGCTGTCTACCTAAAGAACATCTCTAGCTTCAGGTAAGCTTCAGGTATTGAAAAGACTCCATATGAAGTATGGACTGGTAGAAAAGCAGACATGCAACATATACGGATATTTGGCAGTTCAGTGATGGCACATGTTTCTAAAAGAAAAAAGAGCCAAATGGGACAAAAAAAACAAAGAAACATAAATATATTGGTTGGTTTCAGACAACGTCAAAGGTTATAGATTTATGATTCGGTGAAAAATTCATAATATAATAACGAGTTTGATTTAAGAGAAAAGAAAAGAAGAGAGAGACTCATTGTTATCATTGTTTCCTAGAATGTAGATTCAGTGGGGGAAACAGATATGCACTATGTCAATGAGAGATGATGATTTGACGTTTGCAGATGCTATCAGTGGTACTTGGGAACAACAGTGGCGATGTTAGAGGCGATGGCAGAGGTGCTGCAGTCATTTGAAGATATCAAGTGTGGGATATGTTTAATGCTCCAGATAGTGCAATTGTAGTGCAGTATAAAAGGCATAGTTTAATCTTGTTGTATTTTTGATATAGTGGGGGTGTTAGAAATGATATCAAAAAGGTTTTATACAAGTGTCTGGCTCTACATAAGTTTACTTCTTTTCTTTGTAACGTTCTTATTTCAAGATTTAAAATAAATCAGTTGTTTGTTGAAAGTCAACCGTGTTTTTCTAATAACTATACAGGGTGGATTTTTGAGACGGGTCAGTAAGGGCAGGTACCTTAACCGTTATAGTTACAGGAAAACGTTCCTAGGAGACTATCCATAACTTTTTAAGATATTCTGAACTGCATTCACAGATTTTTGAAAAAATGTACGGTCAGCGAAAAAAGTGCTAAAATCCAAAAAAAAATATTTTTATGCCTATCGATCCTACTTCGTATGGGGATCAAAATACTCTATAGGACCATTTAAGGTATGAGTACTAGAAATGTCAGAAAACGCTAAAAACATTTTCCATACATTTTGTACTGAAAAACGATAAATCAACTCGAAATATTCTTTATCGCCAAACAATCCTATTTCTCACTGCGATTAAAAGATTCTTTAAGGCCTATTGAAATTTAAATACAAAAACTACGGTAATACACAACATATCACACAAACTTAAAAATAGGTTATCTATTGTTCTAAATGACCGCCGTTTTCACGAATACATAAGTTCACTCGTTTTTGTACTGAGCAAGTAGCAGCGGAAAGTTTTCTTTGATGGATATTATTTAAAATCCTCGTTAATGCCTCTTTCAGCTCCTGAACACTGCCGTACTTTCTTTTGTAGACTTCATTTTTTAGGTGGCCCCACGAAAAAAAAACTCGAGAGGCGTTAGATAGGGGCTGCGAGGTGGCCACTTAATTGGACCATGTGTTCCCTTAACAGCACCTCTTGTAGCCCCGATCTAACGCCTCTCGATTTTTTTTGTGGGGCCACCTAAAAAATTAAGTCTACAAAAGAAAGTACGACAGTGTTCAGGAGCTGAAAGAGGCATTAACGAGGATTTTAAATAATATCCATCAAAGAAAACTTTCCGCTGCTACTTGCTCAGTACAAAAACGAGTGAACTTATGTATTCGTGAAAACGGCGGTCATTTAGAACAATAGATAACCTATTTTTCAGTTTGTGTGATATGTTGTCTTACCGTTGTGTTTTTGTATTTAAATTTCAATAGGCCTTAAAGAATCTTTTAATCGCAGTGAGAAATAGGATTGTTTGGCGATAAAGAATATTTCGAGTTGATTTATCGTTTTTCAGTACAAAATGTATGGAAAATGTTTTTAGCGTTTTCTGACATTTCTAGTACTCAAACCTTAAATGGTCCCATAGAGTATTTTGATCCCCATACGAAGTAGGATCGATAGGCATAAAAATATTTTTTTTTTGATTTTAGCACTTTTTTCGCTGACCGTACATTTTTTCAAAAATCTGTGAATGCAGTTCAGAATATCTTAAAAAGTTATGGATAGTCTCCTAGGAACGTTTTCCTGTAACTATAACGGTTAAGGTACCTGCCCTTACTGACCCGTCTCAAAAATCCACCCTGTATATACACAGACATACAACATATATATAGGATAAACAACAATTTTTGGAGTTTATTTATTAATTTTTTAGTTTGATTTTTTTAAATGAAATGTAGGTAATTTCTTTCTTTCTTTCTTTCTTTTTTTTTCTTTAAATATTAAATTGTCATTGGTCCTCAATAAGTCCACGAAGTTTGAAAGAAATCTGAGCGTTTCAAGTGAGCCAAAATCAAGTCCAAAGAGAAGTTACAAACAAACAAACCAACAAACAAACATACAGGTGAAGTAGTAATATAAAGCGTTAAAACTTACCTGTGGAAAGTTATTCTTTCAGGTAATGTTTTCGTTTTTTGCTCATAATTTTTGCAATACCGCAATGTACAAGTTGGCATTTTCGTTAATTCAATAGGTACATATAATATCTAAAACAAATAAAGTAAGTCAATTTCATATAAAAGTCACGTATTGAAATCACTTTCTAGTTTCTACCACAATTTCCGCATTTTTGTCCTTTTGTTCTCTCACTCCGCGACGTCTGGCAACCCTGTTCCGTAGTGATTAAGTACTCTGTGTTCGTTCTGTCAAGTTTGGTTCAAGATGTCGGTAATAAATATTTGACACTAAATAATTTTTAAGACTGTAAATAAAAATATAGTTACTTACCGATTATGATTAAATAAAGTGAAATAAAGTTCAAACGTAAATAATGAGAAAGTTTTAACTGTGCACAACACAGAATAATAAGTGTTCTTGAACAGTCGGAGTTTTTCGAAAGTGACAGGCGACAGCACTTGCTCGCAGCCGACTAAACTGAGTTGGCCCCAGTTGGGGTCAACACAGGTGAACCAAATGTAAGTACTGAACAGCCTGTCTATATAATTTATGTCATGATGAGTTTGAATTTCTGTTCTCGGTCTGGGTGTGAATGTCCTTGTCTATGTTGTGTGTTGTCCATGGCACCCACGACACAGGGAATCCTAGTGTGGGGCTATGAGTGTGAAGTGTGAAGTTTACCTTTAAAGGCTGATGGATGGATTTTATGAAACCTTTGAGTTTATTAATGACTTCAATAATTATACACAATTATCGAACCTAATTCATCATATTAAACTTTCAAATTTGAAATGTCATGTAGCCTTTGTTTGATAAATCGAATAAAATCGACGAGACAAGATTATCTATTAATAAATCAATCGATGATTTATAATGATAAAAAATTATGTTCGATTGTTTCATAATCGGATGAAGGATTGCGAAGATGGGTTTGAACAAGACGTGAGTCGTGACTGATAATTTTGAGAAATTGACATAAGACTTCGAATTCATATTATGTCTTGTTTCATGCTTCGCCTGCAGGTTTATAATGTGTCGTAATTTTTTACGGGTACATTATGCATAATTATGATGTTGTGACCACAATGATTTAATTTATTTAAGCTATCAGCCTTTAGAAAACTTAATGTTACATAAGTTAGTAGTTTAAAAAACTAAAAATACTTACTCTTTTATAATGTTAGTGCAAAGCAAAAAAATTGTGACCAACCTGTTCATTGTTGAAGATTTCCCCGGTATGGAATCAAACATAAGCGCGATAGGTCATGCTTATCGTAATTATGTATTGTTATCGGACCTTAATTTAAGCAATATGTAAAGTTTCAAATTTCAACTTTCAACTCTTGAGGATAAGCTGAAGTAGTTCTTAGTGAGCTTGCAAAATTTGACCCATCCAGACACTTTAAGTTAAAACCACTTAATAAAATAAATTAATGCTAACATCAATGCTACCTGAATACCTGATGTTAGGTGACAATAGGGTCTTGGACTGTATTGTAAAAATGATGTGATATTTCGTCTAAAGCTAGTTTATGGGCCTAAAATACATAATTAATATGAATTAGTAATAAATAATTAGGATTTTATTTTATTTTAAGCTTTTAAAATATTTATTTTGTACGTCAAAATCACGTGACCACAAACGCCAGTCACGACGCGTGACGTCATCTTCCACTGTCAGTCTATCACAGTTCTTCTTAGTAGTCTGTGGGTTCTGCTACAAGCAGTGTGTATGACAGTGGAAAGTGACGTCATGCACATCAATGACAGGACAGTAGCGTTTTAGCGCGAAATCCAAAAGTGTAAAATATTTTTGCTTTTATTTCCATAAAAACCGATTAATTTTTGCGGGAAAACATATTTTACAGACATTCTATTATCTAATCAACACGCTTATACACTTTCGACAAAACAGTCCAAGACCCTATTATCCAAAATACTGTAAACAAATTAACAAACCATAAGGCTACATCCGCACAGACAGGCGGCTTGCTTAGCGCCTAAAGCCTAGCTAGTCACCTAGCGAGTAGCTTCGTAAAACGAACGCTCTAGCTAGAGTGTTCGCGACTGGCCGCACTGCGCGCTTGGTGCCTAGATAGTTGCTTAGCGTGTATCGAAGTAAACAAACGTGCGGACGTAGCCTAACTAACGCATCTGTTAGATATACATAGTCCACTAACGACACCATGTCTGCTAGACAAGCTAATTTTATTATAGGTACTAAAAATATTACAATAGAAAAGCTCTTCTCTTCTTATTACATTGCTCCGCTGTAGTGTAGAAACACCTTTAGTATGTATGTCGTAATGTCAAATCATTCTACAATTTGAGATTATTATTCAATAGGCCGAGTGAATACACTTGAGCGATTCATATGAGTGGAATTAATTATCACATTTTGCACGTTTGAATGCTGCATTTATTTTGTTTGTTATGATTTTGTTAGGGTTCTGTAAATTTGACGAAAATCCAGCACAGTATATTGTGTTTAATATGTGTATGCTATGATTGTTTGTCGGTTTATAAAACTATTTTTTTCCAAACATTAGTAGGTACACATTAGAACACATACCTAATTCCAATGTATTATAAGTAGTTATATGACCACATTTTTTGCAATGGTGACACAATAATGGAATTAATACCTAATAAATAAGTAAATCAATTTACTTCAGGGTGAATCATGAAAGGCACAATTTACAGTAATTTACACTGTCCATAGGAAAAAATGAAAAGCTAATAGGTATTTTTTTTATGTTATTACAATTTACAATGCATTGCCTAACTATTAACAAACGCATCGGATCCGATAAAAGTACAATGATCTATTTGATTACCATCATGGTTTGAACGCATTTTTTAAATTTATCGAGTAATAAATCTATTTTTTACCGACTTCGAAAAAGTATGATTTTAATTCAATTCATTTGTTTTTTTATGTTTATTACCTCAGAAGACCATCATAATGAACCGATTTGAAAAATTCATTTTTATCTAAAAGGTACGTTGTATCTTAGGAACTCATCATACCTATAGCGATTTTGGTATATAAAAGTTCAGCAATAATTTAAACGGTTTATATTTCTTTGAACTCCGTTATTTTTTGGTAAAATTTTGATTATGTGGTAATAGCAGCCTGTACTTAATTAACTATCAAATTGGTTAGAATAGCAGAATGTTTAGAACGCCACAAGGTAATCGCTATTCGTGTGAAGTGTCATAACTTCATTGAAAGTTGACGCGTAGATAATTACGCGAAATTGATTATCGCGTGTCACCAGCTTATGTATGAATACTATGAATGCTTACGCTTACTCACGTACCTAAATATAATTAAATAGCTTTAACGCTTATTAGTAGTGTGAATGTGGGGACTTTACGTAAATCGATAACACGCAACGCAACTCATAAGTTTGGTAATAGAAGATAGGTAGATAGGTACCTACATTCATTATGCATAACTGTAGGTATGTCCAAAAGTCATAAGACTGCAACTAGAGGGACTCCCTGTAATTGGAAAAAAAATCAATTTACCTGCTAATTTGTGGACTCATCAATAAAAAGTAGGGTAAAGGAAGCTTTCAGAAAGTTAGGCAAAGGTCGAAATCTCGAGGGACACTTTTACTATGGTAATTTTTTGACGCTTGAACTGTTACGTTCAAGCACAATATAGGAATCTAAGTTCAAGCGTCCAACGTACCATAAGCTACCTTTCCTTTCAGTACCTACTGTTACGTTTCAGTCCCCAAGCTACCTACCCTTTCAGTTTGTCGTTTACTTTTGGGACATCCTGTAATATATCTATGTTGTTATCCGTCGTCATTTAAGGTAGCTAGTATCATAGTAAAATAGCAAAGCTGAATTATAATACAATTTATTTCTTAAATGTCAGTCAGGATGTCCCTTCAAAGCCTCGAACGCAGGTACCAGTAAGTACATTAATTTTATTCATGTGATCGCGTCGCGCCCCTATCCGGTTCCGCCCGCTGTAAGTACCTACTCATGAAAAGATAAAAATAAATGTCATCTTAAACGCATGACATTGACACTACATAAACGGCTATTTGTTATCTATTGATAAAAAAAAAACAAAATATTGTATCTATTTTAAATTTTTAATAAACTATACAAAATAATTCAAAATATGAAGATTGGAGTACCTATTTATGACGGAGTCATTACTAAAAACAGAACTATTAACTTTAATCCACCTTTGTATTATATGTGTGTAATCAGATAAAATTCATTAAGTCATATCAATAAGTCATTAAACAGGAATTAACATAAACATTTTAATTTTTAACCAACTGATCAATTCAATATGAGATAGATGTGTAATAATATAGGTAGGTACTTAAAATAATAAAATGTTTTACGTAATTTTTTGTCTATAAATAACTAATTAAATATGTGTGATTGTAAAAAACTTGTAAAGTAGACACTGCGCTCATTAATATTCACCTACAAGATGAGATTATATCGGTACCTAGCAAAGATTTTTACCATAGATAGGTTATGTCCATACATTACGAGGTTCAGTTTTCGATCCGCGATGACATGTCATAAATGTCAAAGCATAACATAGAGTAGTCAGGCAGAAGGGACACTGAATGAAACAAATAGTTAGTACATATTAGGCATAATATTATTATTGTCATTTAACATTTTGAAATTATATTAGGTACACAACAAAAAACTTAAAGTAAGTAAAAAATACAATAACTTAAACGAAATTGTGTCTGATTTTGATAAGAAGAAAATAATAAAAAGGGCTACTGTACGCGCTGAAAAGTTTGACCTAAAAGTTAACAGGCTTAATATATGTATTTATTTTTATTTTGGTTCCTTTCCCCCAACCCTCGTGTAATAAGGAAGTGGCATGAAAATAGTTATATGAAATGAAATGAAATGAAATGAAATTTTGTAATCTTTTATTCATGTAGGTATCACTGATACACTTATGCACGTCATTTTTTTAATTTACCAGCTTTTCGCAAAGGTGCTTTGTCATGGAGGAGAAGAAAAGCTGTAAAGAAACTCCTCAGCACATCTTTTAAAAATAAAACTTATATTTATTACAAAAATAGGTATTCTCTAACCTGAGCAGAACTGGTTGCCTAGCTGATCATTTCCAAGCATCCTTATCATTTAAATATTCATATATGTTATACTTGCCTTTGCCCTTGCCTACTAGTTGAATTTTTACACGTTTCTTGAAAGATTCCACCGGCAAGTCACGTATTTGCTTTGGGACTTTATTATAGAATTTTACACCGAGTAAAAGAAAACCATAAAAGAACGCTGCACTTTAGCAAGACGGTACGAAGAGGTAGCCAATTGATGCATCCTTCTTGTTTGCCGATTTGATAAGTCACAATTTTGTTTATATGCAGTTATGTTATTCCGTATAAAGACTAAATTACTATAAATATAAATATATTGGGAAGCTACTGTAAGTATACCTATTTCTTTAAATTTGACACGCAAGGACTCTCTTGATTTTAGTTTATAAATAGCTCTAATGGCTCTTTTCTGTAGTACAAAAATTTGTTCAATATCGGCTGCTTTGCCTTTGTTAAATAGTTACAGTTATATTTAGCCTTTTTATTTTACGAACAATCTAAAACTTGATATCATAATAAAATTAGTTAAGAGTTCAAAAAATTGGGGATATACATATTCATTATAAAAAGATTTCATTTGGTTCAATTTGCGAAATGTCTTAAATTGACTTTTATGCCTAGATTTCACTTCTGCCTTATTAGTCTATGACGAATGGCATGTGCCTTAATACATTTAATATTTTAATAAATTTTAAAAGAAATATATATATATTTTTTTTTTTTTTTTTTTTTTTTTTTTTTTTTTTTTTTTTCGGGATAACAACAGCTTTTATGTAACATAGATCACTTAACTAGTTTCTGTAATTGCCAATAATAGTTATCCACAATTATATTAATTACAGTGAACAATATCAGATATCAGCCGGTAAGCAATAATTAACAGGGAATATATATATATATATATGCATATATAACCATATAATATATACTATATCATAAATTAAGTATAAGATATAATATACAATAAAATACAATATATTTAATATAATAACAATATAATTAAATAAATTAGAATTAGAATTATACCCTCAAGCCTCTCTTGATTTTGAGATTAGGTTTTTGATCCTC
This sequence comes from Thymelicus sylvestris, assembly GCA_911387775.1. Classification (NCBI taxonomy): domain Eukaryota; kingdom Metazoa; phylum Arthropoda; class Insecta; order Lepidoptera; family Hesperiidae; genus Thymelicus; species Thymelicus sylvestris. The sequence continues at coordinate 13,437,815 of OU426887.1, read as the reverse complement.
ATTTTGAAACTACTTTTGTTGCCTATGAATAGGTCGATGTCCGAGAATTTAGCGTTATACGTCGAAGCGAGCCTCGTAAGAATACTATTACTACCGTAACGAGTTTGATGAATAGGTGTATAAAATAAAGAGTTTGCTGTGTGTCTTGTGCGTTTCCGTGGAATGTTGAATTTTATCTCGCTCAACAAGTCAGGGCTGTCAACTTCACCATGCAAGATATCAAAGAGAAACCCCATATCCAGAAGATTTCGTCTATCTTTAAGTGTTTGAATGTTAAAGTAGTCACAGTCGTCAACGTATGAAATACTACAGTGTTTGAATTTATAGTTTAAATGGGAAATAAATTTCTTTTGTATTCTTTCAATTTTATTAATATATAAAGCATAAAATGGAGATCAAATCTGACTGGCATATTCCAACAATGCTCTTACATAGGCAAAGTAGACCACCTTTAAAGTTGTTAGGTTATCAAATGGACGACATGTTCGAATTACAAATCCAAGATTACGGAAGGAGCTTCTACATATACTATTAATATGATTACTCAAATTCATTTTGGAGTCTAATAACACGCCAAGATCTTTAACTGTCTTAGTCCTCTCTATTTGAACACCATTGAAGTTATATAAAAAAACTATTGGGTTACGCTTTCGAGTGAAAGATATACATTGGCATTTATTGATACTTAAACTAATTTTATTGTCAATGTAGTACTCATACAGTGAATCAAGATCCTTTTGTATTAGTTCACAGTCCTTGATAGATTGAACACACATATATATTTTTTTGTCATCAGCGTAAAGTAGATGCTTAGCGTAACTCAAATGCTTGTAAATGTCATAGATATAGGCGTTAAAAAAGAGAGGGCCGAGGTGTGAGCCTTGAGGGACTCCAGAAGGTACTGTAATGAAATCAGATCTATAACCACCTACAACCACTGATTGTGATCGATTCCATAAATATGATTTGACCTACCTTAAGAGATCTCCGTGTATACCGAGGGAATGGAGCTTGTTTATTAAAATGACATGATCTACCCGGTCAAAAGCTTTTTCGAAATCGGTATATATAACGTCGACTTGACCGCCATTTTCCATGTGCCTAAGGACATATTCAGTGAAACACGCAAGATTAGAGATAGTGGAGCGTTTTTTGAAAAAACCATGCTGTGCGTTAGTAATTTTTTTTGAAATGACTGGATAAATGTTATCGAAGATAATTTTTTCGAACATCTTAGCAATAGTATACAAAATTGAAATGGGCCTGTAATTATCAATTTTAGATTTAGAACCTTTCTTATGAATGGGAATTACATGAGCTTTTTTCCATAGATTGGGAAAAGTGCCTTGTTTTAGGGACTGGTTAAATAACAACGTAATAGGATAACTAAGACTTTTTGCACAAGATGAAAGAAATATAGGGGGCACCCCGTCACAGCCCGCTCCTTTAGAGGGATTTAGGCGCTCGAGATACTTCAGGACTGAATTTTGCGTAACAACTACGTGAGAGATAAAATCGTCATTATCAATTGAGTCATTATGAGACTGACAATATACGGAGCTTGAAGAAGAATTAAATACACTATAAAAAAAATTATTGAATGCTGAACAAATTTCTTGACCGTCAGAGTAAGTAGTATTGTTTATATATTAGTAACAAAATTAAACATAACGTTTTATGTACTTGCCTATGGTATGTAACTCCATCATTCTTATTGAATTTGGAGAAATGATTTTTGCAAAATCTCAAAACACAACTCGGCATTTTTGTGACAACTACAGACAGCCTCACTCTGAAGCATCTATCAACTGTCTACAATGAAATCGCTACACTTGACTAGATTCGACTGACTTAATTTCAACGCCCTCTCAGCATATCTACCTCCCTATACATACAACATCATTGGTACCTAGTAACTATTTTCCTAAATTGTGGTTGGTAAATCAACAAAAATGACAAAACATGCGAGACATTTTTGTCAATTTCAGCCTTAAGTATATTACATACTTACCTACATACCTACCTAATTTTATTTATGATTGAGTATACACCAGTACACCTAAAATAATATAAGTGTAAGGTTTCGTCACAACACAACACTCACAATGTATTTATTGCTGGTTTTAGACCTAAAAAATCGGTCAGGCCACACGCAATGTAGGGTTGATTAGGCTAGCGTCGAATTACGGCACATTACATGCGGGAGGAGAGGTGAGGAAAGCATTTTGTGGACCCCAGTAACATAAAAATTGACACCACTTTAAGCTTTTTATTCCAACTTGTGAGTAAAATTGACGTTGGTTATCCTTCTAGGGTTAAATTACATTTACTTATTATTAAATAGGCGCAGGCGTAGCAAAGCGTAACAACATAGATAGAATCTGTAACATAGCAATGTTACTTTATCTCTTCTGTGATTTCAATGAAAAATATAATTTAATTTGTATCCATTTATTTAATTTTGTTACATCAAGAAAAGCCTACAATATCTTGTAAGCTATCCTTTGTGCCTTATCACAAATTATATAGAAATACATTCACGCTCTTAGCCTACGTATTATCATGAAATATTTATGCAGATTCCAACACATCCCGTACAATAATTCAATAAGACACCGACGCCGATATTAATCCAAAGTGCTCTGCAAATATGCGCATTAATCAAGTCTAGCAAGGAACTAATCCACCGTCCACGATCAATGCCAATATTACGTGTTTATTGACCGATGATATTTATTGTCCATCCATGTACCAGCATTTGATTTTATTATAAATACTTAGCTTATTTTGTATAATGTAGTTAACCAGCCGTTTTGAGTTTCAACCAGCGGCAGATCAAAGTTTTTTTGATTGCCAGGAGCTTAAACCAGCGCAGTGGTGGAAATGAAATGAATCTAAAATAGCACCTACATAATTACAGTCCTAATAGATCAGACTTTGAGCGGCATAAAAACTTCCGACTTTTGCCTTATAACACTTATAAGTTACCCCTCCAACAATCCGCATGGAGCAGCGTGGTGGAGTATGCTCTAGGTCTCCTCAAGAGGAGGAAACCGGATTGGGCCATTTATTAACGTCATACTTTTTCCATGCTGATTAAAATCTTTAAATTCTTAGCTTTATGTGTAATATTCATTTTGCAGCTGCTGTCAGTCGTATCACTGATTGGAGCCCAGAGAGAGCACTCAGTGATTCGGAATGACTTCGAGGGTCCTTACGCTGATGGCTCTTACAGATGGGCGTTGCAGACAGGTATGACACGTTTGGATGGCATTCTTGCATGACTTTTCAGCTGACTATCAAGTCAGTTCTTTCTTTTCTTGCTAAGCCGGCAACGCTTTAGAAATTGTTGTTACTGATGTCCATGGCCTTCGGTGAGCACTAACCGTAATAACCGTATGTCGGCTGTTCACATAAAAACTGTAGTTCAAAGTAACCTAGCTATGATAGTTTTCCTTTAAAATCTTAAAATATACCTACTATTGTCGTGAATTTTGGACATGACAAAACTATAAGGGTTCCGTTTTGTCTACAGAACTCTAAAAAACTAGGATAGTATTTAATTCCTTCAATCCAAGTTCCTTACTCGTAAAGCATCCTGCTATCAATGATTGAAGGTGTGGCATCAGGTCCCCTCCTGTACGAAGTGACTTGGCTATGTATCGCCTAGCTTATTAGCAATGAGGCTTGGGCATGGTGGTAGATTTTCACGTAGGTATTAACACCATTTTTATTATAGTTATATTATTAGGGTATTACTATTAACCCTCTCCTATAATTTAGCAGAGAGCCATTATTGCCGAATGCGATTCAGATATGTTTTTTGACCGGCAACTTATGAAATTTACCTACACAAATTATTATGATCATTCTATGTCAGGTAATTTGAGATGACCTTCATGACTCCTTTTGAAGGACCACAATTTGAATGCGCAATGATTTGTTGTACGCGACTACCCCTTTAAAAGAAGAGGTTTCATAAAACCTTTTTTAGTGCTCCCTCTCAATATAATAAGAAACCTATGTACGAAGTTTCAAGCTTCTAGGTCCATTGGTTTAGGCTGTGTATTATCTATCTATAACAGTTAGGGTTTTATAAAGTATGAGTAACCGAACTCGCTTCGCTTCGGTATTCTTATTTTTTCCACCTTGGGTTACATTATTGGAGTTTTATTAAGGATCTCTAATTTTTTGAAAATATAATATGCCTATGCTTATGTCACCCGGGGATAGTGTAGCTTCCCAACAGTAAAAGAATTTTTCAAATCGGTTCAGTAGTTTCGGAGCCTATTCAATGCAAATAAACAATCAAATCTTTCCTCTTTATAATATTAGTATAGATCACAATGTATCTATCTTAGACTACCTATCTATTCGCAGAAGGCGGCATCTTCCATGAGCAGAAAGGATCGTTCCCAGCCAGCGAACGCGAGCCGCAAGAGAAGAGTCTCCTGGTAGAAGGACAGTACCAATACACCGCTCCCGATGGACAGGTATCTACTGCACTTTATGACATTGGTAGATGTTGATAGATATGGAAATAGTACCTAAATAGTTAACTAAAGTTATACAAACCATTAATGCATAATGCGGGCTTTTCGCGATTTTTTTTGCCCATAAACGAATCTATGATATTCTAGCACACAAGTCAGATTTGAGAGACCAATCCCTTGCATATTTTTTAAATAAAATACAGCCCATGTTACTCAGAAGTGCTCTATGCATTCTATTGCTGAAAGAATTTTTTAAATCGGTTAAGTAGTGTTTGAGTTTATCCGTTACAAATAAAGAAAAAATCAAAACATTCCTATATTTTATTATAAGTTTAGATAGGAACTCGAAGAAGAGACCCGTGCCCTGTATTGGGCCATTAATGGGTTGAAATAGTGGTTGAAGCCAAGAAATTGTAGTACAGTGTGTGACCTTTTAACTATTGCGGGTATTAAGAATTACTTACTCGAATGGAGCTAAGACGAGTTTTTTTTATTTATGTTCTTTTCCAGATCATTCACGTCCTATACAAAGCCGACGAGAACGGCTTCCATCCAACTGGCGACCACCTCCCCACGCCGCCACCCGTGCCCGCAGCGATACAACGCGCACTCGACTACGTAGCCAGACTACGCGCTAGTCAACAATAAATACACTACACTATACTGACGAGTTTTATTTAATTTTCCTTCATTAGTACTTAGATGGCTTAATTTTACCTACATAACCAGTATAACTACCTATGAAGGGGCGTAGCTACCGTCATATCAATGATATGGAGCCCTCTGGTCACAGGGTAACCGATGACTAAGCAATTTGTCAAATGTCGGAACAATTGACGAACTCCTGCGGAGTGGGAGCCCGTCCACATTTTTCTATACAAGATCCGTCTAGGGCAAGCTCTTTATAAACAAATATAGTATATTTCAGCTTAATCAAATAAAACACATCTATACTTGAAATATATTTTTTATTGCTAATAAAATATACATTATACATTTCCAAACGATAACAGAGCCAACAGCAGCCTCGTGTCAGTCTTACAAATTAATTCCAAAGGTAACTAGAACATGCCTTAATTAAAAATAAACTTTAATTACTATGCGTAAGGTATATTATAGTAAGCACAGAATATAACAGGGTTTAGACTATTAAGTCATCTTCGAAATCGCCTAAAAGTCTTAGGTATAATTAATTTCTGATGTATATTCTATTATCAGTGTGACCATTCATTTGATATAAGGTTCGAAGACGCGGTATCCGCAGTATACCACGAATATGATAATTTGGCACTGTAGAAAGAATTTACCACATTTACAATAGGTTTGGAAGGTAGCCGATGACAAATATAAAACATTCCTTATCCATTCTAAATTACAACCACCTTCAATACCATGGAAAAAATAATTCCTTTTCACTTCCTCCTTTTAATTTTCTTCCTCCAAAGTTTATGAAGCGCAAGTTGTTGTAAAATAGTAAGTTAAAATAAACTTAACAATAGCACCTGCTTCAAACCTCTTAAATATAGGTATATTAAAACTAATGTAATATAATCTATAAAATTTATATAAAAAAGTATTAATTATATCCAAAATGGCACTTTATTGTAACTAGGGTGGAAATATTATATTAAGTTTTAACATGTCAGTATGTAAAGATAAAATAATAAAGTTATTGCATGAATACACATAAAACCAATATTTATATAAAAATGTATAAGGCGTGCTACACACAATACAAATATTGCCGAGTCGAACGTGTGTGGAGCACACCTAAGATGTTAAACCACAGTATAAAAACCGGCAATTAATGAGCGCTATTATAAAAAAAAACAATAAAATACCTGACTACGGCTTTAATAATATTTATTAATAACATTAAATAACCCTCAAATATTTAATAATAATAATTCCACCCTTGTCATGTTACTTATTAAACATGTTTGTTCAAACATCATTATAAACAACTCTTTATATTATTTAAAATGTAAATATTGGTCAATTTTCAGTCACTTCAACCAAATAGAAAACGACTTGGTTTTATAAAAAATAACTATACTTATTAAAAATATTATGACTTAAATTTTTTGTCTTTGATTTTTATTTGCACTGCGCTTATTACAAAAATAATTGTTGTTTTCTTCATAACAATAAAATTATCCAATCCTATACAAGTCTAGAATAGCCTGTTATTTAATAATGGTTATAAAATGTATTTAACCCATATATTTGTGATTTTGTTATCAGTTCTACATTTTTACACAAATTTCACTAAGAATCATATAATTACTAGCTGCCCGGACACACTTCGTTCTATCAAAAGTGTATTTATTTATTTTGAGAAGTAAGCTATCCTATCTTTCAAGTTGGATCAAACTGCACACGGTGTGCAAATTTGATTAAAATCGGTTCAGTAGTTTAGGAGTCCATCGCGGACAAACAACGTGACACGTAATTTATATATATTAAGACTAGCTGCCCAGACAGACTTCGTTCTGTCAAAAGTTTTTTTTTTATTTTGAGATGTAAGCTATCCTATCTTTCAAGTTGGATCAAACTGCACACGGTGTGCAAATTTGATTAAAATCGGTTAAATAGTTTAGGAGTCCATCGAGGACAAACAACGTTACACGTAATTTATATATATTAAGATTGTAGAATTTTAAAATCTTTATTTTATTATAATATCTTTCAATACCATACACAAGTTATTTGATATCGTTGCAAGACATAATTCACACGTAATGGATGGAGGTCAGAGTAAAAAACTTAAACAAAAATACTCATTTGGTACATAATATTTCAAATATAACAAAATAAAGATTAGCTTTTTTATAGTTTGGTAAAAAGTGCAACAGTTGACTTTAAACAATTTTTCATAAATAATATAATTTGATGAATACATTATTATTTTCATCAATTATATATCCTCATTATTATCAAGCATAAAATAAATTGTATTTGGAGTTTTAAAAATAAAGCTTATTACTCTTTGATTTAAAAATAATATGGCGACGTCCTCAAACTTGACAGTTTGAGAAAACAAAAATGGTTTAAAAAAATAAACTACATTCGTAAATATAACTCTGGCTCAAAAATATTGGCTAAATTAAAAATACTTAGTCTAAAAGAATTTAGTTGGTAGTAAATATTTTCAAGGGTCCAACTGTAAACAGTTGAATTCTTGAGTTTCGTTTCTCCAAATGAATTTTAGATAGTTAAATACTTATAATAGGCATGATGACAGTAAGTAAAAATCACTAAAACTATGTATTCATTTAATGAAACCCTATTAATGGATTACAAAACACGCATTTATCGTATTATTATTAGCGATTTTCACAATATTTTTGATAAAATAAAACTACAAAATACGGCAAGCCGCCATCTTAGATAAAACGCCAGTCAGTCTCAATTAGCGCGAATTACGTCACACGCCTTAAAACAAATGAATATCACCATACTAATAATGACGGATTGTCTTTTGTTTTCTGAGGACTGACGTCTTCTCCTCCATGACAAAGCACCTTTCCGAAAAGCTGGTAAATTAAAAAAATGACGTGCATAAGTGTATCAATGATACCTACATGAATAAATGATTTTGAATTTGAATTTACCACGCCCTGACACTTTGGTGCGAATTTTAAACTTATACATTGAAATGTATTTATTTTATACTAAACCTTATCTTTTTGCGGAAATATGACATACGTTGTAATTATAATATATTTCCCAACATTATAGGACAGTATTTCAAAATCTGTCATCATGCCTATCGGATTATGGTATCATTGGATATGGTAAGAAAATTCATCATCCAATATTATGCAAATAATATTGTTAGGCAACGGAGGTGACTAATAATATTATATCCCCTTGAACGAAACGAAAGTTAAAAAATTTATCGTTCATAAAGGTTTTTCCTGCCTACATAATACTAAATAAAGTTAAAATTTTTTAGTACCCCAGAGGTTGGAGGCCATCCATAAATTACGTCACACTAATTTCATGACTTTTTGATCCCTCCCTCGTCCTTGTCACAGCTGGTCACGATTTTGAGACCTCCCCTCTCAGGCGACGTCACATATTATGAAAGGAGAACCCCGGTTTCCGGCCACGAATTCTATGTAATCTGTGCTAGCACATAAGACTGGACAGGAGTAAACTATATACATAAAAATTCGTCTTATTTACTAAATAAACATATTTAAATCTTAGCCTCATTTGCAATCGCCAAATGAACAAAATAAAGAAAGAAGTTCTCATTGTATTTACCTCATTACAAATGTTTTATAATCGATTGATTAAGGAACATATGTATTAAATTAACTATTTATTAATTATAAAAACAATATTTATTCCTTTCTGATATGTTTTCATGTTCTATATAAAGCTAAACTATTTAATATATAATAATTACCATTAAATCCTTTAACGACATCGTTACGCTTATTAAATGACATTTTGAGTTTAACTTATCTGTGTAAAAAAAGTAAAAGAATATTATGATGACATTTATGACAATTTAATTTTATATTGCACAGAGTACTTAATCACTATGTTCTATTGCATTCGCTTTTCGTTTCCTACTCAGTTTTAACCATTATGGTTTAAGTAGTATTTATTTATTTATGGTCTTCATTATATTCCTGACATTGTCTATATACTCGTAGGTGTTTGAGGTAGTAAGTGCCTAGTAAAACGCATATTCAGTAGATAGGTACTCACCAACCGGTGACCAACCGACCTTACGTTACCCATAATAAACGAGAACTTTATCAAAAACATATTTTTTTCATCAGCACTGTGACACGAGTGTGACATAATCATAACCCGTATTTAAGGTGATTCATTAGGATTTCATTAGTTGGCCATTGCTAGCAGACGTGAAAATTGGAGAAATTAAAGCTTTTACAATGATCTAATTGACCACCAATTTTCATTCTTGTCTAATCTGGGCCGGTGTCTCTATGGAAGATGGGGTTCTCCTTTTACACCTAGATGTTATAAAATTAAAATAGTAGTTCCAAAATAAATTTTATTTCCATTTTTTTTATATTTACCTATACATACCAATTATTCGATTTTGAAATGTGACGTCACAAAAATTTAGGACCCCTCCCACCCTTTGTCACACTACATCGACCCCCCCCCCCCCCCATAACGTGTATCGTAATTTATGGATGGTCCCCTGAGAATTTTATTGCCATCTTGTATCATTACAACCTTTTTTCGGGGTATGAATAATTTGACAATATCTGCAATACATTTAATAACAATAATATGTATTGCAACAATACAAAACTTAATTTATCACACTAAAACCCGCATTTAAGTTGCCTGATCCCTGTTTCATTACGTCATACAAATACAATTATTTACGTATTGGCAAGGGCCGTGTGAATTTTTTACTTCACGTATATAATAGTATACGGTATATTAGTATTTCGGTTACTAACCGGTATTTTCATACCGGTACTGATATGAGTACCGGTATTACTCGAGTATCGGTACGAGTACCAAAAACACTTATTAAATATACCATTAAAATGTCTGAAACTATACCATATACAACGAATATACGATGATAGACACACAAACATACTTTTATTAATTTTTCAATGTTATTTAGAGATTTTTACTAAATGAGAAAATGACAGAATTATTCTTTGATCGCGTAACATAGCTGTAAATTCCTGATATAAGATTTATAAAACGAATAGGACTGTTCGTCCTATCTTATTGATATGAATAAAGACGTCACTCACTCTACAGGCGTGCTATCTGATGTCGTTACTGAGTTTCTTCTCTCCGTCGAGAGCTACTACAGTGTCCCGGTAGATGGCGTTGAAGGGCTCCATTGGGAGCATTTTTTCACCCTCTTCCGGTGACGTCACTTCCAGTGCAGGTTTCTCGTCTGAAAAAAAGAGATATTAATGAACGTCACACACTCGTACCCACACTTTAGAATATAGATATGAAACACGTACGCCTGTAAAGGGAGAGAAAAATATTCATATTATGTTATGTTTGCAATGACCATATTATAATATTAGTATTATTACGACGGAATACCGTTATAGTATCAACAGATCAATGACCGAAGTTGTAGCCCTACAGTTCCAGCTTTCAATAACGAGTAGTATTAACAACTAACGTAGGGTAGCAGCACCAATCACCAGGCTAGTCAGAACAACCAAAAACCTCCCGAAACTCATTTACACCGTTCTCCTACAGCTGCTAGCGTGATACAAGTCAGTAGGGTAAGAGTACCAATCACCGGTTTCGCTAGAATAGCCAAAAACCTTCCCAAACTCATTCACAACATAGCCTTATACCTATACAACACACAATTAGGGTAAGAGCACCAATCACCGGGCTCGCCAGACTAACTCATTCACACCGTAGTCCTACAGTTGTTAGCGTTATACAACTAGGGTAGCACTCACCTTGCCGACAGCTGACGTATCGGTAGAGCAGGGCGTGCGCGAGCGAGGCGACGACAGCGGCGCCCGCCAGCCAGCGGAAGGCACCGCGCCCCCCCGCCGCCGTGTACAGCTGCCCGCCCACTAGCGAGCCGAGAGCGAAGCCTGGGAAACAATGTTGTATATAATAACTGTTATATCGAATATCATAACAACTAACAGCACAGTAATTTACAGGTTGTTAAATGATAAAAAAAAAATGTTTAACACATGTAACGCCATCTAGCGTTCTACTACGTAATTTTTATAGGTTCGTCTTTCTTATTTGACGAATAAACTATCTTCTTTCTCGCACCACGGTCTTAGGACTAAGTGCGAGTGAGCGCGCAATATGTCAACGAGAGAGATACTGCGACTACTATACGTATATCGCCGCACCAAGGGTCCAGGGTTCGATTCCCAGTGAGGCGGAAATTTGAATGATGAGTTTGAATTTCTGTTCTCGGTCTGGGTGTGAATGTCCTTGTCTAGTATGTTGTCCATGGCACCCACAACACAGGGAATCCTAGTGTGGGACTATGAGTGTGTAGCGTTATTTATTTATTTGTTGACAGCCAACCGTGTTTTTATTAGAAAAGGCTTATTTATTTACTTAACCTTAATTTATAAAGCTAGGCTACAGTCGTCAATGCATACGTCACTCTTGCCTAATGTACTAGGCGAACATAGCCAACCGAAGCTCGTTCTACTACAACAACAACTCACCGACGCCGTCGTCCATCCCGGCGACGATCCCCTGCACAGTGGCGGAGTACCCGGGGGGCGCGGCCGCCGCCGCGTACCCCACGATGCTCGCGTAGCACAGCGCGTACGTCGGACCCTGCATCACTGACTGCAACACATTACACACAACACACGGTACATGTATGTATACTCCATGTTTTGACCCCCGACGCAAAATAGGGGAGTTTTTTTAAATGATGAATATGATTTATTAGAAAAAATGAGTTTAACAAATTATTCCGTTGTTGGGACATCCTTTTAAGTAAAAATTTTTACCTGTGTCAGGATGTCCCACTCTTCCGTAGAAGATTTGGAGTTATGTTTCATGTGTCTGTGTATCTGTGTGTCTGTTTATCTGTGTTTGTGTATCTGTATGTCTATCTCAGTGGCATCGTAGCTCCTAAATGGATGAACCGATTTTGATCCAGTTTTTTATTTGAAAGGTGACTTTATCAAGAGTGTTCTTAACTATGTTTAGTCACAGAAGAAATAATAGTAATTATAATAAGTAGTTTAGTATTAATAAAACTGTCGGGGTTTTTTTTTAAGTATTAATTTAAGATTATATACATAGACGAGACTTATTTGGAAAACAAACTTAGCACAACTTTTTATGTAAATAGTGAGTAGTGAACAGAAATTAGTGAACAGAAATTAGTTTTGGAATTAAATGCTGCATCGTTTTTTAATATTTTAATTTGGTCTGACTACCTCTTGGTCTTGGTCTTTGGTACCTCTATGAAGACGAGATGCCAGGGGTGTTGTATGAGCGAGATGAGCACCAGCCGCACGCCGTAGCAGAACAGACAGAACGTGATGGTGGCTCCGTATCCCCAGCGCTTTATTATTCTACCTGCAAATAAACAACATTTTAAATTAATACTTCAGTGACACTGTCAAGTACAATGCTTAAAGGGCATTTAACCTAGTTGGCATACCTACAAGTACCGCCATTTTGAAAAATTTTCGTTTCGGCGGCCATTGATGAAACATGACGTGCCAATTAACGAAGTAAGTGATTACAATTAAAAATATTCCGTGATGAAGTGTTGTAAATGATATAATTTCAGAGATATTTAAGTTCAAAACTGTAGAAAAATAAAGCAAAAATCTTAGTTTCGGCGGACATTGATAAAACATGTGTCAATCGATACACTAAGTGACTTGTAGGTTTAATGCCCTTTAAAAAAACCATCACGATCACGTCAGCTTGAAACAAAAAAAAAAACCGAATCAAAATTAGTCCATTCGTTTAGGAGCCACAATGCCCCAGACAGATACATCAAACTTATAACACTCCACTTTTTACAACGGGGTTTAAAAATGGTTATTTTACATTTTTTGGAGACGAGAGTCTTAATTTATTAAAGTAAACTCAACAAGCTTTAAACCTATCTCTTTGCGAAATCCAAAATAATGAATAACTTACCAGAGAAGAAGAAGAACAGTAGCTCCCCGCAGAAGCTCTGTCCGGCGACCACCACGCCCTCTATTAGCTTAATCTTGTCCATCGAGCCAGTCTCTTCTGCTAGTTCTTCCAGGAACCTGCAGTTACATAGAATAAGTAAGTTTTTTTAGAATAAATAGAATGGCCGATCGAAAGAAAAACGGGGTACCCAATATCACTAGCCCTCGTAAAACATTGTACCAACCACAATACAGAACTAGTACAATTATATTAGATTAATATAGATTCGACATTTATATTATCGTATTATTATTCATCTTAATATATATAAATTACGTGTCACGTTGTTTGTCCGCGATGGACTCCTAAACTACTTAACCGATTTTAATCAAATTTGCACACCGTGTGCAGTTTGATCCAACTTGAAAGATAGGATAGCTTACATCTCAAAACAAAAAAAAACTTTTGACAGAACAAAGTCTGTCCGGGCAGCTAGTATTATTTAAAATCATAGTTCTTACTCTATTGTTTTATTACTCTTACTATCTTACTCACCAGAACATGTAATAGATGATGAAGCTATCGAAGGTTCCAGCCACGACGGCGAAGGTGATGAAGACCAGCACTCGCGGCAAGCGGAGCACGTCACGCAGCGCCTTGCCGGAGTCGTCGGGTGATGACAGAGAGGGTAGCTGGGGGAAGAAAATGAGGGTATCTGTAAGGTGAGGGTATTTGTAAGTTGGGGGTATATATGAGTTGAGGGTATCTGTATGTTGGGACTATCTATGAGTTGAGGGTATTTGTATGTTGAGTGTATTTGTATTTTGTAGGTTGAGGATATCAGTCACTTGAGGGTATCTGTATTAGGGCTTGAGTCTCGGAATCTCGTCATATCAGAATTTTGGAATACTTTTCCGATGTTGATACACACATTAGTTAAATTGTATGTATGTACATTCTTAACATGCCTCCAATAGTCAAAAAGGAACATAAAAGAAAACATGAAACCTGCTGAAGCTCTTTTGACGAAACTTACAAGATTCCATGAATGCTAAACTATATTTTAATTCGGAAATATGAATGCGAGACGCATTGATAATTATTCATTTATTTAATCTTCACGCATGAAGTGGCAATGCTAACCAGTAATGTAATATAATGTATCACTCAACGCTTTACGTAATGAGTCGTTATTGTTTCATTCGTACTATAAAATGTGTCATTGTTGCGGCTGGACTTAGTGCCAATAATAACTTGAGATAAATTTTATATGACAACTGACTATCGTGTATGACAATGGCACTTTGTTAGTATATGTTCTTTCTCAGTATTGGGTTCATACTGAGAATAAAAAATCGTTCTCATTCATCATTTCAGTATAGCATAGTTGATTCATATAAATATCGGGGATAAAAAAGAAATTACGTCTGTATATTCCAATTTAATGAACATAATTATTTAAAAGCAGGGGCGTAGCTACCGCCGTATCAGCCGTATCAATTATACGGGGCCCCCAGCGTATAGGGTCTCCCACTAACACTCCGAAAAAAAGCCTACGATGGCTACATTTGGCACTCCTTTTATATTATGACAGCTGACGTTGAGGGGTCCCTACAACAAATATTGATATGGGGCCTCCTTAGGGCTAGCTACGTCACTGTTTAAAAGAAAGCATTTTTTATAATAAATGAACCAACTTTTGACTACAATCCACCTGATGGTGAATAGAAATGGAGTCATGGATGGTAGAGCACACTAACTTGGTAAAAATAATCTAAATTTTACTAACAAAAAACAACAGACTTCAAAATAACTCAAAAACTACTTATCAGATCTCGGTCAAATTTATGTGGGACCACATGACAAAGCACCAGCGTTCGATTAAAAAAGAATCATCAAAATCGATTCACCCAGTCGAAAGTTCTGAGGTAACAAACATAAAAGAAACAGTCGAATTGAATACCTCCTCCTCTTTGAAGTCGATAAAAATACTGTTAAAGCAGAAAGATATGAACACATACAAACAAATAGAATACAAATAAGCTATCTTACCGTGAGTCTCCGACAGCTATACAGGTCGACAACAGTAGCGACGATCGCTATAATGAATGCCGGCGTGAAGTCCTTGTTGGTGCTGGTACCAGAGGCGCGATCGACCAGCCAGCCGCCCAGCAGCGCGGTCACACCGTACCCCACTGTACCCCACGCACGCTGCCAGCCGTAGTCGCGGCTACGCTCCGCTCCTGATTGATACCATTTATAGTTTTATTAATAATCAAAATTTTACTAACAAAAAATAACCGACTTCAAAATTATTCAAAAACTACTTGTCAGAACTCGTTCAAAATGTGGGACCACATGACAAGCACCTGCTTTCGATTAAAAAAAGAATCATCAAAATCGGTTCACCCAGTCGAAAAATCTGAGGTAACAAACATAAAAAATACAGTCGAATTGAGAACCTCCTCCTTTTTTGAAGTCAGTTAAAAAAATAATCTATACTAATATTCAAGAGGAAAGATTTGATTGTTTGTTTGCATTGAATAGGCTCCGAAACTACACAACCGATTTGAAAAATTCTTTCACTGTTGGGAAGCTACACTATCCCTTATTCAGGTAAACGATATTCTGAAACTAGAATACTAACCCCAGGGCCCCTCGGAGGGATTATATTGGTAATATTGATTTTAATAATTTATTAACACCATTATATTATTATTTCTCCATGATCTCCGTCTGGATAGGTACCACCCACATGCTCGAGTCAGCTCCCAAACCACTCGTCGTGTTTCTTCTCTCCTTCTTGGCCGGCAGCACCAACCAACGGCAATGCCTTTGGTGTTGTGGACGACGATAGCCACTTACCACCAGGTGTATTATCAGATCGTTTGCCAGCTATTTCCATTAAAAGTAATCTTTTAAATTACCATAATGTCCGAATATCTTAAACAGTAAACAATCGGTTCACGGTAGTCCATTTAAGCACCTTGCATATTAATTTTTCTTCCACGAAAAAAATTAAACTCAATAGGGATGTTGACACTATCATTAAAGTAAAATAAATTTATGCTTAAAGTATAAAGGAAAAAATTTAAAAACCTAAAATATTATTCTTTTGTCGAAATCAATCACAACAAATTAAATATAATTATTTTAAAATGTTAAAAATAGTACTCATTGTCACGTGACCTCAAACGCCATTTAGAGCTTATGACGTCATTGTTCCTATTTTATATGGAAGTGCAACTAACTTCAGTCGACAGATAGTATTGAATATCGGCTAGTGACGTCACGTGACGTTTTTGGTGGGAAATTTGAAAATGATTTTTAGTTATCAATTTTTGTTTTTAAATTGAAGATTATTATTTTTATAATATTTTTTTCGTGAATCTTAAGGTTCTATCTGTTGAATCAAATTGAATCCTAAAATTAGTCAACATCCCTATTGTATGACCTAAAGGTTGAAAAGCATGCACATGGACAACTCTATTTATGTAGCTATTATGAACTTTCATTGAAATTTCAACCTTATCGTCATACAATTAGGTAAATAATAGGTTACATTCAAATCTAATTTAATGCTTCATAAGTTACAACATTCTTACCCAAAACATCGAAGCACACAGCATCGCCAATACAATTGGCAACGTTGAACGCGACTGTACCCAGACACATCAGCACCACGAACGCCCAAAATGTTGCTGTCATGTACAAACTAGAATCGTCACTTGTCGACTCGGCTGTACTTATACTAGGGTCAAGCACTTTTAATTTACCAGTACCCTTCTCAACAGAATTCACCGAATTAGTTGGATTCCCTCCAACCTCTCTTTTACTCTTATTGCTCGCACGGATCAATAGCGTCGTCGTATTCATTTCCTCATCCAACGTTTGTTCAAAGCACAGCAAGTTACAGTCCTTTACTGGAAGACATGTCAACTCTCCCTCTCGTATGTCATCAAAACTCATGTGTAAGAGCGAGCAGGAAGTATTTGTCACGGACTCGTCCACGTAAATCGTGTTAACGTAGGTAGAGTTTGTTAAGTAAGCGCTGAATTTGGTGCCTATGGAACAGTTCCAATGGCAGGAGTATTTTTCTACCATGGCGTCGGTGGAGTTGTCATATGTTTTGAGGTATATCGTATCGTTTAGATGGTAAACTGATTCGACAATGGGTTCTTCGGGCATTGGTAGGAACCAGAGACCGCAATAGGTTCCCGTCATAAACGTTATAAGAAGCATGAAAACGAGTTTCCTGTGATTCTGAAACAAATAAAGCAAATTAAAATAGACAGCTATAACTGAATAGGTACAAGTTCTGACACTTGCTAAAATATGACTAACGTGAGAGAACAGACAGACTTTGTTTAGCAGGCTTTGTAAAGCTACATTTCACATCACCAAAATTATTACTTGATCATCGAAAAAAATTATGTAAATCTATCAAAGTACATTTATATCTCAAAAGGATTTCAAACTTCCGAAGAAACTATTGGAGGACAAGTAAGGGTCATCTCACCGGCCAGAAGTCAACGACGTACCCAAACAAGGGCTTCGCTGCCGCCCATAGCAGGGGCAGCACCGCAGTCACCAGCCCCATCACACTCGCAGACACTCCCAGCTGTCGGCCGAACACATTCATTTGTGGCAGGAGTGGACCCAGAGCTGATTAGAACATAAGTAAAATTTTACCCGAAAAAACTGACTTTAAAAAGGATTACTAAAATTATTGCTGAAAGTAAATCTAATTTTCCATAATATTTGAGAAGTTCCTCCAAGGCCCAAATTCTTGTGGCTATAAAAAAATAAAGTACAACAGAGATTCCCAACCTTTTACTCTATGCGCCTCACCCAAGTTTCTGCTTAAAGTGCGTGCTATTACAGCACGCCCCTTTAACGCCAATTTTTTTGCAAATGGAGTCTAAATAATTAAACGTATAGTGAAAACTATAAATGGGTGCATTTATTGAATAAACAACTAAAATATTCAATAATTAGTGAAAACACTGTTGCTGCACTTTATTAACAGTTTTAAAAACGGAAACGCCCAGCACGGGCGTTGGATCAACCTTTGGATCACCCTACGCCCCCCGAGTGGGGCACACTCTAATGGTAGATATATACCTGATATATAGGGAAGTATAATATATCGATTATCCCCCACAATATTATTTTATTGTTGGTATAAATATTGTTTACTACAAAATGACGTATAAATAAATATATTTTTATACCCTAAGCTTCTGCAAATAATTATACTTATAGGTGTCCTATAAGTATTATGACAAACTTATAGAGAAGAAGACTTGAGGGTTGATCTACCAGAAGTCAAAATTTATCGTAGGAAAAGTGGCACCGTTTCCGAAATGTTGACCTCTGCTTAACTTTTCGAAAATTAAACTTATTTACGATTTTAATTTCAGTGTCTTGATCATCATTAAACACAACAAAACAAACGAAGCTACATAAATCCTTATATCTCCAAGAGTTACATAATTACATCTTGTTGAGACAGCATCATTAAATTGTGCAAACAAGGATATTGTCGTACTCAAATTGCTTGATAGTGCAATAGCGTTAGGTTGTAAATTCATAGTTTGTATAAGTCGCAGGGAAATTATGAATACCGAGATGTGATCAAATCCCGCAGCATGATAAAATAACAACTCCGTTGGGTCATTTCTTTTCTTAAGAGAATTTCAGAGATTTGATCAATTCCATAAATTACTTTTGTGAAATGATGAAAATTTATTAATATTTATTAATATTATTAACTTTATTAATATTATAAGGAGAAAGAGCGAAGATAAGAGAAAGACAAGAGAAGTGTCAAGAGACTTATTCATCAACGCAAAGCAGAAGTAACCGAGGCTAAATCTACGATAATTTTGGTCAGTAGGTTTGGTTATGGCCTATTTAAGCAATGGGAAAAGGTTTATAATAGAAAAATTCTCTAACGGTGTAAATTGGGGTTGAAAGTTTGTATGAAGAAGGTAAAAAAAGTTTTTTTTTTAATTGTAATTTTTGTATTTTGTCTAATGAAAGTAAGAAACATCTGTATCAGCACTTAATAAAATTCAACAATTAAAGGCGAAGAATAATGGTCGAAACATTGTGTAATAAGAAATAAGATTATCTTTTCATTCATTAAGAAATGCATTCACCCAGACCCCAGTTGTTTGTATCGATCCTTGATAAACCAAGTAAAGCAACATTGGGCGCGTTCGGTAGTTGGACGGGCGATCGCTAATGGCAAAAAACAATCTTTGAGCCCCTCCGTGCTTCGGAGGGCACGTGTAATGACGTGTAGCTGTTGGTCCCGGTATTATCTTTAGTCATTAAGGCTTGTCCGGTGGCTTAAAAACTTCTGACACTTGGGTTGGCCACTAACCCATCCACTAAACCGCATTTGAGGAGCGTAGTGGAGTATGCTTTGGCCTCCTTAAGAGAGAGCCGTACTCAGTAGTGGGCCTTTAATGGGTTAGAGTCCATATCAGTAGGTACAATGATTATAATAGCAATGGCTGTAATTTAGAATACTTTCATTTGAATATCATGAGAATTCAGACAATCATAATCATATTGCCTCATTATCATGGATTACACTTATCAAGACTGATGATAACGTGAAACAACTGCAATATGGTTTTTATCTCTCAACAGTGTACAAATGACTTTATTAGGACGATATACTTAAGTATTATTATACGTACATTGGCATTCATCGTTATTGTACAGATCATTTAATTAAAAATGAACGCCTCTTCAAGGCATTTCATTAGTAGGTACCGTCAGCAATGAAAAAATAAAAATAAGTTTACCTTTTCTTCTCTTTTCTTTTACGCCGGTATCTAATGTGGTGTTATGGTACCTGTGGTGTTATGTTAGTAATGTCCATGGGCCACGATGGCTACTTAAACTTAAACTGGCATAATTATACGAAATATGAGCTATTTGACGACCAGTGTGGCGCAATGGTTACCATGCCGGATCGCCGCACCGAGGGCCCTGGGTTCGATTCCTAGCGGAGCGGAAATTTGAATGATGAGTTTGAATTTCTGTTCTCGGTCTGGGTGTGAATGTCCTTGTCTTGTGTGTTGTCCATGGCACCCACGACACAGGGAATCCTAGTGTGGGGCTACGAGTGTGAAGCGTTATTTATTATTTTATTTATTTATTTATATATGGGTGCTTCCATGAAAATAGGGCAACTTTATGATGTGATTTGTCTTTACTATTTTTTACATACTATGCAATTTTAAATTAGTGTGATTTATGGCTGATCGATAGAATAATTAATGTTCAAAAGGGCCAGTCACTTTGTTTAGTATTTTAAGAGAAATTCAGGATTTTGTAAATTTAGATGTCTAGGGACTGACACATATAGCTAGGGACTGATGAAAATTATGCTGATGTACTGTAACATAAGATTGTTTAAAGCAATTAATGTAATAAAATAAGACTCATACACGGCATAGCTCCACTTTTATTAGGAACTTATTTTAGACAGTATCATTATCAATTATTCTAACTTGAAAAATTTACTTTACAATACAATCAAATGTAGCTTTAGCTAAAATTCTTTAAGATAAGGTAAAAATAAAACAAACGAGGCTCTTTGCTCTATGAGGTAATAATAAACATAAAAGGCTCCTTGCTTATAAAATAATTAATCTCAATTACTTAACATTTTTAATACTCCTTTATGATAAAAAAATAAAACAAATGAGGCTCTTTTTTCAGAAACTTTTGGTGCAAGTTTTTTAAAGAGTAATAAATAACGCTTCTGTTTATTAACATTCTTGCGAGTAATACACTCTTTTTTTCCTGCTGCATTGCGACTGTTGCTGTCATCTTCATAGAATCTCTGAACAATTTCCACCACTCTGTTTTTCTTGGTTTTAGTTTTTGTTCTAGAATTAATATGTTACAGTTGAAATTCGATTTCTCTTGGTGAGTTTTTGCTTTTGAATACCTAGTTGTCTGAAATTTGGCCATGAATAACTTCGCCAAACAACGCCTTCTTGACTAGTTCTTTCTTGAGAATAGGATCTTCAGCCAATTGTTCAATTTTACTTTTCAGCGTGAGTGCTTTCTTTGCCATCTTATTCCTTTGTTTCATTCTTTTATATTTCTTCTGTTGAGTGTTAAGCTTTCTTTTTAAATTTTGAAATAACA
The DNA here is from genome assembly GCA_911387775.1 of Thymelicus sylvestris. Taxonomy (NCBI): domain Eukaryota; kingdom Metazoa; phylum Arthropoda; class Insecta; order Lepidoptera; family Hesperiidae; genus Thymelicus; species Thymelicus sylvestris. The sequence goes on along the minus strand of OU426887.1, from coordinate 13,416,531 downwards.
CAATTTTTGTTCTTCAACGTATTATTTCTTAATTTTCTTTGAAGAAGGCTATTTCGTTTAGCTTCGGCTTGTCTAAGATCGTCATTAACATTTTGAATCATGTTATTGTCTACTAGTTCTATAGTTCTATTCTCTTCAGGAAATTCTTCCTCAGACAAAGATGGAGTATTTTCTGTTTCGTAATGATTACAGTCTTTCCTAACTAGTTGGTTTTTCTGTAATCAGAAGAGTACTTCTTCCATTTTTTTAAATTGTTCTCTGTTCTCGAGAGGTCATATCTTTTACACATTTTCGCTGTCCTTTCTACTTTTTCTTTATATACTTTAGTCTTTCTTTCTCTTTGTGTCTAGCTAATAACACTGGGTCACGTCTGATCAGCCCCGGATCTACGATATTTTCGAACCGGGGCAAAACCTTGACTGTGGCGCCCCCTCTAGTATTTGAGAAAACTGTTAAAAATGCCAATGAGTAGCATTTTTGTGACCATTTGATAAAATAATAATCTTTTAATAAATTTAAACTTTTTATTATCTAATTACTTTCATTTATAACATAAAACAGAAACACAGAAAAAATATATAACCAGGAAAGACTACAACTTTACACGGCGTGCTTTCTTTTCTTTTGTTCGGCTCGGGCCGGCTCGGCTCATATAGATGTGACGGGGATTCCCCTGGCAGAAAGATCACGGACACTACGCACGCGTTCAAAAATTTACTTGATGCGTTCATAAATCACTTAGTAACTATGTGTTCAAAAACTAACTGGGCGTATGGAAATAGAAAAGTTTGTTTTTCTAACATATTATTATACAGGGTGTCCCGTAAGTAGTGGATCAACCGAAGGTGGCAGATAGCTTGAAGGTTGACCTATCATATATCAAAAAATTACCTAAATAAAAGTGTCACCGTTTTCGAGATATTGATCATTTTATACCATTTTGATAATTCGGCTCCTTTACCCTACTTTTTCCTGTTGAGGCCACAAATGAGCAGATATTTAGATAATTTTTTTTCCTAGAGCTCTCAGATAGTTGATTTATAATTATCAGTATGTAATGTTGTTGAAATTATTAGGGAACGCTGAGAAAATAGCGTCTACTTTGGCTATTTTTGTTTTTCTTCGATACAACTTTGATGCGAGGTGGTTGAAAAAAAAATGTACTGGGCAAGTATGCCCCGGTATTTTAGAAACTTGTCTGTTTAATGCAAATTTTAAAAAGGTACAATACAGGCTAATTTGATAGGGAAAATTTTCAAGTAAAAGCCATTTCAGTGTCAAAGGGGTGAATTTGAAACAAAAGTTATTTTATTGTTTACTGTTATGGGATGAAGTTTTTCAATGGTTTTTGCTTAATATTAAGTTACGTTAAATAATTGCTCTAATAAATATTTAAAATAATGATTATTTTCCGATATTCCAACCTTATGAAGAAATTACAAATTATTTGAAAAATATTGTTTATTTCAAAAATAATGCTATGATTTACTCTTTTTTTAATACTAGATGATCAGGAACCCTTGTAAATTATTGTTTTAAGATTATTTTTGTATGAATATTTAACAAAAAAAAAGAATGGGAAAAAATTCAAGTAAAATATTTATTTTTATTTATTTTATCATACAAAAATAATCTTAAAGCAATAATTGACAAGGTTTGCTGATCATCTAGTGTTAAAAAACAGTAAATAATAGCATTATTTTTGAAGAAACAATATTTTTCAAGTAATTCTCAGGTAATTTGAAATTTATTTTAAAGGTTGAAATATCGGAAAATAATCATTATTTTAAATATTTATTAGAGCAATAATTTAACGTAACGTCATATTAAGCAAAAACCATTGAAAAACTTCATCTCATAACAGTAAATAATAAAATAACTTTTGATTTAAATTCACCCCTTTGACACTGAAATGGCTGTTACATCAAAGTAGCCTGTATTGTAACAGACAAGTTTTTAAAATACCGGGGCATACTTGCCCAGTACATTTTTTTTTCCACCACCTCGCATCAAAGTTGTGTCAAGAAAATCAAAAACAAAAATATCCCAAGTAGACGCTATTTTCTCAGCGTTCCCTAATAATTTCAACAATATTACATACTGATAATTATAAAGCAACTATCTGTGAGCTCTAGGAAAAAAAAATAGGTATCAAAATATCTGCTCATTTGTGGACTCAACAGGAAAAAGAGGGAGGGGTAAAGGAGCCGAATTTTCTAAATTTTAAAAAATGGTCAATATCTTGAAAACGGTGACATTTTTACTAAGGTAATTTTTGACATATAATAGGTCTACCTTCAAGCTATCTGCCACCTTCGGTCGATCCACTACTTACGGGACACCCTGTATATTAAGATTCGATTACTTGATAAAAACCTATGAGATTGTAGGAAAAGAGGTTTTATTTGTTCGATATTTTGAATTCTTGTCTCAAGGATTTGGCGCCCCCATGAAACTGCCGCCCGGGGCAAGTGCCCCCATTTGCCCCCCCTTAGATCCGGGGCTGCGTCTGATTTTCTCTAATCGCGCTTTTGCAGCCATTGACTTCTTTAGGGCTATTTCCTTCTTAGCGCCTCCTTTTTTTCCTAGGCGCCATGTTGCTATAAAAGAGAAATGCATTGCAACACATTATATTAATAATTTAAGCAAAATGTTTTATTTGTTTGAAACATGACTTGTCTAATAATTAGTGTTAGCGTGCTAATATATAATTACATTTCTTTGTATAACTATTATGAATATCAGTATGGTAATTGACTTGTGCAGCCTACTGTCATCAGTCTCCGTCAGGCGTAGTGATGTATTGATCCAACGCCAGTCACTATTGATTACGTTTAGCAAAGAGCACCGAACGCGGGGCATTCGTCTTTCGACATTTGAGCTGAACAGTCGGTTGCAAAAGTTATGTCTCTCTGGAAGTTAGTAATATTAGAACCTAATTTTAGTGTTAAGATTATCTTGCAGAAAAGTATAATAAAATAGCTTTTGGATATCGTCGTTTCATTGGGCCGAGCTCAATATCTCAGAAGTGACATAAACACCACGCCCCAAGGAAAGTGAGTATATGCATATATTTTTTTCTCTTCTCTGCTTGATGCTACGTGCTAAGTGCCACGTGCCAAGACAAGTGCTGAAATACGGAAAAGATTCGATGATTTTTTTTTCTCTTTCCTTTTCTTATTCTGCTTGCGCTTCAACCTCTGTCTACCCGAGAACTGATATTAAGTAGCTAGGACATCGTAAAGGGTTTGCTGAGCACAGTTGACCGTATAACCTAGAAGAAATATATTAAAGCATGGGCTTAAGAAAAAAATTCATTTACGCCGCTTCCAGTTTTTCTAACTTGAACTGATCACTAGCAAACATTTTTCACACTTACCCTCCATATCTAACTAATGTTGTTCATTGAATTGGCTTATGAATTATTGTATATTATAACTATAATTTCTCAGTAAGTGATTTTTTGTAAAATCTTTTAAGAAAATATACGTTTTTAAATCGTAAATGTATGGGTACTAAACTGAAGTTATTATTAGGACATTAGGTATACTTGTATGGTCATCCTTGTCCTAAGGAAAGGAAATTAAGTAAACGAGTATGTTTAAATTTAAGTTGCAAAGATGTGGATATTCATAGGGTTTTTATTTTCATAATGAGGGTTAAGTTCCTTCAGGGCCAGCAACGAAAACACCAATACCTACTGAAAACGACTACCCGCGAATGCTGTAATGAAATTAATGTACGAGAATTGAAAACTGAAGATTAAATAAAACACCAATTGTTTCACAGGAAATTTATTCATTGTACCTATATTTATTATTGAAATATTCGAAAATATTGTGTGGTGATTCCGTAGAGTGTTACAACATTGCGTTGGTCCATATAAATTGTCTGTATGTTTGAATAATAAGGCTGCAATTTTATTGTAGACCGTTCTATTTAGACTGACACTATAATCGTATTATTCCTTTGATCACATTTAATGTAAGTCTTTTCAGCATGTAGAACTGCAGGTCACCCAACGCAATACAACGGTATGGCAGTTTCGGCTTGATTACGATGGACTGATGACGGGATAAAGAGACAGATCAAGGGACAGAGGAATTATTCTGCTGTTATTACGAGCCTCTTCGAGTGCGAATTTGCTTAGTCTTGGAGAGTTCTCCGATATTTTGGTTTATAAACTTTTTCTGTATGTAAAACAAGAAATATAGTGGTGATGTCCTTTTTTGACTCTGAAACCATCCAACCGATATGCTAGGAACTGAAAGGCAATGATGCGAAGATGGTCCATGATGATGCAGTCCATTCATAAAGTCGATTGTTGACTTTACCGTACAAATTTTTTTAGTGTTGTTGCAAACGCCGGGTATCCACAAGTTTTTTATACGTCACACATAATTCGTCACACTAGAATTCATTAAACCTATGCAATAATTTGTTACATTTTATAAGTAAATTCAGTGCAGGTAGTAACATAAAAATATTTTTACGATCGTATCTACCGACATAGCCACTCCATAGTGTCCATTGTATATCTATTGAGCGGTAGACCATGACTTAAAATTAATAGTTCAATTTTATTGTATTGAAAATAATTGAGTCCAAAACTTTAAGTCCCATACATTAAACTTACCTGGTGACGTGAATTGGATATTAGAAGTAGGTAAAAATAATAATTGTGCTAAAAAAAAATAAACACACTTTTATAAGTGTATTTAACGTTGTGTAGTTCTACTGTTGAGGCCAACCAGGATGTGCATGTGAAATTTAATGTGATATTACTCATTATGGAGCTCCTCCTGGAGCCAATTGAGAGTGTAGGGCCTAGTCAGGACATCTTTACCATAAAAATACATTGTTGTAATAACCCAAAATGTGCGCCACATTTCAGATCGATTGGATACGGAGAAGAGAGTCAATTGACTAGAATCTAATTACAGACACCGGACAGGTAAAACTAAATAGAAGCTTAAAACTGGTAAGATTTATGATTTTTTTTTAGTATGTGAGTTTAGAGGACTACTTGAAATGTTTGAGGTTACAACTGTTTTATTGAATTTGAATTGAGGTTTATGTTGGACAATAACTTATTGCCTATAACGGTATCAGACGGCTACTTCGGAATATTTCGTCTTATTTCCGTTGATGTTGTTACTAGTAATGATAATGAAATTATCAAACTGTATTAGAGTTAAGCACATACATATATTAGTACATATATTATGTATAATTGAAACGGACAGACTAATCGGAACGAACCTAAACCGTTGACTAGTGACAGTGTGTGAGAGGATCATGATGATGAGCAGATTATTATAAGTAGGTACTACAGATAAGATTTTATTAAGGCATGCGACTCCTGTTCTGCGGTCGGGATTCTGCTGTAATTTATTTCTTCAGGGATTGTTTAACATTGAGGCTGAACGTAAACAATGAACGGCTAATCCGTAAAATAAAGATCCATCTTTTTAGTACGCGATTAATATTACTTTGTTATTTGCTTACGGTAGATGCGACATTCACATCACCTTGGAAAGCGGGCTTATTCCTAACTTATCAGCATTGCACGTTGCAGCGGTGCAATACACAAATACGCGACACGCTATGCGATCGGAATACAAAATATATTATAAAGAGTAAAATTCGTGAGTTTCTTGGGTTCGCGAGTTTGTCGTGGGAAGTAATCTCTGCAACTCCTGAACTTCTTTTGAATATTACTTCCCTTGTAGATTTGGTTAGGTTAGAAATGTTAGAATATGTAAATTTTTGCTAAGGGAAGAAAAATAATTTTGTGAGCATGATTACCTACTGATGATTACGACACCTATTTGAAAAATTCTTCCACCATTGTAAGTTATATCATCCGAATTATCTTATAAATTAACTAGATTCGTTAGGAGGTACTATAAGTTCACTTCGGGACAAGTACTAATTGCTCCGAACGGCTGGTTTGCTAGTCTTATATATAAATTTTAGAAATCTTAGAAACGAATGTCTGTTTTTTTTATATTTTAAATATTCGTGATAGTTAAAATATGGTGAATTATGTATATTCGCGACGAATTGATAAAAGGGAGAAGCCCTTTTTGGAGTCGGTTCGGTAAAGAGTTAAATGTATGGACGGTATTTTTTTTTAAAGGTTGACCGGTATATTTTGGAGTGAGTGAACCGATTGTAATAAAACAAACACTAGATGTTAATCCAATCTTTACGTGTATAATAATGGTGACGATATGATGTGATATAATGATGTGGTAGGTATGACATAATATTATGATGATGATATGATAATGAACATAATGCTGAAGCTCGAGTATCTGATTTCAGCTAAACAGTTAGAATCTTTTATCAAGAAGTTGTTCACTGTGAAACATAAATGTACCTAACCTTGTATTAAAAACCCTTAAAACGCGATATATTTATAATACCTTAGGTTTAGTTAGTTTCATTAGTAAACTAAGGAATTAGGACTAGATCTCTGGAGTAAAGCGATTTTTCAGGATGGTAAATGAAAATAGGCGGCTAAGTAGGTAATATATTGTGTGTTGCAGTCGATGCAGCTAGTAAAAAAAAAAAAAAAATTTTTGTCGACAAACATACAAGTAAAATTTAGTCACTGTTCTTGCAATACAAATTCATCTGGGCACACACACTTAAACATGATATTAATATTAGAGTTAAATAAAATTCTGTGAATTTGTGATTAGTTCCAGGTTTTAACTAGAAGAGTTTTGACATGATGAGTGGCGATGTTGCGATTCACTGAGGCATCAGGCAAACTATCGACTGATATAACATAGTGGGCCTGATATATAGCACCAAACTATTACATGATGAAGCGTCATTATTACGAGTTTAACGAATTCCACATAACCCTTCCTGTAGCTATATAAAAATTGGTGATCTGTATGTGTGATATGATGTATGTATGGCATGTGTGTCTATCACGTGTGTAATTTGTATGTGGTGTGAAAACTTCAAAGTATCAAACTGACTTCAGAGCCATTATTGAATGGATGGGAATACCTACATAATGTTCATTAATATTTAGTAAATGTGATTGTTGTCTTCTTGTTGATGAGGGGTTCATCACGGGGCAAGTTTTATTGAATATGCTTTAGCGATTAAAAATAATCTAAAGATGGTTCCGAATAGAGGATGTCATTCAGACATCCTTTCCCTTGCGATGTGGATGTATGTAACACCTTGGTTACTTGGCTGTTTACCGGTCGTAGACTGCTGCCCGGGTGGACGGGCCTCTTTGCAAAGTTTGAGAGTTACTTTCCCATATACTGAAAATTATTTACACGGATTGGACATGATGATGGCTACCATTTTATTAATATGAACTAGCCTCGTATGGGCATCTTTGAGCGAAATGGAATAAACATTTATTATTACTTAATTACTTTATTTACTTTTATATTAATTGTTGGATACTTACGGACAAGGGATTTTGACAGAATTTTTTAGGAAATTCCTGCTCGTTTTCATTGGCGTTTATTATAAATTAACAAATCAATCAACCAAATCAAAATAAATAAAAAAAAAACGTTTAGATAGTACTTACGATAAAATCTAGTAAAGATTCCATCGCGTCATAGTTTATGCAAGATTAATGAAAAATGATTTAATAAAGCGATATGACGGCTTGAGGCCGTTCGTGAAGAGATTCATAATCGATACATTACTATAATCGAAATTTGAGAATGAAAATTGATTTAAGTAATTACATTGTTAAGAATGTTTTACTTGCATTTGAATTCAAAATTAGGTGCGCAGGGGTGCCACGACGGGTTGGACGCTTACAAGGGACATTTTCCATTATGTATGGGCACTTCGCCATCCATGAACAGTAACCGCATATAATTATATGTAACTAGCTGCCCGGAAAGACTTCGTTCTGCCAAAGTTTTTTTTATTATTTTGAGATTTTAGCTATCCTATCCTTCAACTTGGATCCAATTGCACACGATGTGCAAATTTATTAAACTCGGTTAAGTTTAGTAGCTTAGGAGTCCATATTGGAGTCGTAGATGCGTATTGGGAATGCGCGGTGCGAGGTAGCTCAAGGGAGCTCAATCGAAGTGGTAGCTCAATAGAAGTGTCCTAATATTGCAGTTTTTGGAGTTACAATTTGATTAGCGAATGGATTGATGGGTCTTACAATTTGATTCTTTCGTGAGCCTTTTTTTTTGTATATCTCTAGTGTCACTTGTCGCCTTATAGTTCGCGTTAACTATAATAGAATGAAGCGATCGTTCTAAAACGTCAAATGAATACAGAGTACTGAGTCATTAATCATCGAAAACCATCGCACTGGATATGGATTATAAATAAGGTCTCCAGATTATTGGAAATAGTCCCTTTTGAGCACGGTGTTAATGAAATTTTTAAATGTCGTTTGTTTTATATTTATATTATATTTTACATACAAACAAAACATTCGATCTATCCGACTGACTGACTCATCATAACATCACAACAATGATAAAAAAATTATTTGAGAAAGGTTTATTTTATTATTGATATAACACACTTATTTTGGAGCATATTATGGTAAAAGATAAGATCAAGTATATTATAAAGCCTATGTATGTATGTACATCTATGTCAACTATGACTACGAATTATGACTGTGAATTATTATGAATGTGAATTATGACTCTGAACTATGACTTTGAACTGTGACTAAACTATCTCTCCTAACTTATAAAAACAAGCAAAGTTATACACGGCTTATAAAGTGTTTTATTTCTTTCACTCTTAGGAAAAACTTTTGAGATGAAAAAATTTGCAATAGCTAAAGTATGTTATTAAGCGTTTATGAATAAATAAGGTAATGACGATGAATTGACCCATATGGCGACAATGAGAAGAAGTAAGGTATAATTGAATAATTCTTAATCGCTTTTATAATAATGTTTGTAACAACTAATTAAAATTTTATTGAAAGAAGGTGTAGTCGCTACATGAAATGTCAACCGTCGTTTTATCATCTTTTACCCACTCCTCTCCTTATCAATCTTCGCGCCGATTCTGCTTCTGATACATTATTATTGCATTTAAACTGCTTTATTTCAGCGACAAAAATCCATGCGAGCGTAGCCGCATTCAGTCGCTAGTTTAGATAAACAAACTCAAAGAACTTGCAGTCATCGCAGTACATTGTTACGAAAATGTGAAAATAATTCCATTAATTGATCCCTAGCAACATTAGCATCTTAATAATAACGCGACAATATTATCTTCATCATCATTCATGTCATGTAATCTTGGTCTTTTGTCTTGAAGTATGAATCCACACTAATACAGTAATAAGTTTCAGATTCAATGTGGATACATCAGCGCCTGGAGGTAGATACACAAATGCCACTGTTGAGAGAAAACCACGACTGAAAAGGTTGTAAGTTGTAAGTCATAAGAGTGAAGATACACGGTTCGGGCGGTGAGCTTGGATGACGACCGATCCGTGAATCTAAATGGCCCACTAAATTCTTCGGACGGCGAGCTAGAGCGACGGCTGAAGGGTTGTCAAAAGACGGTCCGAGCGATGAGAATAAGAATGAGCTACGGACCTAGTGGACCAAAAGCTTGGTCGTGATGGACGTGGTGGAGAGCTCGAGCAACACTCTCCGATCACGGCCAAGTATGAGGCAAGAGATGTAACTGATTGGAGAAAAGGACAATGGAAGAAGTAGCAGATGTTCAAGACGCGCCACGCAGCAAGGTAGCTGATGATTTAAACACGACCCGGAACCGTCTGGGTATGATAAATCTGTTTTCGACCTTTATTACTATTGACCTTTTTTTTTAAAAGAGTTCTGGGAGTTTTTTTCCTCCGGCTTTTTTCTCCTGGCCTACCCTAACTTACATAGACTAAGTATAATGTATTTTTCTCTTAAAGCCGATGATAAGTTAGGTACTGTCTATCGTGACATTAGGCAATTTATAGATGTAATTACTGATGTAAAAGATGGTTTTGCTGGTTCGGGTAGTCACAATCCAAAGAGTAATACGAGTATATAGCCTTGGTATGGCCATATTTAACATTATACAAATCGTAATTACCTGCTCGCATTAATATGTAAAACGTATGCTTGCCTCATATTGTATCTATTAAAAAAAATTGATATAAATTTAAAACAATTTTTAAACATTTATACTGTTATTAACGCCCATTTGTAGATGAAAAGTTTACGCGGTGGAATGTCCATTTCAATAATTTAACTGATGGGCATTAAACTGACTTGAGGAAAATTTTTGTTATTGAAAATGAATGATATCGAAATAATTGATTGTGATTACCCTAACTAAGTAACTGGAAGACTATTGTATACACCTGCTTAAAATATTTGGATATATTGTATTGATATTATTGGGATAATGCTGACCTGAAAAAAAATGTAAAATTATTTTTAACACGAGTAATATTTACTTTAAGACATAGAAATTGTCATTGTATTATTATTACTGCAAGTGCATAACTTTAATAATCAAAATTCGTATTCATGCAATTATTTAAGATAGATAGAAAAATATTATAAATAACAGAGGTATCTTAGAACAGAGATAAATGTATTAATGATGTAGATAAAGGAAGTTCATTAACATATCGTAACATCGTAATAATACTACTATGAAGATTTGAGGACTGTAAAATTTTAACACGAGTAATGTTTACTTTAAAGACATAGAAATTGTCATTGTATTATTATTACTGCAAGTGCATAACTTTAATAATTAAAATTTGTATTCATGCAATTATTTAAGATAGATAGAAAAATGTTATAAATGACAGGGGTATCTTAGAACAGAGATGAATGTATTAATGATGTAGATAAAGGAATTAACATATCGTAATATCGTTATAATACTAATACGAAGATTTGACGACTGTACAATTTCATCGAATTTTTGAGATCGCGTACGAGGACGTACGCAAAGTCAGATGGCCGAGCTGTTAGCGTGCTAATATATAATTACATTTCTTTGTATAACTATTATGAATATCAGTATGGTAATTGACTTGTGCAGCCTACTGTCATCAGTCTCCGTCAGGCGTAGTGATGTATTGATCCAACGCCAGTCACTATTGATTACGTTTAGCAAAGAGCACCGAACGCGGGGCATTCGTCTTTCGACATTTGAGCTGAACAGTCGGTTGCAAAAGTTATGTCTCTCTGGAAGTTAGTAATATTAGAACCTAATTTTAGTGTTAAGATTATCTTGCAGAAAAGTATAATAAAATAGCTTTTGGATATCGTCGTTTCATTGGGCCGAGCTCAATATTAGTTAACAGATAAACTGACATTTTACCTACATGAACCACGAAAATTTAAAACTAGCACTCTTTTTTAGGGGTAGTAGTGAAAAAACATAGGTAACACTCCTATTTGGTGCGTTATAAAAGGATATTGCAAATTAATTTACTTGAAAGTCAGTCCCAGGCTTCTCCATCAGTCCCTAGCCATATTTATAGCGAGGGCCTGATGGGTTAGGGACTGACGATTCAGAAGATAAACTATGAATACTCTGTTCGGTTACATATACCACAATACCTATCGATATTTAATGAACAGGGCTTACAAAACAATACTAAAACGTTAACAATTATAAACAATTGCCTACTATTTATTGTAAAAATTGCTTACCGAGGGACTGACAAAGTCACTGGAATAAGGCGTGCTCGCACATCTAACGCCGCGGTTGCACTGAATTAAAAATGGCCGACGCAAGGCGAGCGGCATTTGCAGATAACTTCATGTCTATACTTTAGAATCAACTGATTCACATTCCCTCATTCACGATAAAAGCCGCGTAATTTCAAAATTTCTAAGCGGCTAGGGCCTGATGGTTAAAGTCGCGGACACAAATTTAACTTACATAAATGTAATGTTTTTTCTAAATATTGTTATTTTATTGATGTTATTGGGCAAATAGACATATTTTTAACTGTTTTGAATAAAATAAAAGTGTATAAAAGAAATGTTTTCTCAGATATTGGTGTCCGAATACAAAATTTTGTTAGGCGGACACGGCTAGGGCCTGATATTTGCGGTAGTTAAAAAAGTTTTCATAAGTATATTTCTAAATTATTTCAAACATTTTGAGGGCAATAAATAAAACACACATTAAGCTGTTACCTATTATCTAAAAAGTAAAATTAATTCAATTTAATGCAGTGAAAAATGCCTGTGGACATAGAGTTGCCCTATTTTCATGGAAGCACCCATATCTAAAAAAAATTGTTATCTCTATAACTTCGTCTTTAGGTCACAAAATAGCACATAAGCACCGAACAACTCATTTGGTTCAGTAGTTTCGGAGAAAACTGGCTGTGAAGGGCGGGAGCCCAGACACGAGTGATTCTATAAGGGTTCCGTTTTTCGTATTTTAGTTCGGAACCCTAAAAAATCAGTAAAAGAATTGAAAGTCTGGCGTTACGACCAGTATAATATCCTAATTTAAATTCACTCTCACACCTTGTGTAGTGAACTCAACCTTGAACTTTGTCACTGAGGCCCCCTACGTAAATTATCCTTTCCTGTTCAATTCATGAGTTTAAATTGATCCCATCTGTACTGATAATATAACGGGACCGAAACAATACATTTTTTAGTGGAATTCAGGTCATTTTTAAAAAGGCCAAAACAAATATACCTATAGATTTTTTTGTTAGTGTCTGGATGTATGTAGTTTATAGTAATGGTGAATGGGTCCCAATAAAACGCAAAATTTTGAGTTGTGGCCACTCTTGAAGTTATGAAGTATATTTTTGTCCATTTGGAAAAAAATGAGTAAAATTTTTAATAAATTATTACGTGCGTACATAAGTATACACACACACATACACACACATTTTTATTATTTTTTATTTTATTTACTTATACAGACTTAAATAATTATAAAAACTTAAATTCTGGCAAACTGTAAGATTTAGTTTGTTGGCAATTTACGTGGTAGTGTTTACTCCAGTCATTTGGAAAGTTTTCTACGACTTGAAAATGAGTGATTAAATTATAAAGATTTCGATGTGCTCTTTCTGAATTCAAATTTTGGCAATACATTTTTACACCGGCTTCATTCAAACGACAAGTTTGCCACAATGTATATTAAAAGATGCATAATTTTTAGCATTTCATTTTGAAGTTATATGTATATTAATCTTTTGGCGCATTTGGAAAATATATGAGAGTACATTTTTTACGATGCGCGCGCACACCGACAGCCAAAAAGCGACATGATGAAGTTAGCTGATAACTGATTCCTTTTACAAACAAAGGGTTTGGGATAGGGGATGAAATCTTTAGCTATTTTTGTTCTGTTACGCACACAATCAAACAAAATTAAAAATAAAACAAAATATATTTTGGGTAAGCCTGTATAACATAGACTCTCGTCGAGTCTCCCGTGGAACCCCGGGGGGTACACCTGGACCACTTTGGGAACTAATGATCTAAATGATATTTAAAGTCTATTTTTTTAGACAAGTCCTATTTGGTAAAGAAACTTACACCATTTTTTAACATAATTTGTTATTTAAAAATAGGGCTGACACAAAATTAAAAAAATTTATAGACAAATAATCATTTAGTGCCAAAACTAATGTCCAAAGAAATGGAGTATACATTAGAGAAAAGCATAAAAAGAAATCAGAAAACAAATAATTTTTGAAAGAAAAATACCACTCACATTGTATTCTTCATAATTTAAACAAAAATTAAATAAACATGAAGTGGTTTAGTGTGACAATAAATATTTTAAAAACATATTGCAGGTCTCCCGTTAGTGATTATTGTATTTTACTTTCAACAATTTTTTACCCCGAATTCATATGAAATTGGTAAAGCTCAACAAGAAAAAAACTTACCAGCGAAGAAAAAGAAGAAATGTGCCTTTATTGGCAATAAACCTTTGTCGATTTTCCACTTCATTATCAGGGATGTTTAGAATATCCTGAACCTAAACACTTGATCAAATAATCTTCTTGATTAAAATCAATTAATTCTCATATTCATTGTGCTATTTGTTACTTTATGTATGAAGCGGGTAATTCACCGCGCTTAACAGACTAACACTACTACTTTCTAAACTCGTCTCGCATTAAAATAAATATGAAACGCACTAATTAAACAGTAAATTAAATAAATCGATGTTTACGTTCCTTCTCTCAAGTCACAAATAGGGATACGCAAAAAGTATCGATACTTCTAGGTATCGATACTTTTGTTTCGATACCAAGTACTTTTGGTATCGATACTTTTGTTCCGATCGCGATACTATCGAGGTATCGATACTTTCTAGAAGTATCGATACTTTCCTTAGTCCATTTCCAGTAAATTATTATCTTATGAAAAATACCAATTATTAATCGATGAAAGCTAAAACATTATTCGGTGAATTCCCAGTAATTGACGAGCACTTATGTGTTTTACCCTTCGATCACTAATAACAGTTATTTTAAAAGTGATCGAAGGTTTTACCATTTTATTTCATTGAACTATTTTCAGTTTTTCTACGAGTAACCTTTACGGGTTGAATAATCTGTGTTGTGTTTTTTGTCTTTTAAACTATGTCACTTATTCAGTTTTCTGATAATTGCAGCCCTTAAAAGTATTATTGCATTATTTGCACAGCATCTTTCAGTTCCTTAGTTATAGGAAAGTACTTTTCTGACAACGATACGCTTATGACTAACTCATGTAGTATAGAGGTAAGGAGAGCCATCTCTGTGCGTGAAAATTTTCCGTAAAAAAAAGGTTGTCTGTAAAGTCGGTTTACGGACGGTAGTTTAACGTGACAACGTCATGACCGCTCCACTCAACTACGACCGCCTACGGCTCGCCGATGCCGTAGGCGAGCCGTAGCTTGCTACGCTACGATATGCCGATCGTAGCCGATAGTGACTCTCTCTCACTTTTGCCGCTCTCTCGCTCGCGGAACGCTACATTTTTTCAAAGATGCGCCCAGCTCATCGTTTTAATAGACGTTATCACGTCAAAAACTCGTCCAATAACGGGTGGCGCTGTGGTAGCCTAGGATAAATTTTATTGAACTCAGCAAACTTCACTCCCCAGCTCCGTATACAACGTTAATATCGTAGTTAATATGTTAATATCGTAGTTATTCCGACGCCAGCGCTATTATCGCAGGATGGTGGTAGGTATTGGAATCTCTATTATCAGTATACAACTGGACACTATTTCAACTTTCCACCCATATGAGATGGCTCTTCTTACCCTCTATACTCCATGCACTAACTGTCTGGTAGTTTCTTATTATATATCTACTAGTGGATACTCGGCATGTTCCACTAAGATACATTATTTTGTGATAAATATGACAGATCGGTGTTTTTGTGTTGACGTTGATGCGCCATCGTTACAAATTATCTTCAAATAAAATTGTTGTATTGTAAAAGTAGAAAATCGACTTTATCAATGGACTGAATGTGCTTAATGCATTGCTTTAGTGGTCTCAAACCATCTTCGGATTATTGCCTTTCAAATGAAACCAGTTTGAGGGATATTGGTTGAATGGATTCAGTGTCTATATAGGACATCCGTACAAACATTTTTTGTGTTATATATTATATATGTGTATATAGATTGGATATTAGTGAATATTTTGTGAGACATATTCCTGTTAGATTTTTTTGCGAAACTTTGCAACACACACAACATTCCATTCAGGTTTTTTATAAATGTATTGAAAAGTACTCGATACCTGAAGGTATCGATACTTTTGTTTCGATACTTTTTTGGTATCGATACTTTTGATACGATACTGGTATCGAGTAAAGTATCGATACTTTTGAAATTTTGCGTAACCCTAGTCACAAAGCTGACATTTAATTTGACAAACTTGACATTTGACAACTTTGTGGCAACACCACAGAGTACTTATACAGATACGTTTTATTAACACAGAGTACTTCCGCTCAATTTTCATATCGATACAATCAAATGCCATTTTGATCCATTGGCGGATTGATAAAATCGATACACAATGAGGGTTTTCTGAAACGGTCTACGCCAGATGGCAGCACTTTGGCGTCAGGTCTAATGAACTGTCAAAATACATACGCGAATTACAATTTTGTATGTATTTTTTGGTTTATTTATTCTTAAAATCATTACTTTAAGAATATTGTTTCTTAAAATGCCACAGTGTTGTGAAGTGCCTATGTGTGCAAATAAAACAGGAGGGCATAAGTTCTCTACTGGAGATAAAACCCGATTGAAACAGTGGCTCGTAGCCATTCAAAGATAAATTCCAACGAAAAATAGCCCGTGTCCCAGTGGTCGGATCGGGGCGCGAGAGATACCAAAAGATCGGGCTCGGTGAGCTCTACACAGAACTGAAATAAAATTTGATGTAAAAAGTGTTTTGAGAAAGTAATTTTGAAAAGAGTGGTTTTTACAGTTTTTGGCAAAAAAATTTGAAATTTACGAAATATTTTTTAAGGAACTAATAGAAATGGGTGCGCCAAGGAATTTCTAATCTTCCAATACCACGCATTGGTCGGTGGACGTGAAATTTGAAAAGAAACTTGCAAAAACGTATGTTAATATGAGGAAAAAGTAGTTTAAAGAAAATTTTGAAAAATTTATAGATAAATCAAAAAGTAATTGGACAGTTGAAGAGAGCACTTCAAGCCGAATCTATTGATATATAACACTACTTTATATGGTTAACTATTGGGAACTACGAAATGTAAATCTATTAATTTAATATTGTGTGCCGTCAGACTTTAGGTGGTTTTCGGTACTAAGTAGACAATGTATGCGGAAGGAAGAAAGCCACTTTTTGTGTTCCAGTGGTCGGATAAATAAATAACTGCAATTTAGTAGTTAAAGAACGAAATCAAATTGTGTAAACAAAATCTAGTAACCTTTATTGAGCTTTTCCTTAGTACCAGTGACTTTTGCGCCCCTTTTTTGTGCTCAATCTTCAGTTCGGCGACTTTTTTCTGGCCGTAATCCATAATAAAATCAATAACACTTCCAAACACAACATAATTTCATTAATTTATGTTTAGTACCTAAGACTCTGTGCTATCTGACAGCTGTTTAGACCTGCCGCCAACGTAGCGCCGCCTGGTGGCAGAAAAAGTATCGAAAACCCTCATTAAGGGAAGGTTGGATTGGATTGGCCGAATTGGGCAGCTTAAAATTCTAACCCCAATCTCACGCCGGATGGGCGTCGTAAGAGGCGACTAAATCCGGCACGCTGGTGGTAGGGCCCTTCGGAGGGATTATATTATTGGCCATATTGATTTTAATTGTTAATTAATACCATTATTTTACTATTATTATTTCTCCATGGGGTATGCTTGGATAGCAATTACCCTTGAGTATGAGTCACAGAGTACCTACCAAATCACTACGTTTCAGCTGTCAAACGACTCGTCGTGTCGGCTGGGGGCTTGAGAGCCAATTCTTTCTTTCTTGATGTTCATTCTAATGTTCATGGCCCATGGGCGACGCTCACGGTCAGTCCATCGCGTCAAATGGCGTGATATACAGCCAAAATTTGATCGTGAATGTGAAAAACTGATGGAGTGATATAAAAAATTTGTATGTCCAATCGCGCCATTTTGACATATGTCATTTGGCGTGGCTCCAAAAATGACGCGATGGAATGACCGTGAGTGACCACCATAGCCATTTGTGGATCGTCAGGTCAGCTCATTTTCCAGCTATTTCCATAAAAAAAAATTGACTTATGATGTTGGGTGTGAAAGCTGGCGCGTACATTAAGTACATAACAAATTGCGCTTCCTGTACTGTTCCAATAAAAAAAAGTGTGTGTGTAGGTATTTAAGTATAACTTTTTTTTACGTCCTTAAGTTATGGACGTATGAACGTAAAAAAATATATACTCATGTACACTTCTTTGGCGTAACGGGGTACACGCGCGCTCCGGCAAGGTGATTCGAGAAAAAAATATTCTGGTAACGTCACGTGGTAAAACTGTTCGTGATCCAGATATTATATCCATGGCCATGGTCAAATGTCAATACAATGTTCAAGACATACATATATCTATGGTTCAAGACTTAAATTGTCATTGTCAATGTCAATGTCAATTTGTCCGCCACACTCACGTCACTTGTGAAGTGTCCATTTTCTATTTTCTGATCCAATTCACAGAGTAGGTACATTGTTAATTGTTATAATTCCATCAATTTAATTTTATTGCATTTCCAATTTTACTTATCCATTTTTTTGTGAACTTTTTGCTGATGTCGTTGTATTTGTGGCGAACATATTATTGTTTATATTGATTCTCATCTATGTGTCTATGCTATCTGTAAAGTAAAGTATCTGTGTAAGTTACTCTCTATGAAAACTTTGTCTATGTGTATGTCAAGTAATAATAAGAGACGTGAGCCTTCATGATTGTTGTCCGGAACCAATGATATTATAATAGAGGTAGATATGTTACTAGCGCGCCGAAGATGAAGAGCGTAACGTGAGCTAAGTAGCCCACCTGCTCGCAGTCACTCTGTCAATACTATGTCGATACGCACGCTTTTATTGTTGTCAGAAGTCCTTGAGATTTGACATACAGCGTTAAAATGCCCTCGTGTATTAAGCGTAAATGCACTAATTCCACAAGTAAAAGAAATAAAATTCATGGAATAACATACCACACGTCAGTTATCATGATTTATTGCATTTTATTTAATTTCATTATTTCTCTAACAAAATAAATATGGCGGCATGACAACGCCGGCCGAACGTAGGGCGGACATAGATTAACATACAGAAGTGACGATATATTGATGCTGTCCCCATTTGTATGTTTATTGTTAAGTACAGAGGAATCGATGGATAATTTTCTCACGAGTACCCGTATTGTAATAAAGCCGTACCGTATTAGTATCGAGTATTGTAATAGAGCCTAACAAAAAGAAATTCATAAATAATCTATACTAATATATAAAGAGGAAAGATTTGATTTTTTGTTTGCATTGAATAGGCTCCGAAACTACTGAACCGATTTGAAAAATTCTTTCACTGTTGGGAAGCTACACTATCCCCGAGTAATAAAGGCTATATTATATTTTCAAAAAAATTAGGGATTTTTAATAAAACTCCAATAATGTAACCCAAGGTGTAAAAAAATAAGAAAACCGAAGCAAAGCGAGGGCGGTTACTCGTATAATATAAAAATAAAAAAGCGGCCAAGTGTGAGTCGGACTCGCCCATGATGGGTTCCGTAGCAGCAAGTAACATAATATAAAAGTTCTTGTAGTTAGTTGTAACTTTGATCGATGTTTTTTGCGGTTTACGATTTATGACGTATTAAAAAAAAACTACTTACTAGATCTCGTTCAAATCAATTTTCGTTGGAAGTTTGCATGGTAATGTACATCATATATTTTTTTTAGTTTTATCATTCTCTTATTTTAGAAGTTACGGGGGGGGGGGGGGGGGCACATATTTTACCACTTCGAAAGTGTCTCTCGAGCAAACTATTCAGTTTAGAAAAAAATGATATTAGAAACCTCAATATCATTTTTGAAGACCTATCCATAGATATCACACACGTGTGGGTTTGATGAAAAAAAACTGACAATGGTATCCATGAGAAAACTACATAAATCGTAAATTTGTATTAAGAATGTGCGCGACAAATTGACGAATAACTCAATATCACGCCAACCGATTGCGATGATTCTTTTTTTAATCGAAAGCAGGTGCTTGTCATGTGGTCCCACATAAATTTGAACGAGATGTGACAAGTAGTTTTTGAGTAACTTTGAATTCGGTTATTTTTTGTTAGTAAAATTTAGATTATTTTTAACTTTAAAACTGACGAAGTTTCCATACAAACATACACCCTAATTAATAATTCATTTATAGTATAAGTTTATAGTTATGATTGTTATGAACAAAAGTTAACTTTAACACATTTTTTGAATAAAGGTAGGGGATGATGTTTCATACTAAAGGGATGACTTTCTAAAAAAATGTGTTAAAGTCAATTTTTGTTCAAAGTTATAATATATATATATATATTATAAGTTATATATGTAACTCTAAAACTGACGAAGTTGGTTTGTATCAAACTATAGATTTGATTGTAATTAATATTAATATTATTATTTACGTAAATTAAACAAATATAAACCACCAATTATTAATGTAAACTATTTGAATAAATGATAATTAATAATTTTTTACACGAAGTCACAAAAGTAGATGCAACATACAAAAAACCACGTTAAAAATATCGATATCGTATTCGTATTGAGTACGTCTTTCACTATGTTCAACTGCGGTGCCAACATAATAAATTAATGTTTTAAAGAAATGCCTTTTTATTATCTACCTACAGAATAAATAAGATGCTATGTAATAAGATAATGAATAACACGCCATACCTACTCCTTACATATACATGAAAAAGGTCGTGGTCCCTATAAGTACGCGTATTTACTTTATTCGTAAATGTGTCACCATATTTAATATTTCATTACCGAAATCCCAAAACATTGCTTAAAATAGTTTTGAAATTACAACTTCCTTCCTTAAGTTTATTTTTAGGTACTTTCAATCTACTGACTGTACTGAATTTGTTAGTCTTTGCCGAAGCCAGCCAATCAAATCATTTGCACGATAATCTCCAATTTGCACGATAATATTGTGCAAATGGGCAGAGTTGCCAACTCTAATTTTTTTTCCGATATCTTCAGTTTTTAGTTTAGACCACCAAAATTAAATCTAGTTTAAACTGAAAATCAAAAGGTTGTGCAGATTGAAAACGAGTCAGTTTTAGTAGAAATTGTTAAGATTTAAAGTTGATTTACGAATATAAGTATAATTTTCTTAACGTAATATTAAGTTGTTTTGCACAATTTTATTTGTTGACAACACTGGTCAACGTTTGGTGACGCGAACGACAAACACTAGCTGTCTTTTTCACTATTATGGTTTTAGTAAAGCTATCCCTTTTACATCATTTACCAATGTAGTGATTGCCCGATTGGTGTAGGGAAACAAAAGATAAACGTGTGTGTGTTTCGGAACTAGGGATGGGTTATACTTGCTAAATCGCGTACCAGGGCTTAAAAGTACGTCCACCTTCTCATACCAGGTGCAGAAACCAGGTATCAAATACTTTCAAAGTATTTTCTGTCCAACACAACGAGTCGAATACTTGCTTCCTTGCAAGTTTGAACCTTGTCGTTATACAGTTAAGATTCAAAATATTCCAATCAAGACGTAAAATACTTTGAAAGTATTTTATTTCACGTATAAGCACAATCTGAACCTTATTTGTATGACAATAAGATATAATATTGAGGTTTCTTTAAGTTCTGTTCCTTTCTTCTGTTCCTTCCCGGGCCACCAAATTAACGGCGAGATATTTTCTCTGAATGTGTTTCGTTAGATAGCTAGGCTGGTGAGACAACGTAGTGGCTGAACTCTACTTCTTCCTCTCAGATCTACGCGACCATTAATTGCCTTTCAATTGATTAATTAATATTGTGTGTTCAATTAATACATGACATAAAAAAGTATAATACTTCTTAATAGATCACTGATTTCAAGTTTCAAAGCATACAATTTAGCAAAATATACAATAATAATAAATTTATAATACAACACAATAATAATATAATCTTCTTTCCCAATAGTTTATGAAAACACACATACACACACAGTTTAAGCACAGCTAATTGCGATTATTTGCTAATTGCGATGCTAATCGAGCGCAAGCACAACGTAAACAAACAAATTTAAAAATGCAAGAACTTTTACTCCAAAACTTTGCAAGATTAAAAATGCCGAACGTTCACGCAACTACATATGTACCTTGAAATCCTTGCAGTAAAGCTGTACGAAGTGTCTTTTATTTTAATCCATTTTACTATTGCCCATTCAAGGTCAAACGACATGAAATAAATGCATTATTGTAACCTACTTTCATACATTTAAGGTTTACTTTCCAAACATATCTAATCAAGTGAAAAACACCGGGCGAGACCAATATACATTGCTTCGCCATCGCACGCGCCGGGCGCATGCCCCGAGCCCAGCCGAATAGCACCGAACGACGAGCGAGACGAGTTCCGAGAAAAATACATTCAATTCGTTTGACGTTCGAGTTCGACGTAGTAGTACTTACTTTGAAGAGACAGTATACTATAATGGAAAAATACTTTCAAGTCTTGCAAGTATATCGGGGCGGTACCTGGTTGGTATACTTGCAAGGAAATACCTGGTATCAAAACCTGGTAACGTAAATACGCACCATCTCTATTCGGAACAAATTTTTCGGTTGATTTGTAAGGGTATAACGTATCTTTACTAATATATCATTGTCCGGAACACGAATTGTAACTTGTACTTGAATTTGTACGGCGAGATTAAAACGTGTGTTACAACAGAGCCGGTGTTTAATTCATCGAAGCATAAATCCCATATTGGTGACCTCGAACGTGAAGTACGACGTATTTGTTTTCGGGATTTTTCTGCGTCGGCGCCATCGCCGTGTAAGCTCGCCCGTGACTCAAGTACCTAATCTTATAAACTTAAGAGTCGGGCGAGTCCTCCGACCTCCATACATGTCGCAAGTGCAGCACCCAACACCTGGAAATATTGTCAACATGTGATCTGGCGTGAGTTCTACAAAAAAACTAGTGCAACAGTGTATCTTCGAAGTGTAAAGTAACATCCCTCTTTGTTTTACTATTTGGATACATCAGTGAAATTAGTGCCGTTTTAAGATCTGAAAATAAATCTGTCAGTGGTGTTTTTTTAAATGTAAAAAAGAAGATTAAAGTTTTACCAGTTTTACCTACCGGCTGAGGCAGCGCCATCGTCAACAGTTGCGGACGACAGTGGAACCTGTGGAACTTTTATTCGTCAAGTCAAGTGACAGTTCAGTTAAGTGACATTTGAGAGCACTCTTCTCCGTGTTTTTCTTAAAGTTCCTCATAATTAAAGTAGTTTCTACATACATATAACTTTAAGAACTGCTAACTTAGTAATCTTGGTTAAGTTCTAAATTGTAGTTAGTAATATTAGCTAAATAATATTGCCAATGATTAATGTTTATTCTCTCTTACTTTATTATGGTTAAAGTTCTGTTCTGATAACATTCAAAATATCCTGTTGCCCTTTTCTATCTGTTCATTATACACATACTACAAGACAACTCATAACAAATGGATACCATGCAGGCCCTCTTGGAAGAGTTAAAAGTAGAAAATAAAGACTTATATAATAAATTTAAAGACATGTCAAATAAAACACCAGAACCTAGAGAACAAGTCCATAAAGTATCCGTTAAACTTCCTCCATTTTGGCCCAACCAACCATCCATCTGGTTCGCTCAAGTAGAAGCTCAATTTTCCATTGCAGGCATTGTATGTGACAGTACCAAATTCAATTACATTATTGCACAATTGGACCAAAAATTAGCCCAGGAGGTTGGTGATATTATAACGAACCCTCCAAAAGAAGATAAATATAAATTGTTAAAAACGGAACTAATTAGGCGCCTGTCAATCTCGGAAGAACAGAGAGTACGTCAACTGCTCAGTGGTGAGGAATTAGGCGACAGACGACCTACACAATTTCTTAGACATCTCCGCTCCCTAGCTGGATCAGCTCTCACGGACGACAATTTCCTTCGCCAATTATGGTTGCAACGTCTGCCTCAGCAAACTCAAGTAATTTTAACAGCTCAAGCCGACCTCGCTTTGGACAAGGTTGCTGAGTTGGCAGATAAAATGACTGAAATATGTACCAGCCCTAGCCAGGTTTGTGCAACAAATAGTACTCCCACACTAACAGAGTTAGCATCAAAAATAGAGGAACTAACTAACCAGGTGGCTGCCCTGTCGAGGCGTAGGAATTGGCCTCCTACAAGAGATCGCTCAGTCTCCCAAAAGAGAAGGTCACGTAGTGTTACACCAAATTTTAATATATGCTGGTATCATCACAAATTTGGGAACAGAGCACAGAAATGTGTAACCCCTTGCAAGTGGCAACCGGAAAACCAGCAGAACAGTCAGTAGTGGCGGCAACTGACTGTACCACCAACAGCCGTCGTCTCTTTGTGACTGATCAGAAAAGTAAGCGCCGTTTCCTTATAGACACTGGATCAGATTTATGTTGCTACCCTCACAAATGGCTCCCCAAACGTCAACACACTGACCATGAACTCAGTGCAGCGAACGGCAGTAGCATCAAAACTTATGGGACCATTAGTTTGAACCTCAATTTAGGATTGCGCCGCGCTTTCCAATGGCAGTTTGTTGTTGCTGACGTCAGCACAGCCATAATTGGTTCTGACTTCCTATCCTTCTACCATCTTTTGCCAGATTGCCGCAACAAAAAACTTTTGGATGGGAAAACCGGTTTGTCCTCTCTAGCAGAGGTGGCACTGTGTGAACAGGAGAGTGTAAAAGCAATAGTGTTCGGCAATTCAACGTTTGCACAAGTGCTCGCTGAATTTCCTGCTATCTTGCGACCTCCTGGAGTACCCAGGGAAATTAAACACAGTACTGTTCACTATATTAAAACATCAGACGGACCCCCAATTTCTTGTCGCCCTCGTCGATTAGCACCCCACAAACTCATTGCAGCTAAAAAGGAATTTGAAGATATGGTGCGGTGCGGCACAGCTAGACCATCAAAAAGCCCATGGTCCTCGCCTTTACATTTAGCACTCAAACGAGATAACACTTGGCGGCCATGCGGCGATTATCGCACTCTAAACGCTCGCACCGTACCGGATAGATACCCCGTGCGTCATATAGGAGATTTCAGCCACAACCTACAAGGCTGCACTATTTTTACCACACTTGATCTGGTAAAAGCTTACCAGCAAATACCAATATTTGCTGAGGACATTTGCAAAACGGCTTTAATAACACCATTTGGGCTGTACGAGTTTCCTTTCATGACATTCGGGCTTAGAAATGCGGGACAAACTTTCCAAAGATTTATGGACGAGGTTTTAAATGGTTTGGATTTTTGTTTTCCCTACATCGACGACATCTTAATATTTTCGCGAGATATCGAAGAACACAAAAATCACCTTCGTACCATTTTTCAACGACTTTCTGATTACGGCGTAGTCATAAATCCTTCAAAGTGTGTTTTAGGTGCCAACGAAGTAAAGTTTCTTGGATATCAGATCTCAAAAGATGGAACAAGCCCCCCACTCGAGAAGATAAAATCTCTTCAAGAATTTCCACCACCGAAAACCGCCCAAGGTTTGCGCAGGTTTTTAGGCATGATTAACTATTATAGACGTTTTCTACCGCATGCATCTAAATTCCAAGCGCCTCTTATCGATCTGTTGTCGAAATCAGAATTAAAGGGTAACAAACCTTTGCCGTGGAATGAAGAATTAAATCAAGCCTTCATCGCCTGCAAGGAAAGCCTTTCTCAAGTAACTCAGCTTGCCCACCCACGTCAAAATGTACAATTAGGTCTGTTCACCGACGCGTCAAGCACACATGTGGGTGCATGCTTACAACAACGGGTAAACCATAAATGGCAACCACTGGCTTTCTTCAGTAAAAAACTTACTGAACGCCAGTCTACTTGGCCAGCTTATTATAGAGAGCTACTCGGTGTGTATGAGGCGGTGCAATATTTCCGACATATTTTAATATCACAACAAACCACTATATACACAGACCATAAGCCGCTCCTATATGCGTTCAGCCAAAAACGGGAAAAGATACCACCCACTCAGCTCAACCAGTTGTCCTTTATATCTGAATTTACAACAGACATAAGGCACATAAAAGGTGAGGATAACATTGTTGCCGACACCATGTCTAGAGTGGAGGCCATTTCACAGGAAATCGATTATGATTCTCTGGCTAAGTCTCAGGAACAGGACGATGAATTACGTGTCTTACGCGATACCAATACGTCATTAAAATTTATAGACATAGATTACCCTGGAAGTAAATTTTTAATTACTTGTGACATCTCAACTAGGAAGCCTCGCCCATACCTTACTCCTCAGTTCCGCCGAAAAATATTCGATAAACTGCATAATTTGAGTCACCCTGGCGCACGAGCTACAATACGCCTCGTTTCTGAGCGTTACGTATGGCCTTCCATCAAAAAAGACTGTCGCGAGTGGACTCGAACTTGTAACGCTTGTCAACGGACTAAAGTCACAAGGCATAACACCGCTCCGCTCAGCAACTTTGACACCCCCTCTGGACGTTTTTTACACGTCCACATGGACATCATTGGCCCATTGCCAGTTAGCAATGACTATCGCTACTGCTTAACAGCCATAGATAGAGTGACCAGATGGCCTGAAGTTTGGCCAATGCATTCTATTACCGCAGAGGAGGTCGCAGAAACTTTCACTCGAGAGTGGGTTTCTCGTTTTGGTGTACCGTCCATCATCACCACAGACCAAGGAACACAATTTGAGTCAGATCTTTTCCGTCGGCTTTTAAATACCTTCGCCACTAAACGGATACGGACCACCGCCTATCATCCGCAGGCAAATGGCATGATAGAGCGTCTACATCGCCAACTAAAGGCTTCCCTGATGTGCCACGACACCTCATGGACTTCTGCTCTGCCATTCGTCCTCCTTGGTATGAGATCCGCGTTCAAGGAAGATATTCAAGGAACAGCAGCAGAAATGCTCTATGGAGAGAGCCTACGACTACCAGGGGAATTTCTCATAAATGTGCCGTCGTCGATTGTTGGTGATCCTTCCGATTTTGTCAGCAGGTTAAGGCAGCATATGACCAACAGTCGACCAGTACCAGCATCCCGGCATTGCAACTCAAAATCATTTATATTTAAAGATCTTTCTACAGCGACTCACCTGTATGTCCGAGAAGACGCCGTTCGTCGCCCGTTGCAACCTCCTTACAATGGTCCTTACCAGATAGTGGATCGGTCCCAAGACGGTAAGACATTTACCATCAATATCAGAGGCAAAACTGTTACTGTCAGTAGTGATCGGGTAAAGCCAGCATTCCTTACCCGTGACCATTCACCTGATTCATCTATTTCTTTGCAAAATCCTACTTTACCTACAGATTTATCAACTCCCATTATTACACCTCTCCCTTCTAAAACCTCTCCTGATACCTCAACACTTCATGTACCTTCTTCCTCTCCTCAGCCATACACTACAAGGTCTGGAAGACATGTGAAATTTAATACTAAATTTTTAAATTAAAAAAAATCACTCCGTAGGGGGGTGGTGTGGCGAACATATTATTGTTTATATTGATTCTCATCTATGTGTCTATGCTATCTGTAAAGTAAAGTATCTGTGTAAGTTACTCTCTATGAAAACTTTGTCTATGTGTATGTCAAGTAATAATAAGAGACGTGAGCCTTCATGATTGTTGTCCGGAACACGAATTGTAACTTGTACTTGAATTTGTACGGCGAGATTAAAACGTGTGTTACAACAGAGCCGGTGTTTAATTCATCGAAGCATAAATCCCATATATTCATTTCCACGCGGCACGCACAAATTAAACATTTTGATAAAAAGAACAACATGTAAGCAATAAACTGTGATGTGGTCATGGATGTGGTCGACTCTGGAGCAACAGAGGCTGCTGTCTGTAGGATTGATTTTTCATGAACTAGTGGCATGATCATAATTACTAATACTATTTATTATGATATTAAGCCTATATAAGGCCGAGAAAACCGATGGAAATACGAAAACTTTGCCGCGTTGGGGGAAGGTAGGAAACTGGTGCCCATATTGGCGAGTGTCATTATCAGTATTAAATATGAAACTGAGTGGAGTAACTACACAGCACTGTGATGGGGTTGCCACCTGCGCGCCGTGTACCCTTTAGGAACATGTTTTCTATACATCTATTACAAAAAAATGAAACCCCTGGCCAGTCGCATTTTTCCGATGTAAATGGTTTGGGAATCGGTGATTTTACAAAATATATCTAAACTTTAATTTTAGGTTAATATTTCTAGGTTAGGAGGCAAGTAATAATAAAACCATTTATATTTTTATTATGGCACTGGAAAAGACTAAATAGTAAAAAAATATATTATAAGCAACTGAACTTGAAACAAAAAATTAGTGACAATCATTGAAAGAACTTTTACAAAAGGTCACTTCACAAATAGAACATTTTGTTACAACTTGGGAAGCTTTTCCTAGTTTTCCATTGATGGTTTTTCCTTGTCGACCATATTGTTGAGGTGATTAATTTCTGATGTTATATTTTTGCTTGGTAAGTATTCTTGGGAATAGGGAATTGGGCTAGTTTAATTATTGATGACTTGCTAAATTAAAGGAAAGTGAAAAACAGTGCTTTCATAATCGTGAATTTTGTTTGCCTTCACTAATCATCATTAAACTATACACTAATTAGTGGCGGCAGTGGCGGGGCAAGACGAAAAAAATCATTTATAAAAAAAAACAGTACTTAATTCATAACATTTTCGATTCACTTTTCTGTTTATTAGTATCTTTTGATTCAGGAGCTAACTCAACTATGGTAAAATTATAACAATTAAGTCAAGATCTATAATACAATGATGAAACGGCTCCTTTAGGACAAGGCATTGCAGTTTCTAGATCGTAAACAGCACAAATATTAGTTTCGTTAATATTACAGCGATCACTTCTCTTTTCTTCTTGATACATTATTTTTTCTTTAATATGATTCTCATATTTATCTTGAATATCTAACTTATCATCTGCTGATGCTAATTCATATTTTGTACATTGGTCACAGATTTGGGCTTAAAAAATCTTGTATTAAATTCAGTTGTAAATATTAAAAAATAAATCCAGTATGGAGTGTGAGGTTTGTTATCTTTGGTTCGATTAATATTAAAGTCCCTACATAGTTCTTACTCTGTTCTTACTCGTAGTTTTGCTCTCATTTTACATTTATTGATGAGATTGGATCACTACTCACTTGTTCACTATTGTATTCGGAGATTAATTGTTATCTCTGTAGCAGATTTTTAGGTTATCATTAGCACCACGCGTAGATGGGTTTCCCTCCTGTTTGATCCGAAAAGCCACTATTTTGAATCCACGTTAAAATTACATAAAAAAAAATTAAAATACTATTATTTTAATTCCGCTAAATTTCTCCATTCTTGACCGAAATGCTTTTGGAGTAAATCGGCGACATCTTTGGCTTTGCTTTCTTTGGGTAAAATATTCAGGGTTTATGGTCAGAGGGGAAATCATAGTATTTTTTTATTTATTTTTTTAATAATTTTTGTTATTAATTTCATTCCGGTAGGTTTCTTCTCCTTGTACCAAAATATTCGAGGTTTTAGTACAGTCACCTACAGAGAAAAGTAACCCATCTGTTTATAAATATACCTACGAACAGCAACGTTTCCGTTGCCTGTTACGTTGTAAATTGATGGGTTACTTTTCTCTGCAGCAGGTGACTGTACGAGTTTGGTTAGGTTAGGTCTTTTAATTTCATTTCGGTAGGTTTCTTCTTGTGTTTGTAGTGTTCTTCAGACGGGTGCGACTGTCATTAATTGTAAGACCGGTTTTACTGAATATTCGCTCACAAGTGAATGAACAGCGGTAGCGATTGTGTTCCCGTATCTTCGTGAATATGATGGTTTGAACGCCACCATTCCAACGGAATAATTTTCCCGTTTTGATCGAAGACTGCTACAATGTTGTCTTTTAAGTAAGCGTCTACTTCCCTTATTGCACCTGATAAAGGTGTGCTATTGCCAGTCTGTTGCTGCTTGCTTACTATAGTCGAGAGTAGACGGCGAAAATTTGTCCTTGATGACGGGTTCTGTTACAGAACACACCGAGGGCTGGTCAGAATAATACCACGTATTGATAATCGCTGCAATCATTTCCTCAACTTTTTATTTGTTTTGGCAGCTTCATCCATCATGGATCCGAAAAAACATTCTCTTTATAGCGGGGTGTCCAGGAATGTGCAAATTGTAAACGTTCCGCTTCTCTACACCTTCGAAACCACCTCAGAAATCACTGATTTTGTAATGTTTGAAAAATTTTCTCACGAGTTGGTCACAACTGTCACAAGATCCTGTCAAACACCTGGTCATAACTATTAATGTGCTCGCCGTGACATAATTTTCTCCACTCATTGTTTTAGTGGCTTCATCAAACGGTTTTAGTACTTTGGACAGCTCTGCAAACGGCGATTATATCACGGATATAAATAAATAAATATAAGTTTCGAGTTCTATAAATCTCTCCAGCATGTGAAATGTTGAATTCCATCTTGTTGGAACATTTTGAATTAGACGCTTCGGTATTACATCAGGATTTTCTTGAGTTTGTGCCTTCAGTAACCTCTCTAGGACACTGGTGCTAGTTTTAAAATGGCGAACTATGCATTTTGCCTTATCGTGATTGTCTTGTATTATCCGTAGACCGTCTTGAATTATTAAATTTAGCGTATCTCCGTAGCAGCCGTAATGTTTCCAGCCCAAATCTCTTATTACCTTTTTTATATTGTTTTGTTTTTTTCTGCAACTTCTCCTTTTACCAGCGCCCAAATTAGCTTGATCGGATTGTATTGGCAATGATATGGTGGTAGCCGAATAACTTCGTGACCGTATTCGTTTGCTAACTGGTCCAAATGATAAATATTTTCTTCTCGATTTGCTTTTATCTTTAGAAGTTAATCTTTATAAGCAGATTCTGAAAAAGGTATATTGTGCTGCCGTAACCATTCTTGAATTTCTGCGTTGTCGGAACTCTATTTATTTGTTTGGAAAGGTAGCTGGCGTTGTCTCGAGTAAACTCGATTAACAAGTTCTATGCCGAGAAAAAAAACGCAGTTTCCTGTCCAGGCCGTGTCGGTCAGTGATGGTTGACATATTGACTTTCAGTTCAAGCCGCGTCAGTCAGTGATGACCGCATTTTATGAGGGTTTTCGTTTCGTTTTACAGGCCGTTGGGCAGTGCTGTAAAACTAAATCTTATATTAATTGACCCGCGTGGCCCCTCTAGCCTTTCCATATCAAGTTGGTTTTTGAAAATTTTAAGAACTTAGAAAGAAAAACAACAATTACCTACCTTTGTTATAATTAATTAATTAATTACATACAAAGAAATTTATTGAAAAAACCACAAAAAATCAAAACGTTTTTTTTTTCTAAAAATTAAACTCAATGAAAAGTAAAACTTTCTTTAACATTTTGGTAGATAACAACGATACCAAATAGCCATATAAAAGGGAACAGTGATGAAAAATACCTATAAAATTATATATGAACGTTGGCAAAACACTCAACACATAGAAATGGTTTGTCTGGGCAAGCATTACAGAAAGTAGGTACTTTTTTTGGTCTTGTTTCTGTCTATTACACGCCCAATAACTGAAACCGATTTCTACTCATCAGTTTTCTAAAAAGTGGCAAATTGTATAGTGGGTCTAACTTCCAGTAACGGCTTATAGTAGGCAATCTTACCAAACCCATTTAAAGAAACATACCAATAAACTTGCGCATTTCTTCAGTGGTGGTGTCTTTCCAATATCTAAACCGAGCATGTTCTTGTATAGGTCGAACTGTGCGATGTACATACTTTTTGCTTGTACCAAAGTACGCAAAAAATCCATTGAAAAAAATATATCAGCCAAAGCAGCCGGTGAAGGAGTAAAGTTGATTTTTATACCACGCTCTCCTAGAATTGCGGATTGCTGAGGTCTTGCTGAACCCATGGTCCACTGGTATTCTGTATAACATGACGATCCGTCGCCTCCTGCTCCTCCTGGTTCCTGCTGCGTTGGCTGTGGCGGTGGCTGTGGTGGTGACGCTTCATCATCAGATGTAGATGTAGTAGAAGAAGACTCACTAATTCCCGATCCCGACTCCTGATTTTTAAAACGCTGCGGGTCGTAATCGTCGTTCGATCCAGAAGCGAAATCTCCATCGTCTGAAGCCTCTTCTTCATAAAGAGCTCTTGCAACTTCATTTTGATTTAAGGGTCGTCGCACAGTGGGAAATATCGGAAAAAATTCTACGCACGCGCCAATTTAAGTCGTACCATTGTTTTTTTTTTGTTATTCTTTAAATATCCTCAACTTTACTATTCAGATGCAAAAATTACACTTTTCTGTAAACAAAGTTTCACATCGACTTATATGAACCATTCGCCTCAATATTAAATAATTGTATAGGAACTAATTTGAAGTAAAATGGTCTGAAAAATAAGAGTGGCTGTGAACTTAGGCACCCAAAAAACATATGAATACATTTTTTCAGGTTTTTCAGACCATAACCGTCGACGCCCCTAAGGAATAAAATCGTTATCGAATGTGTGGCGTTTCGTGGCAAAGGAGCCCGCCAAGTTGAGTCTTGTCTATTCCGCAGACTCATCAACCAGTCTCTCGCCACCATCAGAGAGATGAAGTAAGTTATACTGCCATCACCTCAGCAATAGCTGTCACTCTATACATAAGATCCACAAAAGCGAAACGGTAAGCTGGATCAAGACCATGAAAGAAAGTAGACCAATTGCCAATAGTTCGTATTTCGTGCAAAATCTGTCTTATCGCTAAAGAAGGGGATTCCGTAAAAGCCTTCCACATGGTAACGATCTCATCATCATCAGCAGCCGGAAAGGCTGGTTCTCCATTACACAAGGTAGTATTCCTGAACGTAAACACCATACATACCGGGTTGACCTGAAGAAATGTTAACAACAGACGCAGGACCAGCTGTCATGAATCTTCCTTCAATGATTCATCCACTGCAACTCGAGCGCGATTAGGAAACGCGATTTCGAATAGATTTCATCGAATATAACTCAAAAATTCTTGCATGGATGCAATATTTACCCAGTAAATCAGCACAACTGACCACGTCACGTTGTGATATTTCAACCAACCTATAAACATAAATTCTCGTAGACTGCGCAAAGAGATGTATAACCATTGAAGCTGTAGTACGAACAAAACGCACACAGGTATGGGCATCAGAAGTCAATGGGTTAGGAAGGTAAGGACTTGCTGAGCCTAGAAAACCTAACATTGAACCATATCTATCATTATAAAAACCTTCACGTGAACGGTGTAAACTCCTTGCGACATCACTCAACAGAGTAGCAAGAGCAGAGATCCTTTCGACAAACATCGTGAGATTTTTTATCGACGGTTAACCACTGTTTATTATTATTTCCTGAGTTATGGCCTAATCGCGACGGAGTACTGAATCCAAGCAGTGGCGGGCACAGGTTTTGGCTTGAGGGTAGGCACAAAAAAAAATAAAAAAAAAATATCAAAAAAAAAATTAAAAAAATCCATAATATTGTAATTGTTTTACCTTTAAAGCAATCTTTTGCTTGCGTTGGCCGTCTTGATCGCCGTGTTGTTTTCGTCCGACCACGTCAAATATCCAATAATTGATTGATAGAAGACAAGTCAATTATAGGATATCCAAAGTGGCCTTCAGAAAGGCCGATTTTCCTCGAACGATTCTCATTAGTCACAGTGTTGTTATTGTTTAAAACCAAACAAGAATAATTTACACTTTATACAGTGTATAAAACCTAGGTGTAACTAATCCTGTCACTAAGCGACTAACTTCCTCTTTCAATCTAAATATACAGTAAGTAAATAAATAAATAAGTAAATAAATAAACGTTGACACACTCATAGGTAGGTTTTTACCCGTGTCGCGGGTGGCATGGACGACACATATAACACATCACAATAACACCCATGACCCGACAAACATTTAGGTATCTGTCACATAAATATTTGCCCAGGCCGGGAATCGAACCCGGGACCCATGGCTTCGAAGGCAGGGTCGCTACCAACTAGGCTACAGCCTACAGGGGCGTCAAAGTGAAAGTAAACTAAATACCTACAGTTATAAATTTTTATACACTAACTCTACGCGCCTATTTTTTTGTAAGTATTTTTGAATGACATCGCTGTAAAAATTATCTGAACGCTTTAAAATAGTCAGAAGGTTCTTTTCAATAGAGATCATGGACAATTCTGTGAGTCTTTGCTGGCCCTGTGTGTTTCGTAAGTACGTGTGTAGGCGTTTTAATGACGAAAAAGATCTTTCTGTTGACGCACTACTTGCGGGAACAGTAACTATTAATTTGGCTAAACGTAAAACTTCGGGAAAAATCGACTGTGCCTTAATCTCGTATATTGTTTGTACTAAATTAAAAATACTAAGATTTTTAAATTCGGTCATATTGTAAACACATCTAAGCTCATTCCTGAGACGATCTAAATCAAAATTGAAACAGCTGTAAGTTTTAATGAATTGGAGAACTATTAAATCCGGAAATTTATTCCTATACGTTTCAAAGTTTTCGTGAGACAGTAATTGAAAAAAAGTTAACTCCTTAATACTTTTGTAGCGGTCGCGTGACTCGCTGAGAATATTGTCAATAATTTCAATAAATATGCGTTTATAATACATTTTAATATCGCGGTAATCGCGGATGTTTCGCTTTTGTTTTGGATTTCCACAAATATGCACGGCATGGTCATAAATGTTATCGAATTCACTTCTAAAGTTATCCATGAACTTCTCAAATGATTTAATTTTTTTTATGCAATAATCTACATCACTAGTTTTTTTCTGCAGGACTTGGTAAAGAATGTCTGTTTCGGCAAAGATTTTATGAAATATTTGAAGAAAAAAGCGGAATTCAAAATCTTTAATGTCGTTTAGAAAAGTGTATACAAGAGATAACGTATCACCGTCCCAATTAGTGCTATTTTCGATCATGTTTTCAAATAATTCGGTCAAATGTGAAATCTCATGGTAAATAACATTTACTGTACGCGAATGAAAAGCCCAGCGTGTTTCGGCGACGCGAGGTAACTTTTTCATTTCCGAAAACTGATTGAAATATGCTGATCGTTTGGTACTGTGGTGGAAAAAGTTTGTAAGGGACTTTATTTTACTAAAAAAAAGCTTTGTTTCATTGATCCTTTGAAAAGATTTTGAAAGAATTAAATTTAAGACATGTGCCGAACACCAAACATAAAAAGCTAATGGGCATTTTTGTTTAATTTTTGCCTGAACACCGTTTATTTCTGACGATAAAACCGCCGCGCCGTCGTATGTTTGCGCTATTAATTTTGAAAGGCATTCGTACTCTTCTAGAACTTGCAATACGATAGAACTAAGAGTATTAGCCGTGCGATCGATACTAACATCTACATATTTTATAAATCGATCAACTATTTCGGATCCCTGAAAATACCGCAAGACAATTACCAATTGTTCTCGACCACTAACATCAGGGGTTTCGTCAATCATAATCGCAACGAAATCGGCGTCTTTTATCTGAGATTTAATACTATCATTAATTACAGAAGCAATGCAAGAAATTAAGTCGTTTTGAGTTTTATTAGATAATCCCGTAAATGAAGTGGAAGCAGTTTGCAAGTGGTTGTCCAGAACTCCGTCATATTTCGCGAGCAATTTAACTAACTCTAAAAAATTACCTTGATTTGACGATAAAACCGATTCATCGTGACCTCGAAAAGCTAATTCTTGCTGTCCCAAAAAACAAATGACATCTATCAGCCTATTCGAATTATGTCTTTCAATATCTAATTTTAATTGACTGTTCAAACTTGTTTCAATTCGGGTATTACCAAAAGTAAGCAATTTATAAGAGGATTCTAAATGTTTTTCTGATTGATCGTGCTTCTTAGCGGCGTTATTAAAATTTTTCAAATCAACGTACCCGGTATCGTTCCAAACTGTTGAAATATTGGAAAATAAAATACAAGGAAAGCAATACATACGATTTGTGTGTAGGCAACCTGCTAACCATCCAAAAGAGTCATAATATTTTATTTGAAAATGTCGGGTTGTTTTACCATGACTTTGATTTAAATCTAATTTCGGTGCACACCGGCCTTTTTTCACAATTTTCATTTTAACATCATACGACGCTTTTAAGAATATATCACGTAAATTTACTAAACACACATTGCCTTTACAAATATCACACGACTCCATACTCGCAATATTGCTCACTGCTTCACAAATCTATTTAATTTATTATTAACACCGACTAATGAGACTCGTTTTCCGAATTTCACATACAGTAAGTGAATAAACATTAATAAACATGGCCATTTCGTGGTCCAAGCTCCCTTCTCTCTCCAACTTACGTTAAATATGCAAGGTGTGAGGGAGCAAGTACGAGGCTGTATAGTGCGCATGCGTACGGGAGTCTCCGGGCTTCTAATATTGCCAGAGCACATTATTGAATTAAGTAAATTGAATAAGTTTAGTCATTCATTTAAAGAAAATCCATCAA
The DNA here is from genome assembly GCA_911387775.1 of Thymelicus sylvestris. Taxonomy (NCBI): domain Eukaryota; kingdom Metazoa; phylum Arthropoda; class Insecta; order Lepidoptera; family Hesperiidae; genus Thymelicus; species Thymelicus sylvestris. The sequence goes on along the minus strand of OU426887.1, from coordinate 13,380,250 downwards.
ATATTATCTAACTTTAAAAAACAATGATAATAATTCAATAATATTTATTTCAAATTGTTTTTACCTATATAAATTGAAAAACTTTTATTCAATACTAAGTTTGGAAGAATATTTTCAATGTATTTTTTTAACTGGTCACCCTAAGCCGTGCCTGTGCTACGCTTGTGACCTTGTGAGGGCTAGATGAAATTTTGTTTGCTTAACGAGAGATAATTCTTATTATTACCAAATCCTCCTTTGAAGCACGTTTATTTCTGCTTTCACCAGTTATACAAAATGTACTCTTTGGCCTTCACCGCACCGCAGCGTGGCGGCGTTGTATGTTTAATCAATTTTAAATGAATTTTATTGTTTATTTAGTACGATTTGATTGTAGTGTATTATAATTATTGTGTTGTGTTGTTATGATATTCACATAGCGCATTTAGCATATTTGATATTTTAAGAGGATTCTATACTTTTACTACGCAATAAATGTAATGTTGTAGGGGCCTCGGGACCAGGGTAGGCCGTGCCTATGGGCCTATATTCAGAAACCGCCCCTGAATCCAAGTGCCTTTAATTGAATAGAAAAAATGAATAAAGAATAAATGATGAATATGCACCTTTCAGGAAGGAAACATACTGTGCTGATCTTAGCACTAGTTACATAGAAATAAGGGTTATAACAGTTCGAAATGGAAGTTGTATTTGTTACTATTGTATGACGAATTCGTAATGTATTTGATGCCATTTTCACAGAGCTTGCGCACAATCATTGGCCATTACACTATGTTAATTATGTAATCTTCATAAATTCTGATAGTTTGACTGAAACCCTCGAAGCCGTTTAACCACGGCAGCCTTTCTCAATTCAACTGAGCATGGGCGCTTCATGAAGGGAATGTACACTGTTGCAAATCCTACTTGCCCTGCTCTAATCTCAACGGCCACTGCACACCAACCAGTTATTTTTCAGTCCATCGGTTCCTTGCAAAACATCTATATATACAGCCCTGTTTCGTAACTTTTTCACATTGTCTGTTTATCCGTCAAAGCGTGAGGTGTTTCAGGGATTTTGATAATTTTGTGAAATATGCGGGTATGTTACCGTTTGTTTTTAAATTCTTAGATATTTGACAGTTCTGCATCTTTGGGTATTCTTAATAAAGAATGTGGAAATTTACATTCTCAAGATCCGAACTTATCAGTATTTTTTGTAAGATAAATGATTAATTATACACGGATATTTTGAAAGCGTTTTGGAAACGAAACATTTTGATTTGGAATTATCTATAGTACCAATAAAAACGGATAAATCAATTGTAATGTGGACTAAAAAAAAGTTTCAGTTTTAATATTCATTTATAATCGTTCGACTTGGAAAGTAGTAACGCACTGATCATTCATTCCGCGCTAACAACAGCTGTGCCGTTGGTGTCACTGACCTACTGAAAGCCAAGGTCCAAGGACGCCTGACGATTACAGGCGAGTCCCGCGCATGCGTCTACGGGCATACGACTCATTGCAATGCCGTCATTGGTTGGACGACTCCGGCGCAACTCAGTAGCTTTGTTTTTATTGGCGAATACGATTTTATGTGACTTGATAGTAAAACGCGTAGTATTTCTATTTGTAGTATGTATCTACGTGTGATTGAATAGCGCTACTACTGGTTCTCACTTTTTCTCTGTAAACGATATGAATATCGACTTTGATGAAAAAAAAATATACATATTATTAAATTAACGTTATATATAGCTTCTGTTATTGATAAATGATTCAAAATCTTCGGTTCCAAAACGCTTTCAAAATCTCCGTGTATAAACAGAATATGCTTATTTATTCATTTATGAAAGTTCTTCAAGACAAGTTGCATTGAATTTTGAATTGAAACCTAACTGTGTCTGCGACTTCGTTAGCGTGTCCCGATCCCGATCTCGTGAGAATTCCAAGATAAAAAGTAGCCTATATGCTGCTTTATAAGCTTAGTTAATATCTTCGAGTGAAAGTCCCATAAAAATCGGTTGAGCAGTTCCAGAGATAACGATATAATACTCACGATAGGCATTGGTTTACAGTTAATATGTCTATGGTGTGTGATCCTGGCAGTCTCAGTGAGGTCTCAAGATCTGGATTATTATGCCCCACAAACGTTTCGACAAGTAAGTTTCAGAAATCATTTTTGTATTTTATTTCAATTATATAATAGTAGACAAAAGTTATGGGGGAATATATGTATAAATAATATGTATTTTTTTATAATGTTGTTTTGGATTAAGGATGTTCACGATGTGTTGTTAGATGGCAATTAGTTTAATAGAGTAGTCAGTAGAGTAGGCAAGTACCTATGTAGTTTATTAGAGTATTGTAAGTTTACGATGCGCGAAGTTTTTCGCCGAGCACTCGAGATTCGTGCCGCAAACTATACCAACTAAAAAGCATCCAAAGGCAAGGGCATGTGCACTATTTACCAAGATCACTAAATAGTAAATGAATTATCATATAAATTGTATAGACAATATAGCCTCATATCGCAAATATTACTACAAACATTTTCAAATTCAAATCAGAAGACGTAATGAGAATGAAGTGTTATCTCAGTGGTATCTCAGAAGTTTGACCATAATTATTGTTGAATAAAACAACGGCAGGTTTGGATCTAATAATTTTTTAACTTATCAAAATGATAGTATGCGGCGATTGAATTTTTTTTGTAGGTTTAGTCATAATTTTAATGCAGATCTCGAAAAATAACAAACTATACATATAAAGATCAATTTGACAAAGGAATCCCTTTATGCAAATTCTACCCGTAAAGGTAAATGTTATATGTCGCCGTTATTCCATTTTTATTGTTTATTTCATTTTAATAATATTACTTTTAGATATCATAAATATAACTATTTTGTTTAGTTATACAAAATAAGCAATTTAATACACATGTTGTGGCGTTAAAAATTATAGTTAATAAGTTGACAGGAAGAGGAGAAAGTGGAGGAATAGTGGTGTAACTTGTTTTTCTAGGCCTATTTACACTTATAGAGTACTCTTAGCTGTAAACTGAGTATTTAATGTTATTCTTATTCATTATTTAAATTCAAAATCGCTGGAAGTAAAATTTTCAGCTTTAGGAAACAATTCCTAAGGGCTATCCCGAGCAACCTAACTTCGAAATAATTAACCTTAAAATCGGTGGGTATAGATTGCGCCTAAGATATCAAACCTAGTAATATGATAACATTGTTTCGCACATTATTAGCAAATCGTCAGTCTTGCGCGACGTGTTCAGTCGAGTGTGAACAAATTAACCGACATACAGTCTTGGCAGTAAATTGCGATGGTTCAATTAACTAATTAGATTGCGTTTTTTATTGCTGTTTTTTCATATAATATAATTAAGAACTTATATAATACCAATTTTATTTAGGTAAACAACAATAATTGTTTTTATTTATTATTATTCATTTTCATTCAAATATGTTATATCTACTGTGTTTTCGTGAGAGTAAAAACAGTCGACGGAATTTCTCTTTCTAACTCATATGACTTCCTTTCAGCGTTAACTGACTTTTGTTCCGCATTTGGTTTTACTGTTGGCACACATTTTTGCATTACATAATATTCCGTTTTAAATTCTGTACAGTTCCATGCGATACATGACCTTAGTCGATACGTAGTATCAGTTCAAGTTATCTTTTTGTCTGTTATGGCAGGTTAGGCCAGCGCTATTCCAGCCTATGGACCGACCCTGGAATATTGCTGCGACACAAGATAGAGTAAGAAATACCTTACCGTAAACCTAGTGTAGACTACACATTGTTATAATTTGAAAGTTGACTTTGACAGAAAATTTCAATTTAAAGTTGACGTCAACACAAACCTATGAACTTGTATTATGAGCTGGTAACGTAACGATGTAAGATGGTTATACTAAGGTGAAGACAGTTTGTAGTATAATTAAACAGTTATTAATGCGTCGTTATTTCCTTAGTTAATTTAACATCAGTATACTATCCACGTACTCTTTGTACCTACTTTTTGTGTTTTAATATTTTCTATTAACGTTTTTTTATATAAATTCCTTTTTTGTCAGCCGTTACACTGGATGCTACTTTTTAGTCCTCGATTTTGTCAATAAAACTAAATACATATATCCATTATGTATGCGTCCGGAGGTGTATGGTTCGTGTCTTTCTATACCAAGAACAAGAATATTTGAAGTATAAGCACAGCTCCCCAAAGTTCGTGGCCTTGTGAGGAAAGTACATTAACGCTATTAAGTTAATTATATTCGAAATTCCCCTATTACATATTCAAGTCTATTCCGGCCCACAGAAATCCTATAAATACTTAACCTTGTCTCTTCACAGGCAGAATCGTACAATAGTGGTTTGTTCACGCCTGCAAATGGCGATGACGTAGTTCCGCAAGGTACCACCGCCTCTACATGGAGACCAGCCGGTCCACCACCAGCTCAAGAGAAATGGCACGGTGAGCTTAATTTTGTCCAATGCGAATCTATGCCAGTTCCTTACTGTTAGAGGTCATTTGTATCTGTACCACCTAGAGTCTAACCTGACTTGTTAGTTACAACCTACCTTCAAGAATTACTAGTGAATCGTTATTTATGTGTTTCGGTTGCAGTCCCTGAAAGCCAATAATAGCTGATGGTGATGTTTCTATTACTACTACTCTCCAGGAAAACCCAAATGATTTTTATTTCATTTTATTATTTACGCACCTAATCCGCGAAGTATTTTCTTTGTATTTATCTCGATACACTCGACCACCGACGACAGTTGTGTAGTTATTTTGTATTTATGAGTAATTTTCATGCGAACCGCGCGGCGCCTTGTCATGCTGAGATGAAAAAGGTTGAGAATTTTTGCCGCTATGTGGCAGCACTATTTCGTACTTGTGCGCAACGGGGTATCTTGGTGTGAATTTTAAACTATAGTATTTAACTGGATTTAGGAGCAGACATTCCAAAGCCGGAACCATGGCGACTTCCATACGGCATAACAAAGGAGCAGCAAGCCGCCATTTTGCATCACAAGCAGTCGCTATCATCAGGTATTTAACTCATAAAGAAACCTAGTTTAAGATCTTTCTAAAAGCTTATATTACTTGGCTTTCAAAAAGGGTGTTGAACGGAATTTCCGGACTCTTGTTCATATTATGTATTGTCAATCTTTATTATATCTTCTTTATCGGCCTGCGGTGGACGTCAGTGCACCTTTGGTATTGCTGTATGAACATGCCACTTACCATCAGGTGGTCCAACTGCTATTTCAACAAACCTTCGACTACAAAAAAAATCTGTTATTAAAAAATTACTAATGTAATTACAAATTTCATGAAGTTTCCTCATTGATTCACTAGAGGGCGCGTTCCGGTTTGAGTACGCGTCGGACAATGGTCTCGCGGCGGGCGAGGTGATCGAGCCCGACGGCTCGAGGGTGGGGGCTTATCAGTACAAGGATCCCTCTGGACAGTTGGTCAAACTGAAGTACCGCGCTGGCAAAGAGGGCTTCCAGGTGATCAGTTTATGGGCCAGATCATAAAACTACACATTTTATTGTTTTAAAATGTTATACTTGGCGTCACAAAAATCGCACCAATTAGAAATTTTCTTTCGAGCTGCTCCTTTCTGTGTTGCTTAAACTTAAGTTATTTTTACTATACCAACTAAACCAAATGGCGGTATTAGTCCGGGAGGTAGCGCTGCAATTTTTCTAGGAATTTTATACCTTATCAATTTTATTTTAAACAGTTGTTTAATGGTTAGAAATCAGTGAAGTGAGCGTCAGTTGTCGCACTAGTGGTGGAGTCAGTATGAAAAAGTCATGGGAAAAAATCTGCTCCGATGATTTATATACCGAGCAAAAATCGAGGTTCTCCACGAGTCCAATCGGTGTGGATGGAACTTTAATCTTCGGCGAGTGGTGCAATGATGAAAAGGAGACGTAGGCAACAAGTCGAACAATTCCTCGAAGTACTCGCCGTTGTAAAGTCAGTAGAACATGCAGAGAGAACCGATGTCTCTTCTGAAACTCAAGTGTTCTAACCTGTGAGTGACTCATCGGTCGTTGACAACTCGGACCGCGCGCTTTTGTATGGCGTCAAATGGATTAAGCTGGTATTGTGGCGCCCCTGCCCAAAGGTGGGAGCAATACTCAATGTTTTTATGAATGATTCTGATTTTCTTATAATTTCAAACGACCTTTTTAGGGTTCCGTAGCCAAATGGCAAAAAACGGAACCCTTATAGATTCGTCATGTCTGTCTGTCTGTCTGTCTGTCTGTCTGTCTGTCCGTCCGTCCGTATGTCACAGCCACTTTTTTCCGAAACTGTAGGAATTATACTGTTGAAACTTGGTAAGTAGATGTATTCTGTGACCGCATTAAGATTTTCACACAAAAATAGAAAAAAAACAATAAATTTTGGGGGTTCCTCATACTTAGAACTGAAACTCAAAAATTTTTTTTTCATCAAACCCATACGTGTGGGGTATCTATGAATAGGTCTTCAAAAATGATATTGAGGTTTCTAATATCATTTTTTTCTAAACTGAATAGTTTGCGCGAGAGACACTTCCAAAGTGGTAAAAAGTGTGTCCCCCCCCCTGTAACTTCTAAAATAAGAGAATGAAAAAACTAAAAAAAATATATGATGTACATTACCATGCAAACTTCCAACGAAAATTGGTTTGAACGAGATCTAGTAAGTAGTTTTTTTTTAATACGTCATAAATCGTAAACCGCAATTTACCTCGATCAAAGTTACAACGAACTTCAAGAACTTTTATATTATGTTACTTGCTGCTACGGAACCCTTCATGGGCTAGTCCGACTCGCACTTGGCCGCTTTTTTCCCTCTTCTATAGAAAGCGGGATTAAAGTCGCATCCTGTGAATGCATGAAATCCTGGCAACAATGCGCACAAGATAGGTCCTAATATTTCGCACAGTTGAGTAACATCGATGTAACGTTGTGTATTTCCTGTTCCGAATAACAAATGAATTTTTAAGTTGCTCTGAATATGATTCATATTCCCCAATAGAATCATTAAAATATCTGTATCAGACCATCTTATTACTACTTTATCATCGGTATTTAATTGACAAATGTGGAAAACTATTTTTGTATCCGCTTCTTCATGAGCTGTACAATTCAAATCCTGCTCTACACTTTTTTCGTATATCTAGAATAGTTTTACACTTTTCTAAAAAAACTTGAAGTGAACGAATGAAGCGGTTCATTTTTTTTTAAACAAAATACACACATTGGTTTTGTTTCTATACAAATTGGTTTTGTAATCTCAGACAACATCAGCACAACAGAAACTAAATAATCTAGTCGAAAGGGTATAGCCGGATAGCTTTGGGAAAAGTGCCCCCAAAGCCTGGGGTTCGAAACTATGTCCAAATGGTACTTTATATAGAGATAACATGATGTGCAAAATTCCACCCCCCCACTACCCCCCAGGGGGCTACGGCACCCAGTTAAACTGAAAACTGTTTTATTTTTTTTCTCCAAATCTATGTAACTGACGCAAATCAAATTTTGCACAAATATTGCGGTGATATAAAGTAATAATATAAAAAATCAAGAGCTCTCTAAGTACTCCCTATATTGAAAAATAAAATAAAAAAAGGAATTGAAACATCCTGTATAATGATTTCCTTTGGTGGCACAAACACCGTTTTTTTTCTAAATGTGTACCAACATCCAACCTATGTAAAACCCAAGTTTGGTCTGTCTATCATAAGTGGAACACTAATAAATAAATTAACTTATAACGTACTTTATCTAGAATCTTGTTTCTTTTTCATATAATGGGTTCTAAAGAAGACTAACATAAAAAGCTTATTGTTATTAGACGTATATACAAATAACTTTAAAAAAACTTAAATCCTCCTATTAATCGTCATCTCTATTTTCGTTAATAACCGTAGAATTATCTATGTTATAATCAAACATATTTGTCAGAATTTCTGCCGGTTTTATAATTCTGGAAATACATCTGGCATGAGATAACTAATAAATCACTGTAGCAGTGTGTGAGCAACAACCGGCAGTGCGATTTCCATTGGGGCATGTGCAGCAGTGGGTGTTGATACCTCTGTAATTATTGTGATTGGGTTCATAAGTAAGGAAATATGATAACTATTTTTACTTATATGTCGAGACTGGATATGAATTCTTAAAAACTCATTTTCTTTCTAAAGATTATTTCTTTGAATACTCTAGTATTCAAAGTTATTGACTATCATGGCGGATTTTATCTTTAAATTGGATATTATTTCGTGTGTGTTTTGACGTCGCTAAAGAGGCTTTTACGAAATAATATCCAATTTAATGTTGTGTCAATAACTTGACACAGTTAGTAAAGGCAAATGAATGGATAAGAAAAAAAAACATTTTTAAAAATATATCAAGTAATGTCTTATTGGACTTTCCTGAGCTAACACATAAGGATCTAGAAATATTCTTTGGCAGTTCGTATCAGTTAAAACAATAAATATGCTACATAGCCGAACTCCAAAACACAGATGGCTCCATTAACCTTGAATACTCTAAAGAAAATAAGCTTTTCAGAATTCATATCCAATCTCGACATGTAAGTAAAAAGAGTTATCATATTTTCCTTACTTATGAACCCAATCACAATAATTAAAGAGGTATCAACACCCACTGCTGCACATGCCCCAATGGAAATCGCACTGCCGGTTGTTGCTCACACACTGCTACAGTGATTTATTAGTTATCTCATGCCAGATGTATTTCCAGAATTATAAAACCTGCAGAAATTCTGACAAATATGTTTGATTATAACATAGATAATTCTACGGTTATTAACGAAAATAGAGATGACGATTAATAGGAGGATTTAAGTTTTTTTAAAGTTATTTGTATATACGTCTAATAACAATAAGCTTTTTATGTTAGTCTTCTTTAGAACCCATTATATGAAAAAGAAACAAGATTCTAGATAAAGTACGTTATAAGTTAATTTATTTATTAGTGTTCCACTTATGATAGACAGACCAAACTTGGGTTTTACATAGGTTGGATGTTGGTACACATTTAGAAAAAAAACGGTGTTTGTGCCACCAAAGGAAATCATTATACAGGATGTTTCAATTCCTTTTTTTATTTTATTTTTCAATATAGGGAGTACTTAGAGAGCTCTTGATTTTTTATATTATTACTTTATATCACCGCAATATTTGTGCAAAATTTGATTTGCGTCAGTTACATAGATTTGGAGGAAAAAAATAAAACAGTTTTCGGTTTAACTGGGTGTCGTAGCCCCCTGGGGGGTAGTGGGGGGGGGGGGGGGGTGAAATTTTGCACATCATGTTATTTATTAACCGACTTCAAAAAAAGGAGGAGGTTCTCAATTCGACTGTATTTTTTTTTTTTTTTTTTTTTTATGTTTGTTACCTCAGAACTTTGGACTGGGCGAACCGATTTTGATGATTCTTTTTTTAATCGAAAGCTGGTGGCTGTCATGTGGTCCCATATAAATTTTATTGAGATCTGACAATGGCATCCATGATAAAACCACATAAGTCGTAAATTTGTGTTAAGATGTGCGCGACAAATTGACGAATAACTCAATATCACGCCAACCGATTTCGATGATTCTTTTTTTAATCGAAAGCAGGTGCTTGTCATGTGGTCCCACATAAATTTGAACGAAATCTGACTGACAAGTCGTTTTTGAGACTTTGAAGTCGGTTATTTTTTGTTAGTAAAATTTAGATTATCTCTATATAAAGTACCATTTGGACATAGTTTCGAACCCCAGGCTTTGGGGGCACTTTTCCCAAAGCTATCCGGCTATACCCTTTCTGCAGCAGAGGGTAGTATGTATTTCTCTTTTATTCGTATAACTTTGTCTCACTCCATTAGGATATACGAGCCCAAATGCAAAAGAGTTCGTCTAGTACCAAATATTACAAGTGCCTAATAGTAAAAGTAAAATTTAGATTAATAAATTTAACTTTATTTAAATAAATATACACTGGTTTTGAACATTTAATTAAGTTTATTTATAATTAAAAAAGTAACAAAATATTTTTCTACACACACCGGCATATTTAGCGGAACATAAAATAAAGGTTCGATATCAGTATCATAATAAGGTTGCTGGCTGGTTTATACGTCATTTAATTTAAAAAGAAATATTTTCAAATTAAGAAAACAACTGAACATCACATTTTATGCAATTGTTTTAATTTTATTAAAATACGCCGCCTTATCTGGAGCGAACTTCGAGTATTTCTTCCTTCTGAGTTTGATTTAAAATTTCATTGAAATACTGTTTTTGTTAGTTTTTTTTAATCGCGTATCTTTCTGGAGTTCAGGACTGAATTATGGCTGACTTAGCCCCAACGGAGATTGCCAGGGCACTCGAAATGCGAAGAAATGGTCAAACCTACAGAGTGATATTCAGAGATCTTCGTCGACCAGTTTCAACGATCCATCGCAGTATCCAACGGTTCAGGGAGACCGGTACTTATGTGAGAAGAGCAGAACAAGACAGAAAAAGACGCACTTTGAGTAGGGATGATCGTTTCATTCGGCTTCGTGTACGTAGGAACCCCCGTTTGACGGCCGTCCAAGCCCGACATGAGTTAGAAGCAGTGCGGGGTGTAACCGTAAGTGAGCGTACGGTACGAAGATGGTTCGAAGAAGCTGGTTTGGGTTCATTTGTGCCCGCCAAGGCTCCAAGGCTCGAGGTAAATCATCGTAGAAACAGGTTAACTTTTGCTCAGGAACATCGACTTTGGAACGCGGACGAATGGAGTAAGGTATTGTTTAGTGATGAGTGCAGAATCCTCTTAAATCAAATTGACGGTAGGAAAAGAATATACAGATGCAAAGGAGAACGATATATTCAGACAAATTTTGAAACTACAGTTGCATACGGTGGTGGATCAATAATGGTTTGGGCGGGCATTTGTTTGGGAGCTCGCACAGACTTGGTAGTGATTGACAGAGGGAGTTTGAGTGCAGACCGCTATATCAGAGAAATTTTAGAAGAAAATGTCGTACCGTTTGCCCCATATATCGGTGACGGTTTTGTTTTTATGCAGGATAATGCTCGGCCGCATACCGCTCGGGTAACTCGAGCTTATCTTAATGATATGAATATCACTGTTATGGAGTGGCCGGCGAGATCACCGGATATGAAACCAATAGAGCACGTTTGGGACTTGCTGAAAAGAAAAGTTAAGTCCAAAATATGCCGGTGTGTTTATTTTGCCAGTATCTACTTCCGTGTAAGGCCCTTTCTTTTTAAATGCACACATTATTGCAATATTGCAGCATTGTTTCAAGGTGGTGGACAGATTCATTGCGAACGTAGGTGTCTCATACATATCTTTTTCTATGTCATAATTTCCCAGTATTTTGGTTGCTTGTACAATGATATCATAATGAATTGGTCATAAGGCAGAAAAGAAGTCAATAATGGATGGATCAATCTCTTTTATTTCTAGTAATAATTTTGCAAGCTCTCATTTTTCTAGACACTACGTTAACGAAATGTTTTTCTCGGTGAGTTTTTAAATATTGAGATCCGAAAGCACATATAAGGTTATCTTTTTTTGCAATAAGTGATATTTTGTCTGCCCGCATTCGGGGAAGTACAGTTTCCTAAAGTTTTTCGTCGATTTTAAGATGACGTATCAGTAGATTTTGAGCCTCAGATTGAATGTTTTTACTTCCTGATTTACCACTACATTTCTTTTTATGTTTCCACAATAGTTTTTTAGAATAGAATCCCAGACACTCTGTACACGGCAAATAATCAGTAAATTTGAATTTCCGCATCGGTTTAGTGACCTCTTTTGAATTTACAAGGTAGTTTCTTTTTTACGTAGAGCTGCAATTAATTGTTTTCTATCAAGACTTTTTTTAGGTTTTGACACAATTTTTTGGACTTTATCTTTATCTCGAACCTTTGAACTTTTGGGTTTTTGCCTTTGGATAATTGTTGTACTATCATTAGAATTATCTTCTATTTGAGATTCACTATTAATATCGTAAATAATATCTTCATTTGGTTCTGATTCATTGTAAGGCTGTGGAAATTCCCTACTTACAAGGAGAACTGCTTTTACAACTATCTTCACTTAAACTTATGTTATTAGGTGGCTTGAAAGATACATTAGACAAGGAATTATTAACATCGAGAAGTATTCCTTGATTTGGTACGAATTCACCTGCTTTATTAGGTTGAAGAAGTTTCCTTTCTACAAATACACTACATGGAGAACCGCTTATGTGACTAATTTCGCTATAATTAAGATTAATAGGCTCCTTGATGAATCGAAGATCGAAACACATTCTAATGGCGTTAAATTATTCGAAGTTCCAAATTCATTGCGAAAAGAATCATCAGAACTGGTCTGCAACAAAAAAAAAACTTATTATATTTTGTTGTACTATACTATTGTTGCTTCGTTAATATGAAGGTAACAACTTGATTAGTGATCACGGTGGGCAGGAAGCGACCGCAGGTATGGGAAAAATGACGACTAAAACTGAAAATAGGGCTATGTTTGTGCATAATTATAGGTCAAAATCCCATTGGAATTTAAATCCTAGCTGCTTCTTCTTGCTAGATATTCACATTTTTCAGTTTTCTGCAGGCACTCATGTATACGTGAAGGATAATGCAAGAATTATTGCCTTTTACGGTCTGATATTGATCATATTTATAATGATTTGTGCATTAAATAATAGTCTCACACACACGCACACACACACACGGACGCGCGCGCTCGTTTACAGCCACACACATACACAAACTAAGTGGACTATTGCATATAAATATATTTTTCACAATTTTTGTTTAATGAATCTTATGGTTAGTTGAACAAAATTCCGCTAGATGGCTACGAATTCCAATTGTATCTACAAGTAAAGTATCGAAGCTAATAAGATATATTCCTAGCCATTAACATAGATTATTAATATGAGAATATTTGTATGCAATATATCGCATATGACCAGTTCTATTTAATTCATTATATTCATTCAAAATTCAAAATGTCTCTTAATGCTAATTTACAGCAGAAGCACTTAGATCATGCATGTGAACATGGTGAAAATCGCATGAAAGTTTGCGCTCCTTGTGGCAAAAAAATTGTTTTTCATAACAAACCTCATGAGCACTTCCTTATAGGTATCTGAAGTACATATTAAAGCTATAAAAAAACATATTAATGAAAATTTTGATATTTCCGATCACAAATTCCCTTTAGGTATCTGTATGACATGTCGATTGACTATAAGTGAAATGGAAAAAGGATTTTCAAAGAGACCTGTACCAATTATGCCAAACTATGAAGACCTAAATGTAGTAAAGAAAACTAGGAATAGTGATTGCAACTGTTACATTTGTGTTACGGCTAGATCTAATAGCCATCGAAAAAAAAATAGAGGTATACTTAGAAGTTTTTCAATAAAAATGGATATGAGTAATGATGGTACTGTGCTACCAAGTTCCAAAACCACTGAGGTTTCAAATAAAGAGAGAACGTCTATTGAAATTTGCAAAAGTTGTTTTCAAAAAATTGGTAAAGGCATTTCACACATTTGTAAAGGTCCTTCATCTTCCAATGTACGACAAAATGTGTGCAATATTGTGGAAAATCTGCCTGAAAAACAGCAGAATCAAATCATAACTTCACTTTTAAAAAAGAAAATTGAAAACAAAGATTCGAGATGAGTGGAACTTACTTTGAATACCAGTGGTTCGAAGACTCGTATAATCCTCAATGAAAAGCAAAAGCAGAAAACTATGTTTTCTGCTGAGAATTTAGATAATTATCATTAGATTTTTATCATTACATAATTATCATTTAGATAATTAAAGGCAATAATTCTTGCATTAAGCTTTACGTAAACATGAGTGCCTGCAGAAAAATGAAAAATGTGAATATCTAGCAAGAAGAAGCAGCTAGGATTTAAATTCCAATGGGATTTTGACCTATAATTATGCACAAACATAGCCCTATTTTCAGTTTTAGTCGTCATTTTTCCCATACCTGCGGTCGCTTCCTGCCCACCGTGTGATATAAGTGTTGTCTATCCCTTGCTGAACATCAAAAATAAAACCATATTTTTTAAATTATGGACCTTTTTTTGTCTTTTAGATCACTTTTAGACCTTGCTGGATACTTGCGCAACATTTTCTTCATTTTCCACCACAGGGTCTCAATCGGTGACAAATCTGGACTACTGGACGGCCACTCCATTGTAGGGATGAGGGATCTGATTCCGATTAAACCAAGCCTTCGTTGTCCTCGCAGTGTGACAGGATGCACATTCCTTGGGCACGAGACTTGTTTCCAGAATGTTTTGGTACTCTATTGCATTAACAGTTCCTTCTACAAAATGTAGAGGACCCAGACCTTGTGCTGACATGCAGCCCCATATCATCACCGATCCAGGAAACTTCACTTTTCTTTTGATACAATCGGTATGGAATGCTTCATCTTTATTTCTGATAACTTTTTTCCGTACATCACCGATCGTCACCTCAATGTTGGATTCATCACTCCATATTATTTCACGCCACTGGTCTGCCGTCCAATTTTCATGATCTTGAGCGAATTTCAGCCTTTTCTTTTTCTGGAGACGCGTGAGTAAAGGTTTTTCTTTAGCAGTATAAAATCCATAGCCCAATCGATTTACGACCCTCTTGCAGGTATCGACAGATACATCTGTGTGAATCATCTCTCTCCATTTCAAGGTCAGACCTCCTGCGCGGGCACGACGATTATTTTTAATGATTTTCTTTAAAACTCGATTTTCAGGTTCACTTGTGATTCGCGGCCGACCAGGTTTTTTGAAACATTTAACCGTGCCATTTTTCCTGTTATATTCATTATCAATATTTAAATAAAATATCCGTTAATGTTGCCAGCTCTCCAAAATGCCACTATCAGCTTTATCAGAAAATACCCGTTACGTATGCATTGGGCTTAACTCTTTCAATTGATACCCCAGACAAACATTGTCATTTATGATACTTTTCAAGCAAACGACCGCCCGAACGAATGACACCGAGCTGACTGATTCCCGTTTTGGTTGAGTTTATAAGCCTCGCCCACCGCGGATGAGTTTTCGTTGCGCTATTTTGAGGCATCAAAGATGCTTCCATGTACGTTAGTATATTAGTTCATTGGGAGCAGCTGTTTGAAACAAAATTTTTGTGACGTTAAGTGTATTCTATTATGTAGTACTGTCATTATCGTTGGCCTTAATATTTTATCGTAATATTTACATTACCGCGCTGCTTTGGGCGTTGTATAGTGTAATATTAAACGTTTATTTCTCTGTGAACAGATTCTTGAAGGCAGTCATTTGCCGAAAAGCCCAGAGCCAGTTCCTCCGCAAACCGCAGGTAAATTGTATATGTGTATTTAAATATGGGTATCTTTTATAGTTTTGTCATTAAAATCAAAGTAACTTAAGCCCATATTCATAAACAACACTGTGAGGTCTCACAGTGCTTGCGAGTGCATAGTGTCATTAAAACCATTTTATAAACAAAACTTGAGTGAAATCCATCGCTATGCGTTTGTCAAAATAATAAATAGTATTTTAAAAATAAAAAAAATCCGCCTGCCATCAAGTAAGCTATAATGATATACCTTTTTGAAATCCTATTAGGGAACTCTTTAATTTGATACTCATATTGCATTATTCGATTTATTTTTATTTTTTGATACTTCAAATAGTGGCATCTCACAGCCAACATATTAAATGTACTTTTTAATTTCACTTATTTAAGAACTCTTGGGTTATCAAGACAAATCTAACGATACCTTAATTATACACATAAATTCGTTCAGCGGTTTGGATGATATGAGGTAATAAATACATCATATTACACACATGCATACATACGTACAAGAACACCACGAACGAACTGTCCTGCTTTTTCTGCCACATGTTTTTTACAAGATCTTCTCTGAGGAACTCAATGCTGACTTTTCTGACATTTCCTCTTGGATACAGAAAATAAGTAAATAGTTTACCAATTACAGATTTAAAAAATTAAAACTTGACTGACTGATACTTATGAGTATTACAAGTAATGAACATATAATGGCGGCGGGACACTTATCATATAAAACCATCAAATCATTGAGCTTCAAATGATGTCACTGTTCCAGACAACTACTACACGCAAGCGTATCAGCAGCAACGGCAGCAATACGAGTTGCAGCAAGTGTACAATCAGCAGCAGCCACAGCCACGATGGACGCAGGCGCAGCAGGTATTGTCTTTGTTTAGATCGCAGTAAACTTTAAGTGGCTGATGATTCTTTTTACTATTCGTCCAGAAGGAGACCACCGCTACACTTGAGAAGCTAGAGACCTGGTGTAACATTGTTCTTTTATATGTAATGATACTTAAGAACCTACTCGGCTAGTACAACCGTCCCTGACCTCACATGGAACTTTTATCCAGTCTGAGGTTAATTACGGACGTACAAAAATGTATTTATTTCATGTAGGGCGCTGAAAAAAACCAACAGGAGGGAGGTGCTGGAAACCAATATTTCATTCAAAACTGGCAACCTAGAGATGGACAAGATGACGGACAGGTATGTTTGCGGATAAATTGGTGTAGTGTCATCGCACACACCACCAGTCAATTTTAAACCTGTAAAAATATTTCATACTTTATACTCATGCGAGTCAGAAATCTTTATTTCGTAGGCTGTCACGGCCCCTTTCAAATCTCGAAAAAAGTCTCGAGGAACTAAGTCTGGGCCGTAAGGGTTGAGTTTCAACCCCCCAAAATGTGTTTCTTCTAAGAAACAACGAAGCCTAGACTTCGACCAAAATGGGCCGTTACTGGTGGGTGAAGCCAGTGGGTGCACGGGTAATTCTTTTTAATCCGTGCATCCACTGCATCAATGTCCTCACTGCAAAAAAAAAAAAAAATGCCAACGTTGCGAAGTCTGTAATTTTGACGATGGTGTTCTTCTGAGAATACACATGATAGGCCTTTTATGTTCTGGATCATTAAAATACATTAATGTTTTGATATTCAGTTGTTAACAAATACTCCCTTGATTTAAAATGTATGAAGCAAAACTATCTGAATATTATTGATTTTGATAAATTCAGCAAATGTATGTATTATTGAGTTCTATTTGTAATCATTTTGCTTTTTAAAAACATTGTATTCAATTTGGATCATCTCCAATTTCTCTCTACATTTACCATCAGCTGGTAATAATCAAAATGTAGTGGTGATATTATTATTTTCTAAACAAAATGTATTTTTACAGTACCGTGAAAATGAAATAGAAGCTCAGAACAGAGGACCCCACTCATTCGGCGAAGGATATGCGTTTGCTTTTAAGGGCTAGGTTGTAAGATAACAATAATAAAACGTTATAGCAGTCCCATATGAATCCTTTAGAGCAATTAAAATTTGTACGGAAATGCTTATTTTTTACACAAAATATAAGCAAATTAAATTAATTAATTTTTCTTGCGTTTGAATCGCTCGAAATTGAATATTTCTACTTAAAAATTTCTCAACACTGTTTTTCCTCTAACTTAATTTATCTTATTGTAACATCATACAAAAGTTTTAATTTGCTGTAAACGGATTCATGGATTTTTATCGAAATACAAGTACATACTTGGGTACTAAAAAGTATTGAATGTAATACAACAATATAATATGTATTTGTCTATTAAATACTGTCTTATGCAGGCGTGTATGTAACAAATCTAAAATAGTTTGTTCCTATTACAATGACACATTGAAAGTGATTTCTTATAAAAAATACGCGTAAATAAATAAATTAATTAAAAAGTGTTTTGAGTTTTTCAGTTTCACCTTTTTAATTTTTTTAAGTGTTTAAAACCAGTGCTTTAAACCAACACTAAATTAGTTAAATTAATCCAACCACTGGGGTTGCATGTTCCGGGCAAACCGGGGAAATATTGTCTATGTCATGTTTATTACCATGTCATTCACTGAGCTGCCCTATTACCATTACTTTGTGTCCCTCTTCCCAAATAAAGCATTCTACTACTGAAAATACTACAGAATGAGCTTCGGTCAATAAATAGTCATTTTACATAATAATTTTTATTTGTCTATTGTTAAAGTGCTTATTATAAAATTGTATATATTTAGTTTAGCTTAAGTTGACGCTTAAATTATTTTTTGTAAGACAATTTATGATGTGATGAACCTCCTGTCGGAATTCTTTAATATTTTTGGTGTCATAGGGGATTATCGTCATAACCGATATAACGTCAGCTTATAGTATACAGTGGTGGGTAGTTATTGTTGGTAAGTCGTTGATATATGTATATCAGGAATAAAAGCATGCCAAGTATGCTGCCTTGGGGCACGCCAGTGTTATTAAGTTTAATATCTGATAATAACTTTCTTTCAACAGGTTGTTGTCTACGTGTTTAATTTCAACATAGTGGCTCCTTTTACTTAGGTAGTTTTTGAGCCAATTTATGTATACTGGTCCTCGTAAACCATAGGATTCACACTTTTTTTAACAAAATGGAATGATTGACGCAGTCAAACGCTTTGCTCATGTCAAAAAAGATTCCTACTACAGGTAGTGACTTGTCAACATATTGGAGAACTTTATTCATTAAGGTTAACGTAGCTTGGCGTTGTACATACACTTGCATTTTTGGAAGACTTAATGTTTTTTATTTAAAATACACTGGGAGTTTCGGGTCGCTTATAAAAAGTGTGATAGTTTCTTCTACACAACACAAACTACCTAGTCTGGCCATAAATACTGTTAAATAAAATCTTTTTTTTTTCAGCTTTTTAATTATTTTGAATTTGGAACACGTATATTATTTTAAAAACTTCTTTCGATTTCGCGCCATTTCACATACTTTTTCGTGTTCATTATCAAATTACAATATGGAATGGGATGTTAAAGAAAATAGGATTGCAGTGATCGCCTTGCACAAAGTGGGTATGGAGCCGTCGGTCATATTCCAGACGCTTCAAAAGCTCGGTATCAGCCGTATGTTCGTATATCGTACAATCAACAGATACAACAACACTTCGTCTGTCGAAGACCAGAAAAGATCGGGGCGGCCGCGTGCTGTTAGAACTACAAAGGCTGTTAATGCTGTTAAAGCCAGAATTCGTCGAAACCCCATTAGGAAGCAAAAAATCTTATCGCGAGAAATGAAGATTCCTGCTAGGACTCTGTCGCGTATTATAAAACAAGACCTGAAGCTCTGTGCTTATCGTCGATATACAGGACATGCCCTAAATCAATCTACAATTAAAGAGAGTGGATCGGTCAAAACATGTCTATGTAAATTTCATTTGCAAGTTCTGAATCACACTACCAAATTAATGATACATGTAAATTAATTAAGTCTTAGGCAACTAAATCTAACTAAGTAAAAGTAAGCAGGATTTGTAAAAAATTGATCTCTACCGCGGGCGACGCTGCGTGAAAAAGCTAGTTCACAATATATCTACAATACGTTTTTTGGAACGAAGTTCCTTATCGCGCGTTGCGAAAAGGGGCTAGACGGAAAAAATTAAGAGGAAAAAGTTGTAACGACACTTCTTGCCGTCGTTACAACTCGTGCGGCGTCGTTACAAGTCGTGCGGAATTTCTCTTGTTATGCCAATTAATATGCGGAAGAGCGACAGGGATAGAATAAATCTATCACTGTCGCTCTGACAACTTGATGACTTGACACGGGTGTCAGAGCACTCTGACAAGGTGTCAGAGTGGCAGTGAAGGATTTGTTCTATCACTGTCGCTCTTCCGCATATTGATTGCCATGACGGGAGAAATGGCAAGTGTATATTACAATTCCTTCAATCATAATCGAATAATCGAAAGGAACTTCGTTCCATCCTGGTGTCCCTTGACACCTCACAAGTTTTTTCTTTTTTATTCGGCAGTAAGCCATAAATAAATGATAGGGATGATATTTCCGTTTCCGTGCTCAAGCCTAAATCTAAATGGAGACCGGTTTTGGCGCCTTGGCTGGTTTGGGTGATCCTGAGTTCAATACCTACCCGGTCAAAGAAAGAGTTGTATTGTAAAGAGTTGGTCCGTTTTAAAACTTGTTCTGAATGATAACTGTAGTGTTCCGTTAGACCACTAATTCTGTATATTCACTGGTTCGATGTAATAGACTAGGAAACGCGGTTACGCCAAATGATTATTACTTAATAAACATATACAGGGTGTCCCGTAAGTAGTGGATCAACCGAAGGTGGCAGATAGCTTGAAGGTTGACCTATCATATGTCAAAAAATTACCTTAGTAAAAGCGTCACCGTTTTCGAGATATTGACCATTTTTTAAAATTTAGAAAAATCGGCTCCTTTACCCTACTTTTTCCTGTTGAGTCCACAAATGAGCAGATATTATAATATTTTTTTTCCTAGAGCTCTCAGGTAGTTGCTAGTAGTATCTAGTATTAAAAAACAGTAAATAATAGCATTATTTTTTAAATAAACAATATTTTTCAAGTAATTCTGAGGTAATTTGTAATTTCTTTATAAGGTGGGAATATCGGAAAATAATGATTATTTTTAATATCTACTATAGCATTAATTTAACGTAACGTAATTTTAAGCAAAAACCATTGAAAAACTTCATCCCATAACAGTAAACAATAAAATAACTTTTCATTCAAATTCACCCCTTTGACACTGAAATGGCTTTTACTTGAAAATTTTCCCTATTAATGTAGCCTGTATTGTACCTTTTTAAAATCTGCATTTAACAGACAAGTTTTTAAAATACTGGGGCATACTTGCTCAGTAATTTTTTTTCATCCACCTCGCATCAAAGTTGTGTCGAAGAAAATCAAAAACAAAAATATCCAAAGTAGATGCTATTTTCTCAGCGTTCCCTAATAATTTCAACAACATTACATACTAATAATTATAAAACATTTATCTGAGAGCTCTAGGAAAAAAAAAATCAAAATATCTGCTCATTTGTGGACTCAACAGGAAAAAGTAGGGTAAAGGAGCCGATTTTTCTAAATTTTAAAAAATGGTCAATATCTCGAAAACGGTGATACTTTTACTGAGGTAATTTTTTGACATATGATAGGTCAACCTTCAAGCTATCTGCCACCTTCGGTTGATCCACTACTTACGGGACACCCTGTATAGATAAATATCGGCTCGCTACAAACACCACGTCTACACTCCGCGCCCGACAGTTCGTAACTGTGTCATTGTGCGCTGCCCACGCAGTGCTTGGCCGAGACGACAGAAAAGCGACATCTGTCACTAGATTGCAAAACTAAAAAATGTTATCGATATTCTACTCAATTTCGATATACTACAATAACCAATAAAAAATTCAACCTGTACCTACCTATGTACTAAAGGGTTTTCCATTAAGGGCGGGTCGATTTTAAAATTGAATAAAACAAGTTGTATATGGGATATCAATAAGGTTTTATCTTTATTTGAGAGTCCTATCAATGACATTATGGGTGAAATATAACATCGTTGAAATGGCCGCCGCGGCTTCGCTGGGTGGCGCGCATTCGAAAGGTCCAGTTTTCGATGACTTTGGCGCATAAATCAGGCTGAATTTGACCAATGGCATCGATTATGTTGTTTTTGAGGGCTGCGATGGTTTGCGGCTTATTCGCATAGACCTGCGACTTAAGAAAGCCCCAAAAGAAAAAGCCTAAGGGGGTCAAATTTTCGTACCCATTCATCCAAAAATGGGCCTCATCGCTAAAGATGATTTTTCGACCAAAATTGGGATCAACTTTCAACTAATCCAAAACCCAATCAGCGAACACACGACGCTGCCATTGGTAGTTTGATTTCAGCTCCTGGGTCAGTTGAATTTTGTATGGGTGCAGACCCAAATCAGGACGCAAAATTACCATGTTGTGGTCTGCGACTGCGACAGGCCAAGTTCTTGTGAGCGACGCGGAATTGACTGCCTCGGATTCTGCTGCACACTTACAGGAACAGCGGCGATGTTATCAACAGATCTTACGTTTCGTTGACGTACGGGAGTTGGCTGATTGTTCACTGAGCCGGTGGACTCGATTTTGGCCACCAAACGTTGAATAGTCGACTTGGAAGGACGACCATGTACCCCATAAAAAGGGCGCATCGCGCGCATCGTTGCTACTAGAGAACACCCATTTTGATAATAAAATTTTATCATTTGGACGTGTTGCTCGACGCTGTAACTTGCCATGATGATTTGTCTTTAGTGACTGATTATAAGACGATATTTTTACAGAAAGTAAAAGAAACAATGTGGCCGCCACGAGCTGTCAAAATCAACCCGTCCCTATTGGAAAACCCCTTATAAAACAACTTACCGTATTTATTGTCTTCTTACATTTCGTTGAATCGCTAAGAAAGGAGTCCATGTATTCGTATGCGAACCATATTGGCTGATAAACATCGTCGACACCAGCTCCAGATTTTGCCGATTTCTTAACTTTATTTTTATAACCTCTGTAGCTTGCTAATAACGATTTTTTTTTATTTTTTAATCATCAATGGCTAATTCCATCAAGGTACTAATACGTGTCCACGCATCGTGGGTTTTTTTTAGTTTATTTTTATAATCTTATAATTTGTATTCCAGAAAATCGGTTCTGCTTGAAAGTATTCTAGAAATGTCAATTCTAGTTCGTTCGTAGAAATCCGGCTCATATTGATGCTCAGTAAATACCACGCGCTCATAGCCCGGCGGCTTGCGTCGATACTCGATCCTATGTGATCGACAAAGTTAAGTAACAGCGGGCGCGGTCGGTAGTTGAATGGGTGACCGCTAGTGGCAAAAATTTCTTGAGCGTTTCCGTGCTTCGAAGGGCACGTAAAGCCGTCGGTCCCAGTTGTTATCATAAGATAACAGTCGTTAAGCAATGTCGGAGGCCTTCGGGCGGTTTGAAAACTTCCGACACTCGGGTTGGCCACTAACCCCTCCACCAATCCGCACTGGAGCAGCGTGGTGGAGTATGCTCTAGGCCTCCTCAAGAGGAGAGACCCGTGCCCAGTAGTGGGTTGAAGCCAAATACCACGCACAACTTTTCTAATCTAATCTAAAAATAATTAAAAAGGCCTGGAGAAAACGAAGATGGCGCAAGACGAGCCGAATAGCCGGCAAACGAGCTGACGATCCACCGATGGTAAGTGGCTATCGTTGGTAAGTAAAACGTAGTACAGTGCGAGGGTAGGGTGTAGATCCTCCACAAGTAGAACGTTATATTTCTCAGGGCTTTATTTATTTTATTTTTATTCAGGATAACAACAGCGTTAAATTACTAAGCAAATTACACAATTGCTTAATGTATGCCAATTATAGTTATCCACCTCTTACTAACAATGTAATGCTACGTACTACTTTATTGCTCAAAAAGCGAATTGAAATATCAACAACTTGAGGTGGCAAACAGTGTAGCACAAGATAATATTTATATACTAGTTATGTGCGGCTGCAGACGGAGGTAAATAATGGAGCCGAGACGACTTTTAAAAGAATATTCCGAATTTAAAATTATTACAATTAAAATAGGCTAATATGTACGAACGTGAAGCTCATGCGATGTTAGCTGTGAAAATCCCCTTCTGTGGGAACGCTACGCGACACCGCCGTGATTCCTGGAGTCGAGCGTTGTCAGCATAGTGCAGGAGTGCATAACACGTCCTCCCCGAAAATCAGCACATATTAGAAAACCTTCGTCGAGAATATTGCTGATCGTCGGCCTTCCTCTGGGTGTTCTGGGTCTGGGTTCATCTCGATGTCAGTTTGTTTTACCTTGGGCGTTTTCGGGCTGCTTGCTCGTTGAATTCGAGGATGGCGATTTCTGAATTTGTATGTTCCAATTACACATAGTATGGATCCACACAATATAAAGGTTGCTTACATAGGTATAGTGGAGTGATATAATGTACTATCGGTTGGTAGTTCATCTATTTTGATTGGTGATAGTAGGAAAACTTTCATGTTGCTAGAGTGCAGATTTTCCAAATTAATAGAGTTCAGCTGAATATGTGGCTCTTGAGTATTTGATGTAAAATTTTGACACGAAGGATCCAAAATTACGAGTGCTTGTCCTTTAACCTGGTCCTTACTATTGGATATGGTAAATTCTGCAGTTCTTATCGAACATCCCACTGGCAGCGTGGCGAGATAACTGCCCTGTAGTGTAGTATGGTGAAGCCGCCCACATAGTATTTCCACTTTAGTTGTTTCTGGGAAACTGAGGGTGTAATGTTTTTCATCCAGTTGTTCCATGGCTCCTTTAGGAAGCTGCACCCTAATTCACGTAGCTTTAAGACGCATCGATTGAGTTGCAGTGACGCTGCAATCAAGTTGCAGTGACGCGGCAATCAAGTTGACGTTGGTTGACGTTTAGCGTCTAAACCGTATCCTCGTAATTTTTGAACTGCGCGTCAACTGCACGCAAACTGCGCGTGAACTTCACTTCTCCTGCACGCATCTTGCGCCGTGCGTATTTAGTATTCTGTGTTAGTGTTGTCATATGAGAGCACAAATAAACTTATTTTAATTAATCAAATACAATGTATTATGTTTCCATTAAAAAACGTTGAAGAATATTTATTTATTATCCCAATAATGATTTTTGTGAAACTTTTTTAAAAAAAAGTAATGATTTGTTCTTCAATTCACAAAAAAAAACGTCATAATTATGTTACCTCAATATGGCAGAATGAAGGTCTTTACTTTGCCTCGTAATGCAATTAGTAATAAAAAAGTGTCAAACAAACAAAATGTGCGCCAAAGTTCGAGCCGACTGCGACTGCTTATTTTCTTTTTGTTTAAAAATTTTTGATTTGGTAAGATTTGGAGAAATTAAAAAAACCAAACCCAAGACTTACTCAGTCGGTATGTTTTTATAAACTCCCGATCCGTTAAGGCGTATGTATGGATTCGCCGTTAGCCTACATGTTCGCGCTTTAGCTTGGCGATCTCGTTCATCTACTTCGTTAGCTAAGGCTAACATCCTCCATCCAAAGCGCAAGCTCATTTTCACTAGAAAAAAATGGTTGTCTGTAAAGCCGGTTTACGGACGCTAGTTTAACGTGACAACGTAGCCGATAGTGCCTCTCTCTCTCGCTTTTGCCGCTGTCTCGCTCGCGAAACGCTACATTTTTTGCAAAGATACGCCCGGTGCGGCGCTCATCGTTTTAATGGACGTTATCACGTCAAAAATTAAATTAAGTAGGTATTGTATTCAAAAACACGGTAATTAATAATTAAAAATGATAACCGTCTATTAAATAATTAAATTATAACTTACTTACGAAATATAATTTTACTTTCACTGACTTCTACGTCTAATTGACAAAAGTAAGCAATGAGTAACTTCTAACTTAAAGAAAGCGTCCACAAAACTCCATAAAAACTCGTACCGAGATGTTATTTCAACGTTAAAAGTTTAAGAGAATACCCTCAAACTGCGATCGCAAACACGCTATCTTGACGCGCATCAACAGAATACCTATTTGTGACGTGAGCGTGTTTGACTAGCGCTCGCGTGACGCGAGCGTGTTCGACAGCGCTCGCGAAAGCTAAGAGAATACCGAAAGTGTTATTTTGATCGGAACGTCACTGCAACTGCACTGCAATCGAACTTCTTAAATTACGTGAATTAGGGTGCTGTACAGTAGCCACCGTGCAGGATTAGTCTATTTTCTGCGACTCTATAATTTGATACATACAATCCGATTCGCTTCTTAATTGATTGACTGGAGTTGTTCGACAAATATACAGGGTTTTTTTGAGGTTGTGCACAAACTTTACCAAATGATTCTATAGCATTTACTAAACATATCTTATACAGGTACTAGTGCATTATAAAGCTTAGTTTTTAAGTTATTGGTAATTCCATTTAATATGGGTGTACATTGTAAAAGAGTCTTTATTTGTGCTATGTTGCCGGTCAGTACGGTCATAATCATTCAAACTATTGTTTCATTTTAAATGTCATGTCATTATTGGCTTGACTTATCAATAAAGGCCCATTTTGACGGAGAGCTTCTCGTCTCGAAGAAGCCACGATCGAAATAATAAAAAAATATTTCTTACATTTACACCTCTCGCTATTTGACAACAATTTAAAAAATAAAATTTCAAAAATAAATTAAAAAAAATAAGATACAAAAAATAAAAAAAAAATAAAAATTCAATAATGAATCCATAACGAAAGATGACCAATTTAATGGGCTGAATATCAGGCCGAAGTTTGTGCACAACGTCAGGAACACGGTGTATAACAGGTTGGACTTCGGGCATTCAGCCTCTATGTACACAGATTCTTTTCTGCTTATCGCTATGTAAGGATATTGGAACGATGGATAATTTATAAAGGATATAGGTATCGGGATGTACAATCGGAACTTTAAATATTATAACTAATTGATTATTATAATTATAATACGATCCTACTCTAATCAATTCATAATAATCTCTCAAATTAATATCTAAAACTTCTTTTCTATCATATATAATCTTAATATTATTCAACATAGAATTTAAAGAGCTTAAATTTAAAATTTAATGGTGTGTGCTAGATGAACTTAAAGAAGCTACGACGTTTTCTAACCTAATTATTTCATCTGACAAACTTTCAATATTATCACTTAGAAAAAAGAGGTACTGTGCCAAATGAGCATATCTCATCTCTCTATCAGATATATTAGTAACAATTATTAAAATTCATCTCCCGAGTTTTAAAGTAATTAGTAGGAGGCGGATTGCCGTATTTTCTCCAATCATGTCCGCTGGGTGGTAAAGGCCTACTCACGAAATTACTCACTCCACTCATAGGTCGTGGAGCACCAAGCCCGATCCCGATGGTATATTCCTATTTAAACGAAACATATTGCTATATTGGTTGTAATTGGGTGGCACAGCTCGGAACATGAGCTGCTTACGTGTAGGACCACGGTTCTAAAATTGACTGGGCCGCCACGTCAACTGTGGTGGTGGCAACGCTAACGGGGGACCATAAAATCGTGGGCCATTAGTATTTGCATTAGGTGTAGGTTGAATATATATGGCTGATTTAACTGATTGTGGGATTTTTTTTTTGTGAAATGGATTCGTTATGCTGTTGTATGTGTAAAGTACTTAATTCCTCTTGCACGAATTCAAGCGCTCTTTCTATAGTTTCTGGGCGCATACATCGAATGCGCGACCCTAATGGATCCTTCAAACCTCGCAAGTAGGTACGCTTGCAATGTTAACTTTTTATAAAGTGACCGTTTAGCTTCTATAGTAGTTGCAACCGTTTCATGCAAAGATACATAAGTCATTATTGTATTAAACAAATTTAAGCATTTTTCAAAAAATTCTTAAGGTGTGCTTTGCCCCTGGGAAAGCAATGCCAGGTCGTGGTATAGCGCGGTCTCATCACGCTGATCCGAAAAGTTATTGATTAACGCGGTTCGAATTCCGCTCCAGTCATCCGATATCCCGTTCGTGTTAATGAATCTGGCTGCGGGACCCGTAATTTTATTCAAAATACCATTTATTACAGCTGCATTCTTTAACTCATTACCAGGCGCAGAGTCCATATATGCTAACTGATCACACAATTTTATGAATCGCGTAAGAACTGAAGGGTTCCCATCCCAATCTGGTAACAATCGCAAACGTCCAAAAATACTATCCATATTATTATCGTTACTCATTTTAACTTCTGAAATCAGATCCCTACTCTCGTCGAAATATACCTACCTGCCTCTTATTTAAAATATTTTTATTTAAACTAGAAGTCCTCGATTGCTGTGATGGGAGAATCTTGGATATTTTAAAATTACACAAGGAATATGACAAGGAATAGCGAATCACAAAAAATATCTTGTGCACTTACCATCTAATTTTCATCTCGGTTCCCTCTCGTGTTGATGTCTGGATCACGCCCTGCTGCTGCAGCTCGCTGAAGGTTTCATTGGTAGGCTGGATCTTCCCCTGAGGTACCTAGCCAGCCTATCCTACCGACTGCGCCAGTTATGTGCGGCTGCAGGCGGAGGTAAATAATGGAGCCGAGACGACTTTTAAAAGAATAATTTATTCCGAATTTAAAATTATTACAATTAAAATAGGCTAATATGTACGAACGTGAAGCTCACGCGATGTTAGCTGTGAGAATCCCCTTCTGTGGGAACGCTACGCGACACTGCCGTGATTCCTAGAGTCGAGCGTTGTCAGCATAGTGCAGAAGTGCATAACATACTCAATAAAATTAATACTATAAATGTAAAATATATCTATTTTATGTACATAGAAGTATAAATAAATACATAATATATTAAGAATGACAGAATTATAAATATTATGGCTGGGCTGGTTCGTAAGGAAATAATAGTCAAATTAAACAAAGGTTATTTATAATAATATCACTACGGCGCAAACACAGCTCTAGTACTAATATGTTGGTAAGTACTTCTTAATAATGTTAAAAGAAATAAAGGAAGAAAATACCTTAGTATTATAACAAAACTCCTCCAAACTCCTCCCTGGAAGGCCAGCTGTGACAAATGCATTTTTGTAAACAAAAAAAAAGTAGAACAAGGCGAGTTAATATTGCTTGATTTTTTCTGTACAACACAGGTACTTACCTGCTTTCACAGTGTAGGACGACGCACTATTGAAACAATCGGTCATAATAAAATAAAAAATCAATTTTTTAAAACAGATTTATATATTTTAAATCTCTGACTAATTGGTAACAAAAGAAAACTTAAATCGGAATCACATTTTTTTATGGAAATAGCCGGCAAACGAGCTGACGATCCACCTGATGGTAAGTGGCTATCGTCGTCCATGGATATCAGCAACACCAGAGGCATCACTGATGCGTTGCTGGCCAAGAAAGAGAGAAGAAAAATATAGAAAGAACTGGCTCTCAAGCCCCCAGCCGGAACACGAGTCGTTTGGCGGCTGACTCATGCTCAAGGGTGGTAGCTATCCAGGCGAACCCCAAGGAGAAATAATAATAGTAATAATACTATTAACAATTAAAATCAATGTTACCAATATAATCCCTCGAGGGGCCCCACCACCAGCGAGCCGGATTTAGTCGCCTCTTACGACACCCATCCAGCGTGCGATTGGGGTTAGTATTCTAAGCCGCCCCAATACGGCTAAAACATCTTATATCTTTGGTTTAATTTTCAAAAAAAAAACATACAAAATCAGAAATGCGCCCTCAACCTGTCGGCGCAACGCAATCGAAAAGAGAGATGATGCGCCTGATAAGAAGTCATATTTACATCAGTAAGACAAAGATACCCTGTACACTTCTCATGCCACAATTCTTGACAAACAGACATTCGATTCAGTCTTCTTTGATAGGTTTCTTTATATTTCTTGGCAACCAGGACATGTTCAAATCTTCTCTAGGTTACATTTATTGGGGATTTTCAAACATTTTTAGGTTTTTTGGGTATTGGTTCAAGTTTCTACTTACTTGCTTCTATTGGGATTTATAAGGTGAACTGCTAATCATTTCAGATGTCAAACGTTTTCTTTGGGTGCATCTTTTTGTTTGAGATTTAGGCAAAAGAAGCAAAAGACAAAGAATAAGGCAATCTTAATTTTATCAGAGAGTGACATGTCGTGTCAACATTCTTCATTTTTTTTTACTTACATCATATTAATGTTATTAAATATTATGTTAATGTTAATGTTTATGTTCATTTGTCATTGTGAAGTCTTCTTTGGTTGATGAAACCTTCTACGTTTGATTGTAATATTCGTATTTTACTAGGAATATAATCAGAAATCGTACATTGATTCGATTGGAGAGATTGGGCATCAGCAGTGGTTGTCTGGCCAGTGACTTGACTAATTAGTTGCATTACTAATTAGTTGAGTTTCCTGCAAAATCATCAGGATTTTCTTGTTCTATAACTGTTCTGGCCATAACATCGGCGTCATTTAAAACATCTGGATTCCATGGCCAAATTCCTGTGATGTTTGTTATGACGATGTTTTATTTTGTTCCTATGATCCCAATTTGCATCCCACAATATTGGTTCACGTAGTATTCCAGAAATTGCAGCTCTAAATTCATCCACTTTTTTATGGAAATAGCCGCCAGAGGAGTTGACTATCCACCTGTAGCCTGAGCACGAATATTTGCGAAAAAGTATTAATATCGTCGACGTAAACAACTTGTATGGCATTTTGCAAAAGCGCCCCTATCCTAATGTACCTGAGTCTATCAATTCCTCAATCTATTTCTTTTTTTTTATCTTATAAGTTAACGCTTAACTACAATCCCACCTGATGATAAGTGGCGATGTAGTCATGGGGGTAAAACGCATTAACTTAGTAAAAGCCTATTCACACTTGCCTTGAAGACACATTACAATCGAGTGGAAACAACGACGCTATCGATACAATATAAAGGATCAATAAAAGTTCGTTTGAAAATAAAAACATTTTTATTTACTTAACCTTCATTTATATACTACCTACTTTATTCAGATATTGTAACATAACATAATACAAATAAACTTCTTTAACATCCTCACATCCACACAAAACATCTTCACAAACTTTATAACATAAAATTATCTAATGTGACTGACAATCCACGTGGCGAAATGGTTGTCATGCCGGACAGCGTTGAAACGGCCCTGGGTTCGATTCCCAGCGAATCAGACATTTTAATGAAGTTTTTTCTGTTCTAAGTCTGGGATATGTGTTCTTGTCTTTGAGTTTTGCCCATGGCATCTATGACCGTGGTTGAGACCACTTAATAATTAAGACTTAGGGTTCTCTCAGTTACGAAATATCATAAAAATGACAAAGACAAAAAAAAAAAATAGTGTGAGTCAACGTGCACACTGGACACTGCTATTAATTTAAACTAGTATTCTTCCCAAGACATTTTTTCAGTCTCTTACCTTTCATAGACTAAATCACGCTGTCTTGCATAATCTTTTACATTCCGATCACTTTCCACAAATAATTGAGCCACATCGTCAACCTTTCTCCTTATTTTGGATACTGGCGGTGCCTAATGCTCCTCGGTATTAGCAGCGTCGGTTGCAATGGTGGCAGTTATTGAAGGAGGAAGCACAGTAGGTTGGCTACTTGTACCCGGGAGGTTCCACTCCTCTGTGAAATAAAAAATACTATAGGCATCTTAACAATATTTGAAAAGTAAGATAAATTACTCAGTCTTTTAAATGTATTTTGTAATTTGCAACAATAAATGAGTCTAAATAATAATAAAATATTATTGAGTCTCGGTTGTAGGGGGACAAGAAATAAAGATAGACAAAGACGTATTGGGTATAGATATATATTAAGACTCACTCACACACGTAACACACTAATGTAATAAAATATATAAGAAAGAAAGATACAATAAATATTACAAGCTACGTTAGGATTTTGGAAAAGAATATATAAATTTAATTAGATAAATAATGTGGACCTAAGGCGTGTGTGTACCCGTGCCGTATGTAACCGAGACTAACTAAGCGGAAGGCTGCCGGCGCTAGGCGGTTAGCCTAATGCCGAGTCAGCTCCCACAATATTCCCCCCTTTTTGAAAAAAAAATTTTTGGGACTAAGTTACAAGAACAAAAATTATGGTCACCCTATCATTCATTTAAAATTAAAGGCACTTGTAAAGGCACACATTAGGTTCACATTGTACAAAAGTGTTGAGTCGATAAAACTGTAGTACAATCATAACAGCAGATTGAGCAACTATGTTTACATTAATTTATGAAGGTGAACTAATGCTGAACTGATTTTTAGTACAATAACATAATGTTTACTACTTTATTGAATAGTTTTACATACAAAATTATTATGAGAGTAAGTTATATTATAATCACTGGCTATACATAAATGCAAACAATTCTAGTTTTTATTTATTAGAGCAATCTTGTAATGGGTGAATATCAGAAACGTGCATTTTTTTTCAACTTTGGTGGCGAAATTTTCTCTTCAGTTTTCGTGAAAAATGAGGACCTGGTATAAGAATAGAAAGTCTAAGCTATAAGAACCTTCAAGAGGTCTGAGAATATCTCGATAACTTTTTGAGATATTTAAGTTCAAAGTTTAGTGTGGCCACCAGAATTGATAATCGCCCACCAAAATCGAAATTACCCACCAAAATTGAAAATCAGTGACACCAAAATTGGATTTTTCTGTCACAAAAGCTCTAAAATCAATAAAATAAAGCTCAAAGTGGCTAATATCACGAATTCCCGGAAATTATCAATAACTTTCATCGTTTTATAAAACTCTATTGTTAAAAAAATATAGATATTATTATTTAACATCTGTCAATCCATCAGCCCTTGGTGGACACAGGCCTCCCCTAACTTGCGCCACTCTGACCAGTCCTGTGCCTTCTGAATCCAGAGGGTGCCTGCTGTCTTCTTTAGGTCGTCAGTCCACCTGGTTGGGGAGCTTCCAATGCGCCTTTTTCCAAGACGTGGGCGCCATTCGAGGACCTATTCCCAATGGTCATCGGTCCTTCAAATTATGTGGCTAGCCCATTGCCACTTCAGCCGGCGTACTCGATTTGCTATGTCGATTATTCTTGTTCGTCTACGTCATTTCTGATTTGATCACGTACAGAAATACCGAGCTTAGCCCTCTCCATCCGCTTTTTCTCTCTCTGTCCGCTTTGTGACTTTGAGTATATGAATAAGGCCAATAATAATAAAGCACGACGTCTCGGAGCCGTATGTCATCACTGGCAACACACACTGCTTGAACACCTTCAACTTCAGGCACTGAGATAGTGTTTTGGACGACAAGATATGACGCAGTTTCCCGAACGCAGCCCATTCGAGTTGAATTCTACGAGTGACTTATTTCTCGAAGTTGGACGTAGGTACATGATATGGACATTGGACATGATTTTCGTCTTGTCCATGTTCATCTTAAGACACACCGATTGTGACGCTGTTCAAGTCCCCTATAATTTTACCAAGTTCCTCAAGGGATCTTGCCAGATAGACTATATCATCGGCATATCGCAAGTGTGTGATGTCACTATTGACCACGATGATACCACGTTGTTTTCATTCCATCAGCTTGAACACGTCTTCTAACGCAGCAGTGAACAGTTATGGAGATATGACGTTCCCTTGCCTGACACCTCTCTGCAGTTGTATAGGGTTCGTAGCTGTGTCGTATACACTGACGGAAATGGTACCTGATGATTACAAACACTTCAACACCTCGATATGAGAATTAAGTACCGATACCGATAGAATCAAAGGCTTTCTCATAGTATACATAAGCAACACATAACAACAGATTATACTCCTTGGTCTTTTGTATAATCTGCCTCAGTGTGTCTATATTATGGTCTATGGTTCTGTAGCCTTTCGGAATCCTGCTTTTTCGGGAGGCTGGAAGTCGTCAAACCTGCCTCGCAAACGGCTTACAAACGTGGTTCAGAAATGCAATGGGCTTTTATAGTTCTTCAAAAGGGCTTTTTCGCCCTTCTTGAAGAACAGAGTCACCACAGTTCTGCTGCACGCTTCCGGGTCAGTTCCAGTATTGATGACGGAAACGAACAGCTATTGGAGCGTCATTAGTAGAGGTTTCCCATCAGCTCTTAGAAGCTATTGTGAATCCGTCATTTTCCGGAGCCTTGTTCTTTTTAAGCTGTTTGAGAGCCTCTCTTATCTTATACAGGCGGCGTCCGGGGTATCCTGTGTGTAGTGTCGGGTCAGTTTAGCTTGATTGTTATTGTCCTCGCAGGCAGCTGGAGCTTGAAAGGAGGCATAGGACCATCTCTCAGAACTTCAGATTTCGACGAAAACATGGTGCTGGACTCGGTCTTCAACCTCGTAAGCTGACTTTGCCCAATAGACAGATCCCTGGCGAACACTTTGAAGCTCTAGTTTCGCTGAAGTGGCTCGTTTTAAATTTTGGTCACGCATAAATGCCACCAAATCCACCAAAATTGAGCCACCAAACTCGGATCCTGCATAAAAAAAATCTTTAAAAATAGGGATCTTAGGATACAATTAAATTTATATATGTAACTGTTTTATGCGTAATCCAAATCACTACCTATATTGTGTAGCTTACTATAAAAGAACTTTAAAATAAACAGCAAATCGATCCACCAAAAATTGAACAATTCTTGTCCCCCTGTGCCACCCAAGCGGGTACTTTTGTTTTGGCGGGAAGTCATAGCTTTAATCACATACCCGTTACACTCAAACGTTACCAGACAACTATGCCCTGCGAAATAATAAAATTTAAATGATCGCATACACAAGAAAGTTCATGTTTTAGTAAATTGAACAAGTGCACCCAAGATTTTGGTTTTTTCTTGGAAAAACTTTGATCGAGTATCCTGTGATGCTACATAACATTTTATAATATGGTTTAGTTATTTTTAGATAGTGTGTCTTATGTGTATAGTAACGAAATTATATATTATTTATTTTAACTTCAATTGTCACTGTGGTGAATGAAATTATATCAAAAAATGGAGCTGGGACATACCACCAAACTTGAATTTTAAGGCATTTTTTTTTACCCTGATTTTTTATATACACATATATTTAAAAAAACAATGTGGCCCCAATTAAAAGAAGTTACGTAGTTTACTATATAAAAAAATCAGAAACATTCTATCATTTTACACCTCGATTCTCAACGTGGACACGTAAAATTTGCCGATTTGATATTCACCCTAATATTTCTTCTTCTTCTTTTAATATCTATCTGGGCATTTCTGGGGCACAGATGGGCATTGTCTTTTATGGTAATACCTAACGTATGAAATTTTTCAAAATTAATTTAATGTGTTCTTTATGTATTATATCGTTCTCGGAAGCTATGATGACGTCATCTATGTAGCAGAACAAGGATGATTTACCTCTTTCATTTTCGATGTTTTCGATACCACGAAGGACTTGTGTTATCCATGAATCTTTGGAAAGTCTGAGCTGCGTTTTTTAAACCGAAAGTCATTCGCGGAAACTCGAATAAACCGAAGGGTGTTATGATAGCTGTTTTTTCTGTCTTCCTCTGCGACTTCAATAAAATGATAAGCTCTGTTTATATCAATACGAGTAAATTATGTTACCGGCGAGTGCGTAGGTGAAATCGTGTAACCGAGGTACAGGATAGCGGTCTGGCTTCGTCACAGCATTAAGTCGACGGTAATCACCACAGGATCTGGTTTGGCCATCCTTTTTCGGGACGACGTGTAGTGGACTTGCCCACTGACTCCTGGATGGTCTGCAGATGCCTAGTTCCTGCATGTAACGGAATTCATCTCTTACCTTTCGATACATGTCCGGTGTGAGAGGTCTCGCTCGAGAATGTAACGGCGGGCCTGTAGTCTCGATGTGATGTTTGACAGAGTGTGAAGTCACCTTATCCTTAAAAGAAATGGGTTTAGTAATATCTACAAACTGTTCTAATAATTCGCGAAAAGGATTATCGTTCTGTATACTTTGAATTGAAGGTTGATTAAAATTTATGATGGTCCCTATCGAGCATAAGTTAGTTACATTGTCAATTAATTTCTTATTAAATAAATCTACCATCAACTTATGTGTTTTAAGAAAATCAGCACCAATTATTGGTTTGTCTACGTTACAAATAATAAAAGGCCATTTATAGCTACGGCGTAATCCTAAATTTAATTCTAAAGTAATTACACCATAAGTAGTTATTTCTGTGCCGTTAGCGGCAAAAAGTTTATAATCGCATGAACGACATTGTTTACGGCTCACTTTACTTACGGGTACTACCGATACGTTAGCACCTGTATCGATGAGAAAGTTCATACCAGTCTTTGAGTCTTGAATACATAAGCGATGATTTGCACTGAGGTTCACGGTACAGTCTTCCATCGCAATAGTCTGCACCACTCCTAGTTTTCCGCATTGGCCTTCCACGCGCAAGGAGATTGGCATTTCCTTGCTTCAGCTTGAAACTTGTGATGGTACCAGCATAAACGGTCGCTACGATGAGGTGATCGGTCGCTCTAATGGGGTGATCGTCCTGGGCGCCTTGGTCCGGCGCTGGCAGAACGAGATCGGCTGCGGCTCCAGCGTTTGAAATTGCGGTGCATGTGGCGTCCTCTGATGCTGTTCACTTCTCCTCCTAGGGCTTTGATTTCCAGCGTCATGTCACGTAGGTGTGTCAGAAGTTCGACGCTGACGTGCTGCTGCTGGGCGGATGTCGAGGGTGTATCGACGGCGGCTACTTCTCCACTGCGAAGGTTGTCCATGATTTTATCAGCCATGCTTGCCAGTTCATCCAGTTTGGTCTCTGCGCTGCTACTGGCTAAAATAGCACGCACCCAACCTGGCAAACGAGAAAGCCACAGGTTTTTCAATATGTCACTAGCCGTACTTGTATTCTTGGCGAGCCCACGCATTTTAGACAGAAGCTGTGATGGACGCTGCTGTCCTAAGTCCATTTCCTTTGCTAGTTTGTGAAATTGGGCTTCGGCGCTCTCTTGAAATATTTTTAGTAGACGATTTTTCAACATCGTATATCGCTGCGACTCTGGAGGATCGTCAATGAAGTCTGCTATCTGGCTCAATTCTTCTTTACCCAGCTTGGATAAAACTAGGTCATATTTGATGTTCTCGCCTTGGTGTTGTGGACCAATGATCGCTTCAAACTGCACGAACCACATTCGAGGCATGTCCGTCCAGAAATGTGGTATCCTGGAGGCCAAGGAGATAGCTGCGAGCTAATGAGCTCGAAGCTATCTCCGCAATGCTATAAGCAATGGCTTTGCTGCAGCTGCGCTGGTTGCTGCGCTTGCGACGGCGGCGGTTGCGGTTGTTGCATGATGCGCGGTGTGGGACAATTGGTCAACCACAAAACACGGAATTTTAATTCACGGACTTCACTTAATTCTAATATATATATATATGACGCGGGACACGGGTACTGGTGTGGGACGCTGATGTTCGTCGCGGGGATGTTCGTCGCGGCGTCACCACTATTGAGTCTCGGTTGTAGGGGGACAAGAAATAAAGATAGACAAAGACGTATTGGGTATAGATATATATTAAGACTCACTCACACACGTAACACACTAATGTAATAAAATATATAAGAAAGAAAGATACAATAAATATTACAAGCTACGTTAGGATTTTGGAAAAGAATATATAAATTTAATTAGATAAATAATGTGGACCTAACGCGTGTGTGTACCCGTGCCGTATGTAACCGAGACTAACTAAGCGGGAGGCTGCCGGCGCACAGTAGATCGAAAATCGGGTTTCATAGACTTAGGATTTTTATGTTAAAATTTGTTTGTTTCTTGTCGCAAACTGACGTAGAACCGTTTAAGAAGCCACAACATTATCATATTTATGCACCTCGGGCGACTATAACTCGAAAAAAAATTTTTTTCATTAAATTTGTATGGAGCAAAACAGAAAAACCGATTTTATTCAAGACTGAGGAGAGTGCCCCTAATATCCTCTGGTACGATTATTGCCACTATTTTTCTCTATTTTATGACATATCGCACGTTGCGCGCACCCGCTAGATTTTGGGTGAAAAAAAATGAAACATTTTTTTATTTTTTTTTCATTTTGTGCACGTTACTTGTTATGCTCAAAAACCTTCAAAGCCCTATTTGGTACTTGGCACGTTGTCTAAAACGAGCTACTGCAATACCTTACCAATTTAATAACAGTTAACCGGCTAACCTGCCCTTGTATCATAGGTTACATGTTTATTTAATCAGTTCCTAATGACGATACCTGTGTTTATTAATTTAGTCAATGAGCTCGACTTAATGTTGTCTTTACCCGGCTCATTATTGTTACTATTTTAATTATTATGGCACCTACTTATCAACCCTTAGCTCATAGTCCCAATTTATGATGGGCATACCCACTACAACAGGCTAAATTATGTATGGTTATTTAAAGCTGAAGATATAAAAGCCAAAAACCGTAGTAACAACACAAGTGACTATGTTAGAAAAAAATAAAAAACACATTGATACAACTACCCATCCATTTCGTATTCTGAGTCGGTATCTGTTTGAGGATCAATGTTACCTACATCGAAAAATTTTATATCAACATGTTTTGTACTAAGTTTTAAAAGTCCTAGGGCTCCTGCACTTAACTTCTTCCTTTGAGCTGTATCGAGTACAGGTCTAGTGGAAGAAATTAATGGGTCAGATGAAAGAAGCATCATGTTCAAAATATCTTGGTTAGTATTAACTCTGCTAGACTTCCGAGAATGAAACTTCCTGTACCTGCGGAAATCTTTATTTCTAGCTTCTGAGGCTTCTTCGGAAAGCTTTCCGATGGGTACAATTACTACATTGGCTATGTCAGTACCATGCATAAGGATCTTATGTACCGTTGCTGACATATAGTACCAATTGTGCAGCTCGATATACCTTTCCGCAGTTTTTCGAGTATATTCTTTGAATTTCTATGTCAATAATTTCGCCCGATGCTATCACTTGTAAAATTGCTGCAAATCTTCGTATGAGCTCTTCATCCAAGCCGGTAATAGCAGCAGTTTTTTCTTGCCGTGTTCCCATCGTTTGTTGTTCCTGATCCTTGTTTTACTTTATCGACCAGCAAAACTAATTCTTCCCGGAATTAAGATTGAATTTCCTTTTTCTTTGCCTCCAATATGAGCTTGTTTTCTCCTCTTATAGACCATGTTTTCAAATCTGGTCTGTATGAAATATGAATCAGACATTCCATACAATTGATACGAGCGTACAGAGAAGATAATCCTTTGTAGAGATCATTTTGCACTTGTCTTTGCGCAACTGTCTCCAAGTCATTCATTTCGGAAGGTTTTGCGAAGCACAAATAACATTCCAACATCACTATTTGCATTGACTAAAATGATAGGTGAATTAAGTCTACTTATATCAATTCACCTCGATCAGTAAATTTAAATCACCTGGGTGCATAGGTGAATAAAGTACACTAAAAGTAGACTTGAGACACCTGGGTGAATTAACTCAGGTGAATAAAGTCGACGTCACCCAAATAATAAGTTGCAAGCAATGATGTTGTATGTATAGGGAGGGTTGCAAGAGATTTGGCATCTGAAAGATAGTTGCATACCTTCCCATTGATCATGGTGATTAATAGACTATGATTGATTTGATTATTATCATATTGGGTAACTTTAAGGCTCCTTGTTTAGTCTTCCATTTTGGCCAATTGTTCGTGCACTAGAACTTTAGACTCTCTTAAGAAGAGGACGGATTGGACGGTAATACAATGCCGAACACGGTCTCGGGTTTTCCAATATGATTTCTTCCGCAGCAGTAAGTTTTAGTGGAACTAAAGTTGTCATAAAAACTGATTCATTACTGTCACCGCTGCTTTCTTCCCCTTCGATGTTTTGTTTATACCTGCTCGGGCTTGAAGCTCCATCGAATCCCCACTTTGAAATGAAAGTCATACACTTGCCTTTAGTTTCTTGTGTTAAACTTTGTACAATTCTAGCAGCAGTAATATCTAAAAGTGCTTGAAGAGACACTTTGGCAATTACGCCTGTTATCATTATTGCTTCTTTTGAAGGGTAACAATCCATCTTAGCTTGTTGGACTGTGTTAATACGAAGGATATCTATCTGTGATATCTTCACGTAAAGTTGATTCGATCAAAGTCATATACTGCCACTTAGATAATTTAAGTGATATTAATAGGCCGAGTGAATTTGCAGGGGCAAGTGTAAACTTCTTCGTTCCTTTTGTCCGTTGAACAATGTTATCAGCCTCTTTTGGGTTTTTTAAAAGAATATCTGTTGCTGCTGCCAAATTAACTTTACCTTCTTGTTTAAATTTAGCAACAGTGGCATACGCCAATTTAAAGCCTTCTCGGTCTTGATATTGGAAATTTTCAATCCTTCGTATCTTCTGTGTCATTCCAATATCTGTGAATGGTTTACGTGGACTTAGAGTTGAAGTTGATGTTCCAACTGATGCACTGTTTTCGGAAAGTGTTTGTGTTAAATTTCGCCATCTTTCATTTTTTTCAACACAAACTGACTAATCTTCGACAGATTTCGTGGAGAATGTCTTTATCTTCTTCTGACAAACTTAGACTCAACTGAAACCGAATAGTCTCAAACATTCTTAAATAGTTTCCAAGCTTTCCACATTGCTTCAGTATCAAATATAGGTCCAAATTTGTTTTTATAGAAGTTTCCATTTTCACAATTATTACTGGCACAGTTTTACGGAGAGTAGTTATTTAACTAAAGTAAATATACAGTGCTCCCTGTATTTATACTTGCTTTACCAATCATAATGGGACTGGGACTATGAGGGGATAGGTTGATAAGTAGGAATTAGGAATTGAAGGTTGATATGAATCGAGTACAGACATCATTAATTAAGTCGAGCTCATTACTAAATTGATGAACACATGAATCGTCATTAGTAAGTGATTAAATAAACATGTAACCTATGATACAAGGGCAGGTTAGCCGGTTACCTGTTATTAAATTGGTAAGGTATTGCACTAGCTCGTTTTAGACAACGTGCCAAGTACCAAATAGGGCCTTGAAGGTTTTTGAGCATAACAAGTAACGTGCACAAAATGAAAAAAAAATAAAAAAATGTTTCATTTTTTTTCACCCAAAATCTAGCGGGTGCGCGCAACGTGCGATATGTCATAAAATAGAGAAAAATAGTGGCAATAATCGTACCAGAGGATATTAGGGGCACTCTCCTCAGTCTTGAATAAAATCGGTTTTTCTGTTTTGCTCCATACAAATTTAATTAAAAAAAATTTTTTTCGAGTTATAGTCGCCCGAGGTGCATAAATATGATAATGTTGTGGCTTCTAAAACGGTTCTACGTCAGTTTGCGACAAGAAACAAACAAATTTTAACATAAAAATCCTAAGTCTATGGAGACCCGATTTTCGATCTACTGTGCGGCGCTAGGCGGTTAGCCTAATGCCGAGTCGGCTCCCACAATATCAAGATTTTAATAGGAATAGAATAATTGTATAAATTCTGATACATTACCGGTGACTTCTTCCTGCACTGTTTCCTCAAAAACTGCCTCCACGGTGTGCATCACAGTACCTGGTCTTTCCTCAAGCTGAAAAATAATATTTATTGTTTATATCTCAGGTTTATATTTTATATTTTTTTCTATTATGTTGGACTACAAGTTGGAGCCTGACTACAATGCCTAAACTTAGTAGACTGTGCATGTGAAGGGCAGGCCCACCACCGGTACCACTTGCTTGCCGATTTATCTTTGCCCACTTCTGCTTTGTGTTATTCTTTAGATCACTCCATATCTTCACCATGAAAAAGCAAAACATAATGTAAATAGAAATGAAAAAAACAACAACAAAAATAGAATAAAGTATGGTATGTCTAAGTGAAACAAACAAAGCACGAGTTATGACTGATAGGCGGAACAAACTGGCCGCTTAAAAAGCATACCTTTCGCCATTTCTCCTCTGACCGACAATCTCCAGTCCCTTTACTGTTTAATTTATCGGAGAGGGCATTCCACTTCTCCTGCGTATAATGATGCCCTCGAGGATTATTGGAAAGCTTCGATAAATCTCCGTTCCTACAAAACAAAAATAAATTTACACATCACACTTTGGAGCCAATTGCCAAATAAGGTAGCATTAACCAATAGTTAAGGCAGTAATGCCTTTTAATTATACAGAGTTACTATTTTTTGCTTATCTTTCCATGAACTCCACCAAAATTAAACATTGAAGGTGGCTAGTTCTCATCTTGATTTATTGAATATTAGTTATAAATCAAACTTTTCAAAGTTTTTAAACAACACTGTTCGAACTCTCACTCAAGTGAAATTTGACAATGTTTTGCAATACGTTCGGAAGCCAAAGCGTCCCGAAAATATTTTGCTTATTCATTATAGTAAAATATATTTTTATATTAATATTCTTATTGTTAAATGTATTTTTTAGGGCAAATAAATATAGTTTTGTATAAAAAGTGTGTTTTCATAAAGTTTTATTAAAATATCGTAAGATTTATTGTAGTTCAATTTCCATCTAACTTTTGAAAGAAAAATGTTCATTATGTTGGTGCTTCATTCACTTTTCGATAGGGTGACGTCACTTGTGTAATGGTATCGAGTTGACGCTAGCACGACGAAAGTAACTCGTGCTGCCAACTAACGTCTACGGAAACTTCGTATCGTCAATTCGATACGGTGACGCTACGAATGTTTTAAAAACTCGTGCTCGCTTCTCAGTTAAGAGTTAAAGCTCGTGGTAAATATCGTGCCAATGGAGCATTACGTCGTCTATAATGACTAACAGCTGGATTAAAGCTTAAAATGTGATCCATAATAGCATTTCTATTTGAGCGCTTCTTCTTGCCTCCTGTGTTCTCTTTTACATCTTCGTAAAAAGCTTAACGCTTCATGGCTCTACTCAATTCTGTAACGACTGCATCTGTTTTATATCTAAAGGTCTTTAAAAATAAATTTCGGCATACATTCAGAACTTCATTACCTTTTGTTAAATAATAATATTTACCTTTTGTTAAATAATAATATTTACCTTTTGTTAAATAATAATATCGACTTTCCGTTTTAAAGAACTTAGAATTAAGATCAGGTTCTGTTACTTTGCGTCGTTTTACATATTCAATTTGTATGCATTTATTCAAAAAATGCCGTCGTTGTTCTTAAGGCAAGTTCCAAAAGTTTTCCCATATATTCTTTCGCTCTTCTATTGTAAATAATTTGCATTTTCGTTTACAGCCATTTCCACACATCTCTTCAACAAATGGATACTTTAGTTTATTTCTCTGTATTTTATTTTTTTCAGTTCGAGTTAAGATATGAGAATTAGTTTCTACTCACGAGTTATACTTACTCGCGAGTATATCTACTCGCGAGCTCGCGACTCTACTCGCTACTCGTGATTTTTGACACCGAGCTGACTCGAGTTTACTCGAGTTTTACTCCACTAAATGGTTACTTTTGTTCGAGTAACTCGAGTTGTAAAATGTATTACTCGGCCCATCGCTACAAATGTAAGGAACATTTTTTAAGCTTAAATTAATGGAATACATATTTTTCAGTTTTTCAAAATTTTGCAAGAAAAAGAAAAATACTAATTCATGTCAATGTTGCTTATTTTTCAAAACTTGCTCCAGGAGAAATCCTTTGTGATTGTATCGTGGGTTTCAGTACATAAATTACTAAATATAAGTACTTCAATATAAATTCACCGTTTTTTTAATTTTCTTCTGCGAAAGGTACAAAATATAAGGTAAAACATAATTTCCGTATGCGAAGCTGCGGGCAACAGTTAGT
The DNA here is from genome assembly GCA_911387775.1 of Thymelicus sylvestris. Taxonomy (NCBI): domain Eukaryota; kingdom Metazoa; phylum Arthropoda; class Insecta; order Lepidoptera; family Hesperiidae; genus Thymelicus; species Thymelicus sylvestris. Next base: position 13,336,934 of record OU426887.1, on the reverse strand, counting down.
AAATTATAAAATTAAAATAAATACTCGTTACATTGTTAACTAGTTACATTATTGTGTCTTCCGCTTTATTATTACAATTATATGGAGAGGTTGTGGTCGTAAGGAGGATTATATTATCAATTAAATACTCGTTACATTGTTAACTAGTTACATTATTGTGTCTTCCGCTTTATTATTACAATTATATGGAGAGGTTGTGGTCGTAAGGAGGATTATATTATCAATGTCTTATTACTCTTTACGAGAGAACAAACATGTTATCATTAGATAACAATTTACGTCTCTAGTAAACTTGTAATTACAGCAAAAGTAAATAAACAGTTTAGAATATTTTGTTTTTGACTATCTCGCTCAGTATCGAAGAGGGTAACCGTAATTTGCTATAACTTCCTGTAGTCGACTTTGCATGTTTATTTGATTGACAATGCAATATTAAGATTGACTACGCAAGAGAATTAAAGATCGAAGTTGACGTTCATGATCATTACAAAGATACTGAAACTTTTGTTTCAGATATCTTGAGGACGTGGTGTCAAATAACACAGTATAAAGAGTGTTAAGTGATCTAATCTGTCTGCGCTGAAGAATTGGAAGCCATTTAAACTGGCGACGATGGGAAGAGATGTGGTCGAATTTGAGCAGACAGTAGATAAAGCGAATCGCGTGATTAATAAGACGATCCAATCTATTGAGAAAGTCTCCACACATGTTCTAGAACAGGGATCCCCAAACTATTTTGGACAAGTTACCCCTTTTCCAAAATGAACCGTTACCTCAGACCCCCATGACCAAATTACCTACACTCCGCGACAAAACTTTAGCACACTACAAATTTTTCATTAGAATTCTTAATAAAAACATTTTTGTAGCTTTTCTATTCTACGATTGAAGACGGTTAGTCAAGGCATTCATGTAAATATTGGAAAGAGACAGCTATTGTTTCCTTAAAGGTTCCGCGTCAGATCATGCCGCTCGAACGGTGCGACAAAACTATAGCACAGTTAGGGGAAAAAAATAATAAACGGATTGATGGAAGTTTTTAATTTTTATTTTAATAATGAGTACATCCTCCTCTATTTTTCACAACTTCAGTCATTCTCTTCGGCAGAGTTTCATATAGGTTTTTAATATAATTGATCTAACTTTTTCCACTCATCTTGGATAGTATTTTTTAGTTGTTCAACACTTGTAAATTGTTTCCCATTTGAGTATACAGCACGTGCTAGCTTACCCCAACAATTTTCAATAATATTCATATCAGGGGAGCGAGCTGGCCACTTTAAAATTTGAATATTGTGTTCTGAAAAATAGTCTTTAACGAGTTTTGCAGTATGAACAGCAGCATTGTCTTGCTGAAAAATATAATTCTGGCCTCCAATTTGGGTTCCATATATTGCTAACTTTTCGTCAATCAATTTTACATAACTTATACTATTCATTTTTCCAGAGATAAATTTAATTTTTGTCTTTCCTTCAAAACCTATAGCAGCCCAACACATGACACTTCCTCCACCGAACTGTCTGCGACTTAAAATCATCGGATCTTTTCTTAAATCGTGATAGTAAAACTTATATCCATCGGGGCCATCGAAATTAAATTTCTTTTCATCCGAAAATATTACATGACGCCACTTTTTTTTCCATGATATATGTTCTTCGGCAAATTGTAAGTGTTCGCTTTTATGTTTTTCACTTAAAGGTGGTTTCTGTAACACTTTCTTTCTTCTTAAATGCCTAGCATCGTATAGGAGACGTTGAACATTTCTTACATTTGTTTTTACGCCGGCTGCAGACGCGATTTCGTTCGCTGTTAACATAGAATTTGAAGAAACTCGCAGAATTGCTCTTCTATCTCTATCATTTATGACTCTTGGCCGGCCGCCTGGATTTTTTTTAATGTAATTTTCCGGATCTTTTGAATAATTCACGATGACTTTTCTATATATATTTATTGTATTTGCTATTTGTGACACATTAATTTTTTGTTTTTTTAGATTATTGATAATTTTAATTTCATCCATACTAAGTTTTTTCCGCGAGGCATTTTAAAAAATAAAACTAATGTTTTAAAGTCGTAATGTAATGGCATTCAAAAGACAAAAACAACACGTATTAATCCCTCGCTGGTCAACCGAACACTGCGTGTGTGCTATAGTTTTGTCGCGCCGTTCAAGCGGCACGATTTGACGCGGAACCTATAAGTAAACAATAGCTGTCTCGTTATAACATTGACATGAATGCCTTGACTAACAGTCTTCAATCGTAGAATAGAAAAACTAAAAAAATATTTTTATTAAGAGTTATTATAAAAAATGTGTATTGTGCTAAAGTTTTGTCGCGGAATGTATTTTTAAGATCAACCCCCTTATTCATAATTGTCCGCTAACTTAAAACAGCTGCTACAGAGTGTTATTTTTCATTCTGACTTAGGTCAATAGAAGAAGACAGAGTGAGAATTAGCAATGCTTTAAGTTAGCAGACTATTATGAATAAGGGGGGCTATCTTTGGTTTTTTCCTATTGATACAAAATACCTAGGTACTAAGGTACCAATTGGAAAAAAGCACTTGGTTAAGTGACTAAAGTTGACTTCATTTTTTCATCAAAATTTAACAAAATAAAAAGACATACAATTCAGTAAATATCAAGTTTAATTTATAATGATTATTACAAATTAAGTACTCAAAGAATATTAAGTAGGTAGGAAATTATATTAAAAAAAAAGTATTAATTCGCAAAGAGAAAATAAAACATTCAGTGTGATGGATGAACCTGGTGACTATCTACCAATTTAGCTACATCCGGTTCAATATTGGTGATTTGCAGCCTTAAATCTCCACCTTCGTTGATTTTCAAACGGTTTCTTTGTTTCGTCAAAATGTTTGTTACCACACTGAAGCTTTTTTCAACTAGGTATGATGATGGAAAAGCGATATGGTATTTTTCAGCAATGTTCCACAATGTAGGATACTGTGTTTCAATGTTGCGTTGCAACCAGAACTTCTGATAGCCTTGGTTGAATTACTGCTTAAGCTCTTCGTCTGTGCTGATGGTAATCAACTCTTCTTGCATTATCATATTGGCTTCTTCTATGGCTGTGGTATTGTACGGATTTATTATCCATTCAGGAATTTGTAAATTTAAAAGATCCTCAAACCTCTCCGTAAAATCCTTGTGTAATGCGTCCAAGTGAGTAACATACAGGGTGGTCATGCAATCGTAGGAGATATTTCAGGGGGTGGTTCGCCTCGCGATTCTCTGCCCGAATAGACAAAGAAATAATAAAAACATCCATAAATCACAAAGATAATAATATCAAACTAAATACGAAAAATCTCAAAACGTGTGGACACCTTAGCAGCGCGTTGAACTCGCGTTATCAGGTCACTAGGTGAATGACCTGTTACGATTATTTGACGTTTGCGGAGTGTCTTTGCGACGTGCCGACAAAGCGGTGTGGCGGCGGTGCGACTTTTAGGGTCCGTTCACACAGACCGGCTCGGAGAGCATCGGCCTGCTTTTTTCTTTTCAACAGACCGGATCGTATACGCTTGTAATTGGCCGGAACGGAGCCACCAACTATTTCACATAGACCGGCTGGAAGAGATCTGAAAGCGGATGCGGTCGGATGTGCTCGGAGCCGGTCAGATGCGCTCGGAGACGGGTGGATACACTACAAAGGCAGTATCAGTATTCCGCGCAGTCCAAGTTTTGTTTTCGGTGTGTTAATGTGCACGAAATCGAAGCCGACAGGCTGCGCGAGCGAGAAAGAGCACGCAATCGGAGCCGACAAGCTGCACGATCGAGAAAGAGCACACAATTTTTATTTCACACGAAGGGCGTTCAAGCATTCTTGATGACAAAAAAGGTGCACATGCAAAAATAAACTTTACTGAAATTCAAAACTCTGTTTCCAACGTGATAAAAATCTGCTCTCCTCTCCGAGCTGGTCTGTGTGAACGGACCCTTAGGCGGCATGATTCAATGGAAAAAAGCGAGCGTTTGCGGCGCGGCGTGCCTTTGTGGTGTGCCGACAGAGCGGCGGTGTTCTTTTGCAATATGTGGGTTACTAGGTCACCGCTTTCTCGAGCGCAGTGTCTATGATTAATGTATTTTAAAGGATAATTTGGGTAAAAATTAAGGTCAGATTTTTTTTACGTATTCGGGCAGAGAATCGCGAGGTGAAGCGGGGGGTGAAATATCTCCTACGATTGCATGACCACACTGTATAATAGAATGTCATCATCATGAAGCATTTCTGGTAATTTTGACAAATGCGGAAACTGCGAATATTCTTTTCTGCCCAAATTTTGTTTATAAAGGATTAGTTTACCCACGAAGGCCGATATTATTGATTTTGTTTTAATCAAGTTAAGATCGTCACCCTGCAGTTGCAAATAAACTTTGTTGAACATTCCAAAGATATCAGTCAAGTAATAAATATCTGTTTTACAATTGTTCAGATTTTCGTTCAAATTCGGATCTTTTTCTTTAAAAACTCCAACACAGATTCAAAAATGGCTGAAAATCTTTCTAAGCAAGAGCCTCTTGATAGCCAGCGAACTTCAGTGTGCAGAAGTAATCGAGTAAAGACTTCGTCGTTTTCCTCACATAGCTGAGCAAATAACCGAGAGTTCAAAGAATTGCTTCGAATCTTTTTGATAGCATTAATTACATATTGTAAAGACTTATGCAACTCGACTGTTTGTTATTTTCACTTCATTGTTGTATTTTTATGACAAAGACCACATTGAGTTTGTTTATTTTGCTTGTCAATAAGATGCCCTTTACCATCGAATCTAATAGGATCAGGTACTCGTTTCATTACTGCTAATGAAGATCTCGGATCAACTTTTGTTCCCAAAACATTCGGTATCTCGCTACACTGTTGTTCCCTGATAATAATAATATTGCAATAAATTTTTTGATTTCTATGGTAGTAACCCGAAATCCACGTTTACCCTTATTGATTGCATTTTTTTCAGTTTCTGACCGCAGTAATTCAAATAAATCTTCATCAAAAACTAGTTCGAAAAATTGGACGGGGTTTTCAAAGTTTTCTAAGAAATCTGGAACACAGTTCTCTTTCTCAGCCTTATCTGGAATATTTACAAATCTCCATTTTCTTGTGACTTCAATACGTCGTTTTTTTGGTGGTGGCTGTGTCATTGACGACGTAGAGTTAGGCGTTGGAGATTGCGTTACTGAAGATGTGCTAGGTATTTGTGCTTCACGTGGTTCGTGTCCAAATAATTCATTTACTACCCTTGACTCAGGCTGAGACAATCTGGTAACCCGACATTCAGCTTCTGCAAGTAACTGACGTCTTGACAAATATTTATACTTGCAAAGTCTTCATCGCCGCTGTCTTCGTCGCTATTTTGCCTACAGATATTATCAGGAGGTGTAATGAAGATATCAGCCGCGAATCTTCTTTCAACTGTGAGATTATCTCATTCACAGTCAAGCTACAATCAAAATCCATACTTAATATTATAAATGTGAAAGTGTGTTTGTTTGTTTGTTTGTCCGTCTTTCACGTCGCAACGAAGCTGTTATATGGTATGGTTTTTATGTGTGGCAATAGTGAGGAGGGTGGAGAGTAACGTAGGGTACTTTTTACCGCGGTAAAACATCCCAATGGGAAGATCGATATTTTGTTAGTTGCTAGATATTTAGTTCCGGGTGTTGTTAATAGATGGCGTTAGTAAAATTCATTTGCAAGTTCTGAATCACGCTATCAAATGATACATGTTTACTTAAGTCATAGGCAACTAAATCTAACTAAGTAAAAGTAAGTAGGATTTGTAAAAAATCGATCTCTACCGCGGGCGAAGCTGGCGGGCGAAATCTAGTAATATCATAATTAGGTGATAATAGACATAAATTATGAAACCTAAAGAATTAATTTTACATGGACGTATGTTCCTACTGTTCAAATAATGGAACAGTACACAAAATTCAGACTTACCCACAAGCTATAACTTTTTTGTATAAATATTAAATATATTATAACACAATAGAATAAATACCTAACGGATATATTGAACACCAAATTGATATATGTATAGTATAAAATATCCTAATTACTTACGCTTTTTTATTTGCCATCATTTTCACCAAAATCTCCAAATAAAAACTGCTGTTACTAGAAAAAACTGGCGCAAAATAGATTCAAATTTATTCAACTGACAGCTAGAAATGTCAGTAATACCATCATAACAAATTGATATTATGGATGCGTTCAAAGTAATTCAATAAAATTTAAAATAATAACCGTTCTGAAATTGGAACACTGGGATGATAAACAACGCTATTCCAAAAGACCATGTCGTCATATACATCTCCAGAATAAAAATGAGTGGCTTTGTTTGAGAACGTGATTGCAGAGGACTCCAGTGGATCAGAAGTAGCTGACGTCGAGGAAATGAGCGATCATGATACAGGTACTGATACTGATATATCTGATACAGAGGCTACAACCCCGCCCTTACCTCAGACGGAAAATCCTCGTCAGAAGACGAAAACGCACCACTTTCTAGGCTCAGTAGTTTTAGGGGCAAATAAGTGGTCAAAAATTCCTTCTAATCGATCTTCAGTCAGAGTACCACAACATAATATTATTTTACGAGTACCCACTTCCAATTTGACAGAAAGTGAAGTTGAATACATATATCACAAAGTCTAACTTTTATTGTAATAAATTAATAACGTTATTTTGGCCTCAGTTTATATAGAAGGTTCTAGTGTTAAATCTATTACTTTTAAATATTCATCTAAGCTATCCTAACCTAAGTAGGTAGGTAGCATGATGTTTAAAATACCCCTAAGTTTGACAAAAGTTAAACATGCGGGAGACAAATTATATAAAATATATTATTACCAATATAATTTACGTAACACATTGTTACTTCTAAAATAGCCATCTTTAAGCTAACTAAAGTTTAGCATGATGAGCATAAAATTAATTTATAATTACCTCTAGAATGTAATACATATATCAACTTAGTATTGCAATATTCATGCGAATTTTATCTTATGGCACAGATGTTGGTGCGCATAGAGGCGTTACTTACGAGACTATATCAATGGTCGAACCGCTTCAATGGTCGCCGAGCCTGAAATGGAACCATGGCTGGAGATAGTTGTTGAATCAGAGTTAGTACCTGAGCCCTATGATATGCCTACCCCTCAAGAGGTAAATTCTCAACCACAGGAATCTTCTGCCGATGTACCGCAACCTGAGCTTAATCCTGAATTATTATTGGCTCTGGGTGATGTCACTGAAGATGCACCCGTTTTTGGGGACAACATCCATAGCAGTTTATCGCAAAGATGGACATCAATATTGAAAAAAGGACTTCTTAAAGAAATAAGAACAAAGCTAATACAAAAATAAATACCCCGTGCCAGATAACTGCAGGTTATTGAAAGCCCGGACATTGAACCCTAAAATTTCAGCAGCAGTCATAGAGGTCGTCAGAAACAGAGATAAGAGTATCTAAAGTCTAGTTTTATGAACTAGAAGTGGAATTGGTTTTATTTAAAATAATAATAAAATTAACCAAATATTTTTATTGCAAAAATTAACAAACAAAAAAAAGATAATCTAACTGTTATTGTAAAATAATGACCTACAAATCCTACAATACGTCCGTCACGTCCGAATAAAAGATGCCACATTGCAAAATATTTTGTAGCTAGCTATGTTAACTTCCCTTCGCCGCACTTCCGGTGCTACGTCACTATGACACGCTGCTAGTCCCCGCCTCCTGGTCCGTTCTTCTTAATACTGCCTCTCCTGACTGCGAGGCGTCCTCGACCGCACCTTGACTGGAGGGCTGTTCGGAGTGCTGGGAAGTGCCAAGATCGTCATCATCTGAAACAAACTTCGCGCCGCCGCTCGTTCCATCCTTTGTTATTTTTCTATATAAGCTACTTCCAACCTTATCATTTTTCACTTTAAAATAATAATGTAGTGGGTCATTGTGCAATTGCACATTCTCATATTTTATTTTATTGTATTTTTGATCATCTTAAGGCGATAAAAGTAGGTATGAAAAAAAGTCACGAAAGAGCGCACTTTGCGACATGGCAACCCTGTACACTCCCGTGAGTAACAACATTAAATTACTTACAATACAGGCATTTGCCAAATCATTGAAGTCTTCATGAACTGCGATATTTTCAGTTATAATAGGTCCGTTTCGGCGTCGTTTGGAATCTTCATTGTGCTCCTCTTCTGTGTCACTCATGCTGGACATTTGGGTGACCTCTATCTCAGCTTGTTCTAGTGAAGTTATCCCATTTCTTTTCACAACGCATTGTATAGCTGACCATGAAATTTCGGGATAGGAAAAGCGATTTTTTTAACTAATACTCTACTTTTCTTTTTGGCCAATACAAGATTCCATCTTCCTCCCAATTTTCAGGCACCGCTGTTAATATTAGCTTCCCCCTTTCAACTGTTTGCACTATTTTGTAAACCATAGCTAAAACAAAATATTGTTGTGGTTAGATATATTTTGCTTACCTATAAGTTCGAAAACTCTAATCACACTAATAATAACATACCTACTTTAAATTCTTATACTGTACCTACTACTACTAGCGCAGGCAACTGTCGCGGATTTGTTAAATGCTGGGGAAAATAAAGAAGTTATTTGAAACGTTGTAATAGCTCTACCAGGATGGTTTCTCATCCACTTCTCACATTCGCTCGAAAAATATATTTTTAATGCACTATGAAAACCTTTTTCCAAGGGCTGCATTTTGTGGCTGCTGTGAGGTGGATTGCCATCTCTCTGCGCTGACTGTCTGCGCTGTCAGCGCTACTATGTTGTTCTGTCGATAAAAATCTACAGCTTTAATTGTGCAATGCGAGACATCAAGCACCAGTAAAATTGGATTTTCTTTCGATGGCCTTGCATGATCTCTGAAATGTACCTTAGGTCACCATTAATAAATCTGAAGTCGGATACCATCGCAATGGACGCTGGCGGAGCACCATCAAGCAGTTCTGCTATCATCCTTTTTCGACCGAATATAAACGCCGGTGGAATGAAATGACCAGTTGTGCTCATTGCAGTACTGACTGTAATGTTAGTGCCACGTTCAACACTAGATATTTTAGTAACGGCGCGTTTACCTTTCATGGAAACGACTCTTGGAGAATTGTTAGGCACAGTAGACATACCTGTTTCGTCCTTGTTGTAAATGGATGTAGGAGGAAACTTATACTTGTCCACTAATTCTGCAAGGTTTTTGTAGAATCTGTCGCACTGGGGCTTGTTAAAACCCATTGCTCTAGCAATGCTCGTAGAGGTAGGACGTCTCAATGAAAGATCTGGATATCTGTTGAGGAAACCACGGAGCCAATGTTTGCCTGCCATCTTCAATTCATTGTTGAAACGGTGGGGAATTTTGTTTTTTCTGCTAATTCGTAAGCTACAGTTCTTAAATCTTTTGCAGTCATTCCTTGAAACATATTATCCAGTTTTAATAAATACTCACAAAATTGATCTTCTATAATCGGCGAGAAAGTTGTATCATATCTTCCCAGTTTTGTTGTAGCTTCTGTTCTTTTTAAACGATATCTTAAAGTACTTTCTTTCATACCGTATGATAACGCTACCTTCCTCTTACTTTCGCCGCTTTCTATTCGTCTTCTTGTTTCATCTAAAATACTTTGAGGACACAGAGAACGCTCCGTGATTCTTCTTCTTTGCTTCGGCATCCTATAATGAAAATAATAATACAATTGTAATGCAACTATTAAGACAAACGTAAAAGAATGCTTTTTGCAAATATATGGAAGGTAAGACTGCGCGCGCAATGTTACCTGCCATAACTCCGCGCAGTCTTTGTTCTCAGTCCGTGCTATTTAACGCAATCTATTAACAGTCACGGAAAAACTGCTAGCCAGGCGATATTTAGTTTAGTGAAGCCGGCAAAATCTATGCTTAGATCATAAAAATTACATCGTTATTTCGTATACACATAGTTTCAAAATGTCAAAAAATTACATCAAGTGATATTAAAGAATAAACTTACCTGGCACTTCCATTTATAAGCCGTTTTTAATTTTTTCTCACAGTAAATAATTGTCACACGCTAGCGCACTAAAACACGACTAAAGTTAGTCGCAAATGTCATAAGTGTTTCGACTTATCAAGTTTGCGCAATTTTAACGTCCGCGCAATCTAGGGGACCCCTGCCCTACTTTTGCATTAAATAAATAAATAAAAATTTGAGTGTTCTTCTTGAAACATTTTAATTTAAACACACAGACCATCAACATTCACATAATACTTTGCAGAGCTTGTGAGAGTATGTTTTCTTTCTCTCGGGTGGATGTTTGGGAAATTGTGATTTGATTGGTCTCTTGTGGTGAACTCATGGGTACAGACTTAGGTTGTAGATAAACTTGTTGTTGGGTGGCAAGGTAGTTATTATACTCCGGTGTCGTATTTTGATATAGAGGCGACTGGTTGATAGTAAATGGGCATGGACAGCTGGAGTCCGAGTAAATTAGTTCAGGCGATTATTGTGACATTTGTGTTAATCGTTCCTGAGTCATAACAGATTGAAGTTTTCCTGACATCAGTGCTCTGTCCAAGGTCATTTTATTGAATTGTACTGTCAAACTTTTGCAAAACAAATCAAACTCATCTTCATTTTGGACTTTGGCTTGCTCGCTTATAGTTTTTTTATTCTTTAATTGCTTTATTAATCGGCATATCAATCTCCCTTTTGGGGTTTGTTGGCTTTCGAGAATAAGATGGTGTCTTCAATCCACTACTTCCGTTCCTTCTGATCTGTTGCTGCTTCACAATCAAACAAAAAGGCAGTGTTACCCGAATAACATAAAAATCACCGAGACAGAAGTGCAAATTCCAGTTCAAGATATTTTGGACCATACAATACAAGACTTGCTCCTGTGCAGCATGATGTACTTCTGACACACCACGATTAGGAGAAAAACTCAGCGATCGTATCGATACTATCTATTGTTTTAGGACTATCGATAGTTTAACAATTTGCAATAGTATTGTTTACAATTTTCAGGTATAATAGTAGATCACAATCAACTATGAGAATGTAGGAATAAATAATATCAAATAGTTTTCCTTGCGTAATAATAATAGCCTTGCATTATATTTATAATGTTATTTGACATTGCCTTCTAATTACTATTTCATAACATACGTGTTGCTTATTACTCTGATGTACTTTTTGTCTGAAATTGTAGTTTATTTGTCGTACTTAGTTAACGAGGTTAGTGTAAAAAACAAGTAAGAATATTATTCTTTGGGTTTAGTGGTCAGTTCAATAGTGTTCGTTCGTTGTGTCTGTATTCTGTGCTAACTGAAACAACTCAATTTATAAAAATGGAAGGCCCACCTAAATTATCAAAAAAGCAAAAGTCATGCATCAATGTGGACATGCTTTGATAAAAATGAAAATGGAAGCCAAATTAAATGCAAAATATGCAAACGTGAAGATAAGTAGTGTAAAAATACATCTAATATGAAGGATCACCTCCATCAAAAGCATCCTGAAATGTTACTAAATGTGTCGATTTCTCAGAACGAAAAATGCGAAGTGGACAATCTGGAAAGTCAGCTACCTACAGCAAAATACAGCCATAATAATTCGTCCAGAAAAAAGATGTTGGATGAATTATTTGTAAATTCATTATGCATTAGATATGGAGCCCTTTCGCTTATCTGAGCGCGAAGGGATAAAATAATTTGTCGCAGGTTTAGACTCGCGGGTCACAGGGGGATTTTTCTAAGTTTTTCCTCAGCGCCCCCTTAACGTCACCGTAACTAATGATTTTAAATTACTTATAGGTTATTTATTTATTTTTATTTATTTAACTCTTTATTGTACACCAATAAAATAATACAACACAATCAAGAAGTAGGCAAGTGAAGTAGACAGGAGGTACAAAAGGCGGTCTTATCGCTACACAGCGATCTCTTCTAGACAACCTTAAGATGTGGAAAGCTGAATAATAACACAAATATAGGTGAATAGGAAGAAGAGAGAGGGAAGGAAGGATTAAAACTTAATTAATTAGAGAGATAGTGGGCTTTTACTTGATTTTTAAAAGAATTTAAAGTACTTGCGTTACGAATACAGTAGGGAAGGGCGTTCCAGAGACGGACAGCTATGACAGTAAAATAATGTTTGTAGAAGGAAGAAGAATGTGCAGGAATAGCAAGGAGCAGATTTTTTGACTGAGCTAGCAAAATTTTTGTCGGAATGAGTAGCATATTTTTTAGTCTCTGTAGAGAACCAACTGCAGAAAATAATTTTCTGCTCACATCTGCTATTTGTGGAATCCAGGAAAGGTACTGGTCCATGAAAATTCCTAGGTTACGAACCTTGTCGCTGTAGGGAACAATTTCGCCGTTGAGCTTCACTGGTGGTAGCTGAGACTGGTCGATTTTAGTGATAAGCCGTAAACTGCCAATAATTACAGCCTGCGACTTTTTAGCATTTAACTTTAAGCCGTATGTCTGACAATAGTTTATGATGAATAGGTTATGTTTATGATTTCAAATCTTCTTGTCAGTCGTATTTTGATGACGCTATAGGATATGTCCAGCTTAAAAGGGAGGCAAATTGCTGTATGGTAAAATGCAAAATTTGTCCTGAACATAAAGTTCGTCAGCAGCCATACTCGGTGTCCATGGTCATCGATGAAAAGGAAGGAGCAGTACAAAGTGTCCAGTGTGCAGACTGCCCTGTCTCCAAAGGGTGCGGCAAACATGCAGTGGCTTTCTTAATGTGGACTCACAGAGGAAGTGAGGAGCCATCATGTACTACCACCGAATGTTACTGGAAAAATCCAAACTATCTTAAGTAGGTAGCACTCTGAAGTACATGAAAATCAAAGAAATGGCTAATAACAGTAGTTCCATATGTACCCAACAAGATAATATAGTGATGTAGTTCAATTGCTCTCATTGCACTATTTAACACGTTGAACGCCAACGCGGTCAGTGCTGACCGACAGCGCACTTTCCCTTTAGGCCATGCGAAAATCACAGTTCTGTCCAAATCTAGATGAAATGTTTTTTTAATTGGAAACTTATATCTAATGTCCAAATGTATGTTTTTATTAACAAAAGTCAACTTTAGTCATTATATATGAAGATATTAAACGTCGGGCAGCATTGACCGACGCGGCTCCTAGAGGCGAAAAATCGACTTTCCGTTATAAGGAGGCCGCGCGGGTCGCGGTGTCGGGTCCCCTCCCGCGTCTCCCGAATTTGTAACTCACCCGCGCTTACGCAGTTGACGCCCATAACCTGAGTTAAAACGTTGTTATATCGAACAACTTTTTCAGTAACGTATAATAAAGTTATATATACGTATAATATAGTTTAATAAAGTATTTTTTACTATAATTATGGACGACTTCGAAGATTTTGAGATTACTCAAGACATGTTAATTCAGATCGAAAACATAGAAATCAATCTTCTCGACCAAAATTCTAACCTAAGTTTTGATGACGATGAAGAAGAGATTCGACCCCCTCGATCAGGTTACAGGCGCCTGCGGATTCCGTCATCAAGTGATGGTAGTGGTGCTGAAATTGGACGCGCTATCCAAGATTTAGAAAAAAGATTCATCATCTAAGTGGACAAATCCCAAAGGTAATCAACACAATGTAATTCCTTTCACCGAATGTTGTGGCATGCCAATGTCTATCCGCACGTCGATGATTAACAAATCTCCAGCTGATTTTTATGCACTTTTGGTGACAGATAGTCTTTTACAACATATTGTTGAATTTACTAATGCTTTCTTTTATTTCATAAATACCAATAATTCTTTAATCTGAGCTATACATAATAAAGAAACTGGTCGATGTCAGAACATTACATAAAGGAACTAAATCTAAAAACCTTAAAAAATATAATACAATAATTAAAATATATTATTATTAAAAGGAGTCCCTTTTGGCAAGGTTCCGAAGATACTGGCAGCATTCCCCCTTTGAATAGCAAGACTAATTCTTTGTCCGAGGTAGCTGCCAGCTCTTCGGTCTCCTGTGACGTCGACTAACCTTTTTGTTATTTCCTTATAAAGCCTTAAAGCGCTAGGACCCCACGGAATAACTATGTCGCATGGCAGAAGCTTCAAAAAATGCAAGAATTCGCTCATGGTCTGAAACTAACCTCGCTGAGATGAAACATTTTTTTTGCTTATTTTGTACATGGGTTTGGTGAAACTCCCAAAAATTGCTGATTATTGGTCTAAGGATGAGATTATGGGCCAAAACTTTCCACGAACTGTAATGTCTAGAAATAGATTTGAACTGCTCTTGCAAATGATCCACTTTTCCCAAGATGATGATAGTAATAAATCGGATAGACTTCACCGCGTACAGCGCTTGCTAGATATAATGAATGACAAATTCAAAACAAATAATATTCCTGGTCAAGATATATGTATTGATGAGAGTATGGTTCCGTTTCGAGGACGTTTGGTATTCCGCCAATATAATAAGCAAAAACGACATAAGTACGGCATCAAACTTTTCAAACTGTGTACCTTACCAGGATATACATAAAAGATCAATATATACGCTGGTAAACAACATGAACAAATCAATGTCACCCCTCAAAGAGTTGTAATGAACCTCTGCCAAGACCTACTTAATAAAGGACATTCTCTATACACAGATAACTGGTACACAAGCGTAGGCTTAGCCAGAGAACTCTTGAAAAATGAAACACATTTGATTGGCACTTTAAGAAAAAACAGAAAACATTTCCCTAAAGTTGTAGTTTCCACTAAGCTGAAAAAAGGCCAGTTCATAGCGCGAGAAAGTGATGATGGGATAACGGTTTTGAGATGGAAAGATAAACGGGATGTTTTAGTGCTTTCCACAAAACATTCAACACGTTTTATTTCCGTTACCAAACATAATAAAACCATAATGAAACCGGCTATAGTCGTAGATTATAACAAGGCAAAAGGAGCAGTGGATCTGTCTGATCAGATGGTAGCATACCAGACACCATTTAGAAAAACTTTGAAATGGTACAAAAAAATTGCATTTGATCTGATTTTGAATATCGCCATGGTGAATGCTTTAGTTTTGTATAAAACCGTCACTAACAAACATATACCTATTGTGGATTTGAGGAAAGAAATACTGAAGAGTTTTTTGGCAAAATCTTCAACATCCGAAGCACTATTAGAACGGACAATAAGAAAGAAACACGTGCTTCAGAAAAAAGAATGACCTTCTCTGCAGGTGCGTCGGATGTGTGTCGCATGTTATAAGAATAACGAGACCACTTTTGGACGTGCACTGGCCAGGAACAAAACTAAAAAAGTTCCTACTTTTTGTGACACTTGCGTAGATAAACCTTTTCTGTGTGCTGAATGTTTTGCTAATGTTCATGTATGATTTTTATGATCTTCAGTATTTCTTTTCATAAGGCTAATTCATAATGTTGTTACCAAACTAACTGGAGAAAAAAATGTGAAATGTTATTGCTGTTACTTTGGATTTGCAGAAAAATCATCGAAAACATTTCATCGAATTACATTTAATCGAACACATTTCATCGAATTACAATTAATCGAATCGACATTTCATCGAAAACACAATTAATCGAATGATCATTTCATCGAAAACACAATTAATCGAATTAACATTTCATCGAAAACAATTAATCGAATGTCATTTCATCGAATGACAGTTCATCGAATGACAATATATCGAATTACAATATATCGAATGACAATATATCGAATTACAATATATCGAATGACAATATATCGAATCACAATTGGCCGAATCGAATGATATAATTTTCATATGATCATTATTCAATATTTTTTTATTATTTCAAACGTCACACATCCTTGAAAGGCAGCACTAAGACTTAAGCAGCATGCAAGGCTCCGGCGCTGCGGGGCTCCGGCGGTCCCACGCGAGCTTATTGTCGCAGATGCTTTTAATGCTCACCACCGCAGCTTCGGCTTGCTGGCCGGCTGGGCCGGCCAGCCTCAGCTGCTGCGACGAGCATTAAAACCACCTGCTTCTTAGCTCGCGGGCCGCCTCGCCCCTCCGCGCCTACGCGGGTTTACATTACACTCTAGGGGTAGGGCAAACAAGACTACGTGGAGTCGGTTTTGCAGCGATTCGTTTCTGTCACTAACGTAAACGTTTTGAAAGAAAATGATTCAAGGAAGAAAGTAAACCTAAAATTTTTATGTACAGAAAAATATTAAATTGTTATTGATCAAAAACTAAGAAATACAAAAAAGTTATAAAAAGCATAAAATTGTTTCTGTTAATAACAAAATCTTTTAAACGAGAAAAATTGCCATTCGATGACAGTTCATCGAATGGCAGTCCATTTGATGAATCGCCATTCGATGATTTGCCATTCGATGAAATGACATTCGATGAAATGACATTCGATGAAATGATATTCGATGAAATGACATTCGATGAAATGACATTCGACGAAATGTAATTCGATTATTTGTCATGCGATTAAATGGTTGTTCTACGTAATGCTATTCGAAGAAATGTCAATCGATGACTTGATTGTTCTACGTTTTGTTAGTCGACGAAATGTTTTTTCGATGTATTGTGTTCGGCGAATTGTAATTCGATGAAATGTTTTCGATATTTTTTCCGCAGACGGATGTGGTAGGGGTCCAGTTGGCCCCGCCTCTCCTCTCAGTCCCCGCGGACATCCCCGCGTTGTAGTTAGAATACATAATGGCGTAGACAACCGGCATATTTTAAAAATTTGGAATGAAGTTTATAAAAATGAATATTAGGCTGAATACAACAATCCTTTCCCTAAAATGCTTTGTAAGAAAACTTAAGTTTTTCCTCCAATTTCTTGTTAAAATATAATTTTTTACAATGAGTGAAGAGCTTCCAACTTTGAAGCTGTGTTTCATTGTACTCATCCGAAAGGACCCTAAATATTCTTTGTCCAGGCGATCCACTATATGAAAAAGTGCAAAGCCTTCGTTAGCAAGTGGGTGAAAAGATATTCACAAACAAAAATCATCGATGGCTTACCAGATCGTGGCAAATCAAAAAAGTCGTCTGTCGCGGAGGACAAACGTATTTTTCAGCTGTTTGCCAAAAATTCTTTACTATTACTTCGCTCTGGACAAGAACAGTTGAAGAAAAATGGTCTGAATAAATCATTACACAACATTAAAAGGCGTTTAGTTGAAACTGAAGTGAAATATCGAAGCTCTTTTAAGAAACCTTGATTTTTCGAAACGCATAATGAAGAAGTCGGTTTAAAAAGGCTGTATTGGGCGTGCGAAAACAATGACCGATTGGGTCAAAATATTTTTTTCCAATGAAGCTTTATTTTGCACAGCCGAATAGTTGATTCGATTTTGGACTACGGGTGAGAACAGGATGGTGGTACGAACCGTTAAACATCAATTAATGGTGAATCCTTGGGGATGCTTCCCAAAAAATAATTTCGGAAATTTGCAGTTGTGTATTGGTACTTAGGATACTCAGAAAATGACGAAAATTTACGAAAAAGCATTTTTGCTCTCGGCCAAGACGACGTTTCCACGTCATAATTATTTCTGGTTTCTGAACAGTTTAACGACCCTAAACACCGAAGTCGGCATTGCACCACTTGAAAGGCGGAACATGGTATCGACGTGTTCGATTGCTCCTCACAGTCCCCTGATGCCAATCCAATTGAAAATTTTTGTTCGTAGATGAAGATTAAAGGAAGGGCAAAAGATACAGTAACCATAGCTGAACTAACTCGTGAACTGAAAACTGCGTGGAGGTCTTTACCTCGCAGCTATGCTAAAAAACTTACGAAAAGTATGCCACGAAGATGGCAAGCGATTATGGACAATAGTGTAGATTAGATGCCATATTAATATTAAAGCATCCAACAGCAATAAAATAACTAATTGATAGCAATTTTATCGTTCGATATTTCTAAGGTTTTCATTAAAATTTGCCGGTCACGCTCTTTTCGTACATAGTGTAACTGCGATTTAAATTTTAATGACGTAAAACAAAAATATAATATTTTGGCTCCAAATATTAAATAGTTAACAGGAATTCCCTTTACCTTTTAGGATCTCCATTTTTTGATGAATCTATTTCTGCATTTATTAATAATTCAATTACTAAATTTCAAAATTCTGCTGACCGTCTCCTTGAAATTAGTCCACATTATGCACTTTGCATCTTAAAATTCTGTCTTTTCGTCCCAAAATTTACGTATGTGCTCCGCTGCTGCTCCTTTTGGAATCACCCAGATCTTTTGACACAACACAATTAGACGACTTAATCAAAATTAGCTTAGAATCTATTCTTAATTTGCAGCTGAATGAGCAATCTTGGACCCAAGCATCCCTACCCATCCGTTATGGTGGTTTAGGGATTTGCAAAATTTCCAGTGTCGCTTTATCAGCCTTCCTATCTTCTGTCCATAGTTCAGCAAATCTCATAGGTAAAATTTTAAGGGCATCCCCTTCAAACTTTGAGATTGCTGGCTTGGAAGAAGCTAGAAAGGCTTTCTTAATTGCATGCCCAGGTCAAAATTTTCCAGATTCTCCAAACTCACAAAGGAGCTGGGACGACATAACTGTAAATTGACTTATGACAATCTTTTGAGCTGTAGTACAGGTTCGGCGCGTGCTAGGCTTTTGGCCGTGGGTGCGCATGAAGCCGGCTACTGGCTTCACGCGTACCCTTCGTCAAATACATTAACATTTCTTGAGCCTGACACGCTCCGAATCGCAACCTGTCTACGGCTTGGGGTTCCGGTCTGCGCTCCTCACAAATGTCCCTGTGGTAGTGATGTCGACAAGCTAGGACATGCCAAAAAAGTGCAGGCCGCTTCTCGAGACATGCCGCACTTAACGATATCATACGCCCGTCCCTTGCCACCGTCAACGTGCCAAGTCTACTTGAGCCGACTGGTATTGCAAGAGACGATGGCAAGAGACCGGACGGTATGAGTTTGATTCCATGGAAGATGGGCCGGGTGCTGGTATGGGATGCAACACACTTGCAAATACAGGGGTCTAGGTTCCGAATATGACTTTGTCCCATTCGGTGTCGAGACCCTTGGTCCGTGGGGCCCTAGCGCTATAAGGCTTTTTAAGGAAATAACAAAAAGGTTAGTCGACATCACAGGAGACCGAAGAGCTGGCAGCTACCTCGGACAAAGAATTAGTTTAGCTATTCAAAGGGGGAACGCTGCCAGTATCTTCGGAACCTTGCCTAAAGGGACTCCTTTTAACAATGTATTTTAAATATTATCTGTATATTATATATTTTTTTAAGGTTTTTAGTTTTAGTTTTAGTTCATATAATGAAATTGTTTGGTTAAGTTGTTTTTTAAAATAAATAAAATAATCACTGATTCAGAAGAGTTAGTTTTCATGTAGTAGGTACAATTGCCATTCCAAACGAAATATATTATATATTTTTTTGCGTACTACATATTTTATTAACAGCATATTAATTTTACCAAACTTAAATTTAATTTTTTGTGACAATAATATCTTTCTTCATTTTCTGATGGTCTGACCACAGTAACATAGGATCCATCAACACATCCTATAACTCCAGGTATTTTATACTTCTCAAAGAACCTGCAATTTTATTTGGTAACAGGCATTACATTTTTTAATACCTGCGTTTATATTTATACAGGTAGCTAAAATTTTAAAATGTTTGTTCTTTCAGCTTGTTACACGGCCCTTACACCCCCTACGTCACAGCGCAACATTCACACACTCGGGGAGCCTTGCGCAATGTCAGCTGCTTCTCCGAAGACTACGGCCACCCGTGAAACATTCACACGCTCGGGGAGCCTTACGCAACATCTGCTGCTTCTTGGAGACTACTAGTCCATTCCTCCGTTACATTTTTTAGTCCTTTCTTCCGTTACATTTTTTAGGCCTTACCTTGCGTTTTTTAGAGGACGCAATTTTATTTTTTTGATGTGCAGGGGGGGTCAGTGTAAAGCTAAAACCAAGTTTGTGGGGTCGCCACCCTTGTCCCACGGCCGCCATCTTGAAAATAGGGGTTGAAATGGTTTTTACGATATATCTCTTAAACTATTTATTTGATAAAAAAAAATTGTTAACATTTTTTGTTGCAAATTAAATTCTCTACAACTTTGGCCCAGTAACTTTTTGTCGTAAAACTATAAATAAAAAAGTTATAAGCGAAAATGTTCAGAAAAAAAATATATCCTTCTATGCATTATTTCAAGCTCTTGCCTGCTTTTGATGTCATTTAAATGTATAGAACTATTACTACTACTACACATCAAAAAAATAAAATTGCGTCCTCTAAAAAACGCAACCCCAAATGTAACTTTTCAATGGACTATACGGCCACCCACGGACCAGCGACGCCTCGCGCAAGCATCTCCACCACACGGCGCTCTTGCCCGAATCGTCGAAGCAAGTGGTCGCTCCGCTGCTGGTGCTCTTACTCGATCGTGTAGTAATTGAGACCAGTTAGTTAGGTTTAGATAAGTTAGGATTAAAGTTTTATTTTATATTCCTTTTTCTTTGCAATAAATCTATTAAGCACAGTCTATCGTCTTTTGCAACCCCCACCGACAGCCAACATCCATAATTAGCTTAACACTATCTCTAGTGTTAACCCCACCCGTTACGTTACACCCCAAGCCATACAGAGGTTCCAAGACTCTGTGTACAATATCTGGAACTTTATTCGATAAACGATATGGACCTTCTGGCTGCTGAACTGCGTACACTTCAAAACTGCACACAAATGGATATTTGACATCTACGGCCATAATAATTTTGATGCCAAATTTAGACGGTTTGTTTGGCATATAAATAATAAATCCACAGCGACCTTTGAAAGCTACAAGCTGTTCATCCAGAGTCACGCATTCGCTTGGCGTATAGTATTGTTTGTAGTTGCGAAGCATAATTTCAGTTATCTGTCGTATAGGTGCTAAGCGGTCGATTTCTTGACGAGCTGCTCTGTCTCTTATGTCATCAAAACGTACACATCGTAATAAGAATCTAAATCTACTTTGCGACATAGTGGTGTATACCAACTCGATACCAAGGCCCTGTGAATTATCCCACAAGTCCTTGAGGTTCCTTCGTCCAGCTTTGCTAACTCCGATCAATAACAACAAGCCAACGAAAGCTTTCATTTCAACCAAATCCGTAGGTGCAGCATCTCTTTCTCTCTGATATCTTTGTTTGATTGTGTCGATATAAATATTTATACATTCCACAAGAATTTTGAAAACGTTATCGTCAAAAAATAGCAAAAAAGATTGGATAGGAGTCGTACAATCTCTGGCAATACCTTTAGGACCTGGAGGTCTTGTCATAATGTTATGGGCTCTAGTTCTAGTCGCTAACTGTGATAAAGGCAAATCATCTTCGTCGTCATACGATTCATTGTCACTTTCTTTTTCCGTGTCAGAAACATGAGGTGAGCCTATTGGAGCAGTTTGCTCCTCTGAACCACTATCTCCCTCTTCTGATGCACTGTTTTCCGTGAATTCTTCCTCTAACCACCTACTAATAGTCAATTCCTTAGAGTTCGAAGACATTATAACCTAAAACAATAGGTATTTTGTATCACTTTATGAGTATAAAATAATATAATATTGTAAAATAAATAAGATAAATCAAAAATAAATATACATCGAACTTACTTGTATTTAAACTCGACTTCAAATCGTCATCCAAGGGATTCAAAAATTTCCTTGAACGCTCGCACGGGGGACATGCGTCACCCACGTACTTCAAAAGTGCACTGCGCACACGTCGATGCCCCTAGCAGGATGGCGCACTACTGACATGTGGGACGACTCATACTCGAGGAATACCTGAGAGGCCAGTAGTGTAGCGCGATTATTTATAAAAATATTTAACTTTTTTTTCTCCTGGGTGACATATGTCACCCGCGCGAGCACTCTAGTGTTAAGCCTTTCTTGAAAGTTTTGAGGAAATCGAATGTATTTTTTACAATACTTGGATGACTATGTGCTTCAACGACCGCATACAGACAACGTGAAACCGATGACTGTGACATATAGAAATTAATGTTTTTTCCGCATATTCTTTGATCACTTCCATTAGCAAAGAAAGAGTGCACATAATAACTGAAAAAATAATTCAAATATACAATTTTCAATCACCTTTATTAATGTAAGTATATACATATATGAAAAGCATAAGTGACTGATGTATCAACACACAGGCCAAGCCCTTTGGGCTAGAAACAAAATTCGCACACTTAGATATTCCTCTTATGACGTAGGCATCCACTAAGGAAGGATTTTTCAAAATTCAACCCCCAAGGGGGTGAAATAGGGGATAAATATACATAATATATACACATATGAATTCGGGACCACTCGCTTCGCAGGCAGGGTCACTACCAACTAGGCTACAGGGTCGACAAATAACCTTTGTAAGAAAGAAGGGAAAGTTAGGTTTGCTTTACTAACCTTTACTTTAGCTGATAATCCACGTCTTTGACGCTGAGGTGCTATCATAAGATATGTAATATCTTCCATTAGGTTATCGATTAACTCTTCCAACAACCGGAATTAAAAACAAAACCTCTGTGCGTATAAACTAATTGAAAATTACGAATGTCATTCGCTTGACGTTGACTTTCAGTACAATCTAAAGAGTAAGCTTATTCTAATAAATAATTGAACACAAATAAACGAACCATGGCATTAATTAGTACCGAATAACTAAAATATAAGAAAAATAACTTATTTTTACTTCAATAATAATCTAACACAACTTAAAATCTTTAGTTTACTCGAGAACTCGATAGCTCTTGATTAACTTTTCGTTTGACAATTGGACACGAGCTTCGACGGTGACGCAATTCGATGATCGAGGCAAATATATCCCCTTACTTGCATCATCTTGATATGTAATTTTCTAATCATCTAATACGCACTTGCGAACTGAAGTGAGTCTCGAACTTGAACTTCAATTTTGAAACTCATCGCGGATTCCGCTGTCGAGTTACAAAACAGAATAGCCTTGCTGCTCCCATCTTTGGGCTGGAGCACCGACTACTCAAGTGGATCCCCTTAACCGGATTCAGAGACGGGCTGTTCGTATTGTCGATAATCCAAAGCTCACGGACGGTTTAGAATCGCCGGGATTACGAGGAAGTGTGAGTTCTCTGTGCGTTTTCTACCGTCTGTACAATGGGGAATGTTCTGAAGAACTCTTTAATTTAATACCGGCGGCCAACTTCCACCATCGTTCAACGCGCCGCAATGCCAGGTTTCACAAACACCATATCGATACCTGGCATTCGTCCACGGTAAGATTTACACGACATTTTCTACCGCGTACGTGTAAACTGTGGAACGAACTACCACCGACGATATTCCCACAGTGCTACAATATACCTTCAAGAAGCTGGTCCATCACTTCCTTCCTGGTGTTGCAAGTGTCCATGGGCGACGGTGACTGCTTACCATCAGGTGGCCCGTCTGCTCGTCTGCCTGCATATTACATAAAAAAATATATAATGAATGTAAAGAAAATAAATGATTATAATTATATGAATGGTGTATCTTTTATTGCAGTACAAACCTTACAATAGTCGTGACATGCTTCGTAAATGGCGGCGCAGGTTCGGGGATGATTTTTTCATTTTCGTATGAATCTTGTTTATACATAATTATATTAAAATATGACTATAATAAAATTGCATTATATGTAGATGATTTTTTTGTGTTCTCGAATAATAGTGATGAGATCACGGACGTGAAAAAAAGACGAACGTAACCTCGTATAATCGAGAGTGAAGCATAGCAATGGCCGACCGCTTACCATGTGTGCGTAATCCGACACCTGTAATTTTAGTAAGAAGTAGAACAGATTTTCAATATAAATTGCCTTCAAAAAATTTATCAATTGCTATATTTTTGCCCCTTTATTTTCTTTAAGAAGGAAGAAAGACAAATCTTTATATGTTTGAAGGGGTTTTTCTGTAATCATACTTGTCATGTTATCGTGCATTAATTGAAATATAAGTGTAATCTACATCCATTCAGGGCAAATATTACATATTATAAACAAAAAGTAATAGTAACGAAAATATAATTTCACGCTTTTATAGCTTTCAATTTATCCATTCAGTAATTTGTGTTGTACATAACATCCCTATTAAACGTTAGGAATACCCGATTGCAATACTAGATTAATTACAACATTTATACCGGGCATTCAAAGCATCTACACTAGCAACAGGGAGATTATTTTGCTAAAAATTGGCGTGACCGGATCCGGTATGCGTAAAAAACGCCGGATCCGGCCGGATTACCGGATCCGGCCAGATTACCGGATCCGGTTTTCCGGATTGCAATCCCTAAATGTGAACATTCGCGTGAACATCCCGCCGGTACGGACGAGGCGGTTTGCATCGTCATTCATTATGCGCACCGCAAAGGATTGGAATAGCTTGCCTGCGTCTGCGTTCCCGCCCACCTATGACGTGGATGACTTCAAAAAAAAGGTGAATAGGCTTTTATTAAGTTAGTGCGCTCACCATCCTGGACCTCATCTCCACTTACCATCAGGTGGGATTGTGGTCAAGAATTAACTTATTTTAAGTAAAAAAAAATAATCCTGAGCCGTCGGAAGGCTCGAAAGTTGGAACTTTGTGAGGAAAGTAATTCCTCAAATTGTCCTAGTTGTTGCGTAGAAGATCCCGGCATGGTAAGTGTGGGAGGAGAAGCCGTTGGTGCTGTTTTAGATGGACCAGGTGAATTATTTTCATCTACACTGCTTAAGTTTTCTCCTAGTCTACATAGATGTTAATGTAGGTGCAGTAAAGGATGATATTTTATTACTTACGGTTTCGCAGTACTTTTGTGCCTTCTCAAACTGATTGCCCGCAAAGTATGGATCATCAGGGTCACGACTCACGATATATAGCCAATATTTTATTATGCGTTATTTTAAATTGAGCCCAAACAGCGTCTAGCTTACGAAAACTGTCATCTAAATACTCACGCGTTTTACGACTTGCCGAATCTTTATTGAAATTCCGTTCGATCTGTTTTATCGCTTCTATAAGGTCTGATTGAGATTGCATAAAATTCTCCATGATGCAGTAAGTAGTAATAAAACAAGATGTTACTTGATAGCAGGATACTTAGTCCTCTGATGTTGCAGTTCCTCGCCGACGCATTGCCGTTGCGATGAGTTCGCACCTTGACGCCGGAGAACAGACGACACCGGAGCTAAGTAATAGCTCACAGTGCAGGGAATAGACATGTAGATATAGTCACACGCGCACTATTATTGATTTCGACCGTATGTCTATAGCCCGCGACCGTTTGTCACAAGTTCATGAGTAATGAGATACTCCTCGATAGCCGGAAAACACTCGGGGACGAGTGTTTAACTGAACCACCAAAAACCGTTATTTTTGGGTGTTAAGGTTCACGAGACCAACGCGAATTTGGTCTATAGACCGGAGGTCCAAAAAAAGTCTCGAAGGACCAAAAAATTGTAGCGTCTACTATAATTTTAGAAGAATTTCGATCCATGTACGATGTAGCAGCTTGTACAATAAGTACAGAAAACGCACTCCGAAAAATCATTTAAATAAATTGCGACTCTTGCTCCAACGCAATAAAGTGTAATTCAGATCGCACAGTGCTAATCAAAAACGCGTAATGAGTTACCTTCCTTTCTAACACTATCGCTTGTCCTCTCTGGCAATGTCAGGGTTGTCTTTTTTGAAAGAATAATAAATTAATCATGACATGCTAGTTTTATGAAGAATGAGAAGATGGCGTAACAAAAAAGAATTTCATATTTTCAAAGTGATCTCAAACTTTATTTGATGTGTGTATGTCGAATGTCAATTGAAAATACTGTACGTCTGATCAAGAAAAATCCAAGATATTATTTAGGTGTTTCGAAGGATTGTTATTTTTTTATTGAAATTTTGAAAAACTTCTGGATTCCTGTTTTCCTTCGTAACTCCCTCAGTTTTCCACTTTTTCTGAATGTGAAAGCTGATCTGAGGTGCTGCCAGAGTCAGCTTTTAGGATCTGTTTGTAGATTTGTTCCAACACCAGTATTTCAAGGACCTCGTGATCCTGATTTTTGAGTTTTTTGCCGATTTCTTCCTGTTTGAACCCGGAAAAATCAGCACGTCACATCTAAATTTCGGGCTCGTCTAGACGCGTCTGATGGTACCAGAAAAACTATAGGTCAACGATTTAGTTTTTGCAGCGTTCACGGTTTTATGAGTTTTTCTTCAAGTTTAACCTTAAAAATCCGCGTGGTTTTAAGTTTTTCGCGGTTTTCTTCGTCAGTTTTATAGGTACTAGGTAGGTAGGTAAGATAATGTTTCCAGTGAGTAGAGTGAACGAAAACACACACTTTAACACAATTTTCACTGCAATCCAGGCACTTTTATCACTAATTCTCGAATTTTAAAGCTCGGGACAGCGTAAAAACGTGGTGCTTGCTACGGCCGGCGGTTGGCTCGGAACTCGGTATAATTAATTATATTTTACCTGGATACAGTGGAAGAACCACTTATGTCATGTTAGTACAGAACTGCGGCTTTTGAGATTGTTCAGAACCAGGTGTGTCTATACTTGCAGAAGATTTAAACATATAGAATAACTCTTACTGCAAAAAGGAATAAATTTAGTAAGACCCCAAGTGTTGTACATATCTAACTCTAAATTGTCAAAACATGATGTGATCAAAACAAAACAAATAGCAAATTTAAGGATACATATTGAGAGAGTTATAAGACATTTGCGAGAATTATTCTTTATGTTAAAACCTCATTCTGTAGTGAATATGAAATTGTTAAAATATTTAGATTAATGTGTTATTGTTGCATGTGCACTGATTAATCTACAGGATAGTATAGTTAAAAATACATGATTTGCTAATATAAATTGTTTTATTTGGTACTATTATAAATTGATGGATAAATATTTTTCCAATACTATTCTAATTTACAGAGTAAATCTTTTACATATACATAGTCTTTTTCTACAGGCACAATCTTAAGACTTTCTTAGTGTCTTCAAAATCCCATGATGCCAAACGAAACAAACACTTTTTCAGTTAAGTGCATTTGCAATTGCACTTGTGTGAAGTACTTAGCAGTGATTTGATTCAGCGAAACATATTTTTTTGAAGTTTTTTCATTCATTGGACATTTTATTTCAATTACTGTGTCACAATTTAAAATTTATTCCGGTGATGCTGCTATTATAGGATATTCTTGACACATGGGCAAGCCACACTGAGAAATTTTTCCAAGTTGATTTTTTAATTGTTGTTTTACAAGGTCTTCTAATTTTCGGCCCCTTTTCATAGCAACTATGTCTGGAACTTTTGCACCCATTATGTGAGCTATCTGCTATTTTACATCGACTCATCAAAAGCTTTCGATGCTGTTATTCTGGCATATCGAAGCTTCCAAATCACCAATATTTTTTTCTGTAAACACTGGACGAATTTTTTTATAAATTCATCATATTCATTTTCAGAATTAAATCTGTAACTTAACACGTTGAACGCCAAGAAAAAAAATGCATCTTCCCGTTCAGGCCGCGTCGGTCAGTGCTGACCGCATTTTACGACTGTTTTCAATTCACTGATACAGGCCATAGGGCAGTGCAAACTAAACCCCATATTCATTGAAATGAAATGAAATGAAATGAAATTAGTTTATTCGAAGTAGGTTTGTTACAAACACTTTTCGAAAGTCACTCAACGCCATCGCTTCAACAAATCCCTACCGTGAGTGGTCCCGGTAGAAGAAGCGGCAAGAAACTCCCGGGATAATTTTTTTTCCTACTCACAGTTACAGACAGTACTTACTACTACTTATTACATTATTTAATTAAAAAAAAAAGAAGAAAAAAAAACTCATGTCCAAGCAGTCTTGTCATTTAAATACTCATCAACTTTGTAATATGCTTTCTTCATGAGAATACCTTTTACATGAGTTTTTAATTTACAGTATGGCATTTCTGTTAATTCTAACGGGATTTTATTGTAGATTTTTACACATCTACCCATGAACGAGCCACCAGTTTTGTTGAGTCTAAAACGAGGCACAATCAGTCTAGCCTTATTTCTTGTGTTAATATTGTGAACATCACTCTTTTTAAGAAAAGTATCGGAGTATTTTTTAACATACATAATATTTTCCAAAATGTATTGTGAACTAACAGTTAGTATATTGATTTCTTTAAAGAGTTCTCTAAGAGAGTCCCTAGGCCTGAGGTTGTAAATAGCGCGAACTGCTCTTTTCTGTAATACAAAGATTGACTCAATATCTGCAGCTGAGCCCCACAACAACAGACCGTAGGACATTATACTGTGAAAGTAGCTGTAATAAACTAATCTTGCTGTTTCTACATCAGTTAAGAGCCTTACTTTCTTAACTGCATAAGCAGCGGAACTGAGCCTCCCTGACAAGGCTTCAATATGAGGACCCCATTGTAGTCGAGAGTCTATGGTAATGCCGAGAAATGTTGTAGAATTTACTAGTTCTAATACATTGACCCGCGTGGCCCTCTAGTTACTCCAGATTAAGATGGTTTTAGAAAAACGTAAACGACTTAGAAAAAAAACAACAATTACCAAAGAGTGGAAATTTGTGTGGCGCGAAATCGTCAAGACCTTTCTCCAGCAATGGGTTTCTCCGGGCTGATGATGATAAAGAAGTAAATTTTGTAGGATTGTGAGTCTGGATGTAGAATGTAATTTCTAAAACTACTCATCAAATTTCAAAATTTCTTTCACTAATGGGTAACTCTCATCGATAACGTAGTTATCGAATATTATAAATCTACAAGTTTTGTGTGTTTGCGTGTGCATGTGTGCATGTGTGGGTGGGTGTGTGTGTGTAAATATGTATGTGTGCGTGAGTGTTTGTGTGTGAAGTTATAAAATATAAAAGCAAAACTATAAACAAAAAACTCATTTTGTAAAAGTATCAAAAAGTTTATTGGAGTAAATCTATTTGTAAAAACTAAATATAGAATAGAATAGAATAGAATATTTATTTATTCACTTTCACAAATAAGTACAGTATATGGCTCACAGATAGTACACATACTATAATAGTGCTTTGTGAAAGCCTGGTGCCTGATGTAGGTTGAAAGTACCTGAGTTACAGGTCACCAGTGCCCTCCCGCGGCCTAATTAAGGAATGGTACATAACACGTCCGCTTATTGTTAGTGAGGTGACATTCTTTATCTTATTACTAAATACTATCTACTAGCTCAATTTTAGATTTATTCCAACCACTAGTTTGAGTTTTGTGTATGTGGGTGAATTATAGTGAATGTGTGTGTGTGTGTGTGTGTGTGTGTGAGAGTGTGAGTGTGTGTGGGTGTGTAGTAGTGTATATGTGTGTGTGATTAATTGATTAGTCAATTATAGTTATGTATATAGGTGTATAGGTTAGACAGTTCTATAGAGAGATCCTGTAATTAAATAATTGAATAAAATTGAGTAAAATATTGACTGTAGTTATGAGGTTATATAGAATTCATATTAAGGAACGTAGCAGGTTTTCGGTATCTTCATACGTAAGGGTTTTGAGATACGTGGTCAGTGTTCGCTTACAGAGGTGATAATTAAGAGAGTAAATGTTGGTAATGCTGTTCAGTTTATTATATAAGAATGACCCTCGATGGCAGAAGAAGTTGTGAGACAAGGAGGTATTTAGTGGCTTGTATGGACATACAGTACCTTTTCTCCTTTTGTTCTTTACTAGCTCAGGGTCATAGTTCAATTGAGTATGCATTTTAAGAACAGTATAGAGTACATAAGTCTGTCGTACACTCAGAACTTCCCAATATTTTAGGAGTTCCTGGGTAGGGTACAGAAAGGGCAGACCAGCTCCAGTTTTTAGTATTGCACGCTGCGCTCTTTCTACTTCAATAATATGGGATTTTGCCACCCCGCCCCATGTTGTGATGCAATAGTCTATTAATGACTGACAGAGGGCATAGTAGACCATTTTAATTACATGGTGGTCTGCTACGTGACGCAAGGACTTAAAAATGTAAATGAGCTTGCGGAGTTTACTGACGAGCATATCAACGTGAGGTTTGAAACTTAGGGTCTGATCTACTGTGACTCCTAGGTACTTGATACTATCTGTCCTTTGAATAGTTGGACAAGAGCAGGTCGAATTGCCGGGAATGCAATTGTGAGCTGTTAATGAGAAGGTCGGCGGAGGGATTAGATTTCACTTAGTGACAAATGTGATGTATTTAGTCTTAGACGCATTAAGGGTTAATAAATTATTTTGCAGCCATTGTCCGACTAAATTAAAGCCATCTTGAGCAGTATTGAAAGCATCATTCCAATTGTTACCACGGAAGAAAAGAGCAGTATCATCTGCGAAAGTTAGTATTTTTCCTTCACTAATTTGTAACTTACAGAGATCATTAATGTATATAAGGAACTAGCTGTTGCCCGCAGCTTCGCACGCGGAAATTATGCTTATCATATTATTTATTATCCCTTACAAAAGAAAATTTAAAAACAGGTTCATTTATATTGAAGTACTTATATTTAGGAATTTACATACTGAAACTTACGATACAATCACAGATTATTCCTCCGGGAGCGGGTTTGGAATAGTAAACAACATTAATTTTTTTCTTTTCCCTCTCCCTCTCCCTCTCCATCTCCCTCTCTCCCTTTGCCCACTTTCTCTCCCGCTCCCTGTCCCTTTTCTTCTCCCGCTCCCTGTCTCACTCCCCTCGCTCTCCCTCTTCCTGTCCCACTCCCTCTCCCTTTCCCGCTCGAGGTCCTTCTCCCACCACATATCCCTCTCCCTCTCCCTTTCCCGCTCGAGGTCTTTCTCCCACTTCATATCCCTCTCCCTCTTCCTCTATCGCTCCCAGTCCCTCTCCCGCCCACACCCGCGCCCTCTCCCGATTTCTGTCCCGCTCCCACTCCCTCTCCCGCTCCCTGTCCCTCTCTATCTCCCTCTTCCGCTTCTTTTCCCTCTCCTGCTCCCTGTCCATTCTTAACTTAAAAAATGACGAAGTTGCTTACTAAGTTCATTCCCCTAAATTAACTCTTTAAGGGATGATTTTCCGAAAAAAATAAAATCTAAGTTAACTTTTGTTTATTACTATAAACTTACATAAAAAAATTCATTCAAATTCATAAATTTTCATGTTTTTAACTTTAAAAATGACGAAGTTGCGTACTAAATGAAATCCTCTAAATTAACCCTTTAAGGGATGATTTTCCAAAAAACCGTATTAAAATTAACTTTTGTTCACAACTATAAACTTACATAAAAATTTTCATATTTATAAGTCTAAAACTGACGAAGTTGATTTATACGTGATTTATACGGCTTCCTACCCCTATTTTTAGGGGATGAATTTCGAGAAAATAGTGATACAGTTATTTTTTGTGTCTAACTATATGCTTATATACAAAATTTCACCCTTCTTACTTTAAAAAAGACGAAGTTACATACTAAATTAAATTCACTAAATTAACCCTTTAAGGGATGATTTTCCGAAAAAAATTGTTAAAGTTAACTTTTGTTTATTACTATAAACTTACATAAAAAATTTCATATTTATAACTCTAAAATTGGCGAAGTTGATTTGTATGTAGTTGACTACCAACCCCTATTTTTAGGGTATGAATTTCGAGAAAACAATGATATAGTTATTTTTTATGTCTAACTATAAGCTTATATACAAATTTTCGCCCTTCGTACTTCAAAACTGACGAAGTGTCCATACTAACTTTCGCACTCTTAATTAACCCTTTAGGGGATGATTTTCCAAAAAAACATAATACTTACAAATTTTGTTTCTAGTCTGGTGTTAATATGTAAATTTTCATGTTTTTAACTTCAAAAATGACGAAGTTGCCTACTAAGTTCAATTCAGTAAATTAACCCTTTAAGGGATGATTTTCCAAAAAAATATATTAAAGTTAACTTTTGTTTATTACTATAAACCTACATAAAAATTTTCAAATTTATAAATCTAAAACTAAGAAAGTTGGTTTGTATGAAAGTGTCTTCTAACCCTTATTTGTACCCCTTAGGGGATGAATTTCCATAAATCCGTTCTTAGTGGACGTCTCCTTAGCATAAACTATCTCCTTGCCAAATTTCATCTTAATCGGTTCGGCAGTTTCTGAGATTTTTTGTTTAATCAGCGGTGTGTCGCTTTTCAATTTTATATATATAGATAGAGTAGGACCGATTATACTTCCTTGCGGAATACCGTACTCTGTGATTAACTCGCTACTTAGAAATTTACCAATTTTTACTCTTTGTTTTCTTTCAGTCAAATAGTTTTCTAGGAGTTTTAGAGGTACACCTCTTACGCCAATTTTTTCAAGTTTTCCTAGAAGAAGTGGGATAGAGACTGTGTCAAACGCCTTCGCCAAATCAAGAAAAACAACTAGACATTTCGATCTTTCATCAAGACAATTAATGATATAATTTACTAATTCATGTACCGCATCGCTGGTTGATTTGCCCTGACGAAAGCCGTATTGATTTGACGAGATAAGATGATTTGCTTCAAGGAATTTAACAGGGCGTATATTTATTACTCTCTCTAGGATCTTAGACAACGTTGGTAAAATTGATATTGGTCTAAAGTTATTGACACAGTCCCTCATCCCACTCTTAAATATTGGTTTTATAAGGGCAGTTTTGAATGCTGAGGGAAAAACACCTGTCAACAAAGCTAGATTACATATGTAAGTAATTGGGGAGACTAAGTATTGTGAATACCTCTTTATAATTTTTGAAGATATCATATCAATCGTCTGCGGAAAAATCATCGAAAACATTTCATCGAATTACAATTCGCCGAACACAATACATCGAAAAAACATTTCGTCGAATAACAAAACGTAGAACAACCAAGTCATCGATTGACATTTGTTCGAATAGCATTACGTAGAACAACCATTTAATCGCATGACAATTAATCGAATTACATTTCGTCGAATGTCATTTCATCGAATGTCATTTCATCGAATATCATTTCATCGAATGTCATTTCATCGAATGTCATTTCATCGAATGTCATTTCATCGAATGGCAAATCATCGAATGGCGATTCATCGAATGACAATTCCTCGAATTGCAATTTTTCTTGCTTAAAAGATTTAAAGATTTTATTATAAACAGAAAAAAAATATGGTTTTTATAACTTTTTTGTATTTCTTATTTTTTGATCAATAACAATTTAACATTTTTCTGTACATAAAAATTTTAGGTTTACTTTCTTCCTTGAATCATTTTTTTTTTTCAAAACGTTTACGTTAGTGACAGAAACGAATCGCTGCAAAACCGACTCCACGTAGTCTTGTTTGCCCTACCCCTAGAGTGTAATGTAAACCCGCGTAGGCGCGGAGGGGCGAGGCGGCCCGCGAGTTAAGGAGCAGGTGGTTTTAATGCTCGCCGCAGCAGCTGAGGCTGGCCGGCGCAGCCGGCCAGCAAGCCGAAGCTGCGGTGGTGAGCATTAAAAGCTTCTGCGACGATAAGCTCGCGTGGGACCGCCGGAGCCCCGCAGCGCCGGAGCCGTGACAGAAACTGTGCTTGCTGCATGTTGCATGCTGCTTACGTCTTAGTGCTGCCTTTCAAGGATGTGTGACATTTGAAATAATTAAAAAATATTTATTAATGATTATATGAAAATTATATCATTCGATTCGGCCAATTGTGATTCGATATATTGGTATTCGATATATTCTCATTCGATATATTGTCATTCGATATATTGTAATTCGATATACTGTCATTCGATTAACTGTCATTCGATGAAATGACATTCGATTAATTGTTTTCGATTAAATGTTAATTCGATTAATTGTGTTTTCGATTAAATGATCATTCGATTAATTGCGATTTCGACGAAATGTCAATTCGATTTATTGTAATTCGATGAAATGTGTTCGATGAAATGTAATTCGATGAAATGTTTTCGATGATTTTTCCGCAAATCACCACATCACGGTCACTCATCGCGGTCACTTACTCGCTCACGCGCCGATACTCGCGACATATCATATATTTAAATTTTCCTTTGATTTTGTAAATTTGCACAGTGTGCTTCTTAGAATTATAGTCTTGTAATCAGACATTCTATTCTTTAATTTCTTATGTTCCCGTCACGTTCTTATCGTACATACTGTATTTATAAAAAGTTCGCATTTGCTAAAATTAAGCTCCAAACCAATGGCTTCAAATTTATTATTGATTAAAAAAGGTCCGAAAACACGGTATCCACATCACCTCCTAGGGTTCCGTCGTCCAAATACCAAACATTGAATTTAGAATTTAAATTTTTGATTATCGGATTTATAGCCAAACTAAAAAATGCAGGCCCAAGGGGATCACCCTGTTGACAACCTACGTCCGAGGACAGTTCATTAGAACGGTATAACAATTTTGTAGGGTCAGCGTAACTGAGACGAAGATAATTGTATATTTCCGGTATATGTTGTTTAATTTCCCTATTTACCGAATTGAATGCATTTTTGACATCAATTTTGAGCAACACGTCAGGCTGACCGTAAGTTAGGAATGAGCGTAAGGCATGGACGGCTGCCTCACACCCTCCTTTTACACCGAAGCCTAACTGTACGGGTTCAAATTCCGAATTTAATTTTGGTAAAATATGTCGAACAGCAATTTTAGAGGCCAGACGTCGTAGTGTTGATCCAACAGCAATTGGTCTCACCCCTCCATCCTTTTTAGTGAGGGCAGTGAGGTTCGCGCCGAAAAGAATGGGAACAATTTCTGGATTTACATCACCGGAATACATAAAGTTGATTAATTTTGTGATCGAATTTACAAGTTGCTCGCCTGCATCACCAACAGAATGCGATGTTAAGTCTTTCAACTGTTGGGGTGAGATTCCATCCAAACCCGCAGCCGAACCTGGTTTAAAAGATAAAATGGCATCCGTAACATCTTTGTTTTGAATTTGAAGGCATGCTTGCCCTGCTGTTGGTGGGTCGAGAAAATATAGGTTTACTGGAGCTGGAGGATGTTTTGTTCGTAAGGCCTGAAGGGTGTCAGGGGTATTTGGTGATAGCACGTCGTTGGAGAACAAAAGGCGAGCGGCACTTTTGAGATCTCCGTCACAGATTTTGTTTTCGATGAGTTTGTTGCGATTACGAGGGGCGTCATGTTTGAGGTGCGGGAGAAGGCGAGGAGCTTGCAGCACAGTTATTCTTAATCTTTTGTGTCAAGGATAAATTCGGTTCATCAGTTTTTATTATATGTAGTGTGCTGAATGAAAATAAAAATAGGTTCTGCCAGTCTTGAGTACAATTGCTTATGTAACATTTCTGGATTAATTGTGACAAATGTGTAGCAACGGTTATTCGAGCTCCTCGAGGGATTCTTTTAACTATGGGTATACTATTTTTCAAATGGCTAAGATATGTGTGGAAAGGAATTGAATCGTTGGCTACATAAGAAGGCGCACTCGGAATAATGGGATGGATGTCTAAAGGTGAACTGTTTTGGCTAATAAATTTCCTGTGTGTTTTTGTAGTGTGTATGTTCAGTGATTATGGTTTCAGAATAATTAATACCTATTATATGTACAGAGTGACAGGTAAGACATTTGTGATATTGATAGGGTACATTCAGTACTCGATTCTCGATCCAAATATGTAATTAAAAAGGGTGCTTAAAATTTGACCTAATTATCCATTAAAAACAAAAAGTTTGGACACTCGGAGCGCACGCGAATTCAACGCACGCGATTAATAAATAACATTTTATTACATCAAAAACGCGGTGAAACAAAAATACTACCGGTGTTTGTAATTTTGCCGCTTCCGACAAAAGTCGGCGCGCTCAAAGACACCGCGGCGGCTCGCAGTGTCTTTGAGCGTCGTTGCCGCCGCCGCCGCCGCCGCCTGCCGAAATCTACGCCAAACCTACCTACTACCTCAGTTCTGTTTACGCGCGCGCGCTGATCAGGTCTAAAAATTTATTAACAAAGTATTAAAAATGTCATTTACGAATGAAGAATACTGGGAGATGGTTCGTGCATATGCTCGTGCCAATGATAGTGTGAGTGGTGCCATTCGACTATATCGCGAAGCATTTCCTAATCGCAGGATACCTACGCCTTATGTGATGCTGAGTGTGAACCAACGGTTACGAGACTTTGGACAGTTTACCGTGCCAGCGCATGCCCAAGGCCGTGGAAGAGACCCCTATAACGTCCGTCGTCAGGAACAAGTCCTGGAGTATTTTACAAATCACCCAGAGGCAAGTACTCGAGAAGCGGCGAGAAGATTTGGAATGTCACAGTGGACAGTGTGGAATATTCTCCACCGTGATAAACTACACCCGTACCACATTCAGCCTGTACAAGAACTTGGGGTCAACGACCACCAATCAAGGGTGAATTATTGTAGGTGGTACTTGGAAAACCGCGACAAGAATATCTTGTTTACGGATGAAAGTACATTCACCAAACGAGGATTGTTTAATGTTCATAATGAACATTGGTGGAGCCGGTCAAATCCTCATATTATACGGCAAAATTCTTTCCAACAGGTTTAGTGTTAACGTGTGGGCCGGAATTATTGGTAATTGTTTGTTGGGGCCATATTTTATTGAAGGCAGACTGGCCAGTGAATCATACCTAAACATTTTAAATAGTGTAGTGAATGATATGTTGGACGATGTACCATTGATTCATCACCGTGATTTGTTTTACCAACACGACGGAGCGCCCTCGCACTATCAGCGACAAGTACGCGAGTACTTAGATGATCACTTCGGTGAACAGTGGATAGGGCGAGGAGGACCAGTGCCGTGGCCGGCGCGCTCCCCGGACCTCACACCGATGGATTTTTATTTGTGGGGCGAGGTTAAAAGTGTTGTGTATGCTACGGAGTATTCGAACAGAGACGAATTAAAATTAAGAATAGTTACTGCTTTTAACAAAGTTCGAAGTGATCCTCTTGTGCTAAACCGCGTAAAGGACAATTTGTGCAAACGTGCTGAACTCTGCATTACTCGAGGAGGTGAGCATTTTGAGCATCTGTTAAGGCTTGTGTAAATAAAAAAATTATTTCGTAAAACTGTCGATTATTGTAAATAGACATAAAAATCGTTGTAAATAGGTATGATTCCATTTTTTAAATACGCCAAAAGTACGAAGATAAGTAAAAACCTATTATTGATGCAGTATTTTTTTTGTGTCAGTTTTAACGAAATTCCCGTAAATATCTGCAATAAATCACAGTTTAAGAGCTTACCTTTGTATTTTTGCCTGTCCTAAGCCAGGAAAAGTATGAAGGGAAAAGGAATCATTTGTTAACTTCAAAGGTCATTGACTCACTCATCAGCTGATCGCGCGGCACTGCGGTGCGGCGCGGCGGCGGCGCGGCGTCGTTAGACCGAGGCGTTTGAGCGTTGTCCATGCTTCCGGAGTATTTTGAGATTAATTTGATTAATGTTAATTTATGGACTATAAGGACAATTTTGATTTGGATTTTTTTAATCATTAGATAAGACCATGTACTATTATGTCCTTGAGTATTTCAAGTCTTATACCTGTCA
Source organism: Thymelicus sylvestris (assembly GCA_911387775.1). Classification (NCBI taxonomy): domain Eukaryota; kingdom Metazoa; phylum Arthropoda; class Insecta; order Lepidoptera; family Hesperiidae; genus Thymelicus; species Thymelicus sylvestris. The sequence continues at coordinate 13,299,291 of OU426887.1, read as the reverse complement.
CCCTGTATAATTATATTATATAATTATAATTACTAATTATATTATATAATTTACGGGGTAAGTTACTTTAATTAATATGTAAATATTAATCCTAAATGTCACTTTATAAAGACAATGAGCAATTTTTAAAACAGATCTCGATTAGGTTCTTGTATTGGACACTATCTTGGCATTATTTTATAACATTTAATTATAATTTATATGTTACGCCTCATTGTGTCTAATTATCATTTCAGGGGATTCTGGATATGCACAGCGGGCATATTATGATGGTACCAGTACCTAATGCTGGACAAGGGTCACCTGAAGAGCATTATAATAAATTGCATGCTACAGCACGCAATACTGTTGAGAGAGTTATAGGCAGGTTAAAAGGCAGATTTAGGTGTCTGTTGGTGTACAGAGTGCTGCACTACCATCCAGACATGGTGGCAAAAATTGAAATAGCATGTTGTGTGCTTCACAATATTTGTAATCGTGCAGGGCTGCGTGCTCCAACAATGGACAGCGATGAGCAGCAACTTGAGGCACAGTTCCGCACTGCAGCAAGTGGACGTGGCTCTGGAAATACAACTGTGTCTAGAGAAAATGCCATGGGGTTGTCTAGTAGACAAGGAATTATAAACACCTTATGGCGCGCACGTTATTTAAATTAAAATAAAAGAATTTGTTTTAAATAATTTAATAAAATATTTATTTTTTAGGGCATTTGCCAATAATTTTAACCCCCACTGCAACAGCGAGTAGCGCCTGACTTGTAGCCGAATCCCTTTCCCTCTCACGATTTATTACAGCTTCGTAGAGCAGCAAATTGCGGCGGTCTATCTCAATCCGCTGTTCTTCAATAGCCAAAAATAGCGTCTTCGCCGAGGACGACTACATGACACTATAACAATAAAAAACAATATTACTAAGTAAAAATTTCTAGTATCTACTAAGCCAAAGTTAAAATTCAAAGTATTTTCTTTATTCAAATAAGCATAATTATTTACAGAAACTGGAAATGATTTATTAAGTAAATTAATTAAAATTACATCTGTTACATTGCGTACATTACTAGCTTTTGCTCGCGGCTTCGCCCGCGTGGTTTTAGATTAAAGATCCCACGGAAATCCGGTTGATTTTCCGGGATAAAAAGTACACTGTGTTAATTCAGGTTATGAGCTATGTGTGTGCCAAATTTCATCTAAATCCGTTTAGCCATTTTAGCATGAAAGAGTAACAAACATCCATCCATTCAAAATTTCACACATATTATTAATAGGAATATGATAATATTATTACTTAAAATCGGAGAAGGTGACTGGTTCTGCACCTGGGATCCCGGCAGACGACTACTGCTGGCGTTTATGGTGCGCCGTGTGGGATGAGCACTCGAGCCAGAGGGTGAGGGTAGAGGGGGACGTGCAGGCTCACTTATTATTGTTGGTGCAAGGTGGGGAAGGAGCCATGGGCACTAGGTTCGAAAAAATCTAAAACAAAAATTGTATGCACTGGAACACATTCAATCTAAAAATACTTTATAGTTGTTCTTCATAGTTGTTATTACATGTTAATTATACACTTCAGATACTGGGGCGTTTAGCACGTTGGTGCTATGTTGGGTAGCAGGCTGGCTTGCTTGAATTAACGATTTGAATTTGATTAACGATGTCTGAAGAAAAAAAACAATGACATTGTTATACAATCACAATTAAAGCTTAGGAAGCTTAGTTTAATATAATAGAAACTAACTAATAATTTATTACATAAAATTGGCAGATAAAGTCAATAGTAGTTAGTTAAAGCCAATTACTGCGCAGCGGCACCATGAAGTCCTAATTTCGACAGTGACATAAATGTTGCTAGGAATGTCTTTTTCTTTTCTTATTTTCAAATACCGTACAAAGAACTTGCAATTGGGGACTGAAAGACACGATGTCACGATTACGTGACACGTGACGGAGGTACGTGAGTCTTACTGAGCTATTGACAAAAGCTTAGCTCGTAAGGTATAATCTGGAACACGACGATTTTTTTATTTCAGAAAAACATTCCATAATTGGTAATTTATTACACTTGAAATTTGAAAATAAAATGTTTAACAAAATTAAAAGTGAAAAAGTTAAAAAGCTACATCAAATTAATAAAATAAAATATCGTCCTAAACATTCATATAATCAAATCCAATTTCAATAAATTAAAACAAATAAAACTTAAATGAAACTTAATTAAATACAATTAAAAGTACAGATAAATTAAAAATTAAAAACATTAAAACATTTAAAATCATCATGTCAAATTAAAATTTAAAATCACAATTAATCCAATTATATTAGAATAAAATAAAAGGATTTAAAATAAAATTAAAATTAGAATTAAAATAACAGATTTGTCGGCAAGTAATAAATTCCTTACTTAATATTAAATATACGGCCCCTAGACCGCATGTGACACGTATTCCAGTGCCTTACCACTGGGCAGTCTGGCCGGTCCAGTATGGTATTCAGGAGACTGTTGGTGCTGTCCCGCACCCGCTGCATCACTGAAGCTACGCGTTTCCGTATAATAGTCTGGAAACTATGTACGCGAGCTTCCGTAAACATACCGGATGCGCAGCAGAAGCGGGGCAGCCCCATCAGCATCCTGAACCCATTGTTGTACTGGACTCGTAGGGCGTTGAGCGATCTGCTGGTACATTTGACCCATAGGCTGCACGTGTAGAAGGTTTGGCAGTATGCTTTAAAAAGTGTAATTTTGACCTCTGAACTACACCGTGCAAACCTACGCGCCAACATGTTGCATCTCACCGCCAACGCCCTACGCTCCCGTTCAACATCCAGGTCATCTGAGAGGTCAGCAGTGACCCAGTGCCCGAGGTATAATAAATGAAACATACTTCAAATGGGTTTATTTCTAAATGCCTATCACCTGTGGCAAAGCTTTCTCCACCCATTAGTGTCAAAAATTTTTCTTCAATGTCACTCAGCTCCACCACCCCTGCACCACCACCAGTTTTGTTTCGGGAGCGATACCTTTGAGCACTCTTCTTTTTAACTGCGCTCTTTTTATCAGCCCAATACTAAAACAATTTTAAGCATAAGCTCCAAACCACTGAATGCAACATTAATAATTTTTTAATACAGTTGCTCAAAAAGTGGCGTATTGCACGGACGTATAGCGTTCGGGATGTGGGCTATTACACACTCGTGCTTTTTCTTTACCATTTCCGCACTCGTGCGTTCTCTTTCCCAACTGTCAAAATAATGTCTATTAAAAAGAAAAAACCAACCACGAAGTTTTTACAAAAAAAATATTCATAGAAACTTTTATGATTCATGCAAATATTTCTAAAAAGAAGCAACTAATTTGTTTCAATATCAGATTTAATGATTTGATTCAATTAATTAGGTAAGGTTTCATTTCATCTCATTAAATTTCATTTTCATTTCATATCAATAAAAAAAATCTACTGAAGACTTGGCTGCATGGGCATAGTTCCCTTTGCCTACCCAGAATGAGTGAAGAAAACAAAAAAAAAAAACTCTGCTTAAATTCTTTTCTTTTACGATTGGCGCCATTTTCCAAAAATTTTCTTTTTATTATTCTATTAAATTGCTTCATTTTTTCGCAACTGTATTAAAAATAGTTATTCAGTACACGTGCGGAACCGTCATTGCAACTTGTTCCGACTGTCAACCCTCACCTTCGGCATAGAATTTATAAGAAATGTGTACGTGTCTTTATATCAGAAGGATAAAATATTTTACCGATTTGTTTATTCATACCGAGGTCATCTTTAATCGTTTGACGTTCGAGTTCGAGACTCACTTCGCAAGTGCGTACTAGAATTTACTAGATGATTAGAGAATGACATATCAAGATCTCGAACTCGAACTTCAATTTTGAAACTCATCGCGGATTCCACTGTCGAGTTACAAAACAAAATAGCCTTGCTGTACTCCATGTGAGGTCGGACTTGTGCTTTTATAGAGCAGCAACCTATGTTCGGATGTGAAGTACTGCTTTGCTCTGTTGAGCACACCCAGTTTCTTTGAGGCTAGTTTGGCCTTAACTTCCAAGTGGTCCCTAAACTGGACTTCATTCGTAATGTCGACACCTAACATCCCAATTATAATCAATTACGTAAAAGACTGAGATCAAAATTAGGGTTTATAATCAAATATGAAAGACATTAGTTATATAAAGTTATTAAAAAATTATGATCATTTATTTTCTTTATATTCATTATATTATTATAATCAACTACATACGTAAAACAATGAGATCAAAATAGGGTTTAGAATCAAATATGAAAGACATAAGGATTCGAAGTTTTCAAAAAAAAGTCGATAAATTTTGTTCATTTTCATTTGACAACTGTTCTTGCGGTGGTATCTGTCTGGCTATGAGTAAAGCTTGAGTTTGAAGATGGGAGGACTGATTTTCAGGTATGTTCAATAGTATAATCTGCTCTTGTAGTAGTGTCTGTATTTGTTGTTAATTTGGAGGATTTTGCTTTTTGAGATAAATGACCCTGTAAGTATGGAGACTTCAGAGGTCGAGACTAGGGAGATGTCTGCGGTTGAGAATATGGAGATGTTTGCGGTTGCGAGTATGGAGATGCCTGCGCTTGCAAGTATGGAGAAGTGTGAGATTGAGAGTATGGAGAAGTTTGAGGTTTCCAATTTGGGGAAGCGTTATTGAAAATATTATTTGGAAACACTTGAACTTTTTTTTTTGATATCGCTGTAAAATCCTCATGGATACCTGACAGGCGCGGGGGGGCGCTGTCGGGTTATGCGGGACTCTTACCGGCTAAAAACCAGCGGTGTTCCTCCTCACCGTTCTCCGGCGGAGCTGCGGGAACGCTTACGCACACTTCCGCTGCTCCGCCGACGGTTGCCCGGGACTCGGGGCCCATCTTGTGGGGCACTCACTTGAGGCGCCACTCACCATTCAACACCATTCACTCACCATTCATTTGGCGTGCCGGAAAATGCGACACGCCAGCCGTGTCGGGGGTCTCCTCCTGCTGGGCGATGGTACCCCCCCGATTCCACCGCCCGGAGACCCACGTTATGGGGGAAGGCGGCGCTCATGCGCCAGGCGCCTCCGACCCACTCTTTTACGGCGGATTGAGTTCGACAGAGGGTCGTCTTCCCTCACCCGCTCCGCCGCCTCCTTCTGCGCCATCACGGTCTCGCAAAATCGGAGCACCACCTTCCACGCTCTGTCGCTGCCGACCATGGCTCTCACGACGCCCGGCAGCGACAGTTCGCCCCCTATCACCGCCACGAGCATCGCCCGCGGCTCGTCCCATTCAGGGCATTCCGTCAGCGTGTGCTCCGCCGTGTCCTCTGGACACCCACAAGTGTGGCACACGCCGGTCGGCTCTCGACCCGCCAATCGCCTCCATCGTCCTTCTGCCGGCGGTCGGCTCCGCCAGCCTTTCCTTCCATTTCCGGAGGAGGACCTAACGGTCGAGTCGCCCCTGCCGCCCGGCCTCCCCCGGCTCTGGCTCCACCTTAACGGCTCGTGTTGCTGCGCTGCGGCGCCAGTACACCGCCTCTATTTATCTAATTATTATTATTAACTGAAACGATGTAGCGTTCAAGATCGATCTGTCGTTCCATTAATCGATTTCTCTCGAATCAATCTCAGTTTGACATACCTAACCTCAGGCAGGTTACACATTACACAGAGTACTTAATCACTACGTCAAATAATTATTATTTTGTTACATTTCCGACAGTTTGTTTTGAACTCGTGGTATAATAATCAATAAGTATTATTTCGTGTTTGATTCGTTTTGTTCTTTCAATTTCTATAAAATAAAAGCCAATGTGATAGCGAGGCAGAGACTCGATTAGTTAAGTCATTGTGATAATACCTATATGACCATTAAGATCGCAAGGCAAAGGTTAAATATGCCCAATCATTTGGCTGTAATCCACCATCCACTTGGTATCTGAGCTAGGGTCGGCATCACGACATCCAAGCGCCGCACACTGGGGATTTTAGACATGGTTTGTTTCAAAAATGCCTAGAGAAGGCGTTTCTAAACCAAATGCGGTAATTTTTTTTTAATATATAGCTGATAAAATTTCGAAAACATTGTCGAAGCCCGATTTTTGAAAATCATAATATATAAATATATAATATAGGTAGTATCAAGAAAATTTTTACATTATTGGTAAATGCAAAGATCATTACTCTTGTATACCTAAATTTAAGTACGTATACTTACTGAAAATTGTATACATATACGTTCTAATCTATGTAGAAATAAACACATCCTCATATATATGTATATGTTACGTGTATATTTATATATATAAGTTATATTACAGAATATAACAGTATACATATATTCGTGTGAACATTTATATGTAGAAATTTAGGTTTTCATAGCCAGCCTATATGCATATATACATAGTATATACATTATATATATGTATTTGTATATACATAATGTATATATTATGTATATATGCATATAGGCTGGCTATGAAAACATACATTTTTACGAATGCATTCTAGTATATATATGCTTATTTAATTTGTATATAGACGCGTAATACGTTTATATTATATATATGTATATATAATATACATATATTCACATATTATATATATTACATATACATATAATATAAAAGATATCTACATATATGATATGTATATGTATATGTTTATATATATATATAACATATACATATGTATACATATATATAAATATTTATTTATTTATTTAAGGTCCACCAACACAGGATACACAATTATTTCTTAATATCTAGCGTAATTTAATATCAAAATTCGTGTTCCCGCAATTACAGGTGAACACAGCATCCATTAAATTACATTATTGTTATAATTTATATTATTTATCTCATATTATACCTCCTACGTGTTCACTTTATTTATATATTAACTTTCCTTACTATCTATACACAAAATTTGTTGCCATACTGTTAAAAACACATATTTAGAATAGGTACATCACATAATAATATTTTAAATCACAACACAATACCCAACATTACAACAATTGAAACAAAATAGTAAAATAATAATATTTACCTATCTCTAATTTTCTCTACTCTCAAAAATTTCAGATGAATCACATTAAATTATTAAATTATATGAATTAACTTAAATAATTAAATTATAAATACATTTTACATCAAAAATATGCATATTATTCATAACTTGCGCATAATACAACACTTCACATTTACAATATAAAATAATAAAATTTATTAATGTCATAAGTATTTCATAGTTAAAAGCTATTTAATTTTATTCGTCAACATGCGTGATTAAATTATTCAATTATTGTCAAGAGTCATCAAATGTTTTTTGTATTGACAGAGTGTGTCACCAAATATGTCAATTTTTTTATTAGTAGAAATTAAATTATTATACTGTCGCAGCATACTATTAAGGGGTGAGTGGTAACCAAGGTTTGTTTTGGACTGAGAGGGAACGAATGGTTTATAATTACCTGGTCTAGTAGTTCTAGAGGGGGTGTTAAAAGTGACTTCCTTTAATAACTGTGGACAGTCTAATATTCCATTCACAATTTTGAACAAAAATGTTAATTCTTGTGTATGTCGTCGGTCTTCGAGAGAAGTCATTTTCAAGTATGTCAGTCTACTACGGTAATTGTCAAGGGATCTTTGTCTTATTTTCAGGCGGTACAGTAATATCCTCACAAACTTTTTTTGGATTCCTTCTATACGGTTTATATAAATTTGGTAGTGTGGATTCCAGGCTACACAACAGTATTCGAGGGTACTTCTGACTAATGTATTATATAATAGAATTGTTGTTTCCGCTTTTTTAAATTCTTTGGTATTCCTGAGTACATAACCGAGTGCTTTGAAAGCTTTTGCAGTAATATTTTCTACATGTCTATCAAATCGCAAGTTACTATCCAAAGTAATTCCCAGATCGCGAATTTGCTCAACTTGGTTTAGCGGAGTGTTCCCGAGTTTGTACACAATATCCTTAAAGCTATCTCGTTTTTTTCGTGAAAACCTTATGTGAAAACATTTATTCACGTTTAATATCATGTGATTTTGTCTACACCAGTTAGTCAAACTATTTAAGTCCTCCTGCAATTTAATAGAGTCATCATGACATTTTATTTGCTTTGATATTTTTAAATCGTCTGCAAATAAATGACACTGTGAGTGACGTATGCTATTAGGTAAATCGTTTATATTCACACGAATAAATGTATACTCTTATATTCTGTAATATAATTTATACGTATATACACGTAATATATACATATATATGAGGGTGTGTTTATTGCTACATATATTAGAGCGTATATGTATACAATTTTCAGTAAGTACACGTACTTAAATTAAGGTATACAAGAGTTATGATCTTTGCATTTACCAATAATGTAAAAATTTTCTTGATACTACCTATATTATATATTTATATATTATGATTTTCAAAAATTGGGCTTCGACAATGTTTTCGAAATTTTATCAGCTATACAGGGTGGATTTTTGAGACGGGTCAGTAAGGGCAGGTACCTTAACCGTTATAGTTACAGGAAAACGTTCCTAGGAGACTATCCATAACTTTTTAAGATATTCTGAACTGCATTCACAGATTTTTGAAAAAATGTACGGTCAGTGAAAAAAGTACTGAAATCCAAAAAAAAATTTTTTTATGCCTATCGATCCTACTTCGTATGGGGATCAAAATACTCTATGGGACCATTTAAGGTATGAGTACTAGAAATGTCAGAAAACGCTAAAAACATTTTCCATACATTTTGTACTGAAAAACGATAAATCAACTCGAAATATTCTTTATCGCCAAACAATCCTATTTCTTACTGCGATTAAAAGATTATTTAAGGCCTATTGAAATTTAAATAAAAAAACTACGGTAAGACACAACATATCACACAAACTTAAAAATAGGTTATCTATTATTCAAAACGACCGCAATTTTCACGAAGACACGCTGCAAGAGGTGCTGTTAGTGGTCCATGGTCCAACACATGGTCCAATTAAGTGGCCACCTCGCAGCCCCGATCTAACGCCTCTCGAGTTTTTTTTTGTGGGGCCACCTAAAAAATGAAGTCTACAAAAGAAAGTACGAAAGTGTTCAGGAGCTGAAAGAGGCATTAACGAGGATTTTAAATAATATCCATCAAAGAAAACTTTCCGCTGCTACTTGCTCAGTACAAAAACGAGTGAACTTATGTATTCGTGAAAACGGCCGTCATTTTGAATAATAGATAACCTATTTTTAAGTTTGTGTGATATGTTGTGTCTTACCGTAGTTTTTGTATTTAAATTTCAATAGGCCTTAAATAATCTTTTAATCGCAGTAACAAATAGGATTGTTTGGCGATAAAGAATATTTCGAGTTGAGTTTTTCAGTACAAAATGTATGGAAAATGATTTTAGCGTTTTCTGACATTTCTAGTACTCATACCTTAAATGGTCCCATAGAGTATTTTGATCCCCATACGAAGTAGGATCGATAGGCATAAAAATATTTTTTTTTGGATTTTAGCAATTTTTTCGCTGACCATACATTTTTTCAAAAATCTGTGAATGCAGTTCAGAATATCTAAAAAAGTTATGGATAGTCTCCTTGGAACGTTTTCCTGTAACTATAACGGTTAAGGTACCTGCCCTTACTGACCCGTCTCAAAAATCCACCCTGTATATTAAAAAAAAATACCGCATTTGGTTTAGAAACGCCTTCTCTAGGCATTTTTGAAACAAACCATGTCTAAAATCCCCAGTGTGCGCCGGCTGGCCCAGTTTTTAGATAATATATACGTATTTGAAGAATATTGTTAAGAAAACGAATAAAAATGCTAAATACTTGCTTTTGTAATTTCAATTCCTAAAGGTCCTTCTATCTGAGTGATCATCGCCAAATGAAATCTACTTACATAATGATAGCTATTGCTTTATTAAAATGAATAATCATACTAGTAACCATTATACAATGTGACTGGTAAAAGACTTTAGATACTCAAGGACATGATAGTACATGTTCATAGTTAATGATTAAAAAAATCAAAATCAAAATTATCCTCACAGCCCGTAAATTGACTTTAATCAAATTAATCTCAAAATACTCCGGAAGCGTGGACACCGTGTACACACGCTCGAAACGCCTCGGTCTAAGACCTTGTCCAGAAGGGACGAATTCGCCGCGATTCTCTCGTGCGTATCACGCGCGACCGTTGCGTCCAGAAGGAGCCTGCCAACGCACGAAAATTTAGGCGTTCCATTTCCCTTGATACGTACACCTCACTCTGTTGTTCGACTTGTTCGCGCGTTAACCTGGACGCAACAAGGCGTCTCTAGTATCTCGACTCGCGCGCAATACGCTCCAATCACGCGCGAGTCGAGAGTCTGGCGTAGTGCACGCGATTTACGCGCGTATTTTGAATTCGCGCGATGCTTGTGGACGCGATGTATTGGCGCCTAGTATCTCGTTAACGCGCGAATGAATTCGCGCGAAACGATTCGCGGCGAATTCGTCCCTTCTGGACAAGGTCTAACGTCGCCACGCCGCGGTGCCGCGCGATCAGCTGGTGGGGTCAATGACCTTTGATAAGGGCAACATATGATTCCTTTTCTCTTAATACTTTTTCTAGCTTGTAACAGGCAAAAATACAAAGGTAAGCTCTTAAACTGTGATTTATTGGAGGTATTACTTTGTTAATTAATTAATGTTATGATCTTAGACCTGATCAGCGCGTGCGCGTAAACAGAACTGAGGTAGTGAGTAGGTTTGGCCACAATATAAGGATATACCTACCCACATCCGAATACGCGTGCGATACGTGGGCAACAGCGGCCGCTGCGTGGCGATTGCCGACAGGCGAACGAGCGGAGCTTGTACCACGGTCCGGTCGATACAAATAACAATTTTTTTAGTTTTTCTACTCTGGTTGAGCTGTATGGTCGTGTGCGGCTGTGGATTTAGAAAAATTTAAGATGGCAGTAGAAAAGGGCAACAGAAATAGTAGACATTATTGTGCTGTTTTTGGGTGCTTTAATTCGACATTAAGTCACCCAGGAATATCATTGTTTACGTTACCTGGAGACTCCGAAAGGTAAGACACTATTTTTATACACCTACCTACAAGTACGTATTATATAGTATATATAATACTATATAATATAATATATAATAATATATAATACGTACTTGTAGGTAGGTATATATAATTATTGTAGGTAAGTAACTTAGGTAGTAGGTATTGTATAATTATTGCGTTATTGATTAATATTAACTTTATTATTGTATTGTAATTATTAATAAGAAATCAAATGATTGTATTCAAGGTCTTCGGTCCTGCCGAAGGAGATCAGTGCATGTAGGATAAATAAATAAAATAAATAAAAACAAGTGCGTATTGCAATAAGTAGGTACCTAAATTGTTTATTTTTCATAAGTCCACCGAGTAAAATGCCTAGATTTATAAATAAGGGGCTAAAAAAATCTAATGGTTGATTATTATTACTTTTGTCGTATTGGGGCGGCTTAGAATACTAACCCCAATCCCACGCCGGATGGGTGTCGTAAAAGGCGACTAAATCCGGCCCGCTGGTGGTAGGGCCCCTCGAGGGATTATATTGGTAATATTGATTTTAATTGTTAATTAATACCATTATTAGGTACTATTATTATATCTCCATGGGGTTCGCCTGGATAGTTACCACCCTTGAGTATGATGAGTCAGCCGCCAAACGACTCTTCGTGTTCCGGCTGGGGGCTTGAGAGCCAGATCTTTCTTTCTTCTTCTTCTCTCTTTTTTGGCCGGCAACGCATCAGTGATGCCTTTGGTGTTGCTGGTGTCCATGGGCGACGATATCCACTTACCATCAGGTGGATCGTCAGCTCGTTTGCCGGCTATTTACATAAAAAAAAAACTAATAAATGCAACGTTTGCAGAAAATGGACATTGAATGGATTGGATAGGCGACCTCCGTAATGGTACTTTAATAATTGTACCTAATATTGTAATTTGAATATTTGCGTCTAATTTGTCATTAAAACGTTATTGCTACTTGCTACTGTAACTTTGATTTCAATGTTATAAATTAATTTAGCAATAGGTATAAAGTTTATAGAATCGGACAGTTGTACCTTTTTTATTTACCTTAACCTGTCAGAAGAACTTACCATACCCTAAGAGTCTCTGTCTCTAATACAATACTGAAGGCTTACGAACCTTCACAGTACTAATAAAAACACAACATAGATTTTTATGGAACACTTTCTTTTTATTCACAATGAATTGCATTTATTAAAATAGAAAATATAACATTTATAAATACAAAACTACAAAGAAACTGAAGTCGTCGTTTGATAAAATTAAAATACTGTCGGCGGACAGCCCTAGCGCGCGGCTACTGTCCGCGCGGCTGTAGGTAAGTTTTTCGAGAATCGGCCCGAGTTACGTTACTGTATGTAATAATATTTATACTGTGGTTTGGCGTAGATTTTGGCAGGCGGAGTCGGCGGCGGCGGCATCGATGCTCAAAGACACCGCGGTCTTTGAGCGCGCCGACTTTTGTCGGAAGCGGCAAAATTACAAACACTGGTAGCACAGCCGGTAGTATTTGTGTTTCACCACGTTTTTGATGTAATATTATTAATTAACCACACTTTTTGTTTTTAATGGATAATTAGGTCAAATTTTAAGCACCCTTTTTAATTACATATTTGGATCGAAAATCGAGTACTGAGTATGCCCTATCAATATCACAAGTGTCTTACCAGTCACCCTGTATATAATAGTGAAATGATTCAGAAAAACGTAAATTAGCGCTTAACGGTTTTTGAAATTTCTAATTTTAGTGGTCCTTTATTACCATATTGCTGGTGAATGCCGAGAATTATAAATATTTTTTTATATGTAATTAAAAGTACTAAAATAATACTATAAATTAAGATCAATTACATCATGGCACAACAGATTTGATAGCGATACTGAGTTCCATAGTCACTTGGGCAATCTCCTTTAATGGTCTCTGATTTGTTAAACCTACCAAAACTATAAAAGTTAAAAGTAACAACAAAGTACATAAATCACTGATTATTAGGCAACACAAAGTTTGCCAAGACAGCTAGTGTTAAATATTTATTTAATGATGTCAAAGAAGTACACGGTGAATTTTAAAGCGTTTTGGAAACGAAACATTTTGATTTGGAATTATCTATAGTACCAATAAAAACGGATAAATCAATTGTAATGTTGACCAAAAAAAGTTTCAGTTTTAATATTCATTTATAATCGATCGACTTGGAAAGTAGTAACGCACTGATCATTCATTCCGCGCGCCGCTAACGCTAACAACAGTAACAACAGCTGTGCCATCACGATGTTATGGTGTCACTGACCTACTGAAAGCCAAGGTCCAAGGGCGCCTGACGATTACAGGCGAGTCCCGCGCATGAGTCTACTAGTCTACTCGATAAGTTCAAAATGGTTGAAATTAGAGATACTGCTCTTAAAAATACGTGCGATAGCTCATTCTGTTCGGAATGATGTCTAGAAAAATGTTTCGGAAGCGTTTACCAGCACGTAAAAAATTGCAAAAGTTATTGACAAAATAAAGTTGAAAAAAAAAAGTATTTTGTTTTTGGTAATCACTTCGAAACTATTAATATTTAAGAAATTTTAAAACAAGATTCTTAAAGTAGAGGAAATTTCCAAACAATGACTCGCGACTCTCGGAACTCTATCTCCATTATTTATAACTTTAATTTAACGCTGAAAATGGGTCTCCACGCTGCATTTTTAGGTTGCGCGTGCGGCGTCAAAACCGAGTTCGTCACACTCAATAATTTTTTAAGGTATTAATTATTAATTTAAAAAAATAAAAAAAATATGGTGTATTGGAAACACTTCAAAGAATTTGCTCCCGTAGGAAATTTTGCTTAAAGTTAATTTTTCAACAAGTTAGACGATTGTTAATTAACTAAATTTTCTCGAACTTCCATTTTCATTGTACATTAAAAAAAATGTTTAAGTAATTGTCCTATAAATTTTTCGCTTCGTGGAGCCCTTCTTATATACATGCTTAACGAGATCACGTCATAAAAGTTTAACAAGTTTTAATACTTTGTGTATAATAATTTTATAAGTTGAACAAAAAATGAAAAATCCAAATAATATTATTGAAAATATTTTTTTCTCAATTTATTACATAATCGTTTTGGCATTCATAAAAGACATTTAATGACTTGAAAAAAAAAATTCCCTCATTTTTTTATATTTTTTTTTATAAACAAATAGACTATTTCAATGCTTTCAAGAAAAAATTTCTTAATATCTTATTCTTTACAAAACATTATGATTTTTGAAAAAAAAATTTTTTCTTAATAAAGATATTTAATTGTTTATAATTGTTTTTTAATATTTCTATTGTTTGAATAATTAGTTAATAATTTTTTTTTCTTAAAAATTATAATTAACCATCTTTAATAGAAATGTAAAATTTTTTTTTTTTTATCAACAATTTCATTGTTTTTTAACTTAACAATTTTTTATAAACAAATTCTCAGCTTTTTTATATATTTTTTCTGAAACACCTAAAAATAAAAAAACAACGATGTATAACAAAGTACAGATAAAAACATTTTTCAATTTTTTAATTTCGATTCGATAAAAAAACGAAAAAATTGTTTGTTCAACTTATAAAATTATTATACACAAAGTATTAAAACTTTTTAAACTTTTATGACGTGATCTCGTTAAGCATGTATATAAGAAGGGCTCCACGAAGCGAAAAATTTATAGGACAATTACTTAAACATTTTTTTTAATGTACAATGAAAATGGAAGTTCGAGAAAATTTAGTTAATTAACAATCGTCTAACTTGTTGAAAAATTAACTTTAAGCAAAATTTCCTACGGGAGCAAATTCTTTGAAGTGTTTCGAATACACCATATTTTTTTTATTTTTTTAAATTAATAATTAATACCTTAAAAAATTATTGAGTGTGACGAACTCGGTTTTGACGCCGCACGCGCAACCTAAAAATGCAGCGTGGAGACCCATTTTCAGCGTTAAATTAAAGTTATAAATAATGGAGATAGAGTTCCGAGAGTCGCGAGTCATTGTTTGGAAATTTCCTCTACTTTAAGAATCTTGTTTTAAAATTTCTTAAATATTAATAGTTTCGAAGTGATTACCAAAAACAAAATACTTTTTTTTTCAACTTTATTTTGTCAATAACTTTTGCAATTTTTTACGTGCTGGTAAACGCTTCCGAAACATTTTTCTAGACATCATTCCGAACAGAATGAGCTATCGCACGTATTTTTAAGAGCAGTATCTCTAATTTCAACCATTTTGAACTTATCGAGTAGACTATACGGGCATACGACTCATTGCAATGCCGTCATTGGTTGGACGACTCCGGCGCAACTCAGTAGCTTTGTTTTTATTGGCGAATACGATTTTATGTGACTTGATAGTAAAACGCGTAGTATTTCTATTTGTAGAATGTATCTACGTGTGATTGAATAGCGCTACTACTGGTACTACTTTTTCTCTGTAAACGATATGAATATCGACTTGGATGAAAAAAAAATATACATATTATTAAATTAACGTTATATATATGTAGCTTCTGTTATTGATAAATGATTCAAAATCTTCGGTTTCAAAACGCTTTCAAATTCTCCGATAGTTTTTGAAAGATTATTAAAACTGATACATGATATTAAATTAATACCTTTATTTTTGAAGGTTTCACTTCTACCACGTGTGAATTGCACACATTTTAATTAATTTTTTATTGTCTTTTTTTTTTAAAGCAGTAATTTAAATTCGGTAATTTCCATTATTATAATGTAATCAGAGCCATCTACAATTTCAGAAGGTAAACTTACATACATGAAGGAGAAGTAATGTTGAAGTGATTTTTTACTTTTCCGATAGATGGCGTTAGTTGTACAATAAAATTCGAATTTCTGAAAAATTTTTTTTTTTAAGTGGACAAAATAATATTTTAATGATGGATAACAACAAAAATGACAACTTATGCTGAGTTTGACGGGTTTCATGCCGAGGTAACGTTCGTAATTGTCGATTCACATCTATTGCCACATGACGTAATCTTAGGTAGATAGATATTTAATATTCCCGGTTTGGTCTTTACCCTCAACAGTGATGGCGCTAAAATACAACGCGACATTAGTGTCAACGTGTGTCTTGCTCAGAACATCAACGCGGATTTAGACTGCATTAATACGGGTCTGACTGCTAAATGTGACATTGATAGGTTGAGGTCTATATTGGAAGAACATAAAAATAATTTTGTTAACGGTAATTCTAGATTGTCTGTGAGTACGGGAGCGATGCAAATTAAACTCAAAAATCCTGGTAAAATAGTCATCCATATCGGTTGGCTATTAATAAGGCACATAAAGGGTAATAGGTAATAAGGTAAATAATAAATAATAAATGGTAATAAGGTAATATCAGACAAAGTCCTGACAATACACCGTGTAATATACATAACTTAAATGGCGAAAGTACGTTGTTATGAATCTGTAACTAAATCGATATCACTCATTTTAACTGTGTTTTATAGCCTAATAATTTTTAAGCTATTGAAATGAAATGAAATGAAATAATCTTTTTAACCGACTTCAAAAAGGAGGAGGTTCTCAATTCGACTGTATTTTTTTTTATGTTTGTTACCTCAGAACTTTAGACTGGGCGAACCGATTTTTATGATTCTTTTTTTAATCGAAAGCTAGTGGCTGTCATGTGGTCCCACATAAATTTTATTGAGATCTGACAGTGGCATCCATGACAAAACTACATAAGTCGTAAATTTGTGTTAAGATGTGCGTGAAAAATTGACGAATAACTCAATATCACGCCTACCGATTTCGATGATTCTTTTTTTAATCGAAAGCAGGCGCTTGTCATGTGGTCTCACATAAAGGAGAATGCCCACGGATGGTATTGCCAAATCTAAGTTGTGTCACTACTTCATGAAATCAGTAATTCCTATTATTAATTAAAACAATGTTTGTAAGTATTACAGAATAACAAATTCTCCGGAGAAAAACTGACCAAAATAAAAATCGTTGTCTTGACCATTTATTTAGTCGCCATCATTGCCAAGCCATAATAGATGGATCAAGGAATCGATAAGTTTAGGTGAGATTCGATTATTTATGTAATATGACGAATAAGCAATCGATAATAAAATTGATTATTTTATAAATATTAACTTTTACCAAGTACGACCGGTTATTTTGGCGTCAGACAACAGCACACAATTAAAAGAAACTAATCCTGCAGCCAATTTAGGGTTATTATTATTATTATCTGAAACGATGTAGCGTTCAAGATCGATCTGTCGTTCCATTAATCGATTTCTCTCGAATCAATCTCAGTTTGACATACCTAAGCTCAGGCAGGTTATACATTACACAGAGTACTTAATCACTACGTCAAATAATAATTATTTTGTGACGTTTCCGACAGTTTGTTTTGAACTCGTGGTATAATATTCAATAAGTATTATTTTTCGTGTTTGATTCATTTTGTTCTTTCAATTTCTATTAAATAAAAGCCAAAGTGATAGCGAGGCAGAGACTTGATTTTGAAGTTATTGTGATAATACCTATTTGACCACCATAAGACAATTAAGATCGCAAGGCAAAGGTTAACTCTGCCCAATCATTTGGCTGTAATTGTAGAGAGAGAACAATTAAACAGAAGGCAAAATATGATTTGCAACATAGACGGTGACCGCCCTCACTTGGAGCATTTTCCGAGGCTTACCATAGAGGATTTAAAACGTTTTGCTATTGGAACATACCAACTAAAGCAAGCGAGATCCTACTACGGGGAACACATCCGAAACAATGGCACATAATATGTTGTGCAAGTAAATGCATCCATTGATGATGATTTACCCTTAATTCTGGGCGTAGATAATTGTCCTCTTCGTGGCAGAATAAAGTCTCGGCATGTGAGCAGCTGGACTTACTACACTTAACTCCTGATAAACAGGATTGAAGATACGGCAAATACCCTGAGTGCTATTTCAGGGTATTATTGTACGTGCCTATTAGGCACAGTGGAGTGTTGTGCACATGTGATGACCATCACTTGGTATCTGAGCTGGGGTGGGCATCATGACATCAAAGCGCCGGCCGGCCCAGTTTTTAGATAATATATTTGAAGAATATTGTTAAGAAAACGAATAAAAATGCTAAATACTTGCTTTTGTAATTTCAATTCCTAAAGGTCCTTCTATCTGAGTGATCATCGCCAAATGAAATCTATTTACTTAATGATAACTATTGCTTTATTAAAATGAGCAATCATACTAGTAACCATTATCTAATAGCGAAATGATTCAGAAAAACGTAAATTAGTACTAAACGGTTTTCGAAATTTCTAATTTTAGTGGTCCTTCATTACCATATTGCTGGTTGTTCTTGATGAGAACAATACTTTGGAGTTTTTTAAATTAAATGACTTGAGTTGAGACTTTACATTGGTTTAATTACAGATTACAATTTGGCTTTACATATGTGCGTTATAGAAATGCTTAGGCGCGTTACATAGGACGGTCAATCGGCGAATGTAGCGGTCGGTGGTCCGCGGCCGTTCTCTGTTAGTGGGAACGTGAACACGTCGCAGGTGATTGGCCAGCCGTGGTACACGTTGTGCCTTTATTGGTGGACCGGCGTGACCATATTAGGTATCGTTCTTCGGCAAGGGGCAATCCTTCGCTCTGGCCATATATGGTAATGACGAAGTGCATGAGTCATTGCGGCGCGCGGCGCCAACATCTTCCCGGCCCTTGAAAGCTCTGAAGCTTTTAAGAATTTTCGCTAGGCAGTAGACATAGGCGATTAAGTGCTCGTCGTAGGGTTCCATGCGCTGTAGAGACGTCGGCCACTCTAGGAACTCCGTCTGCACCCGGAAACAATTTGGTAACTCTCCCCAGTCGCCAGTATAGAGGGGGAGCTTCATCTTTGATGAGAACGAGATCGCCCAGCTGTAGGTCCTTGCTCTTAACCCGCCATTTGACACGTTGTTGTAGTTCTGCGATGTATTCTTGAGACCACCGCTTCCAGAAGTGTTGACGAATTTGTTCCAAGCGTTGATATCTGTTGAGGCGCGGAGAGTCGGCGTCTTCGAAGCTTGGAGACGGCAACGATGTCAGCGGCCTGCCAATAATAAAGTGACCCGGTGTGAGGGCTTGGAAATCGTTTGGAGATGGGCTGAGAGGACAGAGAGGTCGGCTATTTAGGATAGCTTCGATCTGTGCAAACAGTGAAGCCAGCTCCTCGAATGTTAAGTGGGACTGCCCTAATATTCGACGGATGTGAAATTTGGCTGATTTGACACCGGCCTCAGCTAAACCATTGAAGTGAGGAGCGTATGCGGGTGAGAATCTAAACTCTATACCTCTCTGAGCCGCAAAGTCACAAATAGAATCGGCATGTTTATTAAATAAATCTTTTATATCCTTGGCTGCAGCTACAAAATTTCGGCCATTGTCACAATAAATAAGTTTAGGTATTCCTCTACGGGCAATAAATCGTTTTAAAGTTAAAATAAATGCGTCCTTGCTTAGCTCGCTAACTGGCTCTAAATGAATGCATCGATATTTAAGGCAAACAAATATACACAAATAACACTTAGTTATTTTACACCCCCGACCCTTGCGATCAGTGATTAAAAATGGACCGGCGAAGTCAGTGGCAACAGTACTAAATGGAAACCCTGGTTCTACTCGTTCCGAGGGCAAGTTACCCATGATGGTAACCATACCCTGGCCCCTGAATCGTCGACAAGTAAAACAATTATGTGATACGTTCCGAGCTAAATTTCGGCCTCCTATGGGCCAGTACTGGTCACGAATGCATGCTAGTAACTGTTGGGGGCCTACGTGTAAAAGGGTTTTATGCTCATGTTCAAATAATAGTTTTGTAAAATAGTGTTTACCATTTAATAAAATAGGATGTCTTTTATCGTAAGAATAGTTTGAGCCATCAATCCTACCACCGACGCGTAATAAACCCTGTTCATCAATAAAAGGATTTAGTGGAATTAAATTTGATTTAGACGGTAATGATTTTTTATTTATAAGTAAATCGATTTCTGTAGGGAAGGATTGTCGTTGGGCGAGTTTAATAAGAAAATTTAAGGAATTTTTGAGCTCATTGACGTTTGGTGTGCCTGTAAATTTATTTAGAGGGTTTCGGGAATTATGTATAAATCTAAGAACTCTAGCTAGTACTCTTTGTAGTTTAGATAATTTGGAAAAATTCTTAAAATCTATAAATTGTGTGGGTTCTACCACTAAGGTTGAGAATGCTTTCATTTCAGGGAGGTCTTTAATCTCCTGACATGAAGTCGGCCATGTACACTCGGGCTGTGTTAAGAAAGTAGGTCCGGACCACCAAAGATTAGCGTCACTGACGTGTTGAGGATCTAAACCCCGAGAACATAGATCAGCAGGGTTCTCTTTAGTTGGTACATATCGCCAGTCTATAGGGTCAGAGAGCTCACTAATGGTGGCCACTCGATTAGCAACGAATGTTTTTGCTTTGCCTCCAGACTTGAGCCAACCTAAAACCACTTTAGAGTCTGTCCAATACACATGACGGGTGACTTGAAAGCGAAGAGCTTTAGTGACAGCGGAGCTTAGTTGGGCGGCTAACAGTGCACCACACAGCTCGAGCCTTGGGATGGACGTGGGTTTAATAGGCGAAACGCGGGTTTTAGCGCACAATAAAGTAGTTTGTATATTTTCCTGTGCGTCAATGGACCTTAAATAAATGCAAGCGCCGTATGCTTGCTGCGAGGCATCGCAAAAACAATGCATTTCTATATTAATAGGATTGTCTAATAAAACTTGTCTTGATATTTTTAAAGAAGATAGTGTATGCAAATGTTGTGAAAATTTTAACCAACTGTTTTGAACATTTTTTGGTACTGGTTGGTCCCAGTCTAATTTCAATGACCACAATGTTTGTAACATTATTTTAAGTTTAATAGTGCATAAAGAAAGCAGACCTAATGGGTCAAAAATTTTAAAAGTAGATGAAAGGATAGATCTTTTAGTTAGAGTCATATTAGGTGTGTACTCTATTTGAAATTCTAGGTTATCTGTAACAGGAGACCATCCTATGCCTAAGGTGCTAGAAGCGTTGCTAAAAATGAGATTTCCTTGGTCTGGCGTTGAACTGTGAGGCAACAAGTTTGGGAGATTTGACCTGTATTTCCTAAGGTGGAAACACCCTTTCGAAAGCTCATCTGACACTTGACGTTGAATGTATCGCAATTCCTCTTCAGTGTTAGCCCCAGTTAACAAGTCGTCACAATAGAAATCATTTTGAATGATAGTTTTAATAATGGGGTCGTTACATTCCTCGCCCAGTTGCCAAATGCACCTGGCAGTAAGGAAGCTAGCGCTGGAAAAGCCATAGGTAACGGTGTTCAATCTTAACGCGTGAAGGGGTTCATCTTCGTTATCACGCCACAGAATGAGCTGGAGGTTTCGGTCTGATTCTCTAACGAGAACTTGGCGAAACATTTTTTCAATGTCTCCTGAAACGATATACTTGTATTGGCGAAAACGTAGGAGAATATTAAAAAGTGAATCTTGTATTACGGGACCTACCATCTGTAAATCATTGACGGAAAAACCTGATGTAGTGCGAGCCGAGGCGTCGAATACAACGCGGAGTTTAGTCGACTCGCTTTTAGCCTTTATTACAGGATGGTGGGGGAGAAAGTAAGCGTCAGCTGGCTTTGGATTAGGTGATAGGCTGAGATGACCCAGATCGGCGTATTCTTTTATAAAATTGGAATAAAGACTCTTTAGTTCAGGTTGTTTTCTGAAACGAGCTTCTAGGCTTAGGAATCTCTTCTTGGCTAACGAGTAGGAATCGCCTAAGCATTCCTTCTCGTCACGAAGAGGAAGACCTACACAAAAGCGACCATTTTCTAGTCGGTAAGTATTAGATAAAATGGCGAATGTAGCGGTCGGTGGTCCGCGGCCGTTCTCTGTTAGTGGGAACGTGAACACGTCGCAGGTGATTGGCCAGCCGTGGTACACGTTGTGCCTTTATTGGTGGACCGGCGTGACCATATTAGGTATCGTTCTTCGGCAAGGGGCAATCCTTCGCTCTGGCCATATATGGTAATGACGAAGTGCATGAGTCATTGCGGCGCGCGGCGCCAACACTGGTGAATCCCGAGAATTATAAATATTTTTTATATGTAATTAAAAGTACTAAAATCATACTATAAATTAAGCTCAATTACATCATGGCACAACAGATTTTATAGCGATACTGAGTTCCATAGTCACTTGGGCATTCTCCTTTGAACGAGATCTGACAACTATGTAGTTTTTGAGACTTTGAAGTCGGTTATTTTTTGTTAGTAAAATTTAGATTATATTCATGTTATGCACGTCATTTTAATTATGTTTCTTAATTCTAGGTAATTTTTTATGATTTCAATTATAAAATAGACGATGATACACTTTATTATTAGTTGTTTAGAGGTAATGGACAAAGTTTTGTGACTGGTCGTCGATAATTACCCTTTTCGGTACGGACTGAAACAACCCGCACTACACCGTCCTCGCCGGGATGAAGTTCCGTTATTTTTCCTGACCGCCACTCCAACGGAGAGAGGTTCTGTTCTACAATGATTATATGCAAAAAAAGGCAATTAATGACATACCTTTTCAAGCAGAATTAGGAAATTTGAACAGAAACTCCGTTCAAATAAATATCACACCATCAGTACCACAATTTCAAAGTTACTCCCATGAGCCATCTCCATACTCACATACACCATCTCCCAACCATTCACATACTCAAATCATGTCTCCACCTACACCGTCTCCTCATTACTCACATACACCATCCCCTAACCACTCACATACTCAAATCATATCTCCACCCACACCATCTCCTCATTACTCACATACACCATCTCCCAAACAGTCACATACTCAAATCATATCTCCACCCATACCGTCTCCTAATTACCCACATACACTATCTGCAACAACAACCTCTAAATCTGCTTTAATAGTACAAAAACGATTTGCATCTGAAATAGTAATTGATATTAACAATATGCAAAACGTCGCGCGCTCGTTAATGCTAGACGCGGCGATTTTTTGTCCGATTCCTTATCGGTTCGAGTTCTTACCGTTTTGTTTACGTGTGTTCTGTTTACAACATGACTCGTGCGCTATTTAATAATGAATAGCGACGCTGACGCGTTGATTTCGCAATCAGTTGAGTTGGGAGATATCGAGGGTGAGATGACACGGAGTACGGAGAATGTAGATTTGTTGTGTAGTATGGAGCAGAATAATATGAATGAGGAGCTGACAAGGAGTCCGGTAAAAAGAAATCGAGGAATAAATCAAGATGAAATTTGGACAACGGTGGTGCGTAAGGCGAAAAAATTCGGACGATCTGAGATACATGATGACTCGTCTAGGATTCAAGAGGATAAAATTGAAATTTGTTTGACGTGCACGGAAAAAATACCTAAACAGTTTGGATTAGCAAAAATGTTACGTGATGAAAATATAACAAATGTTATAAAAATTAAATATATAAATTCATTCAAAGTCTTATTGCATTTTAGCGACGAGGAAAGCGCTGAATTATTTCTACAATCCAAAAAATTTACTGAGAATGGTTTTAAATGTCAAAAAACTTTAGAAGTCAGCCAGTCTTACGGAGTCATCAAAGACGTTGATTTACAATTAACTGAAGAAGAAATTTTGGAAGGGCTTAGTAGTGAAACAGTTATATTGGGAGTTAAAAGATTAAAGCGCAAAAATACTAACGATGGCCACTGGGAGATGAGTGAATCGGTGAGAATATGTTTCAAAGGATCGTCTTTGCCTGCATATGTATATATATTTAATACCAGAGCATCTGTTGAATCTTACACTTACCCAGTGACTCAATGCTGTCGCTGCTGGCGATTCGGACATTCTATCAGATTTTGTCCCTCTTTGAAAACGATTTGCCCAAAGTGTACTAAAAGTCATTCAAGCTGCGAAACAACTAACTTTATATGTAACAATTGTGCTGGAAGACACATGGCAATGGCTAAAGTATGCCCAGTTTATAAAAAAGAAAAGCACTTACGAGAGTTGATACGGAATTTAATTGTTCCTATAAAAGAGCTATTACTTTGTATGTGCCACCCACACCTCCGCCGTTTGATATATCCCAAGACCCACCATTGCCAACTCCAACTGCAGCTGGACAAGACCCTCCACAAGATAAAAATACTCCAACACATACTAATCCAACACATACTACTCCAACTAATAACTACAATACAGAAGAACCAAAGAAAAAAAAGAAGAGAAAAATTGCGAGACGGAAGAATAACAAAAAAGGAGCAGAGGAAAATGATTCTATGCCGTTTGAATATTATTATTACTCGGAAATAAGTGAAAGTGAATAGAGAACGATTGTCGTGGCAATCTTTGCTGAAGAGACTTAAGGCGAAATTATTTGAAGAGTCGAGTTCATGGGAAGAGAAGATCAAGGGATGCTTTACTATTTTAGTTGAAGGGTTGTTATCACTTTTAAAGCAATTTATTGCTGATCAGCCTTGTTGTCATTTCATAAGTCGATTATGGACTACAGCAACCTCCACCTTCCAATAAATATTTTACAATGGAATGCTCAAAGCATCCATCCTAAGCGTTTGGAATTTGAAGCGTTGTTACATCAGGAGAAAATTCATATTGCCATAATAAGTGAGACCTGGCTGGATAGCAGCTGTACTTTTCGAATAAGCGATTATAATATTTTCAGATCGGACCGTATTGATGGATATGGTGGTGTAGCCGTCTTAAAACACAGATCGATTAAAGCACAGAAATGCAGTGTCGTTCTGAGTAATCCCCTAATTGAGGTGCTGTTTGTCAAAATTTTTAATTGTGATCACTTAGAAAATGTAGTTTCTCTGTATTGCCCGCCTAGCGTTAGGACTCAATCAAGGGATTGGGACCAGATATTCGCAATAGCCGGTAGGAAGACTTTATTAGCAGGAGATCTTAACGGCCATCATACAAATTGGTCCACCAGGATAGACTCTCGGGGTGAACAAATCCTAGACTCAATATTAGAGAACTCTTTTGTTTCATTAAACGATGGCACACACACAAGAGTAAAAATAGTTAATGGTACTGTTCAAAAATCTTTTCCTGACCTATCTTTGGCTTCTGTAGATATCGCGCTGAGATTTGACTGGACTGTTATAAATGAAAATCTCGGTAGCGATCACTTAATCATTAAAATGAAGACTCACGCTGCTGTAAATAACACCTATTCGAAAAAACGTAATTTTAGGAAGGCAAACTGGACAAAATACAAAGAAAGTATAGAAAGATATATTTTAGACTTTACGATGTCAGATGATCCAATTACAGCATACAATGATTTTTCAAATATAATCAATAAAGCAGCAGACGACGCCATTCCATATATTAAAGTGTGTAATAATCCTTTACGTCAGCAAAATTTCAAGCCCAAACCATATTGGAATCAGAACACATCTAAGATGGTAGCGCAAAGACGCAGGGCTCTCGCAGTCTTCAGAAGAAACCCTACGCCGAATAATTTGGAATCTTTACTCAATATGGTTAGGCTAGCACATGCAGCAATTCGTAATAGCAGAAGTGAATCTTGGCAAGGGTTTTGCAATAGCATTGGTAGTGTATCATCTTCAAAAGAAATGTGGAGGAAGATGAAATGGCAAAAGGGTCATAAACAACAGATCAGTAGCATAACCCGTGAGACAGCTGAATCCCTAATATGTACTCTAGCACCTGATTATGTAGTTCCGGCTATTCCTACATTTCTCAACGAAAATACACATTTATCATCACCAATTTCGATTGAAGAGTTCTCTAATTCTATCAAACAGACTGATACAGCAACAGGCGTCGATGGGATTTCATATTCGATGATTAAAAATTTACCAGAAACAGCTAAACAGCTACTGGTGTCTTTATATAATAAGTTTTTATACTCGGGTATTGTACCGAATCAGTGGAAGGATATAAAAATTGTACCTATCCCTAAGCCTGGATGTGACAATAGTATAGATTCAAATGTACGGCCTATTGCTTTGCTGTCTTGTCCATGCAAGATATTCCATACAATTATTGCTCGTAGATTAGAATGGTATTTTGAAGCTAACAATAGTTTCTCTGCGGAAACATTAGGTTTCAGAAGATCGCGGTCTTGCATGGACAATCTAACAAGGTTGGTTTCTCGAATTCAAAGTGGCTTTAGCAAGGGACTAACTACAGTAGGCTGTTTTATCGATATTGATAGTGCCTACAACAATATTAATATACCGACACTTTTGGACATTCTGGATGATCTTGGAGTGGGCGTTTCATTATGCAATTACCTCTGGAAATTTTTACACTCACGACGTTTATCAATCTGCATAAATAATAATAACGAATACATTAGTCGAATATCAGGGATAGGTATAGCCCAAGGTGACCCCTTATCTCCAATATTATTCAACGTAGCTACTATTAATATTTGTAAAAGTATCAAAAATGTGTATATATCGCAATATGCGGATGATTTTGTACTTTACACCAGTCATAAAAATATAAACGATGCAGTCAATGCAACCCAAAGTGCCTTGAACACGTTAAATAATATGTTACAAGATTTAGGTTTAAATATCTCGCACAGGAAATCTAAAGTTTGCGTTTTTGCTAGGGGTCACATTAGAAACGTACATAGACATAACGTAACTTTAAGGATAAATAATAGTACTATTCATCAAGTTGAAAGTGTAAAATATTTGGGTATGTGGTTGGACAAAACTTTGAAATGGGGTAAACATGTGAACGATTTGCGAGTCAAAACTACGAAATTTTTAAACATGTTTAAAGTGCTTGCTGGGTCTAGCTGGGGTATTCACCCTACTCATCTTAGAAGATTATATATAGCTATAATACGCTCTAGATTGGATTATGGCAGTTTTCTTTTCGATAACAGCGCTAAAAGTCATTTATACAAGCTGGATAAAGTACAAAATCAGGCAATGAGAGTGATCGGTGGTTTCATAAGAAGTTCTCCAATACATGTTATGGAGAGTGAATTATGTCTTCAACCTCTGTATCTCCGCAGGAAATACTTAGCTGCAAAGTTTTGGCTAAGATCTAAGTCATTTCTTGATAACATTACCATCCAAGTTATAGAGGAACTGAGTATTTTATGCCAAAATGCATATTGGGCAAGAAAAAAGGTACCTTTACTTATTGAAACCCATAATAAATATAGTCATCTTCCTATACATTCACAATCCAAACTTCCATTATATACTCTGAATGACTGGATAACAAAATACGATTTGTCAGAAAATATTCTAGTTTTAGTTGGTGGTATAGATTCAACAGTGAGGCAGTGTAATAAGGTGGAAATGAGATTAAGAAGTGACGAATATCTGAGCAAAAATTTTCAAGACTTTTATAAACTTTATACCGACGGATCAAAAGATGAGCATGGGAGCATGGCTAATATTAGAGTTAAAGGAGGTGGCCAACATCTGTATGGGCATTTGCCCCATTTGTGAAATATAATGTACACATACTATTTTTACCTTACATTAAAGCTTACAATATCTACTTTGATAATTTTATCAATAAAAATCTCTAGAACTCGGGATTCTCCTTTTACGGGCAGTTTTAGCTTTTGTAGTTTGACATTCTGCAAAACATATGTAATCGTGAAAAAGTGTTTTAAAGAGCGATTTTTGTATTAAATAAATACTATTTATCTTTTGGATAATTAATTAATATATGTCTTTTACTTTAATTATGACTTTATGACTTTATTCCTACAAAAAGAAGTACCAGCAGTACTAAATAAAATATACGTATTAACTTGTCACCTACGTATCTGTAAATATTCACAAGCAAACGTAATAAGTATAAATAAAACTGCATATTGATATTATTAAGTGTTTCATTAAATACATTTAGGTACACATATGTAAAAATTAAGGAATAAAATATAACAATAGTACCAAATAAGGCAAATAAGGTGATGCATTCAATTTTTTTTCAAATTCAAAATCATTTATTCGTTTAGGTATCATTGATACACTTATGCACGTAATTTTCTAATCAACCAGCTTTTCGCAAAGGTGCTTTGTCATGAAGGACAAGAAAAGCTGTAAAAAATCTCCTCAACACTTTCTTCATTTAAAAATAAAAATAAAATATATTTATTACAAAAAAATATACAGCTTTTACAGAACTGGTTGCAGAGCTGGTCATTTCCATGCGTCTTCGTCATTTATGTACTCATCTACAGTATAGTAGCCTTTGCCTAAAAGTTGAAAGAAAAAATGTTAGGAGCCTGTTATAAAATAGAACTTATTTTCTAAACGTATTGCACAAAAAAAACAGGAATATTGTACATTGCCGCGTGAACCTAGTCGTAGTAAACACTACTTAATAGTAAAGAAAAATGCTATATCTGTATATGTATCCATTCTACCAATATGGATTGCAGGTTTCTTGCTAAGGAAGATATGGAGTGACGTGCCATGCGCTTAATATCAACCGCGCAAATAATGCACCTCATGGCAAAAAATCAAATACAATTAATATTTTGCAGAAATGAAACTGAAAAATATTATTTTGGCAAATGACAATATAGTAGACATTCGCACTTCTGTCAGCCAATTGTCAACCTCCAGTGATGCCGGTCACTCACATTCGCGCGAATACGCGAACCCACAAGTGTGGGACGACCTTCGCGAATGATTACGCGAAGTTTTGGAGGCATTCGGGGTTTTCCAAGCTGTGTCGGTTTTTTGTCGCACATCAAAGCGCGCGAACCTCGAACCTTCGTGTAGTCTCCCGCACATTCGTGCGACCAGTTGCGCACACGACTAAAAAGGTGATGTATCTCCTAATTTTTCGTGGTTCGTGGCGTCTAATCGTACTACCATTTATTTTCTGTATTGAAAATGGATTTGAATGACAACAACATAATAACAACAGCAAGATTGAACATTCGTGAACAAAGTGTAGGAGGAAGCGGAAATGGGCTTGTATACTCATATGCGAACCCATTTGCTTGACCGCCCTTCACATATGTGCAAACATTCGTACAAATGTCAAACATTTGCGCGCATGTGAGTGACCGGGGTGATAGCAATGGAGGTAGTAAAAGTATATTTGTATACAATACAACTTATTATTATTGTTAATTTATTATAACTACTCACGGCGGAGTTCAGAAGAAAATGAAAATTCTAGTTATGTTATAATAAATGGAAAATATGTCTTTTCAGAGGACTCAAACCTTGTACAAAAAAACGTATTTTAACCATTTCCGGGGTAAATATTGGCCACCTCCTTTAACATAAGTGCCAACCTATCTGTTATGCATTGTGAACTTGTTGCAATGGCCGAGGCGTTATTATATTCGACATCATTAGAGTATAGTAAATTTATGATATTATCCGACTCAAAGAGCGCCCTCTTACACTTGGCTCGGCTTCCCTCGAATACTCGAGGATATCCGATAGCCTACAAAATTTTAGAATCCATTTGCAGGTTAAGGACACTAAATAAGGAGGTCATTATCCAATGGATACCCTCCCATGTTGGCATAGAGGGAAATGAGGAGGCCGATAAAGCAGCGAAAGAAGCTATCAGTGACGGAATACCATACCACTGTGTACCCCTTCATAGTGAGGTTTTAAGTGAAGTTAAAGTAGCTTGTATACGATTATGGCATGAGTATTATGACGAACGGTCTCTTTCGAAAGGTATATGGTACAAAACTATTCAGTGCCTACCTCTTCGTTTCCCTTGGTTTGATCCGTATAAGTGTAGTAGAAGAGACACTATTACATTGATGAGGCTTCGATGTGGACACATAACTTCGAATAAATTTAAATTTATAATGGGTGTAAGTGATTCACCCAACTGCCCGGATTGTGAAATTGTTGAAGATGTTCAGCACATGTTGACGGAATGTGTCCGTAACGAGAGACTAAGGCAAGAGTTACAGATCCCAGTCAAACTCGACATAGGAAGCTGTAACAGCATCTTGGCTTCGCCCTCATCGGACGCTGCGAGGAGGCTGTTACAGCTTTATTTTTATCTTGTATAGTTTACGCCTGAGTTTTACGTATATTATAGCAGATTTAAATTGTAATTAGGCCATACGGGGGTGACATAGTCACTGCGTGACAAAACCCCTTCTAAATAATAAAGATAAAAAAAAAACAATATGCAAAAGCAACAACTTGTCACAGAAAGTTTAGGTAATAATAGTTCATAATATGTATTACATATTCCCGATTCCGAAAACAGTGAATAAAGCGTTGGATCATTATTTTCTAATTTTTAACCGACGAAAAAAAAAGGAGGAGGTTCTCAATTCGACACGTATATTTTTTTTATGTATGATCACGCAGAAATCAGCACAGGGTGGTCCGATTTGGATGATTCTTTTTTCATTGGATAGGGTATGTCCTGAAGTTGGTCCCATATTTTTTTGAAAAATTTATTCCCACCCTAAAGGTACGAAAATAGGGAATGATTGATTATTCACCCGTTTTTTACCCGGAATTTTTACATGTTAACCCCAATAACTTTGTACTGGATGATCCGTTTTCGATGATTCTTTTTTTATTGAATAGTGTATACCTTGAGGTTACTGTTGTTTAAATTTCGAAACAAAATTTTACCCCTATAGGTACGAAAATAGGGGATGATTGATATTTTCATCTACTACATTTTTACCTGGTAACTGAATCTATAATTCATAAAATCAATAATTTATTATTAATTATAAGTATTATAGCAACTAAAAATTAAAAAATAATTACTTTTTAACAAAAAATAAAACCAACGAAAAAAAAACTGAAAAGCAAAAAATAAAATAAACCATTTAGTATTATAAATTAAGATCCGAAATTAACAGTGAATAAATAATTTTGAGGCGGTGCCAAACCAATGAAAAAACAAACGGCGAAAAGATGTGCGCCGCGCTGCTGCTGCCGTGTGCATCGCATGCCGCTGCTCTCATAATATTATGAATTTTATGTAATTAATTTTGGTTGTTTGTTTGGCACGGTCTCAAAATTATTTATTTACTGTTAATTTCGGATCTTAATTTATAATACTAAATGGTTTATTTTATTTTTTGCTTTTCAGTTTTTTTTTCGTTGATTTTATTTTTTGTTAAAAATTAATTATAAACCTGATTAATTTAATGTCTTTTCTTTGTCCGATACTGATTATTAATGGGTAAAAGAATAATTTTAAATTGTAATCTAAACACGCGGTAGCGTGTAAGCCAATTTCTAGCTATAACAGAATTGGCGAGCCGCACCGTGTGTAATATTACACGAACCATTTGGAGCCACTTTTGACCACCTCATAACTCAAAAACTATTCAACATAAACCTGTCAAACTTGGCTCATTTATTGAGACTGGCGAAATAAATAGTTGTTCCAAATTTCATAAACACATCTCAAACGGTTATTTAGATATTAACGTCCAAAAATCCCCATTTTTATCACTGACTGACCTATAGATCAAAACTCTAACCGACTTCCAGGTGACCTAGAAAGTTAAAATTTGGCATGCAGATAGGTAGTCGGGTGAATACAAAGGAATAAATCTAAAAGTAGTTATTATTATTTTATTATATTTTTTCAAAAAATTGATTCTATTAGAAACACTTACTTATAACGCCTGAAATTTATGAACAGCAGTCAAAATTGATTACAGGTGTTCATTATGTGGAATATTTAACGATTGGAATACCATTCTTAATTTTTTTTGAATCGAAACATATCAGTTTTAGTACTTTGTGAAGCTTTCAACGGGGGGAAGATATTCAGTGTCCCAAGTGCCTGTGGGAAATTGCATAGGACGTACGTATTATAAATTACGTAAATATTAGTGAGCCGTTATTTCCAGTGTATTATGTTGTTTCATTTTTAATTTGTGAAAAATTATTCTTCTCTAATCTTGTATGGCATGTACACCACAAAATTTTGTATTATTTCCGAAATTATAGCAGTTTAAAGTATTATATTATTGTTTCAAAATATATTGTGGCACGTTATGTCATCGAACCACTTATAACTAATAAGAGTATATCGAATATATCGACGGTTAAAAGGCGACTTGATTCAAGCGCCATTTTGCAAACTTTACAGGAGAGCGTTTTAAAGTTTATTTTTTGAGAAAAAAAATCATTGTTCCTAAAGTATACCATAAAAATTGACGAGTCTCCCCAATCATAAAGCGGCATATTTTGTGCTATTTTTTGATATATATATAACAAATAAAAGGTGTTTTTTAACGGAGTTAGATGTAACTTGAGCCATTTTGCACAATTCTTTGATCAGGGCAGAAGGAATCAAAGTACACGATTACTATTTATCTGTTCAAAGCAAAATAATTCAAGTGTACAATGACTTCTTTAGCAGATCAAGGATAAATGATTTAAATCACTCACCTATTTGTAAACTGTTCATGGATAAATGAGTTAAACCGCTCACATAGTTATAAACTGTTCATGGATAAATGATTTAAACCGCTCACCTAGTTGTAAACTGTTCAAGGAGTAATGACTCAAATTACACAGTGATGTAATAAGATTTAAAGCAAATTGTTTTAATCGCAAGATTTATTAAAATTTGACTTGGATGTAGGGAAAACGAATGAAAGGACATTGTCAATTCAAAGAAAAGTAACTTAAATGGCATACTTTTAAGAATTTAGACTTTAAAGTCGATTTTATACAACGAAAGAATTAAAATTTAATAAAACAATGCTTTTCATGAATCATTATTTTTTGCAAAAAGAAAATGGTTTTAAATGATATAAAGACTTAAAACTGGTCAAGGATAATTAGCACAAGTCATATTCTTCAATATACTAGTTCAGGTAAGATTGATTCAAGCGACAGAGATAATGTTTGAATGTTTAAGGCAAAATGATTTAAGTAACATACACTAATAAATCTGGTTCAAGCAAAAAGGAATTAACATCCTTTGTTTAATTATTTAAGATCAAGTAAAAAGAATTCAAATGCCGATACCATTTCATTCCATCCGAGGATAAATGGCTTAAACTACAAATAGTAAGAAAAACCCTTTTTTTTCGTGGGTCTATATACATGCTTTGAAAAAAACAACCAAATTCGCTACACTTGATACCGCGTAAGCAAAAATGATACCCAAATTGGTCATGGAGCCAAGCGCCAAAAAAGTGCTCAGATTAACCTCAAACTCGGCTCCATCGACGCGCAAAAATTCGCCGATTCCAATGATGTATATAACTCAATATCGCCCAGGATGGCGCTTGAATCAATTCGCCTTTTAACCGTCGATATTATTATTATTACGATATTATAACTGGGATTTAGTATTAATTATATTATTATTTCAATATTTAGCGGACATCAATAGTGGATAGATGGTTAACGATTACGTCAATAGATGGCGTTGACCACCTTTGTGAATCACGCTAACGAATGTATGTTGTAGTAATAACAATTTATAATATTATAGTAATAAATAAACAGTTGGTTGCTTTCTCTTTAAAAAATTCTCTTTTTGCAATGTGAAAAGACGTTTCATCTTTTTACTACGTAAATTGCTTAGTACAATTTAAATAAATTATATTACTGGTGGGTGACAGTGACACACCAACCTTACATCATATTATATCATCCCAATGCCTCCCGAGGCCCGATGGAAGCTGCCTATTCCATTCAATATTTCAATCTAGACAGTAGACACTCTACACAAATACAAATAGACAATCTATACAAAAAGTAATGATATCCCATCAAAAACATAAATATAAAGTAAAAGCCAATAAAAAAAAGAATTGAGATCTAAATGGGTGCCAAGTTCTGTGTCGAAAAGCCTAAAATTTTAGTCACAAGAACATGTAATTCATGCCTTACATAATAAGATAAGAAATAGGGTAAAGGAGCCGAATTTTCTAAATTTTAAAAAATGGTCAATATCTCGAAAAGGGTGACACTTTTAGTGTGGTAATTTTTTGACATATGATAGGTCAACCTTCAAGCTATCTGCCACCTTCGGTTGATCCACTATTTACGGGACACCCTGTATATTGCCAGAAAAAGCTGACTCCTGTCTTGTCCGCAGTAGACAAAAATCAGAGATCAGCTTATGCTGGCACGTTATTGCCTAATATCCGTAAGTATGCATTATAATTAAATAATATTTATTTTAGTTATTATTTGAGTTAGGTATAGTAAACCGCACACCAGTGGAAACCCTGAGAGCGCCCTTATTCCCTAGCCGTAGCGGTGATATTTGTAGTGAGTGTTTCCACTGCTGCTGTATGCGGCTGTATGTACCATAATTCTAAGTAGGTATTCTTTATAGGTCAAAGAATCAAAACGCACCGGATCAGCCACCAGCATATAAACCAAATATATGGTATTATGACATGTTGACGTTCTTAGAAAAGAAAAATCAGACAAGAAGTGGAGTGGATTCATTTACACAGTCTGCGCGCGGCCGTCACCGATACCGACAGTGCGCTTGCGCTCCGTATTGTGAGTCATCGTCTAGCGGTGCCGCGTATTAGGCCGGCTACATACTCCGCTTGTCATCGGCTGTTCATAGTGTTCACAGTCGAACCATCTACACAATGGAAAGGAATACATGTGTCGGCTGCAATTCCCCAATACCTACTAGCGAGTTTATGGTCTGTCAAGACTGTAAAAGTAAATATGATTTGCCTTGTGCTGGTCTTTCACCGAAGCGTTATAAGAAACTAAGTCATGCGCTGAGTGTAAAAGCAGGTTACCAAAACGCGATAACACCAATACCCCAGTTCGAGCCGTTTCTTGCTGACGATTGACGATCCTAAATTCCTAACCCCAGTAAGCACCTCGCGCTCATACGAACAACACTAGCTCCGCGAAAAAAATCAATAAAACCGGCAAAATTACATCTACAGTGCCAAAGTGTCTTCTAAGTGATAAACAAGTGTGTGACTCGCCAGGATCCGTGTGCGCAAGCGTCTCCTCTTGAGGACTTCGGAGCAGCAGACCCTCAACTTTGGACAGCATCTACAAGGTAACCCAGATACATCGGGGAAAACCAATACTACGTCGTGTTAGGTACAAGTAAGAGCTATTCAACGACGCCAAAATCTTTGAAAAATTCCAACTATTTTCGGAGATACGGCGTACGGAATACTGTGAAAACCACGTGGTGATTAACAACCACGCGGTCGGAATATAACCTAACACGCACGTGGTCGAGATACATCGTGTTCTGCTCGCGCTCCGGTCCCGGCCCCAAGACTGCGCCCCTACAATCTCAGACGCCGCACACCAGCTACATCAGAGCCACCAACGTCCCCCGAGGGAACTCCGGGAAGCGTGTTTGGGCTCTCCTGAACCAGCTCGACGAGGACTTTCCACCCAATTAAGGAGCTCACCACCCCTCCCCCCTCCACCCAATACCCCCCACCCCCGCAAGCTTCATCAGCGGTGACACCAGCATCCCAAGAGAGGAACCCCTTTTGAACACCACCCCCCCCCACCCCTGCGACACCCCCTTCACCACCCCCTCCCCCCACCCCATCTATATAGTTTTAACCCCTCCAAACTCACTCCCACGAAACACCCCCCCCCCCCTCCAAAAAATATTTACCTCACCCCCGCGGGCCATATCTCCTGAACCGTAAGAGATAGGATACCCGAGTTTGCCGAGGCCGCCGTGGTAGCGGCCGCCGCGCCGGGGCAGTGGAGCAAGAATAGCACACAGTCCCGGCGCCAACGCGGTAGGCGTCGACACCGTGTGGTTTTAGTGGGTTCAAGTCCCACATACCTGTCCGGCTTCCCGTGGCCGGATGGATGAGACGGTCTTTCCACACGTTAAAAAAAAAACCCCCGAGTTTGGGTTCAAACAACTCGGGAGGAGATTTTCCATCTTTTGGCTCCAACGGAATTCCCAAAATCCCTTCACACTCATAGCCCCACACTAGGATTCCCTGTGTCGTGGGTGCCATGGACAACACATAACATAGACAAGGACATTCACACCCAGACCGAGAACAGAAATTCAAACTCATCATTCAAATTTCCGCCTCGCTGGGAATCGAACCCAGGACCCTCGGTGTGGCGATCCGGCATGGTAACCATTGCGCCACACGGGTCGTCACGGAAGAAATCGAGGTTTACTCCGGCAGGAACATCTAAGCCGTAATACAGGACCTAGACATCACACTAGAATTAAAAATAGAATAAGTACATAGATTAAGCTAAATTAACGAACTTACACTTAATTAATTAACCTAAGAAAGAAAGAAGAAAGAAAGAAACACATTTATTTCTGTGCCAAAGGTACACACATGAACATACATACATAGATAAAATTTATAATTATAGTTAAAAAAAAAAGTTAAAATTTACAAACTGACATAAAAATAAAATAGAAATAACAAAAAATTTACAACATGATTGGTCTGTAACGCTCGCATGTGTTCAGTGGCCCAGAAAATGGAGCTCACTCAGCATAATGCCGTAGTGGTAGCTACGGCGCTCATTTTCAGTGAGTCCATTTAGTGATGTACGGACATCAGTGTTAATTACCAGTGCATTATCAGGTTTACAACAGGTTAGAAGTGAGACAGTGGTGTGACGCATTCCTGGATTGAAATAATCTCGCTAAGAAGCGGCGAGGAGGATAAAGAAATGGGGGGGGGGGGTATGCGTTGTTGTGACCCGTTATATAATATTCTTCTGACATTGCATACTGAGCCATTGCAGCAGCCGTTACACGGACGTGCGCTTCTTCTATTTTCTGTTTATTTACCA
This sequence comes from Thymelicus sylvestris, assembly GCA_911387775.1. Classification (NCBI taxonomy): domain Eukaryota; kingdom Metazoa; phylum Arthropoda; class Insecta; order Lepidoptera; family Hesperiidae; genus Thymelicus; species Thymelicus sylvestris. The sequence continues at coordinate 13,262,368 of OU426887.1, read as the reverse complement.
TGGCACGAATTTTGCTATTATTTTGAATAATTAGTATACAGCCGCATACAAGAAGCACTGGGATGACGCCTAAGCCTATATATTGCTAATAGTCTGCAAAGTATGAGGTAAGTTTTATTAGCGGTTAAGTACCTACTACATTTTATTTATCGATAGATTAAGGATAATATTATTATCGCATAGGTATATTGTACATATATAGGATATTATACGTAATTTTAAAAGTGAATTGTGTTGTAAATATTATGTATTGAATATTAAAAATAGTGTGAATTATATTTATTGTATAATAATTATATAGTTATTATGTTATTGATTTAGTTATACCTATTTGTAGTTCGCTTATTAAGTTAGGTGGAGTTAATTTGTAGGCTCAGAAGGTATGTTTTTAATTTAATTTTAAACGAATTTATGGATTTCAGACTGATCACCGGTGGCGGCAGGTCGTTCCAGATCTTGATCTAACCTAACATGTCGGCATCATCAAAGAATGTGAAATCCTCCTCGGAGGCCGCCTCGCAAATGTCGGCACCGGCGACAAAGCGTGCCCCCGTAAGACTCCCAAGGTCCCTTAGGGAGAAAGTCCTCGTGAAGGCATCGACTGCCAGATCGTTAGTCAGCGAGGACTCAACCGAGTTGCCACCGCAACCGACAACACCAACGGAAGTCTCCGATTGTTCCAAGAATCCAGCTCTTGACAGAGTGGCGTCGTGGGAAACGGCCGACCTCCCCCCCCCCCCGCCCAATAGTGTCGGATGATGAATTCTCGGACACGTCCATTGCCTCTGAGGCACAACATCAAGGACGTCCGAGCATCATCAGAACCACCCACAAAAGGAGGGGGGTCGAGATGGACCTCGCGAACAAATTGGCCAATGAGCAGCTCCAGAGGGCCAAAGACGCGCTAGAGGCTGCAGGCAACATGAAACGAGAGTGCAAGATCATCACTCTCGAATGCCTGCAGACGATGTATGAGACCGTCTTGGCTTTGTCAGACTCCAGGTCTAGGCACAGATTTAACCTAGAAAAGGAAAGGACGCGCCATGCCCACGAACTGGTCAGGGTGGAAAGAGCCCACGGTAAAGTTATGGCAGAAACCATAAAAGCCCTGACCCAGGAAACGAGGCAGGCCCGCACCGACTTCAGCGGGAACCTGGAGGAGACTAAAGCCATCAGGAGTTGGTTAGGCTACGAAACACAGGAGCCGTATAGCCAAATAAAGACCTTAACTATTACGGTCCAAAGAATAGAGCTGGCGATGAAGGAAACCCTAGCTGTAGCAATGAGGAACATGGAGGAAAAGAGGCCGCAAGATCTTGAGCCTCTTATGAAAAGCCACGCTGTCCGTGTCCTCCATCTCGGCACAGCTAGATGTCCTCAGGAAAGACCTAGAAAAGCTCAAAGCCAGCTCTGATATCCTCTTGGACAACCCGGATTATACTCCTAAGGTCAAAAACGCAAAAAGTCAAACACGCAAAATGACAAAAAGTAAAACGCTTCAGGCAAAATGTCAAATACGCATATTGCCAAACTCGGAAATTGACAAAGACGCAAATGGTCAAAAACGCATAAAGTCAAAATTATCCTACCAACACGCTTTAGAACATTTCTTCATTGGCCGGTATGATACTGATAATTTTTTTTTATTTCGACTTCCAAATCCGAACCCGACTCCGAACCTGATTCCAACTCCGACCCCAAACCGTATTGGGGTGGCTTAGAATACTAACCCCAATCCCACGCCGGATGGGTGTCGTAAGAGGCGACTAAATCCGGCCCTCTTGGTGTAGGACCCTTCGAGGGATTATGTTGGTAATATTGATTTTAATTGTTAATTAATACCATTGTTAGATACTATTATTATTTCTCCATGAGTTTCGCCTGGATAACTACTACCCTTGAGCATGAGTCAGCCACCAAACTTCTCGTGTTCCGGCTGGGGGCTTGAGAGCCAGTTCTTTCTTTCTTTTCCTTCTCTCTTTCTTGGCCGGCAACGCATCAGTGATGCCTTTGGTGTTGCTGATGTCCATGGGCGACGATAGCCACTTACCATCTGGTGGATCGTCAGCTCGTTTGCCGGCTATTTCCATAAAATAAAAAAGCGGCCATGTGCGAGTCAGACTCGCCCATGAAGGGTTCCGTAGCAGCAAGTAACATAAAAGTTCTTGTAGTTTATTTATTTATTTATTTACATGTTTATGTCACCTCTTAAAAAGAAGAAACAAAGGGCAAACTTATTTATGATTCGAATAAAATAAAATGAATGAATGAATGAGTGAATGGATAAGTGAATGAATGAGTGAATAAAAGGCTACGTTCATATGTCCGCGCGGTGAGTCGTTCCGTGCGGTCATATGAACGTTAGCCTTTTATTGGTTAAATCTTGTACCGCACGGTCCTGTGAACCTAGCCTCCATTCATTCATTCACTCAATCATTAACTCATTCACTTACTCATTCATAAATTTTATTTTATTCGAGTGCGGGTCTAACGAAAGTTCTACCGAAGCGAAGCGAGGGCATTTACTAGTACATAGAATATAGTACAATGTAACCTCCATTGTTCAGCTGGTTGGACAACGAGCAGGGAAAGTTTGACCAAATGAGGGTTGACCAAATGCGTGTTTGACTTTGAGCGTGTTTGACATTGTGCGTGTTTGACATTGTGCGTATTTGACGTTGTGCGGATTTGACATGGTGAGTGTTTGACTTTATGCGTGTTTGCCTTTATGCGTTTTTGACCTTATGAGTATAATCCGACAACCCTCCCATAGACCTCCGTGAACCCCCTAAGGAGCTGCAGGAGATCAAACAAAAACTAGACTTTATGGAAAACAAAATAACAGAGACCCCAAAGACGACCCCGCCACAAGACATGCACGAGCACCTGCAGCCAATAACCGAGCGCCTCGAAATAATGTCCTCAGAACTGAGGACAATGAGTGAACAAAAGGAAAAAACACCACCCCCAGCCCTCAGCATAGGTACGGAGTTAGCCATTCAGGAACTGGCTAAGGCATCAACATCGGTAAAGCCAACCTATGCCAAGGCGCTCGCCAAGCCCGCACCACTAAAGCCCAGCCCAAACCACACGCTGATCGTTTCATCAACAGACCCACAAAAGACCGGGGAAAATGTAATTGAAACGATCAGGGCAGCACTGGACTTAAGAAAAACCAGAGCGAAGGTGGATCGGGTGAGGAAAGGGAAAAACCAAAAGGTGATATTGAGCTGCAGGACCAAAGAGGACATGTCCCTAATACACAGCAAAGTGGCCGCGGACAAAGACCTCAAAGTCGAAGTGGCTAGGACCAACAACCCCCTAGCCAAAATAAAAGACGTCATGGACTATCACACCGACCAGAAGATAGTGGAATCAACACCTACTGAGCGATGTCAGTGAGAAAGACATGACGATCCGCGTCCGCTACAGAAGAAAAGCAAGGAACGCGCTAGAATGCCACCCGATCCTGGAGCTCTCCCCGATACTCCACAAAAAGCTAACGGAGGCCGGCAACATCTATATTGGCCTCCATAGAAGACCTATAGTGGATCAATCCCCGTTGGTACAGTGCAGCAGGTGCCTGGGCTATATGGCCACACAAGGGCCATATGCAAAGAAAAGGACCAAGTATGCAGTTACTGCGGGGATACCTCTCTCGAAATTATTTCTCCAGGTCTGCCGGTAAATTTCTTTAGAAATAAACAGTGCCTTTGTACATAATTACCCATATGTTTTGTCTTTATTGTTTATTCCGTTGTGTGTACATAAATCTATGTATATAAAACAAAGACGGGTTTGTTACAACACTTATAACTCGAGATCTGCTGGATCAATTTTCATGGTTTTTGTTTCGTTGGATTTGTCTCCGCCCTGAATAGCAGAATACATTTTAAAAACAATGAAAACTTGACGAATACATAATTATGAAAATGAATCATTTTCCATTTAATTATGTCCCTTTGTTTTGTACCTGTCAAACATTTGTTTTCCTCCTGTCACCCTGTCAAATACTGTGATTGACATTTATGCATGCGTTCAGAAATGTATTTTGTGTAAACTATTTAAAAAGGGTGAATAAACTTTTGTCTGCAATCAATTAAAAAGGTTGAAAAGTGTATTAAGCAGATTTAAATAGAAGTTCCTCAAATATTTATGCGTGCGTTCAGATATAATGACAAATGGTTAACATTTACGCGTGCGTTCATAACTTTATTTTGCAAAATTAAAGTTTATAGCAAACCGCGTAGGTATGTAAGGTACCGGTTGTACGTAAGGTACCGGTTAGAATATCCCGCGGTCGCTTGCCGACACGTTACATAGAGTAACGAATGTGTAAGCTACTCTGTGACGGCAAGCGACCGTGCGCTATGTTTTTCTTTAGTAAGAGTGTTGGTTCCTTATTTGAAATCTTTTCTTTGAATGACATAGGTTTTGTTTTGTAATTTTGATATAGAGAGTTCAGAGTGTACTGAGTTTTGTAAAAATATATTTATACATACATATTAGTACATATCATAATATTTATTTATATTTATTAGTACATATTCAGTATTAGTATTAGTAACAATGCCACGTCCTAGAAGATCTAATCTTTCCCAGCGAAGCCGTACTGCAATTAGGCAACGGAACATCGCGAGTCAATTATCTGATGAAGAACGAGACATTGCACGAGAAGAGCGCCGTGAAATCATATAATAATATAATCCGACATTTAAGGTAATGGCTGGAATATAGTTTGTTAGATTTCTATATTTGTCTCTAAAATAAAAATGGCATGTTATCATTTGAAAAAAAAAGTTATTGTAAATCTACCTATGCCTTCGACTTTACAGATTCAAGGCCAGATTTACCATCGCATTGGATCATTGCAACCTCATGAAGATGCACAGCATAAATTCTTGCAAATATACTTAGGCAATATGGAAGAACAACTTGACCGGCGTCAAGGGATCAACACAGCTACAAAAAGAGCAATTCTCCAAGATCTGCAGCAACTGCTTCATGAACATCATGAATTGGTCAGGCTGTTCAAGACTGCGTTAGAGCGCAAGTGATGATTATAAAGTTGTGATCAGAGCAGATAAACGACCAGCTGGAACACACGAACGCACATTTAATGCTCCAACAATTGATGAAGTGGCAATCCTGATTGTTGGTGCAAACTTAGAAACACGTGATATTGTACTTACACGACGCAATACTGGGCAACTACAAAAAATATATGAAACACACCGTTCATATGACGCATTACAATACCCGCTGATGTTTTGGCAAGGAAACGATGGATATCACTTCAATATCAAAATGATTAATCCATTGAATGGTAAGTGTAATATCATAGTTTTCATTTTAACTTGATATACATTTTATTCTGTTTGCTTTTGGTAACCAAAAAAAGTTGTCACTCCTAATTTAGCAGAAAATAGTTGTAGGAGTCGTTAACCCTATTAGGGGTTGTTGGTTTAGAAAATATTGAACAAAACTTAGTGATGACATTCTGTTTACCTCTTCAAGGAATACAGACATGGATTTTTCTTCTAAAATACAAATTTTACTATATTTGTTTCAGGTGAGGAAACTACCAAGAAGGTTAGTTCGATGAATTATTACGCACATCGTTTGATGATTCGTGAAAATTCTGACAATTATTTGTTGCGATTTCGTCGACTGCTTCAACAATATTGCGTTGACATGTACGTTAAAATCGAAACGGAGCGCCTGACTTTCATTCGCTTGAACCAAGCTAAATTACGTTCTGAAGAGTATATCCATTTACGCGATGCAATTAGCACAGAAGTAGATGCAGAAAATGTTGGTCGATTGACTATTTTACCGGCTACATACACAGGTAGCCCGCGTCATATGCATGAATATGCGCAAGATGCAATGACATATGTTCGTCATTATGGTCGGCCAGATCTATTAATTACATTTACATGTAATCCGAAATGGATGGATATTATTCAACTGCTGCTTCCCGGACAAACATCAAGTGATCGGCCCGACATCACCGCACGTGTTTTCAAGCAAAAAATCCGGTCACAGATGAATTACATTGTTAAGCAACACGTCTTTGGGACTACTCGATGCTGGATGTATTCAATCGAATGGCAAAAACGAGGCTTGCCGCATGCACACATTCTAATTTGGTTAGTCGAAAGAATTCGGCCAGATCAAATAGATGACATCATATGTGCGGATATTCCTGATCCTGAAACCGATCCAGACCTACATGAGATCACGAATATGATTCATGGGACCGTGTGGCACCATTAACCGCCAATCACCGTGCATGGTCGACGGCAAGTGTTCCAAACGGTATCCGCGAAAATTGACGGCAGTGACCATCACCGGCAACGATGGTTATCCACTGTATCGGCGTCGATCGCCCGATGATAATGGTAGAACTATCACAACTAAAGTGAAAGGAAACGATTTCGTGGTCGACAACAGTTGGATTGTTCCATATTCACCACTTCTTTCCAAAACATTCAAGGCACATTGTAATGTTGAGTATTGCAATTCGGTCAAGTCAATTAAATACATTTGCAAATATGGCACGAAAGGCAGCGACATGGCGGTTTTTGGTATCCAAGCATCCAATACCAACGATGAAATTACGTGCTATCAAGTTGGTAGATATGTGAACAGCAATGAAGCAATTTGTCGTATATTCTCATTCCCTATTCACGAACGTCATCCCACTGTTGTGCATTTGGGGGTGCATCTAGAGAACGGTCAGAGAGCGTCACAGCGTCGAATGCTGTTCAACGTGCCGAAAGACCTCCAGCGACAACATTGACCAGTTTCTTTACGATTTGTCAAAGCGATCCGTTCGCACGAACGTTGGTTTACTCGGAGATGCCACGTTATTACACTTGGAACGCTACATCGAAGAAATTTCAACGTCGGAAGCAAGGCGATGCAGTTCCTGGTCATCCAGATATGCGTTCTACTGATGCTCTTGGTCGTATTTATACAGTTCATCCGAAGAATGATGAATGTTTCTATTTGCGGTTGTTGCTGGTACATGTTCGAGGGCCAACATCCTTTGAATCACTACGAACTGTTAATGGTATAATGTGCCCCACATTTCGTGCAGCATGTCAAGAGCTCAATTTGCTTGAAAACGATACTCATTGGGACACGACAATCGCTGAAGCAATTATTTCTGCATCTCCAAGTCAGATACGCACATTATTTGCTATCATCATTTCGACATGCTTCCCATCGAACCCACGTGACCTGTGGAACAAATACAAAGATAACATGTCAGAAGACATTTTACATCGAATTCGTGTCAGCACAAGAAATCCCAATCTTGAGGATGGAGTCCTATCTACGCAATCGCTCTCAAGCAGTAGTGGTGGGTAGTTCCCGCTCTGACTTTATTGAGGTTCCATCTGGTGTACCGCAAGGCTCCATTCTGGGACCTCTGCTGTATGCTACATATTTATACGACGTGGGTAAATGTTTAAAGCATGCAAGATTTTTGATGTATGCTGATGATACTAAAATATTTATGAAAATTAAAAAGATTACTGACTGTTTTAACCTTCAGGCCGATCTAGCTAGATTAAATCAATACTACATTGAAAATCGTATTGGCATAAATCTAAGGAAATGTTCATCCGTAACTTTCACTAGGAAAAAACATCCAATTGAATACAATTATACAATAGATAATTTTACTTTAATTAAAATGAATAGTGTACTAGATCTAGGCGTCAAAATAGATTCAAAATTAACATTTTCCGAACATATCGATACAATTGTGGATAAAGCTTGTAACGTATTTTACGTTACATGCGTGGCCTAGTGTTGAATAAATCGTTTTTCAAACCTTTTTACACAAAATTGTTTCATACGACGATGTTTACATTCATACTTAACCTCACTTTAACTTATAAACTTTAATTTCATTCTATTGACATTGGTTTGGACTGTCATTTTGGATTGTTTTGACAAGCTGTCACATGAAGTTTGCCACAGAGCCTCTATGGTAAATGTTAGTTCCAAAAATCAACTATTGGTGTCGCTGCTGAGCGATTCAAATTCGATAAGCTTCAGTTCAATGCAGTTGACGTGGTATCCAGTTTTGGTTCCATGGTCCTTGGATTTTGGCTGAATGTCCGTATGTTTTTTTAGTCTGTATTTTTCTTTCGAATTTTGACAAGACTTGGATTGTCGAGAAAGGATTACTTTCCTGTGGTACTGTCAAAAGATCGCAAAATGTAACTGCGATTTAATTTGTTTTTATAAATTTTCTCACTTTTCTGGTCAAATAATGTGACAAAACTTCCATTTAAAAACAGTTATGCTGTTATCTACATAATATAGATTTCTTCGTTGATTCGCCAAATAATGTGCGATTAATTTTGCCTGGTGGTAAGTTTTGTAAAAACTCTTTCGTCTCGAATTAAATTTTGGTTGAAATCATATTTCTTATAGTGATCGTTGTCTTACAGGATTACAATTAAGTACCTTTCTGCGTAACTAATGGATTATTTTGTGAAAAACACCGGATTTACCGGGTGAGTTGTCAAACTTTTTTGAGATTTCGAATTCGAAAATTTAATAGATACTTGTTTGATATCTAGTATTAACGTAATATTTCTCTTTGTTGCAGTGTTTTTTTTCAACAAGTTTTTTTCAACTGTTTTATCAACAACGGTCTTAAACCAGTGGTTTTTTTTTTATAACTTATAGTTTGAATTGCGACGTTCTGGTATGTGATTACATTTTCTTACAAACTTAGGAACTGGGCATTCAACTTAATTCTACGTATATTTTAGTACGATTTATTTTAAGACTAGGTTACTTACTCTAGTTAATCTTAAGTCGGTTTATTATTTGTAAATTGTTATAAATTTTGAATGTTAATTTTCAAATTTAACTTTTGGGATGGATTAAGCCATCCAGGCGCCCGAAATTTATTGAAATACATTTTTTCTCTATTAACAATTCCTAAATTCAAAATTAACACTTTGGCTTGCATATAGATCTACAAAATTGTAATTTTAGATAGTAAGTTGGATAAATTGAAATAAAATATTTGGATAGTTATAAATTAAATTTATTAAGATTTTGGAGAAATATAAAATTGTAGGATTGTTATATATTTGTTTTGATAGTAATAAATATTTGTTATAAAAATTTCATGCGGTTTACTTTTTCCAAGCGAACCCCATTGTAATATAAATAAATTTTTTCTATAGTCCAATGTTCTATTCCGGTGCAACTTTTTGGTGTAGGGTGGCCCTTGGCCTACACACACATTTACACAACTCACCCATTCGGTGCAATTAATTTTTTATTTTTTATTTATATTACAATTTGGCGCTGCGAACTTAGGGACTTGACCTGTATTTTGCAGTTTTGTATATCTGTTACTTAACTTTTCAACTTTTGTATTAGAACTTTGTATTGGGATTTCGACCATTGTGTTTATGTATCGTCTATGATATTTTACATACAAGCTAAGCTTATTTTGTGAATTGAATGCCAAGTTCACTTATACTTATTAACTGTAGTTAGTACTATTAACTAACCATTTTGTTGACTTATTTTGAGTTCATTGAACTTTATTTTTGAAATAATTTAATACGGTGTTATCGCTGGAAATTTAGGACTTCTCAAACATGTCGCATAAGGAATCTTTACCTACCATCTTACAACCACCTAGTAGTGATGATAACTTGAACAATTTAACTTCGAATATTGATAATGATAATTCTAACCTTGCAGAAGCAAATAACTCTCAGGCTATGCCTATGACTTCTAATGACTTATTGGATTTATCGTTTCATCCTAATAATTTATCTTTTCCTAACAAACTTTCATATAACAAAGGACCTGATTTGTCTAAGTTTAAACATAAATTTACAGGAAGAACTTGTGTTCGCGAATTCTTACTCACTTTTGAGGAGTACTGTTATGCTCGTGATATTTCTGATGATCATATACTCATATCGTTTACTGAGGTACTTTCAGATTTAGCGCTGAAATGGTTTAGATCTATTCGTGGTTCTGTAACTTCTTGGAAGCAACTTAAGCTTGAATTATTGAAGCGTTTTGATACACTTAACTTTGATTACAATTTAGAATACAACTTGAGAACTAGGAAGCAGAAATCTAGTGAATCGTTATCAGATTTTATTATAGAAATTGAATATATGTCTAAGAGACTTACTTATCCATTAGCTGAGTCAACTCTTTTGGAAATCATTAAACATAATATGTTACCGATGTACTCTATACATTTGGTTGGTCGTTCTATAGATTCTTTATCAGTTTTAGTCAGTCTTTCTAAACAAATTGATGATTTTCATGTTTCTAATAGTAATAGTAAAGTTAAAAATATTAATATTGTTCAAACTTCATTAACTTCAACTTGCCTTAAGTGTAAAGAAACTGGACACACTTACAAGCATTGTAAAAAGATTCCAGATATAATTTGCTTTAGATGTGGTAAGCAAAATGTTACTACTAGTTCATGCGAAACTTGTAAATCTAGTAAAGAGATTCCAAAAAACGTATAAAGTTCTGTCAGTCACGGATTCTTAACAAAGAAAACAGTGAACTGACATCGTTTCATTCTTCGCGTCCCAACTCATTACAAATTCATAAAGAATTTTCAGATTGGTGTAATTACTTAAAAGTATTTTTTCAAATAAATAAATTTGCTCCTATTTTCTTTACTAAGAATAGCGACTCTCGTCCATTCTTGAAATTCCATGTTTGTGGTAAAACTTTCACAGGTTTATTAGATAGTGGTGCTAATAAGAGTGTTCTAGGTTCTAATAGTCACTTAAAATTTATTGAATTGGGATTTAAACTTAAAACTAATAATTATAACATAGCTCATACAGCTCATGGTAAACATCAAGATGTTTTAGGAACTATTGATATACCAATTACTTGTGACAACGTTACTCGTATGGTAGAATTCATGGTTATACCTTCTCTTAGACCAGATATTATTCTAGGTTTTGACTTTTGGCTTGTATTTGACCTTGCTAAAGACTTATTTAATAACATATTTTTGAAAGTAATTTAAATTCAAGTAATAATAATAACATTAATTATATAACTTCTTCGGTTCAACTTTCTTGTATTGATAAAGATCAATTAGATCAAGTCATTAAACTTTTTGAGGAAATTTCTTATGAAAAGAAAGGGTTGGGTTTAACTCATTTGACGGAACACAAAATTGTTACTGTTGGTGATCCTATTAAACAACGTTATTGGCCTATTAGTCCTGCTAAACAAAAAGAACTTTATGATGAAGTAGAGGTTTTACTTAAAGAAGGAATTATTCAACGTTCAAAATCCCCTTGGTCTTCTCCTGTTTTAGCTGTAGAGAAAAAAGATGGTTCGACAAGATTATGTTTAGATTCTAGAAAATTAAATTCTGTTACCGTTAAAGATGCCTATCCTTTACCTTACACATCGCGAATTTTGGATAATTTGCGTGGTGCTAAGTTTATTTCCGCTATAGATTTGTCAAAGGCTTTTCTTCAAATTCCTTTAGAAAAATCTTCTTGTGAAAAAACTGCATTTGTAATCCCTGGCAAAGGATTATTCGAATTTGTTCGAATGCCTTTTGGTTTAACTAACGCTCCCGCTGAACTTCAACGTTTAGTTGATAGATTATTTGGTCCTAAATTTGATTCCCAAGTCTTTGTATATTTAGACGACTTAATAGCTGTTTCTAGCGATTTTTCAAGTCATTTAGCTTTGCTACGTAAAATTTATACACGTTTAAAAGAAGCAGGTCTTACTGTTAATTTAAAAAAGTGCGAATTTTGTAAAGATCGTTTACGTTATTTAGGCTATATTGTAGATAGTCAAGGTTTACATACAGATCCTTCTAAGTTATCTGTTATTGAAAATTTTCCCCAACCTAAAACCGTTAAAGAGGTTCGAAGTTTTTTAGGTATGTGTTCTTATTATCGTAGATTCATTAAAGGTTTTGCTGATATTGCTACTCCTTTATCTAAATTAACTGGAGGAAGTAAAAACTCTAAACGAAAACGGAACGTCGATCGTCGAAGAAGCAACAGCAATATAGTTTGCTCCGTCAATTTTATTCTTGCAAAGTTGTTTATTTCAATGTTTCAGTTTTGTGACTTGTAAATTCACGCAGTCAATTTAAAGCTCATTTTAGTGTCACTTATTTCACCGTGATCTGTGCAGTGGTTCGTTCAATATTAGCGAAAATCAATTCAAAGTTTTTACCAACGGTCCGGTAAACTGACCTACGACAACTCGCAGATCGCCCGCTCGCTGCGCTCGGTGTTAGATTGTTGCTAGATAAGCTCTGACTCATCAACGGTGAGTGTTTTAAATATTGTATGCAATGAATACGCACAAATGCGCGGGTTGTCCGGAACTCCTTAATGAAATTGCGCTATTACAATGCTGCCGCTGTGTAGATAAATACCACTACAGTTGCACGAATTTAACCAAGGAAAAGTATCAGAGCTTAACAAAAGAGGAAAAAGAATCGTGGGTATGCCCTTCCTGTCGTTGCAAGGAACCCAAAAAAGGCAACTCTAACACGCCGGTTCGCTCCGCAGCTGTTGTATCTACTGCAAGCAAATACGAAAACGTCACATTACGTACGAAACCCAGCTCCGCTGTCACTTGCAGCTGCCCCACCGCCGAAATCATTCGTGAAATTATTAGAGAAGAACTGGATAGAAAATTCAGCGGCAAAATAAATGAAATTCAACACAAATTGTTAAAATTAGACGAGTCGTTACAAGTATTTAATAGCGAGATCGTGAAAGTCAAGAACGAGTGCGAGTCTCAGAAAGTCGCAATCAGTCAGCTTCAGAGCGATAACGAGCAACTTCGCGCCACCACTGCAGAGCTCGCCCAACGTTTGAACCAGGCAGAGCAGCTGTCTCGCTCATGCAATTTAGAACTACAGTGTGTACCTGAACACAAAAGCGAAAACCTTTATACTACAGTACAGCCACTTGCCAAAGTCATTAAGTGCCCATTGACTGACTCAGACTTACAATATTGCACGCGAATTGCTAAACTAAATACAAGTAGCCCCCGCCCACGTTCTATATTGGTGAAATTCAGTAGCCGTCGTCTTCGTGATACTTTCTTGGCTGGAGCTATAAAGTTCAACCGCAACAACCAGAGCGACAAATTAAACACTAGTCACTTGGGTCTGGGACACAGTGGCAACAAGAAAAGCCCAGTGTATGTATGTGAGCATCTCACTTTGGACACGAAGCAGTTACACGCCGAAGCCCGCCTCAAAGCAAAGGAGTTGAACTTCCGTTTCTGCTGGGTACGTGACGGGAAAGTATTTCTTCGAAAGACTGATAGCTCTAATTATATTTTAGTTAAGAATAGATCTGTTTTAAACTCTCTATCGTAATATCTTGAGCTTATTTATAAATAGATTGTTTCTAAATATTTTCACAAATTTAAATTTTTATAATTGTATTATTTAATTTCTTGTTTCAATTTAATGGTACATTTTTATTATCAAAATGTAAGAGGCCTACGTACTAAGACTATAGATTTTTTTAATAATACTGTCTGTAACAATTTTGATGTCATAATATTGAGTGAGACGTGGTTAAACAGTAGTGTCTATGACTCAGAGCTATTCGACAATCGTTATGTGGTCTATAGGCGAGACAGAGAAACCAGCGGATTCCATTACAATAAAGATGGTGGTGGAGTCTTAATCGCTGTGTCTAAACGTTTTCCTTCAAGGCGTATGCTCACCTTCGAATCGAATTGCGAAGATCTTTGGGTGCAAATCGAATGTCGTAACGATTCTGACAAGGTTGAATTGCTGCACTTATGCGCTGTATACTTACCTCCGCCACTACAAAAGCACATACTCGAGGAATTCGTACACAATACTAATCGCATATTTGACCAAAACCAAATTGAAAATGTTATGTTAGTGGGAGATTTTAATTTAGGTTCAATCAATTGGAATAAACCAGAGTCAACGAATGCTGTTAGTAGCAATAGCACGTTTTCTAACATTTCGCTAGACTTCACTGCATTAAATGGTTTAAATCAGTATAACAACATAAAAAATAATAAAGACAAACTATTAGATCTTGTTTTAAGCAATACTCAGGTTTCCAACCTGTGCACTAGTCAACCGTTGACAATAATCGACTCCTTACATCCGCCTCTGCAATTTGATACTTTTCTTAACGCTGACATTGGTCTTAGATCGAACAAAAGCTGTTATTTAGGTTTCTTTAAGGCAGATTATGTAAAAATTGTTAGTGAGCTTAAACTGGTCAACTGGGAGCATGAGTTTTTGCGCTGCACTAATGTCGATGAAATGATTTCCATATTCTACTTACATGTACGAGCTGCTATTAATAAGTACGTGCCTAAAACTAAAGCCAAAAGTGCTAAATATCCTTTGTGGTTTTCAAGGGATCTTATTAACCAGCTTCGTGAAAAACTAAAGTATCGAAATAAACTTCGAAAATTTAATAACAATCCGCTTGACCGAATATCGTTCGAACTAGCCAAAAATCGATCTGAACATCTTATAAAAGATTGCTACAGGCGTTACATTATTCGACTTGAATCAAACCTACGTTCTAATCCCAAGTTGTTCTGGTCGTTTATTAAAAATAAGAAAAAAAGTGACAATCATTATCCTGCTCAAATGTCCCTTGATAGTAGCACAGCTTCCGATGGTACCGGTATTTGCAATCTCTTTGCTCAAAATTTTGCCGCTTCATACAATATCAACTTTCCACCTTCTATATTCAATAGTAGTGCAGCCATGTTGACGAATAATTACCTGACACGTATTAAGTTCAAAGACGATCAGGTGCTAAAAGTTTTAAAAAGACTTGACCTACATAAGGGTGCTGGTTCGGACGGGATTCCTTCGGTGTTAGTAGCCAGATGCGCGCTTGCACTAGTCAAACCCTTGACAATCATTTTCAACATGTCTTTAAACACCGGCGTTTTCCCCACCTACTGGAAAACTGCTCTTGTAGTTCCTCTGCACAAAAACGGTCCAAGGGAACTTGTGAAGAATTACAGACCAATATCCATCCTTCCTGTAATGGCCAAAGTCTTTGAACAGTTACTTCATCCCATCTTAACTTGGCACTTCAAACCAATGATTGATCTTCGTCAACATGGCTTCATGAAAGCTAGATCTACTTCAACTAACTTAACATGTTTTATCAACGATGTGGCCTTGGCACTTGATAGTCGCTCTTCTGTTGATGCGATTTACACCGACTTCAGCAAGGCTTTTGACCGAGTCGATCATAGGATATTAATTCACAAACTTTCAATTCATGGAATTGCTGCACCCTTGCTGAGTTGGTGTGAATCGTATTTATCAAACAGGCAATCTAAAGTCGTAGTTAACGGCTTCGAATCTCAACCATTTTTGGCACAATCTGGTGTACCCCAAGGTTCACATCTAGGCCCTTTGCTTTTTAATATATTCATTAATGATATTGGAAACTGTTTCGCACAGTCCAAATATTATTTATTTGCTGACGATCTTAAATTCTTTAGGACTATAAACACGTCCACGGATGCTGTGTTGCTTCAAGAAGACCTTAATCGCCTTGCTGTTTGGTGTGAAGACAATGGAATGTATTTGAACGAATCCAAGTGCTTTTCAATACGTTTTACTCGCAAAAAACTTGATTCTCCTCAAGAATATAAAATAAAAGGCACCACCTTGGTCGAGGTCAATAGCATTAAAGACTTAGGAGTATCACTGGATAAAAAACTGCGTTTTAATGTACATATTGAGAACGTCTGCTCTAAAGCATTTAAAAACCTGGGATTTGTCTTACGCAACTGCAAAGATTTTAAGTCTCCCAAAACCAAAATCTTGCTGTACAATTCTCTTGTGCGGAGCGGTTTGGAGTATTGTAGCGTGGCCTGGAATCCTTGCTATGACGTTTATATTAAGAGGCTAGAAAGTGTCCAAAAGCGATTCATGTGGCATCTGTGCTTTTCACATAATTTAGCCAAAGACATCAATTCGTACAGCGATAGACTCGCCTATTTCAATATGAAATCACTGGAGGATCGCAGACGTATGCTGGATAATGTGTTCCTTGTTAAACTTGCTAATGGTAGTCTGGATGTGCCTGAATTATTATCTACTTTAAGTTTATCTGTTCCCTCAAAGTCTCCAAGAGTCTCTAGATTCAACATTCTACACTCAGCTGCATGCAAATCTAACTTAGGTCAAAATGCTCCTATAAATAGACTAACTAAAGACCACAATAGCTTAGCTAAAACTTTGAATATTGACCTATTTGCAGATAGTCTAGGAACGATTAAGAAAAAAATCTTACATTCTGCACAACTTTAAAATTTGTGATACTAAATATTATTATTTCTAATCTGTCTCTAATTTATTGTTATTAATTATTCATAATTTATTATTTTTAGAAATTTTATTCGATTTTATTCTTGACATCTTTATGATCTATGATAATTTTATGCACGATCCCAATTTGATTAATGATATTGAATGTAT
Organism: Thymelicus sylvestris; assembly: GCA_911387775.1. Taxonomy (NCBI): domain Eukaryota; kingdom Metazoa; phylum Arthropoda; class Insecta; order Lepidoptera; family Hesperiidae; genus Thymelicus; species Thymelicus sylvestris. The sequence continues at coordinate 13,245,834 of OU426887.1, read as the reverse complement.
GTTATGAAATGCTTTGTAATTTTTTGTAGAATTTTAAATGAAATTTTAATTATTATATTATTACTTGATGAACTGTATCGTAATTATTATTATTATTATTATTTTGTAACTAAATGAATTCAAGTCTTTTTTTATATTTATACAATAATATTTTCTGTTGCTGCGAATGTAGTCGTCACTTATAATTGTACTGGCGCTTAGAATGTATATAATTTTAAAATGCCTCGAATTGTATGTAATGGTGTACAGTATGTTAGTGATCTATAAATAAATAAATAAACGTCAAATTGATTGGAATTCTAATTGTGAAAACTCTTTTATTCAACTTAAACAAGCTCTTCTGTCAGCTCCTGTTTTGATTTGCCCTAATTTTGAAAAACCATTTTACTTACATTGTGACGCTAGTTCATTTGCTATTGGTAGTGTTTTATGTCAAAAAGATGAAGATGATAACCAACATCCTATTGCATTTTATTCGAGAACTTTTGGTAAATGTGAAATTAATTATAGCACAACTGAAAAAGAACTTCTTGCAATTTTAGATTCAATTGAACATTTTAGACCATATATTGAAGGTATGAAATTTACTGTTATAACGGACCACGCTAGTTTAAAATGGCTGTTAGGTTTAAGTAATCCTAGTGGACGATTAGCTCGTTGGGCTGCTCGTATTTCTCAATTTACATTTGATATAATTCATAAAAAAGGAAATTTACATGTTGTACCTGACACTTTGTCTCGTATTCAAATTAATGCTATTGATGTTCCATCAGAAATTGTTCAGCCTGATGATGAAATTACTGATCCTTGGTATAAACGTATTTTCATCGGATGTCAAAAATATCCTTTAAGATATAAAAATTATAGAGTTGATAATAACGTTCTTTATAGATTCTGTAAACCTAGATTTGAAATTCAGAGTAATTTATCTTGGAAAATTGTTATTCCTAAGGAAAATATATTAGATACTATTCGTAATAATCACGATAATTTAGATTCTGCTCATCTTGGTATTTTCAAAACTTTAAATAAATTAAAAATTCATTATTATTGGCCCAATATGGCAAAAGATGTAAAAGATTATATTTCTAAATGTGAAGTTTGCAAAGCTTATAAACATTCAAATTCTCCTCCCTTTGGTTTCATGTCTAATCCTAAAATAGTAAATTCACCTATGACGATGCTATCTATTGATATCATTGGTCCTTTGCCTAGATCTTATTCTGGTCACCGCTTCATTTGTTCAGTATTAGATGTATTTTCAAAATATTGCTGGTTATGTCCATTGGGTAATGCCACTACTAAATCAATTTGTAGATTTCTTGAGAGAGATATTTTCCTTAAATTTGGTTGTCCAAAGATTTTTGTATGCGATAATGGAAAACAATTTATTACAAAGACTTTTGTTGAATTTTTGAAAAATTATAATATTGATAAAATATTTTATAACACTTTTATACGCCACAAAATAATCCTGTTGAGCGTTATCATAAAACCTTAGAAACTTGTCTAGCTTGTTACGTTAAAAACGATCATCGTACGTGGTCGAAGTTTATCAATCATGTTCAATTAGCTTTGAATAGTAGTGTTAATTTAGCTACGGAATTTACTCCTAACTTTTTGATGTTTGGTAGAGAAGTTATAATTGATGCTTCGCTACATAAATTTAGTAATTCTATTAATAATTTAGATGATATCCAATTAGGTAGCCGCGAAAGGTACTCTACTTCCTTGAACTCTCTTAGTTCAATTTTTGAATTGGTTTCCACTTCTTTATTAAAAGCATATCGTAAAAATGCTTCTTATTATAATAAAGGCAGGAAAGTCATTTCATATGATTTGGGAGATACTGTTTGGAGACGGAATTTTGTTCAGTCTAATGCATTGCATTATTTTTCGGCTAAACTTGCTCCTAAGTTTGTTAAATCTAAAATAATTAATAAAATTTCAGATAATGTTTACCTTTTGAAAGATGTAGGAAAACGTTCCACTGGACGTTACCATGTTAAAGATATCCTTAAAATTAATTAATTTTTGGTTGTGTACACTTTGTACAAATCTTTTTTGTTGAGCTGTCGTTGGCGATAGTTTATGGGACTTTGTTTGTGGAAGGACTAGTGTGATGTATGTTTGGGTTGTCCCGTGTGAGATGAATGAATGATAGTAATTAACTTGAACTTACGCAGTACTACATAACTAGATTACTAAAATTTTACTTAGGACATTTTGGAATATCTTAAATTAAAATCTTAACTTTTCCCCAAAGCATAAGAAATTAGTTAGATTTAAGTTTATTTATAGATCTTGTACTATATTTTTAAAGATCTAATTTTTCTTAGTTTAGTTTACGCCCTTCAACGTAATACTAATTTAGTTTTATTTGCATAATTGTTTGATACAATTAAGTAATACTTTTAAGCTTATTTGTTAAGTATTCTAGCTTAATGTTATATACCCGGATTTGACTTCTCGGATATTGACACTTTCTTGTACTCGTCTACTGCAGGGAGAGTATAACTTTTGCTTTGACTTTTGGATTTAGTAACCTTTTCGGGAACTTTTCCATTTTTTGTTGATAGCACTCAATTGTGTAGTTGTCTATCACACCTTTTTAGTAATACGGCTCAAGTTTGTAGTTGTTATTACAACCTTTTGTTCTGTGCACGGTAAGTCGGTGGAGTAGAGCCGGTCACAGTAACATTTGTTTTGGTTTATTTGGTTATTTAGTAGCCATTATTTGGTGCTACTAATAACATTTTTCGTTCTGTGCTCGGGAGTTCGGTGGTGTTGGGCCGCTCACAGACAAAGCTTTTGGTGGTTTCGTGTTCGAAAAGCCGATGGTGTAGAGTCGACCACGAAATTCATTCATTTGGTATTTTTCCCTTTATGTCTTCGTGTTCGGAAAGTCGATGGTGTTGTGTCGATCACGATTACATTCTTTTTCGCGTCTCTCGTTTTGTAGCGATCGCGTTAGTTGTTTTTCATCTCCCTTGAGTGAAAACTTTAACTTTGAGCTTTTGCTCTACCTTTTAGACTTAAGTTATAACTCACTTATTTTTCGTTCGAGTTCGAGTTTTTCTCATTGACTTTTGACTCCAATGAAGAGTGTAGAGATAACCTAAAGCTTTTCTTCTATAACTTTGTAGATATTTGTAGAGACAATATAGAGCTTTTCTATTTTGACTTTGTACTTGTAGAGCTAGTATAGAGCTGGTTTTTCTTTCAATTGGTACTCGTTGATGCAGTCTCTTGATTACTTCTGAGTTCAATGTAGAGTTTTGAAATTGTAGAGTCACTTGCGACTTGAACAATTCTTCGTTTTAACGATTGTTTCGTTAATCTTTTGGTATTTTGCGCCTTTAATTCCCTTGCTTTTGTAGATTCTTATGACTCTATGAAACTTTATTAACTTAGAATTTTCATCTGAAAAGAGTTTCTCCTTCGGAGCTCCTCTTTTATTTTTGGCAGGGGGGTAATGTAACGTATTTTACGTTACATGCGTGGCCTAGTGTTGAATAAATCGTTTTTCAAACCTTTTTACACAAAATTGTTTCATACGACGATGTTTACATTCATACTTAACCTCACTTTAACTTATAAACTTTAATTTCATTCTATTGACATTGGTTTGGACTATCATTTTGGATTGTTTTGACAAGCTGTCACATGACGTTTGCCACAGAGCCTCTATGGTAAATGTTAGTTCCAAAAATCAACTATTGGTGTCGCTGCTGAGCGATTCAAATTCGGTAAGCTTCAGTTCAATGCAGTTGACGTGGTATCCAGTTTTGGTTCCATGGTCCTTGGATTTTGGCTGAATGTCCGTATGTTTTTTTAGTCTGTATTTTTCTTTCGAATTTTGACAAGACTTGGATTGTCGAGAAAGGATTACTTTCCTGTGGTACTATCAAAAGATCGCAAAATGTAACTGCGATTTAATTTGTTTTTATAAATTTTCTCACTTTTCTGGTCAAATAATGTGACAAAACTTCCATTTAAAAACAGATATGCTGTTATCTACATAATATTTGTAGATTTCTTCGTTGATTCGCCAAATAATGTGCGATTAATTTTGCCTCGTGGTAAGTTTTGTAAAAACTCTTTCGTCTCGAATTAAATTTTGGTTGAAATCATATTTCTTATAGTGATCGTTGTCTTACAGGATTCCAATTAAGTACCTTTCTGCGTAACTAATGGATTATTTTGTGAAAAACACCGGATTTACCGGGTGAGTTGTCAAACTTTTTTGAGATTTCGAATTCGAAAATTTAATAGATACTTGTTTGATATCTAGTATTAACGTAATATTTCTCTTTGTTGCAGTGTTTTTTTTTCAACAAGTTTTTTTCAACTGTTTTATCAACAACGATCTTAAACCAGTGGTTTTTTTTTATAACTTATAGTTTGAATTGCGACGTTCTGGTATGTGATTACATTTTCTTACAAACTTAGGAACTGGGCATTCAACTTAATTCTACGTATATTTTAGTACGATTTATTTTAAGACTAGGTTACTTACTCTAGTTAATCTTAAGTCGGTTTATTATTTGTAAATTGTTATAAATTTTGAATGTTAATTTTCAAATTTAACTTTTGGGATGGATTAAGCCATCCAGGCGCCCGAAATTTATTGAAATACATTTTTTCTCTATTAACAATTCCTAAATTCAAAATTAACCCTTTGGCTTGCATATAGATCTACAAAATTGTAATTTTAGATAGTAAGTTGGATAAATTGAAATAAAATATTTGGATAGTTATAAATTAAATTTATTAAGATTTTGGAGAAATATAAAATTGTAGGATTGTTATATATTTGTTTTGATAGTAATAAATATTTGTTATTAAAATTTCATGCGGTTTACTTTTTCCAAGCGAACCCCATTGTAATATAAATAAATTTTTTCTATAGTCCAATGTTCTATTCCGGTGCAACTTTTTGGTGTAGGGTGGCCCTTGGCCTACACACACATTTACACAACTCACCCATTCGGTGCAAGTAATTTTTTATTTTTTATTTATATTACAAGCTTACAAAAACTTGGGATTTGTCCTACGAGTGAGTAAGCCTTTCTCAGACATTGGATGTCTACGAGTGTTATACTTTGCATACGTTAGGAGTATACTCGAATACTGTAGCTTAATATGGAATCCTCAATATATAACTTATATTCAAAAATTAGAGAGTATTGAGGTAAAATTTTTAAAGCACCTACACTTTAGATATTCCCGCCGCTTTATAGATTACAAAGAGTCTGGCCTCCAATACAATTGTATGCCTCTTCAAAGTAGACGAACATTAATTGATATTGTCTTTTCTGCATGGGATATGTAATAACTACATAGACTGTTCTGAATTAGCGTCACAAATTTTGAGTTTCTGTATCCCAAATTCACGAACCAGACATACGGCACTTTTTGCAACTGCCCATAAATGTACTAATTATGCTCAAAATTCGCTTGTCACTAGACTACACAGAAATTATAATAAAAAGTTTAATAAGCTTGATATTTTTCACTCTAATAAAAGTACTTTCAAACGTGAAGTTGTCAAGGCACTTTGTTTAAAGGAAAACTAGGTATAAAGTCATATATATATATATTATATCTTTATAGTAATTACTAATTTTATATACATATATAACACTGCATACTTATATAACATTTATAATATTCATAAATAATATTTAGTATCGCTATTATATTATTATTTTACTGTTATTATTAATAATATTATAACTATATGAATAAATGACACATGTGCACACACACACACACACACATATATATACACTCACACACACACACACACACACACATACACACACACAGTGGTGATTACTTTGTGACAATTTAAGAAATATATGTAAAATGTAAATCCGTTATTGGCTTTAAGACACATATTAAAAGGTTTGTTTTATATTTAAATTGGAAAAAAAGCTGTGGATTTTGTAATAAATAAATAAATAAATTGAGGCGAATGAGGAGATGCATAACCAGGCTTTGCTCTTGATCGAAGATATGTGTTACCTCATGTGCGGCAGTTTGTTAGTCAGGCTAGGAATGCCAGCGCCAGATCGCGGAATGAATGACGCATTTGCTTAAGTTTTTCTCCTGCTACCTCCGTAATCGGAGGCAGTATGTGCAGTATAAAGGACATATCTCTAAACCGTATAATACATTATCTGGTATCAGTCAGGGTTCGAATCTAGGACCATTGGAGTTCCTGATATTCATTAACGATTTGCCAGATGTGGTCAGGACGGCTAGATGTCTGATGTTTGCCGATGACGTAAAGCTATTCTTGGAAATTAAGGATTATACTGATTGTGAATTACTACAGAAAGATATTGATCAAGTATTGGAATGGGGAAGGCAGAATAGGTTGATGTTCAATGTAAGCAAGTGCTCTGTAATTACTTATGCCCGAAAACAAAAAACAACCATTTTCAATTATCGTTTGGATAATGAACCATTGCCGCGTGTGTCCTCTGTCAGGGATCTAGGAGTCCTGATGCGAAGAGACTTAAATTTTTGCGAGCACATTACTTCCTTGTGCTCGAAAGCTTACAGATGCTTAGGATTTTTGATCAGACAAACGCAACAAATAAAAAGTATTGCTGCTACAAAAATTTTGTATAACAGTTTTGTTAGGAGCATACTAGAACATAACGCAGTTATCTAGAGTCCACATGAAGCAAAATACAAGCTCATGCTGGAAAAACTCCAAAAGAAATTTATGAGGCTGCTGTACTTTCGACAGTACGGTTATTTTGTGGGGAAAAAAAAAAAAAAAAAAAAGTATGTAAAAAAAAAAAAAAAGTAGTTGTGTGTGGAGACTTTAATATTGATATATTAGTTACAACTTCTTGCTCAGTACGGTTCATTAATTTATTTAAATCATTTAATTTAGATTATGTATTTTTGGAACCTACAAGAATAACTCCATCTTCGGCTACTTGCTTAGATAACATTTTTTGTGATTGCACAATAATAAATAAGTCAATCTTAAATTGTATTAGTTCAGACCATAGCGGACAACTTGCCACCATTGAGTACCATCATGACCTTCCTAAACAGAATATAATTTGCAGGCCAATCACACAAAGAAGGATTAATACATTTAAAAAAATCATTGCGAATAAACTCCCGTCATTGAATATTAACCCAGATGACACACCTGACAATGCATACTCGACAGTTTTTAATTTAATAAAATGTGAATTTTATAATAATTTCAAACAAAAAAAAATTGAGTGTGATAATACCAAAACAAAATTCAGTGACTGGGCCACACCAGGAATATATAAAAGTAGAATAAAGCTTTTTGAATTATACGCAGAAAAATCAACCTCCACAGACCTGGAATTTTTAAATCGTGTTAGAATGTATTCTAAAACTTTTAAGTTAGTCTGTGCTAAAGCGAAATCTATCTACATTGCTGATAAAATAAAGAATTCTTCAAACAAAATTAAAGCAACCTGGAATGTTATTAATAAAGAAACAGGCAAAATAAAATCAAATAAGCATAGATATTCGCTAAAAATCAATAATGTAAATGTCACTTCTGATAGTGTGATTGCCACCGTATTCGAGGATTTTTTTTCTAAAATACCGCATGTGATTACAAAAAACTTAAATGCATGCCCCCAACTAGCTATGACCATCTTAGAATCATGTGTTGATAAAAGTAACAACTCATTTAACTTTAAACCCGTTACTTGTAATCAAATTATACAAAGTTTCAATTCGATAAATGTTAAAAAGTCAAGTGATATCTGGGGTCTTTCTACAGTTGTAGTTAAATCAATAATCAACTCAATTGCCCCCCACTTAAGTTTTATTTTTAATAAATGTGTTGAAGATGGTATTTTTCCCAATCTTATGAAACATGGGAAAATAATACCGGTTTTTAAATCTGGAGATAAAAACGACCCAACAAATTTTAGACCAATATCCATCTTACCAGCCCTCAGTAAAATTTTCGAAAAAATTATCTACAACCAACTACTATCGCATTTTTCTACAAACAAATTATTTCATATTAATCAGTTTGGTTTTTCAAAAGGGAAAAACACCACTGATGCAGGCATCGCACTTCTTAAACACATTTTTAATGCTTGGGAGGATAAGCATGATGCTATTGGTATATTCTGTGATCTCTCAAAGGCATTCGATTGTGTTGATCATAATATATTAATAAACAAACTTAGGCATTATGGTGTCTCAACACAATCAGTTAGTCTTATAAAATCTTATTTATCTGAACGTAGTCAAAAAGTAGTTATTAATGGAATAGAGTCACCTGGAGTGCACATGACCATGGGTGTGCCCCAGGGATCAATATTAGGACCACTGCTATTTTTAATATATATCAATGATCTTCCTTATTTCACTAAGGACATGTGTGAAACGGTATTGTTTGCTGACGATACTTCTCTAATTTTTAAAGTAGATAGGAGGAAAAAATGTTATGACGACGTAAATAATACTGTTTCGCAAGTATTACACTGGTTTACATGTAATAACTTGATGTTAAACGCGAAAAAAACTAAATGTGTCAGATTTGCCTTACCTAATGTGAAACAGATCCCAGCTCAAATTGTCCTAAATAAGGAAGTATTAGAACTAGTAAATTCTACAACATTTCTCGGCATTACCATAGACTCTCGACTACAATGGGGTCCTCATATTGAAGCCTTGTCAGGGAGGCTCAGTTCCGCTGCTTATGCAGTTAAGAAATTAAGGCTCTTAACTGATGTAGAAACAGCAAGATTAGTTTATTACAGCTACTTTCACAGTATAATGTCCTACGGTTTGTTGTTGTGGGGCTCAGCTGCAGATATTGAGTCAATCTTTGTATTACAGAAAAGAGCAGTTCGCGCTATTTACAACCTCAGGCCTAGGGACTCTCTTAGAGAACTCTTTAAAGAAATCAATATACTAACTGTTAGTTCACAATACATTTTGGAAAATATTATGTATGTTAAAAAATACTCCGATACTTTTCTTAAAAAGAGTGATGTTCACAATATTAACACAAGAAATAAGGCTAGACTGATTGTGCCTCGTTTTAGACTCAACAAAACTGGTGGCTCGTTCATGGGTAGATGTGTAAAAATCTACAATAAAATCCCGTTAGAATTAACAGAAATGCCATACTGTAAATTAAAAACTCATGTAAAAGGTATTCTCATGAAGAAAGCATATTACAAAGTTGATGAGTATTTAAATGACAAGACTGCTTGGACATGAGTTTTTTTTTTTTTAATTAAATAATGTAATAAGTAGTAGTAAGTACTGTCTGTAACTGTGAGTAGGAAAAAAATAATCCCGGGAGTTTCTTGCCGCTTCTTCTACCGGGACCACTCACGGTAGGGATTTGTTGAAGCGATGGCGTTGAGTGACTTTCGAAAAGTGTTTGTAACAAACCTACTTCGAATAAACTAATTTCATTTCATTTCATTTCATTTCATTTCATTACCCTCATGTCTATCCCAGCCTTTTCCTACTAGGAATGCTTGGATATAATACATTAGAAGTCCGTCGTAATATGTACCTAATTGAGTATTTTGTACAGTTACTAAGAGGACAAACATGTAACCCAACAGTACTAGAGCTGATAGGGCTTAATGTCCCGGACAGGCATGTCAGGGCGCGACGTCGGAAATTGTTTACAATACCCACATGTAGACTCACCCTCGTAAAAGAGTCTCCTCTATTAAGAGCTTTGACTTTACTCAACGGTCTAGTAACTTGGGATGATAATATAGACATATTTTGTACACCACCTGCTGCATTACGCAGGATGGCAGGTGAATACTTAGAAAACTTGGCAAACGCTTTGGATTAGTCTGTAATGTTTGTTAAGTTTATTATAAATAAGTAAATAAATAAATAAATAAATAAATTTAATAGAGAACTGGAACGTGAATATGATCCGCAATGCAATGATGAGCGTGCAATTTTGGCGGCTAAATGAATGGCGGATGAAGTCTAAAAATAAAGATGTAGATGACCTAAATTTTATAATTCAGAATCAAATCGCAGGTACTCTGCATTCATTCAAATCTATCGACTGTGTAACAAACGAAGATGAAGCCACTAATTATCCAACTGGATTTTTAAACTCCTTGGATGTGCCTGGTTTACCACCGCACAATTTACAACTGAAGGTTGGCTCGGTAGTAATTATGCTTAGAAATTTAAACCAACCAAAACTGTGCAATGGAACGCGTTTGGTGATAAGAAAACTGATGAGCAATGTGATTCACGCGTCGATACTCAAAGGAAAATTTAAAGATGAGGAAGTTCTCATTCCAAGGATTCCGATGATCCCAACGGATATGCCTTTTGAGTTGAAACGAATTCAATTCCCGATTCGTCTTGCCTTCGCCATGACGATTAACAAATCACAGAGCCAATCCTTGACTATTTGTGGCCTCCATCTAGAAAATGCATGTTTTTCTCATGGTCAATTGTACGTGGCATGTTCACGTGTCGGCAAACCATCCGCTTTATTTGTTCTTGCGCCTGACAAAAAAACAAAGAATGTCGTTTACCACAAGGTGCTTGAATGAAAAGAGTTAATCGTTTAATTCAGTCATTTTTTGCTGACACGTGTTTGAAGTACTTAATTTTTTTTTTATTCTCTTTCTGTATGTATTATTCATCATAATAAAATACTTTTTTATATCTATCTGTATTTTTATTTTGTATCATTGTATTACGTTAATCAAAGCCTAAATTAGTTCAGCTAAAAGGTAACACGACATTCATTGACTGTTAGGCGGTACGAAGTTCGCCGGGTCAGCTAGTAAATAATAAATAGAGAAGTCGGACTAGTCTACTTATTATTAACATTCCGTCTTAAAAGTAAATGACAATTCAATTAAATTGAAGATAAAATCCATAAATACACACTCGAATGTCGCATAATATTCAAAATTTCAAAGTACTATAAAATGACAAAATATTAAAATAATACATAGATGTAGGATAATCTGTGTTTTTAATTAAGGTTTTGGTACGAAGGAATGTGAGAGTGATGTACGATAGGATGAATGAAAGGGAAGACCGGAAGCGATAGAAGTGAGCGAAGTATGCAAGATGGCGAGTTCTGATTAAGGTGATAGTAAGGTGAAAAGTTGTATCAAGCTGTTAAAGGCGAAATAAAAATATAATTAAATATTTACGTGGTTTATTTCCATTCCCACAATGTTTGGGGGCTCGTCCGGGATGGAAATAAATCTTTCGTTCGCGTAAATAAAGTCGTGGTAAAAGTAAAAGTCGATTAAAGTTGTTCGCGAAGTACTGCGGCGGCGTGGCGTGCGTCGTGGTCGAAAGTTCCACTTCGTAAAGTACATGGTTGGGACAAGAAAGGCGAAGGTGGAGCTGGCTGAGCAGTCTGAGCAGGCTGAGGCTGAGGGTGAAATGACGGCCAAGCATACTGAGAATGTACTGGCGCCGAAAAGTTGTGTGCCGAGCACGTGGGCGATGGCGATGGCACGCGATGGCGGCAGACGATGCCATAATTCCTCGCTTCGACGGGAGCAACAAAAGATATACGTCGACTAAATTGATCGAAGACATCGATGACAACGCGGAAATATTTGGATGGACGTCTGCGCAGAAGCTAATCATTGCTCGTCGTGCACTAACGGGTACCGCGGCTCTTTGGCATTTGAAATGACTTTGAAGATGAAGATTTAATTACCCGAGTGGCTAGATGGGTTTTACTTTTGCAAGAGTTTGATTACAGTATTGAACATCGTGCTGGTTCTCGAATGCGTCAAATCGATGCATTAAGCAGAAATCCTTATGTTGGTTCAGTGATGACAATTCAAAATCAAATCAGATTAGCACAAGATCAAGACGAAAGTTTATGTACTAATAAGGAAATTTTAAAAGATAATTCATATAAAGACTATTGGCTTTCTAATAATGTTATGTATAAAGGAGATCAACATTTATTAGTCATACCCGAGGCAATGAAAAGAGAAATTATTAGTAAGGCGCACAGTAATGGTCATTTTGGGAGACAAAAGATGAAGGACATTGATAAAAAGATTGATACCTACTTATTAAATTGTATACCTTGTATTTTAGCAACACGGAAGAGTGGAAAATAAGAAGGTTTCTTAAACCCGATACCTAAAGAGAGTACACCTCTACATACTTTACATATTGATCACATAGGACCTCTCTCTCTGTAACTCAGAAACAGTATAATTACATACTAACTATGATAGACGCTTTAACTAAATTTGTTTGGTTATTTCCAGTAAAATCAACCACAGCGAAGGAGACATTATCTAAGCTTTGTATACATCAGCAAACATTTGGAAACCCTAATAGAATAAAATCTGACAGAGGAACGGCATTTACTAGTAAACACTTACAGGAATATTGCGAGGAACATGATATTCAGCGTATTATAGTAACTACTGGGGTACCAAGGGGAAATGGTCAGGTGGAGCGCATACACAGGACTTTAATACCTATTCTAAGTTATGTCTTGAGGATAAAAGCATGTGGTACAAGCATGTAAGCAAAGTTCAGCGTGCTCTCAACAGTACTTATCAATCAAAGAAGTATAAACACAACTCCATTTAATTTACTAATTGGGAGGAACATGAGAAATAAAGATGTTGAAATTGTAGAATTATTAAACCAAGAATCTGTAGAATTGTACTATGAAGATAGAGAAGAATTAAGAAGGAAGGCTAAAGAACAAATTTTCAAAATTCAGGAAGAAAATAGACAACAGTATAATAAAAACAGAAAGGAGAGTATTAAATATCAAGTTCGTGATTTAGTAGCAATTAAAAGGACTCAGTTCGGCCCTGGGTTGAAACTCAAACCAAAGTATTTAGGACCTTACAAAGTAATTAAAGTTAAGAGGAATGATAGATATGATGTATCTAAATTGGACATGTCTATGGAGGGACCAAATCATACTTAGACATGTGCAGACTACATGAAGAGATGCTCCACATATCCTAATTAGGTTTTTTTTTATTTTTTTTTTACTTTCATTTCTTTATTACCATTTCATTTTGTCGTGTACCTAATTTTGTAAGAGTAAGGCATCGCATCTTGGGGGGAACTGTGTTAGGATAAATATTGTAATTTTTATCAACCAATAATATGTAAATTGTGTAACTTCAAACTGAAAATTTTCTATCTATAATTTAAATGTTGAATTTAAATGATGTTTAACTTTTGTCTAACCCTTGCTTAAAAATAGTGTAACTGTTGTGTCATATTTGTTTAAAAAGTAGCTGAAATGTTGTGAATGTTTGTTTAAAACCAGTTGAAATACTTAGTAACTTTTGTTTAAAGAGTAGTTGAAATTTTTTGTAATGTTTGTTTAAAACCAGTTGAAATACTGTGTAACTTTTGTTTCGAATACTGTATAACTTTTCTTTCAAAATTTGTTTACCTATTGTTAACCTAAGTAAGAATAATTGCTAAATGATAATATTCTTCTTAGAGTAGGTTTTCTTCAAATTGCACAAATCGTATTAAACCTACCCCAATGCACTTCGTACTTCATAAAAGATCCTTCAGAGGAGTTCGAGCTCTATGAGGAGAGCTTTGTGAAATTTGGGGAGGGAGTAGCACTGACTACCATGACAGCTGAGGATGTTTTCTTGTCACCCTTGTTACCTGATGAAAGCAACACTGAAACCTCGCTCACACGCCCCTATGGCCCATCGATAAGGGTAAAGATTCCGTCGCCGCCGAAGAGAAAGCCTCATGACGAATTTCCTGCAAACTATTCTTCAGTAAGCCTCCAAGACTACGATGAGGATGAAGATAACAACTTTGACTACAGTCTACTTCCATCGACATCTATATTTTCGGTAGATGTTGGAGTGTTAGAAGGCTTCTTGGAGAAGAACCAGGACGTATTCACACTGAATGGAAAGCCAGTCATGGATTTTGAGCACACCATCGAGACTGGCGATAATAAGCCTACATCAGTCCCGCCATACCGTCTGTCACCAGTGAAGACTGAGACTCTTAGAAAAGGAATAACCAAGATGCTGGCGGAACCATGCACATCCCAATAGGCAGCACCTGTAGTGATGGTACCGAAGAAGGACGGAACCATAACAGTATGCGTTGATTATCAGCATCTCAACGCTCTGACAACACCTGACGCATATCCACTACCGAGGATTGATGATCTACTCCACAATGCCAACCCTACGCCCTATAATTATGAGTACAATAAATAGATCTTTGTGCTGGCTACTGGCAGATAAGAGTTAAAGAAGAACACAGTGACAAAACTGCTTTCGTCACACCATTCGGAATGTATAGGTTTCTTAGAATGCCATTTAGGTTACGTGACGCGACTGCCACGTTCCAGAGAATGATGGATCGTTTTCGTGTCGCTCTTAGCCATATCAAGCTAATGGTCTATCTGGATGACTTAATTGTCATGTCCTCTACGTTTGAGGACCATCTTAAGGATCTGCAGGAGGTTTTTAATAAACTCAAGGAGTTCAACTTGACTGCAAACTGTGAAAAGTGTAAATTTTGCTGCCAGAAAGTAAAGTATTTAGGGCACTGCTGATGGTCAACCTGATCCAGAGAAACTCAGTGCTATAGTGAATACGCCACCTCCACACAATCTTAAACGTTTATTGTCCTTCATTAAAAGCTCCTGGTATAGAAGATTCATACCCGGATTCGCAAGAGTAGCAGAACCTCTCACGCGCTTGACTAAGATAAATGCTATTTGGAATTTGGGAGAAGAACAAGCAAACGCTTATGCAAAGCTTCGTGAGCTCTTGGAGACACCCCCAGTACTTGCTCAAGTGGATGATACTAAAGTCTTATAGCCCAGTTACATTAGGTATAAAAGGGGTCAACCTCGGAATGAAAGATAATAAAGCTGTAAATGGGTATAAACCTTTGTTTTGTCGTTCTGATATTTATTTGAGATATTTTCTGTTATTGTTTTACATGGTCTTGAAGTTTCATATTTTGCCTATAAAGGAGAACCCCATCTTCCATAGAGACACCGGCCCAGATTACACAAGAATGAAAATTGGTGGCCAATTAGATCATTGTAAAAGCTTTAATTTCTCCAATTTTCACGTCTGCTTGCAATGGCCAACTAATGAAATCCTAGAATTTCCAGCTAAATATGGTTATGTCACACTCATGACACTCACAGCAATATAATATGCCTGTTACTAGGGACTTACTACCTCAAACTAAACACCTACTCTAATATTAACAGTATTAGGAATAATTATGATCATATGACTCAGTAAAAATTAAAGTTACATATAAACACTAACAAAATACAATTACTTAAACAGTAGGTAATGGTTGAATTGAAACTAAGTAGGTGGGTGAATATTACTATTAATAAAAGCTATTTCATGTTTTAAAGAGATTTTATTAGTAATTATCATCACATCATAATATTATATTAATATTTCGTCTAGAAATTGTGCAGTAGGTATACGTATTGTATGGGTACTGCAACGTCTGCATCCTACTGTTCTTCTAGAGGTGTATAGGGTACGTCATCCAGTGTTCAGAAAAAGGTCAGTCACAAAACAGGCGATCTCGGTGTCCAATATTCATGCAATATTTGTTTAAAAAACAAATCCAGAAGTTATAGCGAAAACACATTCACCAAAACACTAGTACGAAAGCGAATGCAATAGAAAATTAAAATAACTTTGTGCGTTTCGACATGTTTCAATGGTAAATAGGACTGCAAATACGATGAAAATATTAATTTATTAGTAAAAATACATAAAAGATGCAAGATTATTGACAGTGATGTTATTTATAATTGCTATGGTAACCAAAATGACATTAGATAGGTTAGATTACACCAGAGATCTTTGTTGTCAATCGATTCAAATGTCTCGAAATCGATGTCAAAATACTAGAAATGTATTTTAATTAGCGTAACGATTTAATGGTAAATATAAATATATTACATAGTTTAGTTATACAATGAATAAGAAAACATGTAAAAAAGGAACTAATCTTGTACTTACAATGAATAATAATTCATAAAATATATTATTAAGTTCCCTAATCGATATATATAATCGATTTAATCGATTATAAAATCGTTTGTAATGAGGTAAATACTATGAAAACTTTTTTGTATTCTTTTGTTCATTTACCAAATGCAGATGAGGCTCAGATTTAAATGTGTTTATCTAGGAAATAAGACGAATTTTTTGGTATATAGTTTACTCTTGTCTTGTCTTATGCCTACCACAGTACACATATAATTCGTGGCCGGAAATCGGGGTTCTCCTTTTCGATCTGTCTCGTCTAACTTTTTCTCTTCCCCTTACTCTAGCAGCGGATGAGGTTGGAGTTAGTGAACGAGATGTAGGACTTAAAGGAAGTAACCTAGGGTTTGAAGGAACAGGTGTGGAAGCCGGAGTATTCATTAGTAAAACACCTCTATCACACATTTTGAATACTATGTCACAATAATTTTGTAAAAAGCAAAATCAATAATAACGGGATTTGATTAACGGTACTATTACCGGACGGTATTATTAATATTACCGGTATTAACGGACGGTATTATTATAATGCCTATATACAGGTTGTCCCTTATAGAATGGATAATCCTTGAGCGCCTGCACAGCACGGCTACCCGGCACTCGAAAAAAAATACACAAAAAAAAATCCAACAGGTACTCAAATTATGATTTAAAAAAATCCATTTTTATTGATCTTATTGTCAATTCATGTGCACAGCAACCCCAAATTAATGAATTTGCTTACGTTTTTGGTGTTATATTACTCCTCACAGACTATACTATTACAAAAGCAATAAATAATATGAGTATCTATTGTACTTTTTTGAAAAAAAAAATTGCTATGTACCTGACATAGCAAAGACATTTACATACTTAGTGTATCTCTCTGGACTTGTTCGTTATCGCATGTGTGCATTTCTTTCGCATTTCTCCGTGAGTTTGAATCAGTGTTATAACGACGACTTCTGGCTACTTTATTGGACTACTCGTTTTGCTCACTGATTTGGACTTTGTTTGGTGATTTTACGACGACTTGGCTTGTATCTGGACTGATTCTGTGAATCAAAATGCCGCGGATTCAATAAATTGCAGGAGCAACGCAAGTGCCGCTGCAGCCTTTTATAGGGAAAGGTATCCTAACGCGCGTCATCCAGATTACCGTGTTTTCAGCAGAGTCCACAGGTGTTATTCGGAAGGCAGAATACCTGGCAGCGGCATTGGTGGTACGAACTCCGGAAGACAAGCGAATATTAATACTCAAGATGTTGTGCTTGACGAAATTCAGCAAGACCCGTCTACCTCTACAAGAGCAATATATCACGACGCACCGGAATCTCAAAAACGACCGTACACTGTGTACTAAATAAAAATCATCCTTATCATATTAGACGCGTCCAAGCTCTGCAACCAAGAGATTACAATGTAAGATTATTTTTTTGTCAACAAATGCTTGGAAAAATAGAAAATCTACAATTTTTTGAAAAAAATCTATGAAGCGACGAATCTACATAAAAAAAAGACGGATACTTTAATATGCATAATCTTCACAGCTGGCAACTCTCAAATCCAAATCTAATGCGAGAAGAGAGGTCGCAATACCAGTTCAAAATAAATTATTGGACTGGTATATTAAATGGGATAGTTATTGGTCATTTCGAACTGCCGGGAAATTTATCTTCCCAAAGTTACTTAAATTTTTTACAAAATGATCTCCCAAACTTATTGGGAGAGGTGCCTGATGAGATAAGGGAATCCCACTGGCTACAGAATGATGGTTGTCCTGCACATTATGGTGCAAACGTCCGCACTTATTTAAGTACCACATATCCAAATAAATGGATTGGTCGTTTGGATCCCATTTTGTGGCCTCCTCCATCCCCAGATTTAAACCCTCTTGGCTTTTTTACTTTTTTTAGGAATAGGTGTACTAGAAAACAATAGAGTCGGTGGCAGACAATTTGAACACCTATTGTAAATAAAGATTGTTTTATGTATACCTACAATTTTTTATTATTAAAATTTAATAAGATATTTATCGTTTCTTTTTTAGTCGTATTTACCCTTTTTTATCTCAATAGGAATAAGTTCATAATAGTATTAGATAAAATGATGTATTATACCATTAGTAAACTGCATTAACTGCGCATTTTTTTTAATAGTTCGCCACGGTTTTCATACTTATTTTACATTGAAACCCTCTCAAACTTTGTCAAAATTATTTTATCAAATTTCATACTAAAAATTTAAATTTATATTTTTTTTCAAAAAAGTACAATAGATACTCATATTATTTATTGCTTTTGTATTAGTATTATAGTCTGTGAGGAGTAATATACATAACACCAAAAACGTAAGCAAAGGAGATTGCCCAAGTGACTATGAAACTCAGTATCGCTATCAAATCTGTTGTGCCATGATGTAATTGAGCTTAATTTATAGTATTATTTTAGTACTTTTAATTACATATAAAAAAATATTTATAATTCTCGGCATTCACCAGCAATATGGTAATGAAGGACCACTAAAATTAGAAATTTCGAAAACCGTTAAGCGCTAATTTACGTTTTTCTGAATCATTTCACTATTATATAATGGTTACTAGTATGATTATTCATTTTAATAAAGCAATAGCTATCAATAAGTAGATTTCATTTGGCGATGATCACTCAGATAGAAGGACCTTTAAGAATTGAAATTACAAAAGCAAGTATTTAGCATTTTTATTCGTTTTCTTAACAATATTCTACAAATACGTACTACTCGTATATTATCTAAAAACTGGGCCGGCCGGCGCTTGGATGTCGTGATGCCGACCCCAGCTCAGATACCAAGTGATGGTCATCACGTGTGCACAACACCACACTGAAATAGCACTCAGGGCATTTGCCGTATCTTCAATCCTGTTTATCAGGAGTTAAGTGTAGTAAGTCCAGCTGCTCACATGCCGAGACTTTATTCGAAGAGGACAATTATCTACGCCCAGAATTAAGGGTAAATCATCATCAATGGATTCATTTACTTGTACGACATATGTGCCATATGTGTTTCGGATGTGTTCCCTGTAGTAGGATCTCGCTTGCTTTAGTTGGTATGTTCCAACAGCAAAACGTTTTAAATCCTCTATGGTAAGCCTCGGAAAATGCTCCAAGTGAGGGTGGTCACCGTATATGTTGCAAACCATAATTCGCCTTCTGTTTAATTGTTCTCTCTCTACAATTACAGCCAAATGATTGGGCATATTTAACCTTTGCCTTGCGATCTTAATTATCTTATGGTGGTCATATATGTATTATCACAATAACTTAACTAATCGAGTCTCTGCCTCGCTATCACTGGCTTTTATTTAATAGAAATTGAAAGAACAAAACGAATCAAACACGAAATAATACTTATTGAATATTATTATACCACGAGTTCAAAACAAACTGTCGGAAACGTCACAAAATAATTATTATTTGACGTAGTGATTAAGTACTCTGTGTAATGTGTAACCTGCATGAGGTTAGGTATGTCAAACTGAGATTGATTCGAGAGAAATCGATTAATGGAATGACAGATCGATCTTGAACGCTACATCGTTTCAGATAATAATAATAATAACCCTAAATTGGCTGCAGGATTAGTTTCATTGTTTGCTGTTGTCTGACGCCAAAACAACCGGTCGTACTTGGTAAAAGTTAATATTTATATAATAATCAATTTTATTGTCGATTGCTTATTCATCATATTACATAAATAATCGAATCTCACCTAAACTTATCGATTCCTTGATCCATCTCTTAATGGCAATTGGCAATGATGGCGACTAAATAAATGGTCAAGACAACGAGTTTTATTTTGGTCAGTTTTTCTCCGGAGAATTTGTTATTTCGTATTACTTACTTTATTTTTAATTAATAATAGGAATTATTGATTTCATGAAGTAGTGACACATCTTAAATTTTGCGATACCATCCGTGGGCAATCTCCTATATTAATTTGGGGTCGCTGTGCACATGAATTGACAATAAGATAGAATTGAATAGAATATTTTTTATTTCAGAGGCCACGAACACAATTACAAGAAAAAAAAATATACCTAGTCTGGCCATAAATACTGTTACATAAAAACTTTCCTTTTTTTCAGCTTTTTAATTATTTTGAATTTGGAACACGTATATTATTTTAAAAACCTCTTTCGATCTCGCGCCATTTCAGATACTTTTTCGTGTTCATTATCAAATTACAATACGGAATGGGGTGTTAAAGAAAATAGGATTGCAGTGATCGCCTTGCACAAAGTGGGTATGGAGCCGTCGGTCATATTCCAGACGCTTCAAAAGCTTGATATCAGCCGTATGTTCGTATATCGTACAATCAACAGATACAACAACACTTCGTCTGTCGAAGACCAGAAAAGATCGGGGCGGCCGCGTACTGTTAGAACTACTACTATCCTGCGTCAGTGATGGTTTGGTGGGGCGTGTCTTATCAAGGAGTCACAAAACTGCATTTTTGTGAAAAAGGAGTGAAGACTTCAGCCAAAGTGTATCAATATACAGTCTTGGATCATGTTGTGAAACCTCTCAGCAATACACTTTTTAAAAATATACCGTGGACTTTCCAACAGGACTGTGCACCTGGCCACAAGGCACGAACTACCCAAGCCTGGCTTGAAACCAATGTTCCGGACTTTATAAGAGCTGAAGACTGGCCCTCATCTAGCCCAGACCTCAACCCTTTAGACTTCAAATTATGGTCAGTTTTAGAGGACATGGCCTGCTCTAAACGACACGGCGACATTGAGTCTCTTAAAAAATCTTTGGAGCAAGCAGTGGCGAAATTTCCCTTGGAAACATTGCGTAAATCCATAGATTCGTGGCCAAACAGATTAAAGGCCTGTATAAAAGCCAAAGGTGGCCATTTCGAATAGAATATATTTTTATTTTTTGCTGAGACTTTAATAAATATGCAGGTATAAATTTTATTATTACTTCATTTAAAAAAAAATCATTTGTAACAGAACTTATGGCTGGACTAGTTATACTTAAAAAGAACACAGTTAAAAAAAATACATTTGAAAAGAACCAATTAAAAACAAAAAACAAACATACAGCTATACATTACAAAATATACAAAGTTATTGCTACATTATGCTCGCATGTGTCCAGTTGCCTAGAAAAAGAAGCCCACTCAGCATGATGCCTTAGTGTTGGCTACGGCGCTGATTTTCAGTGAGTCAATCATTACAGAATGGGAGGTGTCAGTGAGCAGTTATCAAAGATCAATAAAAATGGATTTTTTTAAATCATAATTTGAGTACCAGTTGGATTTTTTTTTTCGAGTGCCGGGTAGCTGTGCTGTGCTGTTATCCATTTTATATGGGACACCCTGTATATGGTGCAAAAAAATCTTGTGAAAATAAAATTTGAGAAACTGCAATTTTGGACGAATACATACGATTTTTTTCTGAGGGGACACGTCATTGTCGGTAGAACACTAGAACGCAGCAGATATTTTTTAATTGAAAAACATCAAAATTTCAATATATTTATTATGATTAAAATACATGAAATATACGTCTTCCTCATTCAATGCAATGAAAAACAACGCAAAAATTAAATGGCCGCCAATCATTATCTTGTCTGCTTTGACGAAAAATAAAAACCCATTTATCTCGTACAATAACATTTGTCGGCAATCTGCAAAATCATAACTGAAATCATTTCAGTGAGTAGGTTAACAGAAACTAAAATATAATATAATATTTTCTTTCAATCAAGCATTTTATCGTGGGCGAACGTGACATTTTCAATCGTCAAGGTTTGCTTAAATTAAAATGCATAATTTATCTTTGTAATGCTTTGTATGTACACACTATTATCATACATCACCGTAGATAAACAGCTTGTTGGGTATCGTGGAAGGTGTCCCTTCAGAATGTACTCGTACATCCCAAATAAACCGAATAAATTCGAACGGATTCCGTAGAATTAAACTTGTAATGGCCGCAGATGTCAATAGCAAATATGAAATAAATGCTATTCCGTATTTGCGGAAAGTGACAAATTTTCAGAAACAACCTTTAGCTACTTATTTTATAAAAGAAATAACATCTTCATTACATGGAACAAATCGCAATATAACAATGGACAAGTGGTTCACGTCTGTATCACTGGATGAAGAGTTACTAAAGGCACCTTATAATTCAACTTTAGTGGGAACTCTGAGGAGTAAAAAATGGGAAACTCCTGAAAAAATGAAGAATTCCAAATCTCGGGCAATCTGTACTTCATCTTTTGTTACGATCGAACAAAGTCGTGTTTGTTTTATCTACAATTCACGATCAGCCCAATATAAACGACAATACGGGAAAATATCGGGAAGTTGATTCATTTTTACAATAGTACGAAAGGTGCTGTTGACACAGTCGACCAGGAGCCCAATTCTCATTTTGCAGAGATAATGTCGAAGTCAGACATATCACTAATCTTTAAATCTCGGCGAGACATGTCGGCAAAATCTCGAATGTATCCAAAAAAGTTATTCTGGGGCACATTCGACATTTTATCTTTAAACATTACCATTAGGCATTCGACATAAACGTTCCGTTTTCTAGACTACAGCAACACAACCAACCAACCAAGTCAACAAAACTTGACTACACATAAAAAGAGGTTTTAAAACACTCTTATCAAATGAAAGTATAAAAAAATACTTAAGTATTCATCCTAAACTATCACCGTATTGTTAGAATTTATTAAATGCAATATTGCTTAAAACCGTTATTATTGCATATTTTTGGCAAAAAGACTAGCCGCGTACCGTATAACGAAACATTCTTGTCATGATAAAATGTCAATCAAAGAGTATGTAACATGGATTTAATAGTCTAACTGGATTCCAATCTTCGTAGAGGTCCTGGATATATATTCTATCTGGATCATAGACTTTGTAGAGTCTATCATTGTTTCGACGTCAAATATTATTAATAAACTTTGCATAAATTATGATGTGATGAGATTTTTACTAGATTATAACGTTTACTATGATTAAAAATCAACGCCAAAAAAACTGAGTACGGATTTTTAACAAATTTTGGCACAATCCTTTGTCCATAAGTATCCAACTATTCGTGTCAGGTAAATGATTGTGTCAATATTCGTGACAGGTAGAATATATAAATATATATATATATATCACATATATTATTGAAATAATACATTTGATTAATGTTTTTTCAAAATTACCGAATTTAAATTGTTGCATTAATAGTAAATTGAAAATTAAAGTACACAATTATGGTACATCTATAATAAAATTTAATCTTAGATGTTTTTAAACCATTTTATAAAACGCAAACTAATGATATATAATTATCCCAGGATATATCTTGGGACTATAGATAATGTTATCTATGTCCATGTGGACACAATACAAAAATGGTCCTTCTTATCAAATTCAATTCAAAAATCGTCAGGTACCACTACGAAGTCTATGATCCAGATAGAGTAATATATCCATGGTAGAGGTACCTGAAGGTTGGGATCCAGTTAGACTATTATATCCATGGTAACTAATGTCAACTGTCATGTCAGTCATGATTGTCAAATGAATGTTTTGACTTTAGAGTTAAACGGGGAATTCACTAGACAGACATCCCCACGAGCAAGTCTGCAGACAAGCCCGCCGGGCCTCGCTACTATAGGACTGTGCAATGTTTGCTAGTGTAGGGCCGTTGCAGTCAGTCTGGCAGACTTGTCTGTTGCTTGTCCGCGCGATCTCATTTTGTCTGCGGGGGCACAGACATGTCCGTATGTGAATGGTCACCGCGGGCAGTGTGACCATATGTGGCAGGATCCTGCCATTTTGGCAGGATTAGCCTCTTATTTTAGCCTATGGCAGGATCGGTTGACGTTTTATAAAACTTGGCAGTTTTTGGCAGATTTGAGGTACTGAAAAAAATGCATTATTTCAACTTAAAATTCCGAAAATTAAATTCTTTGTGTATAAAGTTGATAATCTTAAAACAGGTAACTATTCATAAACACGAGTCTATTTCAATCACTCACATAGAGTAGACACGTAGAGCTATAGGTGGCTATAGTGCTCTTCAATGCCTCTTTAACTAAATCTGCACTTGTATTGGGCGCAATGTTTTGGTAGTATTGAAATCTTAATATGTATATTTAAATTACGTATCACGTTGTTTGTCCGCGAAGGACTCTTATAAACTTCTTAACTGATTTTAATCTTTGCACACCGTGAGCAGTTTGATCCAATTTGAGAGATAGGATAGCTTACATCTCAAAATAAAATAAAAACTTGACAGAACGTCTGTCCGGGCCACTAGTAGGAGTATTAAAATTAAAATGTTGTAATAAATGTAATGTTTTATAATTATTATCTCGTAATAAACATTATATCGTTATTACCTTTGATGAACTTAAAAATTGGTTGTCTGTGTAGTTTAACGTGACAACGTCATGAAAAAGCTCCACTCCGCTCCGCTCCACCCTGCTCCGCTCCGCTCCACGTGCATAGTGCCTCTCTCTCGCTTTTGCCGCTCTCTCGCTCGCGGAACGTTACATTATTTCATAGATGCGCCCGGTGCTCATCGTTTTAATAGACGTTATCACGTCAATAACAACGCTATTAATATGTCCATAAAATTGTTTTTGAAATATACTTTTTTGTAATTATATAAACTTATACATAATATGTATGTATGTCGTCAATCTTGCATGTCAAACAGGGAATTGGTGAGCAGGGCAATTTAGTGCAGTGATGTATGAAATAGATAATATGTATAATAACTTGACTAATTGCATTTCATTTGAACCAAACAAAGATAATTATTCTAAATTGTATGAATAAATAAAATTTATCGTTAGAGAAGAAGAATATGATGCTAACACCAATGTATAATAAAAAAATATATAAATATTTATAATTAATGTATTTTTTCTTTGTTTATTACAACGGTAAATGAAGTTGGCAGTATTTGGGCATTTTTCACTTATCAGACTGGCAGGATTTGGCAGGTTTTTAAGCAATGAGTGGCAGGATCTGTAATTTAAATATGGTCACACTGACCGCGGGCTATCTGTTCACAGACCCGAGAGCGACAGCGACTAGGACAGACGTCACTATCTTATTATAATTATCAAAAATGAGTTTTAATGAAAATAAAGCATTCTGGGCAGAAATTCATAGGGGAATATAGAAAATATCCATGTTTGTGGAAAATTAAATGCAAAGATTTTATGAACTCCGAACTACGAAATGCTGCCTATCAAGTAATCGTTCTTTTGCAGTCACAGACTGTCTCATTTTAGTATTTTGTCTAGTAATTTTAGGCGCTACGAGCTGTAATAAAAATTCAAATGATTCTTGATCCATGCGCAAATAATTGTACAGGTCTCCCGGTTCATCAATTTCTAATTCTTTCAGTAAATTGATATGGCTATACTTATTTCTTTTTTTATACCATTCTTTGCACCAAATTCTTTTCTTTTTCTTTTCATCAAACAGTATTAATGCAGCACCAGCAATTACAGCGATTTTCCTTCGTTGCGTTGTCATTATATTGTGTACGCACAACACAACTAATCGTTAAGCCACTCCAACACAAACTGATAAGTCTGTGTAGTGTATTGTGGCGACAGACATGCCCGGCCAGACTGCCCGCGGGCAAGTCCGCGTAGTGAATTGCCCGTTTTAGTTGTTGTTGTTTCTTATTTTACATAAATGCAATCATTTTACGTTTTTCTCGTTAAATAGAAATTTGGAGAGACTTTTTGTTGTCTAATGACTTACCGAATCATAATATTTTACATCGTAAGGAAACCCTCGCACGTAAACGAGCCCCCTCGCAGTGCGATACCCGTTGGTCAATCGGATAAAGACTGCTTCTTAAAGTGAAGAGTTGAAGACGAATAGAGGAAGGTCGTAACCAATATGGTACAGCACCGACAGGACTTACCTAACCATCTGTTGCGTCCCGCCGTGCCAGCATCTTACGTCTACGTCTCTCGCCTCCGTTACACCACAAACGTGTATGCTGTCGTGTAGTATTTGGGGAAGAAGACGAAATACCGGGTGTGGGTAGAGAAGTTGGACTCGCGCAACGCTGTCAATTTCAACTCCTTTGTTGTACATGCTCCAACCAAGCTCCTGTTGACTTTTCTGAAAGAGGAGCTGTGGCCGAAGGGAGTCTTCTTTAGAAAAATCCGCGGGCGCGGCGACCACCGGGAGTTACCGAAAGCGTGTCACTTCGCTGATAAATGTTGTGAATTAGTTATAAGTGTATATTGATATGTATGTTACTATGTAAGGTATTTATGCTACGGGCCTTGCTTGAAATAAAGATATAATATTATTATTAAATCTCAAAGGTATATGAAGTTTCAATTTCAATTCAGTCGCACTTGGCCTGTGTGGTGAACTGCTGAATGTCTTGTCCTGACCCTCACAATGTAAGCAGAGATGGGGCCACAATTATGCGATAAGATGATGATAGTTTTAATAAGGTCAAATTGTATCACTTTCTGGACAAATAAAAAACAACAAAGAACATAAGTGTTTATTTTATTTCCAAATAATTTTATTTTATACAGCAAATAATTCATAACAGTTATTGATTAATATTAAACAACAGTCTTAAAAAATTTGTTTTTTTCTCCCGTTACCAGTAACAGTCAACTAATATTAATATGATTCATTGATGTCATCACTGCTTAATAGAGCATTGTGCCTTTTTAAAGTGCTAATTACTCGGTTGAATTTTCTTGTAGGTCTGCTATTGGTGTTTAAAACTATGTGTAGAATATTGGTCTTGGTATTCGGATTCCCGCCAAAATTCGTTCGTCGTTGCGTTCGCGCCGTCAAATAGCGAACTAGTGCTGCCACCTGTGAGCCAACAAGGAACTATTCCTCTTCCCGTACGAGCAACGAACGCGTCCGCCTAGGCTCCGCGAAAAATTACCTAAAAACTAGTATCAAACCAACCTAGTGCTTTGTGTGTGCCTGATTTCAATGGCTGTGACCTGTGTATGTGTGTGATAAACAACAAATTTTCATAATATTCAAGTCCTGGAACATTATTAGCCAAACTATAATAATTACGGCGGCGTGGCGGGGTGAGTACAAACTACAAACCGAGACCAATCTAAAGGAGAACCCCGGTTTCCGGCCACGAATTATATGTAATCTGTGCTAGCACATAAGACTGGAAAAGAGTAAACTATATACATAAAAATTCGTCTTATTTACTAAATAAACATATTTAAATCTTAGCCTCATTTGCAATCGCCAAATGAACAAAATAAAGAAAGAAGTTCTCATTGTATTTACCTCATTACAAACGATTTTATAATCGATTGATTAAGGAACATATGTATTAAATTAACTATTTATTAATTATAAAAACAATATTTATTCCTTTCTGATATGTGTTCATGTTCTATATAAAGCTAAACTATTTAATATATAATAATTACCATTAAATCCTTTAACGACATCGTTACGCTTATTATAAGACATTTTGAGTTTAACTTATCTGTGTAAAAAAAGTAAAAGAATATTATGATGACATTTATGACAATTTAATTTTTGCACAGAGTACTTAATCACTATGTTCTATTGCATTCGCTTTTCGTTTCGTGCGTTGGTGAATGTGTTTTTGATACAATTTCTAGATCTGCTTTTCTTACTACCACTGCCTGAATATTGGAAATAGGAGTATAGCGCCTCCTGCACAATTTCTTGACGATATTGATATATTTTGATGATAATGAATAAAATATCTTTAAAAAATTAAAATGCCTTTATTACACAACCTTTTTGACATTTTTTTGGGTAAAACCCATTAAAGTGGGTAGGTAGTAGGTAGTATTATACCCACCTACTCAGTTTTAACCATTATGGTTTAAGTAGTATTTATTTATTTATGGTCTTCATTATATTCCTGACATTGTCTATATACTCGTAGGTGTTTGATTATTTGGCCATTGCTAGCAGACGTGAAAATTGGAGAAATTAAAGCTTTTACAATGATCTAATTGACCACCAATTTTCATTCTTGTCTATTCTGGGCCGGTGTCTTTATGGAAGATGGGGTTCTGTGATTGGTCAAAACGCGCGACATTTCAATCTCGAATGCTCCGGACCATACGTTGCATGTCGTACGAAAAGGCTCCGACATATTACTAATGTGACATCCCGAGAATAAGGAAATTAGGTTTCATTCGAGATCGGCCATGTTTTTTGGAGATATCTCTGTTAGACATGTATCTCTACAAAATGAGAATTGGGCTCCAGATGTGTTCAAATTCATGTACAAACCGAAAGACCAAAAGATGGCCCTTGTGCGTATTCTATAACATATTATGTTTCATAATTTTATTGCCTGAAAATTGTTAAAATTGTTTTGAACAATCCCCATTTAGGTGATTCCAGTTTAAAGCTCTCAAGTGTATTACAAAACGAAACTCAGGGGAAACGCGGATCTAGCGAGATCGGATCATATGTTCTTAATTACATGGAGATTTTAAATGCAAAACATCAGGGTCAGTACCTAATAAAAGGTCAAACACTGTAACATACGATTTTTACATCGCTCGTTACATGGAGCCATTATTATTGATTGCAGAAGGCGAAGGTCTCAAGAAAACTTTTATTTCCTGTCTACCCCCGGTTACTGAGATACTGCGAGCTGCTTTTCGATGCGAGATAATTTGACGTATTACGCCCTAATTCAGAAACAAGAAACAGCTGCAAATATCATCAGCGCCGCATCGTCTTTACACGCCGATTATCTTCAGTCTTCATGCATCCGTCGACCATCTTCGAGCAGGATCTTCAACGCCGAAGTCGCTTCTTCTGAGTTCTTCTTGCTGTTCCAGAGATGTATTTCACGCCGTCGCCATTCGCCAGGTGTGCGCGCGCGCCGATCTGTGCCACTTGTGCCATCTGTGCTGTACAGCGGTGCGACTGCGGGAGACTACTCACGAGTCTGCACGATCGTACGCCGGCAAAGAGAGCGCGACAGAATTATTTATACTGAGTTTCATCTCTCACATTAATCGATGTACAGTATGTACGACAAGAACGTGACCGGCATATTTTAAAATTTTGGAATGAAGTTTATAAAAAGAAATAGGTTGAATAGAACAATCCTTTCCCCAAAATGCTTTGTAGGAAAACTTAAGCTTTTCTTCCAATTTCTTGTTAAAAATATTATTTTTTACAATGAATGCCACGTATGCTTCCAACTTTTAAGCTGTGTTTCATTGGACTCATCCTTTATATTGTGTCCAGGCTATCCACTATATGAAAAAGTGCAAGGCCTTCGTGAGCAAGTGGGTGAAAAGATATTCATAAACAAAAACCATCGGTGGCTCACCAAATCGTGGCAAATCAAAAAAGCCGTCTGTCACAGTGAGGTGGACCTCATCAGATATCAACCTAGTTACACCAGAGGAAGCGGATAGAACAGATCCAGCAACACTCGCCAAGATACTCAACATTGAGATATTCATGAAGGCAATGGAGCAAGATATAGCAAATATATGTATGTGCTGGCCTAAAAGCCCTCTATAGAGCGGTAAGAGGATTGTCGCTGTAAAGCCCTACAGCTGCAGCATCATTATACCCCAAAAGAACAGATGTGATAGCCCACTTTATGGGGGGGGGGGGGCGCTTCATGGTATGGCCTTGTGTTAAAAAGGATAAATGGAGATCGACAAAAAAGGGTGTTACAAGTATATACCTATAACATATGATGCGGTTCATGGAACAGAGGAAGGATACCTAGATGTTTCAAGCAACCTAGTTTACACCTGGAGTCCAATGACAGACTATTCACCCATTTATATGATAAAGAAAGGGTTATTATACGAGATCCACCAATCAGAAAAGGGCAGGCAGCTCCTACAAAATAATAACAAATCAAACAACACCTGCAGGGAGGGTATTCAACCCTATAGAAAGAACAATCTCAGATTGGTCTACAAAGTCGTGGGCAATGAAAGAGGATCATCCTATGAGTTTTCATATGCTGATATAACGAGACCGGTAGGCGACGACACCCAATCCTGGCTGGAGTCCCAAATAGAGACTCGATACCCATTCTTGGGTTTTATGCATCTTAAAGTAGTAACTATAACAGTTTCCCTATCATGGATACTTCTATCTGTCAACCTGTACTGGAGGTTGACAAGGCTTAAGAACGCGGTCTCAAGGATAGATGAGACTTGTAGAGGATCTAAAAAAGATGATCAGATAAATACGACATTCCTGCTAACATCCTATAAAAAACCTAACCATTTTCTTTGAAACCCGCATCACTCCATCATGAAGAAGATGATCCCCTTCCATCATATGAGACGGTGGAGAAAACTCCAATATTCAGGAGAGACAGACATCTTGCCTCTGCACTATCAAGAGGAGAAATAAGACTATTTATTACAGAATTGGGAAAACCCTGGTGAATTAAGGAGGGAGCATATCTTATTGAAAAGGGATGTCCAAAAAACAACTATATTACCGTCCGATCAGTATACATATACACTGGGCTCTATTACACATCTCATCTCATCCGCTAAACCCCAAGCATACTAGTCAGTTGCGTAGGCACATGAGAGTTGCACAGGACGCAACCGTCCCAGGGCAAAAAAATTACACCGGGTTTGACCCATCCCTGAAGAGAATCACAACGCCTTCCCTGCTCAGGTCAACATATTCCGCCAAGGCCATCTTGTCAAAGATTACACACTCTGTACTTTTAGTACCCATTTCAAACAGTCCTATATGTTCTTCGGGTGTAAGGCAGCTTGCTATGGAAACCTTCACATCATTTGGGTATCTGATTCCTTTGTATACTTGATTACCCATAGTTACTTCCTAGCTGTTAGGGATTGTATAAGCTACTGGTTCTCTTGCTTGTTATACTCATACCAGAATGAGAGGAAATACCCAGGGTACAATTTGTACAACGAAGTTGCTAATGTGATTACTTCCGTACTTCATGATATTGGGATGTACAAGGATAACACCTACGACATTGTTAAGGCACGGCAACCTTTATTCATCGGTACCATCCTAAAGTATATGGAGTCTGGTGCCGGATTATTGAAGTCCATGAGCGAGATAGGCCAGAAATATCCTAATTCCTATCTATACAAGCTAGCTACAAGGCCACTAACCAATTATGTATGATAGATTGCCATGTAGCCCTGGAGCTCACGGGTATGACAAAATGCTTTAGTCATCCTGAAGTTGTTAGAGGGATGTTCGATCCGATCCGATACTTGTGTGGATCGATACAATGGCATACGATCCGCTCGATATTTGTATCGATACAATGGCATCCGATCTACTGGCGGATCGATATACATGCAGGGTGGATCGGATCGGATCAAAATTATTATGAAATGGAGGTAGATTTCTTTACAGTACCCGGCAATAAATATTGCACATCGACCTTTGGAAAGAGACAATCGGTTAATTTCGGCTTCGTAGAGCGTTATCTCTGTCGCACACTACCTATATGACTGACAAAACTTCACTGTCAGTCGTTGTTCAAGTGCGATAGAGTGCGGTCGCGTCCAATTCATAATATACATTTAGAGTTGTTAACACCCCCAAATTTAAATAATTTAAAGTTGTACTATGGCATCTTTATGAAAAAGAGGGAAACCTTTACGAGGTCAGTCACGCGAAATTATCTACAATGTTTATAAATATTTTGTAACTGAAGCTGACAGATTTAAAAAAAAAATGAAGATAAAAATGTAAGTTGTTATTTTAAGAAGATTCAAGAGCGAGTTGCAATTGCCACTGGAATTTCAAGAAGAACTTTGAACAATATATTAAATGAAGTTAGTACTGAAACACATTCTGCTGAAATTCAGCACTCCAAAAAAAGCGGTCAAGTGCGAGTCGGACTCGCCCATGAAGGGTTCCGTAGCAGCAAGTAAAATAATATAAAAGTTTTTGTAGTTCGTTGTAACTTTGATCGATGTTTTTTGCGGTTTACGATTTATGACGTATTAAAAAAAACTACTTACTAGATCTCGTTCAAATCAATTTTCGTTGGAAGTTTGCATGGTAATGTACATCATATATTTTTTTAGTTTTATCGTTCTCTTATTTTAGAAGTTACAGGGGGGGGGACACACATTTTACCACTTTGGAAGTGTCTCTCGCGCAAACTATTCAGTTTAGAAAAAAATGATATTAGAAACCTCAATATAATTTTTGAAGACCTATCCATAGATACCCCACACGTATGGGTTTGATGAAAAAAAAAATTTTGAGTTTCAGTTCTATGTATGGGGAACCCCAAAATTTATTGTTTTTTTCTATTTTTGTGTAAAAATCTTAACGCGATTTACAAAATACATCTACTTACCAAGTTTTAACAGTATAGTTTTTATAGTTTCGGAGAAAAGTGGCTGTGACATACGGACGGACAGACAGACAGACAGATAGACATGACGAATCCATAAGGGTTCCGTTTTTTGCCATTTGGCTAAGGGAACCCTAAAAAGGGAGACCAAAAAAGCAATTTCATTATCGATTTTGATTATGATGTTGTTCGAAGAATGGTGTATGATTTTCACTTACGATTTAATGAACTGCCAACAATAAAATCATTAAAAGCTAAATTATCTGAAGCTATTAATTACAATGGGTCTGAAAAGACGTTGAGAAAAATACTTCATGAGATGGGATTTCGGTTCACTAAAATGGAAGATAATCGAAAAGTTCTAATGGAAAAGCACAATGTAAGTCTTAAACGAATGGAATACCTTGATAAAATACGCGAATATCGCGAATCAGGAAAAAATATCGTCTACATGGATGAGTCCTGAATGAAGTTAATGAAATTTTTAAATGTCGTTTGTTTTATATTTATATTTTACATACACACAAAACATTCGCTCTATCCGACTGACAGACTCATCATAACATCACAACAATGATAAGTTATTTTGAGACAGGATTATTTTATTATATAACACACTTATTTTGGAGCATATTATGGTAAAAGATAAGATCAAGTATATTGTAAAGCCTATGTAGTACATCTATCTATGAACTATGACTACGAACTATGACTGTGAATTATGAATGTGAATTATGACTCTGAACTATCTGTATGACTTTGAACTGTGACTAAACTATCTCTCCTTACTCATAAAAACAAGCCAAGTTACACACGGCTTATAAAGTGTTTTATTTCTTTCACTCTTAGGAAAAACTTTTGAGATGAAAAAAATTGCAATAGCTTAAGTATGTTATTAAGCGTTTATGAATAAGGTAATGACGATGAATTGATCCATATGACGACAATGAGAAGAAGTAAGGTATAATTGAATAATTTTATTAATCGCTTCTATAATAATGTTGGTAACAACTGATTAAAAATTGAAGGAAGGTGTAGTCGCTCCATGAAATGTCAACCGTCGTTTTATCATCTTTTACCCACTTCTCTCCTTATCAATCTTTGCGCCGATTCTGCTTTTGATACGTTATTATTGCATTTAAACTGCTTTATTTCAGCGACAAAAATCCATGCGAGCGTAGCCGCATTCAGTCGCTAGTTTAGATAAACAAACTCAAAGAACTTGCAGTCATCGCAGTACATTGTTATGAAAATGTGAAAATAATTCCATTAATTGATTCCTAGCAACATTAGCATCTTAATAATAACGCGACAATATTATCTTCATCATCAATAGCTATGTCCACACTGTGCCCTTTTTTGTTCATCAAGGGCATGCGTCATAGCGCAGTCAACAGCGCAAGTCGGGCATGCCCTTGACGCATGCGCAATGACAGTTGAAAGCGTAGCGCGCGCTGTGATACACGTCATTCCGCGTCGGATGGATTTCTGTTCCACAAAGCGTTCAACAACAAGATGGCAGACGAAATTACATTGAATTTTATTGAAGATTACCGAAACTTTCCACAGCTCTGGGATCCAAATAACAAACTTTATACAAATAAAGTAAAGAGGAACGATGGTTTACAAGTTTTGGCTACTAAATATAACATGGACATCGATGGTGTTAAAAAAAGATAAAAAGTCTACGCTCATATTTTTCCAAAGAGCATCAGAAAGTGATGAAGAAAAAGAGTGGTTCTGGATCCGATGAGATATACGTTTCACCGTGGTTTGCCTATAAACATCTGTTGTTCACTGCTGACTCTGTGACGCCAAGGGAAACCAGAGAAACTACACTCGGGTGCAATGAAATCGCACATTTGATTTTTTTCTGCAAAATACAAATTATTTTTTTTTCTGAAAGATACATATATATTTTTTTAATATGGAATTAAAGCTGGTTTCATTACCTATCCAACGATACCATACAAGCCGTTATTACTTTACCCTACGGCCAAGAATTAATGACAACAAAAAAACCCTAAAATTAACTCCCTTAGGTTACCGTAGTTTGCCAGACTAATGCAGGTATAAAAAGGCATGTTTTGAGTAAAATGTCATCAGTTGCATTTCAACGCTCAAACTGAAAGGACGTCCAGTGACTACAGCTGCAATAATTATCGAAGAAAATGGATACTACGCCAGAAAAAGCCGCTCAAGTCGTTGCTCTAATTGAAGCAGGCCAGAACCAGAGTGCTGTAGCTCGACAGCTGAATATCAGTCGATATTCAGTTCGTCGTGTATACCAGCGCTATCGGGAGACTGGTGGCTATGAACGACGAAGAGGATCTGGTCGAGCTAGAGCTACAACTCAGCGCGACAACCGATTTCTCGTAACGACGGCTTTGCGAAATCGTCGCCTGACAACCGTTGATCTTGCACATCATCTCCAAGAGGTGCGTGAAGTGGAAGTCAGTC
Source organism: Thymelicus sylvestris (assembly GCA_911387775.1). NCBI lineage: Eukaryota > Metazoa > Arthropoda > Insecta > Lepidoptera > Hesperiidae > Thymelicus > Thymelicus sylvestris. Next base: position 13,210,941 of record OU426887.1, on the reverse strand, counting down.
GGTGGACGGTCAGAAGGAGACTTGCTGAAGGCGGCCTAACAGCGCATAGGCCAGCAAACGGCCCTAAATTGGCGCCAGCTCACCGCCAAGCCCGTCTTCGATTTGCACAGGAACATGTGAACTGGACAGTCGACCAATGGCGAACAGTTCTGTTCTCAGACGAGTCTAGGATGTGTCTCCATGGCAATGATGGACGAGGGCGGGTCTATAGAAGGCCTACAGAGAGATTTGCCCCGTGTTGCATCACGGAACGCGTTGCATATGGCGGTGGTTCGTGTATGTTCTGGGGTGGAATCTCTTTGGAAGCCAAAACTGAGCTTGTCTTCCTCACTGGGGCCAATATAAGGCGTCCAACAAGGGGACTAACTGCTCGGAGGTACGTCGAAGAAGTTCTCCAGGAACATGTCGTACCATTTAGCGGTTTCATTGGAGAGAACTTTCTCTTTATGCATGACAATGCAAGACCCCATACCGCTCAAATTGTAACGCAGTACCTTCAAGAGGTGAATATCAAAACAATGGTGTGGCCAGCTCGGAGTCCGGACCTTAATCCGATCGAACACGTCTGGGACAATTTAAAAAGGAAAATAAGAGACCGAAATATTGCTCCAGCTAATCTCCAGGAGCTGCAAACTGCGCTCAAGGAGGAATGGGACGCTATCCCACAAGACTCTATCAATCACTTGATAGAGTCGATGGGAAACCGGTGTCGAGCGGTAATTCAAGTAAGAGGGGGTAACACTTCGTATTAATAAAGGTATTTTTGTAAGAAAAGGGTGTTTTTTTTTTAAGCCTTCATTTCCCACACAGTTTTGTCAAGGAAACTTCTTTTAATAAAGGATGAATTTGTAATTGGTGTTTTTTTTTGGCAGTAGGATAAAGTAATAACGGCTTGTATGGTATCGTTGGATAGGTAATGAAACCAGCTTTAATTCCATATTAAAAAAATATATATGTATCTTTCAGAAAAAAAAATAATTTGTATTTTGCAGAAAAAAATCAAATGTGCGATTTCATTGCACCCGAGTGTAGTACTGAGGAAGAAAAGGTATTTATAAACGCATATTTGTTGAAATTAATTTATTACATTCTTCCACAAAATAAATGTTATAAGTATTTGCTTTGAAACGGTATTGCTCCCATATCTGACATGAAATAGTTCATAAATTCCTCTCGTATTTGGTTCGATGTATTTGATGGGCTACGAGGAATTCTTTGAAGTGCCCTGTAACCACTGTCATCTGCAGTTATTGCTCTCCACGACCCGGGAATAATTTCTCCAGTGCGTACATCCTCATTATCAAAACAACCTGGAGGGCAGTAATGACGGGATGAATCTGTTTGCAATCGTAGAAAATTGTGAATGTAAACACAACTCAAAACAATATCAATTACAGTACTGTCGACTTTTAATTCAATTGGCTTACGAAATATTCTAAATACAGATGCAAGCAGCCCAAATGCATTCTCAACCATACGTCTTGCCCTTGATAACCTATAATTATACACTCTTTTTGGAGACCCCACATTTAAATCAGTTGAATACGGTTTCATAGTATAGGTAGATAGAGCAAATGCATCGTCAGCAACTAAGACATAAGGAACTGACATCGTTCTACCACGTAGTGGTTCATTGTGGGGTAAATTTAATTCATTTTTTTCAATTTTCTTATAAAACGCAGTGGATTTAAAAACACCACCGTCCGATATACGGCCCTGACAACCAACGTTAACATATGTAAAACAATAGTTTGCATCTACGATTGCGAACAATACTATGCTATGTGTTCCTTTGTAGTTATGAAATTCGCCCACAGTATTTTCTGGTCTTTGGATGACCACATGTTTTCCATCCATGGCGCCAATACAATGTGGAAAGTTCCATCGCTTGTCAAATTCATTCGCAATAGATTTCCATTGCTGCTCGTTTGTTGGTAACTGAAAAAAAAAATTGAATTAAGTAACATTTACATTACATTTCAGGTCACGCAAGCTGAAGTATTCAATAGAGAAAGCTCTGCGACTTCGCAGTCTACGTGTATGTCTGAAGATGAGCATGATTTTACCTTACCATCTGTTGGATATTCTAGAACAAGATATTTTTCTATTTAAGCAATGTACCACACTTGTATCTAGCTTCCAATATATCCATCCCCTTCTCCCGGGCGCACTGAAGTTATCGCGGTTTCGCTCTAGCGAATGTGAAGTTAGTTCCTGTTTGTCCGTCGTAAGGTCTCCGCACCGCATCACCGCACGCGCAGTTTTTGCTGTAGATACGTTTGCAACTTCAAAAAATATATTTAATAACCGCTTAAAAACTTATCAAGTGATCTGTGAATCTAACCGCTGTAATTTACCTGAACTGTATGGTAAAATTACGAAACTGGAGTGAAGACGAACCTGCCACGTGCCACGAGGCTGCCACCGGAAAATTACAAGTAAGTGCGCCTTCCTTTCCATCGTTTTCCTTTATTTCTTTGATTTCACCCAATTATAGCTTAGATACAAGCAAGTGGTACAGAGGCTCAACGTATACCCATAAAGTATTACTGTTCCCCTGCTCGACCTGAGTTACGATCGAAGGAAACTATAAAAACGCAAAACCCGCAAACCGTTTTATGGTTGTAGATTTTGACCAGCAAATCATTTGTTACACCACCATCAATAAGAAAGAAGAGAAATGTTAAAAGTACAAAGATTGACGATAAAGAGGAAGAAGCTTACAAATTTATGAAAAAAGCTACTGAAGAATTAAGTCAAAAAGATGAGTTTACTGTTTATGGACAATTAATAGCTCATAAAATTCGAAATCTTAATCCATTAAATCGGCTATTAGCTCAACAGCGCATAAATAATATACTTTTTGATCTGGAAATGCAACAGATGACTGGTGCAGCCGCAACGCAGAATGTTACTGAGATGCGGAATGTGACTGAGATACCGAATGTTATTGAGATATTTAATGACACCGAGATGCCAAATGACTCTCCAGCTGAGACAGAAGCATTTGATATTAATACTGTTTCTGAATTTGTTGTATTTAAAAAATGATTATCATTGTGTTAAATATTGAATAATATATAAATAAAACTCTTTCTTACCTGAATATAATCCTTTAGTACTTTAATTATGGCTTTCAATACATCTGGTAGCATTGCTGATATGAATTGTTTGGACACCTTGAATAAATATGAAAGAGACATAAAATTGTCTCCAGTAGCTAAGAACCTAAGTGTTATAGCTAATTTTATTTCACTAGGTATTGCTTCACGTAACTGGGTTGACTGCTTTGTAATTATTGGTGTAACCAATTTCAAAAGTCTATCGAAATTTTTTTCAGACATGCGTGTAAAATTTTTAAAAAGAATATCTTTATCTTCTCGTAGTTCTCTCATAATCACATTACTTCGATTATTGTAATAGCCTCTTATCCAAAACTTTCGCTTGGTTCTTTTTTTTCTGGAATTTCTTATGACCAAGTAAGCAGCACATATTCCACTAAGTAAAATGTCGTCGCACATGTTTCCACAAGCTGACAAAATACGACTGAACTAAATGACTATATTGGCGTTGCGTTCGTTAACGCATTCAATTATTGAAAGCGACAAACGAAAGTTGAATAGAAAGATGAAGACGAAAGTTGAAGATGAAAGTGCATAGTGTGGACATAGCTATTCATGTCATAGAGGTAATCTTGGTCTTTTGTCTTGAAGTATGAATCCACACTAATACAGTAATAAGTTTCAGATTCAATGTGGATACATCAGCGCCTGGAGGTAGATACACAGATGCCACTGTTGAGAGAAAACCACGACTGAAAAGGTTGTAAGTCATAAGAGTGAAGATACACGGTTCGGGCGGTGAGCTTGGATGACGACCGATCCGTGAATCTAGATGGCCCACTAAATTCTTCGGACGGTGAGCTAGAGCGACGGCTGAAGGATTGTCAAAAGACTACTCAATCACTACGTTTTAGTCATCATGCCCGCCAAAAAACGGTGAGTTTGTGAGTTTTCATTTTGCTAATTAGTGGGAGACAAACATTAAGGCGAGAAAAACACGAGAATGTGGAACCGATTCACATAATCTCAGCAGGTTCTTATTTATTAGTCAAACTGTAAAGCAACGAAACTAAACTACTCATCAATGAAACCACAGTATGAAACTAGGTAAGTTTCTTCGTAGGTACCTTTCAACAGTAGAATTATTTACTAATTTATAGGAAAAGAAGGCCGACGCAGAGCCTGTCGCCGCCGCGGCGGCGGAACAGACCCTCGGTGCAAAGGCAGCCATCCAGCTCGTCGCCATCGCCGCCATCGAGTCCTTCGCCGCCGCCGAGACGGCGAAGCCCGTCGGTGGCGTCGCACACAGGTGAAATTAACAAATTTTATGGCCAAAATTGATAAAAATGAAGTTTCTCTTATTCAAAAGTACCTAACCAACCTATATTACCATCCAGGTATACAGCGCCATCTATTAGTGACTAGCAAAACGTTTGACACTTTTCATACTACTACCTACATATTTGAATAAGTTAGTGGTTGTTTAGTGGAATAATTTGTTACGATTTTCAAGAACTCTTTAAACCACTTTAATATTTGTTTAGTGAATATTTGGATTAAAGTATTATGGATTCCATACCTTCAGGTAAATGTCTTTTTTAACAAATAACTACAACGTTTACATCACTTACAGAAGTGAAGATATATCGTTTTAAACACAAGACTATTTTTTATCAGTTTATTTTTATTCTCGTAGTAATAAAGTTTATACTCAACTGCACTCAACCCGTTTTTTTATAATAGATGAAAAGTACATTTCATTGGCTTTAATTTGATACTAAATTTAGCTGCGTCTACTTGCGTTACCTGAACAAAATGTTTTTATACACAATTCAACAACGTAGAATTGTAAATGTATTCATAATCAATTTCAGGCAGTTCCCAGCATATCATACCAATTAGCCGAAGAAATCTAGTGAGTTTTTATTTGATGGGTGTATCTAATGATCACGAGGCTCGATTTCAATGCTTAATAGCAAAAGTTCGGGAGATTACACACTGTGAAGACGAATTACCAGATTATATCAAACAAGAGTTATTTCGCTTTATTTATCAATATAAAAAGAAGTGGCAATGTGTTTCAAGAAATAAAAAACGGTTTGAAAATAAATATAGTAGCTGGCTAGATACATCTATCAATTTCCCTTTGCAAGAAAGGCAAATAATCTCTAGTGGACCTGCGGGAAGGCCGCAAAAAGATTTTGTTGTATGCAGTGAAAGGTCAAAACGACGAAAAACTCAAGAATTAAGAAGTAGTATAGGAACAATGGAGTTGACATATGCAACTGAAATGAAGCTCAGATCAGAAGGTAATGTTCAGGCTGCAAAACTTTTAGCTGACATTGTTATAAGCCCTGGCTCAGCGAAAAAATATATTAACAAAGATGATGTTAAGATTGCAAAACTAACAGAAGATAAAGCACTTTCTTTACTTACTAATGCTAAACTAACTAAATATCAGTATAATATTATTAGAAGTAATGCCCTTGAAGAAAATTGTCCCCTATATCCTAATTACGAAAGCATAATAAAGGCAAAAAAACGCTGCTATCCTGATAACATCCTAATAACTGAGAGTTCAGCAGAAGTACCTCTTCAGGATCTCGTCGATCACACAATAAAAAGGTTAGCTATATCACTCAGTGATGTACTTTCTAGAGTAGAAGAAAGTGAATTAGAGAACATGTGGCTCATAAGTAAATGGGGCTGTGATGGTACTTCCGGCCAGGCTGAATATAAGCAGTTATTTGAAAATGACGATATACGAGTATCTGATGCTTCTATTTTTATTTCATCTTTGGTACCTGTACAAATAATTTGTGGAGATCCACGTGATGATAAGCATGAAATAATTTGGCAAAATCATCGTCCTTCATCACCGCGGTATTGCAGACCCATAAAGTTAGAATTCATACATGAAACAACTGAAGTATTACAAAACGAGACAAAGTATATTGAAGAACAAATAGAGTCTTTAACAAGTACAAATCAGGTAATTAATGAGAGAAATATATCTATTAAACACCATTTAGTTATGACAATGATTGATGGAAAAGCAATAAACGCAATTACACATACTGCTTCCAGTCAAAGATGCAACTTGTGCGGTGTGACAGCAAAAGATTTCAATAAACTGAACTATTGTTTAAGTAAACCAATTATAGATGAACAACGATTACTACTGGGACTTTCATCACTCCATTGCTGGATCAGATTTTATGAATGGATGTTAAACTTGTCTTACAAATTAAAACTGTGTAAGTGGCAAGCGAGAGGATCAGAGGATAAATCTAAAGTAGAATTAGAGAAAAAAAGAGTGCAACATGAATTTAAATCTAAACTGGGAATGTTGGTAGATCAGCCTAAACATGGCTATGGGAGTACAAATGATGGGAATTCGGCGCGACGATTTTTTAGCAATTATGAAACATCTGCAGAAATAACTGGCATAAGCAAAAATCTGATTTATAGACTATGGATAATATTGATGACAATGTCTAGTGGGCTAGCAATAAATGAAGAAAAATTCAAAATATACACTCTGAAAACTGCTGTGCTCTATTTAAAATGGTACCCATGGTATAATATGCCGACTACCATTCATAGAATATTAATTCATGGACATATTATAATACAGAATGCAGTAGTTCCCATAGGCCTCTTATCTGAAGAGGCCCAAGAAAGTAAGAACAAAGATATTAAGAAATATCGTGAAGGTTTTATCCGAAAATTCTCCAGAAAACAAACTATGGAAGATTTATTTCATCAGCTTTTAATATACCGCGGCGGCGGCCGCGCCATTTGCCATCTCCGCCACCGCGGCAGCCCTCTCCATCGCCACCGCCGCCACCGCGGGATGGTGTCGGCAAGCGCCGGCCGCACCAACAGCCGCGATATTCACCGGAGTTGGTGCCGGCCGTTGGTTTGTTTTGTGCAGCCTGCACACAAAAACAGAAGTGCAGGCTGCACAAAAAATCCGGCCACCATCCATGCAGGAGAAAATTAAACTTTGAGGATTTATAATAATTTATATCATTATTATTTGATATATAATATAAATTATTAATAAAGAATAATTATTATTATAAATATAAAATAATATAAATCCTCAAAGTTTAATTTTCACCTATATATAATAATAATTTATATTATTATCAAATAAATCCTTTATAATGATTTACTAGCTGCCCGGACAGACTTCGTTCTGTCAAAAGTTTTATTTTGAGATGTAAGCTATCCAATCTTTCAAGTTGTGCAAATTTGATTAAAATCGGTTCAGTAGTTTAGGAGTCCATCGCGGACAAACAACGTGACACGTAATTTATATATATTAAGATAAGATAATAATTATACAAATTTTCTTAACCTACTTGTTTTTTTTTTCTACCTAGAATCCCAAAAAAATTTTCACTACCATAGATATGTCTGCCTTAGTATATTAGTTAATTGGTAGCAAGTAAGCTATGTGTATTCATTCACTGATGAAGAATTATGGTCAAATTGGTAGAAGAATGGCAGCCGCCGAACTGAGTCGGCTGACGGTATAATTGTAAATTGACTCTGAATAAAATAAAATAAAATATATCATACTTATATACATTTTAACAAAGCAGAACAATTATTTTTGTTTACTTTTTCTACTCTCGATTTTCAGAATGACATTAACAACAACGTAATAAGGTGTCAACTTGTCAAAAGTCAAAACACAGTTTCCTTTTTCGACCTTGTTTGTTCAATCGCCAACTTCACACCAGTCACCGTAGATCAAGAATCTTAAAATAACCTGGATACCACGCTTCGAAACTGTATAGTGCGTTTCACCTAAATTTGCAGTTGGCTATATTGATAATAGCATTGAAGTAGGAGTATAAAAATTAAATAAATTATTGTTATATGTACTTTAATTAAAAAGTTGTTTACTAATATATTTTATTCGTATGTATGATGATATATTGTATATTAGGTATGTTATATTATTGTATGCGTTTGTTCTATTACAAATACTCTATATTATATAAGACACGAGTAGGAATATAAAACTTGCACACGCAAGGCGCGTCCGCCGCAGTACTAATGACAAACACGCAAGGCGTGTGTGCCGCATGCTCGTAGTGGCTGTCGGCACAAGTCCTGCTTTGTGTGCGGTAAACACACGCGGTGTGTAAAAATCCGTAAAAGCCTAACTTTTTTAGTTTAGTATGGCAGTTGCAAACTTGCCCTTGCCGTAGTTACAGAGATCTTTTGAATGTGGGTGGTCCATTGTGTTACGATAATATTCTTAGAACGTTATTGTTGTCGTCATATTTGAAATAACGAACTTCTCTTATCACTGCCAATATCAATTGGCAGCAGTGACAGTGACACTTTGGTTTGAAATTGTCAAGAACTTAACGTCGATCGGCCATCTGAAATGTCCTACCGTTTGACACAGATTTGATTGAGCCTTCGTTGAGTGAACATTAAGGTGAGTGACTTGTGATTGTTAATAAAATTATCGTTGCCTTTTGAATGTGTATAGCTGATGTAAATAAATACGCTTAAATTGTTATATGATAGTTTGAAATTCGCACCATTTCCCTGAATCTGTAATAACTCAGAAGTGCGATGGGTGTAAAAGTATATCTTTTACCTACCACGCCACGTTCGACCATCAAGGCAATTAATAATTATAATACAATTACTTGAAACCATTGTAAATATTGCGATTTCGTATATTAATTTACCAGTACTGTTGACTATCTTCACCTACCCACATATATATATATTTTTTATATAATAAAATATCGTTAATTTTACCGTAAATAATGAAAATAAACTTATATAAGCGTAAAACAATTACGTATAAACGACTTAACGATCATATTTTTTTATTATAATATATCTATCGTATGATGATTTTGGATTTTAAAGGACGTACGCGATTCTGCTTAGTTTTATTTTTCTTTTGAATTTACCCTCAAAATTACTTTCAACTACTTTCTATAATACGCTTCTCGTTTTTAATTATTTTACGCGTCTTGTATATGAAATACTGACATCGATCATCTCGAGTTTCAGAGAATGAGTGACAACAATCCAGCGCCTACTCAGCGAGTCGATCATAATCGTCGCCCATCAAAGCGGTCGTGTTATGATGAACCAGCTGCAGCGCCGTAGCCACAGCGTCTTGTGCGATGAACCCGCACCGGAGATGACGTACACGCAGCAGGCCCGGCGTATGACATTGGTCATTCTCGTCGATCGAGCAGCAGGCGATCATCGCGGGAACAAGCACGCGAGCTGTCCCGAACAAGAGGAAGGCTTCGCGAACTTGAGAGGTAGTGATATAGTAGCGAACGAAGTGATCCATATGAGAGTGTTCTGTTGCCGGGCAAGAGCTGGCGTATGAACTCGCCGCCCATGAGTGGCTCAGATCATCGCAGTTGTGTGGCGTGACGGTGAAGGAAGTAACTCTCACTTCACACAACTATAATGTGAATTAATCAATTATAATAAGAAAAGGAGAAAATGCCATTTTAGTGAGTCAATATTGAATTACTTATCATTGCATAACTTTAAATTTATCAAAATTAAATAATAATTATTAGTGATTAAGTAATTACTTAAATTATAAACCTGAATGTATAGAACAATAATTTTGACTTGATTAATTGCTTAATTTAAAATGTGAACGAAGAGACTCGTTCCTATAGGATGGCCGACTGTTACGATAATATTCTTAGAACGTTATTGTTGTCGTCATATTTGAAATAACTATAGGTATACCAGAATCTGATGGCAAAATGTGGAAATTAAAATTGGAGACAACACACTCCCCAGTGTTGGGAAAACTAGAATAAAACTTGTTGATCCTTGATATTTTTAACAGTGTTAGTTTCATAATAGGCAATATAATATGTAGGTATGGTTTATTAACTTCAGATGAAAATAAAGCTATTTTTGAGACAAGCACATATTTTTTATATTATAATTATTACAGTGACTAACAATAATTTAAAATTTGCCATCTATACGTATACTAGTATTTTTTATTCATTTTATGAAGAGAACAAATAGATAATAATAATAAATTGCTCCTCCACCGTTTCAGTTACGTGAACTTGTATCATGTATTATTTATTTCAATTAATTTAATATCATTTGCTAATCTTACTTACATACAAAGAAATCATAATATGTAGATTATTTATTAAGAAAATATAATCACGAAAGCTAAGTATCAAAACGAGTTAGTCCTACAAGATGGATGATATTAATAATTCAGATTGTCGCTTAAATACAACTTTTTCCTCACATGTTTTTCAATAAACATTGAAAATAATATTTGTGGCTTGTGATCGTAAAGGTCTTTTCGACAGTAAATCGAAAATAATCATCATTTTAGAAAAAGAAAAAAATTCCATACAACTCTTTCTTTGACTTGACAAGCCGCTTGACAACAGTTAGTTTTAAAAATTTTCATTGCCATATCAAAAACCCATTTTTCTGCTTGTCAAAAATGCCATGAGATGCTGGTACACCTATAACTTCTCTTATCACTGCCAATATCAATTGGCAGCAGTGACAGTGACACTTTGGTTTGAAATTGTCAAGAACTTAACGTCGGTCGGCCATCTGAAATGTCCTACCGTTTGACACAGATTTGATTGAGCCTTCGTTGAGTGAACATTAAGGGTCAAAACACATTTATTCGGCTCCATTCGGCTTTTGTCCATAGTAAACAACGATTTTGTATGAAGACGCGTACGCATCCTTTCGGCTTTTCGGCGCCGATTCCGCTTTCGCGGTAAACAAGTAGAAAACGACGACAAATGTGTTTTATCTTTCGGCCGCGTACAGCGGAACAGCGCCGCGCTGTAGGTAGGTACATGGAAGATTTTTGAATCCTTGGCCTTGTTGACAGGTTGCGACCTTCATAGTTCCCGTATAAATTATACCTACTAACGTCTTCGGACAGACTTGGCAGCATATTCAGCGCCGTACGCAGCCGTTCGCATTCTTACGACGCCGTACGCGGCTGATAGAAGCCGAGCCGAATAAGTGTAACCAAAATCATTCGGCGAAACGCGAATGGCGCCGAATAAATGTGCGTTGACCCTAAGGTGAGTGACTTGTGATTGTTAATAAAATTATCGTTGCCTTTTGAATGTGTATAGCTGATGTAAATAAATACGCTTAAATTGTTATATGATAGTTTGAAATTCGCACCATTTCCCTGAATCTGGGGGCACGGCAGTGCCCCCGCCAAGTCGAGCAAAAAAGCGGCACGGCCGTACCATCCTTTTCTCGAAGCAATTCAGGCCATTTTCGACCCCCTATAACTTCGTTGTGGATAAAGCTAGAAACCTGAATTTTTAGTAACCAAGCAGGCATTGTATAAACACAGTATATTTCAAATTTCATTCAATTTGAACCAGTAGTTTAAGAATTATAACTAGTCAAAGTTTCTTAATTTCGTCACTCACTGACTGACCGATCATCAAAACTCTAAGGCACTTCTAGCAGACATAGTAGAAGCTTCAAATTTGGAACACAATTAGTGTTTAGTGTATAGATCAAGGAAAAACTAAAATATTTTGCAATTTCACTCCAGTTTTCTAGATACATCAACTGCATAAATAACTTTGTAATCCTATATAAAGGTATAGGATTACAAAGTTACATTTGCAGTTAATGAATCACTGTACCTGTATAACAAAGTTACATTTGCAGTGAATGAATGTACATGTATATAATATAATGGAATAATAGGTGTAGATAGGTACATAGATATAACTATGTTCAAAGATAACTTGTAAAAGGAAAAAAAATAGGACTATCTACAAAAAGAAATGAGATGCCATCAAAAACATAACTTGTAAAAAAACCCAAGTCTCGCAACTCAGTTCTTCTACCGTAAAAACTTGTGAGATCAACGTAATACCAAGTCGGTTAATTTATTCAGTTCCTACTTAAGGTTCCTTTTGTCTTAAGTTATTACGTAATTAGCTAACCTAACAAGTAACAACATCTTATAGTGACCATATCAATATTAAAAATCTTTTATGTTTTAAATAAATAGATTGACTTGGCAATCGCACTAAACAAATATAATATGTAGGTAGATATTACTTGTGAGATACATTGTGTTTTCATGCGATGGTCAAGTCGATCTATTTATTTAAAACATAAAAGATTTTTAATATTTATATGGTCACTATAAGATGTTGTTACTTGTTAGGTTAGCTAATTACGTAATAACTTAAGACAAAAGGAACCTTAAGTAGGAACTGAATAAATTAACCGACTTGGTATTACGTTGATCTCACAAGTTTTTACGGTAGAAGAACTGAGTTGCGAGACTTGGGTTTTTTTACAGGTTATGTTTTTGATGGCATCTGTAATAACTGTATAAAACCTTCCAAAAAGCTGCCAACGCTAAAATATGGTGTTTTTGTTGCTTTACAACAACTACTACCTGCGGATTATACAAGGCGAGTGGCTTTCTGCCGAACAATGTTGGAAAGAACTGAGCGGGATCCTAATTTTTTCGAAAAAATTCTGTGGAGAGACGAAACGCGATTCGAAGGGACTGGAGTCTTTAATATCCATAATTACCATAATTGGGCCTTTGAAAACCCACACCAAACGTCATCAAACTTTCAAGTACGATTTACAGTTTTGTGGTCGGGAATTGTAAACGGGACACTTATAGGACCATTCGAATAGCCAAGTAGATTAAATGGAGCCCAATATTTAGTGTTTACAAAACAATTAAGACGATTTGTTAAAGGATGTAGACTTACAAACTAGAAGGAGAATAATTTTTCAAAATGATGAGGCTCCTTGCCACTAGACAATGACAGTACGAGAGCTCTATTTTATTCTTTATTTATATCTTTATTCTATAGTTCTATAGTAATAAAGAGGAAACGTTTTCTCTTCAGAGGTAGATCTTATTTTGTATTCTGGCGACAATTTGTATCACCGCACTATTGAAGCTCTAACGCGACCGGTCGCTTTCGACCTTTGTCCAGAAGAATTGCCTTGCGAAATAAACGTTCCAAACTTTTAGTAAAAATTAAGTCGTAAATGGTTTTGAAACCAATAATTAAACTTCGCGATTATTTAGTTAATAATGTTTTTAAGCAAGATCATAACAATGATCTTGATAGTTATCTTTTCACGGGCCATCCAAATACGGTATCCTTTTGGAAAAGAGATTGGAGATATTTCTTGTACAATAGTCACGCGGTAGATGAGAGTAACGGAGCCAGTTCGGGCGCGGCAAACGCATTTGCCCGTTTCTTCGAATGCGATAGTGAGCGATCTAAATAATAATAATCTAAAAATAAAATAGGACGATCTCAAAGTAAACCAAGGGGACATAAACAAGTTTCTACTAAAAAACCTAATAAGGTGCCTGACCTCGACAAACGTGTCCCGGCTGTTAAATTTTGCCAAAATTACGAACCTAATTTAACATTTGTGCAACCAGTTGTTGTCCTGGAAAGAATTGACATTGACGGTCGTAACGCGTCGCGTGTTTCAGTTTCAGTAAACAAGTAGTAGAAAACGCGAAAAAGGCCTTTGATAGGTATAGGAAACAAAGCCCAGCAGTTAATAGAAAATCTGGAAAAAATACAATAAAAAGCACCCTGAGTTCCCAGGGTATCTGTTAAAACGCACAGTATCTACTCGTAGTAGAAATCCTTATACAAATAAGGCTTCCGTTCCGAAATACTATGAAACTAAAGAAAAATTGAACCAGAGCTCTTCGCGTTAGTCACAAACGCAGAATGGCAAGGTATTATTCTAGACGCTATTAAATCCTCTTTACGTAATCAATCTCTGTTAAGTGAAACCACTTGTGTCCCCATTGTCAGGCGCGCCTCTTTCATGGGGAAAGTAAACGTGAAAATTGGTGCTATGGCGAAGGTGCAAACTAAGATTGTCAGCTTTTAACAGAGCAATTTTATGACTATCCGTCGTTTTTGGGTAAGCCGCGCGCGTATAACAATTTGTTTGCCTTTTCTGTTATGGGCGTTTCGCACGGTTATCACCAGCCATCGACTGGTTTATCTTTTCAAAAATTTAAGGCCGAATTGTACCATCGGGTTTTCGATCTTTGGTATACAGAGAGCACTAATCATATCTGATTGTATATTTACGATAACGAAGGACGCGATCGTTTAGCACAACATTTAAATCTCAATATGACAGTTATAGGAATTTTATGCACACAGTAAATCCGCACATTGCTTAGTTTAGAGAGTTAGCTAGGCACCATTCGGATACTGCTCATTTAATATTCGAACAAACTTCACGGCGCACACCTTAAACACTAGGTAGTAACGAATTAGCAGGTATACTCAGGACAGAGAACAAACCTTACACTCCTCATTGCATAGCCACATGGAAGATGGACCATAGTAGACCGCACACAGAAGATATCATGAATCATTTTTTTGTAAGTTTTCAGTATCCGTTGTGGTATCCATTATGGCAACCAACCACGTAACCCGACACAACAAATATAAAAGGGGAAAAAGCTACCCAATAAAAACATCTTAGATGTTTATTGCTTTCCGAAATATGCTTTTCCAAAGGAGATGTGTTTTTTTGGGCGGGACCTATGTACATTCCAGCATAAAAAGAGAAAAATATACTGATTCACAGAAAAATATTCAAAAAAATATTAAAAGAGCTGTTCTCTGCAGAGAAATTATTTTCAATAAATAATTTTTGCACACGACAACAATGGCGGTTCCATGGAACTAGTCATGGATATATTACTCTATCCGTGGAACTAGTACACTCCGAAATAGAGAACTGTCAAAATAAATGTAGACTTCTCTGTTGTCTGTGATTAGTTATCTGTACTTTAGAATGATCACTTTGAAGTTTAGCAAGCAAAGCAGTGTCATTTTTTCGGTGAATATTGTGACAATAAACGTGAATATCGTGCGTCACAATAAATCGACAATGTATGGCTCTTGGAGATCTATCGTCACGATTTTGTTTAGATTAATCGAAGCGACGAATTGCACAATATGATTAAATAATAATAGAAATCCAAATAGATCGTGCTTATTTCACTATGCATTTGACATTGACATTCCTAACATGACATTAGATATAACAACTGTCATAAGAAGTCGACACCCGCCATACTGTCTCAGTGTTACAATATTATTATCCATAAATTGAATTATTGTCGCCAAACCAAGGTGAAATCTAGAATTTGGATAGTAAGGAAAGCTTTGTAATAATATGAGCTATTTACTACTGAATGTACAGTGTACCCGCCCAGGCGCCATACATTTCTAAGACATCTCCTTTAGTCGTTTGTCTGAGGAGTGGATAATTGGTATGTTATGTAAAATCAGCGAAGAGCGTTATCGTTTTTATTCCAATCTTCCAAATCCCGGTACCGTTAACTCTCTCAGATCGGCTCATTTGAGCGAAATAATCACTGGTGACGACACTCTACAGGCAGAAGGTGACGTTGTGCCTGGAAAAAATTATCTCCCCTGTAATTTTACAGGGGGCCCCAGGTTTATAACAAAAAAATATATAGACGCTATTGCAATTTTAACTAGACTGGACCAACCATCTTTTTTCGTCACTATGACTTATAATCCTAAATGGCCAGAGATTGTGAATTCTGTTCCTTCTGGACAGAAACCTAATCCGTTGGTTTGTGCCCGTGTATTTCAATTGAAATTAACAGAATTTATAAATGACATTCGCTCAAAGAATTGGTTCGAAAACTCGGTATACTCAATGTTTGTCATTGAATTTCAAAAGCGAGGTCTGCCTCACGCTCACATCTGTTTCCGTGTAGAAAGGGGGGGGGGGGGGGGGGGGGGGGCAGTGCATAGTGTAGATTTAGATAGGTTTGTTAGCGCAGATATACCTAGCGCAGATGAGGCGGGAGGCAGACTGAGTAAATCAGTTCTCCATCAGATGTTGCACGGTCCGTGCTGGATCTCTCTAGTCACCGCACGGATCTCTGTTGCTACGATAGCGAAAAGCGCAAATGTTCTAAGTTTTTCCCGAAACGCAAAACCTACGTAACTTTCGCCGACGATTTTATTCATTATTCATTTTATACATAGTAGCAAAAACCAAGGAGTTACTTAATACCGCGGTAAAAATGTTATAGTTCATTTGTGGATAGTTCCATACAACGCCACCCTCCTTCGGAAGTACGATTGCCACATTAACGTAGAAGTCGCGTCGGCTACCGCGGTCGTCAAATACTTATTTAAATATCTGTATATCACTAAAAGATCAGACCATCGCGGGTCAATATTGTTTCTGATGATGAAAACGCCGCTCTTTGCAATAATGAAATTGAAAATTATGTTTATTAAACGTTATTTAGGTTCATGTGAGGCTACGTGAATTTGATTTAGTGAATTGGAAACCAACCGTCAAATAGGGGTAGAAGGCCAACAAATCATATATTTTTTAAAAAGGGTCAGAAGCGGAAGTCATTAGTCGTGGTAATTCAGATTTAATCACTTATTTTAATAGACCTGTTGAGTCGAAATTCGATTATTTAACATGCGCAGATTTTTACAAACGCATTCACGCCCAAAAACCAAAAATGTCCCTATTTTAGAAACCACCAATGACAAGTTCATTTCAAAGAGGCAACGGGATGAATTTGATAGCGCGTCTTTATTTTGTCGCGCCCAATAGAGGTAAACAGTTTTTCTTACATCTTCTTTTAAATTCACACCCTTGCCGTAGTTACAGAGATCTTTTGAATGTGGGTGGGCCATTGTATAAAACCTTCCAGAAAGCTGCCAAGGCTACAATATGGTGTTTTTGTTGCTTTACAACAACTACTACCTGCGAATTATCCAAGGCGAGTGGCTTTCTGCCGAACAATGTTAGAAAGAACTGAGCGGGATCCTAATTTTTTCGAAAAAAATCTGTGGACAGACGAATCGCGATTCGAAGGGGCTGGAGTCTTTAATATCCATAATTACCATAATTGGGCCTCTGAAAACCCACACATGGCACGATCATCAAACTTTCAAGTAAGATTTACTGTTTTGTGGTCGGGAATTGTAAACGGGACACTTATAGGACCTTCCGAATAGCCAAGTAGATTAAATGGAGCCCAATATTTAGTTTTTACAAAACAATTTAGACGATTTGTTAAAGGATGTAGACTTACAAACTAGAACGAGAATATCTTTTCAAAATGATGAGGCTCCTTGCCACTAGACAATGACAGTACGAGAGCTCTATTATATTCTTTATTCATGTCTTTATTCCATAGTTCTATAGTAATAAAGAGGAAACGTTTTACCTCTTCAGAGGTAGATCCTATTTTGTATTCTGGCGACAATTTGTATCACCGCACTATTGAAGCTTTAAACGCGACCGGTCGCTTTCGACCTTTGTCCAGAAGAATTGCCTTGCGAAATAAACGTTCCAAACTTTTTAGTAAAAATTAAGTCGTAAATGGTTTTGAAACCAATATGGATTATGGAATAATTAAACTTCGCGATTATTTAGTTAATAATGTTTTTAAGCAAGATCATAACAATGATCTTGATAGTTATCTTTTCACGGGCCATCCAAATACGGTATCCTTTTGGAAAAAAGATTGGAGATATTTCTTGTACAATAGTCACGCGGTAGATGAGAGTAACCGAGCCAGCTCGGGCGCGGCAAACGCATTTGCCCGTTTCTTCGAATGCGATAGTGAGCGATCTCTAGCAGAATATTATTAATAAATTATGTTTGTGACAACGGCTTTTATGTCATCGATAACGTTACCTTTAAAAGTCACTCTTCAACGGTCCAGAATGTACAACCAGTTGTAGTTCTGACCAAAGTTATGGTCCTAAAAGGTTGTATTCGAAATTGCGAAAAGATGTCAAATAAAGTGACTGATACTAATTGGTCGCGCAGTGCAGTTGGTTTATCTAAAAGTGGACGGCCTTGCAAAAAACAAAAGGGACAACGCGTTTTTCGTGTAACAAAATCCGTTGATAGCTCTTTAAAAAAACCGTCGTAGGTTCATATGGAAAGCGCGAAAACTACGGCGCAAAGACGTTCAAAAGATCAGGCTTAAAGTCTCCGACGTGTAAACAAAATAAAGTCTCCGAGGTTGAAGCTTTTCAAAATTTCGATCCCAAACTAACAACTTTAAAGCCAGTCGTAATCCTTGAGAGGAATAAAATACATTCGCCGCGCAATATAATCTAAAAATAAAATAGGACGATCTCAAAGTAAACCAAGGGGACATAAACAAGTTTCTACTAAAAAACCTAATAAGGTGCCTGACCTCGACAAACGTGTCCCGGCTGTTAAATTTTGCCAAAATTACGAACCTAATTTAACATTTGTGCAACCAGTTGTTGTCCTGGAAAGAATTGACATTGACGGTCGTAACGCGTCGCGTGTTTCAGTTTCAGTAAACAAGTAGTAGAAAACGCGAAAAAGGCCTTTGATAGGTATAGGAAACAAAGCCCAGCAGTTAATAGAAAATCTGGAAAAAATACAATAAAAAGCACCCTGAGCTCCCAGGGTATCTGTTAAAACGCACAGTATCTACTCGTAGTAGAAATCCTTATACAAATAAGGCTTCCGTTCCGAAATACTATGAAACTAAAGAAAAATTGAACCAGAGCTCTTCGCGTTAGTCACAAACGCAGAATGGCAAGGTATTATTCTAGAGTCTAGAATAAGAAGTCTAGAATCTAGACGCTATTAAATCCTCTTTACGTAATCAAAATCTGTTAAGTGAAACCACTTGTGTCCCCATTGTCAGGCGCGCCTCTTTCATGGGGAAAGTAAACGTGAAAATTGGTGCTATGGCGAAGGTGCAAACTAAGATTGTCAGCTTTTAACAGAGCAATTTTATGACTATCCGTCGTTTTTGGGTAAGCCGCGCGCGTATAACAATTTGTTTGCCTTTTCTGTTATGGGCGTTTCGCACGGTTATCACCAGCCATCGACTGGTTTATCTTTTCAAAAATTTAAGGCCGAATTGTACCATCGGGTTTTCGATCTTTGGTATACAGAGAGCACTAATCATATCTGATTGTATATTTACGATAACGAAGGACGCGATCGTTTAGCACAACATTTAAGTCTCAATATGACAGTTATAGGAATTTTATGCACACAGTAAATCCGCACATTGCTTAGTTTAGAGAGTTAGCTAGGCACCATTCGGATACTGCTCATTTAATATTCGAACAAACTTCACGGCGCACACCTTAAACACTAGGTAGTAACGAATTAGCAGGTATACTCAGGACAGAGAACAAACCTTACACTCCTCATTGCATAGCCACATGGAAGATGGACCATAGTAGACCGCACACAGAAGATATCATGAATCATTTTTTTGTAAGTTTTCAGTATCCGTTGTGGTATCCATTATGGCAACCAACCACGTAACCCGACACAACAAATATAAAAGGGGAAAAAGCTACCCAATAAAAACATCTTAGATGTTTATTGCTTTCCGAAATATGCTTTTCCAAATTTAGTCGTTTGTCTGAGGAGTGGATAATTGGTATGTTTTGTAAAATCAGCGAAGAGCGTTATCGTTTTTATTCCAATCTTCCAAATCCCGGTACCGTTAACTCTCTCAGATCGGCTCATTTGAGCGAAATAATCACTGGTGACGACAATATACAGGCAGAAGGTGACGTTGTACCTGGAAAAATTTATCTCCCCTGTAATTTTACAGGGGGCCCCAGGTTTATAGCATTAAAATATATAGAAGCCATTGCAATGTTAACTAGACTGGACCAACCATCTTTTTTCGTCACTATGATTTATAATCCTTAATGGCCAGAGATTGTGAATTCTGTTCCTTCTGGACAGAAACCTAATCCGTTGGTTTGTGCCCGTGTATTTCAATTGAAATTAACAGAATTTATAAATGACATTCGCTCAAAGAATTGGTTCGAAAAATCGGTATACTCAATGTTTGTCATTGAATTTCAATAGCGAGGTTTGCCTCACGCTCACATCTGTTTCCGTGTAGAAGGGGGGGGGGGGGGGGGGGGGACCAGTGCATAGTGCAGTTCCGAAACGCAAAACCAACGTAACTTTTGCTGACGATTTTATACATTATTCATTTTAAACATAGTAGCAAAAACCAAGGGGTTACTCAATACCGCGGTAAATGTTGTAGTTCATGATTTGTGGATAGTTCCATACAATACCACCCTCCTTCTGAAGTACGATTGCCACATTAACATAGAAGTCGCGACAGCCACCGCGGTTGTCAAATACTTATTTAAATATCTGTATATTACTAAAAGGTCAGACCATGCGCGGGTCAATATTGTTTCTGATGATGAAAACGCCGCTCTTTGCAATAATGAAATTGAAAATTATGTTTATTAAACGTTATTTAGGTTCATGTGAGGCTACGTGAATTTGATTTAGTGAATACGAAACCAACCGTAAACAGTTAGGGTTAGAAGGCCAACAAATCATTTATTTTTTAAAAAGGATCAGAAGCGGAAGTCGTTAGTCATGGTAAATCAGATTTAATCACTTATTTTAATAGACCTGCTGAGTCGAAATTCGATGATTTAACATACGCAGATATTTACGAACGCTATTTCATTCACGTCCAAAAACCAAAAATGTCCCTGTTTTAGAAACCACCACTGACAAGTTCATTACAAAGAGGCAACGGGGTGAATTTGATACCGCGTCTTTATTTTGTCGCGCCCAATAATGATTGTGAGAACTGAGCGGGATCCTAATATTTTCGAAAAAATTCTGTGGACAGACGAATCGCAAGGACCGGAATCTTTAATATCAATAATTACCATGATTGGGCCATTGAAAACCCTCACATGGCAAGACCATCAAACTTTCAAGTACGATTTACTATTTTGTGGCCGGGAATTGTAAACGGGACACTTATAGGACCTTTCGAATTGCCAAGTAGATTAAATGGAGCCCAATATTTAGAGTCTTTACAAAACAATTTAGACGATTTGTTGGAGGATGTAGACTTACGAACTAGAAAGAGAATAATTTTTCAAAATGATGGGGCTGCTTGCCACTACACAAGAACAGTACGAGAGCACCTGGATCAACGATTCCCCAGAAGGTGGATTGGGCGTAGCGAGCCGATTCTTTGACCTGCACTTTCACCAGACCTTAACCCCATCGACTTTATTCTCTGGGGATATTATAAAGAGATGGTTTACGCGAAATAAACACGGAAGCAGAGCTGCGTGAAAAACTAAGGCAGGCCGCAACAAAAATCAGACAACATACTAGTAGTTCTAGGGGACTGAAACATTTTTTAAGACGTTGTAGATTGTGTATTGAAGCGGAAGGAAGACACTTTGAAAATTTGCTATGAATAAAAATCAGTCATAACTGTTTTAATTGTTTTATTTATTATGAATGGTAAATTATATCACACATAACCAACCTAATTTACCTTAGAAATGAACAGTAGGTGCTTTTAAAATAATTAATTTAGGACATTTTACGCCCCAATACATTTCAAAGCAATTTACGGCTAAAATAGGCCTATTAAGTACCACTTTCTTTGTATTATAATCAAAGCTGAGGGTCTCAGGAAGTTTTTAAAATTACTTAGAAGTCATGAAACTTTTTTTTTATTAAAAGTTCAAAATTGAACTCCCAACTCGCTCAAACCCAAATTATTTATGTCTAAGACACAAAAAATTAAAATGAAAAATGGCTTAATTCACAAAGCAAAAAATATTTTTTATTAGTTAGGTCGAAAATTTAAAAATATATGAAAAAAAAATCATATCTCGTAAACTACAAAAAATCGCGGAGCATACATGGGGTATTTCCGAGTACCCCTAGATGTCGGCAATCCAAAAAAAAATTTTGGGACGTCAACTTTTGGACCACCCAATATAGGGCTCGCGAATGAAGTAAGGCAAGTACGAAAAAGCTATGGCAGAAGCTTGTAGTATGCTCACTGGACTACGACTGTGTCGCTTTTTCGTTCTCTTGGCCGTAAAAGGGATCGCGGTCGCGTCACTCAGGGAAAATTTTCGCGACCAAATCAGTGAAGATTTCATCCACTGCCATACGGATGGAAACACTGATGAAGCGTATAACGTGTGTCTCGTCGCCTTATGCGAAGACACGGAACGCGACTCACCTGATTTCACCGATGACTTGTGAACTACATACTCGTATGTCGCGAGAAGCAGGCTTATGATAGGTCCGAATTGTTAGATTATGTACACGATTAGTTGCCCCGGTTGTCACGCGAGTAAAACATAATATTCCAATACGTTGATCAATTGGTAACCAATCAAGAGCAGTTTCGCAAAAAAAAAAATACAGCCCTTTTCATTGACGGTCCGGGAGGCACAGGTAAGACGCTATTACTCAAAGTAATAACGGCGCACGTTCGCCCAAATTTAAACGGTATTGTTCTTTGCAACGCATCCTCGGGTATCGCCGCGCAAAATCATCAAAATGGTACTACCGCGCATAGCATTACAAACGGTCCACATCGCGCGCATTTGATTTACAACGCCGATGTCATATTTGACGATGCCCCTATGGCTCAAAAATATCTCATCCATATGTTGGATCGATCCTTGCGCGATTTGATGAACTCGGAAAAACTTTTCGGCGGTAAAATCATTATTTTTGCTGCAACCGCACCTGCGCCGGCAAATCCCACCCGTGGTTGTAGGCGCGATGACCCACTCCGTGTTTAACGCGTTGTCAAGTCTTCAACCCTCTGGCAAGAACTGAAAACCTTCTCACTTGTAACTTCTGAATGGTGCAAGGATGATCTTGAGTTTTCCGACTTTTTATTACAGTTAGGTTCCAACCAAATTTCTCCGTCTTCCCAAGGTCCTCCCAATTTGGTTAAGTTGCCCCTCGTTTCTTTTGTCACATTGTCCATCGAGCCATTTTGACCATCAATAACGCGAGCGCAGTGTTTTTTTTTTTTGCTCTAAAACAGTGACATTCATTTTTAACTGCAGATTTCTACTCATTACAGTTAATAATTCATTACAAATGCTAGAGTAGAACTCCCACGTGTCAATTATGTATACTTTTTTTTAAATGTTTAAAGTTTTCAAAGGTCAAGAGATCAAAATACTAAAAATAATTCGTAAAAGAACTAAATATAATAGAGATTCGCTTGTATTGCAGGTTTATGAAGCAATTCTAGATGCATTCTTTCCCGGTTTTATTTTCCAATAATAATAATAGAAACCGCAATAAAGAATGTTTTACCGAAATGAGTATTTATTTTTTTATAATTTTTCTATCTCGAAGTAGAACCTCTGTCTGGTACAAATACATTCCTTATACTATCACCCACAAAAAAATTACTTTCAACTTGGGCCTAGGTTTCGAGAAAAAGATTTTCAAAAAGTTTATGTAGTGTTGTCACTTTTTTGACCTTAAGTTTTTATTATCTAAAATAAGCAGCTTTTGTACCTCAAACAATTCTTACGATTAATATTAAATCATTATTAGCTGAAATTGTTAAACACAGTGACTATTGTCTATCTATCATTATAAAATGACATCTTTCCGATGAAGGGTTACCTGTGGTGCGGGAAGCGGTCCACCCTCGATAAGCTGTTGCTAAAACCCCGCGCTCATACACATAATCTGGAGAGACGGGGGCGAGGCACCATGGAGCCGATAAAGACCCATGGCGCCACTTCGCCTCAGCAGGGGCTTACCCAACCTGCTGGGAGATGTCCGTCCGGGCCCCGACCGGCGGACTTAGGGTCAACGCACATTTATTCGGCGCCATTCGCGTTTCGCCGAATGATTTTGGTTACACTTATTCGGCTCGGCTTCTATCAGCCGCGTACGGCGTCGTAAGAATGCGAACGACTGCTTACGGCGTCGTAAGAATGCGAACGGCTGCGTACGGCGCTGAATACGCTGCGAAGTCCGTCCGAAGACGTTAGTAGGTATAATCTATACGGGAACTATGAAGGTCGCAACCTGTCGACAAGGCCAAGGAGTCAAAAATCTTCCATGTACCTACCTACAGCGCGGCGCTGTTCCGCCGCGTTCGACGTCGTACGCGGCGTACGCGGCCGAAAGATAAAATACATTTGTCGTCGTTTTCTACTTGTTTACCGCGAAAGCGGAATCGGCGCCGAAAAGCCGAAAGGATGCGTACGCGTCTCCATACAAAATCGTTGTTTACTATGGACAAAAGCCGAATGGAGCCGAATAAATGTGTTTTGACCCTTACTGCAAAGGGAGCATGAGAACGCCAACCCTGATGTTGGTAGACGAGTGGCAAGTGAAGCTGTGGAATGCGCCACAGCCGGCACCTCACGACCTCCGGGGGCGTCCGCAAATAGGCATGGAGGCTACAGTCGATTATATATTTATGAATGTTTTTCTGCAGAAAGCAAAAATCTTTAAAAAACTGGATCACCTGAGGATCTCTCTAACTCGGACCTACTTAACATAGTTCTTAGGGAAATTGGGCATAAATTAAAAGCCCTCTCATCCACTGACAAAAACCTTCTTATTGATAAAATTAGCTTCTTTTTAACGCACACAATGAAAGTGTTCAGAGGTTGCAAAAGCAACAGAAGTCTTTTTATGAGAAGACATAGAATATATTTAGAAACGTCTTTTCTTGACGATTTACCAGACGATTTAAAAATTAATGTACAGTATTATTACCCAAGCACAACAGATGAACCAATTGCTAGTATTAGTGCAGGACATTCTACTTTTTCTTCGGAGCCCGAAACTTCAGGCAGTCAAGGTAAAAGTTTGGTTTACAGACAGCAACTAAGAAAAATAAAATATCTACAGGAATCTATTCAGCATGAACCACCAGCAATATTGACAAAAAGTTTAGTTTCAAAATTAAGTTTCGAATATAAACTGCCACCTAGAGCTACGAAAGATCTGGAATCAGTAACCCAATCATGTCTTACTACAATTATCAATCATGTCTTGTAATAATCTCCTACTCGGGCTTCTAAACTTAAGAAAAAATTAAGTAAAGAGCCACAGCCCTACACTGCCCAAGAGGCATTGGGGGTCATAATTGACAGGAAATTTAATGCCGAGACCTATAAAGACAGACAGCAAGACCTTAAAAGTCGTGGATATCCTGTTTATCCTCATGTAAGTGCTTCATGCAAGAAAAGCATGCTATCCTGCAGAAGAGTTCAGAGTGTCGGATGTGGAAGCATCAGTTTCTTTAAAAGGATTGCTGACACATACGTTACAAAGGATAGTGCTAAGTAGCGAAGAGAGCTTTACCGAATTTTGCGCATAGGAAAAACGGAGTTAACTTGTGTGTTCCAAGGATCCTTGGGATTTGACGGTAGCACTGGTCAGTCATTTTATAAACAGAGATTTGATCAGTCAGCTGAGGATCCGTTAGTCAATGAAAATAACCTGTTCGCCACCACGTTTATACCTTAACGTATCCAAGCTGATAATAATTACGTTATCTGGTTTAACCCAACACCTCAATCTTACCGCTTTTGCCATCCCATACATATCCAATAAAAAAAAGAAACAAGTGACCTTATTCTAACAGAAAAATCTTTGATAGACGATCAGATTAACGATCTTACACCTATCACTATACAGACGACTAGAGGACACACCATAACATTTATTTGTGAGTTAACTTTGAGCGTTATTGATGGAAAGGTTTTAAATATAATCACGGGAACCTCGTCACAATTGCGATGTCCTTTTTGTAAGTTGACAGCGATCAATTTCAACAATTTGGAGCTATGTTATTCAAAACAGTCTATCAATAAAAATTTGAAATATGACATGAATCCACTCCATGCTTGGATATGCATTTTCGAATTTTTATTACATCTCGGATATAAGAATGACCCAGCTGTGCAGAAATGGCGAATCAATCTAAACAGAAGAAAGCCGCATGGTACAACAATGAAAAGAGCGTATCCAAGCCGAAATTAGTAGTCAGATGGGGTTGTTAGTCGACGTAGTAAGGCCAAACATTTCGCTGAACTGTTACGTTTTGTTGTGACTTTTTGCTGAAATGTTACGTTTTGTTGTTTACTGCCTGTCATGGCAGACGAAGAGAATCCGCCTCGACTTCAGCGTGGCAATCAGCCCAGGCAATCGTATTAAAACGAAGAATAAGCCGATATAATGTTTATTTACGGATATTTTGACGGTGATTTAGCAGCAGCCCGCCATGAATATCTACGACGTTATCCCAATCGCCGAGAAACTGGAAATGTTCAAAGGCGGCATAATGATGATGGGCATAATTGATGGAACTTAATCGGGCCCCATTTTTTACCGGATCATTTGAATGGAGAAACATGGAAGTCTTTTTAACCAACAACTTATTTCATTGATGGGAGATGTACCACTAGTTACTAGGCAGAATATGGTGTATCAGCATGATGGCTGTCCAGCACATTTTAGAAGAACAGTGCGTATTTGGACTCAACGTTTCCAAATCGATGGATTGGGAGAGGCGGTGTAATTCCTTGGCCAGCAAAATGTCCAGATTTCACACCCATGGATTTTTAAGTGTGGGGTCTCATACAAAGACAAAAGTGTATGGCGTGTCCCCCTTATATTAACACGCGAACAAGTTATGGCTAGAATAATCAGAACAAATGCAGCGAATGCTTTTAGCATTAAGTCCGCCTTTTGTACTGTTACTTTTTGTACGGTTCAATAAAGTCTAAATAAATAATGTTACAAAGAGTTACACGCGTCACGAAGAGTGAATTGCGACACAATTTGAGCAAAAGCTAGATAGACGTAGAAGTTTTTAACATTGTTTGCACATTTAATTGCTAGGAGATTTTTATGAGAAAATTGTTGTTTGTCAGTTTCAAAAACCGTAAGTTTTTTATGAGAAAATTGTTGTTTGTCAGTTGCAAAAACCGTAAGTTTTGGCGCATTAAAGTTTTGTGGCGCATTGAAGTTTTAGACAATATTCTTGCGACATCGTATCAAACATTTAATTCAATGTATCAAAGTTCAATTGGAAACTTTATGTTTTCGACTTCAATTTCCAGACCATGGCGAGCATATACGACTACCATGTAAAAACTGGCTGAGGACCTCCCCCGGAACGAAACAAACACCTTCCGAAAACTTATCGGAGCTCTGGACAAAAATTATCCCAGAGACTGGAGGACTTGGAGGGTAATAAACGAAATTACAAAGATGCCCGTAGAACACTCACAGGTGGGCCTTCAGGAAGAGACATTATTTACTCCCCCCACGCCATGATGTCAAAAATATATGCCAGCCCTCCGGCCTATGAGACATTAGAATATCAATACCCACCGGTATACCAGGTTGTTCAAAAAGTTTTGAAAGACATCTATACATCCATAGAGCAGCAGAAGAACCAAAATTTCTACGCCATTTTAATATTTCATCTTTCATATGAACATACCCTAAGTTTCATTCCACTCTGTCAATTCATTGTTTGTTTACAAGCCATTTGAAGTTGACGTGTCAGTGTATTTTTAACCGACTTCAAAAAAAGGAGGAGGTTCTCAATTCGACTGTGTGAGTCATATTTTAAGTGAAGTTTTGGGTTTCAGAAAGTTCTGTGCACAATGGGTGCCGCATTCGCTCACAATGGAACAAAAACACGTTCGAATGCGAGTTTCTGAGCAACATTTGGAGCGTTTTCGAAAGGTTTTTGCGTCGATTCATCACCATGATCCTGAATTAAAACAAGAGGAAACTAAGGAGTGGTGTGAACCAGGCACGATTTCGTGTCCAGAAATCGGCGAAGAAGGTGTTAGCGTCAGTTTTTTGGGATGCAAAAGGAATTTTTGTAGTGGATTATCTCCAAACTGGCAAAACAATAAATTCTGAATATTATTCTCACCTTTTGGACCAATTGGATGAAAAAATTCTTGAATAAAGACCCGGTTTGCAGAAGAAGAATAAAACATTTTTCATCAAGACAATGCACCCGCTCACACAGCTCAAAAAACCATCACTAAAATAACCGAATTAAAGTACGAATTGTTGCAGCATCAACCTTATTCGCCTGATTTAGCTCCCTCTGACTTCTGTTTGTTCCCACACCTTAAGAAATTCCTCCGTGGGAAGCATTTTTCATCAAATGAATCGTAGAGGAGTATTTTGCGGGGCTTGCAGAAAGTCACTTTCATGATGGGATAAGCAAGTTGGAAGACCGTTGGACCAAGTGTATTGATCTTATGGGAGATTATGTTTGGAAGTTTAAACTTTAACATTGATTTTTATTAACAATAATGTTAATTTTGTCGGAAATATCAATGGAGTGGGTTTATTTTGTAATAAAGAATAAATTAAAATGATTTTTTAAAATTAGTCAAATACCCTATTACAAATATAATTCATGGACAGTATGGCGCCATCAATCCCCAAACGATATCCACGACCACGATATTCAGACCACAGTCTGAATCTAGAAAATCCATTAGATGTGGCATGACCCGTGAAGGATCGGACGACCATTTGCGTTATTTGTTCTTGCGCCTGATAATAAAACGTAAAATGTCGTCTATCAGAAGGTGCTTCACTGAAGAGTGCAACCCATGCACCAAAATACATGGCCAATAAAGATTCGTTAAAATAGTTGATTTTTATTTGTTATCCTGATAAAATTTAATCCAAATTTATATTTGTTGTCCTGATAAAAATAAAATCCAAAATTTGCTAATTTATTGCCTCTAAAGCGGAACAAAGTTCGCCGGGTCAGCTAGTATTGGTATAAATAAGGAATCCTCGTCTCCACACGTCATTCGATGCCCCAGTTTTGTACAAGTAACGTTTTATACTTCAAATATAACATTTGCCAAGTACAAGTTATTTGATTCGTCGCAAAAGTCAAGATTTCAACAAAAAAAAAATGATATTTACAAAACCTTTGAGGATTCAAAATACCAAGCAATGAAAATGTTATCTCTAAAAGAACCAATGACACGGATAAGCATTACTAGAATCCAGGAATTATTAAATATTGACTTAGATAGTGACAAACTGTATGATGAGGTTGGACTCTTGTCACTTTTGCGTGAGATGCAACCACATCACACTGAAGAAAATAGAGTGGACTTATGCTGGGTTGACTTTTTTAGGAAATCGAAGGACAGAAATCCCTGTACTGAATTGAAAAAATTTGTCACATTTGTTCTCTCCGTTCCCGTGTCTAATGCTTCTTGCGAGCGCGTATTCAGCATGATGGAACGAGCAAGGAAAAACAGAAACAGAACTATACTAACAAACTTCGATTTTTCATGTAAAATCTTTTATGGTTTTGTGGTAAATAACCATCCATTATTATATGCTGCTCAAAATCGAAGTAAATATAAATTAAAAAACTAATAAATGATTGAAATTTTTTTCAACTCCACCCCTGCTATTCAATTTTTTTTATACTCTCCCAGGTAGTCCCTTTCGAGAGTTGGCAACCCTTTGGACCAAATGAGAGATTTTTCAAAAATGCACCTAGCCCAAATCATAAACCAAAATAATATTACAAAACTATTTAGACAAACATACATCAAGTGTTAAAGAAAGCAATAAAAATTATGCTGGACAGACAATCATAGGACAATCAAATAGTAAAGACATTAGAAAACAATATGCAAAACAATGTTTCTAAAAATACATTAGTAATTATTGAGAACTATTATGAGAATTATTTGATATTGGCTAGAAAAAACAAACACTGCCATCTCCCCTCTCTCCACTGCTTTCAGAGTATATTGGAAATATAAGCTTCTGACTTCAACCCATTAATACTAAGCGTCTAAGGTTTCTCCTCTAGTGGAGGTCTAGAGCATACTCCACCACCCTACAGCAAACTCAACCACACTGCTGCTGAATAAATGATAGAATGGATTAATTAATGACTACATGAATGACTGATGCTCAAAATTGACCTCCACTAGACAGATCGGAAATTTTTCATCTCAACTGACCACCCACCGGTGGTGAGATTGTTCCAAAAGGCCAGCAGTGGTAAGTTGAGACAAAAAAAATCCCACTTCATCACTGGTAAATTAGGATTGAATAGCTCCCTATTGAGTAGTGGACTCAGATGGGAAAATTTTCGTCTCAACTAACCACTGGTGTTGAGATTTGGTGGTCAGATGGACCTGAAGGGATCAGATACGTCAAGATAGTACTTGGTGTGTTTATTTTGGAATATGACACAGTTAGACAAGAAGTATATTACTTAATGTGAGTATGATTGTCAGCGAGTAATGCTATTAATTTATATACATATTTTTAAAACTTATTTAAGCCTTAAAAGTATGTACATAATAAAAAAAACTAAAAGAACAGCTTGACTTTTTGAGGAACATTTCCAGAACTTAAATTAGAAGAAATTAAATGCGCAATCAGCAATTTGGACCCAGTAAATTATGTTTTATATGTTTTGACACTTTTATATTATCTTTCTGTGAATAAAATTCACTTCCACATATAATTATAGTTGTCATCCTGTTTCTAAAAAAGGGACGTTCAATAATGTAAATGTAAGCAATTGTTTTCTTAATTGAGCATTAATTTATGAATTGGCATTTGAAATGTGTTACAACACGCTCGTTTCTTACATATTTGTGACAAAGTACCCATAAAATGATAACCTAAGTTGTTTAACATTTGGCATCGGAAATAAAAATAAATCAAATTACTACAAAAAAGACACATAACCTTAAACAAAATCATTCAGTCTATTATTACATAAACTGCATTCACAAAATTTAGATAAAGATCACTTTAGATCAAAGAAATTTTCGCAGAACTAAACTGAAAAATTTGCGGATGCACAAGTTTTACATATCGTCGAGCAAACTTCAGCCATTATTTTACTACACGGAATGTGAAGAAATAATTTTTATTAATGTGTTTCTTCAATTCAATCGATGACAATACACCACTTGTATACTTTAAAAAACTTATCGCAATGCACGTTTAAGATTATGGATTCATGAAAATTACTACTAATTGAAAAATAGTAAAAATACTACCGAATAACCGAACTGCCCAAGCAAACACAGAGCACTTAATCACTACGTGAAGCAAAGTTTGATTTTTTTGACGGTTGACCACAGACAGAAGACAGAGCCCTTGTTTGTGCACAGACTTCACAGAGTTATACATGGACTCATAGAGTATAGATGCACAGAGTATAAATGATCACAGGGGTTCTCACAGTGTTCCTTGTCGACATTATGAAAATGTTGATATCAATATTTTACGTGAGTTTCAAAATCAAATTAACTCTATCCTAATGCGTTTTTCTTAGTAAAATGTAACTAAATTTTGTTTAAGCCGAATAAAACTTTTCTTGATTTTAGCTGTCATTAAAATAGAATACTTTACTATTTTAATTAGATACCTTTTATAAACACATAAATAGAACACTATTTTAACAACTAAGTGCCCGCGCAGACAGAAAGAGTTCAGCCGTTCTGAGTTCTTCGTTCTGCGTTCCACGTTCTTTAAATTTCTAGGAATAGAACGCAAGCGTTCACAAATGTTACAAAGAACGCAGAACTTACTCAAAACGGCTGAACTCTTTCTGTCTGTGCGGGCCCTTAATTTTGATCACCAAAACTAAAGACGCACGTTCCTTAAGCATTTAATATTGGTTTTGCTGTCGGTCGTTTTTCGTTTCCTGTGATGTCACGGAGCTGGTATTGCGACAAGCTGTGATCCTACCTTTATTACCTAACAGCGCCGCGACCCGTAGAGTGCCTCCAACTTATCTGTGAATTGAAGGAGGGCGCTGTCGGATGCATTGGACCAATCATTGGACGCAATTCGAGACGTAGTAAGTGTCAAATGAATGAGCACAAATAACTTATGAATGGCGCGGCATTAGTTCCAATTTTCGCCATTTCACAGATAACTTGGTAGCACTGTATATACCTCTTCGAAGACTGTCCAGTCTATGCTATAAAGTTCTTGGTGCTCCTTCACACTGTAGCAATTCCTTACGCCATCTGAACTTTGGTCCAGCGAACTAAAATAATAAAATTCAGTTATACTTTTGTTGGTGTGTCCGTGTGTAAAACGTAAGGTTAATGCAAAATTAAACAACAGTTTAGTTCATATACCCACATTTTATTAAAATAACAGCGTAACAAGTTTCGCGTTAAATTATTCAATATATTAATAATTATTATTTTAAATAATACATAATAAACTATTTTATTTTTAAACACTTTCTATCATCTGTAATACAAAATACCAAAGTATCAGTAAGACTATTTTATAAATTAAATATATTTTAGTTTTATTGATTTTATACTTAATAAACAAAAAATGATATTTAACGAAATTACGAACTGTAACACAAATTGCTGTCTTCCAAGTTTCCAACTTGAATAATAAATTATTATTTTTCAAAAAAAGATGAACTGCTAAGCTTATGACTACTTGGTTATAAAAAAATGTTTTTTTCAGTAGTTTTTACCTATCTTAAACATAAATTCCATAACATAAATTCCTGAATCGAGTAAGAATATGTGGTGTACTGATATTTCGTATGTTTGCTTTTTATGTACCTACATAGGTACAGTAGGCGCGCGAGTTAAATGCTGTCAGGGTCTGAGGTGAGGGGCGGGAGCGTGCGCCGCCACCCGCTACGTCTTGTCCTCGAACGCCCGGGGCGGAGTGTGGTCACTAAAGTCAAAGTAGTGTTGTGTTTGTTAATTTATCGCGCGCATAGATTTAGTATCTATGATCGCGCGCATTCGTTGATATCGTTGTTATATTTAGTGTGCTTGAAAATACTTACCACTTACCATCAGGTGGGATAGTAGTCAAGCATCAAAAAAAAAAAAGCTTAAAAATGTATGTTATAATCAATACTAGCTTTGCCCCGTGCCTTCTGTGTTGTTTCAGGATTTAATTTACATTTACATTAGTTCTATCAGTTTATCTCATTTTAGTCGGATTTTATTTTTAATCAAAATTGTAGTTACGAGGAAACGTACGTACGTAGTATGGTAATTCACATGTATGGTTAAATTATGTTAAATTTTAATTCCAATTTATCGACCACTAATTAATTACCAAAAAGGTCACAACACTGGCCGCATTCCTAAGCTGCAGAGTCTGCAGTCAACTCGCGCGGCTACATGTGTAAATTGTATGTAATAATTAAATATCTTTAGTAAAATAACAAAAACTGTCATCCTACATACACTAAAATTATAAATAATATACACAATAAACAACAATAACATCAGCTTAGCGTAATATTTCATAAAAGCGTTAAAATATCACTAACACTATCACATTTATATATTCCTTGATAATAATATTTATTAAAGTAAGTACGCCAATGACGGAAAAGTCCACTACCTAATAAAATATACTTTTAATAGTGGTATTATTAAATACATTTTACAAATTATTTATTACTACGATACACTTGCAGCTCATTAGCTGGATTTTCTAATAATACATCTAATTTTAATAAATCATAATGTCTAACATATTCTATAGTTCTAACGTACGTACATTTATAAAATTATTAAGTAGAATTATGACTAGATACTAATACATTCATAATAATATGTTTGCAAAAATTACTGCCTACTATTATTTTTGAAAATGACTGATTGAATTTTTATCATTCAGAAATATTTATTTATAAATAGTTGTAAAATATAGACACTAAGAGGACCCAAACCCAGCTATGGTTTAATAATTATTTTGAATGTGTTTTTAATTACTTTATTACGTGAATTTAAAACAAGATTATCTTTCGTCAAATATTAATAATTATAGAGTTGAATATAAAACATAAAGATAACGTGAAAAGTAACAATATCATGTAATAAATTATGCTTCTTGTAATAATTATTTATAAGGACATAATACCTAAAAGAATAAAAAAAAACTTTTTTAAATTACTAAAAAAAACTGAAGCACAATAAACATCAGTATACTTACGAACGGAAAGCAATGCAAATATTGTCATAATAATTAGGGGGCATCCATAAATTACGTGAGGTGTTTTTTTTTAATTTTATGTCCCTCTCTCCCCCCCTGGTGAGATGTCGTGAGATTTTATTCAACCCATCCCCCAATCTCACGTGAAATTTTTCAAAATGTGGGTTTCTTACGTAAACGCGTTGGATTGTTATTGTAAAAAGAAAAAAATTGCTTCGTGCTTTGATTTAGTGAATGATCTTAATCGTATTACGATTACGCTTAAGATTAAATCTTAAGCATGTAGAATCTGGATTAAATGGACCAAAATTGTATTTTTTTTTATTTAAATCAAAAAAAAAATTGCGTTATATTTGCCAAGACCCCCCCTCTCTCCAACGTAAGATTAGATGAGATTTGACTCGACCCCCTCCCCCCTTAAACACCTCACGTAATTTATGGACGCCCCCTTATGACTCGATAAATTCTAACATTGGAAGTACGTGATTATATTTTTTTCTACACTACTTGCTACCAACAACTACCGATTATGTCACAATTTAACTTATTTTAAGTAAAAAAAATATCGAAATCGACGAGTATCGACCGTTCCATGAGTATTTTTGAACAATGACAACAATCACTAATTCCATGCCCTTCGCCGAATTCGAACAATCTTGTAACCGTAATACATAATATTATATTTTCAAAGGCTCAGTAAAATCTACAGTACGGCCGACCTATCTTGGCGCGTCTGAACTTCGCGCAGAAGGCTGCGCAGTAACATATTTCGGCAATGCTCGGTACGTGGCGATGTCTCAGTCAGACGTTACTACGTTCGTGTCGCTCTCTGTCTTACATGTGCTAAAGTTCGCAAAGCCTATGTTCAGACGCGCCAAGATACGTCGGCCGTATTGTACATTTCCTAACATTTTGACGCGATAATAGAAAATCTTCATGTTCATTTAAATGTATACGACAATTTCTGATACAGCATTCTTAACTATTTGCGCAGCCATACGCAAGTAGAAAAAAATAATGCCTTTTCCTTAAAATGAAATGAAAATCAAAATTAAAATATAATAATTACATTAATATGAGAATATGAGAATATTATCTATTATTAATATGTATTTTTCAATGAAGAATTAATTTACTAACATATAATTATGTACCAAGATAGTGATTCTTTTTCAAAAAATATATTAAAGGATCGTGTAATTTATTGTAAGAAGACAAAAACTTAGGTATATGTAATTTGTATAATACATAGTAGTCTTTGTAAGAAGTACGAAATTCGAATAATCAGACCAAACTAATGATCTTCAAAGATAAATATAAAATAATTGTAGAAAATGTTTTTGCTACCTACTTACACCTGTAATAACAA
Source organism: Thymelicus sylvestris (assembly GCA_911387775.1). Taxonomy (NCBI): domain Eukaryota; kingdom Metazoa; phylum Arthropoda; class Insecta; order Lepidoptera; family Hesperiidae; genus Thymelicus; species Thymelicus sylvestris. The sequence continues at coordinate 13,175,583 of OU426887.1, read as the reverse complement.
GGGCTACACAAGCGTAAGCTGGTTAAATTAAGTAACCAACCCACTTATAAAAAATGGCCATTATATTATTATTCCACACTGGCGTAACTTACACAAGGCGCTGCATAGAAATGGTCCGTAACATTTTTATTAGCTAAGAGGACAGTGACAACTACATAATTTCTACATTCCTATCAGTAAATTCCACTGACCACAAGCACTAACTATTAAAAACGTCATTGCTAAATTCGGTTTTTTAATGACGATCTAAATTCTTAATTTCTACATCTGAATTACGATTATATAGACATCAAAAAGATTTTACGACAAAAATTATTTTTTTCTACTACGAAATTCTCTAAATAGGTACCTACTAATATTTAAAATTGATTTATAAAAAATTCTAGAACAAAGCTTTTTTTTATTTTAATGTAAATTCTAAATATATTTCAAATCATAATTATACATATTCGACGAAAGACTTCATACGTATAAGTATGTAAAACTAATTATTAGTAGATACATACATATTATCATTCTTACAGTAAAATGTACCCATGTAAATATTACGAAGTACATATAAAATAAGCCAGCATATTTATTTATTACAAATAATAAAGGCATCAGTACCATTATACAGTTTAAATATTTAAATCATTAATTCTAGAATACATTATTATTTCGAAAATACTGTGTATTTTTTGGTCCTTTTCCCCAAAATATGTATTAAGTATCAAACTTAAAGTGCCCCGATAACGTGTGATTTATTTATTATAAATGCTTAAATTATTGTCAAATTGAATTTTAAAATAACCGTATACAAACTTTTCAGTCCTAAAACGAGGCATCCAAAAACCTTTTCCAAAATAAAAAAACAAGTATTTTCTAATAAAATTAAATGTATATGCATACAAGCTCAAAAGTTTATCATTATGACAATTCGGAAAAAATTTAAAATTCCCTTTATTATTGTCTAGGGGCGATTTTCGCAAAGTATGAAAATATTGTCAGAAGTCACATGAATTAAACGATAAGTATGTAGGTATATGAAACTATACAATACGATAGTGTATAATTAATTTAGGCTGGAATTCAAAGGGTTCATAGAGAGAAGAACCCTATCAAAAAGTCTTTGCATTACATCAACAATTTAAAAGTTATTATTATATTTTAACATATGCTTAAATTTTGAAATTTAGATGATATTGTCTGCAGAAAAAATCTTTTATTAGTTATAAAATATTACATGGTTGCACGGAGACATCAGAGCTTAAGTAAATTAATAAAGTTTATTGTAAGTATTTTTTTATTTCAATACTTCAAGTATTTTATTTATCAATGGCATTTGTATAAAACAGTATACCGGTAGATAAGTGAAATAGAATTGATTTTAGTTTATTTGATTATGTAGAAATATACATACATAATAAATAACTACTATACTATTATAGACGACAGAGACATACATATACGTTCATTCCTTTTTTAATCGAGCTCTGAGTTTATTAAAAAAGATACAGATTCGTTTACAAATTTTTTGGTGAAATAAAACGGATAAGATATTAATAATATACTTATTTTGTATCACTGTTTATGTATAAAGGGCTACTATTTGATACGAACGATATGTAGTTGATACCGATAAAAATTGTACGTCATTATTTGCAGAAGTGTTAGAAGTTTTTTCATATAAAACGACTTTTATTACTGCCTGAGGGTCTACCGAAGATGTTTATATTGACCAAATACGTGTTTTACTACCTACGTAATTATATTCTGGCATTAGAAGTGAAATACTCTAGTCTTTTCACCTAAGACCGAAAACTAGAGACCGTCCGCTGTATGCAAATTCAAATTCAAATTCAAATTCAAAATCATTTATTCATGTAGGTATCATTGATACACTTATGCACGTCATTTTTTTAATTTACCAGCTTTTCGGAAAGGTGCTTTGTCATGGAGGAGAAGAAAAGCCGAAAGAAACTCCTCAGCACATCTTTTAAAGCAAAGTACACAGATTAGTGATTTGTACTGATTAATTTCAGATTGAACAAATATTTTGTTGTTACCTAAAGAATAGCTGAAAATTGGTCAGAGATTTGATACATAATGATATAAATATAGTTAATTTAATATGATTGTAATATTGATGTCATTAATTTATTATATACAGATAAAATGTCACTACTACTTATATTAGGTATGTATTACATCTACAGTATATGTTGTGATTATATATTATGTAAATATGAAGTAAACACTCATTCACAAAGATATTTTTATAGTTGTTGATCAAAATCATGGCTAATATTTCTGCCTGCCTACTACCTTTTTAAATTGCCAATTTAAATTACTTTAAACGGTATTTATTACTCATCCAGATTACATAAAGTAGGGAAATCCATTTCCATGATTTTGAACAACATATTTTATGATTTCCATTTTTGATACTTTTAAATACGATTAAATCTATTAGCAAAAATACAGCGAGATAGTAATTCGAAAAATTCTAGTTTTTTTTATATAGTTATATATTATTTGTAAGAATATTCGAAGATTATATACCTATATATTTTAATTTAAATATTTTTTTAAACTAGGCAATTTTCGTACCTTTGGCACAGAGACGCTTCCTTTGTCACTTTAACATTTAAAAAATCGGGCGGGCTTAAGATGGCGGCAAATTGGCGAAATTATTCCTCTTCCTCGTTTTGATAGCTGACGTAGCGAACTGATGACTTTTCGCCTACTATCAGGCTCTGAAATTACAAATGTTAAAGATTTTTACATAGAGCTTCTTATTAGAACAATAATATTATGACTTCAGCGTAATAGCCAATTTAACGTACAGAGTTTATGAAGACTCTTTAATTTAACATTTACGTACCACTGATCGACTAGTAATGGGAATACATTAGGGTTTTCTACCCGGGTACCCAGATCCGGGTATACCCGGATATATTATTTTTTTTAGTACCCGGGTACTATTTCAGTCACGAGTACTCGGGTACCCACTTTGATCAATGAAATTTTGTAACAAAAAGCAGAAACCGAAAAGTCGGACCGCTCATTGCACGCAATAATGTTCTTGAAAGCCCTTTCCTGTCAAGAAAAAGAGCCCCTTACCTCAAATCTATTGTAAGTTTAATTTGAACTATGAGGTTTTGTGTTAATTTGATTTATTTTAAAATTGTTTATTCTTAGAAGAAAGATTAATAAGTTATATTTTTTATTTATAATAATAACATAACAAAAAGTTTTTGTTAAGGAGACTTATTTCACTGTTTCGTAATAAAATAAAACATTTATCTATTTCTGCAAATATTGCAAATACCCGGGTACCCGGATGTACCCGGGTATATGAAAAAATAATACCCGATACCCGAGTATTCAAAAAAGTTGGGTACGCGAAAACCCTAGAATACATAAACGCTGACCGCTCACCTGCTTCTCATCCCGAGCTGGTGGCGACCGCAGCAGCAGCAGGAAGGGCGCGTACGCGAAGTTGAGGATGGCAATCATAACCAGCATCCACTCGAAGCCAATGCTGTTGACCAGAGCGCCGGAGAACGCGGGGCCTGCCAATATTATTTTACCGATAATAATTTATTAAAATCTGGAAGACGCCACCTGGTGTTAATCAGCAACACTAAATCGATTGCCGTAACTGTTTTTGTTGTATTCAAATAACAGGTGGCACCACATTACATTAAATACAGACGTGCCACGAGGTGTGCCTGGTGTCAAAAAAATTACGGAATTTTCATTTGCGCAATGCGCGTCTGAAGTATCAAGACTGTCTCCGATGGCATACGTACTCGGAAAAGTTTTACACTTAGTTCTTCTAAAGTACCTAGCTAACTAACGCTATACCTATAATAGAGTTGACTGACCGCAACAGCAGTGACAGCAACGTCCTTACAACTCACCGACAGCATATCCAAGACAGAAAGCAGTATCTCCGATGGCGTACACGGAGCCGTAGACCGCTGCGTGACGGATGTCCACCAGGAACCCTAGCTCCGGCATCATGGAGGAGTCTACCATGCCGATCGCGAAGCCCAGCCCAGCGTTTGGAATAATCAGGTGTTCCAATTTACGCGCCATTGGGATCTAGAGAGAATTGATAATGTTACATAATTAGTTACTTAGTAATGTAAGTAACTAGTAATTTAGTTAATTAGTAAAGTACATTAGAGCTTGACCGTTACTCATAATAAATTAGGCTGCTGCTAGACCTACGCGCACTCAAAACATGTACCTACAGAACAGTTCTGTTGTTAGAAATGTGCCTATGGAGTTATGGAACTATCCTTCCTTTTAAAATCATTGCGCTCGACCCATAAAAGTCATTATTTTAACTGTTTGAAGTGGAAACAAATGACAAGCACCAGCTTTCGAATATTAAAAGAATCATCAAAATCGGTGCAAACAGTAAAAAATTATGAGATAACACAGTTAAAAAAATATAGTCTAATTGAACCTTCTTTTTTTGAAGTCAGTTATAAAAATACATACTAGTAGTATTAACAATAATACTTCAACTTGATAACATAATAAAATAATGATCATTACGCGGTGCTAGCTAACGACACCCAGGTCGGCAGGCACGGAATTGGGGTCATTATTCTCTGACGCCGGCCGCTACTAGTGCGGCAAAATATACATGCTCTTTAGGATCAGGACATGTCTAAAATTTAACACAATTGCAAATAGGAGCTTACCAGAATAAGACAGAGGCCAATGATGACTAGTCCAGAGCATGCAGCCAGCCAGCGCCCCATCTTGTGACCGAGAGGTCCGAAGAGATTTGTACCTTGATATCAGAAATACATGTGTTAAAAATAGCCGTTAATGAAAGTTGAAAGGCTTCTAAGTCGCGAAGAAGACATACCTACGCCCCAACTCAGAGTTACTAATGGTTACTTAAATCGCTCCTTAGTATATAATTTATATGGTGGTTCTTTACTTAGGTGCAATTAAAGTAACCGTTAGTGACTCTGAGTTGGGGCGTAAACTAAGTAAGGGATTTCTTGTGCCTCCCCCACCTTTCTGTTCTACGATTTCCTTTAGTATAGTAGACGATTTGGGCGTAAAACGTCAGAAATGCAAAAAGATATAAGTACCTACTAGAGAATTGTCAGGAAATAAATAGGTACGTTTCGTCTGGTAACGCAAACCAAAAGATTCGCAAGTTGACAGGTGAAGGACACACGAGAGATAGGTACCTAAATAATAATCTTATTCTAATCTTTATTATAAGTGTGATGATGCACAACTTACCCATACATTTTACGAAGTACCAGTGAAACATGAATACCCACCGATCAAATAGCAGATGCTGGCAGGCAAGAAAGCGACGCCCTGCTGCCAACGCCGCGCCTCCATGGTATCCGCCATCCAGATGGGCAAACTGGGTTCCAACATCGCGATGCCAACGTTCGCAAATGTTATGGCTCCTAGAGTTGTCAGAGAAAATATTTTTAGATGATACATGACCAAACCCTATTGTAATCATACACCTAGTAAAAGTTAAAGTTATTGATGATATCTTTAATTAATAGAAGTTTAAAACCATAGTCAACTTTATGAGTTGTTAAGGGCTTCTTAATGCTAACTATGTAAGCCTTGGTTACCGATTGATCCGTGAGCCAGAAATAATGCCCCGACATTTTTCATCCCAGGGAAATATAAAACTGTGCTGTAATCTATCCAGTGACCTAATACTGGACATAATCTCTCTGTATGCCAAGTTTAATCAAAATTCATTATATTATACCTAGTTAATAAAATCCAGGAATCTTACCAGCAGCTACCAGGATATAAGGATCGGTGACCAACGCCCGCAAGGAAGGTGGTTCTGTCTCCTGACGAACTACACCAGGTTGTAAGATCATCAGCTGAAGAACTGGAAATCATACACTTATTAGGTAGGTATTTCTTGGGTTTTGCAAAAAAGAATGTCCTATTTAAATCGGCTGAGAGTTCATTCTTTACGTATTTTTTTATTTGTATAGGTTATTGCGATTTAATCTTGGCTGTTAAATCATACTGACCTTAATAACATTACCTAACCTTAAAAACTCAAATTGTATCGAATGAGAACACCAACGCGACTTTGTTTTCATCAGCTCTTTGCAAATGAATCTGTAAACCAAATATAAGATGTTAAGAGATTTAAACCTAGAAATTAAGACGCATATGCTTACGTCCATCTCCGAGTGCCAGAGCAGATAGCATCAAGAAAGGCGCAGTTTTTCCAACAAATTCATACATGAGGCCTCCGAAAGGCGGTCCAATGAGCACTCCCAAGGCCAAACCGCCTAAGGCTATGCCCATTGCGTTGCCTCGCTCCTGCAATCAGTTCGAAGATTTGAATGTATTCTCTAAAAATTTTGAAGATTTACCAGGTGATTTTACAGCTAGCAAACTACTTCCAGAAACTTTAAATATGACTGTGGATATTCTATTTTGTATGTTCAAGCTATTGTGTGAGGGTTTTGTGCAACCAACGTTTCCTATTAAACTATTCAACTTCTTTAGCCCAAAATTTGCAAAATAGAACAGGTGGAAATGGATGTACCTAGCCAACAAATTTTTCCTTTTGAAAGTAAATTTTATAAAAACTTATAAGTAACACATTACTAAAGTTTAACTGTCATTAAGTCGCTAGATGTCTCTTTGATTGGCACGATACGGAATGGTAAAGGAGCCGACGTTTTAGGACTCAATTTTTAACACTGTTGATTACTACAAAATTCATTGCTGCTCATAATGACAATACCTTCACTTGGTTTCAATAATATTATTATAACTGCATGTGTACCGACCTTATCATCAGGGTATCTTTCAGCCAACATTCCCATACCGGAGACAGAAGAACACGATGAGCCTATGCCCTGAAGTGCGCGAGCCACGAACAAGACACCATAGGAGCGGCCGAACGCAAAAACTGTAGGGCAAAACATTTGTATTATTATAACTATTTCCCGTGTAAATTCCGGTCCTCTGGGAATCCTAATCATGTAGCGGTATGAAATATACTTTACGACCTATTCTAATATCTATCAAATATACACAAAAAAGTTCATAAATATCGGTTGAGTCGTTTCGGAGAAGTGCGACCACAAACACCGTGAAAAGAGATTTTGGTAACAGATATTATTCTATAGTTGCAAACAATGATGAAGCTATGATAGATCTATCCAATTGAAGATACCAAGGTTTTCTACCTTCTCTTTAATTGCCAGACTTGTGTGTGTTTCCGGCTTTTAAAAAATCTTCAAAATAATGAAAATAATTTGAAACTTACTCAATGTAGAGAGAAACATAAGAATGAATCCAGTAAACATGGGCACGCTGTATCCAATCCTGAAATTGAAAATATTCATAAAATAAACAATTTTTAATTTTTTTATAGAGGTAGTGACTTAACTGGGTACGCAGAAACATTGACCATCTAATAGTTAGTTACAAATTCATTAAGCATTCATCATATATTTTTGTAACCTGTTTCATTTTAAATAGTTGTTAATAATAATAGGTTGACGAATCATATTATCATCTGATAGTAATTAAGCGAGTTTTGTCAACCGAACTATTTTAAGAAGCTACTATAAGGCGCTCCACCCACTGCACCGCGCACCGCGACGGGGCGCGGGATGGCAGATTTTACCATTGTATGCAAATATCTCAATTTATATAGAAATCACGCCTAGCACAACACACTGCCGACGCGGCACCGCGCGGGAAGGCGGCCCGCGCGCGTTTTCTGCCAATCTGCGCGGGAGCGCGGCGCGTGCCGCGGGGTATGGCACACCGGCTCCGCAGTACCGGGCGTGATTTGATACTGTGTAACAGTCGTGATGTACCTAAAGCGGGGAATTCACTGGCGGTACGACCGGGCATGTCTGACCTTTATCGGAATTTTGAACTTATTGCTTAGGCTACAACGACAAAATGAGATCGCGCGGACTTGCAACAGGCAAGTCTGCCAGACTGACTGCAACGGTCCTACACTAGCAAACATTGCACAGACCTATAGTAGCGTGGCCCGGCGGACATGTCTGCAGACTTGCCCGTGGGTATGGTCGTCTAATGAATTCCAATAAGTTTTTCTTCCAGCGTAATGCAAGGACGAAAATTTGTATCTGTTCCAGTAATGGTCGCTCGAATTTTGCTTAATAAATAATCAAAAGATGCAGTTGACATAAGAATTTATCTTCATATTTTCTTAAGTCTTTGTAATTCAGTGCAAATGATCCATTTATAGATCTCGATCGTAAATAGGGATGTATCCAAAATCTTCTATGGACGCAGTGTCGTTTAATTCTTGTATACAAAAACCAAAATGACAATATAACTGCAACATCTTGAAATTTAATAAGTTCGTCCATTCTCCACGACGATCGACAACACAGTGAACACATGACTTTATTTAGCGCGAGGCCATCGTAATCTGCTACACCGCGCGGGGGAGCAGATTACACCGCTAAGTAAGGCAGATCTGCGCCTCCGTCGCCGCGCGCGTTTTCCGTCGCTCCGCGCACCGCGGCGGGACGCGTCTTCAGTGGGTGGAGCGCCTAAGAGAGTATCACGATGATATAAGTTTACTATCACTCTGTCTTCTGCTTTCTCAGTGTCATCTCTAATGACTGTCTTTTGACTGTGTCAGACATAATAACATCACGTCAATTCACCAGATACCATTAAATACCAGGAAATCATAAATTACAAGAACTCACTTGTGTGTAAGAGGTCCAACGAAGGGGTTAGCTATTAGCTGCACGATGGCCTTGCTAGCGAACATGACGCCGACAGCCACTGTCTCGTGAATGAGCTCCTGGTGGCGTTGCTCCTTCTCCGCGGTTACGTTTACTGGAAACAGAGGTTCTGTCAGGTCATCATTCAGGCAAGGAAGCGATTTGCATGAGTAAAGTGTGACAAATTAAGTGCTAAAAATTATTATTGTTTTCAAGTCCACGTTCTTTTCACCCTTATACCTTTGATCATAAAGTGCAACTACGCTAATACCAAATATTATTAAACTCCTTGCATAGTTCTATAGGGCACAGGATTTCTGACCAAGCTAATCCCAAGCTATCAAATTTGTCAGAGCATCTTAAATGTTTAGCCGTAAAGATGTTTGACAAGACATTACAAATGCTAGTTTGACCATCCATCCATCCCTAGTAGGCTTGTTAAGTAGGTACTACTTAAAAAGCCCCAGAATCATGAAATTTACTAAGGTTGAAGAACACTTCTTTACCTTGGGTAACATTATCCAGCACATAAGTGGTTCGGTTCAAGCAAGGGCAGTATGGTGTGGGGGGAGGAAGCGGCGTGGTCACTTCATCCAGCGACATAGATAGCGGCGCGTCTGGATGGCGGATGTCATAGAGAAACTCCGGGATTATCGGCACTGAGAAACAAAGAATAGAAAATAAACTTTACATGACATTGAAGAAAGAAAGAAAGAAAGAAAGAAAGAAATTGGATAGAAATTGTTTTATATCAAATATCATATGTAAAGTAAAGTATCGCTAATGGGTTGCCTAAATGTTTTTCCTTTTCTTCTTTCTTTCTTTCATATTATTTATCGTGTTTTAGTAAAGAATATTCAATTCTCGGTTAGTTTTTTACATTATTACGAATGGTTGTACATATTAATTTATAGAGTAGGAGGAGTCGTCAAGGAGTTTGGAGAGTCTTGTTCTTGTCTTCGAGAAGTTAGCATGGCGGGAGCGCGAACGTGCTAATTCCAAATTGTCGTTTTCGTATTTTATCGTTTTCTCGTTTGTCGTGGCGAGCACTTAGTGCAGGAGCCTAATTATATCGTTTGTCGAGTCCAAACGGGCTAATTTATCGTGAAACAATACATTATCGTATGGGACTGATAGTGGCGAAGAAGGACAGTTCACGTGGAAGATACAGGGGTCTATCGTCAAGGAGTTTGGAGAGCGAAACACTGGTGTAAGTCTGCGCAGCGTCAGTTAGCTCATATATACAGTAAGAAGAAACCTCGGTGAGTACCTTTGTAATCGTACCCGTATCTGTACCTAATTCTGTATGCTATCAGTCTCTAGCTCAAATATACAGTCCACTCTATTGTATCGAAGGGTGCTTCGGCTAATAACTGGAGCACAAGGTCTGGTTCTTCGAGCCGGATCACACATTTTTTTTGGTCTGTCACTGTCTCTTCACTTCAGCCGTTGTAAAACATGGATTTAGTTTGTTCTTTCGAAGTATTTGCCATTAGACTGCGTGAGAGAAAGTATATAAAGTATATGAATAAACTCCTACTTAATAATACATCCTTAGTTAACACCTATGGTTAACACAAAATTATCTTTCACGGGTCGTTAGGCAGCGCGAACATGCGGGTACTTATAATCTAGCGTTATGTACCTATCTCGTATGGGTAAGTAATAAGTAAGTATAAGAATTGTTTGTAAGTGTAACACACTCATTAAGGGTCATTGTTGATCCATTGATTTGTTATATGATTTAAGGAGGCTGAGAAAATTAGAATTTCGTTCATCTGATGAAAAAACAAAGCCCAATAATATAGCAATTTAAATAGAAAATTTTGGCTGAAAATAACCTACAGTTGTGAAATATTTTTTAAAGTCGATAGGTACAATTCGAGGTTTTGCTGTCACCGACTAAAAAAATAACTACTCCCTAATTTATAATTAATTCCATATTTTAATAATTTTTTTGAAGTTGGTTTTTTTTTTCAATAATTTTTTAAGATAAATTTATTAGGAGTCACTTAAAAACCAACCTGACATGTAAAGCTACATAAAACAAATCGAATTTTAAAGGGAAAATAAGAAATCTACACATGTGATATACCTATACCTATAGACATAATTTCGTCAAAACCCTGTTTAAATCGATAAAAGCTCTCGATTGGGTTTCTATTCTCAATACCTCGAAGTTATCGGTTAATTTGAGTTCTATTGCAATATTCGTAGTGGCATATTCAAGTGGCTGTCGAGAGAGGTCGGAGGGTTTGCTACTGACACCTCAACTGAATATACATAGTTCGGGGGCGATATCGGAAAAATCTTTATCGGCATCGTAAAATCGAAAAGGATATTGGGAGCTGAGGCGTCGTATAGACGTTTAGCAATTTAGATTTGGTTTTCATTTTATAAATCTATAAAAAATAAAAGGGTGCGAGTGCTATAAATAAATAAATACCTAATGCTACACACTCATACATAGTTGCCATGGACAACACACACAACTATACCGAGAACAGAACTTCAAACTCATCTACTCTACTCAATTCGAAGCCAGGATTATCAACTCGTGCCAAGAGGGCGCGACGGTCTGACTTGGTAACCTACCACACAGGTGTCGCTAGAATACACACATATTTTAAAACACATATTCACACATATTTAACACACACCCACGAAACATTTATCTAAAAAACCAACAAACTTTTTAAAATTTTTGTTTGTCTGTGTGTTTGTTCGGAAACAGCTGAACCGATTTTAATGGGACTTTCACAGCGCTGACCTAGCCGTGGCCCGTGATAGTTTCCCTTGGTAGATAGTTGGGTAGGGGAGTCATACCCTGAAAAAACTTTTTATAAAGATTTTATTCTACCTTTCTGTCGATGTGATAAATATGTTTATACGCATAACCAAATTGCAACTTTCTAATAATAAGAGTCTCTGTGTTCCGTTTTCACCGTTTTAACTAGAATTCTAGAAAAAAGTAAAAATATAATATTGTAGTGTAGTTCAGTACTATGATTTCCGATTGAGTATTTTCCGATATCGTTCCCATCAAAGCAAGATGAGCTGTCAGCCGCACTCTCGCAACTCCAGCTCAAGTACTCTCGACTAGCCGCGTAATTTGCAATGAAATTCTAATTATGTAGTTGAGTTGCTCGTTTATAATAATATCTTAACTAGCCTTCTGCCCGTGGGTTTGCCACATAATGGTCTACCTGAGTGCTAAACATGAAAATCCGTTCAGTATTGCGTGAAACAGTAACAAACATTCTCCTTAACTTTCACGTTTCTAATATTAGTAGGATATAAATAATAGTATCAGGCGTTACTTTGCGGAAATCCATTGTTATTAAGTTAGTATTAGTCTACTTTGCAACAATCCGCGTTTAACATGTATGATGGTATATACCTACTTTAAAACATGCGTGGCACCTCCCTCCCTCCCATAACGGAAACATGCACTACAATAATTAAACGTATATACCAACATACATACCAGCACCAACACGTGTTTCGCCCCGAAACGGAGCATCATCAGGGTAAGTTGACTCTACGATGGTTAGTCGGAAAGTTTTAAAAGTTATAGTAAGATAGGGTTGCCAACCTCAAATTTAAAAAACCAGGATTTGAAGTCGGAGAAACCAGGACAACTCAGTTTAAAAACAGGACGCAGTAACAGAGTTGCAATTAGGCCATTTGATATCGGAACTATTCTCAATACCGGAATTGGTTTTCGATATTAACCCCAGATTCCGGAATTCCTGAATTAGTTCCGATATTGGTTGTTGAAATTAAAAATTAAAAAACCGTCTTCTATCAAAAAAGCTATTATGATACACTTTTTTGAAAACCTTATGAAGAGCTCTTTAATTTGATACTAGGGCTTGAATATCGGAATCTCGAAATATCGGAATCTCGGACCGTGAAACCCGATATTACAATTCCGATATTGAGTGATTCGATATCGGAATCAGTAAGTTTTTAATTTTAATTCAAACAAAATGATTTTAATGCATGCCACAAGGTATACAGGCCACTAGGTCATAAAATTGAGCAAGTAAGTATATATATTTTAGCTGTGTAGCACGTATTCCTGTTGTGAGCCTGGCGTCAGCCTACTGCACGAATAATGCGGTACGGAAAAAAATCTATTCCAAACTTAATTTATCCTCTTAATCTCGGTATACGTAAGTTAATCATTTCATCGTCTTCTGTAGATCATCTCTACGAATCTTTAGTTGCTGAGAATTCGCATCTAACTGTCAATGATCATTCACCGCAGATACCTCATTGTATATCGGAGGTCCACACCTACAACAAAGATTCTTAAAATCTTACGATGTCTAGACGTGAACAAAGCTAGTGGACCAAATGGTATTCCAGCTCTCTCCAGTTATCTACTGTTTTGCCACGCTTGATTCATCTCTCAATTAAGACTAGCATAGTGCCTTAAATGGTGCAGCTGAATTTCTTCTGTCAGTAAAAACTATTTTGCGATTCAAAAATCTTAAAAAAATCAATCTAGTGAATTTTTAACTCAAAAACTAAACCAAATTGAATATATTTAGGTGTTATTTGCAACGAACGAGAATAAAATAGTATTAAAGACGTTATTATTTCACTATCCTATTGATTAAAAACCTTTTTACTATCCAAGAAGTCCTACTTTACAATATAAAATTAAATTTAAATGATTAAAAAAAATATGTGTAATTCCGATATTGATATCGGAATTCCGATATTAGGATTGAATATCGAGAATCAATATCGGAATTGAAAACCTTCCGATATTACAAGCCCTATTTGATACCCATATTGCATTGTTAACCAATATGCAATATTGTAAACAATATTGTAACCAATATGCAATATTGTATTGTTAACGGCGCTACTCTCGAAGTTACAAACAAATACATTTACCTGGGATATATATTATGATATAAATGGGTAAATCGAACTTCGAGAAATAAGTCACTCATAGAATCCAAATCGGGCTGCGTTCGGGAAACTGCGTCATATCTTGTCGTCCAAAACATTACCTCAGGGCTCAGTGCCTGAAGTCGAAGGTATTCGAGCAGTGTGTGTTGCCAGTGATGACATAACGCTCCCGAGACGTGGTGCTTTACTGTCGTCCGAATCCACAAGCTCAAAATCACACAATATGCTATGGAGACGGCTATGCTTTGTATTTATTTTCTAAAGAACAAAACCGGCTGAATTGTCAATGGTCTGGCCACATACCTCAAAGGACCGATAACCGTTGGGGAAGAAAAGTCCTCGAATGAAACCCACGTCTCAGAAAACGAAGTATAGGACGCCTCCCAACCAGATGGCTTAAGGCCTGAAGAACAGTGGGCATCCGCTGGACTCAGAAGGCTCAGGATCGGTCATAGTGGCGCAAGTTAGAGGGGGCCTATGTCCAGCAGTTGACCTCTAAAGGCGGGTGGATGGACGAATGGATGCATAATAAAATAAATTATTTGATTAAAGTTTCATCAGATTATGTTCATCATAACATATTTTTGAATATTTACGGATTACAACTAAATCTTTCTGAATCAAATGCTGCTTTTGAACACGACAAAAAAATTGATTTCATACAAATATTACAATTCTTAGTCAGCTTATCTATAAAGGTCATAATGGTGGCGCTAGGGGTAACAAGGGATAGAGAGAATTGAATAATTGGGTTCGTGGATGCCTTCAGAAATAAATAAACACTCGAAATATCTATTTTGTTTAGTAACAATGAATACCGGAATTACGATATTGAAACACTCAGTTCTGGAACTGAAAAATTGTCCGAGATTCCGGAATTGCGAAATCTCGGAATTTTGCAATCCATGCCCTACTTACGAGCCGTGAGGCCACCCGTAACATAAAAATTTTTACAAGAGGCGCGCGAATTTTAAAATTTAAAAACCCAGGACGCCGCTTAAAAACTATCCAGGACGTCCCAGGACACTACAAAAACCAGGACATGTCCTGGGAAAACAGGACGGATGGCAACCCTATAGTAAGATGATAATACAAGCGGGAATTATCTTTTATATTAATTCTAGCTGGATATACAGCACTAATGAAACTAAAAGATTATATTGATCCATTCGCTACTAACCTGGACATGTTTGCTGCTTACATGCTCTGAACTAATCTGAAAATTTCCTGAAAATTTTATCAAAATCGGTCCATCTGTTTTGGAGTCCATGAGGAGCATACATACATAATAACGTCAGTCACTGACTGATAGAATCACGACTTTGTTTGTTACAATGAATAGTTATTGAGATCGTTTATCTTATGTTAGATAAACAATCATATGTACCTACTTGAGAGTCATAACTACGTTTCTTCTCTCTTTCTTGCTTCTTTCTCATTTTCAAATATCGATATAAAGTAGGTACAGTCGGCCGCAGAAGTAGCTTAACATTTTAGTACCTTGTCACATTACATTTCTTGAATTTGTCATAGATGTTGCTAGGAAAGCGTCGAAACAGTTACTATTACAAAGTACTTTAATGTTAAGCTACTTCTGCGGCCGACTGTACCTAGTCAGTTGTATGTACAATTGTACATAACTACGTACATATATTTACATCGGCACGTTCTTGAAGCTAAGCACTCGCTCGATGTTCAAGAGCTTGTGAGTGCGTGTAGTACTAGACAACTCAATCTATCGTGGGGGCTACTAATAATTACATCGTGAAAATCATGGAGTAAGGTAAGGAAGAATAACTCATATAGGGGGAAACTTGAAAAAGTCTAAGCAAATGGCAATATGGCGGATGCACGGGACGTCAGGTGGTATGTTACAGCAGTTGTTGACATTGAAGTTAGGCAGTGACTAATAAACTAGTTACTAATGTTAAGGTAATTCAAATTCAAATTCAAATTCAAATTCAAAATCATTTATTCATGTAGGTATCATTGATACACTTATGCACGTCATTTTTTTAATTTACCAGCTTTTCGGAAAGGTGCTTTGTCATGGAGGAGAAGAAAAGCCGAAAGAAACTCCTCAGCACATCTTTTAAAAATAAAATACATTGGTATATTTCTTACAAAGAAGTATCACTAGCCTGTACGGAACTGGTTGCAGATCTGGTCATTTCCATGCGTCTTTGTCATTTATGTACTCATCTACAGTATAGTAGCCTTTGCCTAAAAGTTGAGATTTTACATGTTTCTTAAATAATTCCACTGGCAAATCACGTATTAACTTTGGGATTTTATTATAGAACTGTACACCACGGCCCATAAAAGATCGCTTCACTTTAGAAAGACGGTAAGATGGCGTTACTAACTGGTGCATTTTTCTTGTTTGGCGATTAGTGATATCAAAATTTTGTTTATACGCGCTTATATTATTCCGTATAAAAACCACGTTACTATAGATATATTGTGAGGCTACTGTAAGTATACCTATTTCTTTGAACTTGTCACGCAAAGTTTCACGAGATCTAAGTTTATAAATAGCCCTAATAGCTCTTTTTTGTAGTATGAAAATTTGTTCTATACTGGCTGCTTTGCCCCACAGCAAGATGGCATATGACATAATACTGTGAAAATATGCAAAATAAACCATCCTAGCAGTTTCGACGTCAGTAAACTGCCTTATTTTCCTAACAGCATAAGCAGCCCTACCGAGTTTAGTCGCGAGATTTGTTATATGTGGGCCCCACTGAAGTTTACTATCTAAGGTCACCCCTAAAAAGACCGTGGATTCCTCCATGTGCAATATTTCATTATTCAGTCTGAGAGATTTGTTAACTTTTTTAACATTAGGTAGTACAAACTCTATACATTTAGTTTTTTTTGCATTTAAAAGCAAATTATTGATAGTGAACCAACGCGACACATGCGAAAGAGCACTATTTACGTCGTCAAAATTTACTTTATTCCTTTCACACTTAAATATTAATGATGTATCGTCAGCAAATAGTACAATATCCGCTTGGTTCTTTACATAATGTGGTAATAACTCATTTAAAAAGGTTAACGTAAAGGTTGATAGGACCATTATTCTTGCTCGCATATTGTTTAAAAAGAAACAATTAAGAAAACATATAAAACAGCTTAAGTTAAGCATATTGTTTAAAAAGAAACAATTAAGAAAACGTTAAGGTTTATCTAATTTAAGAACAATTTTTTTGTTCAGATAATTTTAAGTCTGAGTAAGTAGGAACACTTTTATGCAGATCTGTGAGTAAAGCAACAGGTACCAGGAGTACATAAAGACTACTTCATAGTTAATAAAATCCAACGATGTTAATTTCTCTCCGTCCTGAAACTTAACGAAATCTCGCCCGCTCCGAGTGTAATAGACGATGCTACTGTACACTCAATTTACATCACTCTGTAGTGTTGGGAGAGATTTATCGTTGTAGGTACGATATTCCTTTTTAAGTGCCATAACTAAAGAAAGTTAATTAGAATAATTTGAAAATGCATGTTAAAAACGTTCGTTGTTGACACGATAAGTAACTTGTGAAAGTAAAAATTATGAAGCGAGAGTGAGTTATTAAAGTAAAAAAATATTGGAATTACGATATTGCGACTTATTAACTATTCAACATTAGTTATTTATAGTGATGTACGTGTTAGTATATCAGTTCATTGATAGTGATACGGTTATTAAATATGAATACATGTCAAATTCAAATTTATAATAAACATTAAAAATCAGTGCAATGCAACAGTCTTAACTGAAGTAGGGAAAGTCGGAACAAAATATGACAGATAAGTCAAATACAATGACTGCTGCAAATGTGCATATAATACTGCATTTATCATATATCCCTGTTGCTCTATCGGATTTTTTAGAGTTTACTTAAATTTCACATATTATCTGAATATATTATATTATTTATCTGATAAACTACATTTCTCTTACTACATATTGCCAACATAAATAGTCCAACTTTTTGTTCTCTCCTAAATTTTGTTGGACTATTTATGTCACATTTAACGTAACTAAAGCACAAAGTTCTGTCCCATCACTAGTTGAGCGTCGCCTTTGATGAGCTGCCTAACTAAGTTTTGCTTTGATATCGCCCAGAGAAAATGAACCGACACCGCCTAAATGTTATTTGTAGTAACTTGATGACTAACTAACAAAATTTAGTTAGTTACTACTAGATAGGTACAGTCTATTTTAGGCCTTGATGAATATTATATTTAGTGTACCACGACCGTGCGCATTAGTTAGGTATTTTAAGAAGAAATATAAATTCAAAGCGGAAATTATAAATGAAAACTTTATAATTTCGTGAAAAGAAAAGATATAGGTAATTTTTTGATACATATTTTCATTTGAATTAATAAAATATATTTATAAAAAAAATCTTGTCAATTGTCTATATCGGGCGTCGAACCCGGGACACACCGACTTATTCTAAATGCGATTTGCAGCCGAAACAAATGTAAGCAAACCATTAAAATCGTTATATACCTAGGGTTTTTTACCAACTGGCATGAATTTGTACACCAAATGCGTTTTATTTAGACAAAATACTCAATAAGGTATTCGTGAATTCTTAAATAAATACATATTGATCGATAACAATTATAAAATCCGAGTAAATGTGGAAACAAACAAAATTAAATAACACTGCCATCATTCAAACACTTTGCAATGACAATCTTATTTCCAAGAAGCGATTTGAAACTTTTAACTTAATACTACTTTGTCTTAATGAGTAGTTTATCTAAATAAAACGCATTTGGTGTACAAATTCAAGTCAGTTGGTGAAAACACTAGAAAACGTTTTTAATGGTTTGTTTACATTTGTTTCGGCTGCAAATCGCATGGAGTCACTACTAGCTAAAGTACAAGATATCCATTGTGTCATATTAATCTCTTTTTTTAGTTTAGTGAGCAAGTTAGAAGTTCTGAGAAATATTTTGCGTACCCATTTCACCTTACCCTACCTGACTACTAATTTTAATCAAAGGAATACCACAGGAATTTAGATACTGTGTCTGTATATACAACAATAGACTAGAATTCTACTACACCTCCGGTCGGTCAAAATATTGTATCCATCCTTATCCTCAGATCAGTCGCCTTAAACTCAGTGTTTGTTAATATTTCGGAACTTATCCAAATAGATTATTAAAAATCTCGATTTATTGCTAATCTCGCGGTCCTGTTTTATTTGCGTCGCAGTCTTCCGCGATGTCTAATTACTTATTTAATATTTATCTTGTATGAATTTGACATGATGAAAAAAAATATTTTTTTTACGTGTACCTAGATGACGTTGGTGTGAGTAAGCACCGCCACATATTCAATGCACAGAGCCTATTCTAAATTTTCGAAAAATTATATAAAATTAAGCTATAATACTTCTTCCACATGATTTTTTTAAACACAGATAATAAAAGAAACTGCAGAACAATGATAGCTACAGTTGAAATAAAAACAAGATGGCCGCCAATCGGCCGAGTGCTCTATACATTATTCATTGACAAGATCCTTCCACGTAGAATGATGGTTTTAGTTGCCCTGATAACATTGGCTTTATTTAACGGAGCTTTGCTTTTTCATTTTTCAAGGATCGTTTGCTTGTTGCTTCTCCTACATGGCTAGAAGTTTATAAGAACACTGATATCTCTAGTGCAATCCCTGGACAGTGTGTGGGTAGACAGACAAAGTTTTCAGGACTTAATAACAATCAAGTTTTTTGCTGGATATCTTTATGTACATACACATTCTTCATTGGGTATTTTTTTCTAATTCTTAATTTTCCGACAGTGTGCAAAATTAAGAACAAAATACGTACATTCGAAAGTTTCTTAATGTTGGCTGACGGTTTATTCTAGAAGGAAAGCTCTAATACCTAATCTAACTTAGAACTGCTTCGCAATTTTGATCAGCACAGGTGAGTAATCTTTTTCGAAGACTATTGCTTCAAAGCCCGATAAGTTTTTAGTATAACTTTGATTTTTTCTCGTCCCAAGTGGAAGTGGTATCTACTCACCAACGGCTGTGAGCAGCATATTGTCCAGTAGAAGTACCACCGCCACACCACCAACAGGAGCTTGCGGGGCTCTCGAAGACTACTTCAAAGTCGGATATAGAGGTAAAATTTTGTCTTTTTTCTCGTCACAGGTGGAAATGGCTGTACTAGTGGAAGTGGTACTCACCAACGGTGGTGAGCAGCATGTTGTCAAGCAGGAGCGCCACGGCCACCACAACCAGCAGCAGCTTACGGGACTCGCGCAGGGCGGCCAGCTGCGCGCGCCAGCCCAACCCGCCTGACGCCACGCCCATCTTCAGCGCCTCTCCACCTGGTTACACGAGTCATTAGAAACTACTGCCAAAAAAACCAAACAAGCTGACGATAAGTGATGAGCTGATGGTAAGCGGGTATCGTCGCCTATGGACATCAGCAACATTAAAGCCATCACTGATGCATTGTCGCCAAGAAAAAGAAAGTAAAATTTAAGACAGTTGTAATTACACTAAACATAGCTAAAAACACGCGACTAAATCGCCTTTCAGACAAAAAAAACTGGATCAAAACCGGTTCATTCATTTGGGAGCTACGATGCCACAAACAGACATACAGATACACAGATACATCAAACTTATAACACCCCTCTATTTCGTCGGGGGTTAAAAAACTGGAATTCAAGACCACGGGACACGACGAGTGGTTAGTACCTACGTCGTTGTCGTTGTAATAAGTACCTACCATAATCCCTTATATATCTTATTCCACATCATGGTCTGCCCTATGTGCTAAATTTCATGAAAATCCGTTTAGTACTTTTTGCGTGAAAGTATAACAATCATCACATACTTTCATATTTGTAATATTAGGTACATACTACTCTGCCAAAATGATGAAGTTATTGCCTGATTTGAGGCATTCGGTTAATCTCTGTGATTTTTTTGTTTTACCTAGAGTTGACCAACGAGCAGCCTCTATTCCTCCATGAAGCGATTGATGTCACCGACGGTCGTACCCCAC
Organism: Thymelicus sylvestris; assembly: GCA_911387775.1. Taxonomy (NCBI): domain Eukaryota; kingdom Metazoa; phylum Arthropoda; class Insecta; order Lepidoptera; family Hesperiidae; genus Thymelicus; species Thymelicus sylvestris. The sequence continues at coordinate 13,154,873 of OU426887.1, read as the reverse complement.
AGGCTGTGCCTTTAGGAGTGAGTTACTTTTTATCATCCCATATTTGATTTATTTTGATACACAATAGGAATGTTAATATAACAATTACATTCCAAAGAGCATCCATGAAAGTAATAAATTGTAACATTTCTGACTGAAACCAAAATACAAAAGCCACAATTTCTAGACATTAAGCTTTATGTCTGCAATTTATTTTAGATTGTTAACGATGACTTATATTGGAAATTATTATAGAAATTAGAAGCAATATTTCAAATTGCCTTCGACCAGTTAATGGTCCACTACTGAGCACAAGTCTCTCCTCTTGAGGAGGCCTAAAGCATACTCCACCACGCTGATACTCCAGTGCGGATTGGTAGAGTGACCTGTTACTTCAAATTAATTGCTATGAATCGCTGTAATTTAGATTTAAGCAATTTATGTTAAGTACCAAGAAATTTTGTCGATAAATATTTTTTTCTAAATTAGTCTTCAGTTGTCTTTACACGCGCTTGGTTAAATATAGTTTTATGGTTACAGATTTAATGATTGCCTTTGAGATGTTAACAATCACGTATTTTTTGTACTTAACCATTTTATAGTATGTATTTAATGTATATTGCCACTTTCTATATCTTCAGTCATCAATTGATCACTCTGAGAGAAATATGATGCAAATATAAATCGTATTCACGTGCGATATATTGGTTGTTAATATACAAGAATAAAAGAAGTGGCCCGAAGATACTGCCCTGTGAAACTCTTTATGAAATATTAATAATGCAATTACAACCGATTTTTAGAGAAAATGTCAGCTGGGAAAACGTACATTGGGAATATGCGTAGATGGAAAATACTAAAAATTCATTGTATCTAATATTACACCCTTTCAATCGCACACGAAACCAAAAATAAACATAACAGGTAATTTTTCGGTAGTGAAAATGTACGTTAATGAAATTTTATCTACGTGTCAACAATTTTTTTACGTATCGTTTTTTACGTAAAAAATATCAGAAATAAACGGTTGGTGCATGCGATCAATTCTTTATACTTTTGCTTGACACGTAAAATCCACACGCTAAACACAAAATAAAGATGGCGACCGGAAATGAGTGGAGAGCGCTAACGACTCGACGCAACGCTGGCGTGATGGCGGCGGCTTCCGGCTGTCATGCTCGGGCGCGCGTATTTAATTTCGATAGCGCTTTTCAGAAACTTTCAGCAAAACTCTTTGAGAATTAGTTAATTGCTTGCCCGCAGGTCATTCATGAGAAATATACGAACGAAATCAATTTCTCGGATTCTTAATCATTAAATTTAAATGGCTTTGAGAATTTGCTTCCATTCGCTTGATGATACCTGCCTTCTAAAATACAAAACAACTTTATTTTAAAAGCATTCTAATAAATTAAACAAAAGCCAGATTTAGGTATTCTAAATGATAATTAATTCAAACTTTGTATGTATTTTCGAACGATATTATTTTGAGTGAATGTAGTGTATAATATAGCCGGAATGCCTTAGTTTGAACACCAGAAGTAAATTATAATAACGTTATAATTAAATAAGTTTAAATGGATTTGAGGATTTAATTTCAAATTAGATCAGGTAACATGACAAAAATAAATTGCTTACAATAATGGCGGCGGTGTCACTGCACTCACATTGTTCGTACGGTTCGTACTATGAAAATGAAAAGATTATACTTAGGAATATCTTCTATGAAAAACATTTATAATTTATATAGAATCTACACTACGGTCTATCCCTACTTTTAAAATAATTGACGAATGATTTTTTTCTGGTATAAGTGAATAATGTATTCTTTTAAGGTACACTTTACTATGTAACAATTAATAAGGATTTGAGATTAAAAATCCCAAGTTGGTGATAACAAAGCGGTCGCTACACAAAGCGTCATCTTATCTCATAGCTAGAGCTTTTAACGGTCGATTAAGGTAATTTCCCTCGAGGGTTTACGACTAGAGTGACTCGTGAGCTGTGAGCTGTGAGCGCTGAGCCGCTCCCCTCGAGAGCTGAGCTAGGCTCCTTTACAGCGCGACTGGGTATATTATGAGTTAGGTTAAATGTCGTGCCGTGAATATATACGACGCGCGCGACGCGACGGTTGATATTAATCACTAGTGGATGCCCGGCCGGCGTGTGCTATTACGCAAAAAAAATTGTATGGAAAAAGTCGAAAATCGAAAATATGCCTAAGGCATTGTTTTAGTGGTCTCAAACAAAAAAAAACAAGACTCAAAAATCTTCGGATTATTGCCTTTCAAATAAAACCATTTTGGGGCATATCTGTTGGACCTAGAGAAGAGGTATGCAGGTGTGCTTAGGCCTGTTCTGAAAAGTATTAATGGAAAACGCAATGAAAAACTACACATTATTACTAAACTCCTCTTTTGATGTAACGTAAATTAATTTAATTAATACTAGCTGCCCGGACAGACTTCGTTCTGTCAAAAAAAACTGCAATAAAATAATATTGCGACTATAAATTGAGATGTAAGCTATCCTATCTTTCAAGTTGGATCAAACTGCACACGGTGTGCAAATTTGATAAAAATCGGTTAAGTAGTTTAGGAGTCCATCGCGGACAAACAACGTGACACGTAATTTATACAGGGTGGTCATGCAATCGTAGGAGATATTTCACCCCCCGCTTCACCTCGCGATTCTCTGCCCGAATACGTAAAAAAAATCTGACCTTAATTTTTACCCAAATTATCCTTTAAAATACATTAATCATAGACACTGCGCTCGAGAAAGCGGTGACCTAGTAACCCACATATTGCAAAAGAACACCGCCGCTCTGTCGGCACACCACAAAGGCACGCCGCGCCGCAAACGCTCGCTTTTTTCCATTGAATCATGCCGCCTAAGGGTCCGTTCACACAGACCAGCTCGGAGAGGAGAGCAGATTTTTATCACGTTGGAAACAGAGTTTTGAATTTTAGTAAAGTTTATTTTTGCATGTGCACCTTTTTTGTCATCAAGAATGCTTGAAAGCCCTTCGTGTGAAATAAAAATTGTGTGCTCTTTCTCGATCGTGCAGCTTGTCGGCTCCGATTGCGTGCTCTTTCTCGCTCGCGCAGCCTGTCGGCTTCGATTTCGTGCACATTAACACACCGAAAACAAAACTTGGACTGCGCGGAATACTGATACTGCCTTTGTAGTGTATCTACCCGTCTCCGAGCGCATCTGACCGGCTCCGAGCACATCCGACCGCATCCGCTTTCAGATATCTTCCAGCCGGTCTATGTGAAATAGTTGGCGGCTCCGTTCCGGCCAATTACAAGCGTATACGATCCGGTCTGTTGAAAAGAAAAAAGCAGGCCGATGCTCTCCGAGCCGGTCTGTGTGAACGGACCCTAAAAGTCGCACCGCCGCCGCACCGCTTTGTCGGCACGTCGCAAAGACACTCCGCAAACGTCAAATAATCGTAACAGGTCATTCACCTAGTGACCTGATAACGCGAGTTCAACGCGCTGCTAAGGTGTCCACACGTTTTGAGATTTTTCGTATTTAGTTTGATATTATTATCTTTGTGATTTATGGATGTTTTTATTATTTCTTTGTTTATTCGAGCAGAGAATCGCGAGGCGAACCACCCCCTGAAATATCTCCTACGATTGCATGACCACCCTGTATATATTAAGACTAGCTGCCCGGACAGACTTCGTTCTGTCAAAAGTTTTTTTATTTTGAGATGTAAACTATCCTATCTTTCACGTGGGATCAAACTGCACACGGTGTCCAAATTTGATTAAAATCGGTTCAGTAGTTTAGGAGTCCATCGCGGACAAACAACGTGACACGTAATTTATATATATTAAGATTAATATTATACATAAAGAAAAAGTTGAAGAAAAAGACCCGTCTCCTTCTCTTCTCTTTTCCCCCCTCACTCTGTGTTTTTCCTACTCTTGTTCTGTTCTTGTTATCGCCTATGAATTATTTAGTTGCTCAAATACTAAAAGGGTGGATTAGAGCCAACTTATACAAGTCATATCTTGTAAACAAAACATCAAGTATCTTAGGTGACAAAAATTCCCAAAAAAGATAGATAAATTGTACAAATACAAAAGATAAGGAGTAAGTGAAGACCTAACGGCTAAAAGAGAAGAATGGAAAAAGATATATTGTATTTTTATTAAAAAGAGACTAATACTTACTTGATGGCAGAAATTTTAATATTTAGATGTTTAGTCAGCACCAAGTCACCAACTCACGCTTGACTAACTTTTAATAGCATCACGGGGCGATTAAAAGCCGCAAGTCATATGCGCGTCTTATCTCCTTCAAAGCCGCTAAGTATATTTTTATATTTTATATAAAAAATACTTACCCTAGCTGTCGAAACCGATGTCTCCCATCTTGGAAATAAAAAAAAATATTTAATAAAATAATTTCTTGTTTCAAATAAATAAAAAGGGCGTCCGTTTCGCTCTGCGTTCAGCGAACGACTGTGCTTCCACTGAAATTCGAAATCGGAATTCAAATGCATCCAGCGACGGTTGACCTATGATATATATAACCTACCCCCTTTCAGAAGCGGTTTTATGTTCAAAGAAGAGGGTGAGGGAGCTCATTCAACACTGGGCTCTTCTTATCAAACACCCACTCTGTACCCAAGTTAAACAAAACTACAATGCTTTGAAATAAAGTTCAATTTTCATCGCTAGGTAAATAAATCCTGTAAATTATATTTCCACAAGGGATATTAAGACGTAGAGCTGTGATATAAGGTTTTTATTCGACTGCACGGAAAACTGAAAGCTACAGGTTTTCGATAAGTCCCCGCTGAAAGTGCGACTCGCTCACGTCATGTACAGTGACGCTAGTGAGTTCTATAAATCTTTTTTTATAAATTAAATCTACAAAATTAACTATATTAGTGTATTCTTTATACATATCATGCGTGGATAAACTGAAAATTATTCTCAAAAATATTCATATAGGTATGTAGGTATTTTTAGGGTTCCGTAGTCAAAACGGAATCCCAAAATATTATTCCACCAATTACAGTTTTCTAGCTGCGGAAGCACGGAAGGATAATTTAATGATTGTTTTACATTTATCTTTCATTTCATAATACCTTAATTTTATTTTTATAATCGAATAAAAGAAAATGGTAATCTTCTCCATTGCAAGTAATTGGCATTGACATCAAAACGTCATCAGCCATCACAGAAACGTCATTTGTGATGACTCATCACAAAACATTGTAATAAACCGATGAAACCCAGTGGAAAAAATCACTTACGACGTTCTACTGCAGTCCGTAATAAGAGGTCCTTAATTTCTATATCTGTCTCTGTCCTATTCCACTACAACTGTATGTCTCTCTCTTTCTATACTTTTAAGTACAATCCAGGGCCTTGTCCCACGCTATACCCATACATATGGGTTTGTTCGGTAAATTAAATTATTTTACAAGGTTTTTCTATTAGTACGAAAGCTTTGTGTGAGGATTAGAGGACAGTATTTTATCACTCATGAGGTGTTTCAAGGAAAAACACGTTTGAGTAGTAAGCATCTATCCATCCATCCATCCATCTTAGTCACACCAGGGTCCATCCTGCTGAATATCAAGGAGCTACATACCTAATTTAATCATGACGATACTCATATTCGATGATAAGCTTGTTTACATGGCTAAAACTAATCTTCCAGGATCCGGGATATTAAGTACCCTATATGTCATTCCAAATCATCTACCTGTGTGCTACATTTCATTATAATCGGTTCAGTAGCTTTTGCGTAAGTGTAACAAACATCCATACATCCTCACAAAGTTTCACATTTATTATTGTATTAACTGGATTACTTAAATTTTTAACCGACTTCAAAAAAGGAGGAGGTTCTCAATTCGACTGTATTTTTTTTTATGTTTGTTACCTCAGAACTTTGGACTGGGCGAACCGATTTTGATAATTCTTTTTTTAATCGAAAGCTGGTTGCTGTCATGTGGTCCCACATAAATTTTATTGAGATGTGACAACGGCATCCATGAGAAAACTACATAAGTCGTAAATTTGTGTTAAGATGTGCGCGACAAATTGACGAATAACTCAATATCACGCCAACCGATTTCGATGATTCTTTTTTTAATCGAAAGCAAGCGCTTGTCATGTGGTCTCACATAAATTTGAACGAGATCTGACAACTATGTAGTTTTTGAGACTTTGAAGTCGGTTATTTTTTGTTAGTAAAATCTGGGGGCACGGCAGTGCCCCCGCCAAGTCGAGCAAAAAAGCGGCACGGCCGTACCATCCTTTTCTCGAAGCAATTCAGGCCATTTTCGACCCCCTATAACTTCGTTGTGGATAAAGCTAGAAACCTGAATTTTTTGTAACCAAGCAGGCATTGTATAAAGATAGTATATTTCAAATTTCATTCAATTTGAACCAGTAGTTTAAGAATTATAACTAGTCAAAGTTTCTTAATTTCGTCACTCACTGACTGACTGACCGATCATCAAAACTCTAAGGCACTTCTAGCAGACATAGAAGCTTCAAATTTGGAACACAATTAGTGTTTAGTGTATAGATCAAGGAAAAATTAAAATATTTTGCAATTTCGCTCCAGTTTTCTAGATACATAAACTGCATAAATAACTTTGTAATCCTATATAAAGGTATAGGATTACAAAGTTACATTTGCAGTTAATGAATCACTGTACCTGTATAACAAAGTTACATTTGCAGTGAATGAATCAGTGTACATGTTACCGGATATCTGTATAATGCGGGTATTCAGCACAATCCCTAGGCACTGTGTATAATACCTGGGTCGTTTTGGCAATGTATTAAATGAAATTAATATTATTCACCATTACATACTTTACCTAGGTAATGTATACGTTTCCGAACTACTATACAGAATACCTTCAGGTCCACCGGCAATGAATAAAATTAATAGATTTGGGTATGTGTATTCGATGAACTGTCATCGAATGGCAATTCATCGAATGACAATTCCTCGAATTGCAATTTTTCTTGTTTAAAAGATTTAAAGATTTTATTATAAACAGAAACAATTTAATGCTTTTTATAACTTTTTTGTATTTCTTATTTTTTGATCAATAACAATTTAACATTTTTCCGTACATAAAAATTTTAGGTTTACTTTCTTCCTTGAATCATTTTTTTTTTTCAAAACGTTTACGTTAGTGACTGAAACGAATCGCTGCAAAACCGACTCCATGTAGTCTTGTTTGCCCTACCCCTAGAGTTTAATGTAAACCCGCGTAGGCGCGGATGGGCGAGGCGGCCCGCGAGCTAAGGAGCAGGTGGTTTTAAGCTGCGGTGGTGAGCATTAAAAGCATCTGCGACGATAAGCTCGCGTGGGACCGCCGGAGCCCCGCAGCGCCGGAGCCGTGACAGAAACTGTGCTTGCTGCATGTTGCATTCTGCTTACGTTTTAATGCTGCCTTTCAAGGATGGGTGACATTTGAAATAATAAAAAAATATTTATTAATGATCATATGAAAATTATATCATTCGATTTGGCCAATTGTGATTCGATATTTTGTAATTCGATATATTGTCATTCGATGAACTGTCATTTGATTAATTGTTTTCGATGAAATGTTAATTCGATTAATTGTGTTTTCGATGAAATGTTCATTCGATTAATTGTGATTTCGATGAAATGTCGATTCGATTATTTGTAATTCGATGAAATGTGACCGATTAAATGTTTTCGATGATTTTTCCGCAAATCGTAGTGTTTGCGCAACTTTGTAAGAATTCCATGTATCGTTGCAGCAGCTTTAGCTTTTGGTTCAATGCACCGCCAAAAGTTGGGGTTTTTACCTTAACTCGTAACAACTGAAGGCGATCGGTATATTCTTAATGTACGTTATGAAAAGTTGAGCTCGGGTGAGCGGGCTCCTGGTACATGCGGTAAATATACCTACACGTATCTTAGTCTTAGAATTCCACAAGATTGGCCGTGCCCCACTCGGATACAGCTCAAATTGTGAGATTTATACGTTTCACCACCACTCTGCTATCATCTGCGTACCCATAGAAAATAGGCATGAGCGGGTCATTACTATGTACAAAGAAGAAATCCCAAACCTAGCCGCTAAGCACAGAGGATATGTCGGAGCTGGAAGCTTGCTTAAATGTAAGAATGCCAAAGTTTGGGTTTGGCAGCCAAAACCATTTGTGCCAAGTAAACTGCCTGCCCTCACGTCTCGCTTCTCTCCCACTTGTTGTCTTTTACACACATTACCAATTACGCATGGAGTATTGTATAGAATGCCTGGGCGAAGTATGAAATAAATAATATTCGAAACGTTACCTGAACGTTTTAGATATTCTATAAATTGCCTAGGTATTGTATAGAGTGCTGAATTATACAGATATCCGGTAACATACATATATAATATAATGGAATAATAGGTGTAGATAGGTACCTAGATAGTACCTAGTAGTAGGACTATCTACAAAAAGAAATGAGATGCCATCAAAAACATAACTTGTAAAAAAAACCCAAGTCTCGCAACTCAGCTCTTCTACCGTAAAAAGTTGTGAGATCCATGTAATACCAAGTCGGTTAATTTATTCAGTTCCTACTTAAGGTTCCTTCTGTCTTAAGTTATTACGTAATTAGACTAATTAGCTAACCTAACAAGTAACAACATCTTATAGTGACCATATCAATATTAAAAATCTTTTATGTTTTAAATAAATAGATTGACTTGGCAATCGCACTAAACAAATATAATATGTAGGTAGATATTACTTGTGAGATACATTGTGTTTTCGTGCGATGGTCAAGTCGATCTATTTATTTAAAACATAAAAGATTTTTAATATTGATATGGTCACTATAAGATGTTGTTACTTGTTAGGTTAGCTAATTACGTAATAACTTAAGACAGAAGGAACCTTAAGTAGGAACTGAATAAATTAACCGACTTGGTATTACATGGATCTCACAACTTTTTACGGTAGAAGAGCTGAGTTGCGAGACTTGGGTTTTTTTACAAGTTATGTTTTTGATGGCATTTAGATTATAAGTTAGGTAGGTACTTTTAAGTCTTAAAAGTAGCTTGTTGTAACAAAGGCACCATTTGTTTTCAAATCGACTTTTTATTAGTAAAAAAGTAAGTACTGCTACTTTTTATTGTGACTATTATTTAATACGCAAATAAACAATGTTTTATTTAGTGCATAATACTTTCCATTCCGTTGCTTATTTTAAAAGTTATGGGCTAAAACGTAAACAAAGTTTCAACTCTCCTCGGTCTCCTCTACCTGTTGCCGGGGTTGCCGGTAGAATACGAATGGGTTATCTGAAAATCACCCGATAGGATACGCTGTGCGATTCGTTGAAGAGCGTTTACTAAAGTTGGTTTGGTGAAAATAATTGCGTTTACTAAAGTGGACTGTATAAATCTAGACACGCGGAGCGTGTCAAGTCAATTTCTTAGCTAACAGAATTGACGAGCAGCACCGTGTGTAATATTACACGAACCATTTGGAGCCACTTTTGAACACCTCATAACTCAAAAACTATTCAACATAAACCTGTCAAATTTGGCTCATTTATTAAGACTTGCGAAATACATACGTCTTTCAAATTTCATAAACACATCTCAAACGGTTATTTAGATATTAACGTCCAAAAATCGAGAAATTTAACACTGACTGACCTATAGATCAAAACTATATCCAACTTCCAGGTGACCTAGAAAGTTAAAATTTGGCATGCAGATAGGTAGTCGGGTGAATACAAAGGAATAAATCTGAAAGTAGTAAATTTTTATCAATTTATGATAATTTTTCAAAAAATTGATTCTATTAGGAACACTTACTTAAAATGCCTGAAATTTAAGAGTAGCGATCAAAATTGATGACATCTGGTCATTATGTGGATTCCAAGGTGAATATATAACGAAACATATCAGTTTTAGTACTTTCTGAAGCTTTCAACGGGAGGAAGATGTTCAGTGTCCCAAGTGCCTGTGAGAAGTGCACAGCACATATACATTTACGTGAAGATCAGTGGTTCGTCAGGAGACGTTATTTCCAGTGTATTACGTCGTTTTATTTTTAATGTGTGGAAAATTATTTTTCTCTAATGTACAAGATTACACCACAAAATTTTGTATTATTTCCGTAATTATACCAGTTTAAAGTAATTCGAAGTATTGTTTCAAAATTTATTGTTGCACGATGTCATCGAACATAAACAACTTATCTGTACTAATAGTATAAAGAGGAAAGATTTGATTGTTTGTTTGCATTGAATAGGCTCCGAAACTACTAAACCGATTTGAAAAATTCCTTCACTGTTGGAAAGCTACACTATCCCCGGGTGACATAGGCTATATTATATTTTCAATAAATTAGGGATCCTTAATAAAACTCCAATAACGTAACCCAAGGTGTAAAAAAATAAGAAAACCAAAGCAAAGCGAGGGCGGTCACTCGTAACTAATAAGAGTATAGTCGACTTTCGTATTTATTACGATAGTATAATTGGGATTTAGTATTAATTATTATTTCAATATTTAGCGGACATCAATAGTGGAAGATCATTACTTATAAATAATGAAATAATAGGTACCGTATTTCGGACCACGGCGCACTAACTACAGATTTAGTTGAAGAGCACTATAACAGTTCATGTATTAAAATTAATCAGTAACGTTATGAATAAGTACTTACTAATAATTTCTATACAAAAAGTAATGATATCCCATCAAAAACATAAATGTAAAGTGAGAGTCAATTTCAAAAAAATAATAATTGAGATCTAAATGGGTGCCAATTTCTGTGTAGAAAAGCCTAAAATTTTAGTCACAAGAACATGTAATTCAAGCTTTACATTTGACTTGGCTAGTTTTTAACCGACGAAAAAAAAAGGAGGAGGTTCTCAATTCGACACGTATATTTTTTTTTTTTTTTTTTGTATGATCACGCAGCAATCGGCAGCATCCGATTTGGATGATTCTTTTTTTATTAGATAGGGTATGTCCTGAAGTTGGTCCCATATTTTTTTGAAAATTTTATTCCCACCCTAAAGGTACGAAAATAGGGAATGATTGATTATTCACCCGTTTTTTACTCGGAATTTTTACATGTTAACCCCAATAACTTTGTACTGGATGATCCGATTTCGATGATTCTTTTTTTATTGAATAGTGTATACCTTGAAGTTACTCCTGTTTGAATTTTGAAACAAAATTTTACCCCTATAGGTACGAAAATAGGGGATGATTGATATTTCACCTACTACATTTTTACCTGGTAACTGAATCTATAATTCATAAAATCAATAATTTATTATTAATTATAAGTATCATAGCAACTAAAAATTAAAAAATAATTACTTTTTAACAAAAAATAAAACCAACGAAAAAAAAAACTGAAAAGCAAAAAATAAAATAAACCATTTAGTATTATAAATTTAGATCCGAAATTAACAGTAAATAAATAATTTTGAGGCGGTGCCAAACCAATGAAAAAACAAACGGCGAAAAGATGTGCGCCGCCCTGCTGCTGCTGTGTGCACCGCATGTCGCTGCCCTCATAATATTAACTTTATGTAATTAATTTTGGTTGTTTGTTTGGCACGGTCTCAAAATTATTTATTTACTGTTAATTTCGGATCTTAATTTATAATACTAAATGGTTTATTTTATTTTTTGCTTTTCAGTTTTTTTTTTCGTTGGTTTTATTTTTTGTTAAAAAGTAATTATCTTTAGTTAGCAACCAACAAACCAAATTAGAGAAGAGTGTCATAAGCCATCAACCTAACAGATTTGACGAAGCTAATTACATAGATATAATATAGCCTAGGTAGGTACGTGAAAACTAACCAAGTCAAATGTGGAGCTTGAATTACATGTTCTTGTGACTAAAATTTTAGGCTTTTCTACACAGAAATTGGCACCCATTTAGATCTCAATTATTATTTTTTTGAAATTGACTCTCACTTTACATTTATGTTTTTGATGGGATTATAATATACAATAATATGCATAAATTATATAGTCTACTCGATAAGTTCAAAATGGTTGAAATTAGAGATACTGCTCTTAAAAATACGTGCGATAGCTCATTCTGTTCGGAATGATGTCTAGAAAAATGTTTCGGAAGCGTTTACCAGCACGTAAAAAATTGCAAAAGTTATTGACAAAATAAAGTTGAAAAAAAAAGTATTTTGTTTTTGATAATCACTTCGAAACTATTAATATTTAAGAAATTTTAAAACAAGATTCTTAAAGTAGAGGAAATTTCCAAACAATGACTCGCGACTCTCGGAACTCTATCTCCATTATTTATAACTTTAATTTAACGCTGAAAATGGGTCTCCACGCTGCATTTTTAGGTTGCGCGTGCGGCGTCAAAACCGAGTTCGTCACACTCAATAATTTTTTAAGGTATTAATTATTAATTTAAAAAAATAAAAAAAATATGGTGTATTCGAAACACTTCAAAGAATTTGCTCCCGTAGGAAATTTTGCTTAACGTTATTTTTTCAACAAGTTAGACGATTGTTAATTAACTAAATTTTCTCGAACTTCCATTTTCATTGTACATTTAAAAAAATGTTTAAGTAATTGTCCTATAAATTTTTCGCTTCGTGGAGCCCTTCTTATATACATGCTTAACGAGATCACGTCATAAAAGTTTAAAAAGTTTTAATACTTTGTGTATAATAATTTTATAAGTTGAACAAACAATTTTTTCGTTTTTTTATCGAATCGAAATTAAAAAATTGAAAAATGTTTTTATCTGTACTTTGTTATACATCGTTGTTTTTTTTTATTTTTAGGTGTTTCAGAAAAAAAATATAAAAAAGCTGAGAATTTGTTTATAAAAAATTGTTAAGTTAAAAAACAATGAAATTGTTGATAAAAAAAATATTTTTTTACATTTCTATTAAAGATGGTTAATTATAATTTTTAAGAAAAAAAAATTATTAACTAATTATTCAAACAATAGAAATATTAAAAAACAATTATAAACAATTAAATATCATTATTAAGAAAAAATTTTTTTTTTCAAAAATCGTAATGTTTTGTAAAGAATAAGATATTAAGAAATTTTTTCTTGAAAGCATTGAAATAGTCTATTTGTTTATAAAAAAAAATTATAAAAAAATGAGGGAATTTTTTTTTTCAAGTCATTAAATGTCTTTTATAAATGCCTAAACGATTATGTAATAATAAATTGAGAAAAAAATATTTTCAATAATATTATTTGGATTTTTCATTTTTTGTTCATTTTATAAAATTATTATACACAAAGTATTAAAACTTTTTAAACTTTTATGACGTGATCTCGTTAAGCATGTATATATGAAGGGCTCCACGAAGCGAAAAATTTATAAGACAATTACTTAAACATTTTTTTTAATGTACAATGCAAATGGAAGTTCGAGAAAATTTAGTTAGTTAACAATCGTCTAACTTGTTGAAAAATTAACTTTAAGCAAAATTTCCTACGGGAGCAAATTCTTTGAAGTGTTTCAAATACACCATATTTTTTTTATTTTTTTAAATTAATAATTAATACCTTAAAAAATTATTGAGTGTGACGAACTCGGTTTTGACGCCGCACGCGCAACCTAAAAATGCAGCGTGGAGACCCATTTTCAGCGTTAAATTAAAGTTATAAATAATGGAGATAGAGTTCCGAGAGTCGCGAGTCATTGTTTGAAAATTTCCTCTACTTTAAGAATCTTGTTTTAAAATTTCTTAAATATTAATAGTTTCGAAGTGATTACCAAAAACAAAATACTTTTTTTTTTCAACTTTATTTTGTCAATAACTTTTGCAATTTTTTACGTGCTGGTAAACGCTTCCGAAACATTTTTCTAGACATCATTCCGAACAGAATGAGCTATCACACGTATTTTTAAGAGCAGTATCTCTAATTTCAACCATTTTGAACTTATCGAGTAGACTAATAGTTTAAACGGGCTTCTTACCAGTCGCGCCTGGGCGGTATCTATTCTAAACTTTTAGGTATTGCAGTTAATAATAAGTCTCTAACGCCCCACCCAATTCAGAGTCACTAATAGTGCTAATACTTAGTTACTTAAATCGCTCCTTATTATAGAATTTGTATGGTGATTCTTTACTAAGGAGCGATTTAAGTAACCGTTATTGACTCTGAGTTGGGGTGTTAATCAATTAACTCAAAATTATCTTCAGAGTTAATAGCAAGTAATGAACTTAAACTCGAAAAGTCAAATGGTGCAAAACTGGCCCACTAGTGGGATGTTACTTACTGCATTAACACAAACTAATGCATCAATCTTCGCTTAATATAACTCAACGGAGTGATTCCGTGATAGTAAGTAATATTCCGCTTCTTAGGAATATAGAAAGATGTGGAGATGATTTTTATTTATGAACAAAATTAAATAAGGAAAATGTTAAAAAAAAATCGGTCATTTCGCATTATGATACAATACTAAAGTTAATGTAAATTCAAAAGTACTCAATACCTATTCAGTAAAAATATGTAGGCAATATGAATATAAATAGAAATCTGAAGACTTTATGAAAATATTTATTTATTTATTTGAACCACCAACACCAATTCACATGAGCAAACATTTGAGAGGCAGGTCTAAATCGCAATGCTTCTGCAGTCCTGCAGTCAAGGTCTGAGCGTATGTCCGAAATCCGAATGCATGCAATGCATGTGTCCTAAACTATAAAGGATGTACATTGCCGGATTGACTAACTATTTTATTATTTGAAGCATGGGCAATGCTATTTGGTAACTGATTTATAATTTGATTATCAGAGTACACACATCTGCGAATATCAGACACACATCAATACTAATTCTTTTTCATTTCATTTCATAAAATTAAATTAAATATGGAATCCACGAAATACCAAGTTTTTCTGATTATATAAAAGTATCTCTATATTTTCCTGTGTCCATTTTCCAAGTCCCTGAGGTCCGATTTAAGTGTTAGAAAGAGACGTTCCGTAATATAATGGATGAGGTTGTAAGTGCGAGCGAGAACGCAAACAATGAAGGCTGTAGATTAAATAAGAAATAGATTCTAACCGCTTACGGCCGGTCTCAATAATGTACTAACAGATGGAAGACTGTGGATAGGGCTGTCATCTGTCATATTTGTCAATTTTTCAGAGGCAAAAATTGACAAATATGACAGATAACATACTAATGGTAGCCCTATTCACAGCCTTCCATCTGTTAGTACATTATTGAGACCGGCCGTTAGAGTGCTATTATCTTTACTTTATGTAATTGGCGTGTAATACGGCCACTTTTTTTTGTAGAAAAATTTGTGGTGTTTTTTTTATTATTTCCTAACGTTAAAATGCATAACCGAATTTTTTAAATTGTTTTATTCGTTGTAACTTGGTCTGTTTCTTATTGCGTTTTCATACAGTTCCTATACAAAGTAGTTATATTTCTGAACGTTATCGATCATCCGGATCCAACTACAAGTTTCTGGACGTGCCAAAGTCAATATTAAACTAATTTGTTCAAGTTTCATCGACTTTGCGAATGGCGACGCGACGAGGCCCCAGGGAATGACATGGAAGACGAAACAACGGGAAAGGCAAAACCCGAAGATCGCTACGACGGAAATACGGATATTAAACTAATAATATAAATGTGATAATTTGTATGTATGTTTGTTAATCTTTCACGTAAAAACTACAGAAGCAGTAAGACACAAACTTGCTCTTGGCTACCAAGTTATCGTTTTTAATCGACTTAAAAAAAGGAGGAGGTTCTCAATTCGACTGTTTTTTTATGTTTGTTACCTCAGAACTTTGGACTGGGCGAACCGATTTTGATGATTCTTTTTTTAATCGAAAGCTGGTGGCTGTCATGTGGTCTCACATAAATTTTATTGAGATCTGACTATGGCATCCATGAGAAAACCACATAAGTCGTAAATTTGTGTTAAGATGTGCGCGACAAATTGACGAATAACTCAATATCACGCCAACCGATTTCAATTATTCTTTTTTTAATCGAAAGTAGGTGCTTGTCATGTGGTCCCACATAAATTTGAACGAGATCTGACAAGTAGTTTTTGAGACTTTGAAGTCGGTTATTTTTTGTTAGTAAAATTTAGATTATCTACGATTGCGAACGCTAAAGCGTAAGTAATCATAGAAAGATATTAGAAACGAAGCGTTTGTGTTTGAGGGCTGATTTTCATGCAAAGCAAACAGGTTGACCATGATCTGGAAGCGCATTTCCTTTTACGTGTTCAATAGGAGGCAGTATTATCTCGAAATGCGACGAATAACTCTTGAAAGATTGGCAATAATGGAACAGTTTCTTTTAATATTTGTTGTTACTAACGTTGACATTGCAAAACCAGTAGCTCGAGCACGAATATTTGCGAGAAAGTATTCGTATGGTTAATTTGTATGGCATTTTTTCAAAAGCGCCCCTACCGTGCGTAAATGGTACTAAAATGCCATACAAATTTGACAAATTGCTTACGTTAACCATACGAATACTTTCTCGCAAATATTCGTGCTCGAGCTACAGTACATCATAAAAAACGCTTCACACTCATAGCTCCACACTACGATACCTTGTTGTGAGTGCCATAGACAACACACTAAGACACACACATCCAGACCAAAAACAGAAACTCAAACTCATCATTCAAATTTCCGCCTCGCTGGGAATCGAATCCAGGACCCTTGGCTCGGCGATCTGGCATAGTAACCATTGCGTCACACGGTTAGTGACCATTGACCAACTTAAGGCCTGGTGGTGTATTTAGAAGACAAAATATTACACCTTAACAGTGTTATGTATAAATCGCGTACAATCTCATACCCCCGCAGTAGGTTTCCCTGTGTCGCAGGTGGCATGGACAGCACAAATAACACATCACTATTACACCCAAGACCCGAGTACAAACATTTATTTATCGCATAAATATCTGCCTAGCCGAGAATTGAACCTGGGACCCATCACTTCGCAGGCATAGGCATAGGGTCATCCTATGTATGTACTCATATGTCGTAGAATTTTAGTAGCATTCACATTCTTCATTTCTCTAAGAATCCATTTCTGAAGTCTACGTAGACGAAATCGCGGGTAGAATCTAGTAAATAAATAAATAAATAAAAATAATAAAACGTACTTTTTCAGAGAACAAAAACGACAGACGTTTTATTAAAAAAGAATACAATGACATAACCATTTGTTTTTTCAAAAGTAAGTAGGTATTTCACAAGATGCAAAATGTAAGAAGTATAATATTATTTTGATATTTACAACAAGTATTCGCTATTCTAAGCTGCCCCAATACGGCAAAAATGTCTCACAATGTCTCTCTCTGTAAATCGTTTGCATCATATTGAGATATCGTAAAATAACGTTCGATCTATAAAACACCCTTCTCCACCCCACACCAAAAACGTGATCATTCGCGAAGTGATAAAAAAGTTTATGGAAAGCTGATGTATCTAGCGTCTTACAGATTACTTACTAAAGAATTTTACCAAGAAAAAATATCCGACTCGAAAATAACTCAAAAACTACTCGTCAGATCTAGCTCAAACTTAAGTGGGACTACATGACAGGCACCAGCTTTCGAGTCGAAAGTTCTGGGTAACAAACATAAAAAAACAGTCGAATTGAATAGCTCCTTCTTCTTTAAAGTCGGTTAAAAAGCGGTGTAGACACTCATGAGAATCGAACCCAGAACACCGCATACCGCCGATATATTATCTTCTAAACCATCATAGATATTCCGCACCCAGTAATCTATTCGAATTCCGACCTCTATTATATTCAGAATATCTTTACATCACAGTTATTTGATCCCGAAGTGTAGCCCGAACGTGCAACTGAAAAACGACCCTAATACGTCGTCTTACGTCTCAAAATCATGTGATAATTTAATACGTCTCAATAGTTAAGGAGGAAAAAGGTTTCGTAATGAATATTGAACTCTATTACATGGACATTAAAATTTCTATTTGTTGTTGAGCGTGGTACTTCGTTCTTATAGAATAGGGTGACTATGATGTTGCTAATTCTTAATTCATCTATAATCTTTTTATATGTCAAAAACGATTTAAGTTATTTAAGATATGGGCCCGCTAAAACTGAAGCGCTAATAACAAGCACTAGCCGTCTTTTTTGCTATTATAGTTTTAATAATGCCATCCCTTATGTTGTAGCTCTTTTTATTTTTATTTTTTATTTATTTACTTATTTATGGATAACCAACAAGACACACATTCAGTTTACAAGAATACATCATACAAATATGTTCAGAACTAAATGTTGCCTTAATTATAGGTTACCACGGCATGCATCGTGGACGAAGAATTATAACATAAAAACTATTTCTAAATATAATATAATAGGTAACTTATTTAAAATTGAATACACAAACTTAAAATAAAAAAACTTGAGAGATGTCAAGGGACACCA
This sequence comes from Thymelicus sylvestris, assembly GCA_911387775.1. NCBI lineage: Eukaryota > Metazoa > Arthropoda > Insecta > Lepidoptera > Hesperiidae > Thymelicus > Thymelicus sylvestris. The sequence goes on along the minus strand of OU426887.1, from coordinate 13,136,439 downwards.
GGATGGAACGAAGTTCCTTGCAGTCAGTACTAGGATTGCAAAAACATGCAGCAAGTGTGCCAAAACAAATCTATCCCCTCGTTTACATTCAGCCCCTACCGCTGCTCCTCGCGCTGTCGGCAATAATCCCCTTGATACTGCCGTGGCAGGATCGAGAGAAGTGTAGTGTTTACATACTGCCCTACCACTCACATCGCTTTCGACTTTCGGCAATGGCAGACGTCGAAATATTACTGCGACGGAGCTGAATGCAGTGTTGCCAATGAAAATTTTTGGAAGGCCGTGTACATTATGGGCGCCATTGACGATGCGATCGATCGGTGCGATCCGTCGTTGCCGACCGATCGCACCGACGGATCGGTAGTGTATGTTACCGCTATGAGTGGCACTTTTGAACCGATCGATCGGTGCGATCGATCGATCGCATCGTCAATGGAGCCCATTAGATAAAAAAGCCGTGTTTATATGGGAAAGGATCAAGTGTGGGCCGTAGCAATCCAATTACGCCAATATATACCATCGGTTCAGCGCTCGAACTAAAAAAAAGGTCATCGGCAGTGAATTTGATGCCCACAAAACGAGTAATACTTTTCATTAGCCTACATTAACATCAATATAAGCCTGGTGGCGCTGTTTTAAGGGTTTAACATTCGTTAAATGTTTGCAAAACAATAAATAAAATTGACTTTGTGAAAATTTGCGAAAAGCCGTAGAATTTGCTACGGCAATAGGGTTCCAGCCGTAGCCCGTAGATTTTGTGATTTTTTGGCCTGAAAGCCGTAGAACACGGTAATTGCCGTAGCATTGGCAACACTTGCTGAAAAACCGCTCTTTTGGGGAGCGCCGGGCAGCGCGAGTAGCAGTGGTAGGAGCATGAGAAGTATCGTGTTCACATTCTCGTCCTGCCCACTTCCCTACCTACTTTCCTGCTCAAATGAGCTGAATGTAAACGAGGTAAGGTATTAAAGGAGGTGGCCAATATTTACCCCGGAAATGGTTAAAATACGTTTTTTTGTACAAGGTTTTAGTCCTCTGAAAAGACATATTTTCCAGTTATTATAACATAACTAGAATTTTAATTTTCTTCTGAACTCCGCCGTGAGTAGTTATAATAAATTAACAATAATAATAAGTTGTATTGTATACAAATATACTTTTACTACCTCCATTGCTATCACCCCGGTCACTCACATGCGCGCAAATGTTTGACATTTTTACGAATGTTTGCACATATGTGAAGGGCGGTCAAGAAAATGGGTTCGCATATGAGTATACAAGCCCATTTCCGCTTCCTCCTACACTTTGTCATCATCGGCTTTGTTCTCCTAGTAGCAGACACTTTTTGCCGTCGTAGTTTTTTACATAGAAAGCAAGCCAGAGTACTAGGAAAGAAAAAACATGCAGCAAGTGTGCATTAAATTTCGTGAGAAATTTAATACCTTAGATTTGTTTTGACACACTCGCTTGCATGTTTATGCTATATAAAAATACATAAAAATAAGTAACTGGAGCTTTCATTTTCTCCAAACATAGTAAAGATCATCTCGATCGATAGCTTCGATAAAACAAACGCATCAAATTTTTCAAAATCACCAAAATTCGATAAAAGCTACGATGGTGGCTTTGTGTTTATGTGTCGATGGGGACAGACACGTCAAAATTATATCATTCTTTTTGTGTCAAGGTTTAAAAATAACCGTCAACTCTCAAACTCAATTTAATACCATGTTAAATTCTCTTCAAACATCAAACAGAACAACCCCGTTGCCATCTATAATTAAATAAATAATTTAATAAAGACAGTCCTATAAATAGCCTTATTGAGAGATACAGCATCCGTCCTTTCTTCAGAACGTCAGTAATTTAATAACCGCGTGCCTACCCTCCATTCCTGTCGACACTTCGGAAGGAAAGAAAACGTTCCTCGCATAAATACGTACATACGATTGACGTGACCATCAACGTATATGTCATGCTATTTTCACATACATTTTTGCGGTTACGCACTCCATCTTAACGTGGGTAGATTATTAACCGCCCTCGCGGAGAACCTTTGCCTACCCACATAAAAAACTTTTAGGAACTGACTTCAAAAAAAGAACTTCATAATTCTGTGGTATTTTTTTTAATTATACTTCTTGGATCGTTTGATAAAAAATATGACAGTAATTTTTTTACGATGCGGCAACCAAAAAGCGACATGATGAAGGTGCGTGATACTAGGGGCATAGCATTCACTGGAGTTGTTTGGGATTGCACGCGCGCGGATCGTGGGTGCGAGCGAGAGGTACTCATAACGAGGAGTTAAGTATAACTTCTTACGTGCGTACATAAGTGCACAAAGTTTTTTTTTTGAAGTGAAAACTTCTTTAGTACGGGGGTGACTTGAAATTTTATGAAACGAAACTGTCCAGTGGAGACTAGAAATGAGTGGAGACTGACTTGAAATTTTATGAAACGAAACTGTCCAGTGGAGACTAGAAATGAGTGGAGACTGGAGTTGAGTGTAGACTGGAGCGGAGCGAAGAAGATTAGTGAAACCTATATTTATCATCTTCCCGAAATTTTATATTCGTCTCATTATCTTGAAAACAAAAATTTTGAAGGTTTCACTTCTACCACGTGTGAATTGCACACATTTTAATTTTTGAAGTGAAAACTTCTTTAGTACGGGGGCGACTTGAAATTTTATGAAACGAAACTGTCCAGTGGAGACTAGAAATGAGTGGAGACTGACTTGAGTTTGGTTGAGTGGAGTGGAGTGGAGTGGAGTGGAGTGGGGTGGGGTGGGGTGGAGTGGAGTGGAGTGGAGTGGAGTGGAATGGAGTGGGGATCACCTTCCCGAAATTTTACATTCGTCTCATTATCTTCAAAACAAAATTTTTGAAGGTTTCACTTCTAACACGTGTGAATTGCACACATTTTAATTTTTTTTTTGTTGATCTCAGAACTTCAATAACGAACCGATTTGGAAAATTCTTTCTTTATTAATTTATATACCTACTTGCAGATTAGGATACAGTCCTTGCAAAAGAAGAGGACAGATGAAAGAAATAGTAGGGTAGGTACCTAGTAGCCGTCAATTCAAAGCGGTACAAGATGGTACACAACTATTTATTTGTTGGCTCTAGAGCTAGAGTATAAACTAACAAGGCAGCCTTCATTAAAAGAAGATAATAGAAGTAATAATACATATAAACATCGATTATTTCTGCTTTAATTTTGATAAATTTTAATAATAACTTAAAAATTTGATAATATTTCTAAACACTCAATTTTGTAATTAGGTGTCGGTGTGTAACTTCGACCAATGAAAGGGCGCAGATATTGTCACGTGATCCGTCTTCAGGTACCTCTTCGTGCTTCCTCTCCATGTATATATAAAGTTCTTGGTCTTATCCACAAACATCGCCGCGGTGACAACACGTCGGGTGCAGACGAGCCGTAATTGATACCGACTGCCAAAGATTATGGACTCTTCAACAGACGTGCCATGACACTGAAGTTTTGTCCTTCGCTAAAACTTGTTTTAGAAGCTTTACTTCTTTAGGTCGCAAAAAGCAGACGATATGAAAGTGATTTTTTCCGAATGAAAATAAGCTGCTCGCGAAGAAGTAATATAAGAACTAACTCTACGATGATAAATGTTGATCATCATCTTTAATAGGAAATTTGAAGTCCTTAAAAATTAGGTTTTTATAAGTTAGTGTTATCACCATCTTAATTAATCTTCCATTACCATTAGGTGGAATCCTTGTGAACGTCTTATCAAAATCTAAAAAAATCTTGTTCTTCTGTCTTACTTGTCCCGCAACGTATAACTTATAAGTGATGCCTTTGGTGATGGACGACGATAACCACTTACCGTCAGGTGAATCGTCAGCTCGTTTAAAAAATCTTTACAGTCCTGTGTGGCGCAATCAAATGGTTACCATGCCGGATCGCCGCGCCTCGGATACTGCCTCCTGGGTTCGATTCCCAGCGAGGCGGTGATAAGTTTGAATTTCTGTTCTCGGTCTGGGTGTGAATGTCCTTGTCTACTGTGTTGTCCACGGCACTCACGACACAGGGAACCCTAGTATGGGGCTATGAGTGTGAAGTGTTATTTATTTATTTACAGCCCTCGGAAGTTATAGTCCTTATAGTTCCACTCGGCAATTCATGTGTCCTTACTGCATACTGCCTAATCTTTGAGAAAGTATTGAGGTTAAAGGCTGAGAAGTATTCAAAGCACATCGCATCGAGTGTTCTATTAAATTTATAGAATACTGGCTGTTCCGCGTTGATAATAGAATCTGAGATCAGGGTCTTACTTTTGAAATTAATTTTCATCCCGTTTGAATTCTGATTCTATTATATTGATGTATTAATGATTTCCTTTTTATTTGCCATACATTCTGTTACTTAGCACGTTCGATGCAACTTAATATTAAGCCTTCAATTTATCAGGGGCTGGCTTCCGTTGCCTATTACGGCAATGATTACACCTGGCTGTTCTTGGATTTAACTAAATGTATTTGGTATCTAAAATAATATACAGAACCATTATTGTAAGTGTGATTCTGACTTGATCAGTTGAAGCTTTACACTTAAAGAAAACAAATAGACCCAAGGTAAACCAGTCACCATTTTTATTCGGCAATCGACAATGGATAAACAAAGAGTAGTTTTATCAATTACACCGTCACTTATCAGGGAATAATCAATAATTATCAATGTTATCAATACATACCTTACGTTTGCGATAACATACTGAAAATTTTCAGTTGCGTTGTAGTATGTTGTGTCAAAGTAGGGAATATTATCTGTGTCATCTTTTACGGCGTTTTTTTAATTGAAGTGTTTTTAAAAGTGTCTATGTGAGATATTTCGAATTAATTTGTGTTTGTAAGTAAGTAAGCGTAAAATTCAAGTGTTAAAAGTGTAAACAGTGAACGGACTTTAAAACTGGAGTTCTGTTTCTGTACCTACTGTATTTTCATAAGTACTTACTGTTTTATTAACTTATTTTTTACCATTGAAGTATTAATGCGTTTTGAATTTAAATGTACGTGGCCAAGTCAGTTAGTTGTCATCCCACTTCCTACGCGTACTAATGTTATAAATGTAAAACTTTTTGAGGATGTATGAATGTTTGTTAGTCTTTCACGCAATAAATTCTGAACGGATTTTCATGAAAAGCACACATGTAAACCATGATCTGGACTAGATATAGAGTATTTATTATCCCGGAAAACTCGGACAAAGCCGGGGCTGAATACTAGTACAGTATAATACACCATACTTGCCTACGAAGTCGGCAAATGTAGGTACATATTTCTCGTAGTTGGCTCAATTCCATGGGCTTAGCCAGGGGGGGGGGTTTCGGGGGTTCAAACCCCCCCCGAAAAGTTAAGGACTGAAATTTTTATGTGCTAATAAAACCCTTAAAAAATATTTTTCTAGACGTCATTCCGAATCGAATGAGCTATTGCACATATTTTTAAGAGCTTTATCTTTTAGGGGCCCGAATTTCGGCACGTTATACTGAATTCCTAATAGTGTCATAAATCATAAAGAGATGTTTCTTTTTAGTTCAGTTTTCTATCTGCTTGTCTAGATACCACCCTTAAGGACAAGTGCGAAAAATCTCTGTTACTTCTTTGGTTTGTCAATGACTCTGTAGCCTAGTTGGTAGCGACCCTGCTAGCGAAGAGAGGGGTCCCGGGTTCGATTCCCGGCCGGGGTAGATATTTATGTGACAGATAAATATCTATACTCGGTTCATGGGTGTTATTGTTATGTGTATGTGTCGTCTATGCCACCCGCGACACAGTGTATAAGCGTTTGTGTCTGTGAATTGGGGAAAATCCGAAAGCTATTTTCTTGAAGTCTGTTTTTATTTGTTAAAATTTTGATTATTCCCTAGCGCCACATTATTAAGTAGGTAATCGTTACCTTACACATTAAATTACACATTAGCAATCAAATCCCAAAGATGCTTTCAATTCTGACTCATTGCCAATAAATTACTATTGATCATGTTATACCTATTTGTTAACATCATTATCAATTTGATAAGATATCTTTAAGGATAATTATCAATGGAAGACATCGGACACAGTCCCTTGTTGAAACTCGTCGTCAGTGACAGAAATACGTAAGTATTGTTGTAATTAATTTTCGTTCTTTCTTCTTTCCTGGCCGATAACGATCGATGCCTTTGGCGTTACTAATGTATGAGGGACGATGTTCACTTACCCCGTCTGCTCCATTGTCTGCTATTCTCATAAAAATATACGATATTTAGCTATCCTACCTATAAAACAATTCATTGTTATAGATATATTATGCGCGATGTTTTGAATCTACCCATATCAAAACTTGGACGGGTACACATTGATATGAATATAACAGTATTTTTCGTGTGATAGTAGTTTAATGTCTAAAATCACTTGGCTTCGATAAATTAAGAGACGTACCTAACCTACTTAATAAGAAAATCTAGATCACCTGATATTTAGGTCGTATTCCTAGCATATAGCTGAGTAGAATTAGATTAATTTTAACCCTGTAATCCCATTTCTAATTGAATCCTTTGTCCTTTTCAAGCGTTTCCCCTCGCCTTGAAATTTCAATTTTCTTCCTCTGACATAATTATTAATAGCTTTAAATTAGAGATGTGCCGACTACACATCGACTAGTCGGCACGCTTTCTAGTCGGCGACTAATCGGCGACTAGTCGGCAAAAAGTGCCGAATATTCGGCATTTATTTTCGCTGTTAAAAATCTCATAATTATTTCTTACAATACTGTTAATGTAGAACTCTGATCATTTTACCACTACCAACTCATCTAGCCACTAGTATAATTAAACGCTCATGGTAAACTCAATACTCTCTAGTATCCTGGAATAACAGTCGTTTTCCTCTATATTTTCAGACCAACTATGTCAAAACCGGAGTTTAAAATACAAGTCCCCTTAGATGACTCAAAAATTACATCTACTGTAATAGGGGAGCAAAAAATTCGAGAAAATATTTCCGAAAGTAATTTTGCTAATGTGCCAGAAGATAATATGACAGAAGATGCAACTGGCACAGCCGAAGATTCTTCTGAAACACCTAAATTGGAAAAGCGAGAAGAAAAAGTGGCAGAAGCTAAAACACATGAGGCAGAGTTAACTATGGAAGATTCTAAAGACTTTATTCTCAGTCCTGTGATAACAGTTACTAAAGAAGAAGCAGTTTTGACGAAAGGAGACTTGAAGCTACAAAAAGTGACCGTCTCGGAAGACATCTCGGTAAGGTTCCAGCATCTATTCAAAAAACAAACTCTTCCCGGGAAGACAGTAGTTACACAAATGCAGAAGTTCGAGTACAAATACTGATTAATAAAAAGTGATAATGGATTGCTGAATTTTATTTTCTTAGAAATCAATTTCCCGTTAAGTACCTAGTTAACTATTTAAAAAATTGAAAAGGTTTTCTATTAAATTTCATGAAGATATGCAGATTAAAATCTTTGATTTTTAATTGATCTTAAGTCAAGCCACAATCTTGTTAGGTAATTTAATTTACCAGTAAAAACTTGCGAGTGAGAGTAATTGAATTACCTACAGTTTCTGAGTGGAGAAAAACAACACGCTTCCACAATTATAAATAGGAATATTTTAAGTGTTTACTTATCAAATTATTATTACTATTTACTTATCAAATTACTATGGATGCTACACTCAAAATCAACGTCACAGAGTTATTTGTAGTAATCACTTCTAAAGCTGAGTAAGAGCCATTATCACCATGCATACGTTATAACTACTTAATCATATTGAATACATCAATCAATCATCAATCAAGTGAGGGTTAGGAAACTTTGGACAACTTAAAGAAAATTATGGCAAACTTACACACAACATTAGTCTATTCACATGTGGTCTATCGTCGAATTGTGGTCATGTAAACTGTCAAAGATGAGAAGACCAATAACGAAGTTCTAAATAATGTTTTAATTTGCAATGTGGGCCAAGTCTCCCTTGGCTAATATTGTGTAATACAACTAATGATATTTATAACGATGAGTTGACATTTTAAACACAATTAGCAGTTAACTATCCGTGAGACATGACCATACAAGATTTTAGTCAAAGAGATTTAGATTTATTACTCAATACCTTATTTAATAGTCATCACTAAGGCATGTTTAGTGTATGATTTTAATTACCCATATTGTAATAATGGAAATGGGAAATTCGAAGCATATATCTACTAAGACGAAAGATATTAAAGGCAATGATCTTAGAAAAAAAGATTATAAGATCATTGATTATATGTAGAAGACAGGACCCTCATTAGTGCTACTCAATCCTATCACACACAACAATACAGTATCATACCAGCCGTTATAAGGTGATAATACATGATTCATCTTAATCATGAATACGAGATTCATCTTAATCTTTAGAAGACTCAAGACTTTTTTTATCAGGGCACAAAAACTGCAACTATCGAGGAACAAATTTCTATCAGCAATGGTGAACCTGATATACAGACTGGAGTTCTAAATGTGCAGCAAATCAGGAATGAGACAAAAAACGACGGTATACATTTTTTTATTCAAATATATGTACATAATTGATATAAAAGTAGAAGGTATAAACTTTTCCATTTCAATAATCGAACATTACCTCCGGAGTAACATGGTGGATTGTGATTTAGGCATGATCCATTAAGAGGCAAGATTTGTGGCTCATCGGTGTGCAGTTATTTGGTGATCAAGGGAAACATTATATGTAGATAATACATATAAAGTTAACTGTAGGGTCTCTATTAACAATAGTTATAATAGTCCTAAGGTTTAATGGTGCTAAAAAAATTATCTACCAGTATATTGCTCTTGTAAGTACTTAAGGTTTAAGTGATATTTTTTGAATACTTGAATCCTTACATGAGGTAGCTGACCAGATAAGTCAAACACCCTACCATCGTAATATATGAGGACAACCCATGTTGGAATCAATCTGGTACAGAAGCAATAGATCTCCAACAATAGGGAATTTACTCCATGTCCTCACATATTATTCAGCATTGGCATTGGCATGTCCCCAAAGACGAATAGATCCCTATATCCAAAAGCTATTGCTTAAAATACGTCGTTGTTGTGCTTTTCAGACAAAGATTTAACGGAAAGCAAGAAACCCAAAACAAGGATACCAACGCTGAGGTTCAGGCAGGCAGTGGACCAACTGAAGCAAAGCAGAAAGAGTTTTGAAGACAAGAAAGAACCAGAGGTAAGCATTTGGTTTTGTGCAGATTAAGTGCTAGGCTAGTTATTAATCAGTGAAAACGAAATAGTTTGCAAATTTCATCAATCAATGGTGTTGATTACTTGCTATTTGTAATGTAGGAATGTCACCTGACCTGATAGAGCTTTTTGGGTTAAGAAAGAATTTTGTATATCATAACATAATTATTTTTAAGCATTTCTCTTATACTGAATGCTATATTCGTGTGCAAATAAAGTGAATTTGGATTTTATTGTACATTTTAATGATTTAACCGATTTCATATCCAGACCCCACAACCAACGCTACGATCCGCCATACCAAGGCTAAAGGATAATAGAAATCCAGCTTCTAGTGTTCCTACACCACAGAAAGAAACAATTTATGCTCTACCTCGACTAAGCGATGAATTCGATAAATTATACGATGAAATAGCTGAAGATCAAGACTCACTCGATAATTTATCATTGAGTAGCAGAATAGAAGACCCAGTGAAATTGGAAAATACTTTTGAAGAAATAATACATGCATACGAAGAGAACAAGATTCAACCAATTAATGTAGAAAAAGTAAAACAAAGCAAAATACCACTCCTTAAACGCAAAAGTGAACATGAAATAGAAGTACCGAAACAGGATAGTCCAGTATTCAAGCAAAGTGTCTCTGTCGATTTTAGTAAAATAAAATCTTCAGAGATTATAGCCGATAACAACAGTAAAATACAGTCAGTCACTCTCAATAAAAGTCCCATCAGAACAAGCTTAATTTCAAAAAGGATATCAGAAATGAAATCTGAAGAAGAGTCATCTGTAGGTTATTTTGAAAAAATTTCAACAGTAAATGTTCCGAACATAGAAAAATCTAGTACTTATACCAAACCTAGCATCATCAAAAAAGAAAGAGTAAAGGAAGTACTGAATCAATCATCAAATGTAAGTGAAAATAAAGAAAATGTATCTAAAACTAAAGAGAGAAAAACCAGTACAACAACAATGCCTACATCAGACCATACAAATGAAAGTATTAAATCACAAATGATGATGAAAGATTATGGGGCGAAATCAGTTGAGAAACAAAATATCTTTACTCAAAAAGAAGAAGAAAGGCCCAATAATTTAGTAACTTCAACAAAAACTACCATAAACAAATCTGACCACGACCTTACACAAAGTTTAAGTACAAACGTACCAGGACATAAAAATGAAGAAGATATACCTGTACTCAGAGGGAAAGTTAACAGAATAATACAGCGAATGGATTCCAAAGAAACTGAGGTAAAGAAATCCAAAAGAGATTTTGGAGATGGAAAACCTAAGGAAAAATCGGTTTTATCGAAAATTGCTTTATTTGAGGTATGATACTGATAAAATATTTATTCAATATAGAAATAAGAATAATAACAAATAAATAAAAGACATTTACTTTGCAACAAGCCCATTTTCAAATTCATATTAATGAAACATTTCACACTATTTTTTTATCTTTTAATATTTGTAATTGTTTTCTTACTTTTAAAGTGATTATTGCCTCCTCATTACTAAATTTTAAATTAATTGATTATTTCAGCATCCTAAAACAAGTGGTGATGAAACTCCAACAGCAAGAAACCTTTGTAATGTTCGACCATCTAATATTAAACCTGCTGAACCTATCGAAACTAAACTTGAATCATCCAATAACAAACCAAAAATAGTAGAAGAAGTTTTGAAAGCAGTGCCTAGTAAAAATATCGAAGACAATAACGAAATAAATAATAAACACAACGTCAATAAACTGAAAACAATTGACAGTAATAACAATGCTGCAACGGATGATCGTAAACATAATGAATATGCGTCCCATGATAAATCAACTGGTACACAACCTCAAATTGATACACAATACAAAGGATCTGTTGAACCCGTAGTAATTGCAGTACTTAATACTGATGACTTTAGACCAACACAAGTAAAAAGTGAATCAATTTCTCCCGCAGCAATTTGCAATAACCAAGATGCTATTGAGGATAATCAAAGTCCTATTTCAAATATTAATGGCAGTAAACACGATACTCAAGAAACAGTTTCAAGAAAATCATATGATGAAAAGGGTGCACCCTGGAAATCAGAAAGCAATATCATTCAAGACAATCAATACAATCAATACAATCCTACATTAAACGACGAACTTAATGAAAATAAACCTATTACCACCAACGGTACACCTGAAATTACATCCGACATTATCAAACAAGAAGTTAAGTTTGAACATATGAAAATAAACGATGAAATAAAAATTAAAGAAAACGAAGATGTTTTTTACAAAAATAGGCGTAAAGATGAAGGACAGTTACGAATTAATTCGTATAGAAACAATGAATTGGATAAAATTACAAAATCAAGTTCATTAGCAGAGCTAGATTTAGGGTTTGCAGTTCAGGGTAGAGTAAAAAATATGATTGTGAGAATGAAGTCTATGGATAGATTAGATGCAGGGAAGAAAGAAATTATTGATGCTAGAGAACGACCGAGAAAGAAATCGGTGTCAGAGAAAATTGCATTATTCGAGGTAAGTCTTAAAAAATACTTCTTCATCATCAATCAATTATCTTTTTTACTGACTTCAAAACAGGAGGAGATATTCAATTCGACTGTATTTTTTTTATGTTTATTACCTCAGAACTTTGGACTGGGTGAGCGGATTTTGATGATTCTTTTTTTAACCGAAGCTGGTGCTTGTCATGTGGTCCCACTTAATGTAGAGCTAGATCTGACGAGTAGTTTTTCAGTTACTTTGAATTCGGTTATTTTTAATAGGTACTTTTCGCATAAAATTTAATGAAAGAAGTGTGATGTACTGAACTATACGTACGAATTTGAACCTAACTATCGTGTGTGTATCTATTATATACCTAATTATGTGTATTTATTATGTACATGTTAATTTGCTATTTAGTGAGAATACTATTAAAATAATTAACTAATTAAGAGTCCTAGATCCCTGGGAGTCCACCTGGACCACTTTGGGAACTACTGGGTTATACTAATAATGTATAGTACAGAGTTAACCATAATTATCTGAAAAATAATGGAATGAAAGTCACAGCTACTCTGGGCTTAATAGACTTATATGATAGATATGCTATCATGAGTAGTTTTGTTTTTGATGCACTATTGTAATTGTACAGCAAAAACATAACAACTTTTTTGCAGAGAAAACTGACACCAACAAAATTAGACAAAAATCTGACTCCGAAGACTGAGCCGAAAGCAGTGCTACAGAAGTGCGGCCTTAGCGAAGAAGAGTACGTAAAAAAGATCGAAGAACTGTCTCTGGCTAAGACAAAATATGGTGCTTTAGACAAAGGGAAAATGAAATACTTGGAGTTGCGGGATGGTGGAAAAATGCCAGCAATAGGCATAGGGACTGCATTGGTAGGTAAATTAGTTAGTCTTTGCATTCCATATCCACCACGTACGATAATGGTGTAGAGGTAGCTGTGACTCGATCCGATTGTAAGTGGTTTCTTGTAAGATTGGTTTAGACCCATGATTTGAGGAACCTTACATCTTAAACGACGGCCTTCAAACGATGAAGCCATAATGTCATAGCATTAGCATCTTTATTCGTAACGAGTAACCGCCATCGCTTTGCTTCGGTTTTCTTATATTATTTTTTTTACACCTTGGGTTACATTATTGGAGTTTTATTAAGTATCCCTATTTTTTTGAAAATATAATATAGCCTATGTTCACCGGGGATAATGTAGCTTTCTAACAGTAAAAGAATTTTTCAAATCGGTTCAGTAGTTTCGAATCCTATTCAATGCAAACAAAAAATCAAATCTTTCCTATATACTTATATATATATCTTAATATATATAAATTACGTGTCACGTTGTTTGTCCGCGATGGACTCCTAAACTGCTGAACCGATTTTAATCAAATTTGCACACCGTGTGTAGTTTGATCCAACTTGAAAGATAGGATAGCTTAAATCGCAAAAAAAAAATTGACAGAACGAAGTCTGTCTGGGCAGCTAGTATTAGTATAGATAAATGCTAGTTTGACTTACGGATAACAAAAATTAGCAAGACAATTTTCTACTACCATATAAAGAGTGCAAGAATATTGTGTAGCATGCTGTGAGGTAAATAATTATATCAAAGGTTTATTATTTCAGTTAGATCCTAAACTTACCCGCTACATAGTTCAAGCGGCCATAGATTTGGGCTATAGGACCATTGACACAGCATACATTTATGGAAATGAAAAAGAAGTCGGTGAGGCAATTAATGAGAAAATCAAAGATGGAACTGTTACGCGGTAAGTAAAATTTTTGAACTTAATTTTTGTACATAACTAATCGACAAACGAGCTGATGATCCTCCTTCGTTCCCACTATTAACAGGGTGTGACGTTAACCCGGCTAACCGCAATCTATTAATCACATATATAAACCTTTCGACAGTTTTCTTTACAATAACATTTTTAAAAGTTAATCAAAATAAAGCAGCATTACAGTACCTAGTGTTTTTTATAATTCTCTCGGCTCGACGAAATTCATTTTAAGATAATGATTTTTGTAAGAGCCGCCGTTGTCGCGATGGAACAAAGAATGTTTTAATACATTTTGTAAGATATTTCAAGATAATGTCTATTCAATATTTTATCTTCGAAAAATACTACACTTACTTTAAGATGATCGTGATTGCTCAATTTGTGAAATTATATTAATGCATGCAAGTGTGTACAGCGCCGGTAATGTGTGTGTGTGTGGTGTGTGTATGTGTGGTGTGTGTATGTGTATGTGTATTTGTTTGTGTGTCCGATTAAAAACAAGCAGATGCAACATCCAAATTCATGACCGACCACTTATCCAGATGGGATGGATACTCGCCGTACTCGATGGTGGGAAGGGGATGAGGGAATTAAACGTAAGGTCTTGGCCAAATACCAGGCATGCATAAACCTACACGTATCACTTCAGGTCGGAGCTGTTCATCATCTCGAAGCTTTGGAGCACCTTCCATCGCCAGGACCTGGTGGAGCGCGCCTGCCGAGCCTCGCTGGATGCTATGGGGCTGGACTACTTCGACCTGTACCTCATTCACAACCCCATGTCTTTTAAGGTAATCATAATGAATTAAGTACCATGATTCGTAAAAACCTTGGCATGGCCGTGAAGTTTTCTGCACTTTCGTTCTGTTTGAAGTTCCATGTTTTAAATTAGAAAATAGGGAAAACATTTTTTCACAATGAGTAAACGTACACCGCCGCTACCCTCTATTTATGTATTTTGTTTTTCTTCTCATCTATCAAAAGGCCGCCTGGAAGAGATCGCTACTCTAGGTCGCCCTTTGTATACCATACTTTATGTTTATAATTTCTGTAATAATTGTGTTGGTGTGCAAATAAAGAGGATTTGTATTGTATTGTATTGTAAACTCACATTACAGGAAGGCGGTGACCCTATTCCAAGAATCGCGAGTGTGATCCAGTTCTCAGAGCATGACTACCTGGATGCGTGGTTCGGAGTGGAGAAACTCGTCAGGGTGGGGCTGGTGCGGCGAGGGGGAGTCAGCAACTTCAACTCCCAGCAGGTTGACCGGGTGGTGGAGAAGGGGAAGATTAAACCTGTTGTTAACCAGGTAGGATTGGCTGGATATTACAGGCAGGGTAATCAGGCAAGGTCTGGGAAAATTCGTCTTCCCGAAACAATTTTTTCCGACGACCCTGTAGCCTAGTTGGTAGTGAACCTGCCTGCAAAGCGAGGGGTCCCGAGTTCGATTCCCGGCCGGGGCAAATTTTTATGTGACATATAAATATTTGTCCTCGCGTCATGGGTGTGATTGTGATGTGTGTGTCGTCCATGCCACCCGCGACACAGGTAATCACCTACTGCGGGGGTATGAGTGTGTTGGCGTTTATTTATTTATTTTTTGAGTGGACAAACGAGAAAACGAGTCACCTGATGGTAAGTGGTCACTGTCGTCAGTCATCTATAAAAATACAAAACCTTCCAATGAAGTCGACATTGAAATCCTGTTTTTTGCTAATAACGAACAAAAACATGAATGTTTCCAGGTGGAATGTCACCCTTATCTGAGCCAAAATCGTCTAGATGACTTCTGTCAAGTGCGCCACGTGAAGCTCTGTTGTTTCGGCGTGCTCGGCTCCAAGGGCACCCCTCTGGAGCACAAGAGCGCGCTGCCTCCAGCTATTGATGATCCCCTGGTGCGAGTGATGGCTGCTGGTTTGGACGTCAGCCCCGCTACGTTGCTTATTAGGTCAGTTTTTGCCATCAAACTATAGAAACTATGAAGACTGAACTATGAAGACTGCGGCATTTTGTCATGTCAGTGTCACAGCCCAACGATAGGGTTAACAAATATCTTTGAATATTAATTAAGAATATCCCACACGTTTTCACCTAAGGCTAAAAGCCAGTTTTTTTTATTATTGGTTAGGACTCAGTTGTAGTAATTTTATTCTCTCATCTTTATAAAACTTTAGTGAAATGACAAGGTTCTGTCCCTCTGAATAATTAAGTTGTCCCATTAATGGAACAACTGGCACTACAGTACTTTGTCCCACTAGTCCCATGGGACTATAAAGACCAATATTTTAATACTAGAACTCCATTGGGCATGTGCTTTAAATAATTAAATAATCCCCAGCTACCAACTGGCACTGGATCGTGGTGTCATCGTCAAGGCGTCAAACGCCGCTCACCTGTGGGACAACCTCCAGGCCTTGAACCTCGCCCCCAGCTCAGCCGACGTATCGGCGCTGCACGCGCTCAACAGGAACAAACGGACCTTCACTTTCAAAGGGTAAGTTGAGTTTGTGGAATTTGATAATAGATGGCGTTATTATCCTATAGATAGCTTAAGTATTTGACTTGAACCATATCACAGATAGCATTAATATTAAGTCTCTTGGACCAAGTCACAGATGGCATTAACATTTTTATAGTCTATAGATAACTAAAGAATTTTAAAAATCAAAATTATCTGTTTAAACAAAATCACAGATGGCGTAAATGTCTTTATTGATAAAGTCTAAAGAATTTTAAGAATCAAATATAAAGGAGGAATATTTTTTAACGTAATATTTTTTTTCAGAATGGGCGACACTCACAGGAACTATCCATTCAACATTCCATTTTGAATTAATAATTTAAATTATTAACAATAACATTTCATAAATTTTATTGATAGTTACCAACGTGCGTGATGAAAGCGTGGCCAGTTAAAGAATTATTACCTGTTTATTATTTATTCGTTGTTATTATTATTTATTTTCTTACTGTTTTAAATAACTCAGTCAGAACATGAACAAAACAGTAGACCAACCATAAATCTTAAGGTTGACTACATCCATGGTTGTTAGGTTATAAAGCCAACTATTTATCGCCTTTTATCGTCCAGTCGTAAGTTTTAAGATGGTTTTAATGTAGCATAAAATATTTTTTTTATTTAGAATGCATGCTATTTAATAAAAATCAGATAAAAAGATCATCTAACCGGCCAGTGCCATTGTTTTGTATTATTTTTTAAGTTTGTTTTGTTAATCTATTTTTAAAGTTGACATAATTACTGATTTAAAAACATATTTTTAATTTTTAAGTTTGGACTTACATACTTTTTTTAAATGATAAGTGTGATAGCGTTTTTTTTAATAATCGTAATCAGATGTGTTATTGTTGTAAATTGATCAATGCTCCATTAATGAACATATTTGTTATCAACAAATGAAATATATTTTTATATAGGTATATAATAAAAAAAACTTTTTACCATAGAATTCCTTTTATTTCGATAACATTAATGTTCTTAATAGATACATAACTAAAATCATTAAAAAGGTCTCTTAACTACTCAAAAGTCATATAAACAATTAGGACCATAAAACAGCGAAAAACCGCTGGATTCATAATATAACCGGTCAGAATGGCACTAATAGTGAAGTACATGTCTAGCAGTTAACTTTAAAAGACAGTAAGATAGATAGAGTGAGAAAGAAAGAAACTTATGACAAGTGAAATGCACAAAACAACTCAGTTCGTTGATTTAAACTAAACCTTATATGAATGACTACAAGTGGAATTTATTGAGCACTTCCATGATTCGGTGGGCACTGGGCACTGGGCACGTAAAATCAACTACGGTTCTTATCATTCAAAATCATCACTTAAATACAAGATCAAGCAAGACTCAATTTCATAAAACAATTCAGATTAAATAGAAAATCCACGACTATACATGACAATGATACAAATGAAATAACATGTCTTTAAACAATTGCACAGTTTAATACATTGACACTGCACAGACGAATAATTATAAAGCCGAGTTCAACTCAAGACTGTGCTAACGATTCGCACCACGTGAAAATTCCAGTTAAAAGCAAGATTCTTTTTCACACAATCACATAAATTGAACACACGAATTGGCCAACAAATAGTTATCCTTAACGTATTGGTTTCTTCATGAGCCCTGAAAACAAATACATCAATATTTTAACAAAGACAGTATTTGTGGCGAAGCAAAAAATATATACCACTTGATGGTAAGTTTAAATTGTCGCCCGTCAAGGCAAGACAAAACACAAACTCCGACAATGAGTTGTCGACTAAGAAAAAGAAAAAGCCAAAACAAGAGTAGTTTGGCAGTCGGCAACATAATACCACTTTACCACCGAGCAGGGTACCTTCTGTCGACTTTTATGACACTCTGGACTATCAACACGGGATTAGGTTCAATATGCTGCATATGTATTTTTGGTCTAGATTGCCCCAATCCGACCTGTACACAACTAACATCAATGAGCCATTTGAAAAAAAATATCTGCCACATTTTTTCCCCAAGGAATCGAACCCTGTACAGGCAGTCACTATCTAACCAAACTGGGTTAAGACTACTTGTCATCAAAGATAAATTAATCTATTTTTAATTTGTAATTAATAAATACAAGTAAGAAATACTCACTTGGGATACCTGTCATTGGCTTCTGAAGACTTCTCTGGCTAGTTCTAGACGAATTCTGAGAATCTGTCTTCGTATTGGAATGATTTTTTTCTGAAACGAAAAATAATGAGCATTTAAGAGCAAAGGCAATGAACAATAGGGTCCAAACCTTTTTCTATGGAAGTTGGTATAACCTCTTGACAACATTTTATTAACTTTGGCGTTGCTTATTTCCATGGGCGATGGTACACACTTACCAATAGGTGACTCAAATTATCCAGGCATCTTTTGTCGGATTTTTAGATAAATATAAAACAATAATAATGCTATGTACCTGAATATAAAGCAATAAATAATGCTTTATAATAATTATACTATTATAGATTTTAGACAATTATGAAAATCCGATTCTTGAAAAATTGGAGGCACAATTATACAGAATTCAGTCTAATCAAATATCACTGCAATTCTATACTTACTCGGGCTAATTCTCAATGGATTTTTCTTCACAATTCTTTCATGAACAGACATTAGTTTTTGAGGTATTTTCGTTACTATTTTGTTTTTGTTACGGTTGTCATTCTGCAACTCATTGTTTTTATCTTTATCTTTTTCAGTCACTTTATGCTTATTTAAAGATATTTTATTCCTGGGATTCAATAGCTTTATCTTGTTTTTCTGTATTGGACTTTTACTGGTTCTAAGATTTATGTTATTAGTAATATTTTTAGTCACATTCTTAACATTGTTTTTCATGTTTGAATTAGGTTTTAAGACTTTGTTTCTGTCGTGGTAAACATTATCATGAAGTGTCTGTTTAGTGGTACTATGTTTTTGTTTCAGTAAATTAGAGCCTGCGTTTTCATTGGTTTTAAGAACATTTTTCTCATTTAAGTCTTTCGGTACATTCTTATCCACACTAGCAATATTCTTATTAACATTTTTGTCTACGTCATTTTCTTCCCTCATGTTAGTTTTGTCATTTTTATCTAATAATTTGTCTTTGCTTTTAGATTTAGCATTCATTTTTTCTACCAATTTTAATTGTGTTTCATCTTGTTTTATTTTGGCATCAGGTTTATTTACTGTTTTATCTTTAACAGTATGTGATTTGACAGTTTTATTGTTTAATGCAGAATTTGTGGGGTTTTCTTTAGTAACATGTTTCTTTTTTTCTTTTTCGGGTATCTGTTTATTTAAGTTTTTTACAGGGTTTGTCTTAACAATATTGACAATTAATATTTCCCTTGATTTTCTTTTAATATTTTTATCACTTTTATTAGTATTAACAGTCCCTTCGTCATAATCATTAATTTTCAGATTTCCAGAATTAGATGTAGTAGGTTTTGTAGTATTTATCTTTTCCATAGCTTTGACTTTAATTACGCTTTTCTTATTGGTAGTATTTTCTGTAATCAAACCATCACCCATATTAGCAACATTTTCTTTTACATTATCATTTAATTTTGTTTTGGGGTTAATGTTTTTATTTGAAATTTTAGCAACTGCTTTTAAATTATCATCTTTATTATCAATCTTTGCTTTGCTACTGACCTTAGCTGCGTCATCATTTTGAGTTACCGCAGTATTGGTTTCATCTACATTTTTGGGAAGTTTCTTTAATTTAGTGTTTTTATTATTTATTACATTATTTGAATCTTTTGCTGTATCTTGATTTGGCATATTATCTGGCTTTTTGTTTGATTTTTTATTATTGGCTTTATTCTTATTATTATTCACGTTATTTAATTCAGTTGCTGTATCTTGATTGGGTGTATCATTGGGCTCTTTGTTTGACTTTTTTACATTGCCAAGTTTATTAGTGTTTTCTGGATCAGCAATGTTTTTTTCATGAATAGATTTGCCTTTTAGATTCTGTTCATTACCAAGTTTTTTACTAGCTGTATTGTCTTTATCATTTCTCAGCATAGCTGTACTTTGTTTTGTATTAAAGTCATCATTTTTGTCACTTTGTAATTTAGAGCTACCAACATTGTTTTTAGCAGTACCAGCTTTATTATCTGATCCTTTTCTCAACGTAACTGTATTTTCCTTATTTGATTTTTTACTATTTGTAGCAATATCTTTGACAACATGATCTTTATTAGAATTTTTGGATTTCGAAACACTTTTTTCTTTACCAATTTTTATGTTTTCTTTATCTACATTTGTTTTAATCAAATTTTTGTCACTAACGTTACTGGTTTTAGTATCTGTTACTTTTTTCAAAGCAGCAACTTCTTTGTCAACTTTGTTTTTACTATTGATATTATTGTTTTTTGATACATTATCATGGCTTAGCTTAGCTTTCTTAGCACCATCCTCTTCACCATCCGTAACTGGTCTTTTAACACTTTTAGGGTCTTTTTTGTTACTGGGATTATTTTCTTTGCCTTTGGGTTTGGTTTTTTTCGGAAGACTTTTCGGGGGAGCCATTATTTCACTGTCTTTTTTCTTCTTATTAATTGGTTCCTCAATTTCTTCATCTAAAGGTGTGTGTCTCTTTCTTAAGTTCTCAGATTCTATATCAGACTCCATGCTCTCATATGGTTCTTGAGTAGGACCTGTAAAATAATGATAATTACATAACGTTTTCATGGATTTGCGAGAGCGCTCATGAGGCTCCTACTAAGTCATCTATTTAAAACTCACTCATTATAAATTAATTATGTCAATCATCTTTTTTTATGGAAATAGCTGGCAAAAGAGTTGATAATCCACCTGATGGTAAGTGGCTATCATCGCTCTTGAACAACAGCAATACCAAAGGCATCACTGAAAGAAAGAAGAAAAGATAGAACTATCTCTCAAGCCACCAGTCGGAACACAAGTCGTCTGGGCTTTGTCTCAAGTAAAAAGGTGGTAGCTATAGATAATGTATTCCTTACACGAAATCTAAGCTAGCTTCCGTTGCCTCTTACAAAGCCATGTTTTGCTGGCATCAGATTTTGGTCAATATTGTAAGCCAATACGGCTGAAATTACCTTGCGCTTCCAAGCACGTGGCGATAATCTTACTCATCAACCGTGTCCGCTCGTCCGTTTCTAGCGTGGGGTCTGACAGCTCTCTATGTGCTTGCGATATTATCTTCACGTACATCTCATCTGTAAGGTTATGGATTATCCAGATTAATTGTTTGTTTTCTTAGAACGAAAAAACACAAAAGCCACAAGATATTAAGTGGTCACATGGATATGTAAGCAAGAGTCACTAAAACAAAACTGGCTCCGAATGAGAGCTTTTTGACATCTTTTTGTAGAACCTCATGTAATAAAAATCTCATTTCACACGCAGTAATTATCGCTACAATCAGCCTGTTTTTACTGTTTTTTTCAACCAAAGCTATGAGGTTTCCTATCAAATGCGACCCGTGTGACGCAATGGTTACCATGCCGGATTGCCGCACCAAGGGTCCTGGGTTCGATTCCCAGCGAGGCGGAAATTTGAATGATGAGTTTGAATTTCTGTTCGCGGTCTGGGTGTGAATGTCCTTGTCTATGTTGTATGTTGTCCATGGCACCCACGACACAGGGAATCCTAGTGTGGGGCTATGAGTGTGAAGCGTTATTTATTTATTTATTAAACGAATTACAAATAAATGTGAGGTGAGGAAAAGTGTAAGATTTTGACCTTCATGAAATTTTCAGTAGTGACTGACTTGACATATTAATCACTAGCTGTGCCTCGCGGTTTCACCCGCGTTAATTTGAGGAAACTACTACAGTATATGATGTTACATAACCTAAAGCCTTCCTTGATAAATGGACTATCAAACACAAAAATAATTTTT
This sequence comes from Thymelicus sylvestris, assembly GCA_911387775.1. Classification (NCBI taxonomy): domain Eukaryota; kingdom Metazoa; phylum Arthropoda; class Insecta; order Lepidoptera; family Hesperiidae; genus Thymelicus; species Thymelicus sylvestris. The sequence goes on along the minus strand of OU426887.1, from coordinate 13,114,437 downwards.
CAATTCGAACCAGTAGTTCCTGAGATTAGCGCGTTCAACCAAACAAACTCTTCAGCTTTATAATATTAGTATAGATTAATAATTTAATAACTTTCAAAACATACCCATATACTCCAAATCGAATTTCATCTTATGGTGGAAGGGTGCTACGGGTGACCATTTGTTTTCTAATGTCCAGATCACCTCCATCAGATTGGCGCATTTTATTATGTAGCCACCATCCGCCTAAAATATAGAATAATATTTAAATTTGGAAAGCTGGATTGAATGGAAGAGTGTATAGGTATACTCCGATTTATGTAAAAAAGTCCTATTTGGAAACAATCTTAAAGTATCTTTTTATCGTATTTGCAATTAAAAAATATTCTGTGCCACAGAAAGAAAATAAGTTAATGACAAATAACTTAGATAGATAGCCACATAAGTAGGTAGCAGGAGGAGTGAAAAAGAGGTAAGTAGAAATAGAGGGAAGAACGTGATTAGGAGAGAAGAAAGGAATTCCACAAATGTACAGCTGAAGCAGTGAAATATTTAATGAAAAAATAAATTTCTCTATTACTTATTTTTCTTAACTAATTTAAATTAATATTTAATTAAAAAGTAGTGCCAAAATTATTAACCAAATTTAATAAGACTCGTCTAGAAAAATTAGAGTATACTTCAAGTAATGACTCTGGTTTACAAATGCTTAGCCTTCTTTTACATAAAATTGAACAATATGTCGATAGCCACTTACCATCAGGTTGTCAGCTTGTTTGCCGGCTATTTCCATAAAAAAAAATGCTGATCTTACCATAGGTTCCATAAACAATGAGTTGGAATACTTCTCAGCCAATCTGGCGAGCGTGGTGCGACGAGAGCGGTAAGCCACGGCGTAGCTCCGTAGAACCTGAAATTGTATTAACTTTGTTTATTTATGCGGCCCTAGTACTTGGGAGGTAATAACGCTACGCTACACATTCATAGACCTATGCTAGGATTCCCTCTGTCGTGGGTACCATGGACAACACACAAGGACAAGAACACACGCAAATCGAGATGGTACTCATCCTTAAAATTTTTGCATCGCTGGGAATTGAACCCAGGACCCTTAACAGGGCGGTCCAGCCTGGTAATCATTACAACACATGGGTTGTCAGGGTTGTCAATAAGTGTTTATTTCTACCGACACCAACTTGCAACTTTTCAGCACTAACACACTCATACCTGAACTAGGATTCCTTGCATCACAGCCGGCATGGACAACACAAATAAAAATAACAAAGTAGATCCTTTATAAGAAACACAAGGTGACAGGTATCAGTCTTAACTTATAAATTCCTTAGTATTTGCAACAAAGCAATAGTACCTCCACAGCATCACTAGGTGTGGCAACACGGGGCAAGACTGACTTGGCCAGCTCTGTTTCATGGGCTGCTTTCACTGGCGCCACGCGAAGGCCGCGGTAGGAAGTAGCGCCGAACAGTCGACTCTGGAAATAATGACAAACATATGAACGTCCAAGTAATCCATAAAGATACAAGTGGGTTAAAATCTATCCTGTTTTATAATTCTGGACATGGTTTGTCTGTGTTTCAAGATAGACAAACATACAAACATTATCACTAATTTCCACATTTGTTCTTCAATATTTTATACTGTGGTCAATAAAGTGTACACAAATAAATAAATAAACATCATAATACAAGCAGGATTAACAACTAAAGGCCAATAAAAGGCATATGTAACAGGTTTTTTTCCTGTACGGGACAGAACGTGTAGTTTTGGAAACATAGTTTCATAGAGTATACCATAGTGCATACGCAGCGGAATCCCGTACGGGATGTGGCACGTACGGGACGGGAAAAACATCGTCGCCGACGATGGGAAAAAACACGTTACGTATCTAACGGCCTTTATTTGAAATAATAAAGAAAGCTTTCTGATTAATTTTTATTCATAAGCATAAAATCATTACTCACAGACTGATGTGCATAGAAGGTAATGCTGAACGGCACTAGATCCACCCTGCAGTCAGCTGTCACCTCGCGCCATGTACCTTCATCTGTTACTGGAGGCTCCCTGGAATATTTATTAAAGTTTCTCTATATTGACAGAAGAAAATATCATAGTTTACATACATTAATTGAGATCTTGGTTCACCAATAGTAGCAAGTTGCATATTAATGGTAGTATATTGCATAAGGCTCCTTCACTTGATCCCCTACTAAAGTACGGCTGACTTATCTTGGCGCGTCTGAACATAGGCTCTCGGAGCTTTAGCACATGTAAGACAGAGATAGTGACACGATCATGCTAACGTATGACTGAGACATAATACGCCGTGTACCGAACATTGCCAAATTGTGTTACAGCGCAGCCTTCTGCACAAAGTTCAGATGTGCCAAGATACGTCGGCCGTACTGTACATATACATTGCTGTGAAACTGATTCTTGGCCATCAGTTGTTATCTGACTATCTTCTTTAAAAAAGACCATAGTACAATATAGACCAATGAGGAAGCATTTATTTTGAAACAATGTAGTTTTAGAGTATTAGGAAGATGATCAGCTGATCTACATAATAAGCAAACATGCAAAGAATTAAAATTACATACCTACATATATTTTATCTGATCACCGCATAGATTTCCCACATTTTCACATATCTTTTCATATTTTTCATCAGTTAACTTACCTTTCATATGTTGGATCATTCACCATAACATTGACCTCTGACTGCAACACACACAGATTGGTCAGCTCCTGTGTAGCATGGAGGCAGGTCTGAAGACACCCTTGCTCCAACTTGAGATCAGTAATGGATGGGCCCATATCCAGGGAGAAAATGTCATCAGAGTCAGAGCTGGAAAAGATTGAGAAGAAAGTTAAGAACATTAAGCAAAAGCATTATCATTTACATCAAACTGTAGAAGTAACGAGGAGTCTAGCTAGGCCATTTGATAATAAAACAGGCGAGTTTTTATTAGTTTCAAGCAAACTTGTTGCCGCTTACACTATGTACGTTACACTACGAATTCTCCGAAAGATACTCCCAGCTTAAGTAAATAATTATAATTAACACAATAATTAAACACATACTCGTCATCATCTTCGAAATAACTCGAATTAGTTTTTTGGGAGCGAGCCTCTTCAATACGTTTTTCAAAGTACTTTATATCCCTCAAAATCTCTTCTTTGTATGCTTGTAGAGCTTTTTTCTTGTCACTTTTTTGGTAAGCCATAGTTTTCGTTATTTTTATACACTTGTTGCAACAAACTCATTTATAAGTAAAAATATCACATAATTCACATCGCCCAAATATAAAATTATTGTTTGTTTGAATTTGAATTTTTGAAATTCAAAAAAGTAACGCTGCAGGCTGCAGTCTGCTGTTCTGCACAGATTCACAACAACACTACCACAGAGTACCTAATCACTAACACTACCACAGAATACTAAACTGCCATGTCCATAAAGTATAGATTATATATTATTATAGATTGTAGTACTTAAGGATATATTACTCTAACTGGATACATAACTTCGTAGTGGTACACGATCGATGACGTCACATAAGAAGGATCATTTTTATATTGTGTCCATGTTATCTATGTAGTCCCAGGATATATAGATTGTGATTTTTTTATAATGGTTTAAAAACATCTAAGATGAAATTATTATGATATACAGGGTGTTTCAAAACTACCCGTAAAGCCGAAAGGAGGTGAAATGGGGCCTTTTAACGAGTCCATTCACAATAGTTAAAAATCGTAGTAACGCTGTATAACATACTCCAAAAAAATAAAAAAATATTATTATTTTCACTGATGTGCAAACCCTATTTCAGTAAAATCAAAGAGTAAACTACGCAGAATGTACCTAAATTTCTACCTACTTCGCGAAACGAAAAATTTTTTAAAAGACTTAACCTAACGAAACAACCTAAATGAACACTTACTTTTTCATAATTAACGTAAAATGTACAGGAACGGCTCAAAGTGTGCTTCGCCTTGCTCAATACACAACCTCGCTCGTCCGGATATGACTTGTGTGGCATTTCGCACCATCGTCGGTGTTATTGATGTGAAAACCGATCTAACCCGCTGTTCCATCTCGGCAACCGTTGGGCAATCGGAGAAATAAACTCTGTCCTTCACATAACCCCACAAAAAGAAGTCCAAGGGCGTGAGGTCCGGGGAACGAGCAGGCTCCGGCATGGTACCGGTCCACCGCGGCCGATCCATCCTCGCGGAAACCGAACGTTAAGATGTTCTCGTACGTTGCGAGCAAAATGTGCCGGAGCTCCACCGGAGGACATTTTTTGAAGCATGTACTTGAGTATAATGACATCCTTGTATTGAGGTAGCAAACATTTATGAATGAAAAATAGAAAAACTATTAAAGTAGACAATTATTAGGTAAAATAGGTACATAGGCCTTTCTGTTAAATAATCTAGTTCCCTGACATGACAGCTTACTAGGGTTGACAAAATTTTTGGCTTTAATAATTAATTATATTTTTTACGGGGTCTTTTGAAACACGTTGTAGATGTACCGTAACTGTGTACCTTAATATTCAACTTACTCTTAATGCAATCATTTAAATTCGGTAATTTTGAAGAAATTTTAATAAAATGTATTATTTCAATATTATAATGATTACTACCATAAAAATTACCTATAGAAAACATTTTGAAGAACCATATCAAAATAGGACTTCTTCTAAATGTGGACAACCTACAACCTCAATCCGGCCTATGATTAGTGGAATGGTGTTACCGCTAATTGATATGACGTCATCGATCCTCAGGTACCTCTATAAAGTCTATGATCCAGATAGATTAATATATCCATGGTAGTACCTATCTATGGTTAACATCTAGTTGAACCTTTGATTAAAAAAAAAGAGAGGATAAGAAATAAGGTCACGTGATGTGAAGCCAAAACTTTCTCAAATATGGCGTCGACTCCGCCCACAAAATAGCGTTGTATTTTTCACATATCGATATAATATTTAAAAAAAATATATATATGATGATATGAATCTTTGATTATATAGTTTAAAAACACAAGAGTTCTAAATCAAATATAGTGTTAAAGAGTGAGATATTATTATTTATATGATGTTCCTACTACATACCACATTGTTTTAAAATACCTTAAGTAACTTTTTAAATATTTAATTATACAATATTTTGAATAAAATTAAATCTAATATAAAATTTAATATAAAACGATTAACCTTAATATTGGCTTAAAAATATATATCTTTATTTAGAAACCCACTGAATTAAGCTTGTCGATAGTTTATATTATTATAACGATATTTAAAATATTTTATTCGATTATGAATCGATACAAAACATCGTATTAAATTATACGTATAAAATATAAATAAAATATAAAATAAGTATGTATCATGTTTTATTTATTAACATATTTCTTTCCTTTTTTCTCGTTCTTGGCTGACAACGCTTTGGTTGCTGATATTCATTGGCCGCGATACCCACTTACAGGTATATTTAATTATATGAATCGATATTTGGACTATTATTTATATTGGGATATTCATGACGAACCAGAGTATCGATATATAAAACACCCGGATTAAACATTCCTATTTAAAAATTTACTTTCTTCTTTTTCTCTCTTTCTTGACCGGCAACGCATCAGTGATGCCTTTGTTGTAGCTGATATCCATGGGCGACGATAGCCACTCACCATAAGGTGGATCGTCAGCTCGTTTGCCGACTATTTCCAGTTAAAAAAATTCATTCGATACTGGATCAATCCAGAGTATCGTATCAAATCACTAGGATCGATACACTGCGATACGATTCATATCGACCTAGAGTATCGATACAAGGCACCTGGATCGAACATCCCTAGAAGCAATCCTTATCATAAAATGGCGTCCGAAAACAGGCTTCAAGGCGGAGCTTAGATAGATTACTTTAAAATGTTGCCAGAAAATAGAAATATGCTATATGTATTGTACTCTTTCTATAAGTGTATATTGTGGCGTGTAAGAACAGGACAGATGTATTTTTGGTATTTCGGGTCATATCTGCATAATATATGTATAATGAAAAAATGTATATGCAATTTAGGGCATATCCTCTACTTTTTCTATAATCAATGAGTTGAACGTAGACTGTCTGGGTATCATATAGTCTATGAGACTGTAATGTTATCTATGTCCAATCAAATGTCATATTTTTTTATACACAGTAGGTTGCGTATTCGTGATATTTCAATTCAAGTAATGTTTCTGTTTCTATTCTGTTCTGAAACATTTAAATAATAGGCAATAATGAGGACCTTCCGTGCAATTATCTTACTTAGCAAAACGTATGAACTATTAGTTGTAAAGGTTAGCAATATTTAACAAGATTCTTATAAGAAAACTTCATCTTAAAACACAATCTAATTCTAAATAATTGTAAATATGACTGCAGTTCATAGTTCAACGCAATGAAACAGAATAGTAAAATAATATTGTTTGAATTAGGAATTAGAATCGTGTGCTAATGAAAAGTGAGTGAAAATTTCTACGGTAAAATGGGTCAGAGTGGCAGCGCCATGCCGGGTGAGTCTAATATACACTAATGTAATCTAATAGACACTAAATATTAACCTAAATAACGCTCGGATCATGCTAACTTTTCCGTCCAATAATCACTTCCTCAATATAAACATTTTTTTTACTTAACCTGTCTGTTTATTATGTATGTCTATGGTCAATTATTTTTTTATTTTACTTTTTTCTCAGTATATACAATAACATTTTGTTCAACCACAAGTACACAAAATAAAATATTTTAATGCTTATAAATATTGATTGTATTGTACACAACTTGTAAATAATGTGTTCTAATATCTTATGCATGTGAATACAGTAAATGAAAATTTATAGTAGTCACTGTGATTAACGATGGAAAAAAAGTGTTTTTGTATGATATTGATAAAAGTAACTTTGGTACAGTACGGCCGACGTATCTTGGCAAGTCTGAACTTTGCACAGAAGGCTGTGTGGTAACTTAACATTCAACAATGCTCGGTACGCGGTATTATGTCTCAGTTCCTGACAATCAGCCCTCTCAGCACCTGATCAATTATCAATCGATCTGTGTGATAAAGCACACAACACCATTGAAACAATGCCAACAGAAAAGAAATGTTTACCCTTATTGACTTCATTGAATTTTGGTGCATTTCTAAAATAATTCATCTTTGTAATAAGAATCAAATAGTTTTTTCTTTTTAAACATTAACAAACAACCATTCTGACAACGTATGTGTTCTGCCAACGGAAAAGAAAAGTGGACGTGCATTATTGAATTTTATCATATGTGAACAATCCACAAATTAAGTAAATCTTTTAATGAGATTGGTTACACTATGTTCTTTATAGTTGCTACACTGTGTTAAGTCATCATCCTTACATTATCCAGATTGGAATTTTTACATAACCGACGAACAAGTCTCCCATGGACACCAGCAGCACTTTACTGGGTAAGGTTGGGGATGGGTAAGGCTTACCCATCCCCAATGCATTGTAGACCAAGATAGAAATAACAAGCTGCATCCAATAGTATAAAACCCGCATAGTTTGGAATAAACTATTACTACATTTTCTGTTACAATTCATTAATTTTTAAAAGATGTGCTGATGAGTTTATTTTGATATTTTTCTCTGCTGACAGCCTACAACAGGCGCCAGGCTCATACTAAGAAGGGTTATAGAATATTAACTATCCATGTAATTAAATTAGGCCTTAGATTAAGACCTTCTTGTGACAACAAATAATAAACAACAATAATTATTATTATTAAAAAAATCATTCAATTTGAATCAATTCAATTGAATTGAAGAAGGAAAGAATTTACATTAACTTGCTCACTAAACATTATGCTATGTCAATGGGACTACAAAATCGTCATAACGTTGCAGTCTATATACCTACGTAATTGAACTAAAATGAATACCTAACTGTGTACATCAGTATGATAAACTATAAGTATTAATAGCAACTGATAAAAAACTTCCTCCATGTATAGTGCTATCTAGTGCACTCATAGTATAGTTATCGTTTTATTTCCATTGATATGGATGGACATGGAATTAATTAACGAGGACATTGCCATCAGTGATACCCTTGGTGTTACTGTTCATAGGCGACGATGGCCAATAAATATAATCTAAATTTTACTAACAAAAATAACCGACTTCAAAATTACTCAAAAACTACTTGTCAGATCTTGCTTTTTATGTGGGATCACAATATGACAAGCACCTCTTTCGTTTAAAAAAGAATCATCAAAATCGGTTCAGCCAGTCTAAAGTTATGAGGTAACAAACATAAAAAAATACAGTTGAATTGAGAACCTCCTCCTTTTTTTTGAAGTCGGTTAAAAACACTACCAATTTTACGTGTTACTCGAATTTGGCAACCTCGTAAATATGAACCCAGGTGGTGTGCCCTCTCTAAGAAGCTCGCCAGCCGCCCCCCTCGTCTACTGTTATCGCCCTTTGCGCTCTTGTCACCGGAATCCGGGACAAAAAAGTCTAATTCTCGCACACGGGATAAGACCTAAAATTCCGAGACAATCCCAGATTTTCCGGCCGTTTGGCAACAGTAGTTGAGATCAGAAATAATTGTGATTCAAGATGATCTTCAACGGGCATAAAAGGTCATGCAGAAAGAAAAAAAACGGAGCAATACGATCTCAGTATCGATCATTTCATGCGAGATCACCCGGATCCCTCTTATCAAATATTTTGTCAGTGCTTTTTGAAATGAAATTTATTTATCTGTGTTAATCTTACAAATAATTTTCGAAAGTCAATCTTCGCCAGCCATCCATCCATTATGGTCGTCAGTCTACCTGGTCGGGGGGCATACTGTGCCCCTTTAACCGAGGCGTGGTCGCCATTACTTTCTGATTTTAAAATATTCTAACTCTGATTTTAATAAAGTATGTGCATATCAGAAGTTAATTAATACTTGCTTCGGTGAAGAAAAAATCGTGAGGAAACCTGCACACCCGAGAGTTCTCCATAATGTTCTCAAAGGCGCGAGAAGTCTACCAATCCGCACTTTGCTAGCAAGGACTATGCGCCTCACATTGTGAAAGGGAACCCGAGCCCATCAGTGGGACAATAACTATGGGTTATGAACTTGTGACATTGATTTTGATGGCATAGTGCTGCTGGCTCCGTCTCCCTCGGTCAACGCGCTCAGATACATTTCAAGGAAAGATTAGTATTGAAAACGGTAAAGCACAGATCAGCTATCGTGCCCCTTTCCGACGGGACAAGATTATATTGTGCCAGTTGTCACGGGACAATTCAAGGCGAGTAGTGTATTATAGATCCGGTAATACATGGTCTGTGCGTTGAGTTGTAGACGTTTAAGTATTTGGACCTTGAGGTCTAACTTAAGAGAAGAAGAATCTTTGTTTTAAGTACCAACTGATACAGTGATCAACGACGTCCAACAAAGAGGCCTGTTTCTATAACTTTTTCTCGTCTGTGAGGTTAAGGTCAAGACTAAAGGATGGATGGAACTCATTCCCCTTCTCCGAAAACCTATACAGAGCTACCTGCCCATATTTGTGGTTTCCTTTGTACTTACAGTATATTGTCCTATCTACAAAAGAAAAAAAAATGTTCTCACAGATAACCTTCACGTTGTGCAAATCCCAGGGAAATGTAAGGGAAATGGAAAGGGAGTATGAGCCAAAATACAAGCAAACTTCGATTTTATTTTTAGAATATTAAAGTAAATTATGTAATAACGCATTTCGAATTGGAAACTGTTTAAAATTCTTACATTATTATCTTGAAATTCAAATGTTACAAATTATTAAGTGTAAGGTAAATAAAGTTTTACATACAAGCCGTACGGCTCAAAGTTATTTGCAACACGAAATAGAACAAAGATGCGCCACTGTCGCAATTTTGAAATTTAAATGTACTGCGTTTTTAAATGTCAAATTGGAGTTTTTTCTCGTATATTAGAATATATGCTATTTTTACTTGCATAGGGTGCACTTTTAATTACACAGTTCAGAACTATTCAAGTACAAACAGCTGGCGATCAGCTGTTGAGCAACTACCTGTCATTCTTTTATTTTTTTTCGAACGCACGTGTTCTTGCTAAAATTCTAAAGCCCGTTGCAAAATGGACACGCTTGTGTCGTCCTGAAATAGACTTTATTTCTTTCGATCAAGGTAGGAAATTACCTTCGATTTGATATTAATTCGATTCAGGATATTTCGAAAAAAGTTTGTTACGCAAAGTTTTATTACCTGTATTTTTTTGAAATTGGAATCAACTAAGCGCATTCAAGAATAACAAAGAATATTTAAAAAGGAATGTAGCGCTACTTTCCAATTTATGCCTTGATCACACCTAACGAGTACAGTGGCGAGTCAGTGTCCTCGGCCAAGCGCTCGGTTGGTACAAACAGTTTAACGAGTGCTCGGCCGAGTGCTAGGTCGAGCAGAGAGGCGAGAGAGTCACTAGAATCCCAATCTGTTTACTAGGCCGAGTACCCACCTCCCCGCTTCATTCTTCTGCCCCCGCAGCGACTCGATATCCCGCTCGGCACGCATGAACACGCACTCGCTTGTCACTCGGCCACTCGCCACTCGTCGCCAATCGTCCAAGCAGCGTTGTTTTTGTCACAGAGTACTTAATCACTAGAGACGCCACTTAGAACAGTCTCTAGCTAGTTCCTCTGTGACGTTGACTGACTCACCACTATAATAATATGTGTGAACACCAACTCGGTTTGGAGACTCTCTCGGCCGAAAGCTCATTTACTGACTCGCCACTGTACTCGTTAGGTGTAATCAATCCATTAGTTTGAGTAACCATGCTGGGTAATTTATTAAGTGTACTTACCCCATTGAGGTATGTACAAGAGAAGACATCTCAAACAAAATGTGTGTCCGCGCCGGGAGGTTCTATTTTCAAAATTGAGCCCCTGTTCTCCTTTCAAAATCGAACGAATCCATTGGAAATTGAAGCCGCGCGGCGCCAATTCATTGGAACATACATTGTGTTGGCGGTGTCTCTTCTATACGCTAGTAATAATACTTCAATGACTTACCCCAATATTTTATTTCATTTAAAACCAAAAGGATTAAAAAATATCATTAAGCACACAGCTGACCTAACGTAAGAGGAAACCTGAAATAGAATATGAAGATAATTCGGATTTCCTTGCTAAAGTTATCTAACTCATTTGCTCATTATTTCCTGTAACAAAAAAGACTTTTATTTTTTAAGTGGCAAGACAAGTTATCATAATAGGCATATGATAGGCTACATTTTACTTGATTCAGTTACTGATTAGTCCACAGGATCAGTCATACATTGCTGTGTATTAGGTACTAAACAAAGCTAACGTTATTTTCTTGTTTATAGGGCAATATATGACGGATTAGTCACTGAATTTAGTTTTACGCAGAAAATATTTGTTTTATGCTAAGTAGGCCTTAAAAGGATTAAGTTTTATTGATTTTTACCGCGGAGTTTCCCATTCGTGATTCGTGTAAACTCAAGTCGAACTGAAAGCGAAGTAGGTACATTCGAATCACCAATCCACGCGACCTTTTTGACAGAAAATAATGTCACTTCGTGAGCTATTTTGGCAGTAGTAATAGTAATAGCGAATACTTGTTGAAATGATTTTTAACGAGTATCTTTGTATGTAATTAAATAAATGTATAAGTAATCCATATTCATTATTTACATACATTTTTATACCGCAAACCTGTACTTCAGCAAAGAATTCTAGATACAAATGATTTGTAACCTTATTGTCAAGGATGGAAACCTCATTTGACATTGCGTAAGTTATCTGGTACGCTGTACGACCAGCTGATCATCAGCTGTCCGAAGTACAACATTATTGTATGCAACCGAATATGAACCTTATTTGTTGCAACAAAAGGTGAAAATTGGCAATAAACTTATCGTTAAGGGCGAGTAATAGAATTCCTAAAAACCTGTATTTTTTATTATTAGCTTTTCAAGATATCCCTGTATGAACTTGGGAAACCTTGGCCAGTGTGGTTCATTGTGAGGATTGTCAAAGATAAGTTTGCCTTGACCATTAAAGTCGCAATATTACTGATAGACCCACAGATGCCAATTTATTTATGATGCCATGTTATTTTTTTTATAATAACGCTAAACACCTTAGACTATTTATTACTAATACATACTCTAAGCTAAACACCCATAGATAGGCCCACACTGCCAAGGTGCCATGGAGAACACACAAAGACTAGAACAGATATTTAAACTCATCATTCCGGCTTGCCGGGAATCGAACTTAGGACCTTTGGCTTGGTAACATTGGTAACGTCGTCTACACGAGTCAGATCTTTTATTAAAATTTATAAAAAAAGGCCGGGAGCCATTTATAAAATAAGCGCACTATATTTAATTTAATAAAATTCTGCCCCTGTCCCAAATCCATTGTTAGTTTTAAACTCTCACTTGGACCAAGCCGACATAATGTTCGACTTGATAAGCTCCAAAATAACGCGATTTACATGTAGTCTATATAAATATAACATTGTTCTATATTGTAATCATGGAGGATAGAGTAGAATGAGAGCCGTCTCTGTGTCTGAAGTGTCCGTAAAAACTCGTCCAATAACGGGTGGCGCTGCGGTGCGCTAAATAGTTGAGGCTTTGTATACTGGCTAGGGCTTGTAATATCGGAAGGTTTTCAATATCGATATTGATTTTCGATATTTGATGCTAATATCGGAATTCCGATATCAATATCGGAATTAAACAATTTTTTTTAAATAATTTAAATTTAATTTTATATTGTAAAGTAGGACGTCTTGGATAGCAAAAAGGTTTTTAATCAATAGGATAATGAAATAGTAACGTCTTTAGTACTGTTTTATTCACGTTCGTTGCAAATATCACCTAAATCTATTCAATTCGGTTTGGTTTTCGTGTTAAAAGTTCACGAACTTAATTTTTTTAGAATTTTTGAATCGCAAAATAGTTTTTACTGATAGATGAAATTCAGCTGTACCAAATGTGACAGCTGTAAGGCAGAAGCTATGCTTTATACAAGGATAAAAGCTGAAGTGACTTGAAATATAGCAACACATTTGCAAGGACGCCTAGTTTCCTGGCAGCTGCCTTAACTTTGGATTCAATAAACCGCTCAAATTTAAGGTTCAAGGATATCTCAATTTCTTGTGGTGGGAGTATTTCAAGGATACATTCTGAAAAGTAGGGCCAAAATAAATGCTTCTGTTTTTGTGGCGTTGAATTTCACAAGGTTGGCGTCGCCCTATTCGGTGACTTCAGGCAGTGATTCACTCTTTCAACCCGGGCCTCTCTTCAGACTGTATTTTGGTCGTTACTGGTCGGAAGCTTGTCAGGTATCGCACGACCAGATCGTTGATATGCAGCAGGAATAGAGTTCTGGAGATAAAAGATCTCTGAGAAAGTCCAGCATTGTTTGTGATGTAAGGTTGCTTGGGACGAATAATCTTTGATAACGACTCTAAATGAACGTTCACTCAGAAAGTCTTTAACCCAGCTGATCAGGCCAGGGAATAGGACATACGCAGGAAGCATGATCAATAGGCTAACATGCTAAACCGTATCGAAGGCCTTCGAAATGTCAAGGGATAAAGGCAACCGCCTCTATATTATTCTTAAGGTCCTCGCCCCAGATACGCTAGAATGCGGTAGAGTGGTATGCGTTAGGCTATAGCGCTAGGGTCACTAAGGAGATCATTGTGTTCTAGGTATGCAATGAGGCGCATGTTCAATAATAGGTAATCTTCCTGAGTATGTTGGTAATTGAAATTGGCCGTTAATTAGCAGGATCAGCTCGATTGCCATTCTTGGGCACGGACTGCACGTTGGCAAGCTTCGACGCCTGAGGCACTATGCTCGTCTTAATTGAGAGACGAACCAAGCGTGGCAAAACAGTAGATACCTGGAGAGAGCTGGAATACCATCTGGTCCACTAGCTTTGTTCACGTCTAGACATCGAAAGGTTTTAAAAACCTTTGTTGTAGATGTGAACCTCCGATATACAATGGTCAATGAGGTATCTGCGGTAAATGGCCATTGACAGTTAGATGCGAATTCTCAGCAACTAAAGATTCGTACAGATGATCTGCAGAAGATGATGAAATTATTAGGTATACCGAGATTAAGGAGATAAATTATGTTTGGAATAGATTTTTTCCGTGTCGCATTATTCGTGCAGTAGGCTGAGCAGACTCACAACAGGAATACGGTTAAAGATATTAACTCTACCTCCCTACACAGCTAAAATATTTATACTTACTTGCTCAATTTTATGACCTAGTGGTCAATATACCTTGTGGCACGCATTAAAATCATTTTGTTTAAATTAAAATAAAAAAAGTACTGATTCCGATATTACGATATCGAATCACTCAGTATCGGAATTGTAATAACGGGTTTCACGGTCCGAGATTCCGATATTTCGAGATTCCGAGATTCCGATATTCAAGCCCTAATACTGGCATTATGGAAGGTACCATGAAAATTTTTAAATACTTGAACTCAGCAAACTTCACTCCGTCTACAACGGCTATGTTTATGGTTCATATCGCTATTTGTCAGACACTAGCGCCATTCTGGAATGGATATTATTGAAACCTCTATTTTCAGTAAACATCTGGACATTTTTTCAACTTTCCCCTCATACGAGATGGCTCTCTTTCTACTCTATCCTCCATGATTTTAATGTAGATTAGATACATAATAATACTGAGTATTTATAAAAAGTACACTACAGAGAGTGCTATAGATGGCCCTCATTTTAAATTACATAATCATTTTATATAGATCGTCGGAGTTATGAGTAACGTAAGTGTTAAGCGTTTAATCGGAGTTAAATCATGCAGCAATGGATCACTATTGCCACAATAATACACGCACATACACGGAAATTGAAAACTATCCGTTTAAATCTGTCGGAACAAATGGAGTATTTTTTAATGGATCGACAATGCTATATATCCGGCGGAACTATCGGCACGTGTTCAAACATAGCTCTTCATCTTATGGCGTGCTGGTATATCGCCCGGTTAATTTGAATTAAGCTTGAAAATTCAATTTAATTCAGTTCCTTTCTTATCATGACGCCCTGGTGAAAGTACCGGGTTCGGTTCTCGTATTGAATGAAGTTTTGTTATTGAGCATTACCCGTCATTAAGATTCTCTAAATTGTTCGTCTGCTAGAGTGAGATCTCCTACAATGAAGGTATACATTTTTTTCGAAAAAAAAATAGGTACAGAAAATAAAAAATAACTGAATGAAAAATTTAGTACTTAATAATAATATGATACCTATTCAAGTGATAGTAATTTTGAATCCATACTTGACTCCTGTCTAGGGTTATCCTCATATTATCCTTAATTCATAACATGGAAAATAGAGGAGAATGCTCCATGGTTCATGGATAAAGGCCTATTTAGGATGATACTTATCTTAAACCACAGAAGAAATAATAGTACTCTTAAACGCAAAGATTAATCTTCCAGCCGTGGTATGTAATAAAGGGAGTTCATTTGATAATTAAATTGGTATTTATCAAAGAAAGTCTAGACGTTTAAGGCATGGTTTTTGTAAAATAAGACCATGATAATCCTTCGTTAACACCTTTCAAGTTACGAAGCACGTAGAACGCAGTACAAAGACCCGCCATTTTGGATTATTCAAAAAGGGAATGGAGACAGCTTGTATGTTCCACTTGGTCGTTTGGGATCTGCCCTATTGGAGGACGAATAAATAATGACAAGATAATTCTCAATGACAGATGCGATTTTAGGTTTAGATACTTCAGTATTGGCTGTATCCGTCTATCTAACCTTGGTTTTTGTATACTAATGATCAGTCCTTGAGTCTCGTCTCGACCTCTCGACATAATGGTATAAGATCCCGCCATAGAACGACCTTCACCGAGCTGGTTAATGGATGAAACCTATTTTATATTAAATTTTACATGTCCTTAAATATATTGCATATGGGTTGCCTAAAAAATTTCAGTCCAGGATATGATTAATTAATAATTTAAAAAAATATTTTTTTTTAAATATTTCACCGGTTTGGTTAATAGACAAATTCCATACCAATCGAAAGTATGAAGTCCCTAGAATATGCAAACGTTAGGTTGCCTATTTTTTTCCCGTCACAACTCTCGGGTTGCCAGGTATAAACAGGTAAGTCGATACTAGTAACTTGCACCGGTATGGTTAATGAATGAAACTTAAATGAAAATAAAGACTATTTCATTACCAACACGATGGTATAGGGTTGTCTGCCAAAAATCAGTCCTGACTTCCGGTTGTCGAAGTTTAATAATCTAAATTTTACTAACAAAAACTAACCGACTTCAAAGTTACTCAAAAACTATTTGTCAGATCTCGTTCAAATTAATGTGGAATTACGTGACAAGCACCTGCTTTCGATTAAAAAAAGAATCATCGAAATCGGTTGGCGTGATATTGAGTTATTCGTCCATTTGTCGCGCTTACTTAATACAAATTTACCACTTATGTGGTTTTCTCATGGATGCCACTGTCAGATCTCAATAAAATTTATGTGGTACCACATGACAGCCACCAGCTTTCGACTAAAAAAAGAATCGTCAAAATCGGTTCGCCCAGTCCAAAGTTCTGAGGTAACAAACAGAAAAAAAAATACAGTCGAATTGAGAACCTCCTCCTTTTTTGAAGTCGGTTAAAAACATCCCCATGGGAAGATAGATGTTTTGTTACTTGCTAGATATTTAGTTCCGGAAGTTGGTAATAGATGGCGTTAGTAAAATTCATTTGCAAGTTCTGAATCACGCTATCAAATGATACAATACATGTAAATTACTTAAGTCATAGGCAACAAATCTAACTAAGTAAAATAAGTAGGATTTGTAAAAAATCGAACTCTACTGCGGGCGAAGCTGCGGGCAAAAGCTAGTAATCATATATTATAGTAATACATATATAATACTAATCTTACAATTTTTATTTCTTTTATTAGCAGACAAAGACAAGTTTTTTAATTTTTTCAGATTATTCAGGTTCCGGACATATAACTGTGATCTCCAATTTCTGAACCTTCTTCGTCATCGCTTTCTGTTTTAGTTGTTTGGACAATGTCTTCTATCCTTATAGGTGTATGATCCCCAATAAACCCTACTGGTTTTAAATATTTATCTAAGAACCAACCGCAGTTCTCAGGCTGAAGTTTCACGCATAATGGATCTGTTGCATTAAGCCACATGGAATTTACGAAAATAGTTCGTAATTTTTTTTGAGTCAATGATATCCAGCATGGTGGTATGGAATTAGAGTCAAAGCCTTTTTTTTAAGCTTTTTGCTGGCTTCTTTAGCAGAGTAATTTTTCATAAAAATGCGATATCTCGCATCATTTACTTTGGTGCATTTCTTGATGCCATATAGCAGTCAATTATTGAACAGACTTCATTTTTTTGTCAATGAAAATATCAGAAGCATCTGTTAATGATGCAAAAACTGTCGCTATCCTTTTCATTTTCAAGAATAAATAGCATGGTTGGATATAGCATAGCATCATAGATGGTTGCGACCACAGAACATCTTTAGGTGTTCTGTGGTTGCGACCTCTCAGTCGCCCATTTTTACTCGCAGCAATAATACACTTTTTAACTGACTTCAAAAAAAGGAGGAGGTTCTCAATTCGACTGTATTATTATTATTATTTTTTATGTTCGTTACCTCAGAACTTTGGACTGGGCAAACCGATTTTGATGATTCTTTTTTTAATCGAAAGCTGGTGGCTGTCATGTAGTCCCATATAAATTTTATTGAGATCTGACAATGGCATCCATGATAAAACCATATAAGTCTTAAATTTGTATTAAGTAAGCGCGACAAATGGACGAATAACTCAATATCACGCCAACCGATTTCGATGATTCTTTTTTTAATCGAAAGCAGGTGCTTGTCACGTAATTCCACATTAATTTGAACGAGATCTGACAAATAGTTTTTGAGTAACATTGAAGTCGGTTAGTTTTTGTTAGTAAAATTTAGATTATTAAACTTCGACAACCGGAAGTCAGGACTGATTTTTGGCAGACAACCCTATACCATCGTGTTCGTAATGAAATAGTCTTTATTTTCATTTAAGTTTCATTCATTAACCATACCGGTGCAAGTTACTAGTATCGACTTACCTGTTTATACCTGGCAACCCGAGAGTTGTGACGGGAAAAAAATAGGCAACCTAACGTTTGCATATTCTATGGACTTCATACTTTCGATTGGTATGGAATTTGTCTATTAACCAAACCGGTGAAATATTTAAAAAAAATATTTTTTTTAATTATTAATTAATCATATCCTGGACTGAAATTTTTTAGGCAACCCATATGCAATATATTTAAGGACATAATAAATATAATATAAAATAGGTTTGATCCATTAACCAGCTCGGTGAAGGTCGTTCTATGGCGGGATCTTAGACCATAATATATCTCCACTAATTGACGCCCTATCTTGTTCTGAGTATTCTGTATTCCGGACCTACTGAATTTAACAGATTTCTGCTTATTTAGAGCTTTTTGTCTTATTTTACGTACATAATATATCCATAACATTTACAATATTGCAAATCATAATGCGAAAATGTATGTGAATGAGCGATTATTGTTTCTGCCTTTACTTCTCCAAAATACATACCAAACATATCTGTCGTTTTCTTGAAATAAAAACCACAAGAAAGTTTTAATTTTCTCGCTGGGATGGGAACACAGTGGAACATTTACAAATTCGAAATGCCTCCAGCCCATTGGCCGCCACGCGTCGCTCGCGTGCCGCGCTGACAGATGTGTTTGACGTTTAATTTTTTTTTTATTCTTATTTTGAAAAGGCTTCGACCGGCCTTGTTGCCTAGCAAATGGTTCATTATTCCCGTAAGGTATGATACTAGTTTTACCACCGCGTTTACTCACAATGTCATAAGACTTAATTTTTGATACAGGTAAAAACAGTAAATATTTTTTTGTCCTATGTTATCTTTTCCTTCATATGCCACAATACGGTATATGTATTATGCATCTCTGGGAATCCCCGGATTTTTCCTTGTTTAGACTCTCCTGAACGCGTTTTTAAAAATCCATGGTAAATCCGATTTATTGAAATAAGCAAACAATTTTGACGACCCGTGTGGCGCAATGGTTACCATGCCGGATCGCCGCACCAAGGGTCCTGGGTTCGATTCCCAGCGAGGCGGAAATTTGAATGATGAGTTTGAATTTCTGTTCTCGGTCTGGGTGTGAATGTCCTGTCTATGTTGTGTGTTGTCCATGGCACCCACGACACAGAGAATCCTAGTGTGGGGCTATGAGTGTGAAAAGTTATTTATTTATTAATTTTGTAATCATAAGCTGAATCCAATATAGACAATATACTAATAAGCAATAAGGTACACTAAAATAAAACACAACAATTAAACTATTTTACTTTTTATTTTTAAAGCAGTTTTTTCATTCTGTCCGAAAAAAAAACTATAAATAATACGAAAATGACTACCAGATGCACACGCGCCATGTGTCAAAATCAGAAGCCATCTTGGATGATTGGCGCCACAAAAAAAAAGTATTTATAGTGTCCCGTTCTATTTGAGTATTTTGAGTACCGAAAGCTGTGATAAGACACCTTGAGTACCAATTTAACACATTTTACTAAAGTACTGAGCTTGGTGATAGAGATTTGATTTGATTATAATGCACCTCTAATTTAATTTAATAATATTCAAATTATTTGCTTATTTAAAGGAAACATCTGATAAGCAATGGGTGGCTGTAATAAATACAGGATAATTAAACATCTATAAATACTTAAACGCATAATTATTACTGTGGCATGTATCACCTTTCACGTATCTTTAATAAGGTGTAGTGGCTACATGCACTGTTCTCCATGTTTATTCGCGAACGTAGAAAATACCGTTTGTTTTCTGTCCGAGTGAACTATACAGGCTGGTAAAAAAATGTCAAAGTATAAAAAAGAAAAAAAAAACAGTTTTAATTTAATTAAAAAACAATATAAATTAATGTCATGATGAAGTTTTGTACACTGTACGTACGTACTTTATAGGCACTCCATTTTTACGACAAGTCATATTTAGTAAGCAAACATGCATAATTATTAAGATATCGTTAGATTCGTCTTGATAATCCAAGTGTTCTTAGATAAGTGAAATTAAAAAAAAATATGGTGGCTATGAGATGCCATTATTTGAAGTATCAAAAATAAAAATAAATATAGGCATCAAATTAAAAACTCACCATAAAGATTTCTAAAAGGTTACCTTTTTTGATAGCAGGCGGGCTTTTTTTAATTTTTAAATGTATACTAGTTAAGAATATAACATGGACAAAGTACCTGGAGAACATATTTGCTTTAAGCGACGCTGCGAGTCATACAGTCGTCAACTCTCCAGTGACCTCTAGACCTTCTAACGAACCCAATTAGAGCAATTAAACAATTTCTCCAATTAGACCCTTGGTTGCTTAACCGCTTCCTGCGGCCCAGCACAGATTCAGAACATCTGTCTGTCTATAACAATTTTGATGTAACTTAACCAAGCGTGACTATATTGTGTTTTGTAATTGTATGTCATGTAACATGTAGTTCTACTAGCTCATTCGACGCCAAGTAATAATTATTAAATAGCTGTATTGTATCAGCTGTATGACGTTTATTACATAATAATATAATAGTAACTTGTTAGCCATTTCATCTTGGACCAAATACACGGTATTAAAAAATAAAATATTTATATTTAACAACAAAAACTATTCTATTTTCATCTATCTATACATTTTCTAAAAACCGATTAAAAAAATACATCATAAAATAATGATTCAGTAGCTACAACGTTGGTAGCATGAACCTTGTTGCAAAACGCCCCCGAAAAGCGCGGTCGTTCAACCCGCTAATCTTGACAGCTGTCAAACTCGCGTTTGATCGCTTTTTTTACCGGAGCACGCGCAGACTCCAGCAAGGTGCGCACAGCATCTGTCAATGCAATGTGGCGTTGGCATTTCGTGCTCGTTTCATTGTTTAACATTTAATTATTATATTTTTTAATTTTGAGCTCATAATAGAGCGACATACCGTCTCGTAGCGACGCAATGTGTGAATTCGCAGTGAGCGCATTGCGGGTTGTATGACTTGTATGTACATTCCTTAATTACAAACTAATATGCAAAATGATGACGGGATGATCAGAGCTCCTTGTAATTATGAAACATAAAATTTTAAGTTTCGAATGTTACAAATTACAATATTTACATAATCATCAATATACAGTGTGTCCTGTAACTAACCAGCGATAATTTAAGGGCAAATATACCTAATTTTATCGACAAAAATATCCACATGTGGGGATCTACATCTAGCCCTCTTCCTTATGGAATGGCCGCCATTTTAATTTTTTTATTGTAATATCGTCTCTTTATTACAAAAAAGCTTGAATAAAGTTTCAATTTACAAATGTCATAAAAAATTCTGATGCTCAGTGTAGTCAAAAATTTCACAATTTTTTTTATTTTTTTCTAATATACTTCAAAAACTAGCACAGTTAATATTTATTTTTTGTAATTGCATTGTTTGACAAGGATATTTTCTACAAAACCATATGAAAATAATTGCTCATAGTTACACTTCAGGCTTGATAATATCAAATTATTATCAATAAAAATATTTTTACAATGGAACCTGTATCCACACATGAATATTTAACAAAAAAAGAGAAAAAAACAATTGTAAGTAAAAAAAATAAAATTGCACATTTATACAAAAATAATCTTAAAGCAATAAGGTACGAGTACAATTCTTCCTGATCATCTAGTATTAAAACAACAATAAATAATAGCAGTATTTATTGAATAAACATTATTTTTCAAGTTATACTGAGAAAATTTTAAATTACTAAGATTGAAAAATCTGCAAAAAGTCATTATTTTAAATATTCATTGGATCATTAAATTAAGGCAACGTTATTTTAAGCAAAAACCATTTAAAAAGTTTAGCCCATAACAGTAAACAATAAAATAACTTTTGATTCAAATTCACGCCTTTGACACTAAAATGGCTTTAACTTGATTTTCCCTGTCAAAGTAGCCTGTGTTGTACCTTTTTAAAATCTGCATATAAAAGACAAGTTTTTGAAGTTTTGTTCCATACTTGCCCAGTACATTTTTTTCAACCACCTCACGTCAAAGTTGTGTCGAAGAAAATAATGGTGGTCACTCACGGTCATTCCATCGCGTCATTTTTGGAGCCACGCCAAACGACATTATGTCAAAATGGTTGGATGCCAAACATGATGCACACTCACGATCATTCCAATTCTCTTTCATTTGCGCGTTTGACCTCATCGAAAGACGTTGACATGACGTTGCGTTCGGAAGCCATTTTGTTACAAAAAATTATACAATGACATTTGGAAGTGTCTCCTTCGTTCGACGTCTCGGCGCGAAACAGGGTTGGATTTTCTACTATAATAATTATAGTATTTACACTATAATTTCACCCTTTGTACTATGTACTATCCACATCTAAGTATAGTACGCTAAAATACTATAATTTTATTTGGTCCCGAATGTTTAGTTTTAAGACATATTATGAATATTTCGACAGTGCGTGTATCCGACCGAATTCTGATCTTGCGTTTCCTGTCTCAATCTCCTCAGCAGTAGGCTTCTTTTTTTTTACACGAATAAGTTAATGCTTGACCACAATCCCACCTGATGGTAAGTGTAGATGTGGTCCAAGGTGTCTTTTGTTCCTTTCCACTACCAGTAACTAATCTCGTTCCTTATGATTCCTTTCATTCCATACGAAATTCAATCAAAGCGATAACAATCGCTTGCGAATTTGTGTGTAATAATACGTTTATTTACGAAGTTCTTCCAACTACTTGACTTGAAAGTAAAAGTATTTTTTCCATTTCAACAAAGGGGGGGCGGGGTGCAAAAGCAGTTGATGTACCGATTTTGTGCTTGCAACACTCAGTGTACTATAATTTTTTTTATAAATACTATACTTTTCATTGTTTTGTACTATATTTTTCAATGTACCTAAATCCAACCCTGGCGCGAAATGAACAAAAAATGGATGTGGGTTTGCGCATTCACGATCAGTCGGCGCGATGTTGCGGCGTGACGACATGGCGCGATTGGAAATCCAGAGTTTTATATCACGCCATCAGTTTTTCACATTCACGATCAAATTTTGGCTGTATATCACGCCATTTGACGCGATGGACTGACCGTCAGTGGCCACCTTAAAAATAAAATATCCAAAGTAGACGCTATTTTCTCAGGGTTTCCAAATAATTTCAACTAAATTACATTCTGATAACTGTAAAACAACTATCTGAAGGTTGTTAGAAAAAAAATATCAAAATATCTGCTCATTTGTGGACTCATCGGGAAAAAGTAGGGTAAAGGAGCCGAATTTTCAATTTTTTTAAAAAGGTCAAAATCTCGAAAGCGGGAAATTTTTACTAAGGTAATTTTTGGACATATGGTAGGTCCAACCTCAAGCTATCTACCCTCTACGGTAGATCCACTACTTACGTAGTTGACACCCTGTAGATGACCATGATGATCACGGCGAAAATTTAAAACTGCGCGCTCACTAAACTTTCCCGACGCTTCCTGTTCAGCTGAAAACAACGCGCCCAACAAAGGCCTCTGAAGAAACAACTGTCCCTTTCACACGGCAACAATAGAACGAGACAGCTGCGCATAAGGGATGCAATGCGCACGCATGCTCTATCTACATTCCATAAAGCCTTTTGTTTAAACCAACGATACGTGATAATGAACTTTAGCTTTACTGAAATAGGATTTTGCTTTCAATGGGGTTGCTTAGTCGTTAAAGTTACAGACATGGCTGCCAGGGTCTTGTGCGTGAGCGGAGCTCAAAAGCGCCACTCCGCCGGTAGGGCCCGTCGCGTGCGGACGTCTCTCGCGTTGCGTCTTCTAACGTACTAGTGAAAACCGTGTTCGTCTCATCGCGTGTGTTGACCGATATGAATTAAAAATTTATTGTAATAGAACGTGTTGATAACTTCGATACAAATGATGGGTGTAAGCAATTGTATGAGCGTGAGGCAGGCGAGGGGGCCTTGCCATTGCCCGGCCTGTCCTCGCGCCTCGGGTCATGGGGCTCCCATGCCGCCTCAGACCCTGGTCCTGCCCCCTATGGCATTGGAGCCGGAAACCACCCCCGTTAAGGATAAGAAAGGGTCGAAGATGAAGGTTTTGAAGAAAATTAAAAAGAAAATTGGATTAGGTGAGTCGATTTTCGTGTCGATTTACGACAATATTAAATTATAAATCTTACATTCTTAATATTATGTAGTAGACGAGAATGATAAAATATACATATATCAACTGATATAAAATTTAAATAAGTATAGTAAAAATAATTGATTTGTTATATCAGGATTATTTGGTGTGAAATATTAGCTAGGGTTGTGAAAAGTGTTGTAACTTGTAACGGCTTTTAACGGTTATTATATTATTTACTTTTTTGTAATTATAGTTTTTTTATTCTTACATAATAGTATTTCTGTAATAAATATCATTTAATTTCATGATAGATATGATATATGCATGGTGGATACGTTTATTACAGTTTTATTATTTTTATTACAAAAAATATTGTAATATTGTAAAATAATATCCTATTATGTTAATTGAACAGGAACGTGTGTATCTATTATGTTAATAATTGTGAGTACACATATCTAATACATATAATATTTTACAAATATGAGGGTAGTTGCGTTTGCCAACTTGCTCGTCACAAGTAATGGATTTTATGATGCTTTAAACGCGTTATTTTAACTGTTGACGTTAATATAATAATATTTAAATTGACTATAATTATAATTAGCGCCTTAAGTGTTTAGTGACGTTTCATAATGGATGTGGAGTTAATAATTAAAGTTTTAGGTGAGTTAATTGTGTTCACTATTTGTGACTTATGAATAATTATGTATTGTAACTATTCTAATTGTAAAATCTTCATAGAAAACAGTATTACAATTTTAATGTCTATTAATGATAATGATTACTAACATAAAATCCAAATGCGTAATTAGGTAGGTAATTTACTCATATTTAGCTGACACGGCATCAAAAAGTTCGTAGAAATATGACTCAAATCTTCATGAAAGGAAAGAAAGCTGGTAATTAATGTAAAATAAGTTATCTTTTTACGACAATGTCCTTTTTGTTAACAGTTTTGTTAACATAATATAACCATGATGACGTCATTTTTTGTTATTACCTCCTGATGATAAGATTGCATCATAATCCTGTCTTAACGATGCTCATTGCTTTGTTGTTAGCACAATTGTAACGCAAAGCAGCTTTTATGGAATCCTCGTATTGAAATGCACAAAACTTCATTAATTAAGGATTTTTAATGATAAAAATATAAAGAGCAGAGTGGTAATAATCGCAATTAAAACATATTAGGCAAGGTGCAGGCGGCAGATGTCTTTGAGATGGAAAAAAAACGTCGCGGTACATACCTAGCAGATGGCACGTGCCTCCAGTTTATAAATAAGATCTCTCTGCCGTGAAAAGAATCAATTCATATGCCTCAACTTATAGAGGTACTCTTTGTAAAAGTAAATGCTATAAATATAAGATTGGATATATTTAAACGCAAAATTTATTCCGACACATTAAACATAATTTGATGACCCTGTAGTCTAGTTGGTAGCGACCCCGCCTGCGTAACAAGGGGTCTCGGGTTTGATTCCCGACCAGGGCAGATATTTATGTGACAGATAAATATTTGTACTCGGGTCATGGGTGTCATTGTTATATGTGTCGTCTATACCACCCGTGTGTAATAGAGAGTTTATAATAGTGAAAAAGAAACATGCGTGTATATGGATGGAGTAATATAATATAAATCACCCATAATATTTTCAAAGCGCAGTTCTTTCGATTGACAAAGAAATTGTGTGTATCAGAGTATTATTAATACCTCTGTGAAATACTAAAATTGTCTATTTACATAATTGATAAATGAAAATTTATAATTAAATTTTCTTTTAAACTTAACATTGCGTGAGATGTTTCAGTTTAAAGATGCTAAAGTGATTTTATATCGTCATGAACATAACGTCTTCTTAACAGTTTTCTTTCGCGTTTAGAGTTACACAGTACGAGCAAGGCTTTTACTGATTCTCTTTGAGACTTTGTTTTAAACTTTACCTAACTTGTTATAAAACTATGCTTACCGTCAAGAAACGTATCTTACGTTACTAAAAGAAAAGAACCGAGGGAAAAGAACAGGCCTGTTTACAAGGAAACATTTGGAACTTGCTACAAGTGCCTTCGTTTCGAGATAAGCCCTTTTTTATTTACGTCAGGAGAAAATGCCGCATGGCTTTCCGTAACAATGCAAAAGTTAGCCAGATGTTCTGGTGCGAATATAATGGAGGACGGAAGTAGTAGGTGAGGAACAGATGTTTGAAATTCAACATGGCGACCGGAACTAGCATATTGGGGTGTGATTCGGGAATAGGGATAGATCTGTCGTGTTGATTGTCTTTAAAATACAGCTAACTTAAAACTTGCCCTGAATAATTTGTTACTTTGTTGTTTTGGAATATTATTTTGCAAATGTTCAAAATCAAGCAGTCATGATGAGAAGCAGCAAAACCTAGGCGTGAAATGGAACTTCTTTTGTTCTTTGCGTACTTTGCATTACTTCATTTTGAGAATCTTAGAGAGCATTGACAATTATTCCAGAACTTACACTGATTTATAATTGATGAGTAGGTATTAGTAATTTGGTGCGGATTTTTTAATGTACCGAATTCGGCCCAAAATCACAAAACATCGAAGACGATGCTGCGTTTAATTTTCCAACTTATTTAATTAGCACTAACTCTCTACCCAATTTCTAAAGTTCATTGGGACTCGTTGAGGTAAGAGGTAAAGGTGTTAGAATATCAAAACACCTGCAAATTACTTAGGAAACATTGAACAGCGGTACACCGCTGTTGCTGGGTATGGCAGCTATATTCTTAATTAAGGTCATAATAACCATTCAGCCACTTTATTAATATCTTAACACGTGACTGTACAGCTACTGCGGCCTTTTCTTGACATCCCATTAATTAAAGACTAAACTATATTTTTAATTATTATGACTTGTTCTTGACATCAAGTCATAATGCCAAGTTGACAACCCTAAGTCAGTTTCAAATGTGGAATCTTTTCGAATCTTATATTTCGAATCGAATCAAGTATTAAGTTAAATGAGGAATTTAGAAAATTTGCTGTATTTATTTACTAATAATAATTTAATATCTACTTACAATTTGCCTTATAAGTAGGCTGCAGCCGTTTTCTTGACAAACAGAAATCACCTGTTCAGTTCGTCTAAGTAGTTCACCTATCTTTATGCACCTGTTATTACTAATTAAATCAAAGGTGTTTCCTTCAGCTGTTTCGGTATTAGATGAAATTTCATAAAAACACAATCAAATTAAGGAAAAAAAGTACATGCTGCGCTACATATTATTATGCTAATCAATGTATAATCAATATGTTGCCGCAAAATGAATATTTTATTTTTATTATAGGTAAGTAATGACTACAAATATTTTTATGTACTAAATAGTATTTATATGATGAACTTAATAAATATACAAATTATAACTAAGTTATTGTAATTGTACTCATACCACTTATAAAAAGAACACGGTATCCAAAAGAGTCCTCATAGATGAAAAAGCGAAGTAAAGACAAAGCTTACGTACACTCAGGAGAACAACCAGAAAATAATGAATACATCTAAAAGCTGGGACAAAGCGAAGCAATCGTATTAGGCCTAAACAATCGCAGACAAAACAATGGCGTAACATCTGCCCTACAGATTTAGGAACACAGATGTTCTGGATCATGTACCTAAGTGCTATGAGCTCCTGGTACGCTCGGGATGTTAAAAATATTTTCGGTGATTGATTGGCTATTCACGTCACTTCCTTGGTTATTGAATAATTCATACAATATCTGTACATTATGTACGTATATTATTTTTGCGGACAGTTGATATCCGTTTCTATTTTCCTAGTAATTTCCTCATCGAGATAGAGAGAGACACAGGGTGAATTAATTTATATTATTTAAACCTGGTCTGTAAAACTTGTAATAAAGTTTAAATATTAATAATTAAGAAACCCTCACGATTCCTCGAACACTCACGACCATACGCGCACGAAGGCAACTGATTCCAGAAACAATGGACTTCCGATCGTGGTCATGGTGTCATGAGTATCGTGATCACCAGCTACTTAATGGTATACTAGCAGTAGCCACCGTAATTTAACTGTACGTATAATAGTAGAAAGAATAATTATAAAGCCCAATAAAAAATATTGACAATAAATTAATTCATAGATAACATAAATATTTAATTAAAAGTACTTCATCATACCCTACACATTTTAAGCTCTTGATTCGATGGTGATCGATGTATTCAATGTTTCTTCCTTCTCTTCTTTTTTGGCTGACAAAGCATCGGCCACGCCTTTGGTGTTGCTGGTGTCCATGGGCGACAGTTATCCTGAGCATCAAGTGGAAGTGAAAACCTTCTGAGTGTTTTTTTATCCGGCTCGAAGGACCAAAACAGCCACGACCCGAGACAAAACATTTATCTAACACTCTAATGCCTGCCTTGGTCATGAATCGAATGCGCTACCCCTCGCTCCGTAGACAAGGTAGGTCATTTTATTTTATTACAGCAAAACGGAATGACAACATTCAATAAAGTATTAATTTATTATTAGTACATAATAATATTATTTATTTAATAGAGTTTTATTAGTAATATAGGCAATGCCTAGCTGTAGCTAGATTTGAGTGCAAAAACCTTCGATCACTTATACGCATCCTGGCAAATTTACCAGGGGTCCATAACCTTACAATAGTGCAATGCGTATCATCGACCTTTGCACACCAAAGAAATTGAACACCCCCCGTTCGGTTCATATTTTTTGTAGAAGCGGGTTTCTTGTATCGTTTTTTTTGGCCAGGTATCATGAATACAGCCTCGGGAAGGCCGTTTAAAAAACACGAACAGCTGTTTAGCCTTACTAGCCTCGGATGAAACGGTTTTACGCAGCTGACGATGATAATAGGTTGTAAAAATAAATGTCTGTATGAGTGCATGTTTGGTTGCTAGCCTTAGAATAGTGTACGTATTTCAAACGAATAAAAGAAAAATAATATCGTTTTTTTTTATAGTTACAATTCCATTTTTACATGTATTTTTTGATATCCATAAGAGGTATATTATTTTGTAATAATAATACTGTATTTCCTTTTCATGTTAGTGAACTGTTATAAAAATGTAAAATATTTTATTTATTAAAAAATTAAAATATGTGATGGGATGGTAGGATTGGTACTTGGTAGGTACACGACGTATAAACTCAAAAGTGAAAAAAAAATGTATTTTTTTTGAATTAAAACATTAAAGTACTTACACTACTTACTTACCTGGGATCTTGGATCCCGTTTTTAAACACCTGATGATTATAAAAACAAGTTAAAACGAGAAACTGAATTATTTCGGTAAGTGCGAATGAGATAGAGCGACTTCACATCTGTTTGTTTATTTATATCTTCTTGTGACTGTCACAAAGATGTACCTATACCTATTTAAGTAGATTTTTTTTAACATCTAATTAGATCTTATCTTATTGATTATCGTAAAGTGATCGACAGTCTGGAACCCAGGACTATCGATTTTGCAGGCTACTGCCACATGACCTATAGGGTCACCAGATAAAAATATTATTTTATTTGCTGTAAAATAACCAGCCAGCTTTCAACATTTTCATGTTTTATTTGTAACATATTATATCCTACCAGGAATAGGTTCTACAGTTCAGCAGTAATTTACAACTGGTCAGCTGTTCATCACCTTTCGCCAAATGCATACACCTGTCCCTTTCTCGTCATGCCATTTGCTCATCTCTCGTCTCTCTCTAACGTGCCATTTGAAAATGCGGCAGCTGCGTACTCGCATTTACTACGGACAGTAGTTTGACCTCCTCTTTTGTACTACATTAGACAGGGAGAGACGAGGCAGATGTACGTAGATTATTTATATGAATATGGATTAAGGAAAAAACTAC
Organism: Thymelicus sylvestris; assembly: GCA_911387775.1. Classification (NCBI taxonomy): domain Eukaryota; kingdom Metazoa; phylum Arthropoda; class Insecta; order Lepidoptera; family Hesperiidae; genus Thymelicus; species Thymelicus sylvestris. The sequence continues at coordinate 13,084,187 of OU426887.1, read as the reverse complement.
ACCTTTACCATGTTAAGCTTAAAAACCTTAAAATAATTTACTTGGATATATAATTTTTGGATTCCTTTACCAATTTCCACCGGGAAATTTCTTTTCTTTTTTTCGTTGGCCGAAAGTAATAATTTGCGCTATTGCAATTTGAAAAAAATGAAAATAAAACTGTTAAACTGGCAGTTAAAAAAAAAAGAATAATATGTATATTGAATCCAGCGGGAACTCAAAACGTGCTACATTTTAAATCTTATTACTCAATCCAATGATTCACAATCGAATGCACGGATTCAAATTTACAGTGTACATTACAAGTAACAAGCTACTATGCAGTACATCACGCATTCGAAATCGGAATTTCAAAGCTCGTTAAGTGAAGACAGTAGATAAAGCTGAACATACACTAACCGTATAGAAATTCAAATAACCCGAATCAGGCAGTGCTTTTCTTTTGCTTTCCGGCTAAATCAAATAAAAAGGTGATAAATAAACTTTTTGAGTGTAAAAAATACAAATTAATAAAATTAAATTAAAATGTGTGCAATTCACACGTGGTAGAAGTGAAACTGAAACCTTCAAAAATTTTGTTTTCAAGATATAATGAGACGAATGTAAAATTTCTGGAAGATGATAATCTTAGGTTTTAGTAATGATCTCTCATCCCTCAACTCATCTCTCAACTCACCTCTCAACTCATCTCTCAAATCATCTCTCAACTCAACTCCCCTCCCCCTACTACTCCCCTACCCCTGTACAATGCTTCTTATCTCACTTTAGAATAAAATGTATGTGTCTTGTCTCTTTTTATTGGACAGTTTCGTTTCATAAAATTTCAAGACACCCCCGTACTAAAGAAGTTTTCACTTCAAAAATGTTCATTAACAAGCCCTTTGCATCTTGAAATTTCACAATGACAACGTTAACGATTGCTTTTAATTTTAACATGCCCATCCGACAACTCTCTTTTTGTTTGACGCCGCGGGCAGTTATCTATCATACTTCCGACGCTACAGATTATTAATTTGACTGCCAACTACAGTAGTACAGTCAACCTTAGTCATAAAATTATACTACACCCACCAACTATAAATGTAAATTGAAATTATCTCTGACTTAACACTCACACGATAATTGTTTTGCTACCAAAAGAAACATTTTTAAATTCCTCAGGCAGGCAGATAAGTATGCGTAAATGTACAGGGAATAGGGATCTTTAGACCGAATCTTAGGTAATGATCGTGAGAATCGAGCGTGGAATGTTTTCGAACGCTCGAAATTTGAAATGCGTTCGAAATTCTGTGGTTGTGGTTGTTAAGATGTTGGTTGTGTGAGAAACATTGACCTATGTATACTATACTGCATTCATGTTACCCTGATGATCACGACTCTATAATCTAAATTTTGCTAACAAAAAATAACCGACTTCAAAGTCTCAAAAACTACTTGTCAGCACGGCTATTCAGATTTGTAACTTGACAGCGGAGTTTCAAAATTGACGTTCGAGTTCTAGGATCACTTCACTTCGCAAGTGCGTACTAGATGATTAGATAATGACATATCAATACGATGCAAGTTCGCTTTTGTTTTGTAACTTGACAGCGGAATACACGATGAGTTTCTAAATTGAAGTTAGAGTTCGAGACTCCCTTCACCTCGCAAGTGCGTGCCAGATGATTAGAGAATCACATATCAAGATCTCGGACTCGAACTTCAATTTTGAAACTCATCGCGGATTCCGCTGTCAAGTTACAAAAGTGAATAGCCTTGCTGATCTCGTTACGTTATGTGGGACCACATGACAAGCACCTGCTTTCGATTAAAAAAAAGAATCATCGAAATCTGTTCGCCCAGTCCAAAGTTCTGAGGTAACAAACATTCGAATTGAGAACCTCCTCAGTTTTTTGAAGTCGGTTAAAAATCAACTTCTCATAACTCAAAAACCTCTATAATAATTTTAAAAGAGAATGATTACGATACCGTTTTTAATGGGCAATAAATTTTAAGTATACTTTACAGCCGCACAGACAAGCAATACTGGATTACATAAATATAGGAGGTAGGTACCTACCAGGGCGGCGCGGCGTGAAGGTGTGAGAGTTAGGTCGTAAGGTCGTGGGATGCTCCCAGTTTGTACGCAACCGCCTGTGTTGCTATTTTCCATTCATTGAACGAAAATACACATTTGGGGAACTTTTGCTAAATACTAAACAAAATAAAAGTTGAATTTTAAATGCAAATGCATGATTTTTTTGACTTGGCCATGATTCGTTAAACTAGCTCGAAATAGGGTATTGAATTAAAAATTTGTGAGTACCTGTTTACATTAAAAGTGTCGTGTCCGAAATGTTAATAAAGTTTAGTCTTAATAATTGAATTGTTAGTCAAAGTACCAAAATTGCTAAATTATATAATATCGTTGTTTCCACGTTTCGACATACATACGTAAGTAGAGTGTGATGTATCATAATTATCTAGACACTCCCAAAATTCTTCCTTCATACTCGTAGCTATCAAAGAAAACAAATCTTATCTTGATTCCCACGCCGAAAAAACCCTAATTAGGGCCCTTGTCGCACCTTTAAAGATGCAGCGATAACTATACAGTAACGTACTTTATTTTGTTGTCTACATTTTACAACTTACGATATAACAGCTAAAAATTACGTAAAATGGTCTTCAACTAGATCTGCACTTGGGCGTAATGTTGGTAGCATTGATAGAGCAGTATAAAAATCAAAATTTTATATTAAATGTAAAGTTTTATATTATCCCGTAATACCAATATATCGTTATTATGTCCATAAAATGGTTTTTAAAATGTAAAAGACACTTATTTAAATGCTACTGATATTACGCCCAAGTGCAGATTTAGTTGAAGAGCACTTTACAAGACTCATAATACTAGCACCAAATACCAGTTTAGTTCCACAGTCCAGCGAAACAATATTTACTCGGCCAAGGCTAATACTTTAATTGCTGGTACGATACAATATGTTACATGCTAGAAAACTATAAATGATCGAAGTATAGCCTGTTTTTAGGTGAGTTTTTAGATTACTGAAGTAAAACTTCTTTAGGCGCGACTTGAGAGTAACTTAGATTATATTTTTCGGACGGAAATACGGCTTTATAGTCTGACGTCTGTTGAATATCTAAATAATCAAAACAAAAACATAAACAAAATTGAAGTATAGATACATAATTCTATTAAGATTACATTGTATTTATTCTGTGACAAGTCTAGAGATTATGGTAAATAAGTATCACGGGTAACGAATAACGGTAACGGTATTATTAACGGTAATAATAGCTTTATATTCGTTTTTGTAAAGTATATTGTTAATAAATATGAGTCGACTGTAATATGATATATTTATTTTAAAACATTTTGTTAAACGTGTCACCAACGTCAAAAGTTTTAATTCAATCGCGCGTAAAGATTACATGTATGTACACACTTTTTTTACTAAATAAAACTCCTCTAAAAGAATGGACTAATGGGTGGGTCTACTAACGACTTTTCTAAAACGCTTTGCTTCTGCAGTGGGGAGAGGGAGTAATAAAGTCTGTGATGAATGATACTTTTTTCTTGCCGTAATCGGATTAATTCGAGTCACGATCTCAACAGCGCATCTAATGTTACGCGGAGATCTGGGTTGAAGAGATCGTGACAGAGTGACGACAGATGACAAGAAAGTTCTTATGGCATAGGAACCAGGAATACATAAAGTTTATTCGCCTCTTGATAATATAGAAGAGTAACTTGATTTAAACAGTCGATTTTCCCACATTATTACCTATCAGTATCACCAACGAAAGTCGAACTATCGAAAGACAGATCTTTAGATCGACAAATCGTTGTTAACTAAATTTGAATTACAATTAGTGGTTCACACAGAAAATGTGAAAGTGGGTATATAAACCCGTGAAGATGTAAAACGCTTACGATAATTAGAAGTAGCTTTAATGCCATGATTATTCCGTAATGTGTGATCGTGTGAGTCCATGGCTCCACGCATCGTAGAAAAGTCACACGGAAAGAAAAAAATGATAATTTTGTGAGTTACATTTACCTGGATATCCAGATGTTTTAATAGTAAGTTTTTTACGGAAACTACTATTTACGGAAATAAGTCTGGAAAGATGTTTATGGTAAGGGCCTGTCCACATCTCCACGTCACGACGTCGTCAACGTGGAACGGTGCGGTAACGTGCCACGTTACGTTGCCGCAACGTGCAAGTTTACGTTAACGTAACGTAAAAATGCACGTCGCGGCACAGCAACGTTACACGTCGCCGTGGCTTGCAAATTCTGGTACATTCTTTAATAGGGTTACGCAAAATTTCAAAAGTATCGATACTTTACTCGATGCCAGTATCATATCAAAAGTATCAATACCAAAAAAGTATCGAAACAAAAGTATCGATACCTCCAGGTATCGAGTACTTTTTTAATACATTTATAAAAAACCTGAATGGAATGTTGTGTGTGTTGCAAAGTTTCGCAAAAAAATCTAGCAGGAACGTGTCTCACAAATAGTCACTGATATCCAACCTATATACACATATAATTATATATATTACACAAAAATGTTTGTACGGATGTCCTATATAGACACTGAAACCATTCAACCCATATCTATCAAAATGGTTTCATTTGAAAGGCAATAATCCGAAGATGGTTTGAGACCACTAAAGCAATGCATTAAGCACATTCGGTCCATTGATAAAGTCGTTTTTCTACTTTTACAATACAACAATTTGAAGATAATTATTGTAACGATGGTGCATCAACGTCAACACAAAAACACTGATCTGTCATATTTATCAGAAAATAATTTATCGTAGTGGAACATGCCGAGTATCCAATTGTAGATATATATTATGAAACTGTCAGACAGTTAGTCCATGGAGTATAGAGGGTAAGGAGAGCCATCTCATATGAGAGGAAAGTTGAAATAGTGTCCAGTTGTATACTGATAATAGAGATTCCAATACCTACTACCATCCAGCAACAATACCGCTATTGTCGGAATAACTACGATATGAACATAGCTGTTGTAGACGTAGTTAAGTTAAGAAATATGTATATAGGCAGGAACTAAATATGGCATGATGAAAAAATACAATATTACGAATTTTCTCCAGAATATTATGATAGTTTATTTAATAAACATTTATTTTCTTCATAAACAAAAATTTTTAATTCAAAAATTTCTTTAAAATCGCAGCAACTCAATTATTATCATCAGAGATTATCGATGTCAGACATATTTTATTGTTAAAAAAATAAATTAGAAGATTAAATTATCACTTCGCCAGTATTTGAACTCAGGTTCCGACAATATCCCAATAAAATAGGCCACCGTTTCTTGTTTTGAAGTTTCGAATTTGTCGTACCCTATGCTACAGCCTATCAAACCAAGTTTATTTATGATTACCCACATTGTGTTATTTTTTTTTCATATTGCCGGCGATGCGTCGCCACGGCTTATATCACCATGCCAAAAATCAGGTTTACCCCTCGCGTAAAGATGTTTCACATCAAAATATCGATATATATATCGAAAATCCGATATTTTAAAAAACATCAACAGCCCTAAACTGAGCAAGCGCATCGTGCCACGTCGGACGACAGTGCGACGGCCGACGCGTCGTCCCACTGCGACGTCGCCGTCGCCGTAACGTGCACTAGCACGTTGCGGCAACGTAACGTTGCACGTTACCGCACAGTTCCACGTTGACGACGTCGTGACGTGGAGATGTGGACAAGCTCTAACCCTTTCAGTTTTTGAAAATTTCGAACTTCGAATAATCGCGTGGGAAATACAATCGACAATGACTATTGACAAACTTAATAATACATCCAATACGACCTAACTGACTTTTGTTACTGAGGTGTAAAGTCGACAATCGAGTTTAAGACAGTTTCGAGTTGGGTAACTTGGTTGAATTTTGTTACCAGTTGTGAATTCTAATTTCAATTGTAGTGAACGGCCAGTGCCATATTACTCTTCCGGGATGTGCGCTACTACCTGTACATTTATAACTGCCTAGTATCGTACTTTTAGTAGCGTTTGGCAATTATTTTCTAGTGGATTTTTCGATTTTACATATATCCATTTATTACTAGTATGTAATACTAGTAGTCCTCGTACTAGTAGTTCCTGTTACTAATACTTCTTCTACAAATACGTCTCTATTAATCAGCTTAACAAAAGTCATAGATTACAAAAGTATTCAAAATCAATGTAAATGAGTCACGCTTGAGCGGTCATTAAACTCTTCCGTTAAAACTGACCAATTTACCATTAGCATATTATGTCACTTCCCGTCAAACTCTAAAAGGTAGTAGGCACAGTACTTGACTACTTGTGTTGCATAAATAAATGATTCATTCAATCAAAATGTATGTAGGTCAAGTTTTCATCAAAACTTACTTACAAACAAACGTAACATGATCATACAATACTCGATAACAGATCGATATATCGTTAAAACTATTGAAAGGTGAACTTCCCACGGAGCGTGAGAATTGCGGCCGGGAGACAGAGATAGCAGGACATCTCGCTCGAAAAGCAATGAGTATGAGTAAGACAAGTGATGAGCCAGTGTACCAATTATGTAAACAGTTATCTGTCAATCTAAGTTACGCGATAATCTGTCCTAATCTCTTGTGTTTAAGTTGTGATTAGATTGCGTAGTTTGATTTCTTGGAGGTGAGGACTTGAGGAGGTCCCAAATTGGTATTGTCCCTACTAGTGTTGTTAAAAGGCTCGAGCCTTCCGAGTCTAGAGCTCGTCGAAGGCTCGAGCTCTCTAATAAGGCTCGAGCCTTCGCCTCGAGTCCTGCATGAAGGCTCGAGGCGGAGGTTCGAGCTCTGCATCCAGGGCTCGAGTCGAAGCTCGAGCTTTGTCTTCAGGGCTCATTTTGTTATATTTACTGTAATTTCAGGGTTCCCTAATCAAAACGTACTGTGTTTGACTACGCAACCCTAAAAAACCCTTAACCTCAAAATTTGAATTAGGGCGCGCTGCGAATTTTGGAGTTAACTGATTTTCACATTTAAGCCCGCGGTATGAAATTTTATGGGGAGTAAAATAAATCTTTCTCCGTTAGTTATGCGATGTGTTTGTAATTCGTAACACAGAATCTAGATGGCGTTGGATGGCTGATCAGTAACAACGCCATCTAATGATAATAATAATCTTGGTACATCCTATTCTTATGTGAAACATCATCATCATTGTCATCATCAGTCATCTTTATCATCACAATTAATCATCATCATCACCACTCATCACCATTCATCATCATCACCGTCACCAGTCATCATTATCATCATCATTCATCATCACCAACATAATCATTCATCTTCATCATTCATAATCATAGTTTATCATCATCATTCATCATCATCGTCACCATCGTCCTCCATCATCATCATCACCACCATTCATAATCACCATTCGTCATTATCATCATCATCTTCTTCCATCATCATCATTTATAATGTTACACACTCATAGCCAACGCTAGTATTCACTGTGTCGTAAGTGTCATAGATAACACAAAGACAAGAACACACACTCGGACTAAGAACAGTTTAAACTTATCATTCATATGTCGCTGGGAATCGAACCCAGGACCCTTGGTACGGTGGACCAGCATATAACCATTAAGTAACACGGGTCGTCAAACTTATTAATATATAGCTAGTATAATCTGGATTTTAACAAAAAAAAAATAACCAACTTCAAAATAACTCAACATACTATAGATAACAAATTAATAAAAAATTATATAAATAAATAATACTCATAAATCACTTAAACTTTGAACGCCATTCGAAGCGCATCGTGGCGGCGTCGTCATTATTCCAAATTCAAAAGCAAGTTCAAAATAGCGCGCGAATCACAGTGTAGTGGCGCGAATACGATTTATTGGTGTATGACGTCACGTCACAAGATATGTAGATTTTGGGAACAAAATTCAATGATGATTTTGATTTATGTTTTGTTTCTTTAATATAGACTTTTATTATAATATTTTTATGAATATTGAGGTTTTATGTACCTATATTATAATAAAACTGTAACTGAGCGATGGCCGTGCGTCGAAGATATTTAAGAAAAAAACCTTTTAGTAAGTTTATAGATCCCATTCAATTTATTTTTAGAAATTTTATCTGTTTGCAATTTCTTTTTTCAAATTTTATCTGTTTGTCTAAAAAAAAAGATAGGCGTATCCGTTGATTGCCGAGCTTCGACTCGAGTCTTCAATTGAAGGCTCTTGAGCCCTTAAGGCTCGAACCCTAAAGGCTCGAGCCTTCTAAGGCTCGCGAGCCTTTAGGCCTCGAGCTTTGAGGGCTCAGTAGCTTCGACTCGGAGCTCGAGTCCGGGGCTCGGAGCTCATTTTTCTCAACTCTAGTCCCTACGCTTCACTTTGGATAATAAAATTATAAAAATTGTTTCATATTGGTAATTGCTAAACTGCCCAAAACTTATTTTGAATTCATTTATCTACCACGATTGTTTTTTTTTTTAATTTTTTTTAATTAATCATGTTTTATGTCCCTGGCAAGTTACATCTAATTAATATCCAACTCGATTCCCTATTTATCACAACATGAAATCTGACAGGAGAAAGAAACGGAAGGATGTGCAAACAAGACAGCAATATAAACAACAACTTTGCGGACATCCAATGAAAGTGGTTAGATTTCCTGTTGAATGGTCGCTTTGTTACTAACTTACTATCATCATTTTCACTGCAATGAATGAACTGGGAAATGAAATATTAAAGGGAAATTAAGCTAAAAATTCAGGACTGGTATTGATTTACAAGTTCTAAGTAAGTTTCACGTCTTATAATTGATATAGTTTTTGACTTGCATAAAATAGGGTGAATTTCAACACCAACTAATAATTTATAAATCATTTCTGGCATACAATACAATACAATACAAACAAAATATAAAAATTCCACTCAGCATTCGTATGAAATTCAATTGGGTAGGTAGGGACAGGTTAATTTAAACTTAGGCTATCTCACTTCCCATGGCTATAATATCCCTCCTATCATTATAAATGAATACAAAAGGACAATACAAATCTCTTCTAACAAGTCCAGAGCGATCGTCAGTTAATTTAATTTTATGCTTCAACAAAAAGTAACCACTACAACCTTGTAACGGTACCCGTAAAACATAATAGGCCTAAGAGGCGCTTCCCACGCTATTAATTATGAAAAAAAGAAAAATAAGCTGTCACTTGCACTGTATAAAGTGGGTAAATGACAAATGTGGGTACTACGTGAAAAAATAAGTTCTATTTTAATTACTTATTCATTGTTTTGTTTAGGTGAGCAGTGTTTTACATATTATTGTTATATTATAGAAGACAATTTTATGGTTTATGTAGAAGTACATATAAATATTAGGACTATAATGTCCAATCCAATGTCGTTAAATTAAAAAAATATATTATACTAGCTGCCCGGACAGACTCCGTTCTGTCAAAAGTTTTTTTTTTGAGATGTAAGCTATCCTATCTTTCAAGTTGGATCAAACTGCACACAGTGTGCAAATTTGATTAAAATCGGTTAAGTAGTTTAGGAGTCCATCGCGGACAAACAACGTGACACGTAATTTATATATATTAAGATATATTTGACAAAATGTACTGGATTTTCGACCATAATGTCTAGCATGAATACAACAATACCTACAACTCCTGATTGATCTGGCCTGATCCTCCAAATTGAAATCCTCCAAGTTAACATTTTCCTTGTTTAATTGTTTATTAAATACAAATCAACAAAAAATAGCATGCAAACTTGGATCAACTTCTTGACAATCAAGCGAACAGTATCCATATAATAAACGCCGGAAAAAATAAAAACAAAATGACCGTTCGCAAAAAAGAGCATAAATGACAATTACGTCGTGGGAACGGGATGTTAACCGTTACTAGTCTATAGGCGTTGTAGTCTTCTATTTTTAAAGCATCCACATACAGCCGTTGTCTTAAAGAGCTGTAGTGTACTATTATTGTCTATTTTTGTACTATAACTGTGAGACTACAAGTGGTTTTTACGACGATACTTAGACAATATTATATGTTAGCGAGTAGCGACATTGCCCTATTATAGATCAGTTTTATAGCAAGTAATTAAATAGCGTTATTATAAATTCTACTTACAGTTACATTGTAAAAGACGTTCAATAATTTTAACATTAAAGTAAACAAAATAAATAGTTGTATTAATTATAATTTATTTGGTATTATGCGTGTTTTGTTAACCCCCGACGAAAAAAGAGGGATGCTATAAGTTTGACGTGTCTGTGTATCTGTGGCATCTAGCTCCCAAACGGATGAATCTATTTTCACCTATTTTTTTTCTGAAAGGTGATTTTTAATCGAGAGTGTTTTAGCTAAGTTTTGTGTAAATAAAACTGTCGGACTTTATTAAATTTAATTTAAGATTTATTAAACATGTCCTAAGTTCTACCACAGTACATACAGTAGTCGCTCTTCATACAAACGGCCGAAAAGCGCGTTATACCTACCCACATCCGAATACGCGTACGATACGAGGGCGACAGCGGCCGCTGCGTGGCGATTGCCGACAGGCGAACGAGCGGAGCTTGTACCACGGTCCGGTCGGTACAAATAACAATTTTTTTAGTTTTTCTACTCTGGTTGAGCTGTATGGTCGTGTGCGGCTGTGGATTTAGATTTTAATTTAAAATGGCAGTAGAAAAGGGCAACAGAAATAGTAGACATTATTGTGCTGTTTTTGGGTGCTTTAATTCGACATTAAGTCACCCAGGAATATCATTGTTTACGTTACCTGGAGACTCCGAAAGGTAAGACACTATTTTTATACACCTACCTACAAGTACGTATTATATAGTATATATAATACTATATAATATAATATATAATAATATATAATACGTACTTGTAGGTAGGTATATATAATTATTGTAGGTAAGTAACTTAGGTAGTAGGTATTGTATAATTATTGCGTTATTGATTAATATTAACTTTATTATTGTATTGTAATTATTAATAAGAAATCAAATTATTGTATTCAAGGTCTTCGGTCCTGCCGAAGGAGATCAGTGCATGTAGGATAAATAAATAAAATAAATAAAAACAAGTACGTATTGCAATAAGTAGGTAAGTACCTAAATTGTTTATTTTTCATAAGTCCACCGAGTAAAATGCCTAGATTTATAAATAAGGGGCTAAAAAAATCTAATGGTTGATTATTATTTCTTTTGTCGTATTGGGGCGGCTTAGAATACTAACCCCAATCCCACGCCGGATGGGTGTCGTAAAAGGCGACTAAATCCGGCCCGCTGGGGGTAGGGCCCCTCGACGGATTATATTGGTAATATTGATTTTAATTGTTAATTAATGCCATTATTAGGTACTATTATTATATCTCCATGGGGTTCGCCTGGATAGTTACCACCCTTGAGTATGATGAGTCAGCCGCCAAACGACTCTTCGTGTTCCGGCTGGGGGCTTGAGAGCCAGTTCTTTCTTTCTTCTTCTTCTCTCTTTTTTGGCCGGCAACGCATCAGTGATGCCTTTGGTGTTGCTGGTGTCCATGGGCGACGATATCCACTTACCATCAGGTGGATCGTCAGCTCGTTTGCCGGATATTTACATTAAAAAAAAACTAATAAATGCAACGTTTGCAGAAAATGGACATTGAATGGATTGGATAGGCGACCTCCGTAATGGTACTTTAATAATTGTACCTAATATTGTAATTTGTAATAATTGTAATTTGAATATTTGCGTCTAATTTGTCATTAAAACGTTATTGCTACTTGCTACTGTAACTTTGATTTCAATGTTATAAATTAATTTAGCAATAGGTATAAAGTTTATAGAATCGGACAGTTGTACCTTTTTTATTTACCTTAACCTGCAAGAAGAACTTACCATACCCTAATAGTCTCTGTCTCTAATACAATACTGAAGGCTTACGAACCTTCACAGTACTAATAAAAACACAACATAGATTTTTATGGAACACTTCCTTTTTATTCACAATGAATTGCATTTATTAAAATAGAAAATATAACATTTATAAATACAAAACTACAAAGAAACTCAAGTCGTTTTATAAAATTAAAATACTGTCGGCGGACAGCCCTAGCGCGCGGCGACGCGTAGGCAAGTTTTTCGAGAATCGGGCCGAGTCACTTTACTGTTTATAATATGTGTACTGTGGTTCTACTTTGTACTTCTAAAAACCTAGAAACCTTACCTAAAACCCTTGTTTGAATAATTTGGATCACTTTAAATGTAGGTAAAGCAAAAATCTTTTGTATTCTGTTATTTCAAGCAAGATACATTGTAAATCACATTTATTTATTTGAAACCCACACGAATAATTTTTAAGCTAAACCTTAGATTCCAAAGAAAAGCCGTAGTAAGCAACCGTGGGAACACGCGGACTCCCACATTTAAAATTAACATTTTCTCTCTATAAGCAAACCATTACCGAACTACTGTGTTAGATAAACGTAATTTGTAGGCAAGTTGTTTAAAGAAAATTAAGAATAATAAGTTTAATACTGCATCTTATGTGTAAGTTTTATTTTATTAATTATATAATGTGATAATTAGACAATTTATGAACCTATCTGTCATTGTGTATTGTTGATGGAATTCTGAATAATCAGGGATAAACGAATAACATTCGTTTAATATTTAATATTGACTTTTTGCAGCTTTTTGTAGCTTTTTTGCAACTCCATGCAACTTGCAAGTCATGTTTGGTGATTTTTTTGACGTTCTTTACTATGACATAATATTTATGAATTCCTTTTTTAAATTCGAATTTATGAAACATTATTTCTATCTATGAGTGGCATTAGTAAAGATAATTAATTATATTTGAATCTCCGAATCCGTCCTCGTCTGATCTGAACAATGCTCAACCTTGGACTAGCCATTGAAGTGAAGTTCCTGTATAATATTTTTTATTTTTAATCTCATTACTCAACAATATTACGATAAACTCGATACCGGTATCAGTAGGTATTAAATAAACCGCATTTACCGCAGAGAGGAAGGGCGCGCCGGACGCACCACATAGTCGGTCACATACATACAGCTCGTGTGAAACTACCCGTCCAATGTACCACGGCTGGATAAGGCAACAAATATTACAAGATTGTTGTTTCAAAGTTTCTAATTCTTCTCCCGTAATCGTATCTATATTTATTTCCATTTTATATAGAGCAGCATACGGGTTTTCTATTTCATTCCAACGCTAAGCAGATTTCTTCGCCCTCTCGGTTTGTCAATAAATTAAGTCTACCCAATTTTCGAAAGTAAAACTAATTAGGCACTAAACAGAACAGTAGAATTAAATTTAACAAATTACGTTTAAAAATAGCTTGCACTCATAATAAATCTCGAAAACCCCAAGACGATTTCGCGCCAAAAATATTCTAGACGGGGGTCGGCCATTAAAATTGTCAAACCATAGACCGCGGGGGAGACCGCAGATCCATTCCGAGTTCCGACACAACTGTCGCTCGCACATGGCAAAGGCCCACGGGGATTCTGCCGTGTTTAGAATAAATATATTTTAATGCACCCTATTCTATTGTGGCTTGTAAGTAGAGCTTTCTTTTATAACCGCTCGGTAATTCGATAACATTACGATGCGTCATTGTTATTCTTAAATTCTGTATCTTGTATTATGTAAATAAGAAAGTGATACTTAATTAATTTTCAGGATATAATTACTAATTAGTACTAAATAGTCTTAAAAAAATATATTATAAAATAATTAATTAATAATTAATTATTATATTATAATTTATAAATAAATAAATAAATGTCACTGAAATAAATTATTTTAAACAGAAGTTCATTCAGTTTAGAATAATTTAAGTGTGAATTCATGGAAAATAATATTGCAGTTGTCCTTTGAACCTTCTCATGAGAATTTGTTATAATATACTTAACATCGGCGGAAGTTATTTCTAGAATGTTCTTCCACATATCCAACAGTAACTGTAAGTACTGCCATTAAGTGCAATTTTTTCCGTTTCACATACGCACAACTTGCAACATATCTAATCTACTATCCCTTTCCTCTCCATGTCTTTACTCTTCCATCTCTATCAGTTCTAACTACCTTCAAACATTCTACCAATATATGGAATGTTTTATCCTGCTCTAACACAATAGAATATTCCGATATCTCTCTCACATGCAATGATAGCACGCGTTGTGGCTTTTTAGATCGTCACGCTTCGTTCAATTCGCGTTCACTTACTTTCATGTTTATAAAAATACGCCTTATTTTTTAAGTCTCTGTGTCCTCTTTAGCTTGTATTTTATTAAATTGCATTTTTCTGGCATTTGAAAATAATATCTATTTTCTATACGTTTACATTAAATTTTGCTCGTATTCAAGACAAGGTTAGAGAAATGTTTCAAAAACATGTTAAATTCAAGTAGGTATGTTATGTATTCTGTGGTATAGTGAAGATTTGTAGCAAAAAGAGCAATTACCACAAAATCATTGGCATTTATCATATTTCTCTTTATAGAAGTGAGAAAGCCTTGTGCCCTTGTGGCGTTTTGGAAATTATTCCAGATAAAATACCTAATATATGAAAGGAGAACCCCATCTTCCATAGAGACACCGGCCCAGAATAGACAAGAATGAAAATTGGTGGTCAATTAGATCATTGTAAAAGCTTTAATTTCTCCAATTTTCACGTCTGTTAGCAATGGCCAACTAATGAAATCCTAATGAATCACCTTAAATATGGGTTATGATTATGTCACACTCGTATCACAGTGCTGATGAAAAAAATATGTTTTTGATAAAGTTCTCGTTTATTATGGGTAACGTAAGGTCGGTTGGTCACCGGTTGGTGAGTACCTATCTACTGAATATGCGTTTTACTAGGCACTTACTACCTCAAACACCTACGAGTATATAGACAATGTCAGGAATATAATGAAGACCATAAATAAATAAATACTACTTAAACCATAATGGTTAAAACTGAGTAGGTGGGTATAATACTACCTACTACCTACCCACTTTAATGGGTTTTACCCAAAAAAATGTCAAAATGTTGTGTAATAAAGGCATTTTAATTTTTTAAAGATATTTTATTCATTATCATCAAAATATATCAATATTTCGTCAAGAAATTGTGCAGGAGACGCTATACTCCTATTTCCAATATTCAGGCAGTGGTAGTAAGAAAAGCAAATCTAGAAATTGTATCAAAAACACATTCACCAACGCACGAAACGAAAAGCGAATGCAATAGAACATAGTGATTAAGTACTCTGTGCAAAAATTAAATTGTCATAAATGTCATCATAATATTCTTTTACTTTTTTACACAGATAAGTTAAACTCAAAATGTCTTTTATTTAATAAGCGTAACGATGTCGTTAAAGGATTTAATGGTAATTATTATATATTAAATAGTTTAGCTTTATATAGAACATGAAAACATATCAGAAAGGAATAAATATTGTTTTTATAATTAATAAATAGTTAATTTAATACATATGTTCCTTAATCAATCGATTATAAAATCGTTTGTAATGAGGTAAATACAATGAGAACTTCTTTCTTTATTTTGTTCATTTGGCGATTGCAAATGAGGCTAAGATTTAAATATGTTTATTTAGTAAATAAGACGAATTTTTATGTATATAGTTTACTCTTGTCCAGTCTTATGTGCTAGCACAGATTATATATAATTCGTGGCCGGAAACCGGGGTTCTCCTTTGCAAGAGACTCGAATCGAATATGCATCATATAGAAATATGTATATGATTATACACACTCACGTTGCACAACTTATTCAAACATAAATAATTCCAAAGGCCTATTGACACACTCGCCCCTAAACGAAGGGCGCACGCCCCTTAAACACAAATAAAATGCTTTCAACTGTTAGTCAAGTGTGAATTGCGAAATTTTGACCCTAATAATGAATGAAATTACTACACATTCTGTTATAGTTTAAAGTTCTCAGCGGAAATTCGGCATCAGGTAGTTTTAAGACATCATCGTAACAAGAAGAAAAGACGTAGATTTTGTTAATCATTATCATCATTACAGGTAACCTCAGTCATTTGTGGATGAAGAAAATGTCCTGCAGTTATGTTTATAAGGAAATAATTTGAAAAGCTGTTACAACAGTTCACAACAGACATGTGAAGTCTTATATTAATACAATAGTCTTTATAACGTAAGGCTAATGCTGTAAGACACACAGTTTTTCTATAGTCTTTATTCTTGAAATTTTTTGTCACAGATTATCAAACTGTTTTCTTAGGAATAGGCTTATCATAGTCGCTAATTTTAGTTCTTAATTACCTGTGACCATTTAGCATTCGGTAGGCAATTAAAAAAGTTTTGTTGGTTGTCCTTTTGGATCCAAGTGTAGATCTAATACAGTATCAAATCCAAAAGTTAGTTTCGTATTGGCTAAATAAACAGTTCAAACCTTGTAAACAGCAACAGACATTTCAAGAAAGGAGCATCCATAAATTCTGTTTCAAACACATGAGTCACGTTGAAAGATCCCTTGTCCATCCCTCGAAGGATCTTTGTTTTAGCTACAGAATTATACGCCTATATTTGGATGTACGCTCTTTGTCTGTAACAGACAGATGAACAATGTTGTCTTTGTGTTACTCAAATGGCGACGATACTGGAACCTTGCAGCGACTGGCAACTGACAATGTAATATACCAGTAATCAGGTTTATCATTATACATATGGAGGTATATCATCACTTTGCTTTGGTCTCCTACTTCTGTAGCCACCATGAATAAATGTGGGTTAGACGATAACAAATATCTTCGCGATTTTTTCTTCACTTTTGAAACAAGTGATAATTTCCTAATAATTGTGGGTTCCAAGAAACAAACGCGCCTGCTGTGTTGACCCCTGACCGGAGTGAAGGTTGAGTTAAAAAAACACAGGGCTAACCAAGCCAATTATTGAATAGAGCCTTATTTCAACACAATAGTTTTAACTGGCCAACTTTTAAAATGTAGCAATAGATTAGTTTCGGTTTAGTTTAACGCGAATCTAACGTGGTAATTGAATTTGGCAGAAAAAATGGCGTCGTTAAATTATTTTTAATGCACCGTACGGTTTTTTACTGTTTTTATCGTAGTCGGTCTAGTTCAGTCACGGTTTGTGGATGGAGGTCTACGACCGCGGCCATCTTTGTTCGAGCGGGTAGGGACTTGGCGGGAAGTGAAATGGAACAGACCTAAAAAGTCTACAATATGAGCACAGGTTACTTTAGAGTATAATAATTATTGTCTATGGGCAACAACTTTCGTTAGGTAAATATTAGATGGTAACTCGTAACTCCCTGGGTTTCAATATTAAGTAGACATCAGATACAATAATTATCCTTTTACTCATCATCAACAGTTCCGCTGAAATCGATGAAGTATAATTTTATTTATTTACTTTTTTTATCGTTTGGTATTACTGACCCTGGCCTAAAAAAATCGCTAACTGCTCCGGCGATGCACTTATCCCAAAGGACCAGATTACATCAAATCGTAATAAGATCACAGATGGCGTTCTAAATGTAAGTCGTTTCATGCTTCGATGACGATGTTTTGATGTACTAAAATTGTACAAGATTTTCGGGGATCTTTAATACAATTGAGTTGCAGAAGACTATGTTTTAATATATTTTTCAGTTACAACGTAAATATCTTGTGTCATCTAATGTGTAGTATATTAATTCCCAACGATAGACAAGATAAGTTATTTCATAGCGTAATGATAACGATTATTATTCAAAACGCTAGTCTAGTTCGATTGATGGTCATACATGTCATGTTGTTTTAATCTATTATTAATCGGTGCGATAACCCTGTCTATTTAAAGATTACCATCTTTGCTTAATAATAACTGCAGGAGCGAGGCAATATTTCACCTATTTTTGGCGCTGTTTACATGATATGTAACGATGAAGTTTCTTTCTATTTGCATGACGGGCGATTATGTTCTATTCGACCAGCTCTTGAGACGTATAGTTTTTTGTACAGATTGTAATGCTTTTATTTAAAGTTTTTACTGCTTATTAAATCAGTGGCTTAATTTTCATAGTTGAATAAAAACGCGCAAAACATCTACACCATCTAATCCATTTATATCATCCCTCATAAGTCCTATGATCAGCTCCAAATGTCTTTCATTATAACTGTCTGGGGTACTTAATCTTGGGGTAACCCCCAACCCCATTTCATTACACAGACAATACAGTCTTTATTACTGGCAATCCCTTTGAGATGGTAACGCGCGAATTTGTGGGGGCGGCCGATTGGCAGGGCGACGAGAGCTTGCCGCAAGTGGATTCATTTATCTGAAAAATATTGAAAAACATCTCGTTCTAATAGAAAAATTACAAGACAATATGATAATATTTTACGTATTCCAAAAACGTTAAGATAGCACAGTGTCTGCATAGTCTATGGTACTTAGTATTATAGTCACAGATGCCTTAGTAAGCACATGTTTGTTGCCATGTAAAAAAAGGTAATTAACCTGTTTCTCTAAACCAATGCTATTTCCAGTCGACCCTATATAATACTTTTTTATACTATTTAAAGTTGAATGCTCGACTGGCCATACCGAGCCAGTGGCCACCCTAACAATTATACTAAATATCAGATTTCCTCCTGACAGGAGGAAGCTCGGTCACTCAGGTGCATCTCCCCGCTTCCATAATGCATCGGTGTTTAAACACCCTTACCTGATCGGTAGCTTCTGATAAGCATAATAATATATATCCTAATTCCTTGTTTTAATTTTTTTAACACTATGTAGAGTAGGTACATAATGTTTATGATTTTTCCTTTTAGGAATGTTAGGGTGAGAGAGATTACCATAAAGTGAAAGGAACTTTAAATTGTCTTCGTACCAAAAACTCAAGTACCAGGAAAACAGAAGATAAAATGCAACATGGCGGCAAAATTGTACGCTACGTTCATTACTCACACCGTGTACCAGGCATTCATAAACGGCAAGAAAAAAGTAGAGGTTTTTCAACACTTGGACCAAAGACCGAGGCTCTTGTGCCACTAGGTCTATTACAAATCTAGACCAGCTTTGACGTCAACATCTAAACTCGGTGTGCACCAGGAAGCGCCCGTGACGTCAACGGTGACATTTCGATATTGCATTGCTCGTGTTGGGAATCGTATTGTATCTGTGGGCTGGCTAGTATTATAAGTTTCAGCTTTTCTATTTTCTTGTCTTAAATATTTACAGTTAATTAGTTACAAATAATATCTAGAGTGAAGTACAGTAAATAAAGTAAAATTTAAAGTTGATTTCGTTTTAAGAACTATAGCCGTTTTTTTAATATCATATTGACGATTGAAATATCTCAAGGCATGTACTCGCACTGTTTTATTAAAAAAATGGTTGCTCTAGCCGAGTCCGAAATCGATCTCTAGTAATGAAGACTAGACCCGCTAGCACCAATCACTATGTAAATATTTTCTTAATTTATTTTGTGGTTGACATAACTCATTAAACACTCCAGATGGTGGCAACCCCACAACGGCGCGTGCCGATAATTAATGGCGACGTAAAAATAGCAACACCGCGGACAATTTGCCGCTCAAAATGCGTTTTGTTCCTACATGTTGCTAAATATAGACGAATTTTGTTGAAGGGTGTTTTGACAACTCGATATGAGATAAACTGAGGCTAACGCCCTTACCGTAATGGAGGGCTGTTATTATCAACATTATTTCAGGTATAGGAGTTAGGTACTTAGTATGTATGTACTTAACTACTTACCTAGTACTAGTCTGATTGTATGGTTTCTGCGATATCAAGGTTTTGTTTGAGATGCTGAAATATGTCAAAATGTTTGGAAAAATTATATTATTTTGTAAGATCTCAGATCACGCTCTTGAGCCAACATCGGTTTATTATTACGGGCCTTAGATTGAATACTTGTCGATTATACGAGTACACCGGCATAAAACGAATTTCGAACTTGAGAAATAACGAAAACTATTAATAAATTTATATAAACGCTGCTTTCACCCCAAAACAGCTGTAATCGGAAGAAAAAGTTTAAATATCTTCCGGCGGAAGCGAGATCCCCTCTTAATTTTCAAAATGGCTGCCACCCTCAATTTAAAAACCACCTGGCGACAAGTACCCTTAAAGTCTAGTAAAGATTATCTTTTATAAGATACGAACCCGCATGGTTTACTGTGTTAGCATTTTTTCGTAATTTGATAGGTTAGGTCACAAGTGGATACTGAGCAAATGTGGATATTATTATGATCTTACGATATATTTTTGATAATAAGATCTTAGCTATACTCACATTATAACTCACACACGAAATTGAACTGTACGATTTATGCCACGTTATTTATAAGAATTATTTACAAGTTCTATTGGAAAATTATAGTCGGGTAGATTATGCTCTGCATGATGCAAGGAAGTCTTTTTAGCCTTCAGAAATAATTATGAGGCTTATGCCCCAACTCAGAGTCACTAACGGTTACTTATTGTTAAATCGCCTCTTTGTAAAGAATCACCATACAAATTCTATGCTAAGGAGTGATTTAAGTAACCGTTAGTGACTCAGAGTTGGGGCATTAGTAAGCTTGGGTAAATGAGCCATACCCATAGCATAGACCACAATAATACAATTAATTTTAGCGTTAGAACTTTAATTCCTGTTTGTAAACTTACCTTTGCGAACCCTATTCATTAGTTATTCTTAGGCTTAGCTATTGAAATAGACAGTCTATTAAAGTTGAATCGCTGGCAACACTCGATAGAAATACTTGTTACACAATTGTTTCTGGCAACACACAGTGTGTTATAAACCTCGATTTTGTTTCACTTTGTTTTTATTCGAAAATACTATAGTCCATATCATTACAAATGTCAGAGTAAAACTCCCAGTGCAATACAGCTTTTAGTTTTTTTCCAAAACCGTTTCAAAGTTTGCCTTTTTCGGGCCTAAAAATTTACAAAATAATTTTTTGCAGAAAAACCAAATTGGATACTATAAAATTGATTATGCCATTTAATTGTGCAGATATAACTATACTACCCTTAAAATATTTATCCATTTACTGTGGTAAAATAAGGCGGAAAATGTATTTTTATCATTTTCGGTCTTATTTTTTTTTCTCAGATATAACGCCGTATTAGATGACGATTTTACATGTATCGATAGCTTACATAATTGACTATTATCTGTATTAAAATCATGTTCTAATTCCGTGTTATTCAAAAGTTATAACTAATTAAAATTATATCCGGATTTTTTGTGCTTAGGGTTGTCACATCAAGATAATATTTATTACATCCGGTATACATTTTTTAATGTTCCATAGCCTTTTATTTTAATGACGTTTTACATAATTTGTAGAAATATAATATACTTGATAAAATGTTTAGGGAATCCGAAAATCAAGTTAAAACGCTATCAAGTTTTTTATTTATTAAGAGTGGCAGTAAAATCAACCCATTTGGTGAATATGATCAATCGTCCAATTTTCGTACTCGCTGTCTTTGAACGTCGAAATTAAGTTCACACAAATTATATGTCTTAGTTTTAGCACAGAAGAAACAATAGTACTTATAAATAAGTACAGAAGGTGCATTAAGAAAAATTCCGAAAAATCATTTAAATAAAAAGCAACTCTTACTCCAACGCAATAAAGTGTAATTCAGATAGCACAGCGCTAATCAAAGACGCGTAATAAAGTAGTAGTAGAAGTAGTGCGCCTGTTAAAATCCAACGAGTTTCCACAGCAAGTTTTGGAAGTTGAAGAGAGTTAAAATTTAATTCTATCCACCGAGGACTGAAGTTCAGTAATAATAAACTATACTTAAAAATTATCTAAGATGCCCATAATGATAGCTGCCATTTATTTTTATTTTTTTATTTATTTATTTATTTATTTAATGAGATAATTATTAATATGAACAAACCTTGTATGGGCGTCTTAGAGCAAAATGGAATAATCATTTACTTGACATGAACAGCTGGATACTTACGCCAAAATTTGTTAAAAATCCCTACTCATTTTCATTGGCGTTGATTAGAAATCATATTTAGCGTTATAATGTAGTAAAAATCCCAGCACATCATAATTTATGCAAAATTTAATAAAAATATATGACATAATGTTTTATGAAGAGGCTTAAATCTAAACTGACGTAAAGTGATGTGACGGCTTGAAACCGTTTATAAAACCAACATAATCGATACATTACTATAATCTAAATTTTAAAATGAAAATTGATTAATTTAATTACATTGTTAAAAATGATTTACTTGCATTTGAATTTAAAATTAGGTACCCAAGAATACTACGACGAATTGGATGCTAACAAAGTACATTTTCCCTTATGTATGGGCACTTTGCCATCCATGGACAGTAACTGCAGATAATATATTATATGTAATTATGTATTTAAGGTTGCTGTAAACATTTTTTTTTCAACAAAATAATAATTATGTATACATGAATGACGTGTCTTATGAAATAAACAAGAATTTATTTTATGCACCGTAGTTTTTTCCCTGACGCTTATAATATTATTATGTCAAAATATTATTATGAAACTAAGCGGATGCCTTTCATTCTATCATGGTCTATCTTTTTTTCTTTTTCTTCTCTTTTTCTTGGCCAGCACTTACCATCAGGTGGATCGTTAGCTCGTTTGCCGGCTCGGCTATTTCCATGCATACCTAGCAGCATCAGTTGTTAGGAAGAAACAATAAAATAATATTTTATTGAAGTCGTAAATACATATTGAGAATATGCGGTACGAGATAGCTCAATCGAGGTAGTAGGTAGGTAGCTAAATATTACGGTTTTTAGTTTACAATTTAATTATCGAATCGAGTAGGTCTTATAATTTTGAATCGATTTGTTGCAAAAATTGGTTTCTTTCGTGAACCGCTTTTTTGTACATCTCTAATATCACTGTGATGGCAAACGACAAATTAGGCATCTTAGTTCGGGATGACATAAATATAAATTATTAAAATAGTGATAACAATAATTTTAAATTAATAAATAATAATATGCTAATTATGTTCCTTTTACTTCCTCATAAAATAGGTAAGTAATTCATTTGCGGGAAATTGTATTCGAATGTTAAAAATATTGCCAACGGATGGTGACACAAAAAGTGAGTGTTGATTATTTCTAACTACAGTGGAAAATGGTAGTAGATTTTTTGATATTATTATGGAAACTGATCTTTTTAAAAATAAATAATGTTAATTCTGGTGTTATCGAATTTTTTCAGTGTTTTTTCGGGGTACCTTACACCCCTATAAATATATTATATAACATAAATTACGTAATATTGGAACTTTTTGCCCGGTTGTAAAGGGATATATGATATTTTTCTATATCACATTGTCTTTTGGATGCCTCGTTAGAATCATGACAAAACGACTGATGACTCTTAAAAATCAATTAAGATTTGAAAGATAAAACAATATATTTTATTATATTTTTTTAAATCCAGATACCAAATATTATTATTACCCGGATTTGAAAGTGCCAACCCTGAATTAAAAATTTAAATGTCATTTATCTTTTGAATAACACGGAATTAGAACATGATTTTAATACAGGTAATAGTCAATTATGTAAGCTATCGATACATGTAAAATCGTCATCTAATACGGCGTTATATCTGAGAAAAAAAAATAAGACCGAAAATGATAAAAATACATTTTCCGCTTTATTTGACCACAGTAAATGGATAAATATTTTAAGGGTAGTATAGTTATATCTGCACAATTAAATGGCATAATCAATTTTATAGTATCCAATTTGGTTTTTCTGCAAAAAAATATTTAGTAAATTTTGAGACCCGGATATAGGCAAACTTTGAAGCGGTGTTAAAGAAAAACTAAAAGCTGTATCGCACTGGGAGTTTTACTCTGACATTTATAATGATATTGACTATAATATTTTCGAATAAAAACAAAGTGAAACAAAATCGAGGTTCTTAACACATTGTGCAACAGTAACACGTCTTGTTCGATTTCATAATCCTTCTGTTATTATTTATTTATAGTTACATTTAACGCTTGTATGCTAATTAGACGAACCTGTAACAGAGTAGTAGGAGTCGACAGTAGTATTTGGTCGGAAGTATTTGGACGTAGTTTTATTTTAATAATAAATAAATAAACGCTTACACACACTCACACCCCCGTAGTAGGTTTTTGCCTGTGTCGCGGGTGACATGGACTACACATACGAGTATAACACATCACAATAACACCCATGACCCGAGTACAAATATTTATCTGTCACATAAATATCTGCCCCGGCCGGGAATCGAACTCGGGACCCCTCGCTTCGCAGGCAGGGTCGCTCGCTACCAACTAGGCTAAATTTAGTTTGAATGAAGGCTCCATGGTTTACATAGCTTCTTCGTAACGAGTTAGAAAAAAAGAACAAAAAAAAAATGAAAATCTTTGCAAAACTATAGCGATGTTTTTTTTCTTATGTCAATATATCTGAAATATTTATTTTTCGACTCTAAAATGAACAACAGGACCAACTGTAAATATTACTTTTTATAAATATATTTGTATTAAATAGACTATTGTTGATTGTACGTTTGTTACGTATTAAAAGTACCCTCCAAAATTCTCTTTTTCATGATAATTTTTACACACGTGTGTAAATTAACTAAATTTTATTATTGATAAATGATATCATATTGTCGAACTATCTATCTATGGATTAAATATTTACTTTTGATAAGATGTAGGTACCCAGCTGGCATTGAGTGGCCATTGCCACCCATGGTACTTATAATAATAATTAGTCATATTCAATCAATTGACTTTGTGCTACGAAAGCAAAACGTCAAATTTCCCGCCATTTTTGTCATGACAAATGACACGAGTTAACACGAATCTTTCTTTATCTTTTATCTTACTTTACACTTCATGGTAATGAGCCTGCGGAACCATGGTGTTCACGGCGGAACTAGCACGTGTGCCGACAATAGTTCTCCATGGTTGATGGAGGGTGACGATTCAATGGGGTGGTAGAATTACGTAATAAAAATGTAGTTACCGTACGAACGATAGGTACAGCTCTGTTCTGTTATTTTGTAGTTACGAGTAGCAGTTCCAATGTTTAAATTATTCCTTTTGGTAGGTTAAAGATTACTAGTATCAAAAATATGTTTACAAATTTCACAATGTATTTACAATATTAACTAAAAATCCTTAAATGAATCAAAAATATAAAGACTAATCATCAAATGATTCCTACTTGTAGAAACTCAAAAAACTTAGACGATGTTTATTACGGAAACCCCATTATCTATCTTCTTATCTATTTTAAACATAGCATTTAATTATACCGATCAAAAAGGGACAATAGTTTATCTATGACAATAAAGAGCAATCTCTTCACTTTTATATTATGATTCTTTCGACTTAACAAACTTGTTGACTCTGCCCCAAAAATAAACAGGCTAAATAAATATAGTCTAAGTGCGCCACCCCAAAACCTTATCAAAAGTTTGAAAAGGGAGCATTGCCGCCATTATGCCCCTTACTTCGTAAACTCAAGATGGCTGCCACCTGGCGAGCAGATGCGCACGCAGCTTGCGCCTGCGTTAATGTCAAATGATTCGATTATTTGAGGTCTCCCTGCATTTCACGATAATTTATCGGGCAAAACCGGTGTGATATGACATATTTATAAACTACAAATACCATACTGTAGCTCGAGCACGAATATTTGCGAGAAAGTATTCGTATGGTTAACGTAAGCAATTTGTATGGCATGTTTTCAAAAGCGCCCCTATCGTGCGTAAATGGTACTAAAATGCCATACAAATTTGACAAATTGCTTACGTTAACCATACGAATACTTTCTCGCAAATATTCGTGCTCGAGCTACTGTTTCTTAAACACAACGTAACTTCCAAAGTTTCTTATTTTTTTATTTATTTAATAAGGACTTTGTCGCAGAGCGACCACATCGTCCCATAAAAAACCTCATACAATACAACACAACAATGCCAATTAGATAAAAAAAAAATATTTACAACTTCCAAAGTTTCTTGCTTTGCTGATAAAAATTTTGGAAGTAGAATACATAAAGGTCTATGAGTAGACTGCTTGAATGAAATGCCATGAAGTCTTAAGAGCTAATTAAATATGTAAGAATAATTCAAGAATTCAATAAAATAAAACGATCTGATGAAAAGGTATTATTACAATGCAATGAAAACCCGTGACGACCCGTGTGGCGCAATGGTTACCATGCCGGATCGCCGCACCGAGGGTCCTGGGTTCGATTCCCAGCGAGGCGGAAATTTGAATGATGAGTTTGAATTTCTATTCTCGGTCTGGGTGTGAATGTCCTTGTCTAGTGTGTTGTCCATGGCACCCACGACACAGGGAATCCTAGTGTGGGGCTATGAGTGTGAAGCGTTTTAATGAAAAACAAAATATCTTTGTAAATAAATTCTTAAAAATAAGTAATAAGGACGCGAATGAAGTCAGGGGCACCTTGCAGAAATGGGCAAAGAATGCTTGGTTGGAAAATGCCCAGTTTAGTAATAATTGAGTTATTTTTAGTATGTTTCTCCCTCTCGTGTAATGGCTATCTAAATTATTGAACAATAGCAAAATTCCTACTCTACAGCTGCCACGCATTTCTTGTCATAGATGGAAAGGTCAACTGGGTTAATAAAAAGCTTAAGGTCACCAATTAAAGTTCTCTATAGACTATAGTTAATCGAATATCAATTGAGAGTAGTTAGTTCAGCCCTTAGATAGCTTTAGTCGAACGGTTAATGACTAAAAGGCATTTATCTACGTTATTTTCCAAGATATATAAGAGAAGGTTTTTTTGGCGGTAGATGTGAAAAAGGCGAGACTGTGTTTCTTAAAAAAACTTTAATTTAAAAATACTATTTAATACTTTTGAGTGTATATTTGGGTTAATACTCACAGTTTATACATAGCTTTTTGTCAATCCAGTTAATGTGCACAGTTTTATGCCTTAAATAAACTTTTATCACACTATCCCACTGGTTAACCTTTAAACTATTCAGTGACTTTGTACAGTTTTTCATCCACACTGACGTTGCTAGTCCATAATGGCTAACTACAACACCTTGGTTGAAACTCAGCAAGCCTTGGAAGCCTCCGTGTTGAAGAAGATGGCAGAATTCGAAAATCAGTTCAAAGCTGCGGCTCCTGCACCACAGAATACTATCACTTTAGACCGTCTTCATGAAGAGTTCCTGGATTTTAAAAAGGATGTCTGGACTATGTTCTGCTTGCTTCGACAGCAAATCACCGAATGCATAAATTCATTGGATGTTGTTGAAACCAGGCATCGGAGAAAATGCCTTTTATTCACCGGAGTCCCTGAGAACACTGAAGACTCATTACGTGAGTATATGCTGAGAGTGTTCAATGATAAGCTTGGGCTACAGGAACTTAGAGACGTCCACATTAAAGCGTGTCATCGGCTCGGTAGATTCTCTGATGGGAAATGTAGGCCTGTTGTAGTTCGGTTCACCGAACTCTCATTCAGGTCTCAAGTGTGGAAGAATAAAGTACATCTGAAGGGCACGTCCATCACTGCATCTGAGTTTCTTACTAAGCATCGCCAATCACTCCTTATCCTGGCTCGGTCGAAGATGGGCGTTCGGAACTGCTGGTCGATGGATGGGAATATATACATCAGGCTACAGGATGGTTCCAGGCAGCGAATCAGTTCTAAGGAGGAGTTAGCTGGATATACAGACAATTCGATAAAGCCTCCTACGGAGGCAGAACAGATAGTTGCACCGTCCTTGCCTTCTCAGGCTTTAGGACACACTGACAACGGTGCCAAGTTGAAGAGAGCGGCTAGAGTAAAAAAATAACTTTTATTTCTTGTACTTTAACTGTACTTAAGATCTTTGTTTAATTTAGGCCCTGGACATGTCTTATTTTTACTCATTTCCTTGCAGTGCTCTGTTTACTTTTTTGTTTGTTCCGGATTACCTTCATATTATGTTAACTTCTCTAATTTTGTACTGCAGTTAGTTTTTTTTTTTTTCCGATTTACCTTCATATTTATAGTTTAATTTTTATTTTTGTTTTCATGCTACGCTTGATTAATGTATTTTTGTCTCTGTCAACGTGACAGTGTCACATTTCTTTCTACATTCAACATGACAAGTTTGTACGTTCTGTCATCGTTCACCACAGAGTACCTTTAATGTCAACTTACCACTTGATGCCCACAGTGTATATAAGTTCCATGGAGTATTTTGTAAAGTTAGGAAAGTCCATTCGTACCGTGAGCGCGATTTTAGCCGATCTTTGAATAAACAGAGTGACTTGCATGTTTACTGATTTTGATATATGTTTAGTGTCGTACTTTTATCTACATCGTTTTGTCATTTTATTTCTATTGTTTTATTAAAATGGAATGTCTTGGGTTTTTAATATTTTAATGATGATTTATTGTTACATTCTCTGCCAAGGTTTAACTGGTGGGATAGTCGGGTTATTTTTGTTGTTTTTTTTTTTTTTGTATTCCTTTTGTATTCTTTTTATGCCATTTCAATATTTATATATATATATATAACTGATATTTTAATATTTATATACATTTATTTATTTTTTTAATTTCGTTATTATGTCCGATGATGATTCCTTTCACTCTGCCTTTGATTTTAGTTCATCTCCCGTGTCCAGTGATGTGTCGTTTTATGATCCTGAAACCTTATGTGATTTGCTTAATACTCATCTTGTGGCCTCACGTGACCACTTCAATGTGTGTCATTTGAATGCTCAAAGCATTCCTGCTCACCACTCCGACCTTTTGGACTCTTTTTCAGGATCTTCTGTGCATGCTATACTCATCTCAGAGAGCTGGCTAAAACCTGTTTTGCAATCTTCACTTTATGGTTTACCTGGCTACATTCTTATACGGAATGACCGTACCGGGAAGGCTGGTGGAGGAGTGGCGATTTATTTGCGTCATGACATTCCTTTTACTATTATTACCTCATCACCCTCACCATACTCTGCTTCTGCCGAGTATCTCTTCCTGGAAATACAAATCAATCATTCCAAAGTCGTTCTTGGTGTTGTTTATTGTCCCCCAACCTCTAATTATTTGTCTACGTTAGAATCAATTTTTGAATCTCTTTGTTCTGATTATACCCATCTAGTAGTCATGGGTGACTTTAATACCGACCTCCTTAAGTCCTCTCCTCACTCATCCAAACTCCTCAATATCCTTTCCTCTGTCAACCTGTTTGTTCTTCCTTCTAGTCCCACTCACCATAATCTGGATTCTCCTGACACCTGGCTCGACCTAATGATTACGTCGTCGCCAAATTTAGTTTTCAAACATGGTCAGTTATCTGCACCCGGTTTTTCGCGCCACGACCTAATTTACCTTTCCTATAGGCTTAAGACGCCCAAGACTAAACCCCTCACCGTTTTAATGCGTAATTTTGCTGGCATAGACACAGCGCTTTTAAAACAAGATGCCGCTTCAATTGATTTCGGTCCTGTGTATTCTGCGTCTTCAGTAGACGACAAGGTTTCACTTTTTAATAATTTAGCGTTAAAACTGTTTGACGCGCACGCTCCGATTAAAGCGGTTAAAGTAAAGCGGCCTCCTGCCCCTTGGATTACAAGAGGAGTGCGTATGGCCATGACACGCAGGGATCGGGCCTTTAGAAGGTTTAAACGTGACCGGTGTGAGGAGAATTGGAATGCCTACAAGGGTTATCGTAACCGTTGCAACCAGATGGTGAGAGCAGCTAAGCGCAGTTACTTCTGTGAAAATTTATGTAACTCTTCACCGGCCGATATGTGGAAATTCCTTAATTCTAATGGTATAGGTAAGGGTTCTGCTTCGGTGGATAACTTACCTTTCCCTCTTAATGTCTTTAATTCACATTTTGCGACTGATAATAACCTTAGTTACTCTGTCAAATCCAAAACTATTTCTGACATCGATTCCCTGGCCTCTCCTTTTCTCACTTCATTCTTATTTTCCGACGTCTCTATAGACGAGACACGTAAATTATTTTTGTCTATTAAATCTAGAGCAGTGGGCTGTGACGATGTGGGTCGTAACATGTTATCACTTGTGCTTGAAGCGTTTCTCCCTGCGATAACTCATATTATAAATTTTTCTTTGTCGACTGGGGTTTTTCCTAGCTCTTGGCGTAAAGCTTTTATTATTCCGCTTCCAAAGATTTCGAATCCCTGTCAACTTAAGAATTATAGGCCGATTTCTATACTGCCTTTCTTATCTAAACTGCTTGAAGCTGCTGTTCATAAGCAGGTTTCGGCCTATATCTCTGAAATTAATTATTTATCCCCATTTCAATCCGGTTTTCGGCCGGGTCACAGCACCACGACTGCCCTTCTGAAGGTGACTGACGACATAAGGGAGGGCATGGAGGGTAGATTGGTCACCGTTCTTGTTCTCATTGATTTTACTAGTGCATTTAACATGGTCGACCATGATATCCTCCTGGCCATCCTTCGGCACCTTAATTTTTCTCTTAACTCTATTAACTGGTTTTCATCCTACCTTCGTGGCCGTCAGCAAGCAGTACGTTTTAAGCAGAATACATCTGATTGGTGTGCTCTTTCTTCTGGTGTGCCACAGGGTGGGATTCTTTCTCCTCTCCTTTTCTCTCTTTTTATTAATTCCCTCTCTTCCTGCCTTAGGTGCTCTTACCACTTTTACGCTGACGACCTCCAAATTTACACCCAAACCGACGTAGACACACTCGATAACGCAATTGACCTTATTAACACAGATCTGGCCTCCATAGCTTCTTGGTCGAGCAAATTTGGTATCTCGGTTAATCCAAACAAATGTCAAGCCATCGTTGTAGGTAGTGATCGTCAGTTAGTTAAAGTTGATCTCAGTCTCGTTACGCCGGTCACGTTTGAAGGTTCTATTATTCCCTTTTCCGCTACAGTTAAAAATTTAGGTCTTTACTTGGACTGTAACTTGAGTTGGGCTACACAAATTAATGAGGTTTGTAGATCGGTTACTGGTAAACTTTGCGCCCTGAATAGGCTTAGAAACTTTCTCCCCATTAAGACCAAAATATGCCTGGTGCAATGTCTCATTCTCCCCATAATCGATTACTGTGATGTGTGTACTACAGATCTCAATGAAGATCTCCTGAACAAACTTGAGCGTCTAATTAATAATTGTATCCGCTTCATTTTTGGTCTCCGTAAATTTGACCATGTTTCTTCCTTTCGTCGTCAGCTCCAATGGCTCCCAATTCGCCTACGTAGACAAACTAGGATACTCTCTACTCTCTATTCCGTCTTACATGATGAACACTCTCCTACGTACCTTAAGGATAAGTTCAAGTTCTTGCGGGACTTTCATGATCGGCCATTGCGTTCTACTGAGAGCTTGCTTCTTTCCATTCCTCTTCACCATTCGGGTTTTATGACTTATTCTTTTGCCGTTCAAGCCGCTCGACTTTGGAATGATATGCCTGTAACTCTCAGGAAGCCAGCTAGCAAATTTACGTTCAAGAAAAGACTTCACGGACATTACTTTAAGTCAATTGTGTAAGGCGTCATCATTCATTATCATATCACCTATTACTTTCTCACGTCTGTCTGATAGTTGTGGTTCATCTGACATGTTTATCAGTTTTATTTTTATATATTTATGTATATATTTATGTATGTATTTATGTATGTATTTAATTATGTATGTATGTATGTTTGTATATAGTGTATCTATATATTTAATCTTATTTATTTTTATTCTAAGTAGTGTTATTTATTCAAACTACATATACCGCCATATCGTTGTGTTCTCACTATCCGAAGGTTGACTGGGAGAGAATGCTATTAGCATTAAGTCCGCCTTTGCTATTGTACAAATTGTATGGTGCAAAAAGCTAAATAAATAAAAAAAAAATAAAAAAATACTCCGCTTCCATAACTCTGATATTTGGTAGATTCGATAGAAACCAAATGGTACGTCAGGTCCTACCGAATCATAAAGACAACACCGATAGGAGGTACTAGGTATACATAAGGTAGCTAGCACTTTATTGAATCGGAAACTCTTGCAATATAGAGGAACAATGTTAGTGTCTAGTATCAAAGGTTTCTGTTCCCCTGGTCCCGGCTAATCTAGTCTCATTTCCTTGTTCCAGCGCCCCGCACCTCTTGCACGGGCGGAACTCCCAACAACTTGCCTCCGCTGAGCTTCCACGCCGTGCACGGAGAGAATGTCCGCGTGTCTCGGGATGGGACCACGGCTCGGAGGGTTGAGTCCTTCTGCAAGGGCGTGGCCTTCAGTGCTAGGCCTGTCCGAGTTAACGAGAAGGTAAGATTGATGAAGGTTTTGTTTAATATCTATCTGCATTCAGACATTGAATTTTGAAATTTCTTCTATCTATCATTTAGCATCAGTCTTGTGACGTATTAAGCCAGCCAGATAGTTTCCTGAGTATCCTATCCACTGATTACTGTAGAGACACTTATTATATTGAATCATCTAAATCGATTAAAATAATTCTGAGAACGTTATCTATACTACAATTTTATCCTTTCCAGGTCTGCATCCGCTTCGTGGAAATCTCGAGCAGTTGGAGCGGTGTAATTCGTTTCGGTTTCACCACCCACGACCCTACATCTCTAGCCCACGCCTTGCCCAAATACGCGTGCCCAGACCTCACCAATAAACCTGGAAACTGGGCGAAGGCTTTGGGCGAACGATTCTGCGAAAAAGACAACATTTTATACTACTATGTCAACTCGGCAGGAGATGTACACTTCGGAATCAATGGTGAAGATAAAGGATTGTTTTTCTCTGGCGTTGACACGCGAAGTCCTCTTTGGGCCTTGGTTGACGTTTACGGAAACTGCACAGCAGTGCAATTTGCTGATCCCAGAGCGCCAAGTCAGATCAGACGAACCCAAAGCCCCATGGTTGAGGAGGATCGATTGGTCGGTGGAATGCGCTCGTTATCGGTAGAAGAGCCTTTGCCCCCGCCCAGGTATCAGAACCCGTCTGTGCCGCTCAGCTTACATAGAACTAGAGGTAGAAATGTGCAGTTTGTCAACGACAGAGGTGTAGCGGCGAGGATAGAATCAGAGTTCTGCCAAGGATACGTCTTCACAGCGCGACCCATGTGTCCCGGGCAAACGATCATAGTTCAGATTCTGGCTACCGAGACAGCGTACGCAGGAAGTTTAGCTATCGGCCTGACGTCGTGCGACCCCGCGATTTTGCGACCATGTGACTTGCCCGACGATGCTGAGCAGCTGTTGGACCGCCCGGAGTACTGGGTCGTGAGGAGAGACGCTGCGAATGGGTTGAGGAGAGGCGACGAGCTCGCAGTGACGTTGACGTTGGACGGGGAGGTCAGAGTCAGTCGGAACGGCTCGAATTCCATCACAGTGATGCACGTTGACCATACGTTGAGGTTGTGGGCGTTCGTCGATATCTATGGCGCCACGCAGAAGGTGAGGATGCTGAGTTCTCAGACGGTGGCGAACCAGACGCCGCCACAGCAGTTGCGGGTTCTGGCGGGGTCGGCCGCGCCCATCGCCACGGGCGCCGGGGGGACCGTACTGGTCGTCAGCCTGCCGCCGCAGAACGGGAACCAGAACCTCATCAACCATCAGCAGGGGCTGACTTTAGCTAGTGCACATTATATTGAGGTTAGTATAATTACTTTTACTTATAAACTCTAAATTCGTCTGGTTATCTTTTTTTACAAGTTTTTGAAGATTTTTCAAACAGAATTAGATCCAACTTATTTAGGCATGAAAAATCAAATCTAATATATAAAATTCTCGTGCCACGCTTTTTTGAAATTGAACTTCTCCGAAACGGCTCGACCGATTTTCGTGAATTTTTGTTTGCGTGCATATCGGCTAGAGTGGAGAATCGGACATCTATTTTTCATCCCCTACCCCTAAAATCTTTTTGGCAGATTAACGTTTGCCCGGTCAGCTAGTAATAATATAATATTTAAAGTTCAAAATAGTAGATTTCCAAATTAAAAGATGTAGCTTAGCTCTTTATTCAAATAAACTAATAGTCTAATTTCTTCTTTACAGCCTATCCAGTCGTCATCTCAGCTGTGTCTGACGAGTCTGCAGCCGATCCCGCCGCAAGCCAGCTGCAGCATGCCCCAGCAGTATCAACGTCCCAGGACCGATGCCCAATGTTCTTCCACCTCCCAAAATAACTCAAACGAACAAGTTCAGATTCCCAACGGGCACTCAGAACCTTTGAGACTTGCAGAAAGGATCCCCAACGGTCCTTCCACGAGCAGACAAGGCCCCAGTACGTCCCATCACCAACCGATATATTCCATGATCGGTGAAGGGAATTTAACCGGGACGGAATGCACTATATGTTATGAGAATCCTATTGATAGTGTACTGTATATGTGTGGGCATATGTGCATGTGCTATAGGTGTGCAGTGCAGCAGTGGAGGGGAAAGGGGGGTGGCCAGTGTCCACTGTGTAGAGCTCAGATCAAAGATGTAATCCGTACTTATAAGTCCTGATGGGGCAGTGAGTTGTGGGGTAAGGATTATTTTGTTGGGCAATGGACTGGATGTTTAGGTCCAAATTATTGGATAGGTATTTCTAGAACATTAGCAGGGACTGTTGGTTTGTATTTAATTGGGGAAGCCATAGACAAAATAATTTTTACCTCAGCCGATCTTTGTTATTTCAAAAAATATGCCAAAAAAACGTTCAACAATGATTTTGTCAATTTATTTAAGTATGTAGTTGATTGAGTTACTCCAAAAATGTATATAAATGTAACTAATCTAAAATAATATTCGGAAATTAACCGCTGTGACTTTGCACTGACATTTTGACATGACAACCCAAACCGTAGGATTAATGACGTAATAATAGGAAATGTAATATATTTAGAAATACTTATAACTTAATAAATAATATATGCATATCGTATGTTAGTTTCGTTTAAGCATATTAATATAATCAATCGGAAGCTATAGTTTATGAAAATGGCAGCTATCAATAATAAAAAAATTGAGCACGCACACACGTAACGCGATGTCTCGATTGGTTGTCTCTGTATTATGGTTAGTATATTTAGCTATCTGTGAAGTTTCGTCCAATGCCCGTTGTAGGAAAATAGATTGATCCGCCGCCATTTTTATAATATTTCGATGTTATAATTAATTATGATTATCGCACATTTCTTTTAGGACTGATTTATTTAAACTACAGTTAGTTTAAGTTCGTGTATTGGATGAATATCCAAAAGATTTTTTGTAAAAAAAAGTGTTTTGGATGGCATCACCTTTTTGAGCATAATTTTCTTAAAACTTCAATGAAATATTTATATCATTCACGAACCTATAAGGTTATGTAAAATTGTGCAAACGCTTTTATAATTGTGAGGTGCAATGCATTTTTAAATTGAATTAATAAATATGCATTATGCTAATTTAAAAGATTTTGTAGAATTTTGCGTAACTATTTTCAAGTAACCCTGAAATAATTATTTATTTTATTAAAAATCTGTGTATAGCTTTTTCATATAAATGACTCGAATATACTTCCACGATTAAATATGTATTATTGTATCGTAATATGAGCAATTATTTACTATTATTATATAAACTATTAATATATAACCGACTATTTTAAAGTTTCTATGACACTCGGGCAGTTGCGTCACCACTAGCGGGTAACGGAGCTTACCATTTTGGAATATATTTCTTCCGCTATTCGCTAGCGCTGAGACAACATCCTCATTAAACACTGGTAGTTTTGCTAGGTTAATATAAGTGATAGGTTCCTAGAGAGATACTAATATTCTAGGCACAGGTAGGCTGCAAAAATTGTACGTCCACA
Organism: Thymelicus sylvestris; assembly: GCA_911387775.1. Classification (NCBI taxonomy): domain Eukaryota; kingdom Metazoa; phylum Arthropoda; class Insecta; order Lepidoptera; family Hesperiidae; genus Thymelicus; species Thymelicus sylvestris. The sequence continues at coordinate 13,048,224 of OU426887.1, read as the reverse complement.
ACAGTATAATAATATTCGGTGATAGTTGTAATGCATTTAATAATTTAAAGAGTATTTTTAATTTTCTACGCCACTAATGTTACCAGTAAGCGGGAGTTCCTATGAATGTGTCGAAGAATTTTCTACCAAAATAGTAGAAATGTCGAACGTTTAGTAGATGGTGAACCGTAGATTTAGGCTACGGTGTAGCCGAGTTAAACTATTCGAAACATCGCTGAAGAAAATCTTTCGATGACATTCTCAACCAAAACAGTAGATAATTTGAGCTTTATATAGCTTTATTTCAAGTGTGAATTGATTTCCCCGTATATTTTACTGTATTATCATTCCTTTCATGCTCAAAATTATTTCGTATTAAAACGTAAGCATATCAATTTCTCCTTGACATATCTCACAATTTTATTGCTTTTAACTTGAATTACCATTTGAACTATTTCTTTACAATCATTCCTTGAAGTAAACCTAGGGGATTAACATTTTATTATTTTTACCAAAATTTGCAGCCAGTTTCGTATTTTTAGTTTTATTATGCGTAATATTAAATTTAATTCGTTACTCTTTAATTTCATTTGTGCAAGTGAAATTAAAGGGTACACCGAACGTAACTTAATGTCGATGTATTTATTTTGTTTCTATAGGCAGTAACACTTTATACCAAAATAGTGTGACCAGTTTAATAAATTTATATCGAAGCAAAACGCAAATTAAAGCCAAATCTTTTATGTTTAGTTGATTTGTATATAATAATGGGAAACATGTTGATACATTTTTGAAAATATTTTGAAATTTTACAGCAAGTGTTCGTATATAGAGCATTTGGTATGCTAGGCGATGAGTACCAAGTATAAGATTGTCAAGACACGAATATTAATTTAACATTGATTTATTACCGGTAAAAGTACAGCATAAATACAAACTATTATAGTTCCGATGTGAAAACAAAGGCTGACATTGAATCAACATATCATACAAAAAACATTTTTGAAAGTGTATCAACATGAGTGAATTTAAATTATGTGATATGATTTTTACATTATTCTTTTGTTTTATTTCTCGTGCTCGGTCCCTGATGTACAGTGTTGTCATCTAGTCGTTTAGTAACTTATTTTTTTTTATTAAAAATCTTCATTTGATTACGATGTTGGAGTTAATTTAAGTTTTCAAATAAAAATGGTTATCAGACAAATTTAACCTCTTTTATTTTTTCCTATATTCTATGATTTTTTTCACTTGCATTTTTTCTCGTCATTTGCGCAAAAGCATTATTTTGACAACTGAAAATTTAATGACAAAGACGCAAATATTTTACTTCTACTCCCTTGAAATGAACGAGTAAAAATTGAGTGTAATTATCGTATAAATAAAAGGATAGAAAAAGAAATTTAATTTCATAAAAACGTTTATTTACAAAATGGGCATACAAAATTGATCGTATCATTTAGTCACTATTTGCTCAGCGTGTATAAAATACTGGAGTATTAAAATAAGTCTTGTTCAGTTTGCATAGATTCTGTATCATAGCCACAAAGGGTGCCTCCCTGGTGTATGGAAGAATTTATATTGACTTATTCATACAAAAGTAAGAAAAAAGGCTAAAATATAACAAACCATTAGAATGGGTTGCTGACGTCAAAAAACGAGTCTGTAAGCTTTTACAAAGTTATTGCGCCGTCATCTTAGAGTGCATCTCCATTTACCATCAGGTGGGACTGTGTAATGCATCAATTTACAATAAGTGAAGTGCTTATTACAGTCAATAAACTTGAAGTAAGCCACACAGTGCAATTTTAATTAATAAATAGTCTATTAGTTCTAAGGAGCTATGTACGTCAATATGACACTAATAAAATTTCTAACATCAACGATTCCCTACAATAAGGTTTTACTCTTAATTACTGTCCTATTTAATTTTATTGGCACTTTCGAGAACATATCCACGTTTTAATCATTAAAATGTGACATTAAATCATTTTATAAATTATTATAATACAGTATTGTGTTAAGGACAAAATTAATTCGAGGAAAACTAAGGAATTCTTTCTAAATAATTCCATATACCAGGAGAGCATATTATGTACACTACACATCGATTCAGGCACTAGTCTCATCAACTTCACTATTACAAAATACATAATACTGTAACATTTTGGTCTCCTATGTCGTTCACTTACATACAAACATTTCGTAAATGCATTAAGTCATTAAAATACTGGTATACTTAATTTGTACGTGGGAACTACATCTATGGAGGTATTTACACTAAATACTATTACACTAGGTCCTTAATTTCTTAAGTATATTAGCAACCTACATTGCATATTGTCTTGACAATGCGAAACCCGGTCAATGTTAATATTTCATGGACATTTCATATTTCAATATGAACTTCGCAAAAACGTTTTTAGAAATATAAGTCCCTTGGAATGTCGAATTCAATACGTTGCATTGTTTCATAGTCTATACTAAATACGCGACATGTACAAGGCACATTACACACAGATAATTGAGATAAAACGCCCGATTACAAAATATACAAAAAATTACATTCTAATTGTGATGTAAAAATTCAGTGGCGAATAGATAGGGTTGCCAAGTTTTATTTATGTTTAATTTCAGATTTTATTTCAAAACTAATTATGGAAAAAAATGTATTATACAACATGTATATGTATATACAACATGTATATGTGTCCTCACAGATAATTTATAAAAAATTTAGTTTTGAAGTTTTTTCTTTCTTCGAAAATTATAATTCGAAAATCATAAAGGTACGTATTAAGTAACATTAGCAGTCCATGATTATGATAACATTTTAATAAATAGCTACAAAAAAGTTACAGAAATTTCTGACGGCCGAGATCCAACGATTCGTTTGTAAATGGCTTTACGGAAATAAATAACATGAGGTGGTTCAAGCCTATGATATAATATGTATTTAACTAAAAGCAAAAACACTACGGGCACTTATCTTTTTTTAACAGTGCTATTCCATCATCATTCGCATATAATAATATTTATATAAATGAAGCAACCCAATTTTTTACATAACCGTTATTTTACATAACCACTATTTTACGAAGATTTAGAACTTAAGGGCAGATATTCAGTATTTTCATTATTCAAGCATTCAACATTTTAAAGTACACAGGCCTATGCTAGAATTTAAATCGTTAATTCTTCTCAATTACTCGAATTTTCTTAATTAAATGGTTTGTTGTATTTTCTTAATTCATGGTTTACCACCACATCAGCCGTATCCCCAGCCCGGTTCCCAGCCTACAGGGCCCCCGACTAGCTATTTAATGGTACCCCCCTCTAATGGCCATCCTAGGGGCCTTTTATCAACTTACTTCACTTTAGGCCACAAACCTACGACCGCTTCGAATTAACAACAGATTTTTACCAACACTCAGCTTTTTAGGTAAACTAATATACTGTAAACTTATCATACACACTACATTAAAGCGCATAATTTAGTCAATACTTGTAAACAATTCCAAAAATACTCCTTAGCACTAAATCTCGAAAGGAACGTATTACATTTTCCTAACTCCATATACTTGTTAAGTCTTAATTCGGTATACATTGTTGTATAAACTAGAAAATAATGTTAGCTTTTATTTAATAAGTCTGAAATAGTCTCTGAATTTAGGATAATGTAATAAGACCCTTGTTACTGGCCGTATTTACTTACAATTTATTATGCTAAGTTTAATTAAGCTTTATTTTAAGGATTTCACGTAGTCTTGTGTAGTTGATGAATGATTAGGAAACGTTTCCTAGTGATGTACTAAAAGAAACCTTTCCGACCGATGATTGCTATTCAGTCTATTGGGTCGTTTAGGTCTCACGAACAGTCGAACCGAATGAGCCGGCAAGCCAAACCGTGAATGCAAATGACTAACGTGAATGAGAATGAGATGCCGAGCCGAGTGAGTAAAAGTTACGAGAACGAGCCAGGACAATGAAAATACGTCATAATCTTAACATTCGTATTCGGCAAATGTCCGTACTTGGTTCAAAATAATAATAATAATTAAGTACTTAAATTAAGTTTTTGATGATCAACGTTCGTATCCTAACATTGCCTTAACAATGCATGAATTTGCAACAAATCTTCAAAGGTGATTAAAAAGTATTAGTTCATCGAAAATGTCATAAATGACAGTTAGTATCAAGAAGTGTCTGAATAATTAATCTTCAGTTCGAAGCAAAAGCTTATAGTACGACAAACCGCGAACGATAATAAAAACTTCCTTCATTCATAATAGTAACAATGACCTAATAGACCTAATAGAATGATTAGAGTGAACTAGTTCCTTAACCAGAATGAATGATTACGGAGCGCTCTTTCAAGTGACTGAGTAGGCACAAAATAGTACATTTCAAATTTTTAATAATAAAAAAAAACGTAAAACAGCATTCGTCTATAATGTTATCTGTTTGTGCTATTGAATTATGATACTTTCACTGTATCGAAGGTAGTACCTTAGTACCTTCGAAAGATGGCGGGAATACACTCAACATTTATACATAAATAAAAACATCCAATTGGTATAGACAGTGTTGGTTTAAACTTTAGGTCCTAGTAAATAAAATAAATAGATTTAGTAATGGCGAAGAATTCTACACTTAACGTACACTACGTTCTGCGAACTTTAGCGCATGTAAGACAGAGATAGCGACACGAACATGCTAACGTGTGACTGAGACATAATACGCGGCGTACCGAATATTGCCGAACTATGTCGGCGATACTGTAACTATTTTTAATATTTTCATGCTATTAAGTAGCGTTAAAAAAACGTAATATTTATTATTACAACTCAACACTAAAATTATTTTTCGTTTTTTATGTCATTTATTGGAAAACCTTTAGCTCAAACCAATCAGTCTACAGCCATTTGTTAATCCAATCATTCCCTGAATTCAACTACAATATCCAAATGAGTGTTAAAAGCTTGTGATACATTCCTTAGTTTGTCAGTAGCGACAACAAATTCATTCATAAAATCCTCCAAAACTGACCCAAATCAGCTGTCTAAAACCATGTAAATTCTTACAAAATAATTTCAACTATAATATACATCGATCTATAGATAATATACCTTAAAAGTAAGGATGTGTCAATAAAAATGTATCTATTAACTGGGATCTGCTATGTGCAAGTTATTTAGTACACTTCCTACTAAACACATACAAAGGAATACTGTGTTGTTACAATTTCTTACACATGCATGCATTTGTTTACTAAAGTGCGTTACAAGTAAGTCTGCAGTTCGCTATAATGTTGGTAGCATTGAAATTAGTGTTTTTAACATTTCAAAAACCTACCAAATATAGGGAGATAATAATAAGTGATAATAATAAAATAAACAATATAAATTACAAGATAATAAAACATTGCATTTTATGTAAAATTTATACTTTGTTAAAAACACTAATTTCAATGCTACCAACATTATAAAGAAGAGCAGAGTTTCTTGAAAAGCACTATACAATTTCACTGAATTATTCGCAAACGGTCAAATAAAAGGTCAAACAATCAAAATGTCAATCTGAACTGTCAAACTCGTAAACTGTCAAAGATGAAATCAAAATCATATTAATGTTACAATTTACAAGTTTGACATTTTGATTGCCTGACCATGCATATGTGACATTTTATGTATAATTCTTTTCACCCTCCAGACTTATGTATATCTAAAAGTACGTACTATCAGCACTGGGTGTTGGCTAGGGCTTCGCCCCAGCCGCCGCGCCAGCCGTGGTTGAACATGGCTGCGTACGGGTGTTTCCTCTTCTTGTGCAGTCTTAGGGACTCCTCTGACGCGTACCAATATTGAGGGAACTTGTCGAAGGGATATTTAATCGATTCTTTTACGTACGGCTCGGTGGGATCGGCTGGAAAGAAAAAAAAATAATGAAATGGATTACAAACGCAGATGCATTTCATCATATTGGTAAAGTAAGGGTTCTTTGGTTTAAAGATTCGTTACTTCCCATAACACATACTTATTAATTATTATAAGTACATTGAGGTCTTTACTGCCAAATCTTAATCCCTTGATCTATTAGCTTTCAGACATTCACTCACTCACCGAGTCTGAATCTTCTGAATCCAGCAGATGCTCTTTTGTTGACCATGTTATGAAAGCGGCTTCAATTCATTAACTTCAAATGAGGAAGTATATAGCATTTCAAGTACCTACTTCACCACGCTGTTCCAGTGCGGATCGATGGAGGAATTATCATTACCCAACCCAATGAAAGAATGCAAGATAACCCATTTAAAGTAGGTGTGAAACGTGAAAGTGTGAGTAACCGTTCAATGTAACTCACCAGGGGGCAGACAGTACACGCAGAAGATGCGATGACGCCTGCCCTCGTGCGTCGCCAGGTGTCGCTTGTGCTGCTTGCGGCGCGCCGACACGTGCGGGCAGCAGGGGCAGGGCACGGCCAGCGCGCGCGGCACCGAGCCGTGCCGCTCCGCCGCGTGGGAGAGCAGCGTGGACGCCACGCGGTAGCCCTGACGACGTGAGAGGTGTTATAGTACGCTATTATGTTGGCAGCATTGAAATAACTGTTCTTCTTTCAAAAATATAATCTATACTAATACTAGCTGCCCAGTTAGACTTTGTTCTGTCAAAAGATTTTTTTATTATAACCTTCCGTGTACCTTAAGGAACATTGTAAGGTATCCTATCGTTCAAGTTGAATCAAACTGCACACGGTGTGCAAATTTGATTAAAATCGGTTAAGTAGTTTAGGAGTCCATCGCGGACAAACAACGTGACACGTAATTTATATATATTAAGATTATAAAGAGGAAAGATTTGATTGTTTGTTTGCATTGAATAGGCTACGAAACTACTGAACCGATTTGAAAAATTATTTCACTGTTGGGAAGCTACACTATCCCCGGGTGACATAGGCTATATTATATTTTTTTTAAATTAGGGATCCTTAATAAAACTCCAATAATGTAACCCAAGCTATAAAAAAAAAGAAAACCGAAGCAAAGCGAGGTTACTCATTATAAATAACTAGGAAAATAATAATAGCATAGTTGTTCACCAAAGCGAGTTACGAGATAATATAAAAGACATCATTATTGTAACATTATTAATAATAATATCTGTACAACGTCCACATCGCGAATTTCATGTAGTGGCTCATATAACGCGTTAAGAATGACATTACTTCGGTTTACACTCTTTTGTTACCTAATACCAACATAGCAGTTTTACTTCTAATAACCGTGCTTGTAAAATCCTGTACTTACTTTGAAACAGTGTTCGCATTGATAAGGGAAGTTCTTCCACTTGGGGTTCTTCTTCCGACTGAACACCATCCGGTAGGGCTCCGAAGGAAACCAATCCTCGGGGTCCAACAGGAGCTCTACTAGCTCTGTGCCTGAAATTAGAACGACAATTAATGTATGAGGATGGCTCAAATATTAACCTAAAGACTCAAAGAAACATCAATTTAAATATGTATTTTTGTCTTTTTTGTTTATCTTTTCATTGATAGAGTTGCATATGTCATAGGAAAATCAATTACCAAGAAAAAAATAACCGACTTTAAAATAACTCAATAACTGCTTGTCAGATTTAGTTTTAGATGTAGGTATTTAAGTGGGACCACATGACAAGCACCAGCTTTCGATTAAAACGAGAATCATCAAAATCGGTTCACCCAGTCGAAAGTTCTGAGGTAACAAACAAAAAATACAGTTGAATTGGTGTTAATTGAGGTTGAGAGGTGGTGAGGTGTGGAGCTACTTTGGGAGGCAGTGCGGATATCTACACATTGTCAACAAACCTTGATTTTGCATATATTTTTGATTAGTGCTTAAAGAAATATTATTAGTTCTTTGTTACATTCATTTGTTTTTTTCTTTGTTACATTCATTTGTTTTTTTGTGGAATAATCTACAGAAGCAGTTTGGTGTATAGACCTTCATACTCTTTTGAACAACACAAAAAATACCAACTCTGCTCCTCTGCCAGCATGGAGATAAGAGTAGAAGGAGGGCCATCTCATATGAGGGGAAGTTGAAAAAGTGTCCAGCTGTTTACCGTAAATATAGGTTCCAATAATGACCATTTCACAATGGAGCTAGTGTTAAAAATAGATATATGAACATGGCTGTTGTACACGAAGTGAAGTTTGCTGAGTTATGCCCACCCATAATGAATGGCGCTAGTGTCTGATAAATGACAAAGACGCATGGAAATGACCAGATCTGCAACCAGTTCCGTACAGGCTAGTGATACTTCTTTGTAAGAAATATACCAATGTATTTTATTTTTAAAAGATGTGCTGAGGAGTTTCTTTCGGCTTTTCTTCTCCTCCATGACAAAGCACCTTTCCGAAAAGCTGGTAAATTAAAAAAATGACGTGCATAAGTGTATCAATGATACCTACATGAATAAATGATTTTGAATTTGAATTTGAATTTGAATAGATATTTGAACATAGGTGTCGTAGATCGCACCGCAGCGCCACCTGTAATTGGACACGTTTTTACGGACACTGTTCATACACAGAGATGGCCCTCCTACCTTCTATGCTCCATGCCTGCACGTAAACAACATTTTTATTTAATTTACCTGGAGGTAGTTTGATAGGTGGTGTTTCAACGGGAGGGGGGATGACTTGTGGTACCACCACACTAGTGAGGGTGGTATTTGTGGCTGCCAACAAACTGGTCAGTATTGTGTTCTGCGCCTGAAAAAATTAAGCAGACCTTATTAAAATTTATAAGTCGATATTTTATACTTATTTGCATCTTCAATAAACATATCGCACCTTTGGTGGAACAAGGGCACATCTTACAAAAAATCGTAAAATGACAAAAATTAAACAAAAAAATATTTTACACCTGCAAAGTACATGGCCATATTCACAAATGAATGGGTCGTATCTCATGCAAAGAACAAACACTTTGAAGCAATAAAAAGACAAATAATACGACTCGGAATGCAAAAAAAAAACTTTGAAATGGCTCTCCTGTAAAATTACAAAAGTGCAGTTGAGCCCTTGTTCCACCAAAGGTGCGATATTTATACTATAATTTGTAATTTATGCATTAGTCATTGATACCAATTTTCGCCAAAAATTAAAATAAATCGGTTTTGTTAATAGAACATAGTTGAATTTGATAAATGAGTTTAAGCTTCATATCACATATTTATACTCGCAAGTGTGTGAAGCAACAAGTAATTAAAAAATCATCCCCAAAAAGAGTTAAAAAGGGGATTGCAATGATTGAATATCTGCCAATTTTGAAGCAGATGCTATGAAAATTGGTATTTGCATGAATCCTTATGGATTTTTTTAAATGACATTTAAAAAAAGTCACAACATATATAACTTACTTGTAAAATAGCTCCAGTGTTGAAACTCTGAGTCATATCCACTTTAGGTTTTCTTTTATACCCTTTAGGAGGCCCTCTTTTCTTTGCTATTTCTCCATTTTTCTTATATCTAATAATCTCACCGTCATTCGTCATTTTGGTTACCGGAGTTATTGTTAGCTTGGCCGGCAGCGAATACCTCGTGTGTAGGTTTTTGACCACATTGTTTGAATGCAAGTTACTTGTTGCAAATGCTAACGGGTTGGCCAAATTTAACGGATTATTAACGAATTTGGGTAAAGTTGATGTCGGTGTAGATGGGAATATTGATAAGGACTTAGGTGTGTTAAATGCTGGTATCTGGTATACTTTAAGGTTTAATGAAGGGCTTGTGAACTTAAGTCTTTTGGCTTCTGGTTCATCCTCACTCGAGTCAGTTTGGGCATTGCTAAGAGGATCCTTGTCATTTGTGAATGGGTCGGTAAGAGGTGGCTCAGTTTCTTGTACACAAAACATCTGAAATACATAATTTTTCATAACATTTTAGGATTTATGTTTTGTTTAGTTAAAAGTTTGTTTTTATCTTTTAGCAAAGATTTTAAGTATCATATACATCTCTCAGTCAATCTATGTATAATTCAATGACAATATTATTTTATTAAAAAGCATAAATAAAGTATGCAGTACCTAGTTTTATACTGTAACAATAATATGCAGCATTCAATACTATGATTATAACTATATAAAAAATATAATACTTTACATGACTCTTAATAAAACAACCAAATTTAACTAAAATCTAAAATTAATGTAACATATCCATGCATTATGAAATATGCGGATTTATTTTTGACTGACAGTTCAGATTAAACAAAGAAATAAAGTTTAGAATTTTAATAACAATACTGAACGAACTTTTGGCAAAAGAGTTCAACAGGTTTACAATGAATATGAAATAACGGTGTAATTCTAAAAGAATGTGTGTCATAACAATGAGTTACTGCTGTTTGCGCCGATTAGTATTATTTACGATACCTTTTAGATAAATCCAACGTACATATAATTCACTTGACGAGAAACTACTTTTCAAATTAAAATATAAGACAGGGAATGAAGACTACAAAATGGCGTTTTAATATAAAAGAAACCAAACAATTAGAGCTGTCTCACGAAATAACTGCACATGCCACTAAACTTACTAAAAGGACGTTGTTCCTTCTAATTAAACATTACTTTAGAAATCAGTGTTGAATGAATGACCCACCTTTTAATATGTTTTTGCACGCGTATTCTCAAACTATATACAAAAACACTAAATATAAGTAAGTTTGGGACGAATTTCACTGTTTGTGATGTAAATAAAGCGTAACATAAAATAAAAGGTTATTGAAATAATAACAAGAATCCACCGTCCATTGACGCTTGCTAACACAGATTATGTAAAATCGGCAAAGTCGTTGACTACTGACGTAGATAATAATATACCATAGATTAGATTATAATAAGAATACTAGTGTGAGTGTCCGTTTATAACAGCGCCATCTCGATTTTAATATTTTTAAGTGACTGAACTAAGTGACAATGTTAATTAAAAAAATCTCAATTATAACTCCTCCATCCAAATTATAGATGGCAGAATAGGGTATTTGACAACATTGAAAATATACTACAAATTGTTATTATTCTATCAGATAGTAGCACTAAAAAACATATTTCACTTTATTTTCAAGCAAATCACCTATATTTTTGCAAATAACACGAAATTAAAATACTGTAATTTTAGGAAATTTTACCAGTAACCGAAACGCCCTGTGATTGGTGACAGCTTTGATGACGTCACACGCTAGTAAAAAATCTGATCTTTCCTATACAGAATCATAATAGATTCTTGCGTGTGACGTCACACGTATCATAGACCGCCGCCATGACAGAAACAGCGTTTTTGGCGCGGTTTTTGAAGTTTAAACTATATCACATTGAGGTAGTATACTTACATAGAGAGGCTATCTCAAACAAAATGTGTGTTCCACCGCCGGCTTGCCCTCCGTTCTCTTTTCAAACTAGGAGCCTCGTTTGCACACTTGCCATAGAGTAACTTTGTATATGACACTTGAAGAACCAAGACAAGCAGTCACCGACTCCAAATCTTTACAAGCTCTTACTCCAACTTTATTTAACGTGCAAAAGCGTTCAAACGATTTCAAACGTAATTACCATTGATTCGTGTCAAAAAATCCAACACTTTAAATTGGTCACAAGCGTCGCGTCGGCAAGCTTATTTAGTCCATTAACTCGCTAGTGGCTTGCCAAGTTCAAACGCTCCTTATGATTTTTTCATTCAAAATGGCGGGAACATTGCTCAATAATTTAATTAAATTCGTTTTAGTTGATTTAAGTTAAGATTTTGTTTTCTTACTGATGTTAAAGTGATAACATTATCTTTTTTGTTTTTTGTCTTGCAATTGTGACACGTTCTTATTACACACGACGGCACCCGATGTTCGCGGTGTCCCACATACAACATCATTGATGCTATACCATTGATTTTTATTAACAATACTGTAATTTTTTTCGGAAATATCAATGGAGTGGGTTTATTTTGTAATAAAGAATAAATTAAAATAATAGGGTCTTGGACTGTTTTGTCGAAAGTGTATAAACGTGTTGATTAGATAATAAAATGTCTGTAAAATATGTTTTCCCGCAGAAATTAATCGGTTTTTATGGAAATAAAAGCAAAAATATTTTACACTTTTTAATTTCGCGCTAAAACGCTAGGTACTGTCCTGTCATTGATGTGCATGACGTCACTTTCCACTGTCATACACACTCATGGACTTAAATATAGGTACCTATCCATGAAAGTGATAGACTAACAGTGGAAGATGACGTCACGCGTCGTAATTAGCGTTTGTGGTCACGTGATTTTGACATACAAAATAAATATTTTAAAAGCATAAAATAAAATAAAATCCTAATTCTTTATTACTAATTCATATTAAATATGTATTTTAGGCCCATAAACTAGCTTTAGACGAAATATCACATAATTTTAACAATACAGTCCAAGACCCTATTTTTAAAATTTTTTGAAATACCTACCCTATTATAAACGAGTATATCCATGACGCTGATTGACAGCTCAAAGCAAAGGACGTATTATGTATTTCCGACATAGGGTTCGATCCAGGAGCCTTGTATCGATATCCGGTTCGAAATGGATCGTATTGAAGTGTAAAATCTATCCTATCGATCCAAGTGCTTTAATACGATTTTTTTGGATTGATCCGGATCGAATCAAATATAGATAAAATGCGATACAATCATTACCTACAATAAATTAAAGCAGTTACAAGCGTGTTCATACGATAATAGTAAACACTCTGACATCATTAGATGGCAACGTATTTGCTTAATGAAATTGGACTATACTGAATTTTTATAAAGATGAGATGTGGGAATTATGGGCAAAAATTATACTAACTTATTGAAACAAAACATTCACATCAATACATTTATTTAATAGACACGTAAAATGACTATAATTTCACATATAGATAGTTTTAGACTTAGGATAGAAGTAGGTTGGTAAATAAGGTAAATTCTTTCAGAATTCGAAACATTACAAATATGACCTGAGTACTAGGCGGTGAGTTCCCACGTATAATTTAAAAAATTAAAAGACACATAATTATTAATAACACATTATTAAGAATATATTCTACGACACCGTTCGCCGATATGTGCCAAGGCATTATTTCTTAGTTTAATACTTAAGATAAAAATATACATGGGGTGGAGTTGATTAACAAAATTGACTTAGTACGTTTCTAAAGCTTTTAGCTACACTGTTCAGCGAGAGTCCTCGGCTTCGATTCCTGGTCAAGGCAGATATTTATATATGAGATGTGGTCGTATTTATCTTAGTTGTATACGCTCGTACCAACTGCAATACATATTTTTGTTTATTACAGTAATGATTTTTGAACTGATAAATGTAAAGGAAGGCGATAAATTACAAAATAGCAAAAACAATACCTTTAAATACATTAATATAAAAAATATTTATACTCAAATGGTAACACAATACGTATTTTATTTTTTACAAAAACGATAACATTCCAGTTTAAAATGCTTATCACTAAAAATATTTCGACAAAAAAATTAACAATTTCATATTTATATTCTTTCTAGTTCTATTATTAGAAGCTCTTTTGAATTTGTAGTCTATAAGTTGTTATTAGGCCCATAATTACTTTCTATCAAATAAATGGCAGGTTCAAACTATCTCAGTAATTTCTTGTGCAATAAAAATTATACAAAGATTATTTTCTAAAATTGACCTATTATCCGTAACGTCTGAGTCGCCGTGTGACAAAAATAGGGTTGTGATGGGATGACGATGAAAGCGATGAAACATAAATTATGCAGTTTATTGCGCGTTTAATTTTTCGCGATTCTTGACTCAAATATATAAAATAAATATGCATAGTTGCACTACAAAAAAAATCTTAATGCGGTTCACAGAATACATCTACTTATCAAGTTTCAACAGTATAGTTCCTATAGTTTCGGAAAAAAGTGGCTGTGACATACGGACGGACAGACAGACAGACAGACAGACAGACATGACGAATCTATAAGGGTTCCGTTTTTTGCCATTTGGCTACGGAACCCTAATGATATTTTATGGTTATTAAGATAATTATAAAATATATTATACTGAATCATGTTATGATATTATTGATAATGCCCTGGACGAATTCGGCTTTTCCCCCAACTTATTAGCGATAGACCGCTTATAATCACTACCCACGAGTAAGTTCATACTTCTTCTACTTCTTACTTTCTTCTTTAAAGAAGTGGGGAGTGCCGGGTTTGACTTAAGTCTCTGAACTACCTGATGATATAATCATCTCAGTCAACCCGGCTTGGTCACAGTAATAATACATTCAGTATGTATCAATGTACCTACTTACTCTGCGAATAATACGCATACAATAATACTTATCTAAGAATACAACATTACTTATTTATTTAAATACTTATTTAAATGACATTGTAAGTTTCATAGAAGTAGACACATCGAGATCAAATATAGGATAAAATTGTCTTATTTCATACTAAGTAATAGCTTTACCGTTCACAACATTTATAATAATAATAATAATAATAATAATAATAATCCAGTAGGTAATGTACACTACGCACTTATATAATAATCTAACTAATAATAATATAATCCAACTTGGACAAAAATAGACGTATTTTTAATAAAAAATAATGTCGATTTGAGTGGAGTTTTTAACACCACTGTATACCGCACATTATTAATTTATAATATTGTGCAAATAATATTTTATTTTATATTGCGTTGGAATGTTGCAACGGTGCGTGAATTAATATTCTAGGCAAGTCTCATTTAAACTATTTTTAAATATTATCCCGCATAAACTAACCACTATGGCTGATCCAGTGAGAGTTATAATAGTAGTATATCTATTGCTTCAGCAACCATTTTTTATTGAAAAAATCGCTAAGCCGTTTTTATCATAAAAAATCATCTTTTACACTCAGACCAATAAAAAGGTGTGCGATGAGCTTAGCCGTTTCTAATATTCTATCGATTTATATCCATAATCTATTAAAGTTACTTGGTAAAGATACGGAGGACTTCGTATTGATAGAATATTGTGACCAGCCTATATACACCGATATATATAATCCTTGCTTGTTTTCACGTAAATCACGCACCGTTGGAAGCCCCCATTGACTATTTTTATATGTAAAACTATCTGTCTTTTTACAAGTCAAAACTCCAAACATAACTTAAAATATTAGTTAAATACTATTGAGTGTTGACGGAGAATACTAATACTAACATCGAATTACATTACAATTTTACTTAAGTAGACAAACCTCTTCTAAACAAGTATCCGACTACTTAAAACAATACCTAAATATGATAATATTTGTGAGGATGATAAATCTCTGTAATGTTGATGTTCCAAACTTATAAAAAAAATTATATAATTGTATCTATGTTTTCTTTTAACCTAACATGTAATAAGTGAGTTGTCTACTACAATTAATGCTCAATCAGCTTATTAATGTTAATTTAATCAATTAAATAAATACATTTTCTTAACAGTTATATTATCTATACAGGTATATTAAACATCCAAATTAATGTACCGATTCAATTTATCGCCAGCATATAAGTAGCGTGATTTAAAGATAATCTTCGGAAGTTGATAAAAGATGGCTGTACCTATCACTCGTAAAAATGTTCCTTCTCTCCCATTGACATAAATGTCGTATAATTCATTAATTATACATATTTGATGATTTATGTTATCTTGTCCATAGTTATTTAATATTTATTACATGTAGTTACATGAGTTAATGGACGTACGTCTTTGTCATGTTTTAGCAAGTTTTAGTAGCAACAGCCCTATTGGGAACTTTCAAAACCGTACTTTTATTAATTAGCCGCTTATACCGTGAGCACAAAATTGATTGAAGCAACTTTTCTCACAGTGGTAGCCCCGTCACTTAAAGTCACTGATCAGTCTTCCTTTCCTTAATTGTATTTCCAATTACAATTCATCTATCTATACCCTTAGTTCCCGAAGTGGTCCAGGCTAAATTTTGAATGTGTTCTATGAGAAAAAAGTCTGGGAACCTCTGGTCTATATCAACAATATGAAGTACGTAATAATAAATATTTTTAATAAGGGAAATACATCTTTGATTTTTTCCCTTTATGAATACGTACATTCTAAAATAGTCCATTAATACCTACTCCATGTTGTGTTCTTATTCAATAAAGCTTTTGTTTCAACATACATTTCTCAATGCCCATTCAAACCTTTTTATATTGTTTATCCTCCATTGATCAGTCTTCCTTTATTTAATTAATTCCTGCGTATTGTTTTATAATAATAATTCTACGGAGCAAGAATAGGGAGAAATGTTTCTTAGAAAATTTCATTAATTTCACCTAACGGCTACAAGTAAGTAACATACATTTGTGGCTATTTAAATATAACAGAGTAATAAATTAAAGCAGTTTTCCAAATCTATTATTATCTTAATATCCTTACAAATCGCAATCCCAATATTCAGGCCAAGTCTTTAATCCTTACCTCCATAAATATTAAAAAGAAAACGTTTAATTCAAGGGATAAAGCATTTTTTGGACATCATTACATTATTCAATCGACGTATACAAAAGTATAGGTACACATTGATTTTTAACAATAGTAATTGAATCAATACATATTTACAAAAATATGATTCTACTATTATATTCAACATCGTGTAATACGATAGTCATTTGCGCATAGAGATAGTAAAAATAGTGTACAAATAAAATAAAATTAACCTACAATTAATAACAGGAACTAAAGAATATTCGGTATGTGATAATTAGGAGAAAACAGATTCCTTAGTAGGTATAACATCATTAGTAAAGGGACTGATGTTAACTTACTTAATAAATATATCGATACTCAGAGTTTTACTCCGAAAAACATCAGCAGGATTGTAGAAAAGGAACAAGATTTATCAATCCAAGTTTGAATGTTTGGTTTCGTTATCGATAATATGCGTGTGATACACATGCTAGCTTCTAGCAGTGACGGATTAAGACTACTTGATGCCCTAAGCAATCCATGCCTGTGGGCCCCCCAATCCGTATGTCAACGTGGTTTTTTGTGCTTTTTTGTGCTTCTTCTGGTGCCCCCCCAGACGTGATGCCCTAGGCAATTGCTTAATTTGATTAAGGGTTAATCCGTCACTGGCTTCTAGCACACGAGCATGCGAAATTCAATTCGATACCCGAGTCCCGAGGTTCAGATTGAAAGAGTTAAACACTGAGCGTGTTTGTTTGTGTATTCAATTAAATGTTTTTGTATGTCAAACTGGCATGTTAGTTTCAAGCATGTGTAACACTAGCATTTAATTTTCTTTTATGCCTTGCACACTAACGCGCTGACCATCACGATCATATCAAGACTAATGTCATAGAGTAACTTTGTATACAAGGGAATGACTAATGTTTGACACCAAGAAGCTTATACTAACCTGGAGGCAACGCTTCGAAGAGGTAACTCAAGAAGGTTCACATGACATTAGATGAATATCTTCGCCTTTACATATTAAACCCTCAGAAAAGTCGTTTATATTTATATGTATAAATCATTATAATTCTATGAAGTTATTTCGTCACAGTAAATGTCCATAACTCCCTAAAATTATGTTTTGCTTCACAAAACGCATCAAATACGATATGACATCGGAAGTCCATATTAGATGGCGCTACTAGTACGTACATACTTAGTGTAATCAATAGTAAACAACTTACTACAGACTTATTTTTTAAAATTCACAATTAAAATGTTTAAGTTATTATAAAAAACATATTTTCTCGCTCAAATCCTTTGTATCTCTGATCAAAAAAAGATTCGTATTAAATAAATGTTATTGCAAAGGCCGGAGTTTTTTTACATAAAATATGTTAAAATTCAAATACACATTTTATATGTATTCTATTTGGATTTATACAAAGTGATTAATTTAATAAACTATCCCAACCAAGTAAAAAAAAAACAGTACCATTCATGAAAAAAATAAAGCAATAAGGAAAGAGGTGGTTATTGGTAATTGTAGAAAATGGACAGCATCGTTTTCTTGCATTAAAATGGACAAAGTTATTTTAAAGGCCCACTGCAGTCGTACAGATAAGGTGCGTAGCTATCGCCATATCAGCCGTGTCAATTAAATAGGGTCCCCAGCCTACAAGGCCCCTTATAGCAGCAATGGTGCACTCGGTGACAAACACAGCGCCCTTTTATCAACATACTTCGCTGTCTTAGCTACATTTCAAAACGTGGCGCCCTCAAAAAAGCTCACCAGCTGTCCGACAGTGTCACCAACTCATCTGTGAAGTTGCAAAAATTGGAACTAATGCCGCCCCATTCATAAGTTCTTTTGTTCATTCATTGACATACTTACTACGTCTCGAATTGCTTCGAATGATTGGTCCAATGCGTCTGACAGCGCCCTCCGTCAATTCACAGATAAGTTGTAAGGCCGCTACCGTTGGCACCCATTGTTTTGAGCTTAGGTTGGGTCGGGGATCTCACAACAAACAAACGTGCTTAGTTCTACCTATGCGACTGGTACAGAAATGTGTGGGACGAATAATTCTGGATTTAATATCGAACTTAATGTTCCCTGCGCATATGCGATTTGAGTTTTGAGTTGGAGTATGTCACGTAGTCGCAAGTTTGGCAGCAGAAGGCAGGGCCATGATGCTGCCTCAAATTCTGTGCATTTCCGGGCGTGAATTGGCAACCTGTGGAACTTAAATATGCGTTCGAGTGCATTTGCATGTGCACATTGTAACCATCCGAGTTATCTGTATAAAACGAACAGTAATTACACTGATAATTTTGAGCTGGTTGCGGTGTTTGGTATTCTTCAGTAGTTGCTAATTCTCCAAGTGGCATATCTGGTGTTTCAAATGAAACGATGGGGTTCACGGAGTCCAAGCTCTGGAACAGCAGGTTTTGTTCACTAATATGATCCGGGAGCATCTCGGTACTATAAGGATTATAAAATGTATCCTGGTAGTTAGCTGAATCGCTTGTCATATCACCGTAGTCGTAATAGGACGGGCAGCTATGATTTTGTTCAGTGATTACATATTTTTTAATATCGTCTTGCAGTTCTTCTGGGGTCATGGGAAGGTTCGTTGAGCATTCAAAGTATTGTTTATTACAAGAAATAGCATTGTTTGTTGTAGAATTCGAACCAGGTTCGGCTTCCTTAAGATAAGATTCAAATTCGACGCTCAGTTTGTTTTTAGACTCGTAGTTATTTCCTATGTCAGCATTAAAGTTCAAGCCGCTGTTATCCTCGATTTGAACAGTTGCACTTACTGGTTCTTCAGGATAAGTTAATGTAATATCTGGCTCGTTAAACTGTTCCGCAGTGTCGTAATTGAACGGTACAGTTTCAGTTAAATCAACTTGAACATCTGTGGTACTACACTCATCAGAATTTAAAAACTGATCCAACAAGTCGTTATTGGTAGTTGGTTCTTCATCATTTTGTTCTTTAAAATCATAATTTTGATTAAGAGTTATATTACAACAGGTATTTTGATGCATAGATCCTTCGAGGCTGCCGTCCCCAAACGGAAGGGTATTATTATTAGCTTCGTCACTAAACCTATCATTAAATAAGTCATTTTGTATTGGTGATACCATCCGCATTTCATTCAAAATGTCGTTAATAGCGATTTTTGTGACATCAGCGTTGAAATTTACGCTTGTTTCGTTATTATTATCAACTTCGATGTATTCTTCAAGAACGTTTTCATAGTCATCATAGTTCATATCGTCATACTGTATGAACGCGTCAGATGGGTTGACATAGTCCTCATCCGTGACTTTAGTAGACGAAACTCCTACGTCTAGCAGCATCCTGTTGTTTGCGTCGTATGACACTTTGTGATCAAGCTTAACTACATAAGGTTCGGGCTTGCAGGCTGCAATATGGCTGATGATATCCTGTGAAAATGGAAAATTCATTTAACAATTGCATTCTTAAAATTGATGTGACTAGACCAGGGCAATGTCGTAGTGCTTGTTCACACTGAACGCGCGGGCGCGGGCGCAGTCGCGAAATATCAAACATATTATGATCTACTATGAAAGTGTTCACATCAAAACGCGCGCGCGGTGTATGTAGCGTTTACCGCGACCGCGCCCGCGAGTTCAGTGTGAACAAGCACTTATTGGCATTGAACTACTTACATTGAGCTTATAATAAAATTACAGTTAGCATGCATATCATTATGATATCTAAATACCGTTAAATTAACAACAACTATATTAAACCCAAATCATCCTCCAACACGCCTTCTCCTTTAATCAGAAGTCAGAACTATCAAAAGCGAGGCAAACCAAATTAAGTGGCTACGATTCAGGTGTCCAAGAAATGTAGATATACATATGTACCTACATATACTTGACGATTTAAAACGAGCAGTCCCCTAGTCAATACGCACATAAATTCTAATAACAAGCAAAGAATATAATACAAAATTAACAATATTTCTACAACGAACCTCATAATTTAGAGGCTTAAACCCACAGACGTCACATGGGAACATGATTAACTCGAAAACACCGCCCATTTTGGTTGCTAACTCAGTGCGTTGGAGAAAACATCTGAAAGAATAATTTAGGATTTTAATATCTTTAAAAACCCGTAAAAATATGAAGCGGTAACGTGGTATATTTTGTTAATTTGTGCAAATATCATAAAAGAAAGAAAGGAATGATGAGGATGAGGCGTGGAACGACATTTGACTGTTAACTCTCCAAGCCATAAAAAGAAGCATAATTATTAAACTGTTCAAACCGGCAACATTATTAATCGACAAAATTAATGTTTCAACCATTGAAGTATTATTACTAGCGTATAGAACAGACACCGCGAACACAATGTATGTTCCAATGAATTGAAGCCGCGCGGCTGCATTTGCAATGGATTCGTTCGATTTTGAAAGGAGAACGAGGGCTCAATTTTGAAAATAGAACTTCCCGGCGGGAACACACATTTTGCTCGAGATGTCTCTTCTATGACATTATACTTCAATGGTTTCAACTGATATTTATTGCAATTATTAAGAAGAAAAAATTTCCACATTAAATGAGGTAACGTGAAGTTTTGATATAATTTCAGTAACTTAATAATCCGCCCATAAAGGCCCATGACTTTTTAAAATATTGACTAGTAAGAAGCAATGTTCAAACTGGAGCATATATATTATTATAATCCTAACATGTCCCGACAAATCTAGAATGATGGTAACCCTATCTTTCAAGATGATGGCTGTTTCTTTTTTTAAAATATCGCCAGTTAGAAAGTAGAAGTATTACTTTCATATCAAAAATTTTAATAAAGATAAAACAAAATTGTATACTTTGTTCAATAGTTCTCGAGCTAATTAACATCGAGATCTCTACCCAATGCAAATACGTATATTATTTTGACGATCAGTTCCAGTAACCGATCTATCCCTGACTTTTGGCTATAGCACTACCTACTCATTAAAATTTGACCTATTGCTTCCAAGGATTGCCAAATAGGAGTCGTCTAAAAAATTGGAGTACTGATGGACATGAAACAAAAAAGAAATGAAACTTTTACTAAATAGTAGTAAAAGGAGATAAGTTTTAAAGTGCTCAAAGCTCATTACTCAGGCTATAGCAAGACATTATTATTGTTGCGAAGGCAAAGCGTGATTATTGTGCGCAGTTTTTGGGTAAAAAAACCGCGTGTCTTCTTAAAATTATGCTTCTATCGCGCCAAATTAATTATGTCTACGTCACAAAAATTTTGTTTCATTCGAAGAAAAATAACATCTGATTTTCATGCGGCCAAAAGAAGTATAAAAATTATCTACTCACTTCTTATCGACAAACATATCGTTTTGAACTTGATCGTAATCGAACCAAAAATACGGTGTTGAATTTGAGTTTTCATTCATCTTGGAGACTTTTATTACCTGCAACAAACAGGGTTCCATTTTTTGTCTTGTAAAACCATGGAGTATAGAGCTAAGGAGAGCTATCTCATATGGGGGGACAGTTGAAACAGTGTCCACCTGTATATGTACTTAAATTAGAGGTTCAAGTACATTTTTTCATGTTGAGCTGTCTGTTACTAAAATGGGTTTCCCGAATTGACGCGACGCCATTTACTAGTTATAAGTAAGTCGCAGGAAATATTAAAGGGTACCATCGTGCATTGTAAATAATCTAAATTTTACTAACAAAAAATAACCGACTTCAAATTCTCAAAAACTACTTGTCAGATCTCGTTCAAATTTATGTGGGACCACATGACAAGCACCTGCTTTAGATTAAAAAAAGAATCATCGAAATCGGTTGGCGTGATATTGAGTTATTCGTCAATTTGTCGCGCACATCTTAACACAAATTTACGACTTATGTGGTTTTCTAATGGATGCCATTGTCAGATCTCAATAAAATTTATGTAGGACCACATGACAGCCACCAGCTTTCTATTAAAAAAAGAATCATCAAAATCGGTTCGCCCAGTCCAAAGTTCTGAGGTAACAAACATAAAAAAAAAAAACAGTCGAATTGAGAACCTCCTCCTTTTTTTGAAGTCGGTTAAAAAGGAGAGGTAGCTAAACGAAAGTTGTTAAGAAAACGTTTTGATATTTATTGAACATTCATAAAAAGCTGTAATTAAAATGATTCGGTATGTTTCTAGGAAAAATGTTGCTACATAATGGTTGAACTACGCCTGCCTACGCGATAATGTAGGCTTGAGCTACGTGCTACGCGCTACGCCTACGCGCCTACGGGACGCTACGCCGCACGCCCTTTGATACCCGGTGTGACGCATCGACGCATCGCATCGGCTGTCGCTCACCTGGGACGCAGCCTCATAACAGAGGCGGATTTACAGCCGTTTCAACGGGGCCCCCATCCTACAGGGACCCTGATAGCGCCCCTCTAATGACCAAACAATGGCCCTTTTATGTACTTCGCTACATTTCAAAACGTAGCCCCGCAACAAATATTGATACAAGGCCTGCTTAGAAAAGCTTAGGTAAGCTACGCTGCTGCCTCGCAACACAAGTGCAACACATACGAGTCTATTTTAGAGAAGTTGCGAGATTTTATGTAGAGATACACTCGCAAAAGGCCGCGATATGTTATACGAATTATTACGAATACTCAGATATACCTAGGTAACTGTGATTGCATTGCTGCTGTAGCTATACAGACGCCGCGCCGCGTCGAAGCTACCTGTCCCGCTCTTTCATCCCTTGTATCGCTGCGATATTAGCTATCTGTTGCTTGTGTTCACTTGTGACAAGAGTCGCGCTACTCTTTATTTATTGGAACGAAGTTCCTTATCGCGCGTTGCGAAAGGGGGCTAGGCGGAAAATTTGGTAACGACACTTTTTGCCGGTTGCGACACTTTTTGCCGTCGTAGTTTTTTTACATAGAAAGCAAGCCAGAGTACTAGGATAGCAAAAACATGCAAGTTTTTGCTATCCTAGTACTGACTGCAAGAAACTTCGTTCCATCCGGGTGTCCCTTGACACCTCTCAAGTTTTTTTTATAACCTTTATTGCCCATAATAAAAAATATTACGGTGAAAACTATATCACTATAAAATAATACCGCGGGCACTGTGTTATGTCTATTTACCGCGTTTATAATAAATACACTTACGTTACCAAGAGGTCAACGCTAGCAAGCAAACAATAAGTTATATGTACATATACAACATATAAATAAATAAATAAATATAAATAAATGCATTCTTACACATTCACACCCCCGCAATAGGTTTTACCTGTGTCACGGGTGGCATGGACTAGACATAACACATCATAATAACACACATGACCCGAGTACAAATATTTATCTGTCACATAAATATTGTCCCGGCCGAGAATCGAACTCGGGACCCCCCGCTTCGCAGGCAGGATCGCTACCAACTAGGCTACAGGGGCGACAAACATTAATATAGTTAGTTCTGGCGTCTGGAGAATTGGAGAATTAGAAAGTGGATAAAATAATCGTGGGTGGGTAAGCGTGGGTCCACTTCTGTTATCATCGAGTAGCGTGTAGGAGTATGATTTAGACTGACGCGTCATTGGGGGAGATACATACACACGTTCATGGAGGTACCACCCTTCTGGACTGGGGGTGAGGGGTAAATTAGATCTTTTGCCCGGAAAGGGGTAAGGATAACTACTCAATATCTCTGTTAATGCAAAATAAATAAAGAACTTTTATTGACGACAGTAGGTACGTACCTACCCGTCGGCATAAAAATAAAATCAGGTGGGCAACTGCCTCACCCCTGACCTCCCTTCGATTCCCCCCCCCCCCCCCCTCACCGTCGGTACCTTTGAATGACCAAAATATTTATTTAAATCCTATTATAACTCTGTATAAAATTCCCTCCCGTACTAAAGCAATGCCCCAATTGAAAGTTTTGAAAAGTTAACAAAATAGCAGTGATGTATTGAAGATAAGAAAAACAATCACAGAAGAAAATTCGCCGCCTTTTTTCAGTACTAGCAAAATTTTTATAATAAAAAAATAACTCACCAAAAGATCGTTGTAAATTCTTTCATTTGATTTTTAACACAAAATAACACAGCACAATAAATTAGGTCGGGAGATGCGATCTGTCCGACATATCACTCACAGGAGACAAATCATTACTGAGAGAATACCTGGGATGGCGCATTGCGCGATGCAGTTTACAAATAAATGTACTTAATATATGTATACAATGTATAATATTAGACAGGTACTGCGGAGTGGACGGGGGACCGGGGGATATTGATTCGAAATGAAATTCTGATGAAAACCATCTTCCGGGTGGCAATTAGTGAGTTCTCTGTAAACTACCATTTTGGTAGAATTTTTTTTTCGGAACACATTTGAATAATTTTAAACTACTAATATTATAAATGTAAAAGTTTGTGGTGATTTTTGGATGTTTGTTACTCCAAAATAAAAAATAAATAATAGTTAAAAAAACTAAAAAAACACGCTTTTATAGAAAATCCAACTAAAAAATAGAAAATAAATTTATTTCGATTTAAGGATCGTGTAACTAAATATAATTATAATATATCTTACATTAGAACCCTAACGTTGTTGCTATGCTTGTGACGGAATAAATGTTTCTTTCTTTCTTTCTTTTTTTCTTTCTTTCTTTTTTCTTTCTTTCTTTCTTTAACTGATTACAGTTTTATTAAAAAGCGTGGGGTGCATGGTGTCAATGAGTTAAAGGATAATCATTTTGAAAAAGCACTTTCGAAGACGCAGTCTACGAATTTTAAATGAAATCTGACCGTTTGAAGTGGGTCAAAAACAAGTCCAAAGAGTCGGTTACAAATTACAAACAAACATACATACAGGTGAAGCTATAAATATAAAGCGTGTAAAAAGAAACAAATTAACTTTAAAATATTTTATTTCTTATTAAAGTATCAAATACATAATAAGTAGGTCTACACACTGTCTTAGTAATGAATACATTTATATAATATATACATCATACATACATAATATACATACTAAATACATACATAATTATCACATTATTTCAAACACAATGATTCTCATTTGAAATGATCATTATTTTTTACTACACATACAATGTTCAAATGTTTTCTTTATCTGCACAAAATATATAATGTAATAGGACATATACGTTTTTATTTGTATTTTATTAAATTCAAAACTTATATATTTATTAATTAATTGATTAGCTAAGAAGTCTAGCAGCTAATTATGAATAAGCAACACTTAATTTATTAATAATAAAATAAGTAAAAGTAATAAAGGTGTTCTTAAAATAAAAATACGTAAATATTTAACACATAAAAATTACAATTTATAATTAAATAGGTATTACATTCAGTTAAAATTATTTGCTTACGTAAAAGAGGTTCGTAATATTATTTACTCTACGACACGCTGCTTTCAGCACTCCTGGACCAATACAGCCAGGAATTCCCTTTTTTAATCAAGTCACAAGACTCAATTCAGTGGGTCCCACATCGTAGGACGTGGGAATTATGGGGTCACATCTTTGCCTCACGTAAGTCAAGCTCAAAGTTCATTCTAGACAAATTTTATTCTAGATAAGGATGATCACTTTTTTATTCTCATGACACCTACCTTAATTAACTAAAGTAACTTATGTTAGTCTTTTATAATTATTACTTAACGAAGATACAAAACTAATTTAGTTAGTAAATTATATTTATTACGGAAGAAACCTAACACAATGTTCATGTTAAATGCATGTTCAAGGGAGCCGATGATATTAATTTTATTAAGTCGGTAAATAATAAGTAAATTTTAATACAGTATTAAATATTACGGTAAATATTAAGTCGGTATGTGATAAACATGTATTTAAATATTTGAATTGCATGAAATGTTTCTGACTAACTAAAAACTAACTTTAGGTTAAGATTGACAACCGATTTCGTATTTGTTTAAATTAAAAGCTTAAGTGTTATCTATAATAAAATATTCCATTATAATGGCATTCAACAGTTTTATATTGAAAAGAAAGTACTACAAAAATACAATAAAAAATGTTTATATGGAAACAATGTAAGTAGTATAAATGATTTTAGAAAAAAATACATATAAAAATATGCAAATTCATAATGTTTTCTTCAAATCTTTAATAACGATTATGGTCGAATTTCGACTAGTCTTAATCTGTGTTTCGAAGGGTTTATAATATGTTACTATAGACAATTCAAGATGCTATCTTGGCAGCGGCAGCGGCGGCCAGAGCGGCGGCTTTCTTCTTGACGGCGAGCGCGGTGCGCTGCTTCGCTTGAATCTGCTTCTTCTGGCTTTTTGACAGCTTCCGCTTCTTTATCACGTCATTGGCTGCAGCTGGAAACAATAATTTGAGAAGGAAAGTTACTTTACAAAGATCCAATGTTATTAAAGTTAGTGTTAATCTATTTTGCAGCAATCCGTCAGACAAACATATTTCCACTTAAATATCGTATATAGCTTATCATTTTATATCGTAGGAATCTTCTCAATGAATTAACAAACAGCGATACGTCAGCGCCACCTTTAATCTTTTATCATCAATCTTTGGCTACAGACATTAGTTAGCATGCCGCCGTAGACGCTCAGCTCCCATTCGTCGCTGTTTGACCATCACTCACGGAGTTAGGGGCTATTTTCTCCCTCCATGCCATAAACATAAAGCATTTCTAATCGTTTTAAAAAATATAAAAGATAAATTTACCAGTAGCAAGTGTGTGCCGAGACGCAGCCGTCCGAGCAAGTTCGCCCAGCGTGTTAGCGAGTGCAATACCAAGCCGCGAACAGTCGGACCGCGACGCCGAATGCGCGCGTAACGCCAGTGTTGCAAACCTATGGTATAAAATTTTTACCATTAATTTCTACCAAAATAAAAAACCACTAGTGGGAGGAATTTGCGCGCGCATACGTACGAGCTCAAAGTTCGAGACTGTTATATCAAAAATATCATAGCTCAGTTCAGGGTAGGGGGTAAGGGCATAGGTGAATATGGATGATTTATGGAGTGCGCGCGCAGTCAAAACAAATAAACAACAGGTTTCCTGGAATTTGCTAGACAGGGCGGCACTGTTGCTAGGCGGGGGGATGAATAATATTGTTAAGGAACATTCTATTGTGCGTCTACATTTTATTAATGACCGTCAGTTTTATTAATTTTTCTTCAAGTCTCTTGTGTCCTCATGTCGTATTAGTCTATATAAATACACCTATGTCACCTATACTTATAGATATTGCAGGAAAAGTATTTTAAAAGTAAATCACCTTATAAACAGACGTATTATCTAATATGTTTTTTTTTATGAAAATATCTGTATGAAAATAAGTAAATGGCTATAGTCGCCTACACACATCAGCGACACCGAAAGCATCATTGATGCTTTAACGGCCAAGAAAGAGACAAAAAAATAAAGAAAGAAGAACTGGCTCTCAAGCCCCCAGCCGGAACACGTCGAGCCGTTTGGCGGCTGACTGGGGGTTGCTATCCAGGCGGATCCCATGTGTAGTCGCCGCCGCTCGATGCGTTGCCAACCAAGGGGAAATCAGGATACACGTTTACTAGCTTTCCTACTTCATCCATTTATTTATTTATTTGTTTATTGCAGGTTTATTGCATCAACAAAGTTAACACTGATATGCACACATAGATAAAAGCTAAAACAAAAATGTAAGAAGTGTCACTTCAATAACAGATGCAAATCAATAGTGTAAAAGTCAATAAACTAACTAAAATAAGATTAAAATTAAAATTTAATAATAATAAACTAAAATAAAAAGTTTATAGGAGAATATTGGCTAAAATTCGATCCATCTCTACAATTTATATCGATTCTACTCTACAGCAAGATCCAGGACCCTTCGCACGGTACGACGCAGCGGTCCGGGATACTCATAATGACCAATACACGAGTCGTCATATCCTCTGACCTTTAAAAATCCTCTTTAGCGTACCTTGATTTGATCGAGAAAATGAGTCATATCATAACTGCGTCATTTATCTAATAGCAGGTAGGTTGGGTGGGAGAGGGTGGA
Source organism: Thymelicus sylvestris (assembly GCA_911387775.1). Classification (NCBI taxonomy): domain Eukaryota; kingdom Metazoa; phylum Arthropoda; class Insecta; order Lepidoptera; family Hesperiidae; genus Thymelicus; species Thymelicus sylvestris. The sequence goes on along the minus strand of OU426887.1, from coordinate 13,019,663 downwards.
AAATACAGGGTGATTTATATAGAGGCGAATGCGCGCGCAAACTATCTGCCTGTATCTAGGCTGAGGCTCCTATATTTAGAACTCAATCGATTAGCTCTCGTCCTGGTTGTATGAAAGCTTCATATTTAAGGTGAGTTATGATACTAGCAATCACTCACGCCTCGATTTTGATCTGCAACTTTGGTTGGGTTTGGTATAAAGAAGTTTTTACTTCAAAAATAAATAATGAATAGATGATAACTGACCAGATGAGTCACTGTGTTGTTGTCTATGGCAACCACGACACAGGGAATCGATGTTTTGAGTGTGTAGCGTTATATTATTACTAGCTGACTCGGCAAACGTTGTTCTGCCAAAAATTTAGGGGTGGACCACCCTTAACATTTAGGGGGATGAATAATAGATGTTGTCCGATTCTCCACCCTAGCCGATATGCACGCAAAGATTCACGAAAATCGGTCGAGCCGTTTCAAATGAGTTCCACTTCAAAACATCGTGACACGAGAATATTATATATTAGAAGATTTATTTAAAGGTTTACCATATTACCTTACCTTACCTTACCTTATTACCCTAATTTACCTTGCAACTAAACCCACCTGCCAGCCAGCTCCTGTTGCTGGTCGTCCAGATCACAGGAGGGCACGGTCCCGTTCTTCTTAGCGCTCATCTGCGACCAACGAGACTACTTGAAAATATTTATACTGGGCGTTGACTGACAGCGTCTGCTTATCATCAGGTATTGATAGATGTAAACATTAGGTACAGTATATGCTGACGAACACCAAAATAGAGTCTGCTTTGTGATTTTATATTTGAAAGCTGGGAGATGAACAGAAAGTTAGATCTTCCAATTAAAAGATTATTTTACTAAATAATCTGTTGATGAAAGCATAAGTGTAAGTAAATAGCTTTTTTATAGAAATAACCGGCAAACACGCTGACGATCCACCTGATGGTAGGTAAGTGGCTGTCGCCATTCGCCGCCCATGGACATCCGCAACCAAAGGGATCTCTGATTTGTTTATTTTTAACCGACTTCAATAAAGGAGGAGGAATTCAATTCGACTGTTTTTTTATGTTTGGTACCTCAGAACTTTCGACTGGGTAAACAGATTTTGAAGATTCTTTTTTTAATCGAAAGCTGGTTCTTGTCATGTAGTCCCACTTAAATTTGAACTAGATCTGACGAGTAGTTTTTGAGTTATTTTGAAGACGGTTATTTTTTTCTAGGTAAAATTCAGATTATATTACTTGTACAGAAGACAACAGTACTTATAATAGTATTACTTATTCGAAGACTGTTTCTTTGAAGTCGGTTATTTTTATTAAAAAAGCTATTGTCATCATAATAAAAATAGCCAAAGCGTGTGATCAAAATGCAAACATGAAAAAATAACACCTGCATCTTTACAAACTTTTACTTTTATTATATTACTTAGTAGGATATAGGTACAACTACGTGTCATGTACGTGTTCTTTCTTTCTTTTCCTCCATTTAATTTCTTTCAAGTTCATTTCATCCCCTAAGCAACAAATCATTCCTTGCAAAGTGGTACAAGTGTTTCAAGACACAAATATTTTCGCGCCTACTCACAATCAGCACTTCAAAGAACCATTCAGGTGCAGAACGAATCAATCATTGACACGAAATCATGGACGAAATATTGGTATTGCAAGTGCATCGGTTAGACGTTATTCCGATACTACAGATAAAAATAACCACAAATATATCTGTAAATTATGCAGTCTTTGATTAGAGCGCGAACAAACGCAGACGAACATTTATGCTTATATTTCCCACATTTTGCTTTCCAAACATTAATATAAAGAAAGAACAATTCATTCAGCCAAGATACATAAATGTCATCAAATTAAAATATTAAAAATATGTTAAAATATATTAAAAATTCTTTATTAAAAAAGCGATAAAACAAATAAAGGACAGGCAGAAAATACCAAGTAACTAAATCATTTACTGTAATAAATAAATAAAATACTATATGTACAAGGTCGGTTCCATTCCATTATGTAAGCATATTCGGTATGTAAGTATGTGTGAAATCGAATAATTTAAGAACAGAGATGAGGCAAGAAGACAAGAGGAAAGTAAAAAAACAATGCAGAGAAGAGTAGTGGAAAGGAAAATAAAAAGATCTAACAGATAAAAAGTGAAGAGAAAAAGAGACGAGATAAGAGGACGTTTTCTAAAACAAAAGAAGTACGATAAGAAAGAAAAAGATAACTATTGTAGCCTCCACATATATGGATTGTACCTTGAACGTCTGCGGGCAGATGCCGAAGAGATACCGCTCGACGATCTGCTTCAGCTCATCAGCCAACAGGAGAGCAGCGCCATCATTCTGCCGAAAAATATAAAGGTGTTCATCATCATACTTCACAAGTAAACAATCCAAGAAGAAAAGGATTTAGCAGTTAATAACATTTTGTATAAATAAAATTTATTAAAAAAAATTATATTTATTAACATTAAATTCATCTGGTTATTCATTAGTCACACGAAAAAATAAAATGATCGTTTAAATTAAATCATTTTATTCAACCTTTATAAAATAAATATATGTATAAACGCTTACACCCTCATACCCCCACAGTAGGTTATTGCCTGTGTCACGGGCGGCATGGACTACACAAATAACACATTACAATAACACCCATGACCCGAGTACAAATATTTATCCGTCACATAAATATCTGCCCCGGCCGGGAATCGAACCCGGGACCCCTCGCTTCGCAGGCAGGGTCGCTACAAACTAGGCTACAGGCTCGTCGTCATTTTGATTGGACAGTGTTTGCGATTTTTAACCGACTTCAATTCGACTGTATTTTTTTTTTCATGGAAATAGCAGATAAAGAGCAGACGATCGCCACTCGATGGTCATCGTCGCCCATGGATATCTGCACCGTCACCAGTCCATTACCGGTCAAGAAATTAACAAGAATAATTATTCTTGACAAAAAATACGACAGATGACTTGACAGAAAAACGACTTCAAAATTAGAGATAACTCAAAAACTACTCGTCAGATCTCGCTCAAATTTAAGTGGGACCACATGACAAGCACCTTTTGATTAAAAAAAAGATTCATCAAAATCGGTTCACACAGTAGAAAGTTCTGAGGTGACAAACATAAAAATAAAATAAAAAAAACAGTCGAATTGAATTCCTCCTCCTTTTTTGAAGTCGGTTAAAAAGAAACAATTCTACATCAAAAATAAAGTCATCTAATTAGTTACTTTGAAATAATGAATAGTTATTAACCATTTTCTATTATGATTTATAGAGTAAATACTAAAAAGTTTACCGATTGACTCATTTTCGTTTAAAAAAATTAAATATACTTATTATTGCAAAGTAAAAAATACAGAAGTGGCCATTCCAACATCACTAATTGCATTGACTAAAATGATAGGTGAATTAAGTCTACTTATATCAATTCACCTCGATCAGTAAATTTAAATCACCTGGGTGCATAGGTGAATAAAGTACACTAAAAGTAGACTTAAGACACCTAGGTGAATTAACTCAGGGGAATAAAGTCGACGTCACCCTAAAAACTTAACTTTGTACCTACTTAGTACATTTTTTACATTCTAAGTAAGTACCTAATTGGATTCAGAGGCTTAAAATATTAACTAATTGTAAAAAATCCCGTTCATATTTCCCGGCCCATAGTAAAAAGATAACCTGATGAATTAAGATTGATCGCGGCATAATCCTGTGTGTAAAATGTATACGTAAATGTACCTAGTCACGTATGCACCGTATGCATTTGTGAAATCCAGTGTTTTATTTGGCATCCTCGCATTTTCTACGCCCACTACGAGACTTTCAAGAGTTTCAAGTCTACAGAATATCATAATTCAAATCTCATAGTTGATCATTCAGTCTTTGAACACTAATATTCTGCGAATATAGAAAAGCAGATAATATTAGACAAGAAGAGTGATGTCAAGGGAAGATTCATTGCTGGCTGAGAAGAAAGCTGTAGACGCACTTCATAACCGATTTCTGACACTACACTGTGGGGTCTATGAATCTGTACCCCATAAACTGAGGGATCTGTCTGTACCCCAGGGACTTTATCCATCGTCTGTTAACCAGCCATTTACTTGGACCCAAGGATTGAAGAGTCCTTTATACTTCAATATCAATAAGTTTAGGAATACCTATTATAACTCCGTTGCAGTGTCCTGTGACCGAAATAAATGTTTTACTTTCTTCTATCTTTCTTTCTTTCGTTACCTGACCACCATGAATAATAACGTCATTAATTATTTTATCCAATGATTTTATTACACAAATAATTAAGGCAAACACAGCAAATAAAACCATGAAAAATTATATGAAGTTATTTAAACGTCATGTTGAAATTAATTTCTGATTAATTTTAAGAGTTGAATAAATCTCATATGATTCACCTTACATCGACTGGAGCTGTAGTCCATGCCAAATTCAATTAAGACTGTATTAGAGGCAAATTATCTATGAGTTAATGTTCTCACTTGAGATATTAATGCACATTGAATATCGTATTAATATTGAGGCTACATGAGTTGCTTATCAGATAGGAAATAAAAATGCATTTAATTTAATCAAAATGGATCCCAGAATTCCTTGGAATATCTTTAGGTTTTATACTATACACTATACCTTGTTACGAGTGCTTAAATTATTTTCAGTAAGCTTCTGCAAGCTTTTTATTGTTTTAAGGCGATATTATCCCAAGAAATGGTATTTTTGAAGGTGTTTTGTTCATAAATGGTACATAATACAATTCTAAAAAAAATATATGTTATTTTACAGTCTTTGTTCTTTCGTTCTCTCATACTTGATACACGATAGCAATTATTTCATTGGATAGAAATAAATCACAAAGTGGGGTCTAATCTGGCATAAAAATTGCGTTTTATTCGCGTTTTAATCGCTTCCAGATAATAAAAAATATACCACAGTATAGGTCCTATAGATACCAATATTTCTTTCTGATCATAATTTGAAATTTTGAAAAACTTCCCTTTCAATTTCTATTTTTTCCCTTTCCACTAGCAACGAAACGCCCGACGCGTTAATTTACTCAATTTTACTCTCGCGCCAGTCGCCTTCGAGGTAGGACCTGTGCTAATCGGCATCGCAGCCGCACGTTGTCGAATTTCCGACACTAATTTTAATTTCGAATTTGGCGCGCGCGCCTTCTGAACTTATATTACGTATTAGGTACTGTCCAAAGTATCCACACTGCTGTAATTTGAAATAATAAAAATTTTTCGTTTTTATACTTTAGTTACTATTATAGTATTTGGGTATTGGTATAAGTCAAGTGCTAATTACACAATTATTATCTAATACTATCCCAAGCCGGATGGGTGTCGTAAAAGGCGACTAAATCCGGCCCGCTGGTGGTAGGGCCCCTCGAGGGATTATATTGGTAATATTGATTTTAAATTTAATACCATTATTACTATTATTATTTCTCCATGGGGTTCGCATGGATAGCTACCACCCTTGAGCATGTGTCAGTCGCCAAACGACTCGTCGTGACGGCTGGGAGCTTGAGAGACAGTTTTCTTTTTTGAAAATTGTTTTGAAAAAATGATTATTGAAGTGAAAACTTCTTGAAGTCAAAAGTCAAAAAAGTCGAAAGTCAAAAATGTCAAAAAAGTCAAAAAAGTCGAAATTCAAAAAAGTCAAAAAAGTCAAAAGTCAAAAGTCAAAAGTCAAAAAAGTCAAAAAAGTCAAGTCAAAAAAGTCAAGTCAAAAAAGTCAAAGTCAAAAAAGTCAAAAGTCAAAAAAGTCAAAAAAGTCAAAATTCAAAAAAGTCAAAAGTCAAAAGTCAAAAGTCAAAAAAGTCAAGTCAAAAAAGTCAAAAAAGTCAAAGTCAAAAGTCAAAAAAGTCAAAATTCAAAAAAGTCAAAAGTCAAAAGTCAAAAGTCAAAAAAGTCAAAAGTCTAAAGTCAAAAAAGTCAAAAGTCAAAAAAGTCAAAAAAGTCAAAATTCAAAAAAGTCAAAAGTCAAAAGTCAAAAAAGTCAAGTCTAAAGTCAAAAAAGTCAAAAGTCAAAAAAGTCAAAATTCAAAAAAGTCAAAAGTCAAAAGTCAAAAAAGTCAAAAGTCAAAAAAGTCAAAAGTCAAAAGTCAAAAAAGTCAAAAAAGTCAAGTCAAAAAAGTCAAAAAAGTCAAAGTCAAAAAAGTCAAAAGTCAAAAAAGTCAAAAAAGTCAAAATTCAAAAAAGTCAAAAGTCAAAAGTCAAAAGTCAAAAGTCAAAAGTCAAAAAAGTCAAAAGTCTAGTCAAAAAAGTCAAAAGTCAAAAAAGTCAAAATTCAAAAAAGTCAAAAGTCAAAAGTCAAAAAAGTCAAAAGTCAAAAGTCAAAAAAGTCAAGTCAAAAAAGTCAAAAAAGTCAAAGTAAAAAAAGTCAAAAGTCAAAAAAGTCAAAATTCAAAAAAGTCAAAAGTCAAAAGTCAAAAGTCAAAAAAGTCAAAAGTCAAAAAAGTCAGTCAAAAAAGTCAACAGTCAAAAAAGTCAAAAAAGTCAAAAAGGTCAAAATTCAAAAAAACTCAAAAAAGCCAAAAAAGTCAAAGTCAAAATTCAAAAAAGTCAAAAGTCAAAAGTCAAAAAAGTAAAAAAAGTCAAGTCAAAAAAGTCAAAAGTCAAAAAAGTCAAGTCAAAAAAGTCAAAAAAGTCAAAAGTCAAAAAAGTCAAAAAAGGCAAAAAAGTCAAAAAAAGACAAAAAAGTCAAAAGTCAAAAAACAAATCAAAAAAGTCAAAAAAGTCAAGTCATAAGTCAAAAGTCAAAAGTCAAAAAAGTCAAAAGTCAAATAAGTCAAAAGTCAAAAGTCAAAAAAGTCAAAAAAGCCAAAAAAGTTAAAAGTCAAGTCAAAAGTCAAAAGTCAAAAGTCAAAAAAGTCAAAAAAGTCAAGTCAAAAAAGTCAAAAAAGTCACTTAAGTCAAAAGTCAAAAAAGTCAAAAAAGTCAAAAGTAAAAAAAAACAAAAAAGTCAAAAAAGTCAAAATTCAAAAAAGTCAAAAAAGTCAAGTCAAAAGTCAAAAAAGTCAAAAGTCAAAAAAGTAAATAAAGTCAAAAGTCAAAAGTTAAAAAAGTCAAAAAGTCAAAAGTCAAAAAAGTAAAAAAAGTCAAAATTCAAAAAAGTCAAAAAAGTCAAAAGTCAAAAGTCAAAAAAGTCAAAAAAGTCAAGTCAAAAGTCAAAAAAGTAAATAAAGTCAAAAGTCAAAAGTTAAAAAAGTAAAAAAGTCAAAAGTCAAAAAAGTAAAAAAAGTCAAGTCAAAGAAGTCAAAAAAGTCAAAAGTCAAAAAATCAAAAAAGTCAACAAAGTCAACAAAGTCAAAAAAGTAAAAAAAGTCAAAAGTCAAAAAAGTAAAAAAAGTCAAAAGTAAAAAGTCAAAAAAGTCAAAAAAGTCAATAAAGTGAAAAAAGTAAGAAAAGTCAAAGTCAAAAAAGTCAAAAAAGTCAAAAGTCAACAGTCAAGTCAAAAACGTCAAAAAAAGTCAAAAAAGTCTAAAGTCTAAAGTCAAAAAAGGCAAAAAAGTCAAAAGTCAAAATTTGTGGAGTGGAGTGGAGTGGAGTGGAGTGGAATAGTAAAACCTACAATTATCATCTTCCCGAAATTTTACATTCGTCTCATTATCTTGAAAACAAAATTTTTGAAGGTTTCACTTCTAAGTTCTAACACGTGTGAATGGCACACATTTTAATTTTTTTGTTTTTATTATTTTTTACTTATCTTTAGGTATTTTATTTTAAATTATTCTTATACTTTTTATCATTCTCAACATACTTGTAAAATATCTTATCCAAAGGGTTTGAAGATTTTTGTACGGAACCTGGCATACCTACAAGTCCGCCATTTTGAAAAAAAAGCTCGTTTCGATTTTGAAGTTGGTTACTTTTTGTTAGTATTTAGATGATATTAGTCAATTTTGTATGTAAGTACCTACTTATTTGTAGGTGAACCGATTTTGATGATTCTTTTTTTGATAGAAAGCTGGTGCGTATCATGTGGTTCCACATAAATTTGAGGGAGATTTGACAAGTAGTTTTCGAGTTATTTTGAAGTTGGTTATTTTTTGTTAGTATTTAGATGATATTAGTCAATTTTGTATGTAAGTACCTACTTATTTGTTATCCACTCACCTTTAGTCTCCACTGGACAGTTTCGTTTCATAAAATTTCAAGTCAGTCTCCACTCAACTCTAGTCTCCACTGGACAGTTTCGTTTCATAAAATTTCAAGTCAGTCTCCCTCACCTCTAGTCTCCACTGGACAGTTTCGTTTCATAAAATTTCAAGTCAGTCTCCACTCACCTCTAGTCTCCACTGGACAGTTTCGTATCATAAAATTTCAAGTCAGTCTCCACTCACCTCTAGTCTCCACTGGACAGTTTCGTATCATAAAATTTCAAGTCAGTCTCCAACTCTCCACTCACCTCTAGTCTCCACTGGCCAGTTTCGTATCATAAAATTTCAAGTCAGTCTCCACTCACCTCTAGTCTCCACTGGCCAGTTTCGTATCATAAAATTTCAAGTCAGTCTCCACTCACCTCTAGTCTCCACTGGACAGTTTCGTATCATAAAATTTCAAGTCAGTCTCCACTCACCTCTAGTCTCCACTGGACAGTTTCGTATCATAAAATTTCAAGTCAGTCTCCACTCACCTCTAGTCTCCATTGGACAGTTTCGTATCATAAAATTTCAAGTCAGTCTCCACTCACCTCTAGTCTCCACTGGATAAGCTAAAATTATCATTACTCTTATTTTATTACACCTAAAATTCCAATGAATAAATCAAAATAAAGTATACTTACACCCCAATTCAGAGCAGTTACTAATAATAATAATAATAATAATAAAACCCTTCCACACTCATACCCCCGCAGTAGGTTACAAGTATTTACCTGTGTCGCGGGTGGCATGTACTACACATATAACACATCACAATAACAGCCATGACACGAGTACAAATATTTATCTGTCACATAAATATTTGCCCCGGCCGGAAATCGAACCCGAAACCCCTCGCTTCGCAGTTCGCAGGCAGGTCCACTACCAACTAGGCTATGTAGGATCTACAGCTACGCACGGGGTCATTAACCTCACAGCCGCGCGCGGCCGGCTCACGGCGTGGCGGTCGAGTTTACACTCAGGGGAGCGGGGTAAAGGGAAGTGAACAAAATGCCTACAACGGTCGAATAAGCTCGCCTTAAGGCGAGCAATGATAATTTAAGCTCGCCTTAAGGCGAGCGTATTCGACCGTTGTAGGCATTTTGTTCACTGCCCTTTACCCCGCTCCCCTGAGTGTAAACTCGACCGCCACGCCGTGAGCCGGCCGCGCGCGGCTGTGAGGTTAATGACCCCGTGCGTAGCTGTAGATCCTACATAGCCTAGTTGGTAGTGGACCTGCCTGCGAACTGCGAAGCGAGGGGTTTCGGGTTCGATTTCCGGCCGGGGCAAATATTTATGTGACAGATAAATATTTGTACTCGTGTCATGGCTGTTATTGTGATGTGTTATATGTGTAGTACATGCCACCCGCGACACAGGTAAATACTTGTAACCTACTGCGGGGGTATGAGTGTGGAAGGGTTTTATTATTATTATTATTATTATTATTAGTAACTGCTCTGAGTTGGGGTGTAAGTATACTTTATTTTGATTTATTCATTGGAATTTTAGGTGTAATAAAATAAGAGTAATGATAATTTTAGCTTATCCAGTGGAGACTAGAGGTGAGTGGAGACTGACTTGAAATTTTATGATACGAAACTGTCCAATGGAGACTAGAGGTGAGTGGAGACTGACTTGAAATTTTATGATACGAAACTGTCCAGTGGAGACTAGAGGTGAGTGGAGACTGACTTGAAATTTTATGATACGAAACTGTCCAGTGGAGACTAGAGGTGAGTGGAGACTGACTTGAAATTTTATGATACGAAACTGGCCAGTGGAGACTAGAGGTGAGTGGAGACTGACTTGAAATTTTATGATACGAAACTGTCCAGTGGAGACTAGAGGTGAGTGGAGACTGACTTGAAATTTTATGATACGAAACTGTCCGGTGGAGACTAGAGGTGAGTGGAGACTGACTTGAAATTTTATGAAACGAAACTGTCCAGTGGAGACTAGAGGTGAGTGGAGACTGACTTGAAATTTTATGAAACGAAACTGTCCAGTGGAGACTAGAGTTGAGTGGAGACTGACTTGAAATTTTATGAAACGAAACTGTCCAGTGGAGACTAGAGGTGAGTGCAGACTGACTTGAAATTTTATGAAACGAAACTGTCCAGTGGAGACTAAAGGTGAGTGGATAACAAATAAGTAGGTACTTACATACAAAATTGACTAATATCATCTAAATACTAACAAAAAATAACCAACTTCAAAATAACTCGAAAACTACTTGTCAAATCTCCCTCAAATTTATGTGGAACCACATGATACGCACCAGCTTTCTATCAAAAAAAGAATCATCAAAATCGGTTCACCTACAAATAAGTAGGTACTTACATACAAAATTGACTAATATCATCTAAATACTAACAAAAAGTAACCAACTTCAAAATCGAAACGAGCTTTTTTTTCAAAATGGCGGACTTGTAGGTATGCCAGGTTCCGTACAAAAATCTTCAAACCCTTTGGATAAGATATTTTACAAGTATGTTGAGAATGATAAAAAGTATAAGAATAATTTAAAATAAAATACCTAAAGATACGTAAAAAATAATAAAAACAAAAAAATTAAAATGTGTGCCATTCACACATTTTAGAACTTAGAAGTGAAACCTTCAAAAATTTTGTTTTCAAGATAATGAGACGAATGTAAAATTTCGGGAAGATGATAATTGTAGGTTTTACTATTCCACTCCACTCCACTCCACTCCACAAATTTTGACTTATGACTTTTTTGCCTTTTTTGACTTTAGACTTTAGACTTTTTTGACTTTTTTTGACGTTTTTGACTTGACTGTTGACTTTTGACTTTTTTGACTTTGACTTTTCTTACTTTTTTCACTTTATTGACTTTTTTGACTTTTTTGACTTTTGACTTTTTTGACTTGACTTTTTTTACTTTTTTGACTTTTTTGACTTTTGACTTTTGACTTTTGACTTTTTTGACTTTTTTGAATTTTGACTTTGACTTTTTTGGCTTTTTTGACTTTTTTGACTTTTGACTTTTTTGACTTTTTTGACTTTTTTGACTTTTTAGACTTTTGACTTTTGACTTTTGACTTTTTTGAATTTTGACCTTTTTGACTTTTGACTTTTGACTTTTTTGACTTTTTTGACCTATTTTTACTTTTTTGACTTTAGACTTTTGACTTTTGACTTTTGACTTTTTTGAATTTTGTCTTTTTTGACTTTTTTGACTTTTGACTTTTTTGACTTTGACTTTTTTGACTTTTGACTTTTTTGACTTTTGACTTTTTTGAATTTTGACTTTTTTGACTTTGACTTTTTTGACTTGACTTTTATGACTTTTTTGACTTTTGACTTTTGACTTTTGACTTTTGACTTTTGACTTTTTTGAATTTTGACTTTTTTGACTTTTTTGACTTTTGACTTTTTTGACTTTAGACTTTTGACTTTTGACTTTTTTGACATTTGACTTTTGACTTTTGACTTTTTTGAATTTTGACTTTTTTGACTTTTTTGACTTTTGACTTTTTTGACTTTGACTTTTTTGACTTTTTTGACTTGACTTTTTTGACTTTTTTGACTTTTGACTTTTGACTTTTGACTTGTTTGAATTTTGACTTTTTTGACTTTTTTGACTTTTGACTTTTTTGACTTTGACTTTTTTGACTTGACTTTTTTGACTTTTTTTACTTTTTTGACTTTTGACTTTTGACTTTTTTGACTTTTTTGACTTTTTTGAATTTCGACTTTTGACTTTTTTGACTTTTTTGACATTTTTGACTTTCGACTTTTTTGACTTTTGACTTCAAGAAGTTTTCACTTCAATAATCATTTTTTCAAAACAATTTTCCATTTATTTCATAACGCGCCTAAATAAGGTATAACTTCAAAAAAGAAAACTGTCTCTCAAGCTCCCAGCCGTCACGACGAGTCGTTTGGCGACTGACACATGCTCAAGGGTGGTAGCTATCCATGCGAACCCCATGGAGAAATAATAATAGTAATAATGGTATTAAATTTAAAATCAATATTACCAATATAATCCCTCGAGGGGCCCTACCACCAGCGGGCCGGATTTAGTCGCCTTTTACGACACCCATCCGGCTTGGGATAGTATTAGATAATAATTGTGTAATTAGCACTTGACTTATACCAATACCCAAATACTATAATAGTAACTAAAGTATAAAAACGAAAAATTTTTATTATTTCAAATTACAGCAGTGTGGATACTTTGGACAGTACCTAATACGTAATATAAGTTCAGAAGGCGCGCGCGCCAAATTCGAAATTAAAATTAGTGTCGGAAATTCGACAACGTGCGGCTGCGATGCCGATTAGCACAGGTCCTACCTCGAAGGCGACTGGCGCGAGAGTAAAATTGAGTAAATTAACGCGTCGGGCGTTTCGTTGCTCGTGGAAAGGGAAAAAATAGAAATTGAAAGGGAAGTTTTTCAAAATTTCAAATTATGATCAGAAAGAAATATTGGTATCTATAGGACCTATACTGTGGTATATTTTTTATTATCTGGAAGCGATTAAAACGCGAATAAAACGCCATTTTTATGCCAGATTAGACCCCACTTTGTGATTTATTTCTATCCAATGAAATAATTGCTATCGTGTATCAAGTATGAGGGAACGAAAGAACAAAGACTGTAAAATAACATATATTTTTTTTAGAATTGTATTATGTACCATTTATGAACAAAACACCTTCAAAAATACCATTTCTTGGGATAATATCGCCTTAAGTAATGGTGGTCACACTGGTCACTCACAATCAGTCCATCGCGTCAAATGGTACACTGCTCTGAATAACATTATTCATTTCAGACAGAGTGTACTCAGTTATCGTTTAGGATCTGTTAAAGGAGAAAGACTCTATGATTGACAAATCTGGCTAAAGGGCCTTTTCGAAAATCGATCTACCCGTCACCTACAAAACAAACTTTTTGATAGTTGCAAGATACTTGACTGACTTAAAACAATATGAATACTTGGATAGATAGAATATTTTCAATATTGAGAACACCTTAATAGTCAATACTTGATAGATTGATAGATTTTACTAAGTATGATCGATTTGTGATAGCAACATCTACCTCAACAAATTCAATGAGAACATTTCGCGACAACGATACGGTCAAAACAGTGCTGACGTGCTAATGCAATACTGCCGTCCTGACGAAGAGTGCAATAAGTCGAGTTTTTGGGCAAATTGATTTAAGACCATATCCGTAACTACTGAAGATCTTAAGTCAATTAGGCCAAAAACTCGACTTATTGCACTCTTCGTTAGGACGGCAGAATACGCACTGTAGTAGTTGTTGTACTTACGTGCTCCGTAATATTTGGATATAGTGATATGGTTGACTTGCATTAGCTCGTTACGTCACCAGTGGTAGGGGAACACGTCTGCCTGCGTCTACGGCTGTCTCGTGACTGACTCAGTGTTGCCCCACTACCCGTGCTCTCGAGATAACATGATTACTGCTATAACCATAATAGCAGTACAAACACTACATCCCTTCCTTATTAAAATCTTTATTTAATATGGAGCCCGATCCACAGTCGACTCTGCAGTTGATCGCAACTCAAGCCTTCAAAGGCCACTCCACGTCTATACCATTCAATATTCCAGTTACTTAGACAAACACATTTGTAACACGCACTATATGTATGAAGCAGGCTACGGTTTGTAAACTTGAGCCTTCTGGGTGCCTTCACTAGCCTCAACAAACTCAAACTGTCATATGCATGCTTCGTATAGAATTACTTATGTAGATTATACTTTCACTGCAATTATTTTAAACATTGAAACAACACCTGAGACTTTTTTCGTCTTACACCTTTCCCATTCACACCCGTTCTCCTTCTATCTTTATTAAATAATAATTATTTACATCACCTCTTAGCTTTTCATACTTCCCTCTTTCTTCTCTCTTTGATCAAGATCGCCAAGTTATCAGGTTTCATACCAACATTCAAACAAACCTCGTCATTTCTGTCTTTAAATAGACAACTTACTGGTAAAACAAACACAGGAAAGTAAACGCTCCTATTACCGCCAGTTTAAGCTGACTATGGATGAACTTCAGAAAATTAGATATACGCCGTTATGCTAGGACAGGCGTTTTAATTTATTCTTTATCATAATTAAATATTCTATGACATTCAGTACTTAAATTTAGTATTAAATGACACAATATTTAATAAATAATAATTTAATCTGAAATAGCGGCTGCTTCTATTACCGCCCGATGGGATGATGTTGTTTCTATTACCGTTTTTCATGTTTCTATTACCGACCACTGAAAAAGGAACACATTCTCCATACTATTAAATAATAAAAAAACAAAATAAATATTTATTAAGTTGGTATAAAATATTTGAGATCAATAATTACTATTAAAAACTGAGCTTTCTTCGTAATAATGTAGTTAAAGTACATATTATTAAAAACACTATCTACTGAAATTTTATAAGATGGAGGTTAATATCTTGAAACAAGGTTTAGTTATTCCAATCCGTTGGAGTTACACATTTTGCCATCAAATCGCATCATCAGACCCTGAGATAGTCTATGATGTAGGTATTAGTTTTGCAAAAATAAAGTTATTGGCAAAAAATTTCTTAAAAACGGTTCCGATTCTCCTATTCAAGAGTTACACATTTTGTCTCCAAGGGACATCATCAGACCATAGAATGGTCAATGATGTACTGATTTTGCTGTGTAAATATTTACCAACAACAAAATATACCTTTTAACACGGTTCAATTATTCCAATCCGTTGAGGAGTTACATATTTCGTCTCCAATTCACATCATTACACCCTGAGATGTCAACGAACCGTTGAGGTGTTCCACTCTATATGTCCAGAACCCATCATAAGATCCTCACCATGATGTTAATGAGACCACCCTGAAGCAATCCCCTATTTAATACCGTTTAAACCATCCAAATTGGTCGAACATATAAAGAAAAAAAAACATATACGACGAATTGATAACCTCCTCCTTTTTTGAAGTCGGTTAAAAACTTATGTGTGGCCTATAGAACATTTATGAACACAGGAACTTATAGCAGGCTTATCAGCATTTTAACTACAGTACGCTACATACCTACAATAAGAGACTTTTATAAATAAGACCGTATGGGTCGGTAATAGAATTAAGTATGAAGATTCTATTACCGCCCAAAAAAGAAACAATAATAGGAAAAAATCCATAAGACAAAATATATGGCGTTAATTGATCCAATTATGTAATACACTCTTTAGAATCAAACAAGTTAAAAACAAACATGTAAAATGATGTATTAAAAGAAATAAAAGCTAAAATACCAACTATTGTAAAACATCTAACACCGCCATGGGGCGTTAATAGAAGCGACTTATAAAAATTATGTTTCTATTACCGCTCCAATGTAAAATTCGATTTAAACGACAAGCCATGGCCAGAACGGTAGTATTAGATGTTAATCTAAAAAACCAATGTATTATTTGTTATAGTTACATATTTACATGCACGTATACACATTTTATTTGTGTTAATTTCTCTTAAGTAATAACGAGGTGTTCTTATGTAGCTGGGAGCACAACACTATGACACAAAAGTCCGTTGCGCCCGCGTCTCAATTATTGGCTATTTACTCTGTTTGCTGATTATTTACGCACACAAACTTTATTATTTTTGTTTCTCAATATACATACCTAAAATATTTTTAGGCTACAACTTTCATGGAATCTATAACATGCCTTAAAATAGTGATTAAAAAAACTGGCGGTAATAGGATACAAATTTTGGGAGGCGGTAATAGGCGCGTTTACGTTATGAGAAACTCGATGAAAATTTATATTATTACTAAAAGTGGTTTACTGTCAACAACAGATTACGTACAGCTTACAACCTGCTTTCGTTTTTTAAAGACTAAAGTTTTACTTGCGAGACAATCCTCTTATATACGTAATATAAACTAGGTCCCACCGACGACCATAACACGCCAACCATGGCTAGACTCGCAACAGGAATTTCCTTTATTTAGGCGTCCTTCCTGAATGGACGGATCCAACGGATCCCAACGAACCCAACGGTGTCACATATGAATCAGACACTGCCGATACCAATCATTCACACACCAGTCATTCATTGAAATACCTCGTCTATTCATTATCTTTATTCTACATCTCAACTCCATCACGCCAAATAACTAATATGTTTACAAAATAACTACATTTTGTATGGTTTTCAAAGTTATGAGGGCCCATACTGCTGTCTAGTCAGTAATGATTTCAATTTCAAGAGGTCCATACACACTTTAGTTACTATGATTTCAAATCATGGGACCTATACTGCCGTCTAGTCAAGTAATGTATGTATGATTCTAAATTTCATGAGGTTACTACTTCCATCAAGTCAATGTATCAATCTCAATTTCATGAGGGCTCATACTGCCGACAACTCAGTAATGTATGATTTCAATTTCATGAGGGCTCATATTGCCGACAGCTCACTTCAATTCAGTAAAGTATGATTTTCAATTTCATGAGGGCTCATACTGCCGACAACTGAGTTGCGTATGATTTTCAATTTCATGAGGGCTCATACTGCCCACAACACAGTAACGTATGATTTTCAATTTCATGAGGGCTTATACTGCCCACAACACAGTAACGTATGATTTTCAATTTCATGAGGGCTCATACTGCCCACAACACAGTAACGTATGATTTTCAATTTCATGAGGGCTCATACTGCCCACAACACAGTAACGTATGTTTATGTTAAGCAAAACTAAACTTCATTATTATTGGTTGATTTTACTCTGATTTCTATGACTCTTCGAGATAGAGTGCCTTTTAAATTTTACTTTCATTGTAACTTTAGCTTGAATACAATTTTTTCTTTAACTCTGAATTTAACTAAAAACACAGAATAAATAATAGTATTTATAAATAATTATAGAAGGTGCACTAAGAAAAATTCCGAAAAATCATTTAAATAAATAGTGACTCTGGCTCCAACGCAATAAAGTGTAATTCTGATCGCACAGTGCTAATCAAAACGCGTAATGAGTTGCCTTCCTTTCTAACACTGTCGCTTATCCTCTCTGGCAATGTCAGGGTTGCCTTTTGTGAAAGAATAAAATTAATCTGAAAGTTTATCTTTATGTGTTACACATGTATTATTATATATGTGTAAACGATAATTAAATATATATCAGTTCGGACTTGATTATTTAACATCTTACCGAAAAACACGCATCAATAATAATACACACACATGTAGTACTCCGTGTCACAAAAGGTATGTACGTTAATTGGTATCGTAAGGCATTTGCTGCCTAATACACAATCATTTACGATTTACGATTTCATGTAGGTTCGTACTACCTGACACACACAATTATGCACGATTTACAATTTCATGTAGGTTCGTACTACCTGACACACACAATTATGCACGATTTACAATTTCATGTAGGTTCGTACTACCTGACACACACAATTATGCACGATTTACAATTTCATGTAGGTTCGTACTACCTGACACACACAATTATGCACGATTTACAATTTCATGTAGGTTCGTACTACCTGACACACACAATTATGCACGATTTACAATTTCATGTAGGTTCGTACTACCTGACACACACACTCACGCACGATTTACAATTTCATGTAGGTTCGTACTACCTAACACACACATTATAGTTATTGCAATAAGTACATTATGCACCAAAATTTATGACCTATCAAGTCCATCAAATTACTCACGTCAACAATCCTTCAGGCAGGTAAGTACTTAATTATGAGTTTATGACCCCGAAATCAACCTAAGTAGATCAATAATTGGTAGCGCCATTATAGCTAATTAGATTAGATTACCAAACTTTAATTGTAATCTATTAAAATTATTAATTACTAAGGTCATAGCATTGGTATAATCTGCAAATCTGTTTAAAGAGGACTTCTCGATTTATAACTAAATACATCCAGCTTAATAAATATTTTTTGGACGTCAGGAGAGTTTCTCCTTCACGATTTTTGTGGAATTCTGTCAAAACCAAGGCTCGGCTTCTCCAGGGCTATGAATTTACTACAGCATATCAAATCGTGCGTCTTCAAAAGGGCGCTTTCCTCAGGCTACAATAATAAATAGCAACATTTTAAACATTGCTGCACCCATTCGAACAAATACAATTATTGTTCTCAATTTAAAAATAAAAACTTACTCCTTTTGTGCACGAATAACTCAATGATAAATATATAATATGATTTCCGTGACAAAACTTAGTTTAATCACAGTAACAACACAAGAACGCTTCTAGCTCGCAAGCGCTTTTGACCCTCACTGCCTCAATAGATTCTATAAAATTCAACACAAAAACTAAATTAGAAAAATAAACTTGTCTCATCGCGAAGATTTGAATTTCGGTGTCGTGGCTTGTATAATGGTTCCTAATAGGAACGATGATAGGAACTTCCTATCATCTCCCAATACGCAATGATATTCAAAATATAGATACGTTATGCCCTTATAAACCAACCAAGAACTCCGTTCTGAAAAGAGCCACAACACACACACACGCCCATCCTTTGCTCCACTACACCAATCACATTGGTACAATACACGAGGGCATTCTAACGCTGTATGTCAAATGTCAAGCACTTCTGACCACAACAAAAGCGTCATGTGTTAACAGAGTGACCACGACCATAACGGTCAATTACCCGCTCCCGCGCTCCTCATCGTCGGCGCGCCAGTGACACATCCACCATAGAACCCTAACGATGTTGCTATTCTTATGACGGAATAAATGTTTCTTTCCTTCTTACGCTACCGCCCATCAAACCGACTTTATTTATGATTACCCACATTATGTTATTATATTTTCAGCCGTGTAGTGCAGCCGTGATAGTCAAATACCAAAAGGAAAGACTGCTAAAGAATCACAAAGAACTTACAAGCTGAAATAGGGACCCGGCGCCGCAACGTTAAATTACGTTAACCGTATTACAACAGCTTGTGATAGTTTATGTATATTATTTTCAAAAGAAATACAAGTGCATGGCTGCATGTATACCAAGGCGGCTAGGCATGTATGTATGTTTGATACTGCCAATGCAATACTTTCATAACAGAACATAATTTTTATCAAACAACTTCAGTTCCGTTTTTTATCAGAATTCATATCAAAACGACTGCAATTATTTCAGTTTATCATACCTACACATGTACTTTGTAACTAAAGCAAAACTACGTTTGAATGAAACCCAGGACCTGCGTAGAATATAACTAATAGTCATAAAAACAGCTAATTTTATTGACAATTACCCTTACTGTTATAGTTTTATGGCCGTGAAGAAGCAAACTCACTCTCAACAATTAAACTTAACTTGCATGTGCGGCCATCTATAATGGTAGTAAAATCTATACTTTATAAAGCCGAAGAGTGCTAAATAAACAGCTAGTCCTAAATAAATTTCACTAATTTAGGGAACCCTTTTATTCTTGAATATTTTAAAGTCCCTACTCCTTTATTTAAGTTCATAATTTGTATAATGTTATCTCCTTTTTAGTACTAAGTGTTGCTGTGCAACACACACACGCAAGAGTGGATGCCGGACACCATTCGCTCATTTAAAACAAAAAATGGCGCTTTACAAAATAGTAGTTTTTCAGTATAGCCATTCAAAGTTTTCAACTCAACATTGCGATCACTATCTATGAAGAAAACTGAAATATATCGTTACAATTAGCCTCTCTCGTCAGTTCGCCCAACCTACTTTTAGTTAGGCACTAAAAACATGCTAGTAAATAAGTAGTTATTCAAAAAATATATTCAGAAAAAGTTCCGCATGATGCCACTTTTTCTCATTGGCACACATACGCAACCTTAACCAAACACGCGGCACCACACGCAATACTCCATTTATGTAGCAATCCCTCCAACAGATCGATACTGTGCATTGAGGTATAAGTATACATAGAGAAGACATCTCGAACAAAATGTGTGTCCCCGCCGGGAGGTTCTATTTTCAAAATTGAGCCCCTGTTCTCCTTCCAAAATCGAACGAATCCATTGGACATTGAAGCCGCGCGGCGTCAATTCATTGGAACACACATTGTGCTCGCGGTGTCCGTTCTATACGCTAGTAATAATACTTCAATGATACTGTGTATTATATTTAAAACGACACAGCTAAACACTAAATATCACTTCTTATTTAAAAACAAAACCTGCCTCGCTATCACTTTCAGCTAAATAAGTGACACTATATCCAAAATGTCATTTATGTTATTATTACTTCAGTAGCGTGAATTACGCTTATAACACAAAATGCCACTTTTTACTCACCGCACAGTTGTTTTTACAATGTCAATCAATGCCATTTTTCAGAAAACAAAGGGAATTGTGTAGGTAGCGGTAATGGCGGCAATTTTTTATACCTAATTAGAGAGAGAACTTCGATAATTATGATGATTTTGCTCAATACGTTATTTAAAGTTACAGCACACCTAAACAAATTCTCGAGTTAACTATTCGGCACTAATATTAACATTCGTCTGTTGATTATTTCTTGCATCGACGTGTTATTTTCCCTTCAACTCTTCCTTTATCAACACAAAATAAAATATTTATTGCACTGACCTTTTGACCTCGTCGCCATTATGTAGTAGTTGTTGTACTTACGTGCTCCGTAATATTTGGATATAGTGATATGGTTGACTTGCATTAGCTCGTTACGTCACCAGTGGTAGGGGAACACGTCTGCCTGCGTCTACGGCTGTCTCGTGACTGACTCAGTGTTGCCCCACTACCCGTGCTCTCGAGATAACATGATTACTGCTATAACCATAATAGCAGTACAAACACTACACGCACGGTCATGGCTTGGCGTCAGGGTGATCATGCCCTCTGATTCACAGCCATTGCTTGTTCTGATAACCCCCACTCGATAATCCGAATGGTGAAAACTGGCCGGCCGCCAACCGCGCGGATATTATTAAATATATTGTATAAATCCTCTATGCTCCAAAATGTTTTAATTTAACGCTATCTACGAATTTTGTATCGGGGTTTGGGTTCTGCAGATAAAAAAAAATAATAGAATAGAAAGAATGGAATATAATATAATTTATTTCTTCAAGTTAACACTGCAGTACAAATAGGCAATATCCTTACACTATGCTTATAAAAAGAAAAATGTTGAATATGTAGCAGTAAGAACTTGACGAAATGGGGCCACACTCAGCAGCACTGACCGCAGCAAGCCACGACCGCTGGTTTTCAGGACGACCCTAATTCCTGAGGAATTTGTAACAAATTTGGAAAACGCGAGCAAAGCCGAGGGCAAAGCGCTGGTATAATAAAATAATTTAGTAATATTATAGCGGTAATTAAAGTTAGCAGTAACAACCAGCAATAAACTTCGGGTGTTTCACACTGTATGTTAAGTCCGGTTTATAAGTTTTAAGTAGTTAAGTAGATAACTTAATTTTGACTAAATTTTAACTGAATAATTTTTAGTGCGCGTCCAGACGTAATAATTTAGTAAAGCTCTTTAGTTCATACAATTCTTCACAACCTTCTTAATTACTTAAGCATTTTACTAAATTTTAACTAAAATTTAATTAAAAAGTGACTGTCCAAACGTGTTAAGTGATAAGCCCCGCCCACCTACTTAACAGGAAATACATAGAAAAATTTCTAAATTACTTATTTACTTGCGTAATAATTTTAACTACTATATTGTCCGTCTACACGTATTAATTTACTTAAAATTTAGTTAAGTTTAGTCATAGATTACCTCCATATCTATGAGTTTAGTTAACGGCCGATTGAGTGAGCCGCAAATTTGTGGCGAACTGAAATTTGAGTTAGCTGCAAACTCAGATCAATTTGCGTGCGTCGCAAGCAAACTGTTATGAGTTAGCCGCTTATTTAGGTCGACCGACTGAATTTTCACTTTACTATTGTTGTACGAAGGGAGTGGTTGTGTTGGCCACGATGGATATTTTTGAAGTAATTGGTATCTTAGAGGCGCTAAAAGAGGATAAAAACTGTCCAGCTGTCCGCATGAACAGTTTGCGGCAAACGGACTCACTACGCCCGGCGAACAACCATATCGCCGCCGCCGACTGGAAGCGGGTTTGCTGTGAGTTAGCCTGACTACTGAGACAGTCGGCGCACGTAACGCTGCAGACTGCGTATAGTAAGCGCAAAACTAGCAAACTGTGGACACTCCATTTCAAATATATAGAAGGGCGTACTAAACCGATACGCCGCAAACTCAGTCGGCTGCTAACAGTTTGCCTACTGGGAACATAGCCTAACTCACAGCAAACCCGGTTCCAGTCGGCGGCGGCGATATGGTTGTTCGCCGGGCGTAGTGAGTCCGTTTGCCGCAAACTGTTCATGCGGACAGCTGGACAGTTTTTATCCTCTTTTAGCGCCTCTAAGGTACCAATTACTTCAAAAATATCCATCGTGACCAACACAACCACTCCCTTCGTACAACAATAGTAAAGTGAAAATTCAGTCGGTCGACCTACGCGGCTAACTCATAACAGTTTGCTTGCGACGCACGCAAATTGATCTGAGTTTGCAGCTACGAGTAACTCAAATTTCAGTTCGCCACAAATTTGCGGCTCACTCAGTCGGCCGCTAACAGTTTGCCTACTGGGAACACAGCCTTAATATGTGTAAACCGAACATTAGTAGTGACACTGGTGACAGAGGCAATTAAAAAATAAATTTGGCGCCAAATCTCACTTACATGGAACGTGAACTCATAAAATTTTAAAATTATAGCAATAAATAAATTGTAATGAATTTAATGGCTCAATATTTTGTATAATCGTAAAAGTTCGGTTTTATTTTATGTTGTGATATTTGTGGTATAATTTTATGTGATAATAGAAATAGAATTTTTGGAGGTGTTCCATTTTTATAAAATGACCGGGACGTGGATATACATTTAGGTCTATGGGTTTTATTGTGTAATTTGCTTTGTCTGTCCATGCCACCCGAGACACAGGGAATCCTATTGCGGGGGTATGAGTTAGTAAGCGTTTATTATTTATAAATAGATTACTTCTAAGTATATTATTTCTAAAATATGAGGACTACGTTGAAGTAATCTTGGCAATAATACTTAAAAAACTTATTTTTTACATAGCAATCACAAAGTATCGAAAAAAATTAAAAAGTGCAGAATGCTTAGGCTTGCTAATAAAACTGTAGCTCGAGCACGAATATTTGCGAGAAAGTATTCGTATGGTTAACGTAAGCAATTTGTCAAATTTGTATGGCATTTTAGTACCATTTACGCACGATAGGGGCGCTTTTGAAAAAATGCCATACAAATTGCTTACGTTAACCATACGAATACTTTCTCGCAAATATTCGTGCTCGAGCTACTGAAGCCGAAGATCCCACGAAGCGATTGCTCAGCTGTTTATAATGTCATAATACATGTATATCTACAGCTCTTTATTACTTTATGAAAATCATGCTTTTCCGAGTCGTAAAATAGTCTAGAATTAAAATTTATTGCACCAATACTATTCTTACATTTAAACATTGAAGTTTTTAAGAAAAGATAGAATGAATCAGAGATTTCCGTGGGTATTTTTTTATGAAAATTATTCAAACATATCATATTCACACGTGTTCTTTCACGTGTGGTTTTTTAGGGTCCTGTAGGCAAAATGCAAATGTCAGGCCAGGCGCCATTGCGGAGGGTTCCGTAATTTAACTAATGCTACCATTTAGCTCGCGGGTATTAGCAATTTAAAGCTGAATGTTCCGCAAACGGACCCCTAAGTCAAAAATCGTCTAAAAGTAAAACACTGAACTTAAGTTAAGATTAAGGCTCTAAGTTAAGCTTTAACGCCTTTAACATACTGAGAAGCTATTTGATCCACTCTGATTCGGAAAGTTAAAGTAGATTCCTTTACTGTGGTTAAAGTGACACGGAACGCGCTCCGATGCTACTTATAAATCGCATTCGTCTAATTTTATTAAAAGGAAACGGAAGGAAACCGATCTTTACATCTCCGCGATCTCAGGATGCGGATGAGATGCTGAACTGAAATATGTCAAATTATATGAAATAGTGTTTGTAAGATCGTGCTCTTGATGATCGATTTATTATTATGGGCCTTAGATACTTTCTGCAATCAGCTCTCGTCGGGTCAATACGGAACCGACCCTACGTTTCGTATAGTGAATTTATCTTAGATAACTTTGTACTTAAAGTTTAATTAAAAGTGAAGTTCTAATACAGTGTGTTACGGATTTTTGTTTAGTGAAGTTCTAATACAGTGTGTTACGAATTATAATGCTTTATTTTCACGATATAGTAAGGTACGTGCTCCACGTACAACACCCACACTATGACGGATGATAACTAGAGGCCTAGAACCTATATAGGTATATTGTGCCAAAGGAGTTATACCAATTTTTTCGGAGTACACTGGACGGATAAAGAGGAAAATCAGTATGTGCTACGTAAATAAATTGTTAGAGCCAAATGCAAACTGTATGTAATAAAGAACATAATTATTATGATTAGATTATAGATTATATTAGAGGGCAATCTTCGAAGAAGTACCTGAAGACAGACCGCGTGACATTGGATGAATATCTGCGCCCTGTCATCGGTCGAAGTTACACATGGATACCCTACGAGTGCATTTTTTGTATAATACGGGTAGGCACTCATGATATATATTTAATACGCCGATATTTCAACCCAGTTGCAGGGATCGTGGTCACGGCTAGAAATATCGACGTATAAAATATATATCGTTAGTACCCGTATTATACTAAAAATGTGTTCAGTCCACGATGAGTTAAGTTTAAAATACATACCCTACAAGTGGTTTCGAGTCTTGGTCAACGGTCTTCAGGTACCTTCGAAGCTTGTAGTCCCGAATCCAAATGGATATAAAAGTTCTTGGTTGTTCCCGAAATAGTGAGCGATATGTGTACAAGAAAGTATTACACTTCAATCATGCACCTAATTTCTCTTTAAGACGTTGGTTGTATAAAGTCAGCTTGTTTTGTAAGTAGCCTGAAATACAGAAATATCGAAACTATTTGGCTGATTTGTAGGACTGTAAATCATTTGCTAATCGACATTTCTGTAAAGTAAAATCGATTTTCTAAAATGAAATATTATTCACGTTTTACTGCGTAGTTACCTGTCACTGTTTCGAGTATTGGTTTCAGTGAACGAATAGTATATTAGGTCATTGATTGGTTTAGTTTCAATTGTATTGTGATTGTGAATGATGCATTCATCTTTCACAACGGATGAATCCCCTAGCTATGTCTACACCAGTACGCTTTCATGATCATCCCGTGTCTTCATAATTTTAGTTTTATAGAAATGCAAGTTTCCGCGCGATATTTTCCTTCAACGAAGCTAGTGGTAGTTCATTTGTAATAACCAAATAAACTGAAGTAAGATTAATAATTGGAAAATCATCTTAGCTCAGAGCATAACGCCAGTTTTTTTTACATCACTACATAATATGAAACAGAGTCCCCCGCCGCGTCTGTTTGTCTGTATGTCTATCTATCTGTTCGCGATAAACTCAAAAACTACTGATTGGATTTTCATGTGCTTTTCACCAATAAATAGAGTGATTGGCCGAGAAGTCAGAAAAAACAAGCCGTTTGGAAGCTTTCATCGAAAACCCTGCCAAATCCATTCGAAATATCACAAAATAATGTATGGCAGGATTGTTCCTCTTTTATAGATCTACAAAAAAGTCCGCGATGTTTATCTACTAGCATACTATAACCATTTTAACGTCTTAAAAATGGTCACGTACGGATGCAGTAACAGGAAAGTTATTTAAACGGATACATTATTAATCTTTAACAATTTAGTTACCTCAAGCATTTCATGCACATTATACCATGGACCTAACATTATTGATTATACCCGTGCAAAGCCGGGGCGCGGGTCGCGGGTGTTTGACAGTTTGTGGTCCGGAACGGCTCGACCGATTTTTATGCCTTTTTAGGGTTCCGTAGCCAAATGGCAAAAACGGAACCCTTATAAATTCGTCATGTCTGTCTGTCTGTCTGTCCGTCCGTATGTCACAGCCACTTTTCTCCGAAACTATAAGAACTACACTGTTAAAAATTGATAAGTAGATGTATTCTGTAAACCGCGTTAAGATTTTTACACAAAAATAGAAAAAAAACAATGAATTTTGGGGTTCCCCATACATAGAACTGAAACTCAAAAAATATTTTTTCATCAAACCCATACGTGTGGGGTATCTATGGATAGGTCTTCAAAAATGGTATTGAGGTTTCTAGTATCTTTTTTTTCTAAACTGAACAGTTTGCGCGAGAGACACTTCCAAAGTGGTAAAATGTGTGTCCCCCTCCCTGTAACTTCTAAAATAAGAGAATGATAAAACAAAAAAAAATATATGATGTGCATTACCATACACACTTCCAACGAAAATTGATTTGAACGAGATTTAGTAAGTAGTTTTTTTTAATACGTCATAAATCGTAAACCGCAAAAAACATCGATCAAAGTTGCAACGAACTACAGGAACTTTTATATTATGTTACTTACTGCTACGGAACCCTTCATGGGCGAGTCCGACTCGCACTTGGCCGCTTTTTTTTGTGTATATTTGGTAGATATGAGATTAAGTCGTTAAGTATATTTCTTACCGCTAGGTGATTAGGGTGTCCCGATATCTAGATATAATTTATATGACAGAAAAACGTTTGCCCGGTCAGCCAGTATATTATATTTCCATAACATCACAAAACGTGAGCAAAATAAATAAATTGTCAATGGAAATGGCAATGTTGTTTTTACTGTGTTGTGACTAACTATTTACTATATCAACTTGTTATTATTTTGAGAAAGCAGAGAACACAGTAGTAGAACACCGAAATAGCGTCAATGTCGCAATAACAATATAATTTTTTTGCAGGACGCTGGCAATTTTATGCTATGTGTATATTTAGAATACTTTGATTCTGTTTGCGACGCTGCGACCGTTAAGCCCGGTTTACACGTATTAAGTTGTTAAGTAGATAACTAAATTTTAACTAAATTTTAAGTAAATGAATACGTGTAAACGATGCCACAGACGTAGATACACAGACGCGTCAAATTTAAAACACCCCTCTTTTTTTCGTCGGGGCCTTGGGGGTTAAAAACTTGGCATATTTATAACGTGTAATGCGTGTAGGTTAATGTAACCAGACGTTCCCAGATTAATTTTTCACAGACCACATTAAAAATTTAGCTGGTTCCGGTGGACCCCAGCAGCTACATTTCTACCATATTCCCAAAACTCGACAAAAAATGTGAAGATTAGATCTAACTATGGAAAGCGTTGTTGCTGAGTTTAGATTTTATAGAGATTAATAGTTTTGAAAAAAAAGTGAGAATTGATTGGTTAATTAATTAATTGATTTTCTTGTCACGCCAACGTAGACTCCCGTAGAGTCTCCAGTGGACCCCTGGGGGTCCACCTGGACCACTTTGGGAACTAAGGATCTAGTCTAATAAGATACATTGTATTCCAGGAAAATAATAAAGTATTACTGGTTGCACAGGATAGAATTAAATTGTTTTAAAAATTATTTTAAAGATTGTAAATAAGATAAGAAGATTTTATATGATTTTGTTGTTGTTTAAATAATTATTATTACTATTTAAATCGTACTGTATTTTATTAAAAAACTCTACCTGAAACGACAAAAAAATTAATTCGTATTGACTTTGATAATAAATTAATACGGCGGATATTTACCTACCTATAAATAGTACCTAAAATGTATAAACACTTCCACGCGGGCAACAGTTAGTAGTTTATTATAAATGTCACACCCATCTATGAGCAAGAGATATTTCGTGAAAAATATGTATCGTTTCCATTTGAATGATTTACAATTCTGGTAAGTGGATTCTTTTACGAAACCTAAATCTGTCAACGCTCGAAGATCTTGAAAATCTTAGTTAATTAGTTTTGTTTTGAATTTTAATATTTTCGCGGGATTGTCTTCTTCAGGATTTGCATTATGCAATTTTTTACAGAAAACATTCTTTAATCGATTGTTATACAAAATCGAATCAGCATTCCAACATCATTAAATTGAATTGAATATGATGATAGGTTAATTAAGTCTA
This sequence comes from Thymelicus sylvestris, assembly GCA_911387775.1. NCBI lineage: Eukaryota > Metazoa > Arthropoda > Insecta > Lepidoptera > Hesperiidae > Thymelicus > Thymelicus sylvestris. Next base: position 12,991,300 of record OU426887.1, on the reverse strand, counting down.
CTTTAAATATCAATATTATTAATTCACCTTGATCAGTAGATTTAAATCACCTACTAAAGTAGACTCAAGACAGCTGGGTAAATTACAATATTTTTAAGTCCAAATAATATGACACTATGTATTTCTAAATATTGTATTTGTCAGTTTGATTTTGATTGAAGAAAGAATTCGAAATAATAATCACAGATTTTTTTGAAGACAGTACACAAGCGCAAATTCAAACACAAGGACAAATTCCTTGTGTTGTACGCGCTAGCTTATAATACGAGTAAATAATTTATAATCGACCTATAAAACCTACAAAGATATCTCGCACATAATAATATGAACTCTACAAAATAAAGTAAGGAATTTAATAATAGTATTATTACAACAGAATGTAACACCTGTGTTTACCCATTTCTCAACACCGTATCTATTAATCATCGAATAAAAAAAACTATAACAGTGAAATTTTACGTTTTGTGTATTTTGTGCCAGTTTCTATGACGTTGCTACTTAACCATAATGTGCGGTTGTTTGTCATCGTAATAATTTAAAATTGACGTCACTTTTTGGATCCAAGTCAAAAGACAGACCCACATTCTACATTTAAGATCTTAAAATATTCGATTTGCTGCGAATAAACAATACAATTTTACAATAGTTTAGATAATTTTTAATTTTACGATTGAAAAGGACAAGAAAACCTATTTGGTATATTTAATAGGAACATAATTATTATAACATATTGAGTAACAAAGAATTTCATAGTTACTTAAATTGAATGAAAAAATTAAAAAACGTATCGTAAACGTCACTTTCATTAAATTTTTTAAACAGTCATATTTTAATATCTCAAAAACAATGCTCAAAAATGTGAAAATGTTAAATTCAATGATGTTTGGTAAAATATCTTTGGTTAAATTACAATATTATTTTTTCCGAATGGCTCAATGTTGAAGCGTTAAAAATTATTGAAAAAACAATACAATTGGCAGTGGTCATAACTCTAGGAGTAAATTGTGTTTACAGACGTGTGGCGAGTTAATTTCAGAAGCGTTCCTGAACGAAACGGAAATTTGCGTGGCTCAGGCAATAGAAATTCATCACTGTTATGAGATTGGGATGGCCTAGAAAGCTAGAATACAGACCCTTATATCATACCGGCATACTTGGCCCTTGGGTGTCGTGAAAGGCAACAAAAGCCGGTTGGCATGATATAGATACCTCGTCTTAAGGGCTATATGCGGTGAAGCGCTCAGTAGTTTTACAAACATTTACATTTTTATTTTTATTGGCTAGTATAAGATAACTTCGACGGTAAAGCCAATCTATGATGTTCCTCTCTCTACGTCGCGTCGTCAAGATCTTGAAAACACCTAAAATTAATTTGTTACATAGTCTTTCCTTTAGTGCATTTTGCATATGATAGGTATTATATCTTTTCAAGTGCTGTTTATTACCATTTTTCTGTAGGTAGTCTGTTATAAAAAAAATTGGTATATTATCTTTAAACTTAAATTGAATTCAGGTTATTCAGGGTTATACAAAAGTGTCTGTATCTGTTTTTTATTTATACTCAGTTTTTAAATAAAAAAAATCACCGATACATTATGATTAATTATTTTTTAAATGTACCTACATTTAAATGTAAAATGTAAATTATGCTATGAAAAAAACAAGAAAAGTGAATTTTTAATTAATAAAAAAAATATTTTAAATAATATGGGGGCGGCAAAGATCATTGGGGGGCGGCAAATTTTCGGTCGGCTACGCCACTGCTGATCTTCTCTTCACGTCTACACGTGAAATGTTTTATGTTTTGGATACCTTCTGGCTTCCCTAGTCTACATTAGGGAAGCCAGAAGGTACCCAAAAAATTTAATTAATAATTATTTATTATTAGATTCCTCTAAGAATTGCATACCAACATAAAAACATTTTGATTAATTTATTACAAAATAAATAATTAAATATTAACATTATTCTTGGCCGGCAACGCGTTGGTGACGCCCCCAGTGTTACTAATGTCCATGGGCGGCGGTGATCACTTACCATCAGGTGACCCGTCTGCTCGTTTGCCTGCTAAAAGCATTAAAAAAAAACAGAGTACTTAAATTATTATTATTTTGTGTATTACCTTATTCGTAAACTTTATTTCAGGCATATCAGGGTTATTGGTTCTATTATCGGATGTCTTCGCTCTGCTTTCATTGCACAAAAAAACTAACAAAGTCAACACAGATAACATTTGTACGTTCGTTTTCATTCGCGCCATTGTTCAAATTGTTTTATTATTTTTCTTATTAAATTTAACAAATTAATTACGATTTAATGTTCAAAACAGTAAACGATAATTTTAAAATAATTAACACTTCATAGTAGTATAGTAATTGATAAAATGTAAATGTTTTTCCGTTACAGATAGTTGAATGTTAAATGTCAGTAAGCGCGGGAAATGCCTGTCAAACGGGCTCGCTGACTCCAGAGTACTGGAGTATATTTGTGGGAAGTTGGGAACAGAACAGACAGCAAGACGCGTTTATTTTGGGATATTTTATCGCACGTGCGTTATTAACAGATTTGAATGCGTCAATAAAAGATGTTTGAAAAAAATTAATAGCACTCGTTTTGTTTTATCTGTGGACTTTCGAATTAACAATGAGAATTTAAATTTGATGGATATTTTTTATAAAAGCCGAGCCACTTGGCAATCTTAGTATTGTTTTCGTTGGCTGAAGTGGTAAATTAACATTGATAAGAGTAGTAGTTACTTCAAATAATATTATCAGTCCTTTATTGAACACCCCTAATTAGTAAAATACAACAAAAACATTGAACTACCATTGACTTAAATATAGTACAGTATATACATATAGGTATATATGTCTATGATTATTACTAGAATAGGACCGACACCGCGAACACGATGTACCTACATAATTATGTCTCAATAAATTGGCGCCAATAGATTTTGAAAGGAGAACGGGGGCTCGATTTTGAAAATAGAACCTCTCAACGGGACACACATTTTGTTCGAGATGTCTGTTCTATGATATTATACTTCAATGAATAAAGATGCCTATTTAAATTAGATAGGTATCTAGTATCTTGCTTGTCCATAATTTTTTTATTACACGATAGAGTTTTTTTTTTAATAGATAATATAACATGGAAAAAGTAGGTACTTAATTTGCTTATTATATACAGTTCACACACGGTGCTTTCTCCGACACATACCTAAATTAAAATAACGAAAGCAAGTTTACGTGATGGCTGGACTCTACTAAATTCAGAATAACGTAAAAAGCAAAGAAAACATCCCAAGTGAATAATAGAGTACGTTCAGATTTCAAAGAAACTTAAAATAACACCGCGCAGAACCAATCACGAACGCTATTAAAATGTCAATGAAGTTTACGTAAGCTAAAAACGCTGTCAATGATTAAAAACTATTTTAAAAGCGTCGTAAATTTTCTTATTACACCCTTTTCGATGTATTAACGCTGCTGTGAATTAATGTAAGATCGATACTCAGATAAAGAATTATTTACCTAGAGCCTTAGTTCCCAAAGTGGTCCAGGTGGACCCCCAGGGGTCCACGGGAGACTCGATGGGGGTCTACGTTGACGTGACAAAAAATCAATTAATTAACCAATCAATTCTCACTTTTTTTCGAAAACTATTAATTTATCTCTACCTATATAATCTAAACTCAGCCGCAACGCAAACCATAGTTACATCTAAGTCACATTTTTCGTCGAGTTTTGCGATTATCTACCAAATTTTTACCAAATTTAGCTGCAGGGGTCCACCGGAACCAGCTAATGAAAGTGGTCAATGAGAAAAAAAGTTTGAGAACCTCTGAGTCCTAGAGGATATATTTTTTATAATAACATCGTGTCGCAAATAAGCCCAAAAATTATGTAACACTAGCTGCCCGGACAGACTTCGTTCTGTCAAAAGTTTGGTTTTTTTTGAGATGTAAGCTATCCTATCTTTCAAGTTGGATCAAACTGCACACGGTGTGCAAATTTGATTAAAAACTGTTCAGTAGTTTAGGAGTCCATCGAGGACAAACAACGTGACACGTAAATATATATTAAGACTAGCGCTATGCCCGCAGTTTTGCCCGCGTTTTCCGGGATACTAAGAACCCTACCTGTATCTTACTTGTATGTTCGGTTTACACTTGGAGGTTATCTATGGGTTTACACGTATTAAGTAGTAAAGTATGTAGTTAACTAAATTTTAGCTAAATGCCCGGTTTTTAATAGATTTGAGACCATAATTATGTTCGGATCTTTGCGCACTGTCTCTTGCAGTGATCTTGACCATGAGATGAGGTACCTCGTTACAATCCCCAACTATGATCGGTACTGGTTCATCCCGCAACATTTCGCACCTTTGGTGGAACAAGGGCTCAACTGCACTTTTGTAATTTTACAGCAGAGCCATTTTAAAGTTTTTTTTTTGCATTCCGAGTCGTATTATTCGTCTTTGTATTGCTTCAAAGTGCTTGTTCTTTGCATGAGATACGAACCATTTATTTGTGAATATGGCCATGTACTTTGCAGGTGTCACATATTTTTTTGTTTAATTTTTGTCATTTTACGATTTTTTGTAAGATGTGCCCTTGTACCACCAAAGGTGCGATTTGTTTTTGAATAAGAAAAACCTAGATTCCAAGCTACACATTACTAGGCGCTTGGGCGGCGAAAATAGTTCTCGCTTTTGTCATTTTAGTTCGAGTAAAACATGATAATTTAAACTTTTTATTGAAATTTTTGAAGCGCTTCTCGATGTAGCATTTATTGTCAAGAAAATCTTTTAACATGTGTATACAAAATACAGATGTCACTAAATAAATTATGCTAGAAAATCCTTGAATTTTCAGTTCTCGTACACGTCTAAATAGATTGCGGCACGGGCGTCCGAATTTATTGCGGTTCGCGTTATATAATTATATCATAGTTGAAATGTTTACATTACACAGGCCGCAAGCGGGTTGCTATTTTTTATTGATTTAGAAATAGCAGAGGGTCATGTGCAGTCAAACTAGCGAATAAACTTATCAATCTAAATGCGTTTTACTCGTTGACATTCCTCATCGAAATAGGTTCAAGTTATCGAGTAAGGCTCGTTACACTACACAGATACCTTAGCGGCTTAAAAACTTAAAAACTGTTAAATGATAACAACAGGGATGAACGCCGAAGCTCGGAAACGATCAAGAAATTTTTGCCACTAACGGTCACCCATCAAACTACCGACCGCACCCACTGTTGCTTATCAACCGGAATAACTATGAGCTCTTCACACGTCACACAGTAACATAGCTTTGAAATAGGGCTATCCATCCTAAAGCCCATCATCCCAAGCCAATCCTCGAGGCCAACAATGACGCTTCATATCCCTCCTATTGGAGATCTCTGGGTTCTGTAATAGCAATAACACTTTCACTCGTATAGTAATAAAATTTTATAACACCCTGGTTAGCTCCCACCCTCTTTAAATCGGGAATCAACCCTCAATTTGCAGAAATTTCCTACCAACTGGGTTATAGGGCTGCCTCATTGGGAGTTTTATTTATGATTACAGAATATTTTATGTGTGAGGTGCACCGTGATTAGCGTCGCCAGGCAGCTCGATTTTAGCAGGACGTCCCGATTTATTGCCCAAAATTAATTTCTCGCGACGTTATCAGCCTAGCTTTCCGACGACACGCGACTTTTATTAAAAAGCTTCCTGTTTCTGTAATCACCGCAAATTTAATTTAGAAATATTTATAAGATTTAGTAAAAAGTTAACAAATAATACATTAATGAATGTATGTAGTACTTTTTTTTACTATAAACGTATATTAAGCGGGTTATTAACATTTTCGCTTGTATCCTTAATTAAAGAATATTAGTATAAAAATATTACTGATTATTAATATTATTATAAGTTATGTTATGTTAACTTATGTTTTCGAAATCCACATTGGTCGAAAAAAATCTACGCAACGCAACGCTGAACGAACTCGGCTCGCATCGATGTAATTTCTAACACCTGACTTTCCATTACAATGAATATGAATCATAGTTTAGTTTAAACAAACGTCACAAAGCCGTGTAAAAAAGATTTACTGACGAGATAATCATAAAATCGGCGTAAAATTGTTTATATCGACGGATTTACGGTACCTCTCCCCGTCACTGGTTATCTAAACATGTCAGCGCTGTAAATATCAGTAAACGCCTATAAAATTTTAATTTGTTTATGAAATGTATTTTTACATCTCACTAAAATATTGGACCACCCTGTAGCTTAGTATCATGACTGTACAGTCCCGAGATCTATTCCCAACCGAGGAAAATATAACAGAGTAAAAGATATCACCCTCCTTCTAAAATCACCCGTGAAATTATGGTTAACAGAGAACGTCAGCTTATTTCTTTACTTTCTTCCTAGCCGGCAACGCGTTGGTGATGGAATGGATTGGTATGTTTATACCTGGCTGTTAAAAAACACATACAATCAGTGTTAGCAAGCAGTTAACATAATATCTAGAGATTATGCTTTAATAAGAGATTATGTTATAATGCTACCATGATATGGTCGCTGATGTAGTCAGTACCAGCTGCTACATGGTAGCAATTAATTTCCTTATTTTTTTTATGGAAATAGCCGGAAAATAAGCTGACGATACACCTGACGGTAAGTGGCTATCGTCGCCTTTGAATATCAGCAACACCAAAGGCATTTTTGATGCGTTGCCGGCCAAGAAGGAGAGAAGAAAGAGAAAGAAAGAACTGGCTCTCAAGCTCCCAGCCGGAACACGACGAGTCGTTTGTTCATAAAGTTCCCTCGACACGTTTGTTGCTCGCTGTAAATTCGCTATAAATTTACTATAATGTGAAAAAAAACATACTTTTGTTGAAGTGTCACCACTAATTTTAGTTTGGTGGGGATAATCTTGAATGTTAGTTTTTACTGTCATGGACGGTAGTAAACAACATAAATATAATTTTACTAGCAGTTTCCTACAATTTTGCATGCATAATTTTGAGATCGTTTTGGACATTGGCCAATTTCTAGACGTCCAGGCAGGCTGTATTCGATGAGATAATCGAATATTAATTAAATTTTTTACACACATTATGAACAATTCTACAAAATGATGACAAGATTTCGATAAATTGGCCTTTTTAACCCCCGAAGAAAAAAGAGGGGTGTTATTATTTTGACGTGTCTATGTATCTGTGTGTCTGTGTATCTGTATGTCCGTCTGTGACATTTTAGCTCACAAACGGATGAACCGATTTTGATGTAGTTTTTTTAAGGCGATTTAATCGAGAGTGTTCTTAGCTATATTTAGTAAATAAAACTGTCGGGGAGTTTAAAATTTTAATTTAAGAATATTTACTATAAACTTAACGTCATACAAGTCAACATATTACAACGCCCAGTCTAGGGCCTAGCTACACTACTGGGACCGAAGGGGCCATTCATTAATTATTACATAAAGGCAATTGTGGCAAAACATTTTTAGCACATAACATTTCTACGTACTACTTATTTTTACTTGTAAAATATTACGTAAGAATGGGTTTTAAGTAGTAGTAAGAAGAGATTTTAAGGCAATCGGAATTATAAATAAATAAAAATAAATAACGCTTCACACTCATAGTCACACACTAGAATTTCCTGTCGTAGGCGCCATGGATAACACACAAAGACAAAAACACTCACATCCAGATCCAGAACAAATATTTAAACCCATCATTCAAACCGTCTCGAAGGGAATCGAACCCAGGACCCTTGGCGCGGCGATCCGGCATGGTAGCCATTGCGCCACACGGGTTGAAATTAATTTTGTAATTAATTAATGACGTAATTAATTTAATGGTCATTAATTTAATGGCTCCTTACCGCTATTGAGACTCTAGGTCTAGGCCACCAAACTATTTCCAACTTTTTCCAAACTTCATACATAAACAGAAGTACACAAACCAACCTTACTTATGTGTTGTGTTTATTTTAAAAAATATATCCTTAAGCGATATATCACCCATGGTTACCCTAGCCTGCATCTGGTCAATATCTGTCTAGACGAAGCTGTCACATAAAAGTAGAAATAAGAACTAATGAATAAATTATCTGTGTTTTTAGATTCCGCAGCTGAAGTACTAAGCACTTTTTTAATTGATGATTGCTTTGATTTATAAATAGTGATTCTCCTGCCTTACGGATATTAAAAATTTCTGATGATTTCACAATGTGATCCTTGTACTCAGAAGTGGGACGGTGGTCTCATTGCTGGGCCTGAGCCCTGGAGCAGGAGACCTGAGTCTCCTCTCACAAATCGTGATCTAGGTACTTATGTGCCAAATTTCATGAAAATCCCTTCAGTTATTACAAACTTTTTCATTTATAACATTATCACAGAATACATAATAGTATCTATAGATTATAAGTACTATTATTTCTTCTGTGCATATAGATAACATTGGTAGGATTACATATATTTTTAACCGACTTCAAAAAAGGAGGAGGTATTCAATTCGATTGTATTTTTTTTATGTTTGATACCTCAGAACTTTCGACTGGGCGAACCGATTTTGATGATTCTTTTTTTAATCGAAAGCTGGTGCTTGTCATGTAGTCCCACTTAAATTTGAGTAGTTTTTGAGTTATTTTTTAGATTTTCAGTGTCACAAGTTGAACGTCTGGAACACTATAACGAATTTATGTTGATGTAACGAAGTAACATTTGGTAATTGGACCCTTTCCAAAACAACAACACAGATATTTATTTATGTCAATTTAATTTTACTTCTCACTTCGTTAGATGACGGTAATAATGAACGCTGACAGAATTGTCATAGCTTTAAATGAATTTCTCACGGTTTCGCCAAGTAATAGCGGATGTCCGCCTTGTGATGGGTGTATCACATTGTTTTCTTTTGTAAATAGCTAACGCTCGAAGCGTGCGCACTTCATTTGAGAAAGTAATTATTTTTTTATTTTATATTAAATGGTTTTTGTATTTTTAGGGTTCCGAACGAAAAATCGAAAAATGGAACCCTTAAAGATTCACTCGTGCGTCAACACAATGAACGTAATTGAACAATTAATAAGACGTCACATCTTGGATCACTAATAAAAGAACGTTCTATAAATTGAAGCTTCGTTCTTCTCTCTTTGCTGGGTACCAAAACACATCGGCGATACCTGTGATGTTTCCGATTCTGTCTGATGTCCATGGGTGACGGTGACACACTTGGTACCAGACTCGTCTTCTCGTTTTACGACTGGTTAAATTAAAAAAGAAAGACCATACATGACAGACTTCATCAGCCAAGAGAGCATAGTGTACAGAGCAGTCATAAAATGTCTGTGCATTACATTGAGGTATATACAAGAGAAGACATCTCAAACAAAATGTATGTTCCCGCCGGGAGGTTCTATTTTCAAAATTGACCCCTGTTCTCCTTTCAAAATCGAACGAATCCATTGGAAATTGAAGCCTTGCGGCGCCAATTCATTGGAACATACATTGTGTTCGCGGTGTCTCTTCTATACGCTAGTAATAATACTTCAATGGTGCATTATTAATAAAAACAACTCGAGCGTGTTGATTCCAAAGAATTGAAATTTTAAAATAAACATAATTCGCTATACAAAACTGGCCGCCTATAAATAGCTGTATGAGTACATCGCTGAAGAAAAATAAATAATTGATTGGCGATCCATCTTGTGAACTACCTACATGGTTCTATCATGATTATCGGAGTCCATGGAGTATCTTTAACACAACAGCCATACTGATGCCACAGCCCACAACGCCGGCTATATTGATAAGAGGTTAGGTAGAGACTAATGAGGCCATGTATCTAGTCCAAATGGTGAACCTTGTGGGATGTCCGGGCTTCGATTACCGGTCGGGACATTTATGTGAGCGATAAATGTTTGCTCTCGGGTACGTAGTTTTTAAATTATTATTTTGTTCATGTAATCCGCAAAACAAAATCAAAGTTCGTGCAAGTGTATACTTATTTGTTAACTTATTCAAGTATTGTATATTGAAATGTGGATAATGCGTCGCCAAGTCAGCTAGTCGCCGACCACCGTACATTTCAATAAGAAATATTTGGCATCGCAGACGCATAGCCAGCGCAGACGCATAGCCCAGCGGTGCGTCTAGTCTACACTGTAGAGTCTACTCGTACAGTGTAGAGTGTAGACATTGTCTCTACAATGCTTCCAAGAAAGCAAAGTTGAGATTAAATCCTCCTAATATTATAAATGTGAAAGTCTGTCAGGATGTCAACAAACACTCTCACGTAAAAACTATATACTGAACCTGTTTTCATGAGATTTAGCACACAGGTAGTCCATGATCTGGAATAACATAATACGGTGACTACTTACTTCGGTATCCTGGAAAACGCAGACAAAGCCACGGGTATAATGCTAGTGGATAATAAAACTATCAGTGATCACTACTTACTAACTTAGATGCTAGGTACTGATATTCAACATTCAACGCAGAGCTAAAACTGCCAAAACTACTTTACCTACGGATTTTCTGTCTCACTGCTGAACCCTAAACTGTATTTACTTTTTCCGTGGGCGGCTCCCAAACAATTGAGTATTTTGGGCAATGGGCATCGTGGCAAACTTCGCAATAAGGTCAGGGCTTGTACACGTCACATAATTATACTTCTAGAAACAAGACAATAAAAACTGCGAGTGTCTGGACGTGAAGTATGTTTTGAAAATATAAGTAACATTGTGATGAGTTTGATAAAAAATTTATAGTATCGTGATGTGACAAACCCGTTCTGGTGTGAATCATTCATCTATTACTTGTACTCAGGCTTGACAATCTTAGCATTACAAACCGAGTAACAGTTCATGTATAATGTAACAAAATTAAAATGGTTAACCACTTCATCCACTCCATACGTTTACGAGACATCTGAATTTGTTGTTATTATAACAAACTACCAAGTATAAATCTAGATGGCGTTGTTACTGATCTGGCAATAACGTCAATAGATGGTTGACGAAAACTTCAAGAGATGGCGCTGACCTGCTTTGTGAATCACGCTAACGAATGTTTGTTGTAGTTTCCTTAACGGCCGGTCTCAATAATGTACTAACAGATGGAAGGCTGTGAAAAGGGCTACCATTAGTATGTTATCTGTCATATTTGTCAATTTTTGCCTCTGAAAAATTTACAAATATGACAGATGACAGCCCTATCCACAGTCTTCCAACTGTTAGTACATTATTGAGACCGGCCGTAAATAACTAGTTTGTCACCTACAAAATGTTAAGGTTTTTAGGAAAAGATATATACCAAGTTTGATGATATCGTTAATTTATCTAACTTTATGAGTATTTTATAGCCAGAGAGTACTTAATCATACGCCAGCTTAGCGATGCGCGATTGCGAGATGTTTCAACAATCGAGACAATTGCGATTATCTGAAATTTACAATCGAGATGACCGATTACTCGCTTACCGAGAAAACAATCGAGATGTTTTTAGATTGTCTCGATTGTTCCCACCCGCTCGAGTCATCAAGCTATCGCCTCTCGCCCTTCGTTAGTTTAACCTACGTGTGTCGGCGACCAACATACGTAATTTTTAGATACTATCTCGAATTGAATCTATCCATCCGCAAATAAATAAAATTGGAGTGTCTGTTTGTAATATTAAAATAACCGCTATTTACTAAGTGCATTTGGATGTTTACACGGTATATATACCAAAACAACATTTTTTACAATTTTTGTTTGTCTGTCTGTCTGTTTGATTCGGCTAATCTCAAAAATGGCTGGACCGATTTTAACGGGACTTTCACTGGCAGATAGCTGATATAACAAGGAGTAACTTAGGCTACTTTTCTTTTAGAAAAAAAAAACGCGATACGAAGTTCTTCGGGTCAGCTAGTCCATAATAAATTGTAAATAATGTTAGTTAAACGTAGACAGAGATAGAAAGCACAAAGTAGTACAGAAATTTGACGACCCGTGTGGCGCAATGGTTACCATGCCGGATCGCCGCACCGAGGGTCCTGGGTTCGATTCCCAGCGAGGCGGAAATTTGAATGATGAGTTTGAATTTCTGTTCTCGGTCTGGGTGTAAATGTCCTTGTCTATGTTGTGTGTTGTCCATGGCACCCACGACACAGGGAATCCTAGTGTGGGGCTATGAGTGTGAAGCGTTATTTATTTATTTAAATACGTCGCATTTAATGTAAGAGCGAGATAGCGATATGTTGCCGCACTGTTACTACAGCGCCTTTTAAGTTCGTAATTGGTTTTATTGTTGAATTAAAATAAATAGATTAATAGAAATGAATACATAATAAAAATTGAGTTAATGTATATTTCGAACATTAATTGATTATCAATAATTACACGGTATTTAATTTACATACCTACTTACCTACCTAATTTACTTCGCTCGACCTACTGACACCAACAATACTATAGTGCTTTTCAACTAAATTTGCAGTTGGGCGTAATGTTGGTAGAATTGAAATAAGTGTCTTTTATATTTCAAAAACCATTTTATGGACATATTAAATAATAATAGTGTTGTTATCAAGTTCATCAAATGTCATAACGATAATATTACGAGATTATTTATAAAACTTTTAATTTTCATACTCCTATTTCAATGCTACCAACATTACGTAGATTTAGTTGAAAAATACTATAAAAAAACATTTCGTCATCTCGTATATCGCTCCAATCAACAGACATCTCGCATCGCACCGATCGAGTGAAACATCTCGGTCATCGCGCTGATCGCGCATATCGCTCCAATCGACAGACATCTCGCATCGCTCCGATCGAGTGAAAACTCTCGGTCATCACGCATATCGCTCCAATCGACGGATATCTCGCATCGCTCCGATCGAGATAAACATCTCGGTCATCATCTCGCATCGACAATCGACACCGAGAAGAACATCTCGAGATGACTACTCGAGATGTTTGAACAATCGAGACAATCGAAAAAAACATCTCGTCATCGCGCATCGCTACGCCAGCTACTTAGTACTTGTCATAGCTTTGAGTACTTACTCCGAAAGTTTACGAATCATGTTTCCAGAGGGCGACTCTTTCAATGTTTCTCATAATTCGCTCAGAGATAGACCTCTATTCCCGTATATACAAAGTTAGTCTATGCTTGTGCTACGCGTTCACTCTTAAGTTTGCCCTTACCTCCCGTCCCGCTTCCTCATACCGCAGCTCATTTAGTACGAACAGCAACGCTAGTCGCGTATTTTTGAGGTCCCGTGCGGCGCGTGCACACTTGAGTTTGTTGTTGATTTTGATGTTTCTTTCGTTAGATTATTTTTCTATTGATTTATTTTACGTTCGTTGATTTTTCTCGCTACAATGACTAAAATAGAAAATGTTTTACACAGTGGCAAACGTAATTTGTTATTTAAGTTAGTGAAATTATTTGATTACTTTTTTGTCTACAGTACCGTTAGCTGTTAAATAGTAACGGTCGACGAGGGCAAACTTAGAGTGAACGCGTAGTATATGTAACATATTTCTACGGATACGGACCAAGAATTCTTACGGCCGAGATTAAAGAACAACTGTAATCTGAGACTACGGCAATATTATTTCACAAAGTAACATTTGTTTCTGTCAATTTGGTCCAGTCAATCGACTATAAACGCAGATGTAGCAGAGCGTATTCTATTTAAAATTTTAAATACATAGTGTGATTTCCAAACAACGCCATCTATTAACGTATTTTTAAACTATGTAATAATACTTAATACTACATAATTTTACACCTTTCTTTGCCCGCATTTTCCTAATGGCTTTCACCAGATTATGTATTGAATATTACCGATATCTATATGTTATATAAAACACAATTGTTTCTACCTATGTCCAATTAAAATCGGCCCCGAGACTCCTTTAGCACGAGACACCCTGTATTGATTGATACTTCATAATAATCCATAATAGTCTAATGTCCATGCAAAATGATATATGATGATATGTGCACCAATAAGTGCCAAGTGGCAAAACTGGGAACTTTTAGTGGACAGACCACAGACATGTTTAACTGACGAAATGAACTGTCGCCTTATAATATAACACTATAATGTTTTATGTGTTATTTGCGTTGCATAAATATGGGCAAAAATAAGATTTATTTGCAACAATCATGAGAATTTTACACAATCTATACCTAGTTAAAAACAAAGTTTAAAAAAGTAAGATTAAATTGAAAGTAAGTATTATAGGTAAGTACTATTATTTCTTGTGCTAAAATGTATGGTTTACATCTATAAACATAATTGACGAGCCAGTCAATTTTTACGGTTCTAGGTATAATAAAAACAAAGAAAACACAAAATTATGTTACATAACCACCTATATTCATTAAATACATAATTTAATTATCGTTGGAATTGTTGCAGAAAGATGGTACGATGGGCAACACTGGTATCCTTACAACTACAAAGTACTATTTATTCATTTCTTGTTGATCATTTCTTCCAGAGCCTTGATTTCAGCTGAAATAAAAATAGAAACAATTGAAAACAGGTCTATCAAAAACTTTTATTCATCATGATATTATAATAAAATATATAATTAGTATTTCATTGCTTTTAAAATTGATTTTAAAAAAATGTTTATATTTGTAAACATATGTTAGATTTTCCTGTATCGTCAGTCATATCTTCATCTTGAGGTCATATTCAACTAATATGATTAAACAGTTTACCACTTACTGCAAGAGCATACCCAAATCAGACATAGGTCATGTTGTAAAGATTAAATCTTACCAGCGGATGCAATTGCCTTTTCTTCAGCCAGCTTCTTGTCTCTGATCACCTTCTCCTTAGCCTCTATCTCACGGAGTTTAGCTTCCTTTTTGGACAACCTGTTCTGGTGGAACGCTCCATACACAATACCTACTCCGAGGAAGGACCAACGGCCAAACTGTAAACAAACAATTTTTGGGTAAATACTAACAGCTTAACTGCAGTCTCTATCTTGGTCTTGCTCTACAATTAAAAACAATATTTTTTTGTCAATGGCCAGCAAAGTTTTTAATTTTTATTCAACACATGAACTTTATCCTGGTAGTAATGGAGATTTGCAATACTGGAGGAAAGAAAAGAAATGCTTAAAGAAAGCAAGGAACATGTTTGAAACTAGACAACTCATACAAGAATTACTTTTATGCCTTGCTAAGTTTCAACACTAGGGAATCTTATCTACAAGTACATCCAACAAGCAAATCCATCAGAGTAGGTGCTCAGGATCTCCTTACCACTTTTAATAAGAAAATTTTCATACATATTAATTATTAATTGTTCAGAGCATTTACGTATTTTGAATTAAAAGAAGTACAGAATGTGTACAAACTACAATTTCATTATATTATGTAAAAGGTTAGATTACGATATGAAAAATTACAAAAAATAATTAAAAATAATAATGATCTACATATTAACTTTAACAAAATATTATTGGCTGAAAAGAAATAGTTATAATAATTTTGAGACCTATTAAAATATAAGCGTATAAGCGTTTTGACTGATTTTGAAAATCGAATACTAGTTCGAAAACTCTAAACACTGGTTACATAATATAGAAAAGTAATATTCGTGTAAATACTTACCCTAATTAAAGGCGACACTCGCACTGGGGGTCCATAGGGAAGTTCAGACATTTTATCTTATTTTTATAAGAATAATCCCAATAGGATCTAAATCGCAAAATAAGTAAAATTCCGGACTTGAATTTGAAGGTTATAAAGTAACAGTACAGTGTTGCCAAGCCAACTGTCTTGCGAAGTAGCAGGGAAGGGAAAACAGAAAACTTGAAAAAATTACGTGTTTGATGTTATTGTTCTTACCTACAAATAAATAAGTTCTTTTTTATCTCTTTTGTGTAAAACTTTAATGGAATGTGGTTAAACTTATAAGTCCGTCGAATTATTATAATCCGTTCACAAATCTTAGAGACTAAATTGACGTTTCATGGGTGACCAGTTTCGGGTGCAAATTAAATAGTGATGACCATAAACCGAAAAGTAAATCGGAAAAATTTTCACAGCTTTTAATGAAGGTCGACTATTTGTGTGATTATTGATTGAGTCCGTAAAACTAGTATAAAAACAAGTTTAAGCAACCATTATAATTCGTATATCCATAATATATTTGCCCTCACTTACTAAATTTATAAGTTATTTTGCTTACAAAAACGAGTATTTGGCTATGGTTACATTCGGTATACAGTAAATTTTATACTATTTAGCCAAATACTAAATATCTAGGTAAATATGAGTGTCGCTACTAATATGTCACTATTCTTACGACATAGTTTACGATTCAAAAAACCGGAAAAGTAGATCGCACAAATTTAGCTGGTATCATTATTTCGAACTTTGACATTAGAGGTTGTCATTTTAGTCTCTAAGATTTGTGAACAAGGTATAGGACAATTTCTGGATTTAACTGTAGACAATAGTGTTTTCTAAATCTATGGCTAGATTTTACAATCTGTTAAAGATTGTCAAAAATCAATGACCGCCATGGATATATTACTCTATCTGGATCATAGACTTTGTTGAGGTACCTGAAGTTCGATGACGTCATTCAGAATGACCATTCGACCAATCGCAGGCCGAATTGAGGTTGTCCTTCATAATTGTAGGGTGTCCACGCTTAGAAAAATTATGTGCTATTTTTATATGGTTCACCAAAATGTTTTCTGTAGGTAATTTTTCACAATCGAATGAATCCTGGGACTATAGATAACATGGACACAATACAAAAATGGTCAATCCGTTATGACGTCATCGATCATCAGGTACCACTACGAAGTTACGTATCCAGTAAGAGTAATATATCCATGATGTCAGCGCAACAGCAGCACCATTTGTCAGTTGTCAGTTGTAACGTCACCGTGACGTTACAACTGACAACTGTCACGTCACAACGACGTTACGTCTTAAAATAGTTCATACTTCATTCATAAAACGTCGATGTCGTTGCTCCGTTCCGAGGAAATCAAGGCGTGATTTGCTCGAAAATTATAGAATAGAATGACGTTGCGACAATTCTCCGCCGTAGTTCCATGGAACTAATTTCCCGTTGCTTCGTATAGTAATTTCGTAATTCGTTCGTCATTCAGTCAGTTCAGTTCAGTTCGCAATATGGCGTTAGTTATGTCGTTCGTGTCGGTAGCCGTTTCTATTCTGTACACGCCGTTTCTTTTATTAATCGTGTGTATTATTTTCTTGGCGTCCATCGGAAAATCTCTGGGTGTGCGGCGTTTATATGTAAACATCTTGCTGAAGTTATTCGAGGTGAGTATTGCATTGTTTTTAATTAAGACGCTTTTGGTTAATTTGAGCGTTTAGCCGCATATTTTGTGGATAGGAAATATATAACACGTAGATTATTGACATCACCTATCGATTAATGCTGTAATGAATAAATACCAATCCCATTTATATGATAATTTTATTACTCTACGTAAAAAAAATTAAAATGTATGGCAAGGGTCAATACTGAAGGAGTCATGAGCCATATTAGGTCTTTAGGTTTTAGGTCGTAGAGTTCTCGAACACGTTTTCCTAATTAGTACACAGTTGTAAACGAAATTGTAATATGAATTTTCACATATAATGTTTTAAGAAACCTTTCTATGTATCACATTGAAGAGATACTATTTGAGAACACACAATCCTATCATATAGTTTTGATTTAAGGTTGTCAATCAATGAATATAATTGCATTGTTTTACTTCATTGATTTACTGTAAGCAAATGCTAAAGGGAGACCACACTTGTCTGGATATTCAATTAACAGAGGCATAGTAGAATCCTCACCCTGGGGTGGCAGGAATTGGTTCCTGCCGGCTGATACAATTTAAATCTCAATATGACAAATAAAAACAGTCATAGGGAATTTTAAGTGTGGTTTCTTTTATATCATCCCTTTAACACTTAAGTATGTTCTAAGGTGATTAATAAAATAACATTAATCCAAATGTAACATTTTTCTGAAGTTTGTCATCTAATTTATAAATAAAATGTTCAAAATTAAAAACATATTTGCATATTAAAATTACTTCCTAATTATCCTAAAGTACAGTTGACAATTTTATTATATCAATAGACTAACAAAATTGATTGCAATTTTTAATTTATCCTTTTTTGCCTTTAACTATAGTTTTATTTTAGTCCCATCCGATGACGGTTTAAATTTAGCATAATTTGTTTTCCTTGAATGCTTCTGTTATATCAAATTTGTGGTTGCCGTAATTATTGTGGTCAATATGTGGTTATGAGTGATATGTTTCACATAGTGAGAATTCGTCTTAATTTGTTAGTATCCTTGTTAATCTCATCTTATGCTGAAGATAGCTTTGGGTTTATTTAAGCCTACTTTGTGTACATATTCACCAAAAAAAGGAAAGTGTACAGCATAATTTATTTGCTGTAGACATATTATAGTCCCTGTTGGGTATAAGCCTTCTCCAACTTGAACCAGTTTTCTACTTTGTTGCAACCTTCTCAGACTTTGTTTAAGTCATAAGCTCTCTTGGTTTGTGGCAACCTTCTTTCACTCTTTCTGTTGGATTTATATAATACAAAAATTAATACCCCTAACAAGGAGCCTTTGTTCTCCATAGTAACCCATAGGTTTGAACTGTTTATTTAACTCTACACACACCGCGTCACAGGATCTTGTACGACGGACGTATACTTGCTTCCAAGTGGATATAAAAATAAATATATTTAATATTTATCATCACAGACAATATTTTATTTCCACCCAAACCTCCTATAGGTTATGGGCCCAGTGTAAAATCAGTATAAAATCAGTATAAAACCAGTATAAAAACAGTGTAAAAACAAAGTGTAAATTAGTGTTCATTAGTGTAATAAAGTGACAATACATTGGATATTTTAGTGATTAAATAAAACTGTGAATAATGGAAAAAGGCAAACGGAACATTAAGCCCTTTGATGGTGAGAAGTATAGTGTATGGAAATTTCGAGTTCGCACATTACTTTCTGAACTGAACTTAATCAGTGTTATCGATGACGACATTCCTGCAACGCGATCCGCTGAGTGGGAAAAGAACGACAGGGCTGCCAAAAGTGTTTTAGTTGAATATTTAACCGATTCATATCTGAGTTTTGTTGATGAAAAGAGTACTGCCCAAGCTATTTTCAAGCATTTTGATTCAATTTATGAAAGAAAAAGTATTGCAACTCAATTGGCTTTGAGGAAACAGCTATTAGGGTTGAAACTAAAAGGAGATGTACCACTAATAAAACATTTCTCTACATTTGATGATTTACTGACAGAGTTATCATGTGCTGGAGCCAAATTAGAAGAAACAGATAAAGTTGCTCATTTGCTACTTACTCTACCAAATACGTATAATGGTGTTGTTACAGCAATCGAAACATTATCAGAAGATAATTTAACTCTGGCATTTGTAAAGACAAGGCTATTAGACCATGAAGTGAAACTGAAAAATGAAAGCAGTGACACAAATCTGAAAGTACTTCATGTTGAACAAAATTATAAAAAGAAGAGATATGAACAGTCAAAACAAAGCCAAAATCACTCACAACAGAACTACCCCAAAAGAAAATTATTTACAAGAACAAATAAATCAAAACACATAAATTGTCATCACTGTGGTCGTAAAGGACATAAAAAACAGGATTGCTTTTATTATAAAAGAACAAATCAAGACAATGCACCTCAAAGAACAAGACAAGTTCAAACTATTGCCCTGCAAGAGGCATCGACATCAAACCTTTCAGATTTTTCAGGATTTGCATTTATGACTGGCAAATACCAGTTGAAAAATGATGGCTCAATAACATTTTTACTAGACTCTGGAGCATCAGATCATATCATTAATAGAGATGATATGTTTACCTCATACGAGGTCTTATGTCCCCCCCTTAAAATTTCTATCGCTAAAAATAATCATTTTATTTCAGCAACCAAAAGAGGTAGTATTAAAGTTATCAGTAATACAGGAGTTGAAGGAGTGCTGAGCAACGTTTTGTATTGTATGGAAGTGCCATACAATCTGCTATCGGTATCAAAAATGCAACAAGCTGGGTTCACAGTAACATTTGACCAAAGAGGCACTCACATTACAAGGCAAGGTAACACAATCATGGAAGGTAAGAGACTTAATAATTTGTTTGCTTTAGAATTTCAGGTACCCTCAATAAAAAGTGAGTCCATTTCCCAAACATGTCATATTAACACAAATAACTATGAATTATGGCATCAACGTTTAGGACATATTAGTAAAGCTAAATTCCTAGAATTAAAAAGCCATAAAATGATAGATGATATAAATGAAATAATAACAGTATCTCCAAATGATAAATTGTGTGAAGCATGTATAAATGGGAAGCAGACTCGCCTGCCTTTTAACAAAATAAAGGACAAGAGCTATATAAAGCGCCCTCTTTTTATAGTGCATTCAGATGTTTGTGGCCCTATATCCCCTGTAACTGTCGACAATAGAAACTATTTCGTTTTATTTGTTGATGATTTCACACATTATTGTGTTGTGTATCTGTTAACTTCAAAATCAGAAGTGTTCTCAGCATTTAAAGACTACGTTGCTAAAAGTGAAGCAAAATTCAATTTAAAAATAGTTAACCTTTACACTGATAACGGTGGTGAATATTTATCTACCGAAATGAAAAACTATTGTAAAGACAAAGGAATAAGCTATCACTTAACGGTACCTAGAACCCCACAGTTAAATGGTGTAGCTGAACGTATGGTTCGCACGATAACAGAAAAAGCTCGTGCGATGTTGAATGGTTCTAAAATGGATCAAAGTTTCTGGGGAAATGCAGTTTTAACTGCAGTTCATTTAATAAATATCACGCCAACAAGAGCTTTAGGTCATTTAAAAACACCATACGAAATGTGGCATGATAGGAAACCGAGTATTAAAAATCTCAGAGTTTTTGGTTCAACTGTGTATGTTCATAACAAAACCAGTAAAAATAAATTTGACAACAGGTCAATGAAAAGAATATTGGTAGGTTATGAACCCAATGGTTATAAAGTATGGAACACAGAATGCGAAAAATATGAAACTGTAAGGGACGTTGTTATTGATGAGACTAATTTCAGCGAATCCAGGCCTACACAAAGACCTGAAGGGAGTAATATTAAATATTCCCAAGACAAAACTGATAGTGACTTAGTCATGAAATCAGTGTCTAGTAAGTCTCATAGTACAAGTCCAAAATCAGATAACTCTAAATCTGATGAAGAATGCAGTACAAGTAAAATTCGTAGAATCGGTAATAATGAAGTGCCGAGTGAACCTGAAATTGAATCTGAGAGTAGTTTGAACAAAAATCAGGAAAAACCTGATGAATCCTTCAATTTGCGAAGGAGTGAAAGACTCAAAACTCGTACACAAAAATCATATAATGAAAATGATTTTGATATCTATAACGCTATATCAACCACAAATATCATACCTAAATCATTAAATGAAATAAAAACTTTAAATGACAGGGATCAATGGGAAAAAGCAGTAAGGGATGAACTTAATTCTCTTGAAAAGAATAATACTTGGACTTTAGTACCAAAACCAAATAATAAAAATATTGTTGATTGTAAATGGATATTTACAATTAAAATTGACGCTTTCGGTAAACCTTCAAAATATAAAGCTCGTCTCGTTGCTAGAGGTTTTAGTCAGGAATATCTTACAGATTACAATGAAACTTTTGCACCAGTTGCTAGAATAGCAAGCTTTCGATTTATAATTAGTTTTGCAAATCAACATGATTTATTGATTCATCATATGGACGTAAAAACAGCATTTTTAAATGGTACACTAAAGGAAGAAATCTATATGAAAGTTCCTGAAGGTGTACAAAATAAAAATAATTACGTATGTAAACTAAATAAAGCTCTATACGGTTTAAAACAAGCTGCAAGATGCTGGTACGAAATATTTGAACAAACGCTTAAACAAATTGGTTTTCAAAACTCCCCAGTTGATAGGTGTATATACATATTAGATAAGGGAGATATTTTGAAAAATATTTACGTCATACTTTACGTTGATGATTTAGTAATAGCGTGCGCAAACTTACAAATAATAAATAACTTTAAAAAATATTTAATGAGCAAATTTGAAATGACGGACTTAAAAGACATTAAATTGTTCTTAGGTATTAGAGTAAACAGATACAAAGATAAAATTACTTTGGACCAGAGTTCATACATTAAAACAATTTTGAATAAATTTAATATGAGTGAGTGCAACCCTATTGGCACTCCGACAGAATTAAAGTTAAACTATGAAGCTTTAAACTCTGATAAGACGTACGACGCACCGTGTCGACACCTCATAGGGTGTTTGATGTATGTTATGCTTTGTACACGTCCGGATTTAAGTACCTGCGTGAATATTCTAAGTCGATACACGAATAAGAATAACAAATAATTATGGTTTTGTTTAAAACGAGTTCTAAGATATATTAAAGGCACAATTGATTTGAAGTTAACATATACGAAAAAGAATTACAGTAATATTCTATGTGGATATGTAGATTCTGATTGGGGTGGCCATGATTTTAACGATAGGAAAAGCACAACTGGGTATGTGTTTAAACTATTTGACCAGAATGTACAATAACATGGTGTACAAAGAGACAGACATCAGTAGCTGCCTCATCTACTGAAGCGGAGTATATGGCTTTGTATGAAGCTGTTAAAGAAGCATTATGGCTTAAGTCTCTGGCAGAAAGTATTAACTTAAAGTTAACTAAGCCCATTGTTATCTATGAAGATAATAACGGCTGCATTAGCATTGCTAATAATCCAACAAGTCATAAAAGATCAAAGCACATTGATATAAAATATCATTTCTCAAGAGAGCAGGTTGAGAAAAATGTAGTAAAATTAAACTATATCTCCACAGGTGACCAGCTGGCAGATTTGATGACAAAGCCGTTAGCACCGGTGACTTTTCTAAAGCTAAGAAAAGAATTGGGCTTAGAATAAGTTTTAGTATTAAGTACAATTTCATTAAGATATAATGAAATGGTCTGATTAGGTTTTTACTGTGTCTGGGTTTTTCCTAATCCACATAGCAACAAATGTTGGGCCATTATTGTACAGTTTTCCCAGACCACACTTGGAAGTAATATATGATCTGTCATTTTCATAAGTTGGTAGTTAATTTATTATATTAAACTGTAAACCAGATATTGAATTGTAAACCAACAATTAGTCAGTAACTAGGGATTAATTTTTGAGGGGGCGTGTTGGATTTATATAATACAAAAATTAATACCCCTAACAAGGAGCCTTTGTTCTCCATAGTAACCCATAGGTTTGAACTGTTTATTTAACTCTACACACACCGCGTCACAGGATCTTGTACGACGGACGTATACTTGCTTCCAAGTGGATATAAAAATAAATATATTTAATATTTATCATCACAGACAATATTTTATTTCCACCCAAACCTCCTATACTTTCCTGCTATGCTCTTTATGTTCTTCACATATATTATGAAAGTATAGACAGGAGCTAGCTTTCCCTTTTATCTTTACAGGTATATGAATTTAAGTTTTAATTAATCTTAATTTAGAAGCAAACACATAATAAAAAGTAAAAACATACCTACTAGAAATGCACATTAATAATTATCAATAAGTTAGCACAGTTTGCTTTTCATTTATTTTTTGACTGTATTCAATCAAGACTCACACATGCACAGCCAATTAGGTATGTCAACAATATTTTGTGAGTGCATGTGGCTTAGATTGATAATAATAAGTAAGTCAATATAACAGAAAAGTTTTCCTTTTTCGGCATTATAAATAGATTCTGTAACAGTTATAACAAAAATGCATATTATTATAATGTTACTGAGAACCGTATCTATTTCAAGAAAAAACATTATTTTTAATCAGATACATAGATAGGGTGATGACATAATCATGATGACAATAAAAAAATTCAGAGCTTTTCGATAACCAATTTTAGTGATAGCGCTATTCTTTATAATATTATATACTTGATTTATGGCAATTTCAATCATTCATCCATTCATAATCTCTGGAAATTTACCTACTTGGTAAAATAATAACAGACACTAGGAATTTAGCAGTTGCTAGGCGATGGGCGACGATAGCCACTTACTTACCTTTGTTGGCTATTTTCATTAAATATATGTACATATATGTATTAGACTGTTTGTGTTATATCTATAATTTTATACAGCTACCTATGCAACAAAACAGAGTCAACACTTTCAGTAATAGTTGTCAGTAGAGAATGCCATAGGTATAAAATCTGATAATTCTAATACCTAGTTTATATTAAAGAACAACACACACACACACACACACACACCTCTTTAAAAAATCCTCCATTTGTTTCTTATCTAATGCTTGACAAGAATGGACATAATTAAAAACGATTGTTTACAATTTTAATAGGTATATATACCTACATAATGGACATGTGCTTTACCTTACCAGACTGTAGTCAAGCGTGTTTAATCAGAAAAAATATTGATTGATATTGATTGTTTGATTAATGACAACCATGATTTTAAGTTAAGTCGATAATGGAATCTTTAAAAATTCCTTTCAGGAAGCTAAATACATTTCAAAGGTTTCTGGTTTATTCCTTATTCTAAGGGTTTCTAATATGAAACTGGTTGCCATGCCAAATCTTTGTGTCGCAGACAAATCTTTTGTGTTTAACGAAGTTGTTTACATATCGCTTCTGTATGACGTGGCGCCGGTTTTAGTTTCCGGCTGGTGTCGTCATACCTTTATGTACTTATCGCGGTTTTAGGCTTAAGCGTACTGCGTATGGATATTATGGATAATCGAGTAGGTATCGACCACCTGTGCTACCTATGCCTTTGTGACAGCTATACAAGTATACAACTATACACGTATTTTGTGGACATGTAATCAACAAAGTAATTCTAGAATGTTCTAATTTTTTTATACAGAATAAGCAAAAGCTTGTCCACAAAAATTATACACCACAAATATCATCAGTTGGATGATAACAATGATATTATAATGTAAAAAGAGGTAGATATGTCACTAGCGCGCCGACGATGAAGAGCGTAAGAACAGGCAATTGACCGTTCTGCTCGTAGACGCTCTGTCAATACAAGATGATACACACGCTTTTGTTGTTGTCAGAAGTGCTTGACATTGACATACAGCGTTAAAATGTCTTCCTGTATTATACCAATGTGATTGGTGTAGCTATAAGGAAACAAAAGATAAACATGTGTGTTGTAGTTCTTTTCCGAACAGATTTTTTGGTTGATTTGTAAGGGCATATCGTCTCGATTATTTTTAAAATATCATTAGATGATAAGCGGAAATGAAGTCATGGATGGTAAAGTACGCTAGTAATTTAGTAAAAGCATATTCACTCTTGACTTGAAGACACCCACATTATCGTCTTATTATATTAGACTTAAGTTACGATAAACACTTCTACCTGTTGCATAGTTACCAACCGTGCTACGAGTACAGCGTCGGAGGATAGGTATAATACCTACATTCGGTATTATCGAATACGAATCGGTACCTATTATGTAGGTACTATTTTACGTATTCAAAATAAAGTCTGGTTTATGGTTTAGCCATGCTCTGCCGCAGGCCGCAGGATAATGGATCCGTGATGTGGTCTATAACGAATTAGTCGAATGTTGTTTCTGAATTTAGGAAAATTTAATAAACCCCTTATTTAGTAAGTCTCAACAAGATTACCTGAAACCCGAAGAGAACAGAGATTGTTGGAACAATGCGTATTGTTATGTAACCAAGCCACTGCACGATAACGAGCCAAGGACCTAGTCTGTATCTAGGCATTTCATAAGCCCCACGCGAGTTACGCAACAAAACCTGAAGTATCTTGATAAGAGTGTTACGTGGTAGCTGGTAGGTCTGTGTAAAACGATGTTTATGGCAGCCAAGAACTTCATATAATTATACATCTAGATGACAATCTAGATCGAAACCTGAAGACGGATCACGTGACATTGGATGAATTGCGCCCTACCATTGGTCAAAGTTGACACCGACACCCTTCGAGTGGCTACGAGTTAAGGTCAACGTCAATCAGGCCTATGATTGAATGAAGACCACGCCTCGGTAAAAGGAGCACAGGACAACCCCGACCAAGTGGAGCGACAATCTGATGGAAGACAGTGGGTATCCACTGGATTCAGAAGGCTCAGGACCGGTCAGAGTGGCGCATGATATTGGAGTCTTATGTCCAGCAGTAAACCTTAAAGGTTGATTGATGGATGGATGAAGTGGAAGATCATCATTTTCACTGTTTAATGTTTATTCACCTTTGTACCTAAAATCCCTGAACAACATTTCACGGCCGATTCAAGTAAGGTAAATTAGCAAGCCAGATAAAAATCCTTATCACATTTTAATCGTTCTCTATTGATGATTCATAAATTGACATTTATTTTTCACGCACTTATCACTTACGAATTAAGTACAAAAGCGTTTAACTAGTCATATACCGATCGAATCCTCGAATGACGACCACGCTTCAGTAAAAGAAGCACAGCCCCATAGACCAGGTAGGATTATCATTTTGATAATGTCCTAAAAAGCACCCCACGCTTTTTTACATACATACATAAATTACATATGAAGCTAATAAAAGCGTGTTAGTAAAAATCATCTGTATTTTTATGATATGAAAACACGCAAAGAACATTTTTATAGCTTCGTATAGGACAGCAACTAACGCCGATTTTGCTGAATTTAACTGCGACTGTTACATTTTCTTCTGTTTACGCAGAAGAGTAATAAATAACAATGTAAATAGATAACGAACACAAATACAACAACACGTGCGCATCACGCATAATTGAATAAGACCTCTGAACTTTGCGCCGGTCACTATTTACTTTATGAAGCATAGAATACATGCATGTGCTATTTATTACACAGTTAACGCAAAAACTAGTGTGGATTTAGATTTTGTAAGAGCATGCTTTTACTTTGTAAGCGTAGTTATGTTGTTGTTCATCAAAATCTCCGTATCTTTGCGTAACTTGCTCCGCTGTCTCATATGAACGCATCAGCATATTTCTGCAATGGCAAAACAATGGTATTTAAAAAATAGAGATACGTTAAGCCCTTATAAATCAACCAAAAAATCTGTTCCGAAAAGAGCTACAATACACATACGTTTGTCTTTTGTTTCACAACACCAATCATATTGGTATACACGAAGGCATTTTAACGCTGTATCTCAAATGTCAAGCACTTCTGACAACAACAACAGCGTGCGTATCATCTTGTATTGACAGAGCGACTACGAGCACGGTCAATTGCCTGTTCTTACGCTCTTCATCGTCGCCGCGTGCGTCGCGCGTCGGCGCGCTAATGACATATCTACGTCTTTTTACATTATAATATCATTGTGGCAAAGAGGCTAAATGGACATTGGGCCTGTCCTACATGGGTCGTCTAAACCGTCTAATGACATGACATCGTAAACTGGTTAGCATAACAATAATAATAACAAAGCTACACACTCATAGCTCCACCCTAGGATTCCCTGACCGAGTGTCATGGACATCAGCGACAATATTCAAAGACAAGAACACACCTAGACCGAGAACAGTATTACCTTAGTATTACTCATCATTAAAATTACCGCCTATTGGCCTACCCTCATATATTGGATATCCGGCTGTAATGCGACATGCGATAGATGGCCGAAAAACTTTGGAGCGATAGAATAAAAGTTTCACTTTAAAAATTCATCCTCACGTTACCTGTGGAGGAGGTCTATGGAGGTTCTATGATTCTGGAGTTTTGCATGCCAAATTACAGCTTTCTAGCTCTAAGGGTCTCGAGGCGCTTTGCACAGACGGACGGACGGACATGATGAAACTATAAGGGTTCCGATTTTACTTCGGAACCCTGAAAAGGGTAAACAGAATAATACAATGAGTTTTCATTACGCAGTTTTCCTTCGAAAACTTGAGGCTCACGTCGTGACCCAGTTATTTAAGTAATAAAATTATATTTTTACGTTAAAAAAGGTGACGGCATTGAACCAGCTGAAATCATCAGTCGTGTATATTATGAAACACGCATTCATAAGATTAAATCGCGTGTTTCGACTTATTATCGAAACACGCAACTAGTTTCAGAAATATACTTGATAGGGTTAGTTGGTGAAGTTGAATGTTAAAACATTTTATTTAATCACGAGGATGCCAAAAACATGAGATATGTAATCTAATCTATACTAATATTATAAAGAGGAAAGCTTTGTATTTTTATATTTTTGTATTTTTGTATGTTTGCAACGAATAAACTCAAAAACTACTGAACCGATTTTCAAAATTCTTTCACCATTAGAATGCTACATTATTCATGAGTAACATAGGCTATATTTATTACTAGAAAAAATTAGGGATCCTTGCTAAAACATCAGTAACGTGAACCAAAGTGTGAAAAAATTTGCTTAAAAATTTCTTTCATCGCATATGCTGCGGAAACTATTGATGATAGAACAAAAAAATGTTCTACAATATTGTAGAACATATCAATATCTACAAAAAAACCTCGCGATACTATATGTCCAACTATTGTCGTTATGTCACTATAACCACTTTTTACATTTTAAAAGTTAATAAAAAAGATGACCAAAATCAGATCATGAAAACCATACCTTCGTATTAATCCTTATCCAAATAAATCATTTCATATTCAAAACTGTTTCAATACCTATAGAAAACTTTTTGAATTACTCAAATCGGACATTCCATTCGGAAGATATTACGTAGTAAAGAAACTACGTGACAACGTGATTGTACGAGTAGTACAATCATCACCGGCCCCGCGGCCGGACAGCTCGCGCATGTTCCGCAGATCCCGATTATGTAACACGGGGAGGGGAGGGGAGGGGAGTGGAGTGGGAGCGGGAGCGGGAGCGGGAGCGGGAGCGAGAGCGGGAGCGGGAGCGGGAGCGGGAGAGGGAGAGGAAGAGGGAGAGGGAGAGGGGGAGGAGGAGGGGGATGGGGAAGGGGGAGGGAGAGGGAGGACACGGAAATAAGAACGGCTGTACCGATTTTAATGATCTCTGATTTGTTACATTCTTAGGCGATACGAAGTTCGCCGGGTCAGCTAGTATTAGTATAAAAATCTCGTGTCACGGTGTTTGTGGCCGCACTCCTCCGAAACGGTTTGACCGATTTTTATGATTTTTTTTTGTGTATACTTGGTAGATAATTATGAGAATGGGTCGTAAAATATATTTCATACCAAGAGGTGATTAGGGTGTCCTTATTCAGAAAATTATTGGCAGAACAACGTTTACTGAGTCAGCTAGTACCTAGTTTATAATACTGAGCACGGAATGTTTTTGATAGAAGTATGGCGACTTTTCTGATAACAATTTTAAAGGCATTATAATATTCAACCACTTTTCGCGATTAAAGTGATTATTAAAGCTGCATTATTCACCCTGCTCACACTTCAGCGAGATAATGCGACTACTATAGTTGTCTTCTACTAATCCCGACATTATGGATGAATAGCTTTTATTGAAAACAGCCATGAGGCTGCAAAGTGGTCAGTATACCTAGTTATCAATAGTGTCCGACCGAAGGTGCAATTCTGGCCGAAGCCGAAGCGGAAGCCGATTAATCGGTATTCACCAAAACCTTCGGCCGAAGCCGAAGCCGAAGCCGAAGGTGTCATTGACCTTGAGAAATACGATAGTTACTTTGATCTCAAAATATACTAGATACATATTGTGAGAGCTTAAGAGATTTAGCCCAATAACGAGCCGAGTGACCAACATATACAAGTAGGTAATAAAATATTGTCAAAAATAAAAGTTTCAAATATACAATGTTAATTAAATATTTATTTACTTAAAGTAATTTTAACAAAAATAATCAAATAATCAGTCACATTTTTTTAATTATCAGACGAACACAAAATATTTCTATAAAATAATTGAGCAAAGTTTAACGCTTTTTCAATATCTATTTTTTACATATAATTTTTTGGAATTTTTGAGAAAATTAAATACTTATAAGTAATTTCTTAGGATAATTAAGTTAAACTTGTTTTGACTCGTTTAGTTTACTAACTGCGATTCGTTTGGGCCGGTGCGGCGGCCGGCGCGGCGAAACTCTGCTGCTCTGCACACTCTCCGTCTCGCTCTAGCATCGTTCAGTAAATTTCAATATTTGACAACTAGCAAACCTTCGGCTTCGGCCAAACCTTCGGCAAATTTTTGGCCGAAGCCGAAGATTTGGCCGAAGGTGCTTTTTTGGCCGAAGGTGGCCGAAGCCGAAGCCGAAGCCGAAGCTTCGGTCGGACACTAGTTATCAATCGGTCTTCTCCACGTGTAAAACAACAAGATCCGGGATTTATCGCGGCTAAGTAATTGATATTTAGTGTTATCGGATTGTAATCCGCGGGTTATTGTTGTACCTAATGCTGATAACAGATAGCGTCGGTCTTGCGTACGAGTCGCACAAAGTTATGAAAATAATCAAAAGTGGATTTAAAAATAATTATTTATCCATAACTTTACTTATAGCTGTCAACAGACCACCATCACACATTGACAACCCACGAGGAATCGGACCGCTGTTCGAAGGGTCCTGGGATCGAGTCCCAGCGTATGTGTTGTCCATGGCACCTACGACAGGGAAACCTAGTGTGGGGCTATGAGTGTGTAACGTAGCGTTTTATTTATCAGAAAAGTAACGAATAATTTGCCAAGCGTTTTAATCGATATGGTGTCAATTATTAAATATTGATTGTCGTAAGTAACCTTTACTGAACAAAAGTAGTGACGGCAAAACGTTACGATAAAACGTTGCATTTCTTGTGACCCTGCCTCCACTCCATAAATACACGTGTACAGTGATATTATAATATAAAAAAGAGGTAGATATGTCACTAGCGCGCCGACGCGACGCGGATAAAGAGCGTAAGAACAGACAACTGACCATTCTGCTCGTAGTCGCTCTGTCAATACAAGACTACGCACGCTATTGTTGTTGTCAGAAGTGCTTGGTATTTGACATACAGCGTCAAAATGCCTTCGTGTATTATACCAATGTGTTCGGTGTAGTAAAACAAAAGATAAAATGTGTATGTTGTAGCTCTTTACGGAACAGATTTTTTGTTTAATTTGTAAGGGCATAACGTATCTATATTTTTAACCGACGAAAAAAAAAGGAGGAGGTTCTCAATTCGACACGTATATATTTTTTTTTTTTTATGTATGATCACGCAGAAATCGGCACAGGGTGGTCCGATTTGGATGATTCTTTTTTTATTGGATAGGGTATGTCCTGAAGTTGGTCCCATATTTTTTTGAAAATTTTATTCCCACCCTAAAGGTACGAAAATAGGGAATGATTGATTATTCACCCGTTTTTTACCCGGAATTTTTACATGTTAACCCCAATAACTTTGTACTGGATGATCCGATTTCGATGATTCTTTTTTATTGAATAGTGTATACCTTAAGGTTACTCTTGTTTAAATTTTGAAACAAAATTTTACCCCTATAGGTACGAAAATAGGGGATGATTGATATTTCATCTACTACATTTTTACCTGGTAACTGAATCTATAATTCATAAAATCAATAATTTATTATTAATTATAAGTATTATAGCAATTAAAAATTAAAAAATAGTTACTTTTTAACAAAAAATAAAACCAACGAAAAAAAAAACTGAAAAGCAAAAAATAAAATAAACCATTTAGTATTATAAATTAAGATCCGAAATTAACAGTAAATAAATAATTTTGAGGCGGTGCCAAACCAATGAAAAAACAAACGGCGAAAAGATGTGCGCCGCGCTGCTGCTGCCGTGGGCATCTCATGCCGCTGCCCTCATAATATTATGAATTTTATGTAATTAATTTTGGCTGTTTGTTTGGCACGGTCTCAAAATTATTTATTTACTGTTAATTTCGGATCTTAATTTATAATACTAAGTAAATGGTTTATTTTATTTTTTGCTTTTCAGTTTTTTTTTCGTTGGTTTTATTTTTTGTTAAAAAGTAATTATTTAAATATCATTGCATGTGTATCACTTCGATACAAAATGTTTTTGAAAGGGGTTTAATAATTGAATAAATTTTGAGTAAATAGCAAATAAATGTTGTGCGTCGGTACAGAGTGAAGCGACCATTAAGTACATAGTCGTTTAATTTCAAATAATGGCAGTCTGGTGCTCTCTAGAGGTCGCTGAAGGACGTCTGTTTATATGTTAATATGTACATTATGTCTTTATGTCAATACGATGCACTTGTTAACGTAATCACTCTGATTTTATGTCTATTTTGATCTTTAGTGATGTCTTTATTTACATCATCAACAACAATTGTTATTATTATTATTATAATAATTGTTTACAGTATTACAACTTACAACCCACTACTGCTGCACTGTCCAGTATTTGGGCACAAGTCTTATAATGAGATATATGAGGGTTAAATTACATAGGGTATCCTTCATCAATCCCCATTGGAGCAGCATGGAGTGTGGTCCTTAGCTCAGTTATGTGAGAGATCCGTACTATGTAGCGGGTCATCAAATGTTTGAAGCCAAAGATCCAGACAGGAGGCAAATGCGGATTGGATACTTCATTATCAGAAGTTACAATAATCATTTCGGAGAACTTACTGTTGACAGTAAATGGACAAACGAGCCACCTGACACAAAGACGAAAGTTGAGAGTAGAGTTGACATGTAATAGGTATGCGATGCGAGGGACATT
Organism: Thymelicus sylvestris; assembly: GCA_911387775.1. Lineage (NCBI taxonomy): Eukaryota > Metazoa > Arthropoda > Insecta > Lepidoptera > Hesperiidae > Thymelicus > Thymelicus sylvestris. The sequence goes on along the minus strand of OU426887.1, from coordinate 12,958,450 downwards.
TTTCAAACTTTTCTTGGGAAATTAAAAAAATGATATCACAATTACTACAACGAATAAAATTATCTTATTACGATATAACTATAATGTATAGAATATATTATACTTAATACGAAATAATAACATTAAAGTATATATATAACAATAGGTTCTTTAGAATTAATTGCTTTTAAAGTATTTATTGTTTGCGGTGTTTTTCTATGACTATATATATTAAACTCAGGTTCAAGCAGTCTTCTCTTTAACAATCATTTAGTTCTTATTACCATCTAATTACTAAGTTAACCCATTCATATATAAATCTATACTATTCTATACTTATATTATACAGGGTGTCCCAGGGCCAAGTGACCGCCCGGCGTCTATGGATTATTTGGACAAAACTATCAACAAAAAACCAATAAAGTACAGGTCTAATCGGTTTGGTTCTTTTTTTATTAGCTTTTTAATTTTTTTGGAAAGAAACCTGACTTGCTGCACTAATTTCGAATTTTTTTTTTTGTTTTTACATTTATTTTCATTCTGTTTTTTTTATTTACCAGTTGTTATCATAGTTTATCTATTTGAGGTATAAAATCTACCCAAAATTAAATAGAATATATTTTTAAAATACATTAACTGAAATTTTTTTGAAAAAAAATACCCTTTTTTATTTAATTTCGCTAAAAAGTTGGAAAAATGCCCTATGAATATTATTATTTTATCAATTATTATTAAATTACGTAATATTACCTACAAAATCTCATGAATATGTTTGTAGTTATCTAAATCATTTACCGAACTACAAACTCTTGAAATATGCACCCTATTTTCGATAGTAAGAAGAGTAGACTTTTAAAACCAGGCTAGTGGAACATTTAAGTGTCTTACTATCAAAAATACCTTTTTGTTCTTTGATAGAATAATTTTAAATGTAAGGAAACAATAAAAACAAGTGCAAATTTAAATCATTTATTAAAAAAAGACAGTAATTAATTCATAACATTTTCAAAATGACCGCCATTGGCGTTAATAAAGGCTGAGGCTCTAAATGACATCCTTTCAGTCGTTCTTTGCACTTCCGAAAGGTTTTGCTCGTATTTTTTTTTTTCAATTTCTGTAGCATCAGCATCAATCCTCTGTTTCAATTGTTCTCTCGTAGCTATTGGCAAGCATACACTTTTTGTTTCATGTAGCCCCAAAAATAATAATCATGAGGCGATAAATCAGGAGACCGAGAGAGAGGTGGTCCAGTAGCATGGTCCTCCAAGGTCTCAATTGAAGCAGAGGATTGATGCTGCTGCTACAGAAATAAGAGCGAACCTTTTGAAGTGCAAATAACGAGTCAAAGGATGTCATTTAGAGCCTTAGCCTGTATTAACGCCAATGGCGGTAATTTCGAAAATGTTATGAATTAATTACTGTTTTTTTTTTCAATAAATGATTTAAATTTGCACTTGTTTTTATCGTTTCCTTACATTTAAAATTATTCTATCAAAGGGCAAAAGGTATTTTTGATAGGAAGACACGTAAATGTTCCACTAGACTGGTTTTAAAAGTCTACTCTTCTTAATATCGAAAATAGGGTGCATATTTGAAGAGTTTGTAGTTCGGTAAATGATTTAGATAACTATAAACATGTTATTGAGAGTTTGTAGGTAATATCATGTAATTTAATAATAATTGATAAAATAATAATATTCATGGGCCATTTTTTCAACTTTTTAGCGAAATTAAATAAAAAAGGGTAATTTTTTTCAAAAAAAATTCAGTTAATGTCTTTAAAAAATATATTCTATTTAATTTTGGGTAGATTTTATACCTCGAATAGATAAACTATGATAACAACTGGTAAATAAAAAAAACAGAACGAAAATAAATGTAAAAACAAAGAAAATATGTCGAAAATAGTCCATCAAGTCAGGTTTTTTTCCAAAAAAAATAAAAAGCTAATAAAAAAAAACTAAACAGATTAGACCTGTACTTTATTGGAATTTTGTTAATAGTTTTGTCCAAATAATCAATAGACGTCGGGCGGTCACTTGGCCCTGGGACACCCTGTATAAAGAAAAGATTTGTATTTTTATTATGTTGTAGCAAACAGGTTCAAAAAGTACTGGACCGACTTATGAACATCTTTAACAGATTGATCTGCGGTTTTTTACAATATAAATATAACAAGGAAACAAGTCTAAATTCAAACCACCCATAAGCGTGAGGCCGTAAAAAATGCTTATCTATAGGTATATATATAAAACACAAGAAATGTTTGTACGGATGACTTTGAAACCGTCCAACCGATATGCCCCAAAATAGTTTCATTTGAAAGGCAATAATGCAAAGATTTGAGACCACTGCAAGGTTCGCAAAGTTGCAAGTTTGCAAATGCAAGGTTTGAGACCACTAAAACAATGCATTAGGCACATTTTCGATTTTCGTTTCGATTTTTAATACAATTTTTTTTGCGTAGTAAACACACGCCGTATATCCATAGTTATAGAATAAGGTCAGTGTCCTTCAACTTCAAGAAAGTGTTATGTGATTTTATTACTGTTTACTGTTGCTTTCGTCGACAGATTATTTAGTAAATATAATCTTGTAATTGGAGCTCTTAAAAGTTACGAAAGTCAAACAACATAATAGTGGCGTAAACTAAAGTCATTTACATTGATGTTAATTTTACGTTATTTTTTTCTATTTTATGATAACATAAACTTATATGAGGCCAATGTGACAGCCGGTCGATGCATACGTAACGTGGACAGGACGTGGACGTGACGGGACGTGAAATTTTGGAAACATTGTTTTATAGAAAATGTAAACGATAGCACATACGCCACGGAGGCACGCACGGGACGGGTACGGGGCACGCACGTATATTTATGCCCCGTCCACGTTACGTATGCATCGACCTATACTTACCCATACGAGATACTCTACCCGCTGACGCTTGAAGCGTGGAGTTAATGACATCTGATGACAATGATTTCCATAAGGTGACTTAGCTTGTCTGATATTTTCCTTTGATATTTTCAATTTTTTCAGTATGGCAGACAGCACATCGAGGTGGCGAAGAAGCTGCAGAGGAACGACAGCTCTGATGAGGATGAGGAGCCTCCCGTGCCCGACGATAAACCACCGTCCGCCATCATCAAGGAGAACGGAGCTAATGGTGAGAGTGAGACATTTAGAGGTACCATTTCTAGCGTAGTTTGCGTATAAAAAATCGCGCGATGAAAAATCGTAATGCGTGCTAAGTCCTGCGCAGCCTTCTGCGCGAATTTTAGACGCGGCCGCGCCAATTTACGTCAACCGTACTGTACATGCCTGGTTGTAACCAAGGCAAAGGTCGCAGAAAACAAAATATTTTTCTGCCAATTCGTCCGCTATCTTGTTTCCGACGGATGTTGATTGCGATAAGGTTATAACAATCAATTAGTGACAAGACTTTGCCCGGACAGTTTTAATATCGATAGTGTTTTATCGATATACTCGAACTTATCGTGATGCATCATCTGTCATCAAACGATAGCCTAATGACCGTGGAATGAGTTTTTGTTCTTTGATTTTGTGTAATTCGATAGCGAAGTAGCTACATGTTAGTAGGTGTATTAATTAGTCATTAACGGCCTGTCCCAATAATGTACTAACAGATGGAAGACTGTGGATAGGGCTACCATTAGTATGTCATCTGTCATATTTGTCAATTTTTGCGTCTGAAAATTTGCGTTTCCATCTGTTAGTACATTATTGAGACCGGCCGTTAGTATGTTTTTTATATGTAAATAGCAGACAAATTGAAGTTACTATTCGTTGCTATGCCAACGGTTGCTATAATAGTTTAGAGCCACAAGGAAACAAGTTTTTATAATATAAATTATGCCCAGTGTATATGCGGCATAGAATTTACAAATAATATACTTTGAACCAGCAAATTCTATAGCGTTCTAGCAATTTTTTTGCTGTAGGTATTATGATTCTGGTTTTTGTCATCATAATGATGACAGCACATTACCATTGTCAGAAAATTTAAGATTTTTTGTGATTCAGTTAATAATAGCATAGTAGAATCTATTCAAATATAATTCATTGCTTTGAATATGTATGTATATTCATATGTGTAAATTTATTATTAATAAAGTAGTCTTTACACAAACTCTTGAAAATTGAAAATGCATGCAAATATCAAACCCAGACCTTGTATCACAAGGCTTTGTAGCCTAAATATATCATACTTATTTACGTCTAAATGTATCATACTTATTTCCAGGTACAAAGATGAGTGTTATAGAGCGGGAAGAGATCCTGGGACCTTCGCCGGAGCTAAACTATAAGCGTAGCTCGAGCCAAGAGCGCATGCAGAATGGACATAAGACTTTGCAGCCGAATGAGGTGGGTTCTAACGATAAAATAAAATAAAAAATCATAAAAAAAAATCTTGACCAAAAATTTGACCCTACTGGGAATCGAACCCAACACTTGGTATACAGGGTCACTAACTCACTACCAATGTGCTATAGGGTTGTCGTGTCTGTACTCCTCTATGATCTTACAAAATATCTTACCTTCTTTAAAAGTTAACGTTATAGTAAATATGTATTCTGGTCTTTTACAGAAAAACCTAGAATTCCACCTGTACAATTGTCTGGACCTGGTGAAGGCCGGCATGGAGTCCATCATCGAAGACCAGGTCACCTCGGTCTTCGAAGCTGAGGAGTTGAGGAGCTGGAATCTCCTCACCAGAACCAATAGGTATTGTGTAAACTAGATTCGAATTACGTATCCTTGGTAAAGTCAATTTTAAATTCTCCAAGTGATGCTTGAACAGAAACGATAGTCCTCTTACTAACGAATGATAACTTAACTGATATGCTTATAAACATCCAACAGTAACAGGACCTACTAAGGAATTAATAAATGCTTTCAATAATTGCACCTCTACGTGTTTTTTACATCTTTATTCTCTAACCTAAAATTGTCTTGTAGAAATCGCTAAAACAGCGATAAGACTGCATATTTACTTTCTTTTTCTTCTCTCTTTCTTTGCCGACAACGCATCAGTTATGCCTTTGGTGTTGCTGATGTCCATGGGCGGCGATAGCCATTTACCATCAGGTGGATCGTCAGCTCGTTTGCCGGCTATTTCCATAAAAAAAATCATGTTTTTAAAAATTTGCGTCTTTTTACACACTTTTATTACAATTACACGATTCTTAATTCATTTTTTTTAGTTGGATTTTCTATAAAAGCGTGTTTTTTTACTATTATTATTGTATTACTTCTGGTGTGCACAATAAAGTATATTTAAAAAAAATTGCGTCTTTTTACACGCTTTTATTACGATTACACGATTCTTAATTCTTTATTTTCTATTTTTTAGTTGGATTTTCTATAAAAGCGTGTTTTTTAGTTTTTTTTACTATTATTATTGCATTACTTCTGGTGTGCACAATAAAATACCTCTATAATGTATTGTATAATTCAACAGACAATACGAGTTCCTAACATGGCGGCTGACAATAATATGGATGATGGGGTTCGTGGTGCGGTATTTCTTCCTACTCCCGCTCAGGATACTCATATTCGTTATCGGGGTAAGTTGATATCATAGGTGGTAATGTAACAATGAAATAAGTGGGATAGGGAAATAAATAACAAACAACAATAGCCAATAAATGTGTAATGTAATGAAAAACAAAACAGCACAATAGACAAAGGTTGTATCTGTTTATGTCCCAAATAATATATGTATAATAATATATAATAGTTAAAAAAAAACACCCCAAAAATGTTACACCCACTTAAAAAACATACAATAAATGAAAGACGCCCCAAATGACATAAAATATGTATATATTTGAAGATTTAAAGGAATATGAAGTAGTTGAAAATAACACAAAATTAAAGAAATTCCAACAGAAGAATTAACAAAATATAGACAATAATTATCAAAGGAACCCAATAATTATGAGAATAACAAACAATAAAAATGTATATTTATTACATTTTCTAAGCAGCCTTGAATAAATATTTTGTTTATGTTTATGTACGCAATTAGATGAATCATCAGCCATACCTTTGATTTGATTACACCAAACCTTATCTGGAAACCTAATGTTAATTAATCACGAGATATTAAAAATTATAATTAGACAACAGCGGAAAGAAAACACATTGGCAATTAATCTATTTTTAGCACACCTTTGATTTGATTAGCACAATTAGACAAAAGCGGCAACATTTACGATAAATATTAAATGAAATGAAAAATGGCTATTTTTAGACACATACTCGTAACAAACAATGATATTATGATGTAAAAAGAGGTAGATATGTCACTAGCGCGCCGACGATGAAGAGCGTAAGAACAGGCAATTGACCGTTCGGCTCGTAGTCGCTCTGTCATTACAAGACTACGCACGCTTTTGTTATTGTCAGAAATGCTTGACATTTGATGACATACAACATTAAGATGCCTTCGTGTATTATACTAATGTGATTGGTGTAGTGAAACAAAAGATAAACGTGTGTGTGTTATAGCTCTTTTCGGAACAGATTTTTTGGTTGATTTGTAAGGGCATAATTTATCTATATTTTTTTAAATATCATTGGTAACAAACCAAAAATAAACGAAAGCATGTTATGCAATAAATTTATTTTCAAATATAACACAAACAAAAGTGAAATCAAAACCCATGAAACATATTTTTAGATTCAAGAATAAAAATAAACGAGACTAAAACGAAAACATATTATGCAATAATTATATTTGGGTACACTACTCGAATCAAAATTTTGTGAATCTGAAACTAATCTCATTTATGAGGCATTAAATAAAGGTAATGATAGCCTTACTTTACTGTTAATATGGAGGTCATACACGGTCAAGTGTACTTGATCAAGTCTGCAGTTTGACTTGACGCGCCATCCAGTGTGCATAATTTAGATATATGGCCAGATAGCTATACCGTGGCTATACACGATCAAGTCTGCTTGACGCTTCATTCAAGTACACTTGATCGTGTACGGCCTGCAGTAGGAACTACATTTATATTGCTAATAACTTCGACAAAACTAGTCTTTGTTTTGTTTACACTTTGTTTACCTTTTTGTTCTCCATCTTAAATAATATTCGAAAGCAACAAATACACTTGCTTAAAAATATCCTAGAATCTAGAAAGAGTACCCAGAAGATATCATAGCAGCCATAACATTAAATCTAGAAGTTGGGTAATAAATGTTAGAAAAGTAGGGTTTCATAAAAGCATGGAACCTAAATTGACGGTCAAGTGACGCGGCAACAGGTCCTCACGATGATAACCAGCATGCCGCTGGTAGGCCTAGTCCCGGAGGGCAGGGCCAGGCGCGCGCTCGCAGGCCTGGCCTACAAGCTGTCCATCCGAGTCCTCATTCGGAGCTTCGGCTGTGTGGCCTCCTACCACGACGTTGAACACATGCCCCGGACCAACGGGTTCTGCGTGGCCAACCACACTAGCCCCTTCGATGTGGCCGTGCTCAGTGTTAACTCCTGTTTCTCTCTGGTAGCCACCAGTCTTACTTGGTCTCTGTGTTGTCTGTGTGGGAAGGGAAAGCTAGGTTAGGTGGGTGCTTAGACGCTGGTGCACCATTCGGGGTTTGATTGGGATGTTCGAGTATTTGCTTGTTGATTAATGTAGATTATCGATTTATCGAATATAAAATTTCACTTTTAAATTAGTTCTCAGCACAAAATCTGGTTGAAGCAATGTCACATAGATTATTTGTCCAAGTGTATCTAAATACAGTATTGACAGTTTGGTCAAATTAATATTCTGCGGACACAAGCGAATGCTCGAATCACATTGCAATATTCACTTTTCATATTGAAACATGATAGTTTTAAGATTAATATTAAGTGTTATATAAATGCGACATGCTTTATGTATTATGTATGCCTATAAAATATGTATATTTTGTATGTCGCATGTATATTATACATTCATCTGGGTTCAATCATGTGTTGGTGTGGATGGACGTTTTTTGGTCAGGTTGTGGTGTTTAAAAGATAATTTTGGGGAATTATGGAGTATAAAAATTACTTTGGTAGTAAAATATTTTTTATAATGAAAGAAATAATTAAATAACATTGTAATCACTAAAGATTCGGGACCTTATTTACTAAACAAAATTAGCTTCTGGAACCACAGACAAAGTAACTTTTTTTCAGTGACATAATTCGAAAAAGTCAAAACGCAATGACAGTCATTGATTTGTCACTAATGTCATGTCATAAAAAAAATTGAAATTTCCTCATGACACTCATGACAAAAAAATATTGATTGGGATCCTAAATGTAATCCATTTTCGTATTGCTCAATATCACCCATTCAAATGAGCACAACTTGACCACCGCCCATCCATCACCGATCACCGATCACCACATCGCACCCACCATCAAGCTTGTCTAGGTGTGGTGGTTGATCGTTTGCACCGCCATCGTGGGTACCCTCCCCGACGGTCCGTTCAAGACGCGCGTCAACTCTGCCCTCTCGTTGATGTGCTTCAACTTCCTGTCCCGGAGCATATCGCTGGTGGTCAGCTACCACAATGGTGATCGTTGGCGGCCGCAAGCTGGGATCTGCGTGGCGAACCACACCAGCCCCATTGATGTGCTGGTGCTCATGTGTGACCGTTGTTATTCGCTGGTGAGTCGAGCAGTACGGTAAGGTTTATGAGCTCAATCCTCCGACGTATGATGTGAAGCATGCCGAAATCCTAAAAAAATCTATTAGGTCCTATTACGTCCTATCTGGTCCTATTTAGCTCTGTTGATTACTGCTTAGTATATTCAGTTCTGTTAAGTCTTTTCTAAGCTCTAAAGTGCTCGATGGTTACTATTGATACTTATAAAATACGTTACCCTAACGCCCCAACTCAGAGTCACTAAAGGTTACTTAAATCGTTCCTTAGTACAGAATTTGTATAGTGATTCTTTACTAAGGAGCGATTTAAGTAACCGTTGGTGACTCTGAGTTGGGGCGTAAAAGGACTTTACAAGTCATACCAATGAAGAAGTTAGTCACCAATCAGATATTTCTTATAATCTTTTCATAGTTCTTTCAATGAAGTCCTATTTTGTAGTCTTATCCAGTCCTAGTTTAATCTAATCCTATTTAGAATTACCTCTCAAGTACAACATACTAAAGTTTCGTCCCCAGCAATTATTTGGTGAGTATAACAAATTAATTTATAATTATGTATTAAAAATGGTATAATACATAACATTTGGGTTCCGTGGGAATACTTATTAAGCTTTTTGTGATGTTATTAATATATGTTAATGTTTATAAATGTCAACAATTATAGCATGGATATTTATAATACTATTATTGTCTGGGAATTATAATAATAATGACTTAGGCTTAGAAGGCGTAGCAATCGATCAGAACATGCGTTAAAACGCTATGCATTTTATGAAGTTTTTGATCACAATTTTACAAAATTTCCAGAAACAAAGATGTTAATAGCATGTTTTTATTGGCGTTTGAAGCATTATACAAGCGTAAATAATGCTAATAATAAAAGTGCGTTTTGAACGCTTGTTACAATCTGTTCCTGATATTTTTGTCAAATAAATGTCGAATCCTCTAGAGGAGTTGGTCCAATTCAGAGTTGTCGACGCATTGGAATACTAATTTTAATCGCATTTTAATACGAGTTCTTATGTTATAATGCTTACAATCCCTCATATTTATATATGTACTTATTAAGTATAATTTTTGGTATAAATGTCACCAACGACACAGATAAAAAATATGGATTAGTGAAAGTAACAATTAGAATGAATTTATTACTATAGCCTCACGAGGGGTTATAAGGTTTCCATTTTGTCCTTAAGAAAAGCAATGCGTCTGCAATAAACTTGAAATAATATCGCAATAATGTTAACCGGGGTAATTGAAAAATTTTTTTTCCTTATCTTAATTTTTTTTAAATCATATTTTATGATGCATTCTTAAAGATAATAACAAAAACGTGTAGAATTATTAATTGACTAATTAATTAGTTAATTAGTAATACTTGTATTGTGCTATTGAATAAAAATCCTATAAATTAATGATGTATTTAAATTTCTGTTTACTTTATTTACCCCATTAATATTTTTTTTAATACAATTTCATTCATCGACACAACAGTCGTTATCCTTTATTTATTGACTATTTTAAAATCTGTTTTAGAGATATTTCGTAGCATGGAAAAATAGATTGTTTACTATTAAAGAAAGATTTCGTCACTTAAATAACATGTTAGTAAATTTTGGCAGTTGCAGCGTTTCATTTCACCTACAAATTTTTTAATACATAAATAAATGACTTATAATAATTGTGTCCAATCACAGAACACCTAATAATTAGTTAGAAAGGGCATAGCGCGTAATTTGTATGGGAACCACTGTCGCCGTTCCGATCCCCTCCATTTGCTTACTCCTACAAAAATGAACAAATACGCACGAGGGTCGTTATGTGTGCGTGAGAGGCGTGACACTGTAGCTAAGGATTGACTGACGTAAACTTTTATCGGTATTTATTGTCGTAAGGTCGACAGATATGTAAAATAAAGGTAAAATATCATAATTATTGGAAAATAATATAGGAAACTTGCCACGTATGTCAGATTCAGATTCATTTGTTCTTCATCATACTTATTTTATTAAATATACTTATCTTCAAGGCAAGAGTGAATAGGCTTTTGCTAATTTAGTGCGTTTTACCACCCATGACTACATCGCCACTTACCATCAAGCATTAACTTATAAGATATAAAAAATAGGATTAAAAAAATATATAGGTATATAAAAAATAGGATGTAAAATACGTCAATGTTCTTTCAAACTATATTTCAATGCATAAAATATTAAATTTATCTGGCCACATGTACATTATTTAAGAAAGTTGTTTTTTATTATAACTTCGAAAGAATCTATCGAATATCGATGTCATCTTTTACTACGCCCAACGCTAGAGCTACTGCTACGTGATCAATGAACTAATATACTAACGTACATACGTGATACATTACGCGTTCTCATTGATGTGTTAAAAATGACGAGCGCATGAAGCCCGCAATGTATATTTTTTGGGCAAAGAATCATTTGAAGGACATTTTTAAAGATTTAAACTAAAATATCCTAGTTTTTTACTTAACGATGAAAAGAAACGCTTCCTTTGTTTATTTTAAGCATTTCGCTTCTTGTACGGCAAGTAATTACCGTACATGTAGGCATTTATAAGTAATTTAGTCGCAGTATTTCGCAGTACTTTTCTCCGTTGGAGTTCGCGAGTCACTAAACAGCGCGATCGCGTGTTTTTGAGGATTGTGCTCGTTTGCGCCTAATATTGGCGCGCCTGCCACGCCCACAACGCCTTTCTAACTAATTATTAGGTGTTCTGTGTGTCCAATTATCTCTGTTCACAATTACCCCGGTTACATGAATCGACACTTTTTGCGAGATCTTAAAACATTCAAAAAACTTCAAAAATATTTTAAATATTTTTTTATATTTTAATAATATACATTTTACTATGTAAAATAAGATTGGACAACGCCACGGTGGATTCCTGGGGCTCTTGCAGCGCGCTCTGGCTAGGGCTTCGCCCCACATCTGGTTCGAGCGATCCGAAGTAAAGGACAGACATGCCGTTGCTAAAAGGTAAGACTTTGTATTTTCTTTTAGATCAATACTCTAAGTAATAGAAGCTATTTAATTTAAGCTGTCTATTTTGAATGCAAATGGCAAAATGCATACTATACTAATGTGTGGCGACTTCGCACCCTACGTCACGCCTGAATCACGCTAACGAAGTTTTCTGCATTACTCAAATATACAAGTTCCAGACATTAACTCTGACCTCAGCAGCTCCCCAAGCAGACTTCCACAGAAGACCTCCCTACTAAAGACGTGTGTAACTGTGTAAGTGTGTATCCCCAGGTTGAAGGAACACATCTCAGTCCCGGACAACCCTCCCATCCTCATCTTCCCGGAGGGCACGTGCATCAACAACACGTGCGTGGTGCAGTTCAAGAAGGGAAGCTTCGAGGTTGGCGGGACCATCTACCCCGTCGCTATCAAGTACGTTGTGTTTGGTCACTGTAGGGCACGGATAGGATGTGATTTTGTTGTTTGTACTCAGGTACGGTGCAGTGAAAGGGTTATGATATCAGCATATTTTAAACTACGTATATTTCTTAATAGGACTAACACCGCAACTCAGAGTCACTAATGGTTACTTAAATCGCTCCTTAGTACAGAATTTGTATGGTGATTCTTTACTAAGGAGCGATTTAACTAACCGTTAGTGACTGTAAGTTGGGGCGTTAGACATCCTAAAGTAAAAAACCATTACTACATTGAACTATTTACAATAGATATCCATAATAAAACCCAATCCTTTCCAGATACGACCCCCGTTTCGGCGACGCGTTCTGGAACAGTTCGCGATACGGCATGCTACACTACCTGCTGAACATGATGAGCTCGTGGGCCATCGTGTGCGACGTGTGGTACCTGCCGGCCATGCACCGCGCGCCCGACGAGAGCGCCGTGGACTTCGCTAATAGGGTCAAGGGGGCGATTGCTAGGAGAGGGGGATTGGTGGATCTTATGTGGTGAGTGGTATAATCTAAATTTTACTATCAAAAAATAACCGACTTCAATATTACACAAAAATTACTTGTCTCGTTTAAATTTATGTGAGACCACATGACAAGCACCTGCTTTCGATTAAAAATAGAATCATCGAAATCGGTTCACCCAGTCGAGTTCTGAGGTAACAAATATAAAAAAATACAGTCGAATTGAGAACCTCCTCCTTTTTTTTGAAGTCGGTTAAAAAGTACCTACAAGCGATTTTCTTATGCTAATTAATTATTTTTTTTAAGTATAATGCTATGTGAATGTAATTCGGTTCAATTAATCGTATTCGTTAACAGTTAATCGATTTTAATTCGATAGTTCCAAACGTGATTCAATAGTGAATATTGTCTATGGCAACTTGACATTACAAGTCTGCCATATTTGTTTACTACTTTATGGGTCCCCGAGACGATCAAGCGCACTTGACAAGTCTACGTGATTGAAGGTTTCACTTGATGAGTGACTTGACGCCCATTGACGGTTCTGTCAAGTCCGATCAAGTGTACTGCCACAGTCGCCTACCAATTTGTGTCCAATAAAGTCGTCGCAAAAAATAGTTTCCAACGCAGATATGGCATTCATTGCCATAACTCTAGCGGTAACTATAAAAAAAAAGAAAAAAGAAAGAGACGATGGTGTAAGGAATGAATGGAAATGACCAGATCTGCAATCAGTTCCGTACAGGCTAGTGATACTTCTTTGTAAGAAATATACCAATGTATTTTATTTTTAAAAGATGTGCTGAGGAGTTTCTTTCGGCTTTTCTTCTCCTCCATGACAAAGCACCTTTCCGAAAAGCTGGTAAATTAAAAAATGACGTGCATAAGTGTATCAATGATACCTACATGAATAAATGATTTTGAATTTGAATTTGAATGGTATAAATTGAGACATCGATTCGCTCATGAACATTTGCAAAGAACTCTTCAAGCAACTGAGCCGGACGATTATAAAAATTTTCTACGAATGGACAATGATTCTTCTGAAGCATTGTTGGAGCAATCGACCTTTTATTTTTATCGGCGTACTCCCTACTTTTGACTTTCCATAGTACAGGAAAATCCCTGTACAGAAATATCAACAAAAGCACAAAATCACGCTCTGTAATAATGTCGGCGCTTGTCGCAGAGGCCACGTCTAGGTCCTGTTCGTCATCCGCCATCTTCGATGTTCCGGCCGAAAATGAAAAAAGCTTGTCAAGTCACGTCAAGTCGCGTCAAGCGCAGCCGCATCAAGTGTCGTCAATCAAAATTTCTGTCAATTATGGTCAAGCCGTAGACCGCTTGACGGTACACGTCAAGTCAATGCAGTAAACGATCAATATTCGGTTCAATCACGTATACTTGTCAAGTGCGCTTGATCGTCTCGGGGACCCAAGACTCGACCAAAAAATGGACTATACATAAAAATATGTGACATTCTAATTATGTATTCAAAATTTGTGCCCCCATGAAACGTCACTGTTACTGAAATATGTGATTTGCAATTTATTTTTTTTCTGTTCCAGGGACGGTCAACTGAAACGAATGAAGGCGAAGAAAGAATGGAGAGAGATGCAGCAAGAGGAGTTCAGTAAGAGATTAAAAGGAGAATAGAATGTCACAGAACAAAACAAATTGTCAGAGACAGTTTCGAATGGGACTTTAATGGCTTATCAGCTTCGGCAACGAAAGACACTCTTAGTGAGTCGTTAAGCCGATGGAGGCCGTTGTTTTTAAAATGATGAAATGAATAGTTACTAATATGGACGAGATATTCCTAAAAGTGCAATATATCGGAAATGTGGTGGTGAAGTGTTAAATTGGTTTGTGTTGCGTTTATTGTGACAGTGTTGCCATCTTGCGGCGTGGAAGATTTATCTTCATTTTTATCTAGAAAAATAGAAGGACTGTATCACCTTTGAAGCCTCACAGGTACTCATGCACAGGTTTAAATTATTTGGGTTCTACACATGCAAATTGGAGTAATTAGTATTATATACTTTGTTATGTAAAATGTAGTTTTAAAAATGTATTGGATTGCGTTTTGGTGGTGACATGGAGTATTGGATTCTCGGGAAGCCATAAAAATCACTGCAGAATAAAGAAATGCTTTTCCTATAAAAAGGAGTTAGATTTATTCTTGTAATCTCCCTTAGCATTGGCTGTTATGAACCACAAATCAATTATTTGCAACAAATATGAAAAACTTTTTCTTAACCCATATTGAGAAATCAGTAATTTATCTATTAACTAACAATTTATCTAGTAACATTTATATGTATTGGATCTTTAAATATATAAATTAATAAGTACTTCTGTAATTTCAAGTACTTAGTAAATTGTAGTAAGAAAACAAAGGCTCGTTCTTGAAAAAATGAAGCATTCTTCACTACTGTGGGAGAGAGCATGGTTCACTAGTATGTGCGAAAATGAGATGGCACTAATTATGGCAACTGCGAAAAAGCATAGCGTCAATGTTTTTTACGGAAGTTGTTGCTAGTTAAAAAAAATACCAAATTACGATATTCTTAGTGAAAATTTAATTTTATTAGTAAATTTCTGAGAAAATGGTATTAATGGAATGGGTGGAATGATATTCTTATACATGTCTGTCAGCAATCTGTATGAGAAAATGAGAAGTTTAGAAATATGTATTTAAATTATCATGAGTGCATCAATATAAGCGCACCTCTATATATAGCACTCAAAGCGAAGATTGCAAAACTTTGCGAATCAAAGCCAATCTTAATAGGTGGTTATTACATACAACTTTATTGCGTTTGAAATCACAATATAAATTATAAATAAAAATATGTTTAATGGAGCTATTTATTATTTAATTATTAATTTCTTAATTTTATTTTGGGCTTGAAAATAGCACAATGTTTAAATTAAAAGGCTTGCATACGAATACGGTCAGAATATTATAGTGCTATCAGAAGTTAACTAAATTACAAATATTATTATGAAGGGGTTGTAGTAATTGAATATAATCAAAAGTTGAATAGGATTTTGTATTAAAGTATCTTACGGTTAAAAAAGTACCGATTATTAAAATAGTTTTCGATAATATAACGCGATCGTTACTATTTTTGATAGATGAATTTCGAGAATTAAATGTACGATGCGATGCAGTTCCCAAAATCTAATTTGATATATTTAAGTAGTGATTTCGCGTGCTTTTTTTATTGGTGACGTCACTGTCGCCAAAAATGTATTTATATAAAAAGCCCAGTTGATTTTCTTGAAATACTAAATAATTTGTAAAAAAATACTACAAAGCTTATGTGTTAAATACTTACATTTCATTTTAAAAAAGAAACGTCTAGCTCTAACTCATTAGTTAGTAGTTTCCCATAATCAAATTGTGTTGTGATACTGTTAATAATAAATAAAACGAATCGGCGTTACTTTACAAAAATTGTACAGTACGGCCGACGTATCTTGGCGCGTCTGAACTTCACGCAGAAGGCTGCGCAGTAACATATTTCGGCAATGCTCGGTACGCGGCGTATTATGTCTCAGTCACACGTTAGCATGTTCGTGTCGCTCTCTGTCTTACATGCGCTAAAGTTCGCAAAGCCTATGTTCAGACGTGCCAGGATACGTCGGCCGTACTGTACCTACATTGATTGCTGTTACTTGTTCATAACTAGTTCAAGAAGGAACAGTTGAAGCAAAGCAATAATATATTTTTGGAAAGCTCAAAAATATGATGTGATGTTGTGTGGTGGTAAGGATCCGTGCTCATTGACGAAACTTGTGAGCGGATGGCGAGATAAACAGGAATAACACCAATATTTCTTCAGAAATGTGTCTATTCGCCCGCTCTGATGCATCAATTTGGACGGAGCTTTGCACGTTGGAATATATAGGCTGTAGATTATTTACATGTTGTATAAATGTTTAGAACTGCATTAAATGCGACAAATTAGTCTTAGAATAGGCAAAACTTTTGTATGAACTGTACATGATCTACGATATTTACCAAACAAATTTTAAAACCACAGTATATTCTAAATTGCAATAAAACAATAACTTACTAAAGTCGGGACGCCAAGCAGGAAGAAATTCGTACATTGACCTGTTATTACCTGTCTGTCACTCCCGCGTAAACATAATGCGTCTCGCTCGCATAGAACGGCGGCCATTGCCATGTGTGAGCGAGACGCATTATATTTACGTGGGAGTAACAGAGACGTACTAACAGGTCAATGTACGAAATTCTTCCTGCTTGGCGTCGGGACTACCTTCAATTGCGTTGGACGGCTGTATCTTCTTACACTGTGGTATAGAATTAATAATGTATAATCTAAACTTTACTGTTAATACTATAATATGGTAACTATATAAATAGTAAATTAGTTTAATGGAATGTAATTTATACTTTTGTAATCGTATTTTATAATAATTTATTATCGTGAGTATGTTGAGTTCGTCTTGTGTATTTATTTTGTGTAATCGATTTCGAAATATCTGGAAAATATTGCAAAAGGTGGGCATTATGTACATTATGGTATTCCTAGAATTAAAAAATCGTTTTAGCTTCACTTTTCGTCTGTCGGATTTTGGGAGGAAATTAAAAAAAAATCATAAACCCTGGCCTTACCTAACGAAGAAGTGTAATTATCTGTAACTACAAAAATATTGAAGCATTTTTTAATTCACAAACGACGGTATATGTGTACCGTATAAGACAATATGGAGATTATTAAAATACTGCAATTTTATGAAAATTTGTATAATGTAAAGTTAAATTGTTACCTTATAAAATGTATTTTAATAATTCTATAAGCAGTAAACGAAGTTTCTCGAAATAAATCAAAGCAGAGATTATTAGTAATTTTCGATATTGAATACTCAATGAACTCATACCATCGCGTCATAATTCGATGCGACGCCACCACGCAAGGTTTGCAAGGAAATAAAACTTTTTCTTTTTTCCCTTTATGGGAGTTCTGATCTCCCTGTACTGTTGGTGAGCGTATGTTTACGAATGGTCATGTTACATGATAGCGACTAACGGCCGGTCTCAATAATGTACTAACAGATGGAAGGCTGTGAATAGGGCTACCATTAGTATGTTATCTGTCATATTTGTCAATTTTTGCCTCTGAAAAATTGACAAATATGACAGATGACAGCCCTATCCACAGTCTTCCATCTGTTAGTACATTATTGAGACCGGCCGTAAGTTATGTACAGGAATGTACTTATAATTTGAAGCAATTTTCTATAGTATTACCTCAGTTAATTCAGTTATAATAAAAAACGTGTGTGTGTACTTTATGTACGCATTGTTATACTTACCTCTTACTTATAATTACCTCTCGCTCGCAATCACGACTCGACGCGCGCTACCAATCCAACCACGTACTTCTCGCTTGCACCCACGACAACACAACTCCTAGCGACTGCTAAGCGCCTGATACATGCCTTGTATCACGCACCTTCATCATGTCACTTTTTGGCGGTCGCATCGTAAAAATTTTACTCCTAATTTTTCCCAAACGCCCCAAGAAGTATAACTTCAAAAATGTTAAGTCTGAAGAAACTACTATCTCAGTGAAAAATGACTACTATAGTAGTATAATTAAATAATCATTAAATTGCCGTTATGCATGTAACTTAACCATTCTTTTACATGCACACACACACAAATCTGACTGTGTAACAATCTACTTATTTCAAGTAACATCGCGTGCTATGGGCACATTAGCCCGTCAATGTAAATTTGCATTTTGTATCTTAAATCTTTTGTTATTATTGTATAATCAATTTAGACTGAAATGAAACTTGAAGATATTATAACAATGTTCTTCGATTGTACTGGCAGCCTTGTGTTAATGTTAAAAGAATAAATTAATCATTGTAAGTCTTTTTTTCTTATTTCTCAGACCTCTTATCTGGATGCGTTATCCTGGTGAAAGACTTGTAAACTATATAAACGGTAGTACAAAGAAGTAGAAGAAGAATGGTAGTAAAAACAAAACATGCTTCGTTGTCAAGGCCGTGTGACGTCACAAAGCCCAGGGCCCAAGAGTTAATCCTTATTGTTAATATCATTGAAATAATACTTCAAAATCAAAGGCACATGTTATATTCAGCACGCTCCAGCGTTGGTACCATTTATGTTAACAAAAATAGTAGATATTTATTATAACAATATAATATGTAGTCACTTATATAAAACTACTACTTTAAAATTCGTCGTTTTCAAACGGATGGTATTTGTGGCCCAGTGATCTGAAAAAGAGAATTTGTTTTTAATAATATAAAATGAATATCTTCACTTCTACTCGTATGCCCCACTACACTAGTCCCATACAGTATGGGACTTGTTATTCTGGGGAAAGCTAGCTTAGGGTTCCCGCAAATAAGCCACCAAACACAAAAGGTACACAGACACACTATAGCACACTTATAGATAAACCCACTTATAGCCATATTGAGGCGGCTTAGAATACTAACGCCAATCCCACGCCGGATGGTGTCGTAAGAGGCGACTAAATCCGGCCCTCTGGTGGTAGGGACCCTCGAGGGATTATATTGGTAATATTGATTTTAATTGTTAATTAATACCATTATTACTATTATTATTTCTCCATGGGGTTCGCCTGGATAGCTACCACCCTTGAGCATGAGTCAGCCACCAAACGACTTGTGTTCCGGCTGAGGGCTTGAGAGCCAGTTCTTTCTTTCTTGGCTGGCAACGCATTAGTGATGAGATGGTGTTGCTGATGTTCATTGGCGACGATAGCTACTTACCATCAGGTGGATCGTCAGCTCGTTTGCCGGCTATTTCCATAAAAAAAACCAGATCATACATTTTATTTTTATTCATTGGTACTAATTGTTAACATAAGGTGACACTCGCTAAGCCACTTCAGAGGCCTTTGGGTGGCTTGAAAGCAGCATCGTAGAGTATACTCTGGAATCTACGATCTCTCCACTTCTCCTCAGTCTAGGAGACATCCGTGCTCAGTGGGTCATACATATATTATTATTTAAAGCCAATTATTGTTAACTTACACTGTCAACTTACACTGATTTTGACAAAGCACTTATCACTCTCGCAAATAAAAACCTACCATCTTTACTGCATTGTGACGACCCAAATAGCTTACTCGAGATGCTAACTATTAAAATCACAGAAGCTTTACAAGAAAATACACGTATGATTAGTTTACCTAAAAAACAAAGAATAATAAAACCTTGGATAACTCAAGGTGTCTTACGCTGTATACACAATAGGAATAAAATGCAAAAACAACTAAAACATAATCCTGACGATGAAATACTTAAAATAACGTATAAAAGATATCGCAACTACTGCAACAACTTAATCAAGAAACTAAAACGTATACATGATAGGAAGTTATTACTACACTATATTCACATTCGGATCAGAATTTACGTACACATTGTGTTGCCTAGCAACCACAAACAAACAGGTGCATGAAACTTTTGGTCGTATAAAGTGCGTTTGAACTAAATCTGGAGTTTGCAAGTCGCGTTCCGTTCCACTCTTTATAATTTAATTTCTTTTTAAATATAATATTTATTTGGCAAAAGTTTAAAATAACATTGAATAGTTACGTATAAAATCGATAGAGACTGTTTTAAAATACATAAACATAAATATAAAATGTTATTCACCTTTGTTTAATGAAATTAAACCTATAAATAATTTTATGCTCATGCATATTGAGTGGAATGAAATATCTGTATAATCTGTACAGTGCCATCTCTGAAGAACTTATTTGTGACGTGGTGAAAATTGGAACTAATGCCGTTTCATTCATAACTTACTAAATACGTCTCGAATTGGGCACTATGATTGGTCCAATCGTCCGACAGCGCCCTCCTTAAAGTCACAGATAAGTTGATTTCACTGTATTTTGAAATATAATACGACCAAGTTGCAAAGCATGTAACCGCCATTATAGCTGTGAGGTTTTCGTAGTCATTTCTATTTATAGTCATAGGCAAGCCGACCTTGAAACAATAATTTTGTGCAAAGGTTTGAAGTCGCTTCACGAAATTAAGGACGTGCGAGCGTGAGTTATTCAATGATGAAAATTGTTTTAAGATGTTGGTTTTTACGTCGTTTTCTCTTAGTGTGTTGTTGTTATAGGTCAATAGTTAAATAATGAAGATGTCATAAACGTTATAATGATTATTTAGTTCTTTAATAGTTATTTGGTGTGCGAAATACAAATCAGTTTGTGAAAACCCTATATAGGAATTTTTATGGCTTATTGACAAAGATTCTGATGCGAGTTTGACTCAAGTATAGTTAAGAATTCTAAAGTATTAAGGAACAACATTAAAAATTTAACTAACCTAAAACAAACTAAAACAACAAATACTGAATTACTACATATTGAGTCGTGTCCTGTAAAGGCAGTCAACTTAGTTAACAACTTCTTTGCTGAAGTTGGACCGAATCTTGCAAAAGAAATAGAAACTAATAACCAATTATTACAGCTTAATAAACCCATACCAATATACTCCTATCAAAATCATCAATTGTCATCATTTGTTCTTTTAAACACCGATCACGAAGAGGTCACTTCAATCCTTATGAGTTTAAAATCAGATAGTGCTTCTGGCTTTGATAAAATCCCTACAAAATTTCTAAAACACTCAAAAAATTTAATAGTTCCCATACTTATTTAGCTAATCTTTGTTTTACTAAAGGTGTCTTTCCCTCGCTGTTGAAGCAATCAATTGTTACTCCTGTGTATAAGAATGGGGATAAAGATCAAATAAATAACTACAGACCAATTTCAGTCTTAACGGGTATCTCTAAAGTAATGGAAAAACTAATTAATAACAGACTTATCCAATACCTCAATAAATATAACATAATATCAGACTCGCAATATGGCTTTAGGCAAGGGAAATGTACGCAAGATGCCATTTTAGACTTAACATCGCGTATTGTTGACCATCTTGATCATAAAAACAGATGTCTGACTGTCTTTTTGGACCTAAAAAAGGCATTTGATACAGTATCTATCCCCATCCTTATAAATAAGTTAGAAAATATTGGCATTAGAGGAATTCAGCTTAACCTGATGAAGGACTATCTAAGTGATCGGACGCAGCGAGTAAAAATAGGTGACCATATTAGTAGTGATATTAAAATGACCTTCGGGGTACCTCAAGGTAGTGTCCTTCTACCTACCTTGTTTTTAATATATATAAATGACCTTTGTAACTTTAAAATAGATAATGGGCAGATATATTCATATGCAGACGATACTGCTATAGTTTTCCATGGTAAAACCTGGAATGAAGTTCATAGTACTGCCGAAAAAGGCTTAAGAAAAATATCTAGCTGGCTTAAATCTAACGTTCTGACATTAAACACTAATAAAACTAATTATATATGTTTCTCAATTAATAAAAAAACACAACCTTCATTGTCAAATCTACAAATACACCATTGTAACGAACTGACTGTAAATTGTACATGTCCTACAATTGATAAAATATCTTCAACTAAATATTTAGGCGTAATTATTGACGAACGATTATCTTGGCATTCCCATCTGGAACTACTAACTAGCAGAATTAGGAAACTTATCTGGATTTTTAAAAACTTAAGACATATTGCAACAAATAAAGTTCTAATCCAAGTTTATACAGCTCTTGCTGAATCAATACTATCCTACTGCATTCCAGTGTGGGGAGGAGCATCAAAAATTAAATTCCTTGAATTAGAACGGAGTCAACGTGCGTTACTAAAAGTCATGTACTTTAAACCTTACCGATTCCCCACAAAAGAGCTATACTCAATTAACAACTTATTGAGTGTGAGAAAGTTATATATATTACAACTGTTATTAAAGAGGCATAAAACAGTAATTATAGATATAAACACAAAGACAAAAAGAAGAGAAAACATTATAATAGAAACAAATACTGTAAAAACTGAATTTGCTTGTCATCAATATGCTAAGCAATCTGCTTATTTATACAAGAAGGTAAATAGTTTAATAAAAATATATACGCTAAATACACACGAACTTAAAAAGTCCTTATCTGACTGGCTCACAAAATTAAATTATGAAGAGATCGAGGCTTTATTTCATGTAATCACCTAAAAATCAATATCAAGATTACACATAAACACAAATAAATACACCTCATGCATACACACCACACGTACACACACCACATTCACATACACCACACATACACACACACGCGCGCGCGCGCGCGCGCGTACACACGTACAAACACACACACACACATACACACACACACACACACACACACACACACACATGCGCACGCACAGATACACATTTCTCATGTTTATTTAAGTTAAAGATTTCTGAATAACTTGAGTTAAACTGTATAAATTTTCTACGGAAGAGCGGGACATCCTGGCACAGGTAAAATTTCTTACTTAAAAGGATGTCCCAACAACGGAATAATTTGTGAAACTCATTTTTCTAATAAATCATTTCATTTCATTTCAAAAAATTTCATTTCATTTCATTGTTATAATTCACTCACGCATTCATGGGCACGAAGCGTCCATTGCAGTCGAAGCTGTTGATCAGCTCCAGGTCCTCGTGGGACAGCTTGAAGTCCAGCACCTGGAAGTTGCTGGCGATGCGCTCCTTGTTCACCGACTTGGGGATCACTATAACACCGCGGTCAATCTGGTACCTGCCGATTTTTTTAATGCAATGAGTTCTCCATACAATGTTAACATCCCTCATGTAAGGACGACGCACTTTGCTTTTTCGTTCATTATGCGTGCTGCAAAGGACTGGAATAAATCGCCCGTGTCGGTATTTCCTTTCGATTATATTACTGTTGTCTCTAAGGCAAAACAAGACTGAATAAGCTATTACTACCTAAAAATGCATTGCTTCGGCATCGCAACTTCTCATCAAGTGAGATTGTAGTTCCAACTTACTCGTATACGTAATTATTTTATAAAAACAAATATAAGTAAATTTCTTTTTCATAACAAAGCACCTTTCCAAATGGCGGTAGAATCACTTTCTTGAAGACATTCACGAATGTACTGACACAACTCCATGAAAAATGTTTTTGATTTGATTTATGACCGCTGATCGTTTCTCACCTAATAAGCACCTGCGCCACAGTCTTCCCGAGGCGCTCAGCGATGGCCTTGAGCTTGGGGTCGTCCATGAGCTGGGGGTCTCCGGGGCGCGCCCACGGCCGGTCGGGGGACCCCAGCGGGGAGTACGCCGTGAGCAGGATGCCGTGCGCCGCGCAGTGCGCCTTCAGACGGGACTGATTCAGGTATGGGTGACATTCCACCTGTTAACACAATCAACATCAACCTTATATAGATTACTAGCTGCCCGGACAGACTTCGTTCTGTCAAAAGTTTTTTATTTTGAGATGTAAGCTATCCTATCTTTCAAGTTTGATCAAAATGCACACTGTGTGTAAATTTGATTAAAATCGGTTAAGTAGTTTAGGAGTCCATCGCGGACAAACAACGTGACACGTAATTTATATATATTAAGAAGATTTTAGATTTATGTGACATGTTAACAGTTTTTACATGACGTATTGTCACAATTTATGGCAAATATTGAGTCAGAAAATAATATACATCGTGATTTTGTCACAGAATTGTCTATCATAAAGGACAATTAATTTAAGCCGCATAATTATGTCACCTAAATGTGGCGCGTTTCGCGCGTACGGTGCTAAAATATGTGCGATCAGCTTAAAATTGTAGAAAGTTTAATCTTTTCTCTTGGACATTCCCATGATGTTATATTATACATACATGACTTTCTGATTTTGTGCCCCTTACCTGATTAACAACTGGTTTGATAGAAGCATTCTCCAGAATCCTGTCCACCTGCTTGGCATTAAAGTTGGAGAGCCCCAGGCTCCGCACCAGGCCTTCGGAGACCAGCGGCTCCAGGGCCTTCCACGTGTCCACGTAGTCCACGTCAGAGAACTGGATCTTGCCCGACTCATCTGTTGGGAAGAGTTCCCCTCCTTCCTGGAATGAGGAAAGAGGAATAATTAATTCATTGCTATTACAAGTTTTTCTTCACGCAATGATTGCAGAAAAAGAATAGTCAGAAATAATTTCTGACTTACTTAAATTAATACAACTTAATGATTGAAATCAATAACCACCAAAGTAGCGGCCTGTAGTAATTTATGGCTACCCTTGGAAGTTAATTGGTAACCAAAGGCATATCATAGTTTCATCGACGCCTTGGTGACTAGGGAAATAAAGGCGTAAATAAAGAGTGTAGGTAAGGATACCTCCTCCCGTAATTGCTTTTAGAAGGTAGTTGTAGCTTATGTAACTATGAAAAATAAATAATACTTAATTGTAAGAAAGAAACTGAAAACTCACAAAACTACACCTTTCTTTTCACTACCGATATAAAACTTAAATTTGACTTAGTCATAAAAATAGGAAAAAAATTAAAATGTGTGCAATTCACACGTGTTAGAAGTGAAACCTTCAAAAATTTTGTTTTCAAGATAATGAGACGAATGTAAAATTTCGGGAAGATGATAATTGTAGGTTTTACTACTCCACTCCACTCCACTCCACTCCACTCCACTGCCCTGCACTGCACTGCATTCCACTCCACTCCACTCAACTCAACTCAAGTCAGTCTCCACTCATTTCTAGTATCCACTGGACAGTTTCGTTTCATCAAATTTCAAATCACCCCCGTACTAAAGAAGTTTTCACTTCAAAAAGCCTACTTTGTCACCTTTTCTTCAACCATTCCAGGCCTAGCACTAAATACGTCTGTCTCACCTTATAAGCCTGCGGCCAGTGAATCAAATACAGGTCCAAGTACTTCAACTGGAGGTTCTCCAGTGACTTCAGCAAGGCTCCCTTCACCAGGTCGGGTCGGTGAAATGTGTTCCACAGCTTCGACGTTATAAATAGATCTTCACTGTGGACAAGTCATTTATTTACTAACAAGGATATCTGCAATAACCGTCCTTAATTCCAAATAATAACTGTTATAAATAATAGCATTAAGTTAGTATTAGTCTACTTTGCAACAATCCGTGGTTAACATGTATGTATCTATATACTTTAAGAAGTTTAAGACATGCGTGGCACCACCTTCCGTCCCAAAATGGAAACATGCACTACAATAATTAAAAGTATATACCAACATACATACCAGCACCAACACGTGTTTCGCCCCGAAACGGAGCATCATCAGGGTAAGTTGGAGGGAGGGAGGTGCCACGCGTGTCTTAGCTAAGGGTTCAAAATAATATAAACCAAATTACCGCTTCACAACTCCCTCCTGTATCTTGGCGGCGATGCCCTCGCCGACTTCCTTCTCATTCCCATACACGAAGGCGCAGTCGATGTGTCTGTAGCCCACGTCGATGGCATCTTTCACAGCTTGCGTCACTTCGCCGGGCTTGGACTGGAAATATTTGGATAAAGAGTTTTATTGTTTGATTGGACGCACCAATTTCTGCAACCGTTTGTGTTCATATAATAGCTATATTGGCTATCAAGACAATTGGCTATAAGGCAAAAAGAATTTGCTTCAGGGCTATGGAGTATCTGTGACGTGAGGGCGGGTTTACTAGCAGTGACGGATTAAGACTACTTGATGCCCTAAGCAATCCACGCCTGCGGGCCCCCTATCCGTATGTCAACTAGAATAGTGTTGCCCTAAGGATGGATTTTTGTGCTTCTTCTGGTTCCCCCCAGACGTGATGCCCTAGGCAATTGCTTAATTTGAGTAAGGGTTAATCCGTCACTGGTTACTAGTAATATCATCTTAATTTTATCCATACCAAAAAAATATAGAGATATTACAATATTACATAACTGATAAATAAACAAGTTTATCAGTGTATTATCTCCATTTATAACTGTATGAGACTACTTTAGATAACTACTTTTACAAGGGTTTACCGCAAGTGTTTGATATTCTGATAACATTAACTACGTTAAAAGTATTATTTTGCAGACCACTTTTGAAGCACCATCCACTTCTTTTTTGCTTACCATCAAGTGGTTTTGTGGTCAAGCATTAATTTATTCTGCATAAAAAAAGTACTTATACAAGGGTCTTAAACCAAAAACATGCACAATTTCAATGAACTGTGGTAAATAGTTTTCTGAAAATATCAGCACCCATTGGCCCTTCCTTACGCAGTGATATAAATGAATATGATTATAATTCATGCTGTTTATATTTTTTGATATTTTATTAGAACTGTTATGTACCTATAATCTAAACTTTGTTTTAATGTAAACTTAAAATTTAAACTATTATTATTTAAATTTAGGACAGCTGACTATCAGCCATTTTCAATGATCTATTAATTAATCTACCTTTTTTACTTTATAATATAATTTTATTCATACATAGATATACGGATAAGTTAAATATGTACAATATAAACAAACAACCACGGACATAAAAAAAATTTACGTCCGTGCAAACAACCCTATTATTTTCTGGCTCTAACGAGAAGGGATGTACGGGGATACAAAGACTCGGGGATGCAACTCATAGTTACTTTACTAACACAACAATTGAGGATGGTTTTATAAAGTGGATAACTCTCAATATAAAAGTTAAGTATTACTTCCTCTTTTCATCATTTTATTTACCTTCCAAGTGCCAATGCCAAGTATAGGACACTCGTAGCCATTTATGAACCGGAGGCAGGGAACTTTCGACGCCATAGCTATGACTTCAAATTCGCTTTTTGTCTTTATCAATTAGTAGGTACCTAATTGTTGTTCAAATTATTTATATTAATTTATAAACACCGGTAAGACAAAAACGTAAACAACGACGTCACCGGTCACGTCAAAGATGAAGGAAAGGAAGACCGTTCGTTTTTTTAAGGTTTTTTTGACAGCTTTAAAGTTATGGTCAGCAGTGTTGCCAATGAAAATTTTTGGAAGGCCGTGTACATTTGATAAAAAAGCCGTGTTTAAATGGGAAAAGATCAACTGCGAGCCGTGTTTAGAGCTGCCAATTTAATAAGCTAATCCAATTATGCATATATGGCACATCGGTTCAGCGCTCGGACTAAAAAAAAAGGTCATCGGCAGTGAATTTGATGTCCACAAAACAAGGAACATTTTTCATTACCTTAAATTAACATCAATGTTAGGCGCTGTTTCAAGGGTTTTAACATTCGTTAAATGTTTGCTAAAAAATTAATATGAAAAGACCATAGATTTTGCGAAAAGCCGTAGAATTTGCTACGGCAATAGGATTCCAGCCGTAGGCCGTAGATTTTTGGTCCGAAAGCCGTAAAACACGGTAATTGCCGTAGCATTGGCAACACTGATAGACAGCTTCTTGGGACTTCAAAACGACGTGACGCATAGACTAAAAAACACTCAAATTGAAAAAAAATAAGACTGACTGACCCTGAAGGTACCCACTGACGATACGTCCATCAATCCAAATGGAGTGGTAGTCTTCCAAAATCGTTCCGTGAATGGTAAAATAATATTCCATTTGGATGGACGTCGTCCAGCTCTGGATTTCCAAACGGATTGAAATCCACGCGTCCAGTCTAAATGGACGTCGTCTGCGGCCGACTGTGAATGTAAAAAACGTGCGCCATGCCATATGGAAGCAGTCCGATTTGTCAGTGAATGGGCAAATCGGCGTCCATTTTCTTGTGTTTATTGTCTCAGTTTATGTTTTGGTGTCGATGGTGGTACTTGGTACATGTGCTGGATCTGTCATTTGTATCTAACAAACAAACTTCTCTGTACCTATCTATTGGATTATATTATTATTATGCCTGCGTCTACGCCTCACATGAGGACATAAGGATTGCCTCATATTAGCATCTTGTTTTTTATTAATGGTGTCACAAGTTCCAGTAATTTGTAATACGTCTGTTCGTCCATTCTCAAGTAGTTTCTCCAATCAATGGGCTCTAAAGATAATTATAATAAATAAATAAAGCTTCACACTCATAGCCCCACACTAGGATTCCCTGTGTCGTGGGTGCCATGGACAACACACTAGACAAGGACATTCACACCTAGACCGAGAACAGAAATTCAAACTCATCATTCTTTCCGCCTCGCTGGGAATCGAACCCAGGACCCTTGGTGCGGCGATCCGGCATGGTAACCATTGCGCCACACGGGTCGTCAAATTCAATTTAGTCAAAATCCGACAACAAGAATGTATTTCTTTGTTTCAACCAACCCTTCATCCACTTCTTCTTAAGTTTTTTTTTTGTCTTTTTATTGAAATACACACTGCTGCAAAGATCGAAGTGATGCCATGCGTCCAAACGGAAGTATAGTCAATGGTACCTTAACAGGATCAATTTTCATTTGGAGTGCATCCATTTGGAAGTCTACCAAAGGGACTTATCGTCAATGGGTACCTTGACCCTGGCGCCTGCCGTAAATCCATTTGGAATAAAATTATCTGCACACAAACATTGAAGTATAATGTCATAGAATAGACATCTCGAACAAAATGTATGTAGGTATGTCCCCGCCCGCCGGGAGGTTCTATTTTCAAAATTGAGCCCCTGTTCTCTAGAAAATAAATGTCACAATATTTCATACCTTCCAAGTACCCAGACCTAAAACTGGAATAGTTTTTCCATTGTTAAACATTACAGGAGCTTTAGGCGCCATTATTCAATTTTAAATCAATCGTATAATTTGTTTTTACGCGGAAAAACTTCACAAGTAAATTACACTTGTTGAGCGTACAACAGGTTATCGTGAACTGAACTTATCAATGATATTATCAAACGCCCCGCTCATTACTATCATCTATAGGTGACTGTAGGTCTCATACACAGAACACAGAGACAACAGGTCTCTTAACTATTTATTTCTTTAAAAATACCTCAATTTCAGAGTCGGCAATTTTCTTTGAGGATCTTTTTAAGTAGAGGTTACTTAGAGGTACATAAAAATAGTTTGGGGTACCGTACCTGTTTATAGTTCAATGTAGAAGTATCTTTAAACAAAGTACCTACCTACTTATAGCTATCATTTAGTGTCATAAAATATATTTTATATATTGACTTCGCACATCGGACGATTCTAGGGGCCGTGCGGGGTGCAAAAGAGCTCAATTCTGCAATGCAAAAATCAACTTAATGTCATAAGCAACATAAGTACTTGCCTACCTAAGTAGGCACTTGAGAAACTATAGATCGTCATATTTTGACCTTGGCACAAAATTGACAAGTACTTATAATGATTCAGTCGGTATTAGTTTGTTTTTAGGTAGGTATTTACTTATGATTAGACATCGAGTTTTTGCATCCACTAGAGTTTCCGCATTCGGATTTTTATTCATTACCAGCGCTCAGCCCACGTCTTCCGTGATAAAAAGTACATACAGCAATCTCCAAACTTACTGGCCGGGCTGAAGTTGGCACAGCTGCGCGAAGGGAGCGCCCGGGTACCCGCACTCCTCCACTGACACTTTATTTTACGTTCTGCACATCGAATCGCGCCTAACTTCAGCCTGGCTAAAAAGATTGGGGAGTACTGTATCTTAAATGTTATTCCAGATCATGATACCTCTAACGCCTGTGTGCTAAATTTCATGAAAATCTGTTCAGAATAGTGATAGTTTGATAGTTTTCCTTGTAAATTCATCATAATAAACGAATTTTTGTGAATTTTTGCACTATTAGTCCAACTTCAACCATTTAGCTGGCACGAGGGGGACACAGGTCTTTAACCAAAATTGGCACTTTAAAGCCGAATATTTCCAAAACGGCGGGCCTCTTAATTTAAAAATGGTCTTTGCAAACCCGCGGACAGACGGATGGACGGACGGACGGACGGACGGACGGTCGGATATGACGAAACAATAAGTCCCTTTTTGACTACGGAACCTTAAAAAAATAGCTAAATAGTTAAGTACCTATATTAAATGAAACAAAGTAGCATTTACAACATTTTTATTCATTTGTGCATTTAAATCACAGACCAGATACGAATTAGAAATCCTACAACATCAATTTCAAAACCAATTGATTTTTTTTTCATTTGAGTCAATCATTTTTGCAATTCAAAAGCCGAATACCATAAAATAATAATAAAATCAGATGTGCCAAAATTACCATGTAATTTTATTATTGATATAAATTCAGCATATTCACTGTGAAATACGAGTACGTTGTCTTCTGAGACAACAGGTAGGCAACCGTTGTGTTTTTTTTTCTATTTAACATCCGATCTGTGGTTGTTGTAACTGATTGTATTTCGCTCATAAGTTCATAACACCAGCAAAATATATTACATAAGCCTTAGGAACAGACTAAAAAAATTACAGTCCATTAGAAAGCAAACTGTATGTAAAAAACAAACCGAAAAGAAACCATGGATATTAGAGGCATGATGAGATAATAGTCACTTTCTAAAGCTTACATAATATTTTTGCTGAATACATAATATTATTAACCAAAGTAACTCTATTAGTTTCCTTGAAAATGGAGTTCCATTGAAAACACTAAAAACATAATTTTAAGTAAAACTTCGACTGCAATAACAAATACCGTTAAGATATCAATCAACTAAGAATTCAATAAAACAATACCAATGTTTTTAAATATAGAATTCGTCATTAATTTAGCTACAGTGACATCTATTGAATTGTAGCAAAGTTATAAAGTATCGGTAGCAGCACACCATATACATACAAGATAAACATGAAAATTCCACGGAACTAATAAAATTACTGGTCAATACTGTACCTACATTATTAAATAATAGATTAATACTATTAAACAATTCTTATTATAACACAGCATGTTGTGTATTGGTCAATTGTTTAATCTTAAAATTACGTAAATAAACACAATGATACCAAACTTTTAAAATCACAATTATGGACATAAAATATACAGGGTGAATTATTCAAGTGGGCGTGGATGGCCAAATCCGAAATTATGAAGAATAGCGAAAAGTACTCAAAGGAGTCTCGAGGCCGATTTTGATAAAAAACTAAAGCCGCATCATTACATTTTTAAAAAATAAATCTGGCCAAGAATAGAACCCATTAATTTTGAAAAAAGCATCCTGTATTATTACACCATTCGATAGTGTCGCTAACAAGGATCAAATTCTGGGAAGTAATGACGTACAGAAAACTTAAGGAAAGAGCACATTTTGGCCGCATTACTAATAATATCACAAGAAATTAATAATAATGTAATACAGTACAATACGATAAAATTCAAGAACACAATGATTACGGCAAAAGTATCTGATCATTCAAAGGAGACTGTTACAAAATTGATATAGCAATGAAAAACGGCCACTTTCCATCGATAAATTGTCTAGCATTTACTACTTAAGTACTTACAAAATACTGAAACAACTTGTAACATACAAAATAATAAGGAATATGAATACCGTTAAATTGATGAAAACTGCGTGTAGTTTGAAGAAGGCAACGAGCAAAAAAAATCTTATCATTTTATGCATTTTCTCTTTCATTTATTTAACTATAAATTAATTATATCGATTGCTTACTATCAGCCTGACATCCATAATGGTAAACTAATCCGAATCTAGCGGTCTAATATTTATTTATTTTAGATAGATCCAGGTGCCTAACTAAGCTGACACTAGCGGTCTAGCATTTATTTATTTAATTATTAACCGACTTCAAAAAAAGAGGAGGTTCTCAATTCGACTGTATTTTTTTTATGTTGGTTACCTCAGAACTTTGGACTGGGCGAACCGATTTTGATGATTATTTTTTTAATCGAAAGCAGGTGCTTGTCATGTGGTTCCACATAAATTTGAACGAGATCTGATAAGTAGTTTTTGAGTAACTTTGAAGTCGGTTATTTTTTGTTAGTAACATTTAGATTATCGTTTAACACAAATTACACATAATACAAACAGGATAGGATCAAACTATTGAATTTGGTGTTAAAATGCGCTATTATGCTAACCTCGTCACACTTACGGATGCGGATACAATAATAGGTAAGTTGGTCACAAGTCCCTCCATTATGCTGCAATAGTGGACCGATTATAGTTTGAAACCATAAAAAAATTGTAACTGCAAATTTAATTCATTAAAGATTTAACCAAACAAAAAATACATTTTTTCTCATTACAAAGACAGATACGCTCATTTAAACACTTAAAACAAACCACTTATTAGGTACTTAGCACACTATCTTGGTAAAAATCATCACATTTAGGCCAGATCCTCACTATAATGCCGTTCACAGTTCGGTCTCGGTTTGATAAAATATTATGCAGTATAAAATATATGTGTGCATTCATACTATCCGTGACAGTCAAGTTTCGCTCCAATTGTATAATTTGTACGTGATACGACTTTACCAGACCGAGATCGGATCGAGAACGGACTGTGAACGGCGTTATAGTGAGGATCTGGCCTTAAAGTACTAGGTACAAACAATTAAAACAAATTACATTTTTCGAACTACTCACGTTGAAGTATTTTTGTTTAAAATCCCCAAACGTGTAAGAACTAAGTGAGCTATGAAATTAAATGAAGCTTTATTATACCCTTTTATTGTATTTGTAAGTATTTGTAAGTATTTGTTTGAAGTGTGTAATTTATTATAGTATTATAAATTCTATCGATATGTCACCAATGTACCACAATACATAAAATTAACTATAATGCTGTATTTTATGACTTGACAAAATTCAAAGTAAATCATGATTGGGAAGATGGTTAACAGAAACGTCGTATTCATAAGCACAGGTTATCTACGATCTAAGTTAAAGATAAGTTAAGTTATAATAATTAAAGTAATTTTTAAAGATATTAATGCTTTTTAAACAAAAAACAAACAAATGTTACATTAAAATTTAAATTAACACACGAATTATGATCCAAATTTATGGCAGAAAACGACACAAAAATTAAAGAAAAGAATAAAAAAGATAATTAGTAATGACTACGTACCCTCCTTACAATAGTATCCTCACTAACTAAAAACATTTTAGTCATTATCTATTAACATCTAGTAGTATTTGGCCCAGAAGCTGATCTATATTATCCTTGGATTCAAAGAACAATCGAACGTGTACCGATATTCACTATACCAAACCAAACAATTCTGACCTACCAATTTCCTAGTGCCATAGTTCTACATGCGATACATTGTGTATGCCAATCAGGACTCTGGCCACGAACTGGTGTATGCCACTTGGCGCTAGGTGAAGAGCGCAGAGGGGTCGGCCTGTAGTATGTCGCATACGAACTGGTCCTGTTCAATGGGCTTGCGTACCCACTGGCCGAGGGACGCGCGCATGAACGCTTGCATTAAACACTCCTTGGCTATCTGGAATCATGCAGAAATTTAGATATAGAATGAGGCCACAATACTGCGATGCGACAACGTACGGCGACGTTACACAACGCATCGCAAAAATCGACGACGTCATACAACGCATTGCAAAAATTTTACGTCGCATACCGCATCGCAAAAATCTACTACATCGCACAATGCATCGTAAAAACAGATGATGTGCGAATCAATAAGGCAACATCTTTTTTTATTGTGACACAATATTAATAATCTGACGTACCTGGTAGGTGGGGCAAAGTTCTTTGGCCTCGTTGTACAACAAGCTGTCCATATTGGGAGGCAGGGCCGGCGTAGGAATACCCAACGAGGGGTCCTGGACACAACGATGAACACAAATACAAATATATGTACCTCATTTCGATACCAAAAAACTTAAAAATAGAAATATTTCAAAATATCTATCTCTTTCTAACGTTTATATGCCTACCCTCACTCAATTAACATCTTTATTCTTTAACCATACGACTGAAAAGATAATAGTTTCATTTTGTTTGTTTGTTTGTAGTGTGCTGTAGTTTTGTCGCGGAATGTTTTATCTTTTAAGTTGTAAGGTTAAAGTTGTTTAGTGAAGGTAGTCATATAAACGTTAAAAAGTGATAGCGATACTTTACATTTAGGTTCGGAATACGGTCGTGCCGCCGCGGCCGCATTGGCGCGACGAAACTATAGCACACTTAAATGCTACTAGTGGATACCCAGCGTGTTCCACTATGCTAAAAAAATTCTGATGAGAATGACAGACAGCTGACAGTTTGTATTATGCGCTATCTTCACATATTATCTTAAAATTTTTGTATGGGAAAAGTGGAAAATCGTCTTTATCAATGGACCGAATGTGCCAAGTGCAAAACACTTTCGGATTATTGCCTTTCAAATGAAACTATTTTGAGCCATATCGGTTGGATGTTTTTAGAGTCTATAAAAAACATCTGCAAATTTTTTTTTGTGTTTTATATACATAGGTAATGTGTTCGCGTTGTGTATTGAGGATATGATGGTGGTACATTCACCTGCAGAGAAAAGTAACCCATCTGTTTATAAATCTACGAACAGCAACGTTTCCGTTGCCTTTTGCTTTATAAACAGATGGGTTACTTTTCTCTGCAGGTGACTGTGATTTTCCACTTTTCCCATACAAAAATTTGAAGATAATATGTGAAGATGGCGCATAATACAAACTGTGAACATTGATCTGTCATTCTCATCAGCAATTTTTTAGTGTAGTGGAACACGTAGCATTTAAGTGTACTATAGTTTCGTCGCGCCAATGCGGCCGCGGCGGGCGACACGACCGTATTTCGAAACTAAATCTAAAGTATAGCTATCTCTTTTTAACGTTTATATGACTACCTTCACTAAAAATCTTTAACCTTACAACTTAAAAGATAAAACACTCCGCGACAAAACTATAGCACACTAAAAACGAAAAAACAAAATGAAACTATGTATTATCTTTTCAGCTGTATGGTTAAAGAATCAGTTGTATGGTTAAAGACTGGAGAAGAAAGCAGGTGACTGTACCTGGTGCAGCAGCGGCAACCGGCGCACGACGTACTGCCAGCGCGCGAACATGCTCTGCTTGCACAGCAGCGACGGCTGCCCGCTCTCCAGCTTGCCCGTCGTCGCGTTCACTATCTCCGGCATCTGTGGAAACCGTCTCTTTCGATATTATGTCACATACATTGGGTGTTCATATTTGTAGCCAACTGGCATCATTGTCGCTATATCTTCGTCCCCCCCCCCCCCCCCTCCCGTGATCCCTTGCACCACGATTTGACGTCCATGTGCAGATTTCGTTGAAGAGCACTATAACCGAATTCCAGTAAAATATGTTCAGTCCACGATGAGTTAAATTTAAAATATTCTACTGACTGTATCGCACTCTTAGAATGAGAGTGACCTAACTCAAAAATTGCAATTTGTGGGAAATGAGCAATAGTCTACTCGATAAGTTCAAAATGGTTGAAATTAGAGATACTGCTCTTAAAAATACGTGCGATAGCTCATTCTGTTCGGAATGATGTCTAGAAAAATGTTTCGGAAGCGTTTACCAGCACGTAAAAAATTGCAAAAGTTATTGACAAAATAAAGTTGAAAAAAAAAAGTATTTTGTTTTTGGTAATCACTTCGAAACTATTAATATTTAAGAAATTTTAAAACAAGATTCTTAAAGTAGAGGAAATTTCCAAACAATGACTCGCGACTCTCGGAACTCTATCTCCATTATTTATAACTTTAATTTAACGCTGAAAATGGGTCTCCACGCTGCATTTTTAGGTTGCGCGTGCGGCGTCAAAACCGAGTTCGTCACACTCAATAATTTTTTAAGGTATTAATTATTAATTTAAAAAAATAAAAAAAATATGGTGTATTTGAAACACTTCAAAGAATTTGCTCCCGTAAGAAATTTTGCTTAAAGTTAATTTTTCAACAAGTTAGACGATTGTTAATTAACTAAATTTTCTCTAACTTCCATTTTCATTGTACATTAAAAAAAATGTTTAAGTAATTATCCTATAAATTTTTCGCTTCGTGGAGCCCTTCTTATATACATGCTTAACGAGATCACGTCATAAAAGTTTAAAAAGTTTTAATACTTTGTGTATAATAATTTTATAAGTTGAACAAAAAATGAAAAATCCAAATAATATTATTGAAAATATTTTTTTCTCAATTTATTATTACATAATCGTTTTGGCATTCATAAAAGACATTTAATGACTTGAAAAAAAAATTCCCTCATTTTTTTATAATTTTTTTTTTATAAACAAATAGACTATTTCAATGCTTTCAAGAAAAATTTCTTAATATCTTATTCTTTACAAAACATTATGATTTTTGAAAAAAAAATTTTTTTCTTAATAATGATATTTAATTGTTTATAATTGTTTTTTAATATTTCTATTGTTTGAATAATTAGTTTATATTTTTTTTTTCTTAAAAATTATAATTAACCATCTTTAATAGAAATGTAAAAAAATATTTTTTTTATCAACAATTTCATTGTTTTTTAACTTAACAATTTTTTATAAACAAATTCTCAACTTTTTTATATGTTTTTTCTGAAACACCTAAAAATAAAAAAAACAACGATGTATAACAAAGTACAGATAAAAACATTTTTCAATTTCTTAATTTCGATTCGATAAAAAAACGAAAAAATTGTTTGTTCAACTTATAAAATTATTATACACAAAGTATTAAAACTTTTTAAACTTTTATGACGTGATCTCGTTAAGCATGTATATAAGAAGGGCTCCACGAAGCGAAAAATTTATAGGACAATTACTTAAACATTTTTTTTAATGTACAATGAAAATGGAAGTTCGAGAAAATTTAGTTAATTAACAATCGTCTAACTTGTTGAAAAATTAACTTTAAGCAAAATTTCTTACGGGAGCAAATTCTTTGAAGTGTTTCAAATACACCATATTTTTTTTATTTTTTTAAATTAATAATTAATACCTTAAAAAATTATTGAGTGTGACGAACTCGGTTTTGACGCCGCACGCGCAACCTAAAAATGCAGCGTGGAGACCCATTTTCAGCGTTAAATTAAAGTTATAAATAATGGAGATAGAGTTCCGAGAGTCGCGAGTCATTGTTTGGAAATTTCCTCTACTTTAAGAATCTTGTTTTAAAATTTCTTAAATATTAATAGTTTCGAAGTGATTACCAAAAACAAAATACTTTTTTTTTTCAACTTTATTTTGTCAATAACTTTTGCAATTTTTTACGTGCTGGTAAACGCTTCCGAAACATTTTTCTAGACATCATTCCGAACAGAATGAGCTATCGCACGTATTTTTAAGAGCAGTATCTCTAATTTCAACCATTTTGAACTTATCGAGTAGACTACAAGAAAGTTTTCAAAAAAGTATATATCGATGAATAGAGCGATCAATGAAAGTGACCGATTATTAGGTTGTCCTTTTCTTACTCATAATTCGAGCTCTTTTTCATCACAGGGTTTTAAGGTACGCATTTTAAGGCAAGTTTATAGCAAAAACAGAAATTACAGGAATTTTGAGTTAGGTCACTTTCATTCTAAGGGTGCGGTATAGTTATTCGTGATTTCGGCTGCTTTAACATTCTGTTTATTACAGAGTACAAATAATATTATGCCATGTGTAAGGTAGACTCACGGGCGAAGTCCGACTCCAACAGACGCTGAAGCTGGGCGCGCGCGCCGGCGTGCGGGCCTCCGCGCTGGCGGCGCGAGCCAGCATCGGCCGCTGCAGCCGGAAGGGCGGCGGCAGCGACTCTATGTAGCTCTCTATACGACCGCATATCGCTCTGGAGACAAGAGAACAGTTTCTTTACTTTATTAACACTAGAAAGACGGGAGCAGTCATTTGACCGGATTTTCAATTTAAAAGTTTGTTTATTCCAAAACTTTTTGACTCAGTTTACTGATAATTTGTGACTTTTATTATTATGAATAGAATCTTAAAAATACATAACTAAAACATTCTTAGTGTTTTTGTTTACTGTTTAAAGTGCTGATATACCGACAAAGACGGCGACAGTCATTTGACTGCTATAACCTAAGTAGTGTTTATAATTGTAATATGAGGATAATTTTGTAAAAATTTTAATTGTTTTGTTTTATTAGTCAAACGCTAGTGTAAACTACCTTCATATTGTACGTATTATTTAGAATATTGTGAATAAATTAGTGTAAAAATGTCTCGAAGTCTCGAAGACTCGAAAATAACGAAATACTTCATTTACTGCCAAACCTACCAGAAGATCAGTAAAAATGTGAATCTGAAAGTGCAGAACTTGATAGTGATGACGACTTTATGTTACCTCCTATTAGTTCGAGCTCTGATGTGCAGACTCTGACCCAGAAGATCAGGTACCCCTTTCGAATTTACGTTACATTAGCAATAACAACAACCGTGTTCGTGGCAGGGGGAGGGGTCACTGTTTGCTTGCCAGTACTGCTCAAGAGGAGGATTATCAGTACACGGCCACAGATGTGACCACATGGGCACTTCAGACGGTATAAACTCAAACTGGTCGCCGGGTTCGACAGAATATTGTTACTGTGCAGGCAGGGCCTACAACATTCACAAGAAGGAATTTCAAAGAAAATGTCGCATATGCATGGAGGCTATTTATTGACGAAAATATTTTGAGAAACATTCAAAAATGCACAAAAGAAGAACATTTTAACATATTAGATCTAGCAGGAATCAATTCTTACATTTTATATGACAAATTGACAGGAATAAACATAAAACGGAGGAAAATTATTTTGGATTTAGCGAGTGCACTTAGTGGAAATAATGAAATTGAAGAAGGACTTTCCGGTTCTGAGCCTTTGTGTGTAGCACCTATGCCTTCAACTTCTCAATCTTCGTTACCGATCATCCAGGAGAATCGAAAAAGGCGGGAGTGTTATATTAGCAAAAGAAAAATAAAACATAAAGTATGCTGTCGTTGTAAAAAGCTTTGTGCTTTTTGTAATAAAATTAAAAGTTACATGTAAAAACTGCAATTAAATATTACATAATGAGCATTATATTATGATCAGTTCGTTGTAGCATTTTTTTTACTTAATAAAGAATTTTCTGACCACATTTCTGACAACAGTCATTTGACCGGCCGCCGTCTTTGTAGGTAGCTAAATTTTGCCGTCTTTCTAGTGTTAATACGACCGCATAATAAAATTATAACTCTGGACAATAGGGTTTAGGGTACAGTTTGTATACGTATACTTCATTAGAATATATTAAATGTATCTTGGAGTACAAGAATTGATGGATGGATGGATGAGAAAAAATTACTGATGGGAAGTAATCAAATAATAATAGTAATAAATAATATAAAGCAAATAGGTTATTTCTCTGTACATGTAATTTTTTGCCAACCCGTGGTGACGCAATGGTTTCCATACCGCCGCGGCCGTTCTAAGAGTCCTGGGTTCGATTCCCAGCGAGTCGGAAATTTGAATGATGAGTTTGAATTCCTGTTCTAGGTCTGGGTGTGTGTTGCTGTCTTTGTGTTGTCCATGGCATTCACGACACAAGGGCTTTGGTGTGTAGAGCGTTATTTATTTTATTTATCTATATTATAAAATGCAATAAACTAAATAGCATGATATAATCGATGATGTACGCTTAACTCAATAGTTAATCGTTGCTTAACTGACATATTGTTTTCATTACGCCGGCACCACTGAGCTATGACGCCGCTGATACGGTTAATGGTCAATCTACTGTTTTATGAAACAGCGAACTGAAGTGACGAACAACTGACGGCTGTGGTTTTGTATATATGAATAATATTATTACTACATAATGTATTCGTAAATAATGTAAAAGCATATAATATTTACGAAAGACTATTTAAAATAGAAGTAAGGATAACCCAATGTTAATACCAAAAATATTTCATTTATTAGCCATTGAGTAACCCCTCCCCCCCTCTCCCCTCTTAATTCTGTGGTGGCGGAAAAGCTCACATACACCCTTCCAACTTGCACTAATCATTTCCCGCGAAAACACTAACCGCGCGTGTCTTGTGTCAAATTTGAAAATAGAAGACGCGGGTTTTATTTTTTTATATGTGCCAATACTGATATTTGTATGTTTAGTTAACTAAACATCTATTTAGTAATTAGTAATTTGTATTTATAAATGGTATTAAATAATTTTATTTTCTTACATAATTAATAGTGCTTTTTAATTTTAATTCGGTGGAGTTTAGCAATTAAGAATGCAGATTAATTTACCGTTGGCGTGTTTCCTGTCGATAATACGTAAGTACATAGGAATACTACTGAGAAGAATATTTTGTAATTTATTCACATAGTTGTTTGGTTGGGAAATACTATAATAATTATGCTATGATAACGAAAATAAGCCCTAGTTCCGTAGATTTTGTACAGGGATGACAATGACGAATTGTTTAAGATATTATATTTTAATTGCATTATTATTTCCTCGATTTTTAACAGACTTCAAAAAAGGAGGAGGTATTCAATTCGATTCTATATTTTTTTAATGTTTGTTACCTCAGAACTTTCGACTGGGTAAACCGATTTTGATGATTATTTTTTTTAATCGAAAGCTGGTGCTTGTCATGTGGTCCCACTTTGAGCTAGATCTGACGAGTAGTTTTTGAGTTATTTTGAAGTCGGTTATTTTTTTGTTGGTAAAATTCAGATTCAGATCTTTACACTTTTTTCTCTTTTGTAACATTTTTTTAAAGATGTGCTGAGGAGTTTCTTTACGGCTTTTCTTCTCCTCCATGACAAAGCACCCTTCCGAAAAGCTGGTAGTTTTTTTTTTACTTACAATAAGTTAATGCTTGATCACAATCCCACCTGATGTTAAGTGGAGATGTGGTCCAGGATGTTGAGCGCACTAACTTAATAAAAGCCTATTCACTCTTTTCTTGAACACATCCACGTCATAGGTGGGCGGGAACGCAGACGCAGGCAAGCTGTTCCAATCCTTCGCGGTGCGCACAATGAATGACGACGCAAACCGCCTCGTCCGTACCGGTGGGATATTCACCACGAAAGGGTGGATACCCGCCGTGCGTCGTGACGTTCCATGGAGGAACGGGGAAGGGGGAATTAATTCAAATAATTCCTGCGCACACTCGCCAAAATGTGCCCGAAAACCGAGAGGCTGGCTACTCTGCGCCTGTGCTCGAGGCTTTGCAGATTGGTCTTAACCAGATCTGAGTCACCAATGAGCCTCTTCGCACGCTTCTCCATCGAATCCAAAGCATAAAGGTAACATTTGGCTGCACCTGCCCAAATGTGAGAACAGTACTCCACACACGGCCGAACCTGAGCTTTGTATAGCGTTAACAGTTGCTTTGGTGTTAAGTACCGCCGGACCTTCGCAAGGATGCCAAGTTTCCTTGCACCAACTTTAACTTTGGATTCGATGAACCGCCCAAAGTTGAGCTTGGAGGATATCTCAACTCCTAACAACTGAATTCTCATTCGTAGGAGCCAAGGTGAGCGGGCTCCTTTTGGCGGTGAAGAGACACGTCTGTTTTATAGTGGCGTTGAATCTCACAAGGTTAAATATACACAACACACAACACAAGGATAAAAATATGATGACGTGCAAAAGTGTATCAGTGACCTATATGAATAAAATATTTTGATTTTACAACATGGTATCTTGCTATGCCTTAGGAAGTTAGGACTGCAAAGGCATGCGGATACTAACGACATACACGATACTATCTACTTGGAAGTTCTTAAATCGATACTTTGAACACGTAAAAAGTTACATCAAATTCTTCTAGCTTCAATTACAAGTGTTATTTAACAGAATGTAATTATGAAGTTATCCATCCACGGGTCGAAGCATCGTAACACTTCCTCTAGGCGTATACTCGTATCTACAACATGGCCGGAGTCTGTCGCCCCGACTCAGAGTCACTAACGGTTACATAAATCGCTCCTTAGTAAAGAATCACCATACAAATTCTATACTAAGGAGCGATTTAAGTAACCATCAGTGACTCTATAGTTGGGGCGTGTAACTTGCATCGATAATACGAACCCGATAGTTCAGTGGTTGCAAATATAGCCCCGAGCTTGGCTGACGTGATGAACAAGGATTGTAACTCGTATGAACTGTAGAAGTTGGCTTTGAATAATGGATGGATGGATGGATGGATGGATACACAAACCACATAACTCGATTCGATAATGTACAATAGTAGTTATTGTAGGTAATGTAGGTGGTTTTAGTAGAAATGGGTTTTATTTTTATGGCTTTATAAATAATAATAATATAAAATGGATTTAGTAAAATGATAAACATCCTTCTAATAAATTATATAAAGGAGTAATTAAGTTCAGATGTTGATCAAAATATTACGATGAGCCAGAAGGATTCATTATATATAGTAACTCGTATGTACGATTTGTATGATGTATCTTTACTTTCTAACGATGATAAATCATCGTTGATGCTTTTGCATCAACATCTAATCTCGTAACGTCCTGTCAAAACGGATTTACGGCTCATAAAGTGTACTAATCTAGTGCATCTTCACCGATAACAATTATCCTACATTGTTATGTAAGCCCAACGTGTGCATATCCATAAAGATAATTTATGTTACACAAATAAAATTTTATTGTATTAATTAATGGGACAATTAATTTCAATTACTTGATAAAGTCTGTAATATATAAAAATCTCGTGTCACGGTGTTTGTTGTCGCATTACTCGCATTCCTCCGAAACGGATCGACCGATTTTTATAAAAAACGAGTAACCGCCAACGCTTTGTTTAGGTTTTCTTATTTTTTTGCACCTTGGGTTACATTATAGGAGTTTTATTAAGGTTCCCTAATTTTTTGAAAATATAATAATAGCCTATGTCACCCGGGGATAGTGTAGCTTCCCAACAGTAAAATAATTTTTCAAATCGGTTCAGAAGTTTCGGAGCCTATTCAACGCAAACAAACAATCAAACCTTTCCTCTTTATAATCTTAATCTTAATATATATAAATTACGTGTCACGTTGTTTGTCCGCGATGGACTCCTAAACTACTGAACCGATTTTAATAAAATTTGCACACCGTGTGCAGTTTGATCTAACTTGAAAGATAGGATAGCTTACATCTCAAAATAAAAAACTTTTGACAGAACGAAGTCTGTCCGGGCAGCTAGTACATATATATATAATACGTGTCACGTTGTTTGTCCGCGATGGACTCCTAAACTACTTAACCGATTTTAATCAAATTTACACACCGTGTGCAGTTTGATCCTACTTGAAAGATAGGATTGCTTACATCTCCCGGCACACGGAAGGTTTTAATAAAAAAAAACTTTTGACAAACGAAGTCTGTCCGGGCAGCTAGTACAAATACAAACACAGTTAGTTTTTTAGACAAATTTACTGGGGATGCAACGATGATTGAAGAAGAATCGACCCACTGAGCATAACAATCAATTAAGAAACTATTACTTAATAATCGAATCTATAATAACAAAGCGTTAACTATTGTGTTGTCTGTGTCACGCTCGAAATACTAAGTATTTGGTGCAAAGAAATTAATTTCATAACGCATTGCTAATGTGTTGGTAATGCGGTCAATTGGCGTGTACTATTATGTACAGCGAATGTATCGTAAAAACGGTCAAAACACTACATACTTGGATATAATGTTGGTATTCTACTACATAGGATAAAACCAAAACTCTTGTCGATGACGGTCTCCTTACCTCCCTACAATAGAACTTCACTTATCACCAGGTTCGACTGTAGTAAACTCTAACCTATAACACTTAAGAAAATAATTATAATAAAATAATAACCAAATTACCACAAAAATAACAGACTTCAACGAAGTGACGTTCTATTAAGAGCACTAAAATTGTCCGAAATTGTCGCAAAACATACCTACTCGTACTATATAAAACTCGCCATATGTAATATATAATAATACATTTAATTCCTCGTGGATCCTAAGATCAGAATTTTGATAAATATACCAATGTGGAAGTACATCTTTTCTAATAAAAAATAATTTTCCTAATCGGTCGGTAAATGACGAGAGTACTGAGCTTTCAAAAATAAATAAAAAATACAATCGAATAGAGAACATTCCTTTTTTTTTGAAGTCGGTTTTAAAATATAACGCCTGAGAAAAAAGTAAAATTAATTTCGACAGCGGTTTTTTTTCGGAACATGGAATCAAATTCTAATATCTAATCATGTTTCAAAAA
This sequence comes from Thymelicus sylvestris, assembly GCA_911387775.1. Lineage (NCBI taxonomy): Eukaryota > Metazoa > Arthropoda > Insecta > Lepidoptera > Hesperiidae > Thymelicus > Thymelicus sylvestris. The sequence goes on along the minus strand of OU426887.1, from coordinate 12,913,748 downwards.
TAAATAAAATATCTTTCCAGGTTTTTCGGGACATAGGATCAAATTCTAATACCTATCTAATCATGTTTTAAAAATAAATAAAATATCTTTCCAGGTTTTTCGGGACATAGGATCAAATTCTAACACCCAATCATGTTTTAAAAATAAAATATCTTTCCAGGTGACAGTCCATGTGTGCTAATTCCATATCTCCAATTAGTGCAAGTTCTCGTTTTTCCAGTTAGAAAGATACTTCCCTCATTAGGTTTACACGTAACAACCAGTATAGTATCTGTTAGATAACCGTATTGAGATGCAACCATATTATGGTAGAGTCACCTGCAAAGAAAAGTAACCCATCTCTTTATAAACACACGGTAACAGATAGGTTACTTTTCTCTGCAGGTGACTGTACATAAGGGCTAATTTTATTAGATTTTAAAGGAGATATTCAATTCGACTGTATTTTTTATATTTGTTACCTTAGAAGTTAGAACATGCGACTGGGTGAACCAATTTTGATGATTATTTTTTTGCTGGTGCTTGTCATGTGGTCCCAATTATTTTGAGCGAGATTTGACGAGTAGTTTTTGAGTTATCCCTAATTTTGAAGTCTGTTTTTTTTGTCAAGAATTTTATTTTGAACTTTCTAAGAATTCACATTATTTATTTAGTAGACTGTAGTGTATACTACATAGAATAAAATTACATATGAATGAATGAATGAATGAATATTTTATTTGCAAAAATTGTGGTTACATAGAGGTCTGTTATAATTATGTTTCTTTCAAATTATGTTCATTTCATATAAGTATGTTTCTTTCTAACTGATAAGTTATCACTAATAACCTGAACTACTGAACAGATTTTTTCGGTGAGCGATGTGCGGTGTCAACCTAAAAATTACGAAACGCTAGATGAAAACGAATAACAATTATTACGGGCGCGGTTAGTATTTACATAAACCTAAGAACGCTAGGTTAGTACTTAATAAACACTGGCCATTACGAAACAGACTTTCATGAGATTATTTATAGCGTAGGTAACCCATAAGTAACCGAGCTGGAGGTTATCACATAACATCACTATTTACTCTTGCTTGTGGTTAACAGGTGTCATTTAAAAGGTCGTTTTAAAAGGTCTTACAGGAGTGGAGACTTCTTATGTAATGTTAAGTAATCAGTAGGTATTGTGGGATTGCAACTGCTGCGTTTGGGTATAGTTAATCTATTTAGGGTTTTCACAACCTTATGGTTAGTTGAATGATAATTAATAACAGGGACGTAGATACCGCCGTATCTATCAGTCGTATGAATTATACGGGGCCCCCAGCGTATAGGGCCCCCATTAACCCTAAAAAAAAAGCACGCCAGCGGCCTACGACCCCGCTACAATTGGCTACAAATCCTTTTATATTTGACAGCTGACGTTGAGGGGGCCCCACAACAAATATTGATATGGGGCCTCCTTAGGGCTAGCTACGCCACTGGATAATAATAACCATTTTAAATATAGCACTATTATTTCTAGATATTTCATGGTATGTTTATATCATGTAAAAACAAAATGAAAATATGTTTCAAGAACTGTTACCTAACAACCCTCGCTTAGATTCGCGACATCGAAAAATGTTTAGTAAATTGACTTATTCTTTATATCTATGAATTGATTGAAACCCCTAAAACTTTCTATATATATCAGTCAAAACTGCATCGAAATCAGTTTAGCCGTTTCTAAGATAGCCTAAACAAAAAACAGTTAGTACAATTTAATTATAGCTATGTATGATATAATATTGTACGTAATAATGAAATAAATACATAATAATTAATTAATTTGTCAATAAAATAATCATGCCTCTCATGCCTAATTTCAGCATTCAAATTCACACCTTGTTCCAGGGCCACCATCAATCGAAATCGAGACGGCCATCTTCCAGTTGGCGCCGGTGGATAAACTGAAATGCCCCTTCGTACGAGACAAGAACGACGTCGGCTTCAGGCTGTACACACGGTATCATCACTATTTACATAGATAAAATAGTAACATGTCGATAAATGCTGACCTTCAATTTAGCCGTATTGGGGCAGCTTAGAAAACTAACCCCAATCCCACGCCAGATGGGTGTCTTAAGAGGCGACTAAATCGAGCCCGCTGGTGGTAGGGCCCCTCGAGGGATTATATTGGTAATATTGATTTTAATTGTTAATTATTAACATTATTACTATTATTATTTCTCCATGGGGTTCGCCTGGATAGCTACCAACCTTGAGCATGAGTCAACCGCCAAACAATTCGTCGTGTTCCGGCTGGTGGCTTGAAAGCCAGTTCTTTTTCTTTTCTTCTCTATTTCTTGGCCGGCAATCAGTGATGCCTTTGATGTTGCTATGTCCATGGGCATTAATAAGATACTGTGTGCATTTGTGACGTAACTATTGTATGCTGCACTTTTTTTAAGGAAATAGCCGGCAAACGAGCTGACGATCCACCTGACGGTAAGTGGCCACCATCGTTCATAGACCTAAGTGTCCAAATAAATCTCTTTACTTTGCCATCCAAGAAAGGAGAGAAAGAGAGAGAGTAAGAGCGAGAGAGAAAGACTATAACCACTTCTCCTCAGACACAACCCAACCGTGTACCAAGACCTGGCCATCGATGACGACGAGAGTCTGTTCGCGTCACACTTCGACTTCCACGACCCGACCGTCATCATGTTCCACGCGTTTCTCGAGGAGCCCAATACCGGCAGCGGCATCATGCTCAGAGAAGGTTAGAGGAGCTTTACTTCTGGTAGGAGAAACTGTACTTTTAACAAGAACTTGTATCTTTTAACGAATGGCAAAAACTTACAAAGAACCAGCCATCGACTGAATCAAACATTTTTAATGGGTTTAAACTATGACCACATAAGATACCAAGTTAGTTATTAAATACACGGAAAGATACTGGTATTTTTCATCATTAAATACGCTTGCATGTCAAGTAGTATCCTTTTAACTTAACCGTAAAATCTCGGAAAAAAATTGCATTAATTAGAAACAAAAAATAAAAGTACCCTACAACGCAATTTAGAACTACCCTCACTAATGTCATTCTCTGCTATTCCGTTCTAACAGCGTAAGTCCTCCGAGGCAGACTAGAAACAAAAAGAGTTTCCTGATGCTGAACGCACATTTGTCCGCATGCGTCATCCGCATCGGACTCTCACATAAAAGCAAAGCAAAGCAAAGCAACAACCCATAATTGTCCCACTGCTGGGCTCGGGGTCTCCTCTCACAATGTGAGGGGTACAGGCCATAGTCTACCACGCTGGCCAAGTGCGGATTGGTAGACTTCACACACCTTTGAGAACTTTATGGAGAACTCTCCGGTGTGCAGGTTTCCTCACGATGTTTTCCTTCACCGAAGCAAGTGATAATTAACTTCTAATACGCACATAATATTTGAAAACCAGAGGTGCGTGCCAGGATTTGAACTCGGGCCCCTCCGTTCGAGAGACCAACGTTCTAACCGCTAGGCTATCACTGCCTGACTCTCACATGATTTCATACAAATGCGATGCGTCCGGCGCGGACGGTGCTGACAAACGTGCGTTCAGCATAAAACGCAATATAAAACTACCCTCACTAATGTCACTCTTTCCTATTCCGTTGTAAAAGCGTACATGCTCCGCGGCGACACGAACGTGATAATGGTGGACGCGAGCCGCCTGGAAGCGGGCCCGTGGTACTTCACCGCTGCAGACAACACGTGGTACATCGGCCGCATGGGGGCCATGTTCATTGACTACATGGTATCTAGGTGAGATATTATGTTTATCAAGAGATGTTCGTAGGATTTCAGCCGATAAAACAATGGCAAGCAGTTGTGGCGACATCGAATCATGTTGAAGATTCCTGCATCGGTTGCATATAAAACGCTCTGCCAAGATCAGTCGGGGCTCGGCAGGCAACACCACCTCACCTGGCGGGAGATCTCCTTTGCTAAACACTGTTTTACTCGACAATACCATGCTATAGCCAGTCAGCGAGGAGCACAGACATTTATCGTGAGGAATCTCGAAGATTGAGTTCCTTTAGTCTATTTGAGTCGCATTTGTCCGTAGATAACTGTTTTCTCTAAACACAGCCATTTCACGGTAAACTGCTGGAGTTAGAAAGAATACTCCCAATAGAAGTTGTGGCTTTAGTGCTATGGACAACCATGAGTTGTAAACATTTACTATTAATGCACCTGCTAGTTAAACGATACCAAACTTAACCCAAGCCTTGTTTTCTCTGCTTTATCATGACAAAAAGTGGAATATAATGTTATGTACTCAACATGCTTTCTCTTAAGATTTCTTGACATAAACTTCGTTCTTCCAGAGGTCTAGACTTGTCCAAAACTCACCTCATAGGGCACAGCCTCGGCGCCCAGTCTGCGGCCGTCACGGGAGCTACTCTGACTTCAGGTAAGACCTTTTTACCTTGTCTTTAAGGATTATACACAAATGGTCAAATATGCGTTCTTGACCTTTGGCATTTATTTGCATTTTTCACATGGGACTCTGCAGCTAACTTTGTAAATTTTTTTGAAGATTTACGTGTATAAAATGAATCTATCAAAAGATCAAATGAAACCCAGCAAGTATGGAATTCATTAAGTTTAGCTGGAATAATTCATTTAGGACTTATGTAGCATCCCAACCGACATATCCATTACCAATTATCATACATTATCCTTGGATTAGGTCGAGTATCCAGGATAACAGGTCTAGACCCAGCTCTGCCGCTGTTCAACAAGGTGTCTCTTCTGCAACAGCTGGACCCGTCTGATGCAGAGTTCGTCGATGTTATCCATACAGACGCCGGGATATTTGGTAAGACATTCTCTTACTTTATCAGGGCGTAGCAAACAATTAAATAACTGTAATGTAATGTACAGATATCTACGAAGATTTTGATCAAACCCCTTAGGGAATTGATCAAATCACTGATTACTTTATTTGCCTGCCACATAATTATACATATAAAATACCAGTAGGTGCTTGTGGTCTTCAGCATAATATTATGTGCATATATTCACATAAATCAGAATGATTCGCAAATTATCGGTGTTTAATATTTTACCGGTAATTATTAACGGTACCATAGTCAGATACCGATAAATATGAGAGATTTTAGAAATTGACAATTTTTGAAATTGTCAGGACCTTGGTAGTTGGTACCATCTAATTTTGTCATAAATAGTAGTCTTCACGAGAAAATTACGATGAAGCTAATATGATGCTCCACTGGCTTAGTGTACATAATATATTTTCCAGGACAAAAACGCCCCATAGGCCACGTGGACTTCTATCCCAACGGCGGGATTAGTCCTCAACCAGGATGCGAACTGGAGGTGGTAATTCCTCAACAATTGCTGCTAAACAAAAGTAAGTTATAATGTTTTGTAAGTTTTCAGTAACATACATTATATTTTATCGTTTTATTTCGACCCTTAGTGCTTGTTCACACTAACTCGCAGGCGCAGTCGCGGGCTCGGTCGCGAAATATCAAACATATGACCTACTATGAAAGTGTTCACATCAAAACGCGCGCGCGGTGTATGTAGCGTCTACCGCGCCCGCGCGTTCAGTGTGAACAAGCACATAATGTTATGACGCTATCTGACCTGAGCTGGCGCAGGTTTTGAGTACGTATTGCAGCATTACCTTGACACTGGCAGTATCATAATAGAACCAGACGGAGAAAGGAAGAATTTATCTTCTAGAACAGCATTAACAACAGTCCAGTCTTCCTAACGAGTTTCCTAACAACTTATGTCAAGAACTCAAGATATAATAACTAACCTTAGTGCTTGCGTCATCTTAGACATTATCTCCAGGTGAATCAGCTGGAATTGTCAACCCTTATCTTACACTAAATGAAAAAAACTAACCCTACTACCCAACTAACACAACTCCCAACAGTATTCTGCAGCCACTGGCGCTCGTACCAGTTCTACAGCGAGTCGGTGCTTCGCCCCTGGTCCTTCAAGGCGTCCGAGTGCGGCTCCTACAGGGACTACATGCGTGGGCGGTGCGCCGGCGCGCGCACCGCTCATATGGGATACGCGGCTAATAGGAAGTATGGCTTGGAAAGTTGGGAGATTGGCTTGGCTTGTGAACAGCTTGGGTAGAGATCAGCACTTTAGATCGGTGAAAGACAGCAAGTAAAATCATAAATCCGAATGGGGTATAAGGCAGTCCAGCTATAGTCGTTAAGGTAGCAGTCGAAGACCTTAGCAGTCAAAATTCTCACTCTAAAAGGAAGATTCCACACCTATCCGCACGGTAAATTTCGCTGTTCCTGATGTCCTGTTCTCAAAGCTCTTCATCACCCCGCTTATAAGAACTGATTTTTTCCACCAGTTCTCCAAAAGAAGCTATTTCTAGGTAAAACACAGCTTAATGCACCCCTTTTCGCACTTCCAGACATCAACTGCTCTGCACCCAACACGCACGCCTATTACGTCTTCCACTTGCACGCAAACAGACAAAGAAACAAACGGAGTTTAGTCAAAAAAGCAAAGAACTTCCGCTTCACGACCGAAACAACAACAGACAAACAAACAAACTTCAAAACAAACAAATCGGGACAAAAGAAATCACAACAATTTCAAGAACCACCAAATAACATTTCATCCACACAAGAGAAAATAAATACCAATACCAAGAAATTCCAGACAATATTACCAACTGAAAAAAAAGTTCGTAATGAACGAAGAGATCGCCGATCGATTTTCAATACATTCCATCCGATTGAGAACAGCATATTATTTACAAGCCATCGTTCCATTTCCACAATACCCGAACAGTTCAAAAACGCCAAATCGCTAAACAGAAATCGTCGTTCAATTTTCAAAAAATCAGAGGCAATCGAAAGCGATAATTTCCTCTTCAGAATCCTAGAATTCCTATTCAGACATCACAAATCGGCCCTGCCAGTAATAACCGTTGTCAGAGAGATTAACACGTTTGTAAAAAACGGTAACAACGAATGGAATAACTTGATCAAAGAGAGAAATAACTTTATTGGTACGTTGCCTAAGTTACAACCGGTTACGTATAACTTCGAAGTACCGAATGACGGTAAGCTGAAAGGGTTTTTCAGGAAGTTGTTTGGTGGAAATGCTTTGACGGTCACTAGTAGTGGGAAGTAATGCATATATGTGGTAAATATGGAGGGAATATGATGTCACACTATTGAGGGGTATGTGTTGGTACATGATTATTTTATTCCAGTTATTTGCATGTTTTTTATGAACGATTTCTACTATAGTAAGCCAATAACACAATATATCTTATTCAATATAAATATAATTAATATTTAGCATTGAATGGATAAAAATATAACATAATATAATTTTTATATTTCAGCTCGACTGGAGTCTACTTCCTCATGACACGGGACAAGTCACCGTACTCCATAGAATAAGTATAACAACCTTAGAAATATTAATATAATAATTATATGTATGATACTTTTTATTATATATTTTTGACAAAACTCTTCCCATCATTTTGCTAAGCCAATCAACAAGTTTGGAAAAATCAGTCACAGATTTTTTTGTGTGCAATGAATCATTATGAATACTGTAATTGGTTTACTTTTCATCTAAGTTAAGAATTAAATGTGTAGAAATACTTTCATCCAAGTTAAGAATCAAATAGAAATGTAGTACATACCGATTTACGAATTTAATATTACTATTAAAACTATATTATAATATTACTTTTTAATGACAACGAGCTTGTAAATAAATAGTTATTTAATGTTTCTAAAATAAGGCAATGGAGTTACCATATAACTATTTAATAATAACTTAAATAAATTGAAATTTTTATGTCTTTCACTTGATTACCTTTACCTGCATGCCTGTTTATATTCTTTACTTTTTAACCATAGAGTATAGAAAGATAGAGTATAGAGTTGTGAAAAAATGTCCCTCAAACTGCATTAAATTGGTGTTTCCACCGTAGGACTACGTAAGCAGTTGAAGTTTGGTATACAGGACTGGCACTGTCTAACTTCAATCTGTCAATAACTGCTACATTCACATCACCCTGTGTTGACACCTTACCGCTAGACAGATTTTCAACTTTCCCCTATAATGTTGGCCATACACACGCGGTATCCAATAAACTTGACGGTATATGGCCACGGTATAGCTATTAAATTTTTTTTTTTTTACTAGTACTAGCTAATCACGAAGCATGCTGTGGTTACCTTTAATATGTGGTAAGAACAATCAGATGTTATAAAAAAGCGTACCTCATATTATTATGTCATGTTAGCACTGTTTCTTGTGTTGGTAATCCAAATATAAATAAATCAAACTGAGTACAGGTAGCAACATAGAATAAGACATAGGGCACGTATCACTCACCGATACATATGATGCGGGTGCAGCAGTGAGCCGAGCACCAAGGAATGCGGGTACACGGGGCGGAGCACCCGCGACAGCAGCGCCCCCTGCAGCCCCAGCACGCACCAGCGCGCCACCTTGTCCGAGCACGACATTGTCAGCAGCCGTTCACCCTATAGAAAAAATGTTACATTAATACATTATTAACTATTAATTTAATGATTAATTTTTGCAACACTGCCGTAACATTAATACTGGAACTTTTGCTTCATAAAAAGAAGTAATTTAATGCACACACAACTAAAAAAAAAAAAAAACGCTAACACACTCATACTCCCGCAGTAGGTTCTTACCAGTGTCACGGGTGGCATGGACGACACATATAACACATCACAATAACACCCATGACCCGAGTACAAATATTTATCCGTCACATAAATATCTGCCCCGGCCGGGAATCGAACCCAGGACCCCTCGCTTTGCAGGGTCGCTACCAACTAGGCTACAAGGTCGTCGACTAAGAAACATTGTCCTACCTGCAACACTCCATCCCAGGTTTGTATGACGCTGCTGTTCTTCACAGGTATCGTCCCTTCACCGGACTCTATCTTAGTCCTGAGCTGACCTCGAGCCAACCTGATTAAAAACTGTATTTTAATACATACTTTTTGGAAAGAGTGAGGAAATTTTCTACCCTTATATGAGGCACAAAGTTATGCGTTCAGAAATTAAATAAATAACGCTTCACACTCATTGCCCCACACTAGGATTCCCTGTGTCGTGGGTGCCATGGACAACACACTAGACAAGGACATTCACACCCAGACTGAGGACAGAAATTCAAACTCATCATTCAAATTTCCGCCTCACTGGGAATCGAACCCAGGACCCTCGGTGCGGCGATCCGGCATGGTAACCATTGCGCCACACTTTTTATGAGAATAATTATAACCTAGCGCCCTTCTTTCAGAATGCACCCTTAAATCTCTCCTTACAGGAGCTAATATATAAGAATTTACGAATAAATATACGCATACGCACGCACGCACACGCACACATACATACGCACGCACTATTAAGTATACTCATGCGCTCACTCGCACACATGTACATAACACATATATACGCGTATTCTTACGTATACGCTCGCACACACACGTCCACATAACACATATTTACGCACGCACACACAGTCACACCCACCTGTTAGGATGCTTGTCGGGCTCCGCCTCGTTGTTCTCGTGCGGGCTGAAGATTCGTCCGTCGCCGCAGGGCGCGGTGCTGACGTACAGATGCACCTGGCGGTCCGGCTTCAGCTGGTAGCCGCCGCCCGGGACTGGCTCCAGATCGGATGACGGGATTGGTATTGTAGGGTCTGGGGGTTTGAATGGGTAGTGTAGTACACACACACATAGCAAAATAATTAGGAATGCAGGGTATGATACAAAAATGTTACAACATACAATACAAAGAATACACACACACAGCAAAAGAATTAGGAATGACACACAAATGTTACAACATACAATACAAAGAACTCTAATCTTGTGGAATATTTCGACGAGTGCAAAGTAAAAAGAGTTGAGGTCGATGCATACGTAACGTGGACGGGACGGAACGTGAAATTTTGGAAACACCGTTTCATAGAAAATGTAAACGATAGCGCATACGCCACGGAGGCACGGACGAAACGGGAACGGGGCATGCACGTATTTTTATGCCCCGTCCATGTCCATGTTACGTATGCATCGACCTATACTTTGTAAAAAGAGACAAAACAGCTACTTTGCAAAAACTTTTTTTACTTTGCAATTGTCGATTTTTGTTAGTATCAATATAAAATCATACCTCAACGAACATTTTTGTATCATGCCCTGCATACGTAACTCTTTGCTGAGTGTATTTTGTATCAGGCCCTGCATAATTATGTCACTCTTTAATGAGTGTACCTTGCTGGACAAGCGTTTACGTACAGAGTACAACTCCCTGTATTATTTAGACTATAACGCGTTAAATTTATTGATAAAATTGTCTATTCGTGTCGATTATAAAAAAATACAAATCAGTATCGCTTTAATAAGCAATTGACAATCAAAATAGATAAAAAATAACAATACTTGGAGAGTTGGCGTATTTGAATAACTCGGCATATAGATGTCGCTGTAGGCATCTTCGCGCCGCTACCTAGGATAAAAAAAAGTATTACACATTTCGTATACACACACACACTCATTTGTAACCTAGGACATGAAAGAGAATTTTCTATATTTTTGTTCTAACAAATATATAATTTTTATGTACAACTAGCTATTACCCGCGGCTTCGCCCGCGTGTTCAAAGGGAAGGGTTTTACTGCGGTAAAAAGTAGCCTACGTTACTCTCCAGCCTCCTACCTACCTCCACACAAAAAATCTTACCATAACATCGCTCCGTTACGACGTGAAAGACGGACAAACAAACAAACAAACACACTTTCACATTTTTTTTTTTTTTATTTATTTATTTATTAAAACAAACAAGTACAATTTCATGCTTTACATGTCTGCCAAACTGCAAAGCAGTTTGTCGGCAGTAGTTCTCGTGGATCACAATATATTATAATAAAATTATACTTATTGTTAAAGCTTATAATAAGCAAAATAAACTAATGTTCTATACAAAATATTATGTAAGTAAATTATTTTTATTTTATATTTTAATATGTTTGCTTGTAAAGTTGTGTATGTGTGTTTGTGTGTGTGTGTGTGTGTATATGTGTGTGTGTATGTGTGTGTGTGTGTGTATGTGTTTGTCTGCTAGCGTGTGAGTGTTTACGGATGAGCACGTGTGTTATTCTGAACGAAACATATTTGTTAGATCAATAATTACTACGGACATTGGGACAGGTAATGTTTTCTTAAAATATTTTTAAGTGCATTTTTGCTATACTGTGCTATGTCTTCATTATATACATGACGTGGCAGTTCGTTTATTAAAACTGGTATTACCCACCGTCTTGCTCTTTTGCCATAATAATTATTTACCTTCGGTACAGCTAATTTTGGATGTCTTGCCGCGCGGGTTGGATATGTATGGTCTCTCTTGTGTTTGTGCTCAAAATTACCATGTTGTTCCATTAATAGGTTTTATAATATTAGTATGGATATAAACGGCTAACATATAAATTATAGTTTATGTCAGTCTTTTTTTTCAACGGAAACTATTTTTGACTTATTCTATACTTGTATCAATATTCTTTTAATATTTTTTTTTCAATTGAGGGAACTTCATAAAATGAGGGAGGGAAATTCATATGGCGATGTTGACATAATTATGTTTTAAGTTTCTCGAAGACTTCTTTGAAGTCAGTAATATTTTCGGCAAAATGTATTATTTAAGTAATTACTAACCTCGGCATGGCAGTCATTCAACGCTCTCCCTCGTACTGACATGTGCTCTCCTGACACGCATTTAGTGCCCGTTGTCACCGCTATTACCTGAATAATTAACCGAAATAAATTATACACTAAACTAATATATATACTAATAAAGTAAAAACTACAAATTTATGTCTCCTCTAAAAACGAGTCTCACTTCAAACATCTATTCTACGACATTCAAATAGATGTATCCAGTTATTAACTCTATATTTCTCTCTCTCTCTACTACTCTCTTTGTTGTCCAGCAACGCATCAGTGATGCCTTTGGTGTCGCTGAGACCTTGGGCGACGATAGCCTTACCATCAGGTGGGTCGTCACTACGTCACACTTTTGTCGGATATTTCCATTAAAAACTAAAAACTGTAAGATTAACGCCCAATGCATACGTAACGGGTATTTCCCCGTACGGGCCACGTTCCGTACGGGATTCCGGTGCGTATGTACTATCGTATACATTTTCTATGAAACTGTTTCCAAAACTTCACGTCCCGTCCCGTACGGGAAAACACCCGTTACGTATGCATTGGGCGTTAAACTTACAGTTTTTAGTTTTTAATGGAAATATCCGACAAACTAGCTGATGACACATCTGATGGTAAGGCTATCGTCGCCCATGGACATCAGCGACACCAAAGGCATCACTGATGCGTTGCTGGACAACAAAGAGAGTAGTAGAGAGAGAGAGAAAATATATAGAGTTAATAACTGGATACATCTATTTGAATGTCGTAGAATAGATGATTGAAGTGAGACTCGTTTTTAGAGGAGACATAAATTTGTAGTATTTACTTTATTAGTATATACTAGTTTAGTGTATAATTTATATTATTGGGCTTAAGTACATACCCTGGCGTCGCTGATCTGGTTGTCGACGGTGATGACAATCCCGGCCAGCACCTTCCGCTTCGAGTGGACCATGTCGTCCGCCATCAGCTGGTTGAACTTTTCATTCACCAGCCTGCACATCACCATCACCATCATTCATTTGATATACTTAAATAAACACTGCACATTCTCACAGCCTCATACGTACTAGGATTCCCTGTCATGGGTTAGATAGAAAACACACAAAAACTTTATTTTCGATCAAGTTAGCGATTGTTAACCCAAGCGTACAAAACAATAATGAAAACTGCATTCGAATCAGTTAAATTGTTTCTGAGATTAGCCGGAAAATATGCACAGAAAAAAATCTAAAAATCACAGTTATAAGATTCTTTTATGAATAACTCCTTTATTAGTTTTTCTGAAATGTTTTACATGTGAATATTTTACATACACAGACATTTTATTTATTTATTTCATAATGTTACAACTAACATAACAGGATTGCCATAATACGTTACTTAATGTCATTAGCTAATAGTCATCAGTTAATTTAATGTCTAAACAATAACAACAACATGGATGTATTATAGGTATGTTATGATGTATGATATGATAATCTGTAGCTCACTTAGCAACATGATCAGCTAACGTCTGCGGCAGCTGCCCGCGGGGTTCGAAGCCGTCGGTCGGCAGTGCGCGCGTCTCCGACAGCTCGCCCAACGCCGCGCGCGCCGCCGCCAGCTTCGCTAGCTTCTTGCTCGACCCTGGGCAGACGGTGGGATGTTTGTTGATCAAGTGTAGGTTGTTGATCAAATGTATAGGTTGTTGATCAAACACTTAGGGTTTTGATCAATAGGTTTAGATTAAATTAGTACTGTAACTGTTATTGTATTTTATATATTTTGTTTCTTTTTTATTTTACACCCTTCAAAGTTTTACAATAACAAAGAACAGATCACAAATCTAAATTATGTTGCAAATCAATGTATGCAACGCTGTATGTATAAAATGGTAAGTATGTAATGTAAGTAAAGTTAAAATACTTACCGTAACCTTCAAACTTCTGCTCCTTGATGTAGCACACCACCTTGAATCTCATACTGTGGTTGAGTTGCATTGGGGCGGCTGCAAGAGAAATGCAAGAGAATGGAATAATTGATAATGACAAATTACCATTAATAGGTTTGTTTTAAATAAGTATTTATTTTTAAATTCAACACTTCAGTTCCGGTTTTTAACCGACTTCAAAAAAGGTGGAGGTATTCAATTCGACATTTTTTTTTTTAATGTTTGTTACTTCAGAACTTTCGACTGGGTGAACCGATTTTGATGATTCTTTTTTTAATCGAAAGCTAGTGCTTGTCATGTGGTCTCATATAAGTCGTTTATTTTTATCTTAGTAAAATTCATTTAATATAGGCAATGGAAGCGTGGAGAAGTATGCTCTAGGCCCTAGAGTCTAGGGGAAAGCTTAAAGGGCAGATCCGTGCTTAGTAGTCCTAACCTACTAATCCTACTAATATTATTAATGTGAAAGTTTAAGAGGATGGATGGGTGTATGCATGAATGTTTGTTTTTCTATCACGGAAAAACTACAGAACGAATTTACATAAAACTTAGCACATAGTTAGACCATGACTTAGAATAGGACAGGCCGTGGGCGGAGCCCTAGTGAGTACCCTACATGTTGGGCTTACCCTGTGAGGACTCGAGCGGCGATCCATCCCCATACGTGCATATGAAAGCCAGGCCCGGGTAGTTCTCGTACAGCGTGTTGATGGGGCTCTTGTGCACCGGCACCGCCGCCGCCGCGCCGAATACCATCGATGTGGGGGACTGTACGACCCCTGCTAACAATATCGCTTCAATTTAGTCTGAATAGATAATTACACACATATGTGGGGTACTGTAGGACCCCTGCTAACAATATCGCTTCAATTTAGTCTTAATAGATAAACACAAATGTGGGGTATTGTAGGACCCCTGCTAACAATATCGCTTCAATTTAGTATTAGCCAGAAGGATAACTCCGAAGGATAACATAAAAGCGTGCTAGGGACAAGGCAAAAAAAAGTATTTTGTCACAAAAATGAAAAATGTGAAGATATGTCAAATTTTCATAAACTCTTAAAAATCAGTAAGGCAACATTCATATCTGTAATAGAGTAAGGCAGGGTACAATATGACATTATGTCATTATGTTATATGAGATTTGCAGAAGTATTATCTGTCATGTTTGGCCCGACTTACCCTTCTTCAGATATAAAGTGTGATGCACTATCTGATTGTTAAATGTTTATTGTTTAACCTCTATTTACATACCCTGACGACCCTGAAGCCTAGTTGGTAGCGACCCTGCCTGCGAACGTGGAGTCCCGGGTTCGATTCCCGACTGGGGCAGATATTTATGTGACAGATAAATATTTGTGCTCGGGTCATGGGTGTGATTGTGATGTGTTATATGCGTCGTCCATGCCACCCGCGACACAGGTAATAACCTACTCCGGGGGTATGAGTGTGTTAGCGTTTATTATTATTATTTATCGACGCCATAATAAAATGATTATACTGTTACCTGTTGGATTCTTTGCGTTCTTCACCTTTGCCTCGACACATTGAAAGTTTGAAGCTGCGGAAAACAAAGGAGTTTAAGTTTACAAAGGAGAGACCTGCTCTGCGGTCAAAATTCGACCGTAATGTTTACAAGTATTGAAATTTAAAAGTAGTTAACTAAAAGGGAAAAGCGGGAAAGCTCAATAATATGAATATTGTACACCAAAATATACAGGGCTTCTCTGGCAAAGAATTAGAAATTGAATTATTTATTAGGCATTTTAACATACATGTTTTATGTTTAACTGAGCATTGGCTATCTAGCACTCAGAATAATGTAAATTACAATAATTACAAATTGTCAAGTGCATTCTTCAGAGAGACCGCAATTCATGGCGGATCATTAATTTTAGTGCACAATGATATGTCTTGCAAGGACAGAAAAGATATTGTTAGTCTCTCTATTGAGCGCGCTATTGAGCTGGCCTGTGTGGAACTGGAGCGGTTTATTATCGTATGCATATATCGCCCCCCTTCTGGAGATTTTAATGTTTTTGAGGATACATTGGAGGATGTATTAAGACGATTATGTATATCAAAAAAGACAGTAATTATATGCGGTGATTTTAATGTAGATACCCTATTGGATACACCTCGGTCTGCTAGGTTAATAGATTTGTTCCGGTGTTTCAATTTAAATCCTCAATTTACTGAACCTACCAGAATATCACCGACGTCATCTACTTGTATAGATAATATATTCTGTAACTGTGAAATAATAAATAAAGAAATAATTAGTAAATTAAGGTCCGATCACTGTGGTCAGCGCATCTCGGTTAGTACTGACTTTATTGCAAATAAACAATTAATGAAATATAGACCTATAACTAAAAGCAAAATGACACGCTTTAAACTAGGAGTCGCCGCCAGAATCCACAGCCCCTTATCATTGAAAAATACTGATCCCGATAACTTATATAGGGCCCTTTTCGTTACTATAAATAGTGAATTTAATAAAAATTTTAAATTTAAGCAGGTGCAACTAAATAAAAATTTGAAGTTTAGTGATTGGGCCACAATAGGTATTTTTAAAAGTAGGGATAGATTATATGAGCTATATGGAGAAAAACAATTCAACCATTCTCCATCTTTCCTTGAACATGTAAAGTGTTATTCAAAAATTTTTAAAGCCGTGTGTATTATGGCTAAGTCTATGCATATCAAGGAAAAAATTGTCAAATCAAGCAATAAGATAAAAACCACTTGGAGTATTATTGGTAACGAGATTGGTAGTAAAAATTTACGCGATTCTAAATATGAATTATTAGTTAGTCAAAATAAAATAACCTCTGATAAAGAGGTGGCTAATGAATTTGAAAATTTCTTTCAAAATATTCCTGTTAAGTTGACAAAATCGTTGACTTCATCCCCGACGGCAGCACATTCTATTTTAAAAGATACCGTTGATGAATGTAGTGTTTCATTTAAATTTAAATATACTTCCTCATTGGAAATAGTTCGAACCTTTCGTGCATTGCACATTAAAAATACGGGTGATTTATGGGGAATGTCTGTCAAAATTTTAAATAATATAATAGATGTGATAGCCCCTTATTTAACTAGGTTATTCAATAAATGTGTAGATCTAGGTACTTTCCCAGATCTTATGAAGTATAGTAAGATTATTCCGGTTTTTAAATCTGGGGATAAAGCAGACGTTAATAATTACAGACCTATTTCTATTTTACCTACTCTCAGTAAAGTCTTTGAAAAAATTATATTAAAACAATTGCTGATGCACTTCAACACTTATAACTTACTCCACCCTGAACAATACGGCTTTACCAAAGGCCGTAGTACAACAGATGCAGGTGCTAGGCTTCTTAAACACATCTTTGAGGCCTGGGAAAATTCACAAAATGCCATAGGGGTATTCTGTGACCTGTCTAAAGCATTTGACTGCGTTGAGCACGAAACACTTCTACTTAAGCTTAGTCACTACGGTATCAAGAATAATTCACTCAACTTGATTGCGTCGTACTTGAAGGGTAGAATCCAATGTGTTAGTATAAATGATACCAAGTCATCGGGATCTCAATCTGTTATGGGGGTACCTCAGGGCTCGATTCTAGGCCCCTTTCTTTTTCTAGTATATATAAATGATCTGCCGTATTATATTAAGAAATATGCAGAGATTGTCCTGTTTGCTGATGATACTTCTCTTATATTTAAGACGAATAGAAATAAAATGAATTTTGACGATGTAAACAGTGCTCTGTCTCGTTTATCACACTGGTTTACTACAAATAATTTGCTGCTAAATGCTAAAAAAACTAAGTGTGTTGAATTTTCACTACCTAATGTACGGAATGTTAGTAAAAGCCTCAAATTAAATAATGAAATTCTAACTATGGAAAAATCCACGGTTTTTTTGGGTGTCACCTTAGATTCTAAACTACAATGGGGCACCCATATAACGGCTCTCGCGAGTAAGCTAAGTAGGTCAGTTTATGCCATTAGAAAGATAAGACAGTTTACTGATGTAGAAACTGCTAAACTTGTTTATTTTGCATACTTTCATAGTCTCATGTCCTATGGTATATTGATGTGGGGCTCAGCGGCTAACGTTAACGTTGATGCTATATTTATTTTGCAGAAAAGGGCAATCAGAGCCATTTATAAATTAAAATCACGCGAATCCCTGCGTGAGAAATTTAAAGAAATAGGCATATTAACAGTAGCCTCTCAATTTATTTACAGCAATATTATTTTCGTAAAAAACAACTTAGGTATGTTCAAGCAGAATAGTGATACGCATAATCATTTAACTAGAAACAGACATAATTTGGTTACGTCATCTTTTCGCCTAAGTAGGGTAGGTACAACGTTCTTATATGGGGCTCGGTGTACGTTTTTTCAATAAATTACCTAGGTCAATACGTGATTTACCTATCCAAATGTTTAAGAGATATGTGAAATCTCAGCTAGTAGGCAAAGGATACTATAGTGTAAATGAATATATTAATGACAAAGACGCCTGGAAACTAATGCCGCATCCAGTTCCGCGTAGGTTAGAACGCAATATTATGTAACCATCCATGATTTTAAAAGATGCGCTGAGGAGTTTCTTTCGGCTTTTCTTCTCCTCCTTGACAAAGCGCCTTTCCGAAAAGCTGGTAGATTAAAAAATGACGTGCATAAGTGTATCAGTGATACCTATATGAATAAAAGATTTTGATTTGATTTGATTTGATTTAAATTTTAACTAAAAAGTTACTAAATTTTCTGTTTAAATGTACATATTAATTTACTTACCGACGTCTATGGGCTTTGTCTTTTACCATCAAGTCGTCAAGGAATTGAAAACTGGACCTAAAATTCTTTAATATAAAGCTCAGTTTTTTTTTTTATATTTTCTTTTGAATAATATTAGAATGACGTTAGCCAGGCATCAATGTTTAAGTTTTTTAAAATAAAGAAAGGAAGGTCTGACTGTCGCGGGCTCTTGGCTGTATACTATAGTCAAGTGACTCACGCGGGAACCTCGCCACCTCATCACTAGTGAAGTCCTGGTGCGCGGGCGGCGCGGGCAGCACTCGGCCCGCGCGGGCCAACAGCGCCGACAGACAGCTCTTGGCGGCGGACGCGCGGGCGTCGCGCTTGCTGTGGCCGTAGCCTTCGAATGTCATGTCTGCCACCTGCGACACGGTTAGTTTTAGGGTATGCGCCCACTGGCTCGGGCGGCAAGCTTAGGTATTATAAGGGTAGGTATATATAAAGAAATATACCTTCCTCTTACTTATAATCTAAGTGCAAGGAACACAATGTAAAGTAAAGTTATGTTTATGTTTGAATGCTTTTCTGAAACTGTACTGGAGTTCATGTCGATCTGCTGTATGGTGGAACAACCTCCTAAAAAGTATGAAAGAAAGTGCCAATTAAATGATAAAAGTGAAGTGAAAGTGCAAATGCCCTCCATTCTGGACTTCATCGCCAGTATCGCCACTTACCATCAGGTGAGGTTGGTGTTAAGCACTAACTTCTTTCGTATAAAAAAATAAGTTTTAACGACCTAACGACGTCACAGCGAGCGCGAGCACCTGTGTAGTCCATAGCCCTTGAGCCATAAGATTTCATAGCGGGTGCGGGCGCCTTTAACCTGTGTAGTCCAGAGCCTATGACTCTATACTCACATGTACAGCGACGGTGAAGCTGGGGCAGTGCGCGGGCCCGCCCTGCCGCAGCACCGTGTACGTGACGCGCACGCCCAGCTCGTTGAGCGCCGACACCGGCGACTTGCCGCCCTTCTCCACAGCATCCGCCGCGTTCGCCAGGGCCTGGGGGAAAAAGACAGAGAGAGACGTCCTTGTCGCGTGGGTAACGAGAAATAGCGTCGGAGACGGGTTTGAGAAAACCACGTTTTCTTGCAAAGTTCTCTTGTAACGTTTTTCCGTCACGACAGCGTGAGGGCTACGCCGAAAAATTCAACAATGATTTTTTGGTATCGGTACACATGTGTGAGTAGGCCCACGCGCGTGCGCATACGCCTATATGTATGTGTAGCTACACAGACGCTATATGTGAGTGCGCGCGAGTGCGTGTGCATATTATATGCATTGCGCAGACACGCAAGTATGGATGTGTCAGTAGTGAGTATTTTTTTTACTTATCTGCGACCAATTTATATTTTTACTTTCATGATAATAGACAAGCAAACATGCGCAACGTACATACGAATGTACCGATCGGTGTTGCAAATCCCATTACTAAGAACACCCTAACATAACTACGGGCATCTAACGTACCTGCAAATTCCACTTAAAGCCTGCATCGAGATGGATAGAAGGCTGAGCCCTCTTGGATGGTGGTGCATCGTCTGTTAACAAAAAAAAATATTATTCAAAGTTTGCGACTAATCGGCGTAGAGTCAACTTACCCTGACTCTGTTTCGGGGCGAAACACGTGTTGGTGCTGGTATGTATGTTGGTATATACTTTTAATTATTG
This sequence comes from Thymelicus sylvestris, assembly GCA_911387775.1. Lineage (NCBI taxonomy): Eukaryota > Metazoa > Arthropoda > Insecta > Lepidoptera > Hesperiidae > Thymelicus > Thymelicus sylvestris. The sequence goes on along the minus strand of OU426887.1, from coordinate 12,893,571 downwards.
TAGTGCATGTTTCCGTTGTGGGAGGGAGGGAGGTGCCACGCAAGTCTTAAAGGTTACCATCATACATGTTGACATATTAAGTTCTGCAATCTCCATCCTTATCAAGGTTCAACCAACCGCAAAGTCCACGATAGCATAAGTACTTATTTATAAGTACTATTATTTCTTCTGTGGTAGCAGTGCAGTGGGAATGCAATCCGAATAGTGTTTCATATCTATTTTTTTAATATTTATGTTATTAAACATTCTGCCGAAAACATTACATTTATGGCACAATTGACCACAATTCACTAGCATATTTCAGTTATCAACAAAGTATTTTAAGTTTGAATAATTATTTATTACTATACTTACTGTTACTACTTCTAATAAAATAATTATTATTACTACATATTTGTTTTACTTACTACTTTCTCAAAATATGATAATCGTTTATGATACACATACAACATAATTTTGTGTTTACTTTCTTTAGTATTTGATTAATTTCTAATGCTAACCGTAATAGTTCTGAATTTAAAAAATTTAAAAAACGAATACTTACCATCACACAACCTCAATTCCGATAGTGTTACCTCGCACATTTGAATACAGATGAAAGATATTTAAACGACACAGAATATCAATGTACCTAATACAATGATTTTTATCACACGAAAATTAATTGAAACAATTTAAATAACTTTCAAATAATATCAAATATGCAACAGAAAACACGACGCGGAATCAATTATTATGACAAGCGAAAACTGAATTATTTCTGTCATGTTTCTTAAGATTTACCAATTACCATTCTACCCTCATATTGCTTCATAAATAATATGATCCCATTTTTAGCCCAGGCGCGCACTACAGAATTTTGCCGCATGTTTGGTAGGACAAAGTTTTGAATGACACTGCGCACTGTGCGGCGAAAAAACGTATTGTTTTATTATTTTTAAACCGCAGTGCGGCATACCGCAACTATACGCCTCATAACTACATAATTATATCTATGTCTACCATGTATCTACTGTAACTACATTAATATTATTCCACTTACGCCCCAACTCAGAGTCACTAACAATTACTTAAATCGCTCCTTAGTACAGAATTTGTATGGTATGTACTAAGGAGCGATTAAAGTAACCGTTAGTGACTCTGAGTTGGGGCGTTAAAGTATTAATCTAAATCCACTGAGTTCTACATATCAAAGTATTATGTAAAACATATAAAAATGTTACCAATCCTCCCAGGCCGCCTTTTAAGTGGTGGTGGTCTCATGCTAGGCATATGGTCTGTTGATGAGCTGACTGCAGCACCCTGTAACAATATTAACTTTGGAACAGATTAAATATAGGCTTTATAACTAAAACAAACTGAAATAGGTCCTATACTGGCCATACAAAAAAATTTAATTAAATAAGTATCAGGGCCCTTACACATGTGCAAACTACAATATCTTGGCGATAACGAAATGACAACTGCAACTTGCAGTTTGATATTTAAATAAATAAAAACCATAGGCTCTGAGATATTTAAATAAATAAAAACCAAATAAGTATAAACTAGAGTAGATTAAAGGTGAATCACAATAAGTTAGAAATAATTATTTTTAATCATACCAAAACAATTACCAAATCATCACTTACCAAATCATCAAAGGAGTCTGAAAAGAAAATAATGTTTTTAGAAAAACATTATGGACACAAATTGCTACTTGAAGTTAAGGAGTACTGGTTTAATTGCATTACTTTAATCCTAACCTTAAGCTAATCCTAAGCAGCTTCAATAATATAAGAAATTCATTATGAACTTATATCCGTCAATGGCTATCATTTAATACCAAAGAAACTATACTACATTTTTTACGTCGAGTCATATTTAGTTATTATACACAGTCTTTTTGTTATTAACTGTAATTTAAAAATAAGGCAGACATAAAATGAGAATAATTTAAAGATAAATAAACATTGAATGCGAAAACAAATTTCTGTTAACCGTTCATAATTTTTTTTAATTAATTTAAATTAATATTTCCATAAAAAGTTCTAAGTTCGTTTACAAAATAAGTCTTGTCTAAAAATGGAGTATACCTGCCTTGTAAGGACTGCTTTATTATTTTATTAGTTTTATATTACAACTAGCTGCCCGGACAGACTTTGTTCTGTCAGAAGTTTTTTTTATTTTGAGATGTAAGCTATCCTATCTTTCAAGTTGGATCAAACTCGATATGGTTATGGTATCGGTTAAGTAGTTTAGGAGTACATCGCGGACAAACAACGTGACACGTAATTTATATATATTAAGATAAGTATTAATTAAAAATGAGTCACATGTGTAATTCATGTACTTTTGATAGCACATGAATAAAGGCTTTGTTGTCTAACAAAGTACACTTTGTAAGAAAAAAATAACCAATGTTTTTATCAATTCAGCCAGTGCTGGGATGCACCTGCCATTTTTTAATTCATGTATAATTACCCAATGTGGCTGTTTGGAATGGAGATAGCCTATACCCTGGATTAAAACATAGGCTACGTTTTATCCTGGAAAACTTGTTTAACTTAGTTGTTTATTTATTAGTTGTCTGATTGGCCCAATTGATAGGCACAGCCGCTTGAATTAAAAACATACTGACATCCAAATATTGCGCCTATTATTATTTATTACATATCATAATCAGAGATTAGCTACACTTCAACAATATTACTCTTAGAACAATTAAGATTTATCCATCCATCCTTTAGCATGCTAAGTCTACTACAAACTAACACCACAAAGTACATACCTACACTATGACTAACACTACAATTAAAACTACAAAAATACTCATCTCTTACTTCAATATAATTAATGAATAACCCAAACTTACTGTTTTTTGTAAAGTCTTTGCTTGCGTTTGTTTCCATAACCTGAAATATATTGATGTTAATATGAACACACGGGACTATATTTATTGATGTACAGTTTATAATTAATAAATATCATTAAATTTGCCACTAAACAAAGCATTATAGAACAAAGCTGTACCGGCTAGTCTTGTTTACAATTTTTTGGTCTCCCAACAAAATCAATTCAATCGTCAAAATTATTCAAATCAAAATACAGACAGACGGATGTTTTCAGTTTCAGTTTTGTTGTGTTGCCATTGCCAAATGTGAAATGTCAATTGCGATTGCGAAACCCAAGAACTTTATAATACAACTGGACCCCGAGCTTACCTTAAGGTGGATCACTTGACATTAGATAAATATTTTTTATGGTGTTCATGTTATCTATAGTCCCCGGATATATGTACTCCGTTTTCTTACACAAGACTTATTTGGTAAACAGTCTTATCAATTTTTTTATGAAAACACTAATATAAATTAATCAACAGAAATTCGTTTTAGCATTAAATTATTGATATTTTGTCTCTGATTTATTTTTAAATTGCAAATAATGATCAAAAGAGTGTATGTTTGTTTACCAAAATATAATACTTGTCTAAAAATAAACTGTAATTCGATTGTGTTCAAAATTATGTTAAGGTACCATGTATTTCAAATAAAAGAAATGCACCGTTATAAAATTAAATAATATTGCTTCATTTCATTATTACCACTAGCTGCCCGGACAGACTTCGTTCTGTCAAAAGTTTTATTATTATTTTGAGATGTAAGCTATCCTATCTTTCAAGTTGGATCAAACTGCACACGGTGTGCAAATTTGATTAAAATCGGTTCAGTAGTTTAGGAGACCATCGCAGACAAACAACGTGACACGTAATTTATATATATTAAGATAAACAAAAATAATAATACTATGAAAACACCAGTTTAAATTACATAGAGATAATTTTGGAGAACTTATTAATTACGACTACAATACTACTACTGTTGTGGTCTAAGTATGGACACCCTACAATTCTGAAGGTCAACCTGAATCAGGCCTGTGACTGGTCAAAAATATTCAACCAAAGTCACGTGATCTGTTTTCACTGTTTTGTACCTATTCGAAGCTTTGGGTCGAGTTGTACTAAAAAGCTCTTATCCAAATCTTTAATACTTTGCTCTATGGTCAAATAAATACATTTTTTTGACCTGGCAGCACTAGACCCTAAGGAAAATTAGGCGGCATAAATTAAAATTTAATCAAAGTGAAATCTATTGTAAATGGGCTTATAATATTATGATTTTAAAAACAAAGCTATTCACATTCGTAAGCTATCCATCACGTAGTTTTTTTTCATGTGTCTAATAAATAACTTAGGGTAACAGCTAAAGTTAAAAGTTAGCTGCGGTTAAATGTACGAGCAACCATATACATATAGGTCTATGGAGCAACCCACCCTTAAATGATAAGACCTCCATCCTCCATGATGTACTTTAATCAGGTTGAAACCATTGTTGTATTATTTCCTTAAAATTAATTCATGAAGTATAGGTACCTACTTAATATAAGTACTATTATTTCTTCTGTGGTATAGGTACAATAGTGGTGACGCCCTTGGTGTTGCTAATGTCCATGGGCGACCCGCGACGGTGATCACTTACCATCAGGTGACCCGTCTGCTCGTTTTCCTGCTTAAGGCATAAAAAAATATATTGACTATTGTTGCCAGTCACACATAGCATAGTGTGGTGTCAAAGGAAAAACGACTCAAAACCTTGGTCAAAATGTAGAAATATAAGAATAACAATTGCAAAAAACTGATACAGGATTTAAATAAAATAACAATATTATGTACTATGGCCTGTACCCTTCACATTGTGAGGAAACCCAAGCCAAGAATTTCTGACCGTTTCTTTTATATTCCATTTGATTGTATACATGTAAATAAATTGTTAAATAATAATAAAACATATTCTCTTAATATATGTTTATTTCAAATCTTTGGCTAAAATGCCAAAGATTCAACTTTTTAATAGTTAAACTTACACTTATATTTTATGGCACATACTTAGTACTTACATAGTAACAAGAAAATATAAACACAGGAACAATTAATTTAAAGTTATAAAGAGATATAAATCAACTCTCATGAGATTAGTGCTGCTAAGTAGAGTACCAAAAAAGTTGTTTTTAATATCTCTTCCTTTATAAATTACATTTTATAATTATAATAGGTAAGTATATATTAATATGGAATGATTGATGATGGATGTATTGTCTTATTTATGTAGCACACAATATAATTCCAAAAATGAATCAAGTATGCAAAAGCTGATCAAACTAAATATCAGGATGTTGGAATATCAACTTAAATTAATTTATTGGAATATCAACTTAAATTAGCAGATCTATGAATAAAAAAATAATATCACTATTAAAATTCAAATCTAAGATACAATTGCATCAAATATACTTTCAGTCACAATTCAATTCTTAATAATATTATGGAAAGGTTTTTATCACATATTATGCACAGTATCTGACGGTATTTAAGTATAACACAACTATAAATTTAAGTACTTATTGGATAATTTTCCATATAGAAGGCTCTTCGCACCTGCCTTTGTCTGGACAAAGTCTATTAAATGTGGAACTGGTATTGAATCCTAGAATTTCTCTTTCTTCCTGGATTCGGTAAGTAAATGTGCTCTCATGAGATCCTATAAAATAAGCAGCATGTGAACATATAATTTGTTCTATTATAGCTATTCCACCATCCCTAAATTTAGTCAGTTCCATATGTTGGGGTAAGTAAAAATGAACTTTGTATCCTAGTTCTTGGAGTGCTTTTTGGAACTGCCTCATCTCTGTAGAATCGGCATCGGTTGCCACAAAGATATCTTTTGTTTTCAATTTCTGTTTCCTTACTGCATCATCAATTTGTTTTGCTGCACCTTTAATTGATGGTACCTCATCTTCCCGACCGTATACATAGTCACCACGTCTCCAATGTACACTTGCATATGTGTCGCATTTCAATTTATTACATTTTAAGTACTTGGTGGTATACTCCATAGCAGCTTCTATAAGTGCCGGGTTGAATTTCATACTTTTACGGCAATTCCAGTAACTTTTAGTGCCATACAAATCGTGTAGTGGAATCTCAGCATGATAAATCATCACTGATTTGTCATAGGGATGCAACGAGATGAGCTCCCAAAGCTTGGAAACTTTTCCTTGAAATTTGACACAAACAGTCTCAAACGTTGTTGTAACATAGCCCCAGAAAGACTGGCCTAAATAGTCGCATTTGCCAACGATATTCCATTTTTCAGCAAAGTGTCCATTTTCGAAAGCGTTTTCGTAATTTTGAAGAATGTAAACGCGGTCTATGGAGGGTAGCTTGTCTTTGAAAATTTCATTTATTTCGACAACTGGAGCGTAGGATTTTAAGGATTCTAAGTCGAAGAAGGAGCCCCATTGAATCGGCTCACTGAAATAGTTTTCATTGCACCAGTGCGGTAGTCTGTAGAACGGTGGCAGAACCAACTTCCAGTTCAGTCTCTCGTTGCGGCTCTGCATTTCCGCAAACATTATTGCATACCTCATGTACACATCTCGACGTAAATTAAACCCCTCTTGACTGCTCACATCGAAAAACAGATATTTAAATTCTGGCTGCGCTGTGCACTGCTCCGATTCCGAAGAACAGGAGTATTCCAAGGAATTGGGTGTTCCCACTAAAAGTGCGATAGTGACTAGAAGGGTCAAGAAGTGCATTTTGTAAATTGATTACCTATCCTTTCATTTTAAAACAAGTTTTTTAACGCTAAGGCGTGAAATTTTCAGGGCTACGTACAGTTAAAAAGAAAATTTAAGAAAATTCAAAATTCATCAACCACTTTGATGTAAACATAGAAATTGTCAATGTGAAATGTCAATAACTTGTCAAGTGTCAGCTGTTGATTAGACAGACAGATGTCAAGTTGCCAAAAATTGATGAACACAGATTAATTATAGCTGAAAACATGGCTGAAATTCGGTTAACCATTTCATGTCTGTATTCAATTTTTGAAATAAATGACGTGTTAGATTTTTAAAATCTGGCAAGGATCTATTATACATCTCATGCAGTGCTGCCAATGCTACGGTAATTACCGAGTTCTACGGCTTTCAGGCCAAAAAATCACAAAATCTATGGCCTACGGCTGGAACCCTATTACCGTAGCAAATCTACGGCTTTTCGCAAATCCTACGATATTTTGTTTATTTATTGTTTTGCAAACATTTAACGAACAAAATTTTGATGTTTATGTAAGTCTTCCTCGTTTTGTGGGCATCAAATTCACTGCTGATGACCTTTTTTTTTTAGTCTCAGCGCTGAACCGATGGCTTAAATTGCCATAATTGGATAGCTTATTATAGTGACAGCTCTGGACACGGCCCACAGCTGTTGATCTTTTCCCATATAAACACGGCTTTTTTATCTCATGTACACGGCCTTCCAAAAATTTTCATTGGCAACACTGATCTCATGTCAAAATATGAAATCATGTGTCAATTTACGATTAAGTCATTGTCATTCGCGTAATTCGCGTTCGCATTTTTAAGATTGACCGAATGTGCATTTTTTAGAAGAAATACAGTAAAATCTATCTTCTAGACTAAATAACTGCATACATTTGCAAAAATGGAGTTAAACGATGTTATTGTGAACCAACCAGTAGTTATAGATAATGTAATTATTCTGTTTTGCACCGATATAAGTTTGCGTTAACAAGTCGACGGCGCACCTAATTTTCCTTTTGTAGTCTTCTATAAATCGCTTTATGACCCACAAAAAGCGTACACAATATCTTCATACATCTTTCGAGGTGTTGTGTATTATTTTCAATGTTTTCCAAAGATGCTCAAAGAATGACTCACTGTAAACGTCATTTTTTTTCGTTTGACGAGGCTAAGTTTGCGATTTGGAAAATGCAGAGTTGCATTCGCTTGATTCGCTTCTAATGTTCAGTGAATGCTGCAGCGTAGAGGCTCAAAACTTTAATCTGAAATTTTACTATATTTACTATCTGCTAGTCATTTTCACTCACTTTATAATTCATGCAATCATGTGAATCTGTTTATCTGTATCTTATTTAAAAATCTCTGTGTATGCATATTTATTCTGATAAGTACTTCGTCACAACTGATGTAGACTCTCTTTAGTAGGGTCTGGTAGCCAATGGCACTTTCTGCATGGAATTAAATGAACATGAATCCAAGAAATAGATCCAAAGTAGCATATCTGTTAACTAGTATATGTAATTGTAAAATATGTTCTACAGGGCTCAGGAGTCATCAAAGCAGGGTTCGCAGGAGATCAGATACCAAAATGCAGATTCCCCAACTAGTAAGTATGAACTGATCAAGATATTATTACACTATGCAAATTGGCACTACGTCCTACAGTTACATTAAAACAAAATAAACGCTAACACATTCATAACCCCACAGTAGGTTAGTCATATTGCTTAGGTAGACACCAGGCCTTACTACTTCTCTTCTGTTCATATCTACTGAAGTAACTTACATACTTCTTTCTTTCCAGCATTGGCCGACCAAAGCATGTGAGAGTAATGGCAGGAGCTCTAGAAGGGGAGCTGTTTGTTGGGCCCCGTGCTGAGGAGCACCGAGGCCTGCTCAGTATCAAGTACCCCATGGAGCACGGTATTGTTACAGACTGGAATGATATGGAGCGGGTCTGGAATTACATATATAGCAAGGTAAATGTAACAGGGGTGGTAATTAATGGTAATGATTTTTAAAAGTGATCGGTATATAATTGGTATTGCAATATTAAATGCAAAGTAAATGGATTGCATCTATACATATATTTAAAATGTGTGTGTATTTGTATTTTCTTTATACACCACAAAATGACTGATCCAATATAGATGAAATTATCAGGCAATATTATGATTAGCCCAGCTATAATCCGTTCACAAATCTTAGAGACTAAATTGACGTTTAATGGGTGACCAGTTTCGGGTGCAAATTAAATAGTGATGACCATAAACCGAAAAGTAAATCGGAAAAATTTTCACAGCTTTTATGGAAGGACGAATATTTGTGTGATTATTGAAGAGTCCCTAAAACTAGTATAAAAACAAGTTTAAGCGACCATTATCATTCATATATCCATATTATATTTACCCTTACTTACTAAATGTATAAATTATTTTGCTTACAAGATCGAGTATTTGGTTATGGTTACATTCGGTATACAGCTAATTTTATACTATTTAGCCGAATACTAAATATATAGGTAGATATGAGTGTCGCTACTAATATGTCACTATTCTTACGACATAGTTTACGATTCAAAAAACCAGAAAAGTAGATCGCACAAATTTAGCTGGTATCATTATTTCGAACTCTGACATTAGTGGTTGTCATTTTAGTCTCTAAGATTTGTGAACAGGGTATACTTTGTGCTACTTGTGCCAAGCCAGGGCAGTTCATGAGTTTCATAATTAAATTTAAAGTTTCCGAGAGTCTGTAATGTCTTACATCTAGTCATGTGAATGGAGTTGCAACACTTCATAATTTACCTCACCTTATAGAAATCTTACTCCTCAGGATCAACTCTCAACATTCTCCGAGGAGCATCCAGTCCTGCTGACAGAGGCCCCGTTGAACCCGCGCCGCAACCGGGAGAAGGCAGCTGAGGTCCTGTTCGAGACATTCAACGTTCCCGCGCTGTTTCTCTCCATGCAGGCGGTGCTTAGTCTGTGAGTGCCCTTTTTATGAACAAATAAATGTATCCAACTCGCCTTTACTGAGGATTTTCAACAGTACACATCACCAGATTACGTCAGACCCGGTTCCTGCCGGCGTGAATCACTAATTGATTGATTAATTAATTAATCGATTGATTAATTGATTGAATAATTAATTAATTACTAATCACTAATTATTACAACATCATTAGGTAATCAGTGGGCGAGTTGGGTATAAATACGCCACGCTCAGTGAACTTTCCGACTAACCATCGTAGAGTCAACTTACCCTGATGATGCTCCGTTTCGGGGCGAAACACGTGTTGGTGCTGGTATGTATGTTGGTATATACGTTTAATTATTGTAGTGCATGTTTCCGTTGTGGGAGGGAGGGAGGTGCCACGCATGTTTTAAAGTATATACCATCATACATGTTAAACGCGGATTGTTGCAAAGTAGACTAATACTAACTTAATAACAATGGATTTCCGCAAAGTAACGCCTGATACTATTAACTTTTTATGTCTGAGCAGACAAAGGATAGGAGGAGCAGTCTCATCATAAAAAGTCTATCGATGGATGACCAGTAGTGGCAAAAACTTCTTGATCGTCCATCCTTCTGAGGGCACGTAAAGCGTTGTTCATTGTTGTCGCACTGGAGGAGAGTGGTGGAGTATGTTGAAAGTCTCATCAAAAGGATCTGTGCCGAGTAGTAGAACATTAATAGGTTGAAGCCATAGGTTGAGGCCACAAACGAATACTCTAGATTGCCATTATTGAAGTAGAGTCTACTTCAGTTTTCTGCAGTCAGTTCCATACCGACCCTATACAATATTATAGACACTAATATAAAGTCGTTATCCCCCCAGCTACGCAACAGGCCGCACTACGGGCGTGGTCCTGGACTCCGGTGACGGCGTGACGCACGCGGTGCCGATATACGAGGGGTTCGCCATGCCGCACAGCATCATGCGGGTCGATGTCGCTGGGCGGGACGTCACGCGGTATCTCAGGTCCGTGCGGGTTGGTTGGGGTATGATCAGGAGCGTAGCTACCGCCGTATCAGCCGTATCAATTATACTGGGCCCCCATCAATTATAGGGGCCCCAATCAACACTCCCAAAAAAAAGCTTGCCAATGGCCTACGACCGCTACAGTTGGGCACTCCTATATTTGACAGCTGACGTTGAGGGGCCCCACAACAAATATTGATATGGGGCCTTCTTAGGGCTAGCTACACCACTGGGTATGATGTGAAAGTTTTTATAATTTTATCGTTTTTGTTTCATTTGTGAAGTAGAAAAAGCCACTAAAAAGTTGCACCGTACGGGTAGTCAAACTCGGATGTTCAAAACCTTTATAAAACTTTGTTTGAATCCGTCGTTATCCATATTCCTATTTAATATCTCCCATGTTATTTCAGACTCCTGCTGAGAAAGGAAGGCGTGAACCTGCGCACGTCAGCGGAGTTGGAGATCGTGAAGGCTATCAAGGAGCGCGCGTGCTACCTGTCCCCCAACCCCCTGAAGGAGGAGACCCTGGACTCGGAACGGGCGCAGTACACCTTGCCTGATGGCACGCAACTGGAGGTTAGACTTGTTAATAGCTGACAAACGGGCTGATGATGGCTCATGATGGTAAGCGGTCATCGTCGTAAGGACATCATCATTGATTTGCCAGGTAAGGAAAAAAAGGCAATTTGAAACGGAGATAATTTAACCTCTTCGCACTAATTCACAGATCGGCCCAGCGAGATTCAGAGCGCCCGAAGTGCTGTTCCGGCCGGACCTCATCGGCGAAGAGTGTGAAGGTAACCTTCTATATTAATACTTTAAGACATTAAGTTGTTGCAGAGATACGGTATTATTGCTATTGTTAAATTTTTGCAATTTTTAAAAATGTGTTGCGGTCTAATGTTTTGTGAAATGAAATGAAATGAAATAATCTTTTCTTTTATTCATGTAGGTATCACTGATACACTTATGCACGTCATTTTTTCTACTAGCTGGAAGGAGAGACTTCGTTCCGTCAAAAGTTTTTTTTATTTTGAATTGTAAGCAGTAATCTTTCAAATTGGATCAAACTGCACATGGTGTGCTTTGATTAAAATCGGTTAAGTAGTTTAGGAGTCCATTGCGGACAAACAACGTGACACGTAATTTATATTAAGATGTATGCCTCCCTCTTACATATTTATTATATTATTTTATTTCCGCTATATAAAGCCTCCAACCTCTTTTTTATTCTTTATCCTACATATTTACGCAGGTCTGCACGAGGTGTTGATGTTCGCGATCCAGAAGTCGGACATGGACCTGCGCAAGGTGCTGTACCAGAACATCGTGCTGTCGGGCGGCTCCACGCTGTTCCGCGGCTTCGGCGACCGCCTGCTCGCGGAGATACGGCGGCTCGCACCCAAGGATATGAAGATCAGGGTTAGTAACTCTATACTACTATACTATGATGTCCCAGTCATATCTGCTGTGTATTTTTTTTTGAAAATGCCTATTCAGGCATGAGGACAGATTTTGAAATACTATATTGTTGGGAAATATATTATAATTACAATGTAACAAAAAATAGAGTTTAGTATAAAATAAATACACTTTAATTTATAAGTTTAAGATTCGCACCAAAACACTTCAGCGTCATGGCGTCGCTTGTGACGTCACGTCTGCTTAAAGTAATAGACACAATGTCATTGTCAGTATTATCATATTCGTTTGTTTACTGAGGCGTGACGTAATTCGCGCTTATTGAGACTGATTGGCGGTCAAGATATCATGGCGGGTTGTATTTTGTAGTTTTATTTTATCAAAATATTATTAATCCCGCTCATAATAATACAATAAATGCGTGAATACAATAATATGTAATCTCAATCGTTAATAATAATGTTTTCATTAATGTAATTCAATAAAATACTTTTAATGTATTTTTGTGCTGTGTGTATAATTATGTAGTTTTTTAATTTTTTACTACCGATAAGTGAGCCGTTTGTTCGTACTTCGTATGACGAAATGAATAATTAGACTTTTGACTGTTGTGTCGCAGATCTCAGCGCCGCAAGAGCGTCTGTACTCGACGTGGATCGGCGGGTCGATCCTGGCGTCGCTGGACACCTTCCGCAAGATGTGGGTGTCCAAGCGGGAGTACGACGAGGAGGGACACCGCGCTGTACACAGGAAGACGTTCTAAGGTTTGTACAGTACGGCGACGTATCTTATGTTCAGTAGCTCGAGCACGAATATTTGCGAGAAAGTATTCGTATGGTTAACGTAAGCAATTTGTCAAATTTGTATGGCATTTTAGTACCATTTACGCACGATAGGGGCGCTTTTGAAAAAATGCCATACAAATTGCTTACGTTAACCATACGAATACTTTCTCGCAAATATTCGTGCTCGAGCTACAGGTTGGTACAGTACGGCAACTTCCGACACTCGGGTTGGCCGCTAACCCCTCCACCAAACCGCAGTGGAGCAGCGTGGTGGAGTATGCTCTAGGCCTCCTCAAGAGGAGAGCCCCGTGCCCAGTAGTGGGCCATTAATGGGTTGAAGCCACAGTACGACCGACATATATTATGTTCGGTTTACACATGTTAAATAGTTGAGTAGATAAATAAATTTTAAGTAAATAATTAATATGTGTAAAATCTTATGTTCGGTTTACACGTGTTAAGTAGTATTAACTAAATAACTAAATTTTAAGTAAACGGACAATTTAGTAGTTAAGTACGCAAGTGAACAAGTAATTTAGAAATATTTCTATTTTTCCGTTAATTAGGTGGGCGGGGCTTATCACTTAACACGTTTGGACAGGCACTTTTTAGTTAAAATTTAGTAAAATGCTTAATTAAGTAGGTTGTGAAAAATTTTATGAACTAAAGAGCTTTACTAAATTATTACGCTTGGACGCGCACTAAAATTATTCACTTGAAATTTAGTTAAAATTTAGTAACTACTTCATACGTATAAACCGGACTTTAGCGACTGTAGCGTAACATCTTCGTACATCGTCTTGAAGAGCTATTTTAACACCCTTTAAGATTATTAATAAGTAATTTGTTTTTATATTTATAAATGCTTCTCTTTTTTAGATCGTGTCCTCTTCAGTGTTACAAGAGTTGTGGCGGGAATTGAATGTGATTCGCTAGTGTGCTGCCCGGGGTATGATAGCAATACAATATTGTCACGTTCATGAGAACTGCGAATTTATCCAACATATAAATGAACCCAATACATATTATATCACTCATATGATAGATTTTGTATTTGACATGGACATGACATAAAAACTTAAGATCGCATTCATAATTTTTGTAATGTAACATTGTAATGCCTATACAATGTTTTGTAACAGGCACAATAGAAGCCTTCGAATTTTTTTTGTAACGTTTGTAACATTTTCATAATATTTGTAAAATATTTTTCTTAGAACGCCTGTCAGCACTTAACTTTACAAATGGTAATGCAATAACATTCCCCCACATATATTCTTTCTCAAAAAAACTCTTATAAAAGTCTTTGAAGGTTGAAGAAAGTTTACCCACTAGCGGTCACCCATCCAATTACTGACTGTGCCCGCATTTGTCAACTCTGTCGGTCTAAATAACTATCTATGTGGGCCATTATCATAATGAAATTAAATGATATTATATAAACAATCACAGGTACTTATTTACCTCAAAGACAGATTGTTAGCTACTACGCTTTGTATGAATGTATATATTATGTCATATATATTAGTAATATATGTAACTGCTACATATAAAATAACAGTGAGGGGTGCCTCGATGTGAACACAACTGAAGCACATCTCTTTACAACTTAGTATTCAACTAAATATCATGTTATATCACAGTAACTTTTCGTCAAATTATGAATGTTTATTCAATGTAAGCTAACTAAACATAAAATATGTACAACTAAAAACAAAAATGCTACTAAAAATGTGGTGTACCTACACTTAATTTTGCCGGATTATAATAATTATGTCAACCATATTACATTTTTGTTCGTAGGATAACTTAAGGCTGGTTTACACGTAGCTCGCACGTTATCTCGCAACGTGTGACTAGCCATTATACAAGTTTGGACGAATTCGCCCCTAGTGTGATTGTGCAGATAATTATGTGTGTGTCTGTATTATTGTATGTATATGATGCTTAATTTAACTTTAATTATTTAAGGGAAGCATTTAGTCGAATTATATTATCAATGATGTAATATAAAAAAACGAGTAGGAAATAAAACGCTGGTTAAAAATATCAATATATCTCATGTTCTAATATTATCAATGCCTTACTTATGGCCTGTATTAACAAATTTTGGCTCCAGAGCACGCTATATTACAAATGACACTTTTTCATACATATTTGACATATTTCAGATCTGAGAGATTTCAGCATTTCAATCTCATCTTATCACGAGATCTTTAAGATCAGTTTATTAATACGGACCTAGGACCCCGTGGCGACATTCAAGTCAAATATTTTGAATTTAAATGTATCGGCCGATAACAGAGTTCTATCCATCCATCATCTCTAAAGTCGGGACACGAAGCAGGAAGAAATTCGTACATTGACTTGTTATTACCTGTCTCTGTCACTCTCGCGTAAATATAATGCGTCTCGCTCGCATAGAACGGCGGTCATTGCACTGTGCGAATGAGCACGCATTGTATTTACGCGGGAGTGACAGAGACAGGTAATAACAAGTCAATGTACGAATTTCTTCCTGCTTCGTGTCCCGACTTTAGTAAAGATTAGTAGGTAAAATTAGTAGTAAACCAAATGAAACAACGACACTGTAATTTCATTGATCGATCTAGGTCGCCATACAATTCAATACGAAATATTTGGTCCTGGTGAGGTATCGCCCAAACAACTCATAATTATAATAATATCATGTTTTTACTTAAATAGTCAACTTAGCATAAGGTTATGTATTATGTTTTGAAGACTTAAGTTATGTAGGTGTTTGTGTCAAAACTGTAATAAATTATACGTCATTCAAGTTATGATTATGGTAAGGTGTATGTCTAGAATGTGATGTTATTGCGATTTCATTTAAATACAAAAAGTGCCCAAATTTAAGCTTATTGCGCAAAGAGGTAGTAAGTATAGGCATACAGTTGAGATGGGGCTTTATATACACCTAATAACGCATAAAACGCTGGTTAAAAAAACCATTAATTCCGCGAAAAAGTACTTATATTTATTGTCATTAGTTGGACAAAAGTTTTACATCTCATTAAAGTGAAACAATATTTATTTTTAATGTAGGTAGGTAGGTATGTGACAAAATAATCACTATTCTTCATCTGTATCCACTCACTTTCATTGCTTAGTACATAATGTATGTACATTTTTATTTTAATGTTGGCTCCACAAAATCTGCTTATTAATATAATAATAGGCTTAGTTTTCAATCATCAGTGAATCAACGAGGAATCTTTTTTATAGATTGAAATTATAAAACATTTTTATGATCCATACATTTTTTACACGGATCATCCACTACAATTTTTAATTTCAAACATACCTTAAATACATACACACATATATCTATTAGGTATATCCGTGTAACACATTGGCTAACTGGCGATTGAAAGCAAAGTCCTTAGTAAATAAATATGTTATTATATATTATGTAGTATATATATATTTAATTTAAGGCAGCTGTCTAACTAGTGAAGTTAATTGTTTGGGAAGTTATGTTTTTAAGTACAATACTAAATTATGTTAATTATGCACGAAATATCGAACTTCAGATTGTAACATTTGTAACTAAGCGATACGGTATGGTACCATTTACTAAATACAATACAAATCTTTCTAGATAATTCGCTTCGCTATCATGAGAAGACAAGCTTTAGACTTAAGAGAGAGAGCTTAGAGGAAGTGCACGAAATAAAGTATTTAATGTTGAGAGATTTTTTGTATTCCAATTAAATTATTTTCTTTTTCGACTCCATCGTTTGATTGTAACAATGCCACAACCCACTGCTTACGTGTTTTCTTAAATAGGAGAAACCTAGAAACCTTACCTACCACTAAAGGTGCAGCGCAGACGGCACACTGTCCGTGACGCACTTTTAAGCCTGTGAAATAGAACCTTTGCAATTATATTATGCAGTAACGCATACGACGCGCAAAAAGGCCGGCGCACAAAAAATACGTGTAATTCGGGCCGACCGCGCCGCACCGCGTCGCGCAGCGCTGCACGAAAGAAATAGAACACGTGCACGTAACGTACGCGATATTAGCACCTGATATTATTACCTCAGTGTCACAGACAACCTTTCTTCTGGACCAATGCACTTCCTCATTGTTGTTTCCGAATGAGTCAAAGCTGGTCTTAAAATAGATAACAGTAAATGTTGTAACAGACATTTTATAGAATTTGAAAAATTTATCCGGATATTGTTTCAGAATTGAATGTTTAATATGGAAATGTCCTTTCAGTAATCTCTCCGAAAGTATACCCAAAATTCTCTATTTCTTCTTCTTTTTCTGTACTTCAAGTACAAAATAATCCATCGCAATCTCTGCGCGATTTCCATAGCGTGTACGTCCCTACAGTTCTGCCGACAGAATGATCGAAGGTGTGCGTCGTGTGCTTTGAGTTTGCGAAAAATCCGCGACAGCCTTTTTGCGCGTCATGTGGACATTTGCGCGCCCGCAGTCTCGATCGCACAAAAAGAGTGCCGTCTGCGCTGCACCTAAGTCATATTTAAAAGCCTTTTGCTGTAATCTAACACCAAAATGTTTTAGTTTGACTTATTGACAGTAGCTAAGCTAGAAGATACAATATTAAGAACGCTTATAAGACGCTTCTGTGAGTTGTACAGATGATATTCTACAGGTATTGGCGCCAATTTACTGCCATTATGTTGTTTATTCACTGCACACAACACCAACTTTAACGCCCCAACTCGGAGTCACTAACGGTTATTTAAATCGCTCCTTAGTACAGAATTTGTATGGTGATTCCTTACTAAGGAGCAATTTAAGTAACCGTTAGTGACTCTGAGTTGGGTCGTCAGTCACTCCATTCTAAATGAATATGGTCTTGAATAAAAGCCAAAAAAATATGTATAACTTTATTGATCATGTGTAACGCGTGTCGTCCAAGGCGTCCCTCATGAGCTGCATGAGCTCCCGGTACAGCAGGCAGCCGCGGGATGACGGCTTGCAGATCTCGCGGTGGTCCACGTTGACGCCGCTCAGGGCGCCCGTGCCAGGGTCTGTGGGAACAGGTTCAGTTGTAAGCAGTTCTGGTGATTTTTGAGCAATATCATAAGGTCTGACGAAACGTGCGATTTGTTTTTATGGCGATGCCTTGGCGACGATGTCATTTACATGCGTGATGATCAAGATTTTTATATACACAATAGCTTCCCAGACAGACTTCGTTCTGTCAATTATTTTTTTTTTGAGATGTAAGCCATCCTATCTTTCTCAAGTTAGATCAAACTGCACACTGTGTGCAAATTTGATTAAAATCGGTGAAGTAGTTTAGGAGTCCATCGCGGACAAACAACGTGCCACGTAATTTATATATATTAAGATGTACAGTAAAGTCTGCAGTGTAGAAGTACGCACCAGCAGAGTCGACGCTGACGATCCGTAGCCACAGCACGGACATGAGCGTGCGGCACGTCTCCACCAGGCTGCGGACAGCCGGCGCCCGCGTCGCGCCCCTTCCACCCCCCGCGCCCCTCGTGCCCCCCGCCGCCCCCGCCGTGGCCGCCAGCCAGCGCGCCTGCAGGGACACCACTAGGCTGCAGTCTGGGGAGAGAGAGATGGCATCAATCATCATTAAGATTTCCACCAAAATAAAGAATCTCTTCTTTATTAAATACGAGTAATCGCCCTCGCTTTGCTTCGGTTTTCTTTTTTTTTACACCTTGGGTTACATTATTGGAGTTTTATTAATTAATTTGAATTTTTTTTTGAATTTTAATTAATTTTTTTGAAAATATAATATAGCCTATGTCACCCGGGGATAGTGTAGCTTACCAACAGTAAGAGAATTTTTCAAATAGGTTCAGTAGTTTCGGAGCCTATTCAATGCAAACAAACAATCAAATCTTTCCTCTTTATAATATTAGTATAGATAAATTAGGCTTTGAAAATTTTCTTTTGCTGTTGGCTGCTGAGGAATTTCGTCTAAACCCACCCTGAGTGTGGTATCAGGTTATTTATTTATTTAAAATTTTATGCCCCATACATAAGTACAGATGATAAAGGCGGACTTAATGCTAAAAGCATTCTCTCCCAGTCAACCATCAGGCAGTATGAACACAACGATATGGCGGCATGGATAAAGATAGTCATCTTTATCAGAAAAATGTATTGTCAACAGAACCAAATAGAGTGTTTCAACTCCGTAGGATGAGACCGATGAGAGCAAGTAGTTCTAATTCAGGTTGCAGGTTGTTCGTTAGTTTGTTAGCATGTCCCGTACATATAGTATACCTTTACATATCTCCATGAGTTCGATGCTGCGCGCCGTGATGGGAGTCTTGATGTCGGCCAGCGGAGACCCGCGGTGCGGCACCGAGTAGAACATGAAGCCCGCGCTGCTGGACCACAGGCCTGCGCGGAGCTGCAGGGAGGCGAGGTCTTCTGGGGGAATACGACGACGATATGATAAAAGAAAACAAAGGTTGTACCCTTCGATCACTTATAACAGAACTAAATACACAGTCAGCGACCAAAAACGTCCTCACCAAAAGAGCACCCATTTGAACATTTGTGTGCTCTTTCAATATAGTCGCGTTCGATCGCTCCGAACCTTAAATCTTGCGCATAAGGTTGAACTTGTTATGATGGATGTTGACCAGCTAGCTTCTGTCATAAAAAAATGCTTTTAGTGCATTGTTTTGTGAATACAACTTTAAGTCATGAATAAAAGGTTGAAATTGTACTACCGTATTCTTATTTTAACCAGATGTGCATAAACGCAGTCTGAGGCAGTTTTCAAGCCAATTTTTGTATGGGATTGTGTATCTAGTACTTTTATAAGTGATCGAAGGTTGTACCAGCTATGCCAGTGCCCAGTTATCACAGTAGACAAATAACACGTAGAACGTTGAAAAATATTGGATTTTTTCCTCATTTCACTCGATAAAAGTGGTTACTTGAGTTGTTAATTTAACACATTATTTCGGCTATTCAATTTAGTTTCTTATCTATTTCTAAACGTATTTTAGATTGAATCTTACCTTCATCAATCGAAGACTTGTCGTCGATTTCATCTGAATTATCCGCTGTTTGGAAATTGCTATGTACACCATTCAAACTTTCTTCATCTTCCATATTGTCTGTGGTAAATGCATCTCCTTCAACAACCATTTCACGTGCACTGTGCTTACTTATATATACATCCTTAAATAATTGCCTCCTATCTACTTCAACTTTAACAGTATTTAAATTCGATTTATCATCACAGTCGCCGTCATTAAAATGAAACGCTTCTTTTATACTATTTTCTATATATACACACTCATTCTGCATTTCATTATTTAATTTATCATTAATACGAATACTCTCTTCTTCATTACTAGCTAAATTATTATTTACGTATGTGGAATTATCTGTATCGTTGTTTTCTAAGTTATGATTGATTATATTGTCATTGTTATATTCGCTACTGTTAAATTGGTCCCTTTGTTCGTTTTTTACAGTCGTATTTTCTATTCGGTCAGTGTTGTGAAGCTTTTGATATGCTTCATATGCTGGAAGTAAAAAAATGGCCATGTTAAGTTTGCAACAAATTTTACGATTAGTTTACTGATATTAAATCAAAAAAAAAGAAAGCAGTATTGAGGCCATAGTATGACTGATTCCTTTTGTTGTTTAATCTGAGATCGGATCCTCTGGATCATACTCAATGTATACGTAATAGTGTATATTAGTATTATAAAGGATTTCCTCCTCCCACACAAAAATACTTGATGCTAAGCGGTTCTGACAATATCATTATCTTAAATCTTCAATACAATCACAAATGTTGTCATCTTCCACACGTACCTTCGCAGTAAATCTGTTTTATGAAAAGACCACCCTTGGAATGTCCAACCCAGATGATAGGTCGCTGTCCAACGCCCAGAGCCAAAAGTTGTTCTATCATTTGCTCTGCGCGTTCGTGGAGTCGTTGTCTGAAAGGATCATTTTGTAAAGTAAGCCTTTCAAAGTTTGCCCAACGAAGACATGAAATTCCGTCATACTGATGCCCGAAAATGCATTGTGTTTGAAATTTTTCGATAAGGGAAAAATATCGATAGGGATCATCTTCGAAATAATTCAAGATAGATTAATAGAGAAGCTTATTTTATATCCGACCTTAGAATGTCTTTGAGAGGAGACTTGTTGGGGAACCATAAACTGCGAAGATCTACTTCCTCCCAAAATATGAAAACAATACTCACCTTTTGCTCTCCTTTATCCACAACGGCCTCCACAAATAAGGGTCACTGGTGTAGTTGATCGAAATGATCCTCGCCTCAGGATAGTCCACCCTGATCCAGTCCCTGGGCCAGCATGGAGAGTAGCACTCATCACACACACAACCACAGCCAACTTCACACTTCACGTCCCCCATTTTACAATTACAGTCTTTGGATTCGACGGTAACTTCACTTTCTTGGCATTCCTCTTGACGCTCAAAGAGATCCTTAACAAAGTTGGCCTGGGTTTCATAATTACCCATAATCTCAACTTGGTCCAACAGCGTGTTATTATAAAACTTCTCCGTTATGAACGCGTTGTCCTTAGGCAGAATCTTTCTGATGTCTTCGTAGAATTTCTTTTCGTCGCTTTTGAAAGTAGATTCGTTGCTTTTAAACATATTGTCGAACTCTTTTTTAGTATAATTCGGGTTAGTTTCTGTATTGTTTTGTGTGGTATCACAAAGGTCTGTCTGTCGTGTTGTACTGTCGGCTGTGACACTGCATCGTCGTAAAGGTACTATGATAGGTTCCGAGTTATATTTTGACCGCCATTCGCCCTGCCTCCATGTGTTTCCCAGTGATCCTGTAACGCACATTTGTTAAGTTAAGGAATAAATTCCTTTAAAATACACGTTTACAATTTGCTGTTTTAGGAGTGGTTTCATAAACAATACGATAATAACTCTTTAAGGTTTTTGAAATCTGAAAGGAATCAACCTTATTAAATACGTCTAGATTGAAAGACTTCACAAAAGAGTATAGTCTCAGATTCAAGCTCTAAGTAGATTTGGTTGTTTTCCAAATACATGTATGTGAACAAGGAAACTTCTGTATGGAAGTGTTTTTAGTAGTAGCTACCTCGTCAGGCAAGTTACAGCATAACTGGCAGGTGTTGCAATACTTGCAATCGTTAAAAGGACGGATGCAAATGTATTTTTAACCTTTAAGTACAGACCAAAACACGAGGTACAATTAGCGAGCATAATGCGTTAGCATTCTTATTACTCTCTACCAGTTAATCTGCTATCAAGGAAATCCGATTTACCATATAGCCCGTGCACAAATATTACATCGATGGTGGGGGTTGGTGGGGTGTGTAGCACCACGCAGTCCACTCGAGGCTCCGGGTGAAGATGATCGGAGCTTGCGGGCCGTGGCTTTGGAGGCTTCTGGGCTGGAAAGGAGGAATATATCGATTTCGAGGGCCTGAGATATCGTTAGACAATCGGTAACATATAGACTGTTTGTACTCGTATAGTGCTAGGATTTACCAACAGGATATCAACTACCCTCCTTTTAAAATCGACAATAAACTGTCTTGGCAGCCACTAAAAGGAATTTACAGATTTTTTCGGAAATCCCCACTAGCTAAATAATCGTCGCCCATTGAGGTAAGTAGGTCATAATGGGTTACCTGATGCAGGTGGTAGCGGTGCTGTCATGAACCTGTGCAGCAGCAGCGTAGCTGTACTCCAAACTGAAGATACACACCATCGTCTGGAAAGATGACACATATCTTGCATTATAATAAAAGCTGATGCGAAAAATTGGTAAAAATGGATTTCCAAGAAGAAATACAGACTTTCACTAATTAATTACTAACAGTAGGTAAGTAAAGTAACACTAACACTAAGTACCTAATTAACCTTTTTAGGGAATGAAATTTATAAAAAAGTATTTTGAAGAAAAATAAAATCAAATTTTCAAGCAATGGAACGAATTTTACCTCAAATTCCTGGATACATAAACAAACAAACAAATTACTGGATAAATTTTATTCATAGACTTAAATATAGTCTATTCTAAGGTCTATGGATAAATTATAAATTTTTAGTGCTTCACATGTAGGTTTATGAATCGCGAAAACTGTAAACATCAAAATGTCGAAGTACCAAATAACAAAACAAATAGAGAAATTATTGAAGTAAAGGCAAAGTAAAGGTGATTTTTGTGTCACTCCGTACATTTTGATTCCGAACACAGAGTACCTACTTAAACACTAATCGAAATTAGTCATCGCTAATAAAATGCTCAGTCTCTAGATGGTCTAGTAATTAGGGAAGACAACTACTCAACTACTTGTTTATTAATATAACTCCCTCAATGGTATACTTCCTACACGTTAGGGTACACGTGTGATTGCAGTACTGCAGTGTTCTAACACGTGAGGTAGTTAAGGCACCTTGTCTGTTATGTGATCCTGGTATTTTAGTGTAATGATGACCGCTAACTGTCCCTACCACGAGTGTCAGTCATCATAAATCCTACGTCCCACTAATATCCAACACATACATATTTTCACGCAAAAACTATTGAATGGATTTTCATGAAATTACCCACAGTTAGGGTTACCATATAGAAATTTAAAAAGCCTGATAGATCAAAAAAAGTCCGGACATTTTAGTCACAAAATGATACTTGAGATACCCACTTAATAACGATTAAAGGATGATTTGATATTACTGAAATAAGCTTAATTACTCATATTTCATCTAAACCAATAATTACGGACAAATTAAAAAGCCGGACAGAAGTCTATAAGTCCGGACATATCTGGACGTTTGGTAACCCTACCCACAGGTAGACCATGATGTGGAATAAGATATACCTATTTATTATCCCGGAAAAACTCAGGCAAAACCGCGGACAGACCGCTAACTCAGTGAAGAATAAAGTTGGTCATCTCATTGCTTTTCGCTCGGCAATACGTCGGTGATGCTTGGTGTTGATTCAGTTGATTGCACGGATCCAGGGGTGATAATATGTTTAACAGGGATGTTGACTAATTTTAGGATTCAATTTCATTTTATAGATAGAACCTTAAGATTCACGAAAAAAATATTAAAAAAATAATAATCTTCAATTTAAAAACAAAAATTGATAAATAAAAATCATTTTCAAATTTCCCGCCAAAAACGTCACGTGACGTTACTAGCCGATATTCAATACTATCTGTCGACTGAAGTTAGTTGCTCTTTCATATAAAATAGGAACAATGACGTCATAAGCTCCAAACGGCGTTTGAGGTCACGTGACAGTGAGTACTATTATTTTTAACATTTTAAAATAATTATATTTAATTTATATTGATTGATTTCGACAAAAGAATAATATTTTAGGTGTTTAAATGTTTTCCTTCATACTTTAAACATAAATTTATTTTAATTTACTGATAGTGTCAACATCCCTATTCCCTACCAAAATTATAACTTCAACTCTTCAGTTAGTTCAAGCGGCGCGATGTAGGTACCATTGCTGTTGCTGTTGTCCATGGTCAAAGTCGAGCACTTACCGTCTTACCACAGGTCTTACCTTATGGTGCCTCGATTGTCAGCTGTTTTGGTTACATTAAATAATTAAAACATAATAATTGTAAACCAATTTAAAAACATCCCTAACGCGACTCTTCGACACTCAAAAATAATTATAACGACCTAAAATTTGTTCTGCCTTAATATAGTTTAATGATAACCTTTGAGTGCCCTCTGAGGTACGGATACTTTTCCACCAGTCGTCAGTCCAAGCCACCCAAGACGTGGTAAGGTAATCGCATTGTACGTATAAATACCATTTAACATAACAATATTATGAATTACGCAAATGTGTGGGAGTAAAGTCATTTGAAAGGTTTCATTCGTTTTCTCGTATTACGATACCTCTACAAATATTATAGAATACAAGTATATTTTGACCCAACAACAGGATTTTTATACATTTATTGCCGAGTAAAGAACCAATTGTATGCTGGCGTACAACACTCTCAGACCACAGCAGTTGAATTTTGGGATTAAAATCTGTAGATCTTAACGTAACGTATAACGTATAGATCATAAGTCTATGGTTTAAAAAGAAGTTTTACTTTCAAATAGGAAACAATGTTGTAGCAAAAAAAAAAGAAATTATGTTTTAAATTAATGTTTGAATGTTGTGTGTTCTTTCTTACAATTAATAACTTTCTTACTTTCACGATTAGTATTTTAAAAACTTAGCAGCTACCTAGATCTCAATCTTTTGTCGACGAAGTTGACAAACACACCATAATCCATAGACACCGTGTATATATATTTAAGTCTATGCCATAATCATACCATATTGAACTGGACTCCCATTTTCACAATATGTTTTTGGTGGGCATTGAGATACATACATAGAGAAGTCATTTCAAACAAAATGTGTGTTCCACCGCCGGCTTGCCCTCCGTTCTCTTTTCAAACTAGAAGCCTCGTTTGCACACTTGCCATAGAGTAACTTTGTATAAGGCACTTGCCGAACCAAGACAAGCAATCACCGACTCCAAATCTTTACAAGCTCTCACTACAACTTTATTTAACGTTTAGAAGCGTTTGAACGATTTTCAAACGTAATTACCATTGATTCGTGTCATGGGCGTAGCCAGGGGGGGGGGTTTCGGGTTCAAACCCCCCCCCCCCCCCCGAAAAGTTAAGGACTGACATTTTTATGCGCTAATAAACCCTTAAAAATCATTTTTCTAGACGTCATTCCGAATCGAATGAGCTATCGCACATATTTTTAGGAGCTTTATTTCTATTAAACACGTTTTTGAACTTTTTGACTAAACTAATAATATATAGATGGGACTACATATTATGTATGTCGTGAGAAAAAATAAAGTCTCAATTTTCTTTAGGGTTATTTTATGTAGGTACTTTTAGTCGTTGTATTTTCTTTAAGCCCCCCCCCCCCCCCAAACTTGACCCCCCCCCCCCCCCGAAACTAAAACCTGGCTACGCCCATGATTCGTGTCAAAAATCTAACACCTTAAATTGGTTACAAGCGTCGCGACGGCAAGCTTATTTAGTCCTTAGCGTGTTAATACGCTAGTGGCTTGCCAAGTTCAAACGCTCCTTATGATTTTTTTATTCAAAAATGGCGGGAACATTGCACAATAATCGTTTTAGTTGATTTAAGTTAATATTTTGTTTTCTTACCGATGATAAGTGATACCATTATCTTTTTTGTTTTTTGTCGTGCAATTGTGACATGTTCTTAATACGCACGACGGCATTTTTTTCAGTTTTTTCATAAACAATTTTGGCATGCGGCCGGAATGAGCGCAGCCGAGTGACAGCCGAGTGACAGCCGAGTGACAGAATGAAATGCAGCCGGCCGGCTGCAATGCACACCCCCGAACCCGATGTTCGCGGTGTCTATTCTATACGCTAGTAATAGTAATTCTATGTTGGTGGGATATTTTTTACATTATTTTAATGTCGTTGATGATTCGACAGACTATAATGCATAATCCTTTAATTCTTTTAATCTGAGTGTATAATATGTAGGTAGGTATAATAAATTAATAACACAATGGATGACAAGATTGGTGACTGCTTACTCGCATTGTATGATAAAAAATTATCACAAAAAACAGTTTATGTAAGGAACTACCTAACTTTGTCACTCATTTAGCCGTTGCGAAGTCTGCCCTGGTTTTATCTCGTTTAAAGTTATTGGAGTATTTGGAGTGCCCTTAAAATACATTAGAACTTTTATGAATAGTTAATTAACCATTTTACAATAACTTCCTTTTAATCTAAGCTTATACCTAGTCTGGTCATAAATACTGTTACATAAAAACTTTCCTTTTTTTTCAGCTTTTTAATTATTTTGAATTTGGAACACGTATATTATTTTAAAAACTTCTTTCGATTTCGCGCCATTTCACATACTTTTTCGTGTTCATTGTCAAATTACAACTTGGAATGGGGTGTTAAAGAAAATAGGATTGCAGTGATCGCCTTGCACAAAGTGGGTATGGAGCCGTCGGTCATATTCCAGACACTTCAAAAGCTTGGTTTCAGCCGTATGTTCGTATATCGTGCAATCAACAGATACAACAACACTTCGTCTGTCGACATCATAGAATTAGAATTACTAGCATATAGAAGGGACATCGCGAACATCGGGGTCGGGGGTGTGCATTGCAGCCGGCCGGCTGCATTTCATTCTGTCACTCAGCTGCCATTCGGCTGCGCTCATTGCGGCCGCATGTCAAAATTGTTTACGAAAAAACTGAAAAAATGCCGTCGTGCGTAATAAGAATGTGTCACAATTGCAAGACAAAACACAAAAAAGATAATGTTATCACTTTATCATCAGTAAGAAAACAAAATCTTAACTTAAATCAACTAAAACGAATTTAATTAAATTATTGAGCAATCTTCCCGCCATTTTGAATGAAAAAATCATAAGGAGCGTTTGAACTTGGCAAGCCACTCTAGCGTGTTAATGGACTAAATAAGCTTGCCGACGCGAAGCTTGTGACCAATTTAAAGTGTTGGGATTTTTTGACACGAATCAATGGTAATTACGTTTGAAATCGTTTAAGCGCTTTTGCACGTTAAATAAAGTTGGAGTAAGAGCTTGTAAAGATTTGGAGTCGGTGTCTTGGTTCGACAAGTGTCATATACAAAGTTACTCTATGGCAAGTGTGCAAACGAGGCTTCTAGTTTGAAAAGAGAACGGAGGGCAAGCCGGCGGTGGAACACACATTTTGTTTGAGATAGCTTCTCTATTGTATTACCTCAATGGTCGACATAGACTTAAATATATTTAACCAACTATAACTATATAACTATAAATATATAACCAGAAAAGATCGGGGCGGCCGCGTGCTGTTAGAACTACAAAGGCTGTTAATGCTGTTAAAGCCATAATTCGTCGAAACCCCATTAGGAAGCAAAAAATCTTATCGCGAGAAATGAAAATTCCCGCTAGGACTCTGTCGCGTATTATAAAACAAGACCTGAAGCTCGGTGCTTATCGTCGATATACAGGACATGCCCTAAATCAATCTTTACAATTAAAGAGAGTGGATTGATCAAAACGCCTTCTGTCGCGATACGCAGGTGAAAGGCACACAAATATCCTCTTTACCGATGAAAAAATTTTCACGATTGAAGAACACTACAATAAGCAAAATGATAAAGTGTACGCTCACAGTTCTAAAGAAGCTGCTCACAGCTCAAGTGGTCGGGAAGGTACAACGTGGTCATCATCCTGCGTCAGTGATGGTTTGGTGGGCCGTGTCTTATCAAGGAGTCACAAAACTGCATTTTTGTGAAAAAGGAGTGAAAACTTCAGCCAAAGTGTATCAAGATACGGTCTTGGATCATGTTGTGAAACCTCTCAGCAATAGGTACTCTTTTTAAAAATATACCGTGGACTTTCCAACAGGACTCTGCACCTGGTCACAAGGCACGAACTACCCAAGCCTGGCTTGAAAACAATGTTCCGGAATTTATAAGAGCTGAAGACTGGCCCTCATCTAGCCCAGACCTCAACCCTTTAGACTTCAAATTATGGTCAGTTTTAGAGGACATGGCCTGCTTTAAACGACACGGCGACATTGAGTCTCTTAAAAAATCTTTGGAGCAAGCAGTGGCGAAATTTCCCTTGGAAACAGTGCGTAAATCCATAGATTCGTGGCCTAACAGATTAAAGGCCTGTATAAAAGCCAAAGGTGGCCATTTTGAATAGAATTTTTTTTTTTTATTTATTGCTGAGACTTCAATAAATATGTAGGTACTAATAAATTTTATTAATATTACAATACTTCATTTTAAAAAAAAGCATTTTCATTTGTAACAGAACTTATGGCTGGACTAGTTATGTTAACAGATTTATAATTGAAATGAATGAACGTATGTACACCATTCCTATTCATATTTTCAACACTTTCAGCATGGGCTCTGTGGCGCAATGGATAACGCGTCTGACTACGGATCAGAAGATTCCAGGTTCGAATCCTGGCAGAGTCGTTCACGGTTCGGATCGAGCAATTTTTATTGTATGATTATTATTTAAGTTTTTTTTTATAAAAAGTACCTACCTAGTCTAGTAGTTTTTTTATTATACTTTAAATTAAATTTAAAATTTTAGTTTAAATTTTAATTTACATATACCAATTACCCACTTACTATAGATACTGTGCAATATAATAGGTACTAGGTTATTTAAGAATTTAAGAATAGATAATAAAATTATTTATTTGTTAATGAATAAACTGTATATGTACCTACTGAATGATAACAAGATAGTAAATAGTAATATTAAAAAACTTAAAACGGCTTAAAATCGGGCTTCATTCGCGTGTATCCATTATAACAACAATAGGTAACAATCGGTGTAGGTAATATTGATAAAAACCTACTTAAAAAAGAAGGTTTTTATTAATTCATCACGCGTTTTTTTTTACTTATTAGGTACCTACAATTAAATTGTCGATTACACCATCTACACTCTTATCTACAGCGTCAACATAAGTGACGAATGAATGACGATACCTTGCTTTTGACTGGTGAAAGCGATAAAAAAACTGAATTAGCTAACGGACATACGACCCTTGTTACGTAATGGTTAAATCGTGTCTGACCGCTATTCAAAGGGTCTCAGGCTCGATTCGAAGCGAGTCAGTTTGTATGATGAGTTTGAACACTTTGAACTTCTGTTTTCGATTTGGGTGTGTGTTCTTGTCTTTGTGTGTGTCTATGGCATCTACGTCACAGGGATTCCGAATGTGAAGCTACAAAAAACTGTGCATGCATATTTCTGCTCATAATTCTGCTAATGTGGTGAACATCACCTATGTAATTCATTCGTCATCGGTTGTTAAAAGACTTCTCAACCTTGGCAAAGGCGAGAGTCATGGGGCGTATTACCGGGTATTTTATGTAATACCCGGTAATACTACTTCATGCACAACCACAACCCTTCAACCATTCGATCATTTCCATGAAAGTCATTGTTCCTCAATGTGGAGGATTATCGCCTTCTTGTGGACTGAGATTTAATTTCCTAAAATTATTTCTTATTGCTTGCCTAAACCATAAAACACGGCAGGAAAATTCTACCACCATGTCCACCATCGGATTCATTAATATAGTAATTTTTTTTAGATGAGACCTATTGAACAAATATGCTCGACTGCTTGAATGTCAATTTGTAATAGACAATGAATACGATTGAACAAGATTTTGAACTACCTATCGAATAAAAATTCGGTAAACCGTTAACAAAAAATTAATAAAAAAGTAAAGCAACAACCCATAATTGTCCCACTGCTGGGCTCGGGGTGTCCTCTCACAATGTGAGGGGTCAGGGGGTACGAGTTAATGAACGCATGTTACGTGTCTTATTGCCTCCAACGGTACACGCAAGCGCGAATGATTGCGTGCGTAACTTTTACCCCTTTTATTTTAAGCTTCTTTTACTACCACTTTAGACACAGTCACAGACTATCTTTTGATATTCGCGTTTCGTTGCTCGTTCGTTTATAAATACATATGTATGTAATAAAGATAAAAATAATTAGTACGTCAAACACGTGTTTCTTAAGTAAGCGGCAACCGGTCACGTTTGATACGTAATCAATGTAGGGCTGCCAACCATCAGTTTAGCTTATCAATGTCGTTCATATTTATTATTTTTGTCTTTTAAATTGGTCTTAACTCCTACTAGGACATTTGTTAATTCTGTCGGAATACAAATTAATTTTTAACTTTAGTCTGATTGAACTATACACAATTATTATTCTCAGCAATTATTATAGGTACATTCCGTGATCCTTTCTTCGATTATTCCTTTTTCAACCCATCAACAGCCCTATTCGTGACCGTATCTATTAAAGCGACCTTGGTTCCGACTGGATATGTCAGCCACACACAGATATCTATCTATAATATCTGTGCAACCACACTACACAACCAGTATCTCGTATCAATCATTATATTATTTTTAAAGCGTACTAGTTAAAGACAGTAATATGGATTCGAGATCAAGGAAGTTCTATTCTAGTTCAAATTAGGCTCTAATCTAAAACACCTAGATGTTCATCGTCCATCATCAGAATAGGTACTAGACTATATTGTTATTACATAATAAAATAAAATTTTATTATTTCTAAGCTTTAAGAAGATTATGAGCAGTTTTACCAACCATGCGGATTTGTTTGGACATGTCCGGGCTTCTTTGCGAAATAAAACATTTCTTACCATTGTTAGGTTAGTACTCACTTTTCAGTATACATTCCCAATAGAATGTGCGATAGAATTTTGGCCATAATGCCCCAACTCAGACTCACTAACGGTTACTTAAATCGCTCCTTAGTACCTACAGAAATTGTATGATGATTCTTTACTGAGAAGCGAGAAGCGGAGCCTAGCAACGAACTCAACAGAGCATGCTACGTTTAAATACCGACACTACCATCTAGACGCGAGATCCACAAAAAGACGTCTGTTCCAATGATTGTCCGTAATTGTCCATCCTACGGCAATGTACAGCTCATTGTCACTATAAATAACTACTCTTCGAACCCACATACCTAATAGGTAGATTATTATACCGACTCGTACGTAGGCAATGGAGGATCCAAGTCTTCCAATCCAAATCTTGTTTGCTAATTTGTTAACAAAATGCGATGATATTTAAAACATATAGGTAGATACGTTATACACTTACAAATCAACCAAAAAATCTGTTGCGAAGGGAGCTACAACACACACACGTTTATCTTTTTTTTTCACTGCACCAATAACATTGGTATAATACACGAAGGTATTTTAACGCTATGTGTCAAATGTCAAGCACTTCTGACAACAACAAAAGCGTGCGTATCGTCTTGTATTGACAGAGGAACGGTCAATTCCCTGTTCTTATGCCGGTCACTTACATTCGCGCGAATACGCGAACCCGCAAGTGTGGGACGACCTTCGCGAATGATTATGCGAAGTTTTTGACACATTCGGGGTTTTCCAAGCTGTGTCGGTTTTTTGTCGCACATCAAAGCGCACGAACCTCGAACCTTCGTGTAGTCTCCCACACATTCGTGCGACCAGTTGCGCACACGACTAAAAAGGTGATGTATCTCTTAATTTTCCGTGGTTCGTGGCGTCTAATCGTACTACCATTTATTTTCTGTATTGAAAATGGATTTGAATGACAACAAAATAATAAAAACAGCAAGATTGAACATTCGTGAACAAAGTGTAGGAGGAAGCGGAAATGGGCTTGTATACTCATATGCGAACCCATTTGCCTGACCGTCCTTCACATATGTGCAAACATTCGTAAAAATGTCAAACATTTGCGCGCATGTGAGTGACCGCGGTTACGCTCTTCATCGTCGCGTCGGCGCGCTAGTGACATATCTACCTCTTTTTTATATTATAATATCATTGACAAAATGTAGTTGCAAAATGCATTTTACACTACTTTAATGTAGGTAGGTACCTGTTATTAACATACCTACCTAATTACTTATTCCATTTCAGCTGATCATTATCACACGCGCCATATTGGTTCAATGACCCCGTGACATTGAAGATGGCATCTTTCCAGATGATTGCGGTTCCATTTTCCTACATGACCACGTGTTTCTAAAATTACTTTTCCTTTCTTTATTTGAATAGGGATCACTTTGTTGCATTAAATAAGCGAACAATTGAATGAGTAGGAATTGTTTGTATATTAAGTGAAGAAACTTATTCATAAGTACATAACATTATGAATACTAATGATTAATATGAATACATACCTGATCTGCTGATTTCAAGATGTTTGACGTTACCTTGATAACAGATAACAGATATAAGTTTAAGTTGGCTAAGCGGTGGCTATATCTTTTTTCGCAGCCTGACGCCCGGCGGCCGCGACCCTGACGCATTGTATCTCCATAAAAATGAAAAGTTGACTATGATGAATATGTGAATGAAAAATGAAAATAAAAATAAAATAACTGATCAGGCTTATTTCCTCGACATGTAGAAACCGCGACTGATAAACGAATTCATGAACTCAAAAATAATTTTGTCTGTAGAACACGTTTTATGTTATATGCGAACCACGTTGTTGCCAAAAGTTATGTCATTTGTGGCAGACTAACAAAAATACGGTTCTCTCGGCATCGATGTCGTGAACGGAACACTTTCACGAAATGTTAATGAAAACACCACCATCTCCTCATCCGGTCTGCCGCCGCCTCGTGTCTCATTTTTTAGAGTGGTTATTACAAAATTTTCAAATATGGGTTCGGATTGGGAGGGATTTTATATCTTCGAATGAAACGTACTCACATAATTGTGATAGAACTTCACTTACAGGTAAGTTCGTTTAATCATCAATTATATTGCGTACGTTTCATTCTTCAGATATTATATTAACACGTCATGTAGGCGCCCAACGTTATTCGGAATTACGGATGCATAGTTATGTAACTACACAATACTCAACCCCTTTTTATTTAACGTTATTGAAATAAGTATTAATAAAAAATATAGTAAATAGGAACTTGTTTTAGCATTAAAATTAAATGATAATTAATCTATATATTATTTTCATTTTGTCTGCCTTATTTTTGAATTTAAAATTACGATTAAAAGATACACGGTCTTTTCATCGTAACTTTGTTTACTAAATAAACTCTACTATTATCTACTATCCATTCATGCCCCCACTCCATGGGCCCCAGTGGGCACTTAAGTCGATGCAGACCCATTGATAGTACATGTCATGTATGTTTTTGCGTTAAAAAAAGTTATATAAAAATATAACGAGATGATGGCGTTGCAGCTGCAGTAGCTATTATGGCTTCTGTTATTTTAATGACGTTTTATATAATTCTTATTGTAACAAGCTACGCAGTTGTACCTACAATAATTATGGTAATCTTAATATATATAAATTACGTGTCACGTTGTTTGTCCGCGATGGACTCCTACTCAACTGATTTTAATCAAATTTGCACACCGTGTGCAGTTTGATCCAACTTAAAAGATAGGATAGCTTACATTTCAAAATAAAAAAAAAACTTTTGACAGAACGAAGTCTGTCCGGGCAGCTAGTTTAATATAAAAAATAAGGTATCCTATCTTTCAAGTCGGATCAAACTGCACAGTGTGCAAATTTGATTAAAATCGGTTAAGTAGTTTAGGAGTTCATCGCGGACAAACAACGTGACACGTTAATTTATATATATACTAGCTGCCCGGACAGACTTCGTTCTGTCAAAAGGTTTTTTTTTGAGATGTAAGCTATCCTATCTCTCAAGTTGGATCAAACTGCACATGGTGTGCAAATTAGATTAAAATCGGTTCAGTAGTTTAGGAGTCCATCGCGGACAAACAACGTGACACGTAATTTATATATATTAGGACTAGCCCGGACAGACTTCGTTCTGTCAAAAAAGCAATAAAATTATATTGCGACTATAAATTGAGATGTAAGCTATCCTATCTTTCAAGTTGGATCAAACTGCACACGGTGTGCAAATTTGATTAAAATCGGTTTAGTAGTTTAGGAGTCCATCGCGGACAAACAACGTGACACGTAATTTATATATATTAAGACTAGCTGCCCGGACAGACTTTGTTCTGTCAATTTTTATTTATTTTGAGATGTAAGCTACCCTATCTTTCAAGCTGGATCAAACTGCACACGGTGTGTAAATTTGATTAAAATCGGTTTTGTAGTTTAGGAGTCCATCGCGGACAAACAACGTGACACGTAATTTATATATATTAAGATTAAGATTTTATTTTGAATATAAAGATTCTTTAAACTAACATAGTATATTTTCTATTTTGAACGGTTTGAAAAAAATAAACACTAGATAATTTCCCGAAGCTTCGTACTTACAGTGTACAATACAACAGTGAAAACCGCATCTAAATTGACTATGCCGTTTCTTAGCACAACTGGAACAAACACACATACAGGACCTACATTATTTTTAAGAATAATTTCTATGTGATTCTTGCTACTGAGGTTTGGGGAATATTTAGATTATTAAATAGAATTTTGGAAACGGCCGTAAGCCGTAGACAATAGCTCTTTAAAATACTTGCAAACTACTACACGTATTTTTAGGGTTCCGTAGCCAAACGGCAAAAAACGGAACCCTTATAGATTCGTCATGTCTGTCTGTCTGTCTGTCTGTCAGTCCGTCCGTATGTCACAGCCACTTTTTTCCGAAACTATAGGAACTATACTGTTGAAACTTGGTAAGTAGATGTATTCTGTGAACCGCATTAAGATTTTCACACAAAAATAGAAACAATAAATTTTGGGGGTTCCCCATACTTAGAACTGAAACTCAAAATTTTTTTTTTCATCAAACCCATACGTGTGGGGTATCTATGAATAGGTCTTCAAAAACGATATTGAGGTTTCTAATATCATTTTTTTCTAAACTGAATAGTTTGCGCGAGAGACACTTCCAAAGTGGTAAAATGTGTCCCCCCCCCCCTGTAACTTCTAAAATAAGAGAATGATAAAACTAAAAAAAAATATATGATGTACCATGCAAACTTCCACCGAAAATTGGTTTGAACGAGATCTAGTACCTAAGTAGTTTTTTTTTAATACGTCATAAATCGTAAACCGCAATTTACCTCGATCAAAGTTACAACGAACTTCAAGAACTTTTATATTATGTTACTTGCTGCTACGGAACCCTTCATGGGCGAGTCCGACTCGCACTTGGCCGCTTTTTTTATGTAATGAACTAAATAAGGTGAAGGTAACTTGTAAATAATTGTAACTTGTCCAGCCGTCACGTCTATTTCTACTGCACCCTAACAATTTACTATAATTTATATTTTAAAGTGTTATTATTTCGTCAGGGTCTTTATGTCAATAGTTGTTTAATTTTATTACTTAAATTATTATAAATTTATAAGTAAGGAATGCTTTTTACGAGTTTCGCTCGCAATATTTAGCAGCAATTATAACAGTTCTCCGATTACTTTTTGATAACCAAATTTTTTGGTTTATTTTGTTACATTTATAAAATATTCCAATAGTGAATTAATGAATAATCAATGAAAATACTCACATTAACGCGACAAGATACGGATGCAACTTGATGTTACTTAGACCGCCATCTTGTGCGATTTGTACGTCGCCGGAAGCAACCATTTTGAATCAGTAGTCAGTGTTGTCACCTGGCAAAAAAAAATGTTGAATATTATCAATCGTTTAAATTGTCCTTGTACATTTCCGTATTTAGATTTTCAGTCAGCTTTTCATGCGTTTTGTTACGTTGCTTGATATAGGTACGTAAACGTAATATTGTATATTCTGTCTTTGTGTGAAAGAGAGAATTTTAAAGAATAGGTACCTGTCATCTTTATTAGATGTTACATAATATTCAATATCCATGGTCATTTGAATGGGTTCATGGCTTAACCACGGTGAAGATACCTTTACTGTGGCTTAACGGTTCTTTAACGGTATAATATATATAACTTTTAAATTTTATTTTACCAATCCCTTATTATTCACAGGACACATTTATTATTTAGCTTCAAAATATTTTTTGTCAACATTTGATTGTTCACCATTGCATCGATTATCTAGTTAGGTACCTACCGATTGTCGACCTTGAATACTGTAAATCGTATAACAAGATTAACAAGTGATCAATAATTTACTAATAGAAAAAGTTATTACCCAATTCATCGATATAATGGCTAATAATTGAAGTCGGTTATTAGTATTTTATTTTAACAACGCTTTTCTCGAATTACTTTTTTTTGAGGTCACACATTTCATTGACCTCTTTCTTTCTTCAGTTACCTAATCGTACAGTCTTTTATTGTTTACGAAGGTTACGTAATATCCATACGAAGTAGATAAAGAAGTTATTGCATAGTTATAATATAAATGAAAGAATCATGTTTTTTTGCATTTCTGCCACTACGGGCGCCTACGGCGTCTCCACTCTCCAGCCTATAGAAATTCAAAGAGATTATTCAATTTTTAAAAGTTTGTTAAACCAGTACGCTACATACGTACCTATATAATGTCGCAGTATGTTAATGGTCAGTGTCAAAGGTGTCGCTTTACGTTTTAACAATTAACCATTGTTTATCTACATGCATATCTACTGGTCTAGATAAACAGCTGGATCTAAGGACTTTGGATCATTGCACATTCACTGAACCATTTGAACTATTATAGGTACCGGCACTTTCTACTTATAAAGAGAAAATACACTAACGTTATTAATAGTAAAGTAAAATAAAATAGGTCAGTACCACACGAATTTTCAACTGCTGAGAAAATAAAGTAAAAAAAATATATTTTATTAATTTATCTATATACTTACGTACGTATACACGTACGTACCATCTACGTAAATATTTTTGAAGTTGGATCAACTTTTTATTATTAATTTTAAAATTATTAAATTTCAAATACAATTTAAAATCTTACCCAAACTTGAGAAGCAAGCTGTTCTGGCCACGAAAAATAAAATAAACTGAATTATTATGTTATGTATTTTAGTTTAAAACATTCTTAATCTGAAGTGTAATCAATCTAAAGGACGCACCTTTTAAAAAATTAGGCCAGTTAGGTGCGGCCCTTTGATAAGTTACGGAATTATTTTTGTTTTTAGATGTGATAACGATTTATGTAAGTAATTAAAAAGTTATATTTGTTTTTTTAATGATAAAACCAGTTATGTAACTTATAAAAAATATATGTTAGAATTACTTCTAATGTAGATATGCTAAAAGTGAGAACGAGTTAAATAAAATTAAATAAAAATTATCGCGTCCGAATGTGCTGAAGTTCCCAAGATTATTGCAGTAGCCGCTCACTAATAATAACATAAACCTTTGTGGTTTTTCTAATTGAATATAAAAAGTTTAATTTATTTTATTGCCTTAAGACCATAAAGACGTTATTCAGCACAAAAAACAGGGGTACAGCTAAATACGCAGCGTTTCCCTTTTAGTTTCCGTAGCTTACTTCTCTTTGCCTGGGCGTACTTACGCCAACGCATTGTTAGGAGAAAAATAAATAATCAACACTGAAAAAACCGACTTCAAATAACTCAAAAACGACTCGTCTGATCTCGCTCATTAAATAGGACCACATGACAAGCACCAGCTTTCAAATATATAATAAAAGGAATCATTAAAATCGGTACAAAGTTATGAAGTTATGAAGTAACACATTTAAAAAAACAGTCAAGTTGAGAACCTCGTCCTTCGTTTGAAGTCGGTTAAAAAAGGCTTCCCATTCTGCTTGGATGCAGGAGTACCATTCGTCCTCGAGTACAACATTACCCATTACCTTGTTCGCGGTAGTCGTGGTACACCAGTGTTATAGAGTAAGGAGAGCCATCTCATATGGGGGAATGTTGAAAAAGTGTCCAGCAGTATACTGAAAATAGAGGTTCCAGTACCTACCACTATTATCCCACGATAACAGCGCTGGCGTCGGAATAACTACGATATTAACCTAGCTTTTGTAGACGTAGCTCCGGACTGAAGTTTGCTGAGCTCAATAAAATTTATCCTAAGCTAGGGGTTTTTTTTAAATAAATATACCCATGTATTGTTATTTTTAAAAGATGTGATGAACGGCCCGTTCAAATATTACGTAAGCAGATTTATTACAATTACTTCCCCCCCCCCCCCCCCCATCAGCAAAAGTAAGCAAAGCAATCCCCTCCTCCCATGGTAACGTAAACATTTTTCAATTATAAATGTATTTTTTATGTTATAATTATAATATTATAATAACTACCGATGTCGTAATCATCATCTAGACTCCGCTACCCCCCATGTCATCCAAAATAAGCAAAACAAAGCCCCCCCCCCGTGCTTAGCTTACGTAATACTTGAATGGCCCCTGAGGAGTTTCTTTACGGCTTTTCCTCTCCTCCATAACAAAGCACCCTTCTAAATGCACTAGTAACCTAAATGAACTAAGTCGTATAGAGATAATGTATGCAGATAATATCCTTATAAGTACATGGGTTGATTCACATTCCCTCACAGTTGACGTTGCGTATACAACCGGTTAGATAGCAACGCGTACATTGAAGGTGATGGCATGTGGCTTGGTGTTTGTAAACACATGAAGAATCAGTGTTAACATTTTTTGCGCTCAGATTATTATCTTATTTTGACAAAATAATATGTACCTACTATAGGTTACTTTTATTTATTTCTTTACTCTGTTATTTATTTCCGCTTATTTATTCTTGCTGTGAGACTCCATTGTAATTCGATTTTTCTGAAGTTTGGATTAATTAGATATTTTTTGTTTCTATTATCACGATTTTAACAACTACGAAATTACGAACAAGGAATGAAAAATATGAAATTATAGGTATGAAATATAGCTAACAATACAGAATCCCAATACAAATTCTGCACTAAGGAGGATTTAAGTAACCGTTAAGTGACTCTGAGTGCGGCCGTCACAGCTTAGGCATGCCGACAAAAATTAATGTCAAAAGCAAAAAAAAAATATTTTAATATATTACATTTTGATTACGTAACACATGAGAGGATATTTATAAAAATAAATATTTGTATAGCTGGCAACTAAACGATACACACAGGATAACAGTTTTAAAAAGTTGATTCATCCTTTTTAATCACCTGCAGTTATCCATTCAGCCATGGCTTCAGCGAGAGTTCCACTATTACATAGCACGATTAAAATTTCAATTATATTCACCGCAACTATGTTTTATTTTGATGTGACAAATAATTTTAAATTTAAAAGTAAACTAAAACACAGCCATAAAACGGAACGTAGCACAAGTGAACGCGCCGCGCTTTTCCGCGCTACTAAAAACTAAAACTACCAATCGCGAACTGAATCAATGATGTAACAAAATGATCTTTTTCCAGCACACTACAATGTAAAATACACTTTATCTCATAGCTTATACCTTTAATTTTGAATGAATAGAATAGTAAACATAGCACTCTTTATTACAACTGCAACAGAATAAAAAATATTCATACAGGGAGTAGTTGTACGCAAATATAGGACCTATTCCGAAGCAATTGAGCCGCCAATGTCATGAACAATGGACACAAAGGCTTTGTTTATTTCGTTTTCGCTCCACAAGTTGATAGTGTATTATCTGTTGTTGTGAGCTACTTGGACAATTTATAGAAAGTAAAGTAGTACCACAGAACAGAAGATATAATAGTACATAAAACTTATAATAATAGAGTACTAGTAAGTACATTATTATGAGACGTTCAATAGCATGCAAATGTCTACTTGTTTATCATCAACAGAGTGCGATTCTGTTATTACAATATTTAGTGGTCTTTCCGTCTTTATTGAATCATCTTACGCTTTATTTATGTCAGGCTAAAACAATGCATGGCCTGTTTGTCTGTTAATAATACATTCCATAGAAAGGAAATAAAGGCGAAACGATCGATGAGAGATTTTGCTGCGATATTTTATTACGTTTCCCAATTGGAGGCTAGCACCAGCATGAAACACTTCACCGGATCTGATAATATGATAATGCGATGCTAATTGGCTATTAGACAATTTTTGGAAAAATATTTTAAAATTTTAGTAGGTTTATTTTATACCTCTTACAATATTTATTTTTTCAAAAAAGTGTTATTTAGTAGGAATAAAAATAACTTTTAATCCATTAATTTGAAATTCGCGCGAAAATAGTCTGCCATCTGTCACTTGCTGGCTGTGACGTCACATTTCCAATAACAACAGTTTATGCTCTAACTCTGAAGATATTTTATGTGAAAAACTTACACCTTTTTCACTGGAATTGTGAAAATGACAAGCTACAAGACGTGTGCAGTGCCTATGTTTAGAAGTACTACAATTAAACCTGACAAATTGTTTATACCTACACGTTTCTAAATGCCCTCAACGTCGAAAGCAGTGGTTACAATCAGCACGTCGAGACCCAGAGTTAACATCTGTTATATCAGCAATATTCTTTTGTGAGGACCACTTTGATGTAAGTATTTAGAAGAAATCAACTTAGCTGAGCTTATCTGATTTACTAAAAAAACAAATTAAACCTAACCTAATATTGTTCATAAACATAACCTCTAAGTAATTTATAATCATTAGTTAGGGTGTCGTTATGGGGGCGCTGAGGAAAAACTTCGAAAAAATCCTCCTGTGACCCCTTAGCAAGACTCTGGCCAATTTTACTTTATTAATTTCAGTACTTACACGGAGGTTTTTGCATTCCGAAACTCGGCAGAGCAAAAGTCAGGGTTACACGCAAAGAAATTTGCGACCATCAATGAATCAACTTTAGGCAAATTTGCACTGTCAGCTTTTATATAGCCTGACTCCATTTTACAAAACCTCTCAAAAGCACAAATCAAAATATATATTATTAATTTTCTCAGTAAATTGCACACGATAATCGATGTAGTTAGTAGTACACAACGCTTTATTTTTTGAAGTGTGACGTCATAACATGCTCCATCATGGCCGCCCGCGTTTCGGTTCTCGTGTCCACAGGTAAAAAAACTCAAATCTATTTTTCAAAAATAAAAATATTTACAATTTATTTTCATGCAAAAAATGTATTGTTTAATTAATGTTAACCAATATGCAACCATATTTAACACATTTCATATTTTACCGTGACAACTGTCAAATAGCCAATTTGTGGTACAGGAAACGATTGATAAAAAGTGTCAAATCAATAAGTTTACTTACGGCCGGTCTCAATAATGTACTAACAGATGGAAGACTGTGGATAGGGCTGTCATCTGTCATATTTGTCAATTTTTCAGAGGCAAAAATTGACAAATATGACAGATAACATACTAATGGTAGCCCTATTCACAGCCTTCCATCTGTTAGTACATTATTGAGACCGGCCGTTAGGGCCGTTCTAAATATTCTATCTATTCATTATCGTCAGATAAGCTGCCTAGCAGCTAGGGTTGCCAAATACATTTACGAGACAATTCTATTATTTATATTTGCCCTTGATGTCCGTGGCTATCTCTTGAGCGCCCTTTTATCGACACACTTAATAACACTTCACAAAATGTCGTGGCGGACATTAAAAAAAGCTCGTCAAATGTCGTCGGCGTTGATGCGCCGCCCGGGTGCCCTGTGATGCCATTAATAGCGCCCTTAATACGCGGAATCGGGGACAGGGTAGTCTAATTAGTATCGAAAAATTCCATGACAATCCCGGATTTCCCGGCCACCTTGTGACCCTACTAGCAACAATCTCAACAACAACCTCAACGCATTAAATCCGCGCCTGGTACTATTCATTTTATTCTATTTGAATTTTCAAACAAACAGTAGCGGCTGATAAAAGATCATTATTTTACCTACAAATCCAGAGATTACAGAGATAGATTATTGAAAACGGCTCTAAGTCAAAGTCCAGCCATGAAAGGCTCCTAAAGCTTCAGCGAACAATATATGTACAAATAATAATGCAATCTGGGAAACTCGTATTATGTGGCATCCGCATCGCATACAAACAGAATATTTCACAATCGTGCCTTGTGTAGCCTTGCAATCTAGGTACTTAGTTACTTACATAGAGCGTTTGAGATAACGTATTACGTAATTGACACTATAGCGACATAAGCGACTATAGCCATAGCATAATTGCTATGAATCCTCATTGCTTAGATAGTTACGCAGACCGTGGATATCCCCTAAATCAATCTTAATCTTAATATATATATAATGTTTAGTTTCTCCTTCCTTTGTAGTTTAATGGAATTAATAAAAAAAAGACTTAATTGCGTTTCTCTGTGAAAACGAAAGATTTATTTACAATATATGTT
The DNA here is from genome assembly GCA_911387775.1 of Thymelicus sylvestris. Lineage (NCBI taxonomy): Eukaryota > Metazoa > Arthropoda > Insecta > Lepidoptera > Hesperiidae > Thymelicus > Thymelicus sylvestris. The sequence continues at coordinate 12,850,895 of OU426887.1, read as the reverse complement.
GTTAATTTAAACCAATTACATTATCTTATAAATAAAAGATTTACTTACCTGTGAAAACGAAAGAAACAACATTTAAAGCCTCTAATTCAGATCTTTCTAATTCCTTATAAAATTATTGTATTTTATAGTAAAAATATTTTTAACTGACAGCCGTGCTATCTTTCATGTCTATAGGCTTAAAAAATAGCACGGCCAATTCAAATTAAGAAAATTACCAAAGGAGTTTTCTTTACATCTCCCCCCCACCAAAAAAAAAACAATTGTAAGTGATAATACACGTAATTGTTCAACTACTATCTAAAGTTGGCAATAGTTTGGTAATGTGGTAGAAATTTGATTCCGCTTTCCTGTGTCCGGTATCAACTTCATAGATTGAGTTAGAAATTTTCTTCAGAATTTTGTAGGGTCCGATCCTCACTTCATCCATTTTCTTTCTATTTAGTCGATTTCCATTTTCCACATAGACTCTGTCTCCAACATTAAATTGATATTCTTTCCTATGCAAGTCAAAAAATTTCTTATTATAATTGTGAGATTTTATTGTTCTCTCAAAGGCTAGTTTCCTATCTCTTTTAAGATCTTCTTTTGTAAATATTGTTTTCAATTCTGGTGGTAGAATATTCACATTTTCCCCTTCCAGAAGGTATTTTGGAGTAAATTTTGTTACTGTGTGTTCCGTTTCGTTATATTTTTCTACACATTTGTGTGCAATTGTTGTCCATGCTGTTTTCTTTTCACTTTCATTTATTTTACATCTTATCTTGTTTATTAAAGTTTGATTAAGCCTTTCATTCAGCCCATTTGAAAATGGTGTATCCACAGCAGTGAATATCATTCTTATATTATTTTTCTGCAGAAATTCCTTAAATTCTTTTGAATTTATTCCAGGATATTGGTCTGTTAGTATCATATCAATATTGTAATTTTGTGTCACTTGTTTTATAAGTTTAATAAAATCACTGGAGTTTTGATTTCTTGACGTCAAGATATGAGCATGCCTAGTGAAATGATCAACCAGAAGATGAAGGTACTTTTTTGTTGACCGTGATCCTCCAAAACCTCCAATAGTATCGATAGATATAATTTCAAACGGGCGTCGTGCTGGCCCTAGATGCGACATTAAACCATATTTTGACTTTTTCCTTGATTTGTTTTTTATACAAATTTCACATTCATCACAAATTTGTTTAATGTTTGTAATGATATTCTTTGCCGTGTAGAATGGTGTTATTTTGTTTATCATTTGTGTTCTCCCAAGATGGCAGTAAATCTTATGGACATCTTTAATTAGAGTCATACTAAGTTCTTCTGAAAGTATAATTTTTTTTCCTCTTTTATTCTTTTTGTAGTAAATTTCATTCTCCAATGCAAATTTGTTTTTGCCCTTTCGTAGATCTAGATTTCTATTTTGGTCATTTTTTATATCTTTTAGGGTTATTAAATTTACTACTTTTAATACGTCATCAGCATTGTCATTAGGATCTAAAACTGGATTTCTGCTTAAACAGTCTGCTTCTTGATTTGATTTTCCTGGGTAGTATTTAACTTTAAAATTATATTGGGATAAATAATATGTTAAGTCACCAAGTTCTTCATCAGTTCTAGCCTTGATGTTTAAATTTTCTAAAGGTTTATGATCTGAGTATACCGTAAATTCTGTTCCCATAAGCCAGTGCTGCCAATATTTCACAGCTTCCTTTATTGCCAGACATTCTAGATATATTGCCTTCTTTCTTTTTTGAGCTTCAGTTAATTTTTTTGAAAAATAAGCGACCGGCTTATTATCTCCGTCTTCTCCTTCCTGTTTCAAAACCGCTCCCACTCCTTTAATACTTGCATCCGTGTAAATGTATATTGGTAGTTCAGGGTCAAAGATCTTCAGAATTGGTTTTGAGCATAACAATGCTTTTATATTATCAAATGATTCCTGACATTCGGCAGACCATACAAATTTCACATTTTTACGTAGTAAATTGTGTAACGGATCCAGAACAATTGCTATGTGTGGTACGAATTTATGATGAAAATTAATTTTTCCTAGGAATTGACGGACATTTTTTCTTGTTTTTGGAACGGGAAAGTTTTTGACAGCAGTTAAATAATCTTTCAGGGGTCTAACTGAATTGTTTTCTATTATGTGGCCTAAATACTTTGCATAATTATTTGCAAAAATACATTTAGAAAATTTAAGTCTAAAACCTTCTGTTAGTATGGCCTCCAATAATCTTGATAAGTGTATTATATGTTCCTCAAAACTTTTTGAAAATATTAAAATGTCATCTATAAAATTTACTGCAAAACTAGAGAGATTGTATTTTCTTATGATGTTACTTAATATTCTTTGGAAGATGGCTGGAGCCGTTTTTAATCCAAACGGAAGGCACGTCCATTGGAAGTGTCCTTCTTGTGTGACAAAGGCTGTTTTGTATCTATCTTGAATTTTCAATGGAATTGACCAAAATGCAGAATTTATATCTAAAGTAGAAAAATATTTACATTTTACAGTTTTTACCATTAAATCTTCAATCAATGGAAATGGTTGTGATTGAGGTACAACAATTTTGTTCAGTTCTCTGAAATCTATACATAACCTTGTCTTTCTTTCATCTTCTTTTTTATATGCTAGCGTTACTGGTGCAGCAAATGGGCTATAAGATTCCTCAATCAAATTCTTCTCTAGTAGTTTTGATATTTGATTTTCTATTTCTCTTCTATCTTCTACCGTGCATCTATATGGTCGTTTCTGACAATATTTCTCCATCATCAAGTCAATATGAGCTTCATAATCTCTGACGGTGCCGACGTCATATTTATCCTTGGCAAAGACTGGTTTGTATTTTTCTATCAACTTATTTATTTCAGATTGTTGATGTGGATCAAGATGATTTACTACCATTTCAAATTTATCCGAGTTTATATGTTCATTGAAATTAATCTCACATTTGTTTATCGGTTTACTTTTTTGTTTCAATATATCAGAGTATAAAAATATTTCTTCTTCATTTTTGTCACCTAGTACATCAGGAATTTTGACATTTGTTCTATTCGAGTCTTCATTTTCTAAGTCTTTAATGGATTTCTTATCTTCACTACTTAAGGATATCTCCGTTTCTTTTTTATTGTTACATTGTATGATATTTAAATTTTCATTTTGCATTAATTTGAAATTTTTAATGCAATCCAAACCAATTAGGAAATCATAGTTAAAATTTTCATTATCTATTACAAAAATATCCATAATTTTCTCAATGTTATAAATTTTTATTTTTAGTGATACCATACCTTTGGTTTTTTTCTCACCATTAATAGTTTTCAAGTTAGCAATCTGTGTTTCTTTTTTATTTTCTTTTTGCTGTATCTTTAATAATTTTCCATTTATTAATGACACATTTGAACCTGAATCATAAATTCCGGAAATGTTTAAAGTGTCATTTAATAGTAACTTTACTTGTATTAATGGTGGCACTTCTAGTTTTTTGGATTCTTGTCGTTTAGTTCAATTTCTAATTCTGAGTTATTTACAGTTTTCACAAATGTTTTTTGATTTTTTTCTCTAAACCAGCAATTTTCCTCAGGATGGTAACGTTTCCCTTTTTTTTCATTGACACAAATTGAGCATGGTTGTTTTTCCTCATTTTTTTTCTGTTTACTATCAGAATTTGTGTAAATTTTTTTTTCATGTTTATTTTTTACAATCAGATGTTCCAGTCTTCCTATTTCATTGTAGAGATCTTCTGTTGCATGTAAAGTATTTCTGTCAATTTTATCAGCCACATAATTAGGCAAACCAAATGCTATAAGGTCAATAAGCGTCCCAGTATCAATAGATTTTCTTACTTCCAATAACAATTTTTCTTTTTTCAAAGCATAGTCAAGTAATGAACCTGTTTGATATTTAAAAGCAAGAGCATATCTAACGGACGACCATCCTTTGCTGGCAAACGTCTCACAAAAAATTTTCTCCCATGTATCCCATTCTGATTCTACTGTATATTTAAGTAGCATGCAGCTGTACCAATCCATACTAGAATGTTCCAAAAAATTTCTCAATATTTCAATTTTGTTCTTATCTTCATTAATTTTAAAACGTTCACATTCTTTATTAAAATCTTTAATCCACTGATAGGCATTTGAGTTTCTGGCAGTAAATTTTTCAATCATAAAATCCTTTGCAACTTTTCCCAAATTTTGGGTTTCAGATTTTATTTCTTTTTCTTCAAGTATTTTTTCTAACAGTTTTTCCAATGTTTGATTCGATCCACTAGGTGTAGATTCATCTATATTTGATTTTTCCAGAATTTCTTCCAGATAAAAATCATTGAACTGCAAGTTTTCTTCTTCATCCAAATATATTTTTGATATATGGTCAGTCAATGTTATCCATATTTTTCTTGTTTGGTGTCTTTTATTTAATGATTTTCTTACCTTGGCATAGTTTGGAGTAATTGTAATTGCTTGATGAAGACTTGCAGGTTGGTACTCAGGTGGTATTCCAAAAATATGTCCATCAGGTGTAGCTATTGAGGTTATGCATATAATATTTGATTTTCCATCTGCTGTCGGTTTCACAGCAAAATCAAACCGCATTTTTTCCATATTTCTTGAAATGTTTGCAGAAAATGTTGTTTTATAATGTTTAGTTTCTCCTTCCTTTGTAGTTTAATGGAATTAATAAAAAAAAGACTTAATTGCGTTTCTCTGTGAAAACGAAAGATTTATTTACAATATATGTTGTTAATTTAAACCAATTGGCTATTAGACAATTTTTGGAAAAATATTTTAAAATTTTCGTACGTTTATTTTATACCTCTTACAATATTTATTTTTTCAAAAAAGTGTTATTTAGTAGGAATAAAAATAACTTTTAATCCATTAATTTGAAATTCGCGCGAAAATAGTCTGCCATCTGTCACTTGCTGGCTGTGACGTCACATTTCCAATAACAACAGTTTATGCTCTAACTCTGAAGATATTTTATGTGAAAAACTTACACCTTTTTCACTGGAATTGTGAAAGTGACAAGCTACAAGACGTGTGCAGTGCCTATGTTTAGAAGTACTACAATTAAACCTGACAAATTGTTCATACCTACACGTTTCTAAATGCCCTCAACGTCGAAAGCAGTGGTTACAATTAGCACGTCGAGACCCAGAGTTAACATCTGTTATATCAGCAATATTCTTTTGTGAGGACCACTTTGATGTAAGTATTTAGAAGAAATCAACTTAGCCTCTGATTTACTTAAAAAACAAATTAAACCTAACCTAATATTGTTCATAAACATGGCTTCAACCCATTAATGGCCCACTACTGGGCACGGGTCTCTCCTCTTGAGGAGGCCTAGAGCATACTCCACCACGCTGCTCCAGTGCGGATTGGTGGAGGGGTTAGTGGCCAACCCGAGTGTCGGAAGTTTTCAAACCGCCCGAGGGCCTCCGACATGGCTTAACGACTGTTATCTTATGATAACAACCGGGACCGACGGCTTTACGTGCCCTCCGAAGCACGGAAACGCTCAAGAAATTTTTGCCACTAGCGGTCACCCATCCAACTACCGACCGCGCCCGCTGTTGCTTAACTTTGTCGATCACATAGGATCGACGCAAGCCGTCGGGCTATGAGCGCTTCAAAAAATAAACATAACCTCTAAGTAATTTATAATCATTAGTTAGGGTGTCGTTATGGGGGCGCTGAGGAAAAACTTCGAAAAAATCCTCCTGTGACCCCTTAGCAAGACTCTGGCCAATTTTACTTTATTAATTTCAGTACTTACACGGAGGTTTTTGCATTCCGAAACTCGGCAGAGCAAAAGTCAGGGTTACACGCAAAGAAAGCGACCATCAATGAATCAACTTTAGGCAAATTTGCACTGTCAGCTTTTATATAGCCTGACTCCATTTTACAAAACCTCTCAAAAGCACAAATCAAAATATATATTATTAATTTTCTCAGTAAATTGCACACGATAATCGATGTAGTTAGTAGTACACAATGCTTTATTTTTTGAAGTGTGACGTCATAACATGCTCAATCATGGCCGCCCGCGTTTCGGTTCTCGTGTCCACAGGTAAAAGAACTCAAATCTATTTTTCAAAAATAAAAATATTTACAATTTATTTTCATGCAAAAAATGTATTGTTTAATTAATGTTAACCAATATGCAACCATATTTAACACATTTCATATTTTACCGTGACAACTGTCAAATAACCAATTACATTATCTTATAAATAAAAGATTTACTTACCTGTGAAAACGAAAGAAACAACATTTAAAGCCTCTAATTCAGATCTTTCTAATTCCTTATAAAATTATTGTATTTTATAGTAAAAATATTTTTAACTGACAGCCGTGCTATCTTTCATGTCTATAGGCTTAAAAAATAGCACGGCCAATTCAAATTAAGAAAATTACCAAAGGAGTTTTCTTTACATATATAAATTACGTGTCACGTTGTTTGTCCGCGATGGAATCCTAAACTACTTAACCGATTTTAATCAAATCTGCACACCATGTGCAGTTTGATCTAACTTGAAAGATAGGATAGCTTACATCTCAAAAAAAAAACTTTTGACAGAACGAAGTCTGTCCGGGCAGCTAGTCTTAATATATATAAATTACGTGTCACGTTGTTTGTCCGCCATGGACTCCTGAACTACTGAACCGATTTTAATCAAATTTGCACACCGTGTGCAGTTTGATCCAACTTGAAAGATAGGATAGCTTATATCTCAATATAAAAAAACTTTTGACAGAACGAAGGCTGTCCGGGTAGCTAGTATAATTATATAAATTACGTGTCACGTTGTTTGTCCGCGATGGACTCCTAAACTACTGAACCGATTTTAATCAAATTTGCACACCGTGTGCAGTTTGATCCAACTTGAAAGATAGGATAGCTTACATCTCACAAGAAAAAAAAACTTTTGACAGAACGAAGTCTGTTCGGGCAGCTAGTATATATGTATAAATTACGTGTCACGTTGTTTGTCCGCGATGGACTCCTAAACTACTGAATCGATTTTAATCAAATTTGCACACCGTGTGCAGTTTGATCCAACTTGAAAGATAGGATAGCTTACATCTCAAAATAAAAAAACTTTTGACAGAACGAAGTCTGTCCGGGCAGCTAGTACCTATATATAAATTACGTGTCACGTTGTTTGTCCGCGATGGACTCTTAGACTACTTAACCGATTTTAATCAAATTTGTACACCGTGTGCAGTTTGATCCAACTTGAAAGATAGGATAGCTAACATCTCAAAAAAAACTTTTGACAGAAAGAAGTCTGTCCGGGCAGCTAGTGATATTATAAAAATAGAGGCCCTAAATAAAAACTACAAAATCTCTACAATGCGCGATGCGCGTGGCCTGACAGCCGTGAGACGCACTTGGCTGTTTTTTTTATATGAATTTAAATTATATTGATACCTATACTTATATATACTTTTAAAATAAAAAAAAAATTTGTACGGATGTCCTTTGTAAACTTTGAAACTAACCAACCAATATGCCCCAAAATGGTTTGGTTTCTTTTGAAATGCGAATATGGTTTAAGACCACTAACGGCCGGTCTCAATAATGTACTAACAGATGGAAGACTGTGGATAGGGCTGTCATCTGTCATATTTGTCAATTTTTCAGAGGCAAAAATTGACAAATATGACAGATAACATACTAATGATAGCCCTCCCTATCCACAGTCTTCCATCTGTTAGTACATTATTGAAACCGGCCGTAAAGCAATGCATTGGGCATATTTTCGATTTACGTCTTTTAAATATCTACTACATACATACATACAAACATTTTTTGCGTGGTAGCACCACAGAAGACATAATAGTACATACGGTAGCACACGCCGGGTACCACTATCTAATAAAGTAATAAGACAAGGGACATCTAGCTCTATTTTATAGATTGATGATTGTGTATGATATTTTCATACACGTGTATTAAGTCATTCATTACATTGTATTAGGTTGCGTGATTCATATGGGTTAAGTTCATGTTTATGTTTCTTTAATCAGAATGTGTTATCTTATCGTGGCATCGTGGGTGGACGAGCCACAAAAATTGTATGTATTGCAAAATCTTGCTTAAGGCCAACTGTATTATTGTACAATTGAATGCAAGCTGCAAAACATTACCCGGATGACCGAGCTTTGCCCGGTATTTTTTTTTGCCAAACAACGCCATCTACAATATAAATAGCTTTAGTGTTGCTACTCGCCAATAGATGTCAGGAAGAGTCTATTGTAGTAGTTTTTCATTACCTGAAAACACGGATAAAACGACATTTTCTAAAAATAAATCCTAGCTAGATCGATTTATCGCCCTCGAAACCCCCTGCATACTAAATTTCATGAAAATCCTTGGTGCCGTTTCCGAGACTCAGATAAATATGTAATATAGATAATTTAAACCAGTGCTGATAATTTTTGAAACGAAAAAAAAATATGGTAGGATGAAACCCATTGCAAAAGACCGGGCCGCGCCCCGCGCCGGTGTGCATCGGTCCACCACCATAACAAAAACAATTTTATTTTGTTTTACACTCCAAGAAAATAAGACGTAGAAAAAGACTCAAGTGTAACAGAGAGTAGGTATTGTATTCTAATGTCGTATCTCCGACTACTATGTGACCTCATCGCATAGAATCTACTATTTAGAATTTTTCTTGGATCGTCGTACGTAGCCCGTTGCTTTAAAATTAAGGCTCAATTTTTTTATAAACTATTATAAATATTATGTGAAAGACGTGAAACGGAATGTTCAATCGTATACTTGACATTTTGTAAAATTATTGCCATTATACAAATCCATATCCTGTTAATAAGCATATTATAATTAATTATAAAATCTACGGAACCCGATTTTTGTTCATCCATGGTATTTCTCTCAAGTGAATTTATTAAAATTTTACTTTTCTCGAAATTTACATTTTAAATTTATATTTACTGTATCATTACAGTACATTATGTAGGAATATTATATTATATAACATAAATATATTTGTTTACTGAACCATGCTGCAGCTCTGCTGCTGGTGCCAATTTATGGAGGGGCTATTGACCAACTCAACTATCGAAAGTTTTCGGTTCGAAAACGTCGAAATGGATTTAAGATAATAACATGTATGCAAACATAAATTATGTAAGTGGCAACACACATCGCAATAATAAAAATGACGGCGGCCAGTTGGTCACGCGAGAAAAAAATGTGAATTTGTATTTCTTGGAAACGCGTTTTTAAGCTTACTAAAATAATTATTAGGGTGGTTTATTCGATAAATACTTAGTTTAAAGTATAAAGTGTTAAATAGCATACAATTTTTCCGCATTAAAGAGTGAAAATGTGATTATTACAGCAATTAAAGTTAGATGTTGTTAAAAAAGTGGGCTGTTTTTTATATGAAGTGTCGTGTTGTATGTAGGTAGGCATTTTTTTCGTCAAACTTATTGATTACGGCTGCCAGTCTTTGCCCTTCATCCTTTTCTTTTGTAACTGAAAAGGATTTACTTCACTGTTTATCAAATTAAAAGTTTATTTTGAAACTTAGTTGTTATTTTGCTTGAAATTCAATATGTTTCTAATTATTGTAGCAATGTTAACACGAAGATGCTTTTGTCTTGTTAGTTAATTGAGACTTGAGCCACCATTTATTGATATAATTTAAAAGTAACTATTTTCTTAATGGAAACTGATAATACATTTTTCAGAATATGAGTTTTATAATATTACACTTTCAATTTTCTTAATCAGAAAATGTTTATAACGAGTAGTGTAGTGTAGTAGCAGTATCTGTACAATGACCAGCTCAGCTGTATTATAAACAATAATTTGAATAGGCACAATAATGAATGAATGGTAATGGATATTATTGTAAAACTAAATATGTGTCAGTTTATTCAGTGTCAGGTCATTTGTATTTTTATAAAACAAAACAAGTGCTTGCTGTAGTCACCACTTCATAAATAAATATTTTGTACCTTGAAAACATTTATATATTTAGGTATTGCACTTTATTACACACCAAATTTACAACGTTAGAAAAGCTTTACAATGTTAATATGAACATCTCCGGTTATTACAACTATCGGTTTTTTCAACTAGATATGAGTAGTCCCTTCAATGTCGTTATAACAGATTTTGACTGTATTACTACTACTTCTTTGATTGATTTTAATTAATGGATCGTATATTATTTATTCATTCACTTTTTTTTACCAACCATAATGTTACCATCATCATCTCCACAACTATTCAAACTGTTTCCGGGGCCTAAATAATGAGTTTGCTTAGTGCTACTTAATTATTTTGTCAACTACATTTCAAAATTAAATGAAAGTTGCAAAAATAAAACAATTGTTTTTCCCATGTTTCTGTAGGTGTGTCTGGAAGCAAGTCCCATTTTATTGGTGTAGTTTTGCATATTTACCCCTACGTTTGTTGTTTTTTTTCAACCCCCAACCTAAACGGAAAGGTGTTATAAGTTTGATCTTTCTGTGTATCTGTGGATCTGTATATCTGTCTTTGGCATAGTAGCTCTCAAATGGATGAACCAATTTTGATCTATTTTTTGTTTGAGAGGTGACTTAATCGAGAGTGTTCTTAAATATGTTTAGTGTAAATAAATTGTTGGTTTTTTTTTAAATTTTAATTTAAGATTATAATATGCAAATGCATGAATTGGGACTTAATTATTGTCAATCGGAATTTTGTTAAGTAATTAAATAATTGATTGATTTACAGATAAACCACAATGAGTCAACACTTTAGTGAAGTTGATCCATTGAGTATATATGATTATTCTTTGCCCTACCATAACCCTAACATAAATCAAGAAGTTGATGCAGTTAATGCCTTAGAAAATACTCCATTTGACAAATGTAATCCAGAAGAGAGTATACAAAATAGTCAATTCAACGAAAACAATCAGGAAATCGCTTTAGCTAATGTACAAAATGATCAGATCATTGAAAATAGTAGATTGGAGTCATTTAATGACATAGCCCAGACTGAACTTAATAACTTGCCCAATATCAATATTAAGCAGGAATGTAATGATGTAAGTTATAGCAATGATGTAAAGAATGTAATGAATAATTTATCACTTGATATAAATAATGGAGTAAGTAATGAAAACTTAAGTAATCAAACCACTAAAAATATTAGCATGCAAGGAAAGCGTAAAGCAAAAAAAGAAAGAAGTACTTTTTGGTCAGAGAAGATAACGGAGAAAGATTTTCCATTCTATGGATGTGCTGTTTGCAATATTTGCTATGTGGATTTACCAGAATTAGATAAACACATTGCTACACATAAAAATAGAACTACAAGCTATGATTTGAGAGTCAAGAATCAGCTGAAAAGGAAGAAATTAAGAAAGGAAAAGAAAAAGCTTAAGAAACTAAGCAAGGAAATAAAGAAGGAAAAAGAGTTAATTGATATAGAAATAAAGCCAGAAGATGGATATATTGGTAATGAAAAAGCCTCAGATTTTGAATGTAAAAATAGCAAAAATAGTGAAAACATGGATAGAACAGAGTTGAAAGTGAATGAAGGTACAGACAACAAAACTCTTGTTGAAAATCAATCAAAAGTAGAAAATAGCCAGGAGTTGATGAATTTGGAGAAGATTTTTAAATGTTTTGCTTGTCAGAAACAATTCACTCTTAGTTATTACCTCAAGTTGCATGTAAGGTCTCATACTGGTGAGTGTAATAAATAAACAAATGCTTCACACAGATAGCTCCACACTACGTTAAATTCAAATTCAAATTCAAAATCATTTATTCATGTAGGTATCATTGATACACTTATGCACGTCATTTTTAATTTACCAGCTTTTCGGAAAGGTGCTTTGTCATGGAGGAGAAGAAAAGCCGAAAGAAACTCCTCAGCACATCCTTTGAAAATAAAATACATTGGTATATTTCTTACAAAAAAGTATCACTAGCCTGTACGGAACTGGTTGCAGATCTGGTCATTTCCATGCGTCTTTGTCATTTATGTACTCATCTACGTTATGTATGTTAACTTACGATAGATGCTTTTTTCTGTACAGAAACATTTTTCATACCCAACTTTATTCTGACTACATGACTGTGCCAAAGATGCCAACTACCTATAGAATTGTTAATTATTTTCAGACGAGAAACCCTACACATGTCCTACATGTGGCCAGTCCTTTATAACTGCAAGCAAACTGGGGAGGCACAACAAGAGATTTCATTTGCAGATAAAGTACCAATGCAGGATTTGTTTTAGATTTTTCTCAAGGTTAGTAGATACAGCACAATAGTTATAGTACCTATACATAGTATAAAATCAAGTCGCTTCTGGTGTCTAACCTAACCTAACCTACTTACTGACAACAATCACATTTCTATTCGTGATTTGTCCCAAATGTCCATGGGCTGGGGATGGTGGCTCTGCAAGCTCCTATGCTATCCTTATCACAAAGTCACTTTTCAAAATCGAATAATTAGTGTGTATAGGTAAATATTAAGTGATCAGCTGTGACAAGGACGGGGGAGGGGTCAAAACTCACGAAATTAGTGTGACGTAATTTACGGATGGCCATCCGTAAATTACGTCATTAAGATTAAGATTAACATTAAGATTTAAGGTCCTAATAATCAGATTTTTAACTGTCCACAGATTTGAATGTTTGACAGCACACTTTGACAGAAAACATCCTGATGACAAAATTGAAGGAGAACCATATGGTAACTAAATAATGCAATTCTAAGTAGCTTTAAATATCTGAGTTTTAAGAATAAATTAGAGTAAAAATTAAAGGCAATGCCTGCAGGTGTGAGGTAGATCCTTTATCACATATGGATTTTTGATGGTCAAACCATTTTTACGACATCCGCTTATAAGCAAGTATACAGGCCATCTGATTAAGTTGTCACTGTCACTCGTCAAGTTTGCAGCGGAATTGATATGGCATCCAGTAAACTTGACGGTGTATGGCTATCTGGTTATATAGTTATCTCATGCAATTATTTATTTTAATAAAAATAATAATAATTATTAAAATAATAAATAAATAAATATCTCATGCAAATTGGATGCCGCATCAAGTCAAACTGCAAACTTGACAAGTACACTTGATTGTGTATGGACAGCTTTAGAATGTTCATTTTAATTAAAAAATCTGTATGAATTGTTCACAGACTACAATGCAATCCTACCGTACCTAAAGGAATTAGAAGAAGAATTAAAACGGAAGACAGAAGAAACCAATTTAAAGAAAGAGGAATCCTTTGTTGAGAGTTGGGATGGAGCCAACAGTGCAACGGAACCTGGCTTAACGGACTTAAAACATGAACCAGAAACCAATGAAATGAGCGGGAACCATTTTATGTGTAACGGAAATGACTTTATGGAGCAGAATGAGGAATATGATGATATGTCACTTGGACCACATGAGATGCTGGCTAAGCCAATAGAAGTGATAATTGAGGAAATGAAGCCTGATGTTGAACAGCCGGCAGAAAAGATCGAGGTTGAGATCAAGACTGAGTTGATTGAACAATTTGAGGATGATAATATGAAAGAGGAGAGCGATGATGACGCGAAGGTGAAGAATGAAAGGTAGGTGTTTCTAAAGGAGTCAGTTTGTTTCGTTCCTAGTGTTTATGGTTCCCTGTTCCTTGTTTGTGTGATTCTCCTTAATTTTTCTTGTTTGTATGATTCTTCATTTTTTATCTTTCTTGTTTGCAGTATGCCTCAAGAGATTTTCAATCTTTCTTGTTCGACGAATTTTGAAGTTCCTCGTTTGTGTTCCATGTTTTATTACATGATTTCCTGTTTCTAATTTTCCTAGTTTGCATGGTTCCCTATTTTAATCCTTGTTTGTATATCTCTAACCCAACCATCATTTCACAGTGGATCAGAAGAAGAATACTTTCCAGACAACACCTGGACGTCTACTAAAGAAGACACTCCCCCACCAGTCGAGGGGGGCCCCGAGGCAGACCCTCTGACCTGTCGGGTGTGCAAGAAGAAGATCAGCTCCACGTCCTACATGAAGATTCACATGCGCACACACACGGGGGAGAAACCGTTCAAATGCTACATCTGTAACGCTGGGTTTATTACCAGCAGCAAAATGCATCGGCATGTACTGAATGTGCACACTACGGTACATGGAGGTAAGATTATCCTATTCTAATTTTAATTTAGAATTAATCAGAAATTCTGTTATGTGCGTTTATTGAAGTGAAACTTTATACATTATGATGCAATACATCTCCATGAAGGTTTTGAAACATTGCATTGTGTTCAAAATCGATTACTTAACTTTGAAAAATTGAAATCAAGGAAAATAGAAATATAAAATTCTAAATTTACAAAGTTTTGTAACATTATTTTCAGATGGTGCAGTAGAGATAAAGAAAGAAGAATCAGCAGATAAAGAAGTAAAGCCGAAGAAAGAGAAGACAGATGAAGAGGGGAACAAATCGGACGATGGGTAAGTTCTTGCATAGTCAATAAGTGTAAAATAGAGACCCACGCAGGTGAAATTCGATCGTAATTCAATATGTCAAAGGGATACTTTACATTGAAAAATTTCTTACGGTCGATGCATATGTAACATAACCCGGACAGGACGGGACATGAAATTTGGAAACATCGTTTCATAGAAAATTTAACGATAGCGCATACGCCACGGAGGCACGGACGGGACGGGAACGCGGCACGCACGTACATTTATGACTCGTCCACGTCCTATCCACGTTACGTATGCAGCGACCTTTAAAAGGTTTTATTTAGCTTACCCTGTTTATGAGGGGCAAATCTTGCAAGTTTAATTAAGCCTACTTCCTCATAAATCAAATCAAATCAAATGTTTTTATTCAACCTTGATTTGGTTTACCAACACTTTGAAAGTCATGCAAGCTACGCCAATGCTATAACAAGACCCTACTGTGAGAGGGCCCGGGAGAAGAAGCAGCAAGAAATTTTCGGGTTTTTTTTCCTGCTCACATTTACAGATAGCACTTATCATCTACTACAATCTATATTCGTAAAACTCATGTGCAAGCAGACTTGTCTTTAAAATAATCATCTGATTTGTAATATCCATGGGCGAAGGAGTTGATATTTTACATATTGCTTAAGTTCTGATGATAATGCATTTATGTGATAAGCTTGACCTGATGCTACTCACACGTTTGGCTCCGGATGAAGAGTTCCTCCATATTGGTTAACAGCTCATTCACTATTTTTTTTCTTTAGTACCTATTTGACCGATAAAACCGTGTACTTATTCAGTTTTTAAACAATTACCTAACTTGTTAAGTATTATGGAACAAACACCTAACACTTTCAATTTATTCACCCTCCAAAGCTCAGCCGCGGTGAAAGTGAAAGTGGAGAAGAAGTCGAAGAAGAAAATAGGAGAGAAAATGAAGAAGAAGTATCAGAAGCGGCCGCATGCCTGCGAGTTCTGCAACCAACGGTTCCTGCATCTAGAGACGTTGGAGGTCAGTGGGGGTAGCGGGTTGTGTGTCCTACAGGGCACACATGGGATTAGTATGTTGTTGTTTTTGAGCAGGTCTCAAAAGATTCTTTATTATTAACTAATAATTTTAATGACTCGTGTCGAATGGTTACCCAACTGCCATTTGAGTCCTAGGATAGATTCCCAGCGAAGGGCATTACAGGACGTTTTTGTATCATGTATAACTATTTTGCTGTATATACATACATAAACAAATATGCATAAACAAAAATAATATTTCTGTCTACTCAGGTACACAAAAAGTCCCACGAAGGCCAGCCGGTGGTATACAAGTGCAAGTTCTGTCTGGTGGACATGGAGGATGAGGCCTCGCTGAAGACCCACGAGGAGACCCACACGGGACCGAAGCCCTACCTCTGCACCATATGCGGGAAGGTGTACAAGAAGAAGGAAACTATGGTGAGTTCTATAAAAAAAAACGCTTACAAAATATAGCCCATGTTTCTCAGAAACAATACAGCATGAAGCATCCTATTGGTGAAAGAATTTTTGAAATCAGTCCATTATTTTTTGAGTTTATCAACTACAAACAAATAAAAAATCAAAACTTTCTTTATAATCTTAATCTTAATATATATAAATTACGTGTCACGTTGTTTGTCCGCGATGGACTCCTAAACTACTCAACCGATTTTAATCAAATTTACATACCGCGTGCAGTTTGATCCAACTTGAAAGATAGGATAGCTTACATCTCAAAATAAAAAAAACTTTTGACAGAACGAAGTCGGTCCGGGCAGCTAGTATTATTATTATTATAGTTTAACAAAAGAATCACTTGTATCGTAAGTACTATGTTATAATTCCCTAATTTCCCCCGTCTCCCCCAGGTATACCACCGCAAGCACCACAAACCGGACAACATGTACGTCTGCTCGGTGTGCTCTAAGACCTTCAACGTGAAGTGCAAGTTCCAGCGGCACGCGCTCACGCACCGCCGCGAGCAGTACTCGCTGCGCTATGAGTGTCCCGTGTGCGCGCACATGTTCCACACTAAATACCATATGGGGATGCATCTGTCTACACACCAGCGAGAGGGATTGTGAGTATAGTGCCACAGAGTATTTAGTCATCAAAAAGGTCTATAATAGACTTTCAAGACATTTAATAGACTTACTGTTGTTCGTTTTCTTGGTATTGTAGTCAATCATTTTTGTAAAGAAAGAATGAGTTTTGTACCAGTGTGTGTTTTTTACTATTTAACTAACACGGTGCGCTGCGAGTGTCCGATGCACGCTGCGCACATGTTCCACACTAAATACCATTTAGGGATGCATCTCGCCACGCACCAGCATTAGGAGCTGTGAGTAGCGTTTGGTGGAATAAGTTTTGTAGTGGAAGGATGAGTTTTGTACCAAATTAATAAGTTTTGTTGATGGAATGAGTTTTGTTGGGGGAATGAGATTTCTTGATGATGAAATGAGTTTTGTAGCGGCGGAATCAGTTTTGTACAGAAAGAATGTAAGAATAGTTTTGTACTGGAAGACATGAGTTTTGTACCACTTAGTGAGTTTTTTGCCGTTTAAACAGTCCCATCCAGACAGCATTCTGCGGCTCTTTATGTTAAATTGAAGACAAGTTACATCCTTGGGATTCGTATAATATTATGTAGTACTTTATTTTTGAGCTTTGTAATAAAAGTTTCCTCTTCGTTTTTTTATATTTTCGTATAGTCACAAGCAACTTTCTCAGGTCATAAGTTTTATTGTGCAGATTATTAACTTAAATTAAATATTATTGAACATTATTTTTTTGTTAACAGAATCGTAGAGCAGAATCGCAACGAGATCCTCGCTATGGTGCTTCAGAACGCCAGGAAGGTGCCCAAGAAGAACTCGGCGGGAAGCACGGATTCATTGCTCCCAGCGGACGAGCGAAGTCGGGTCTGCAACATATGCGGCGAGGTCTTCCAACACTTCTACTACCTAGAGGAGCATCTAAAGGTCCACGCGTCCAAACTAGCCATGGAAGACGAAGAAAAGCCCGAAGACAAGAAACATGTGTGCCAAGTTTGTAATAAAAGCTTTAAGCTTCATTACTACTTGAAGTTACACAGCTTCACACACACTAAAGAAAAACCGTACATTTGTCAGCAGTGTGGCAAAGGTTTCATAACACGTGGGAAATTAAAAAGGCATTTAGAAACTCACGCGGGATTGAAGAAGTTCCAATGTCATGTGTGTTATAAGTTCTTCACCAGACCCAGCTACCTCCGAACTCATGTGAGGACCATCCATGGGACTCAGGATTACAATTTTAGGTTGGCGCAGAATTTAGGGATGACGTATCCTAGTCAACACGCGTGAATTTTAAGGGTTTAGGGTTAGGACGCAATGAACAGGACAAATAGGATGTAAATAACGCGATATGCTATATCTGTCTCGATATTTCTGTTTTAAACAAGAGGGATAGATAACAAATGTGCTTGTAAGTAACAAAATAATTTTGTTATGAGTTTCAACTACGTTTTAAAATAATATTATCTAATTTTGAAAGTAGTTCATAATAAATGCACATACATTATGTATACCTTTTTGTAATTAAATTATTGAATAAAAATCAGTAAAATAAAAATACTTTGTTCATGATGATTTCATAATAAAAACGTGGTATTATTTTTTTCGGGGCTGGGAATTTAATAGGCCTTTAAAATGAAAATGTTTTGTTCAATTTATTGGTTGTTGAGTTTATTATAGTAAATACTTTAGTTAACTTACAGAACATACTCTTAAAGCAGCATGATTGAAAATTAGAACCGCATTAAAATGAAAGGTCAATCCACAACATAACGTTTCGATATTTTTAGGGTTCCTTACCTATAAAAAACACGGTTCGCTTAAGATTACTCACTCCATTGCCCGTCTGTCTGACTGTCAAGATATTTTTTCTCAAGAACACGTGAAGGTAACAAATTGCTTTTACGTTGGAGGCCATAAAAATAGGCAATTCATGATTTAAAAAAACTGAATAAAAAATAGATATTTAGTCGGTTGTGGGTATTTGAATTGTTGTAAAAAAAATACTTCAGTGACATTCTGGCTTCATCTTGCAAAATAGAAAAAAACAACTAAGAAATGTATGTATGTATGTATGGCTTATTTTGTGTGAAGAAAAGGTTTTTGTAAGGTGTTTAAAACAAATTCACTCATTTTTTTATTTTCCCATACATATTTTCATAGCATATCCCCAAGGAACCCTTTGATACGGAACAAAAAAATAGCCTATTCTTTAAGTTAAAAACTTTTTAATATCCTTGTACAAGCCCTGTTAAAATCCGTTCCACTAAACGGACGGAACTGAACGAAACCACTGTTTCAGAAATTAGAAGGGACAAACAAACATACAGACAGAGAAAAATTTTAAAAACTCGTTTTTCAGTAGTCGTATAGTGCAAATATCGATTTACAACTTTAAAAATCTAAATGATTTTTCGAAAGCACAGACAGACACTACGATTTTATTTATTTGTATAGAGAACGTTTTCACATTGTAGTATTAGTTATGCAAGTTTGTGAATTGTAAATCAGCCGCCAAACGACTCTTCTTGTTCCGGCTGGGAGCATGAGAGCCAGTTCTCTTTCTTTTTCTTCTCTCTTTCTTGGCCGGCATCGAATCAGTGATGTCTTTGGTGTTGCTGATACTGCGGACGATACGATAGCCACTTACCATTAGCATCTTGACTTCAGCGGCACCTATCAGATTCTCAAATCGGTATTAACCATTGTCTTAAGAAAACAAATACATCATGTTAATATGATGTTTTCTCTGAAGTTAAATAATCATTAACACGTGCCCACAAAGATTATAATAATACATTTATATGTACATATATATAAGTATTTTTCTGTACCGTTGTTGTTAAGTTTGTAATAGACACAAATAATCTAGCATTGTACTTACATTGAGTCAAAATGAGTTTTGTACCAATACTGCCATTGAGGAGAATGAGTTTTGTACCATGTTTAAAAAACGGAAAAATCATTGTCCCTACCTTAAGAAGTTTTGTACCAAATTGCAATTTATCACATTTTGTTAGTATTTAAGAATTTTTGCACAGCTTTACATAAGATTCGGGATATTAATATTTTTAAAAATAATTCTGTAAATATATGATCGGGTTTTATGTCCTGTTCTTAACAAGGGATCTTTCTGCTTGAGACCGAACACAAAATATGTGATGTGTGATGTGACCTTGGGGTCCTGAGCTATATTATAATACCGTCACCCCTTATCTGTCATTTTGATATTTATCTTTCTAGAAAAAAAATATCAATATGTCTCAACGGCCGCACTCAGAGTCACTTAACGGTTACTTGAATCGTTCATTAGCAGAATCACAAAACAAATTCGCTATCAAGGAGCGATTTAAGTAACCGTTAAGTGATCTGAGTGCGGCAGTTAGCAAGACTTATCTCGTAAAGCATCAAAATGGCTTAACTTTATATCTGGCATAAAATAAACTGTTGCTTAGATCAAAAGATTTTTTAATTAAATATAAGGTAAATATCATAATACCAGATATTGGATAACAGAACAGAATTATAACTTTACAAAGGTAAAACCGGCGGATGTCAGTTCTCAACTTAAAGTAAAAGATTAAGTAAATTGAAAATAGGTGAAGTGTTAAAGCCGTCGGCTTCATTATTATATTAGTAATATTTTTACTTAATTGTGGTTGGTTTACGCCACGTTCAAGTGGTGGTTTAGCAATAACTTTATTTTTAGATTTACTCGGTGTTGTACATTTTTATTATCTCCTGGAGATTGTTGGTTTTGTATAAAAAGGTATTGAATAAATTAAGTTTTACTAAAATTTGTTTAATTATGGATCATCTGATTTATACTTTAAAACAAACTTTTGCAGTGCACTAAAGAGCAAAAAAATAATTACTTTGCTACCCATCTCATACCCAATTTGCCATCCATCATAATAATATGTACTCTGTGGTCGGAAGCTAACGTATAAGTTAGTATGGTATTTGTACGCGTTGAGCGCCGAGATCTACCTGCGCAGAAGCGATATTTCGGGCCAATTTGGCGGTATGAGGTGAGGTGTGGGTCACAGTGGCGTTGCCGTGAGCGGCTTACGTTATATCGTGCAATGTGATTGGCCCGTCAATAGTATAGATAGTACGTCTGGGCGCGCTGGCTGGCATAGTAGCATCTTGTGAAAAAACTCCAAATCTACGAACTGTTTTGATTATTGTAAATTTTCCTTTATTTATGGTTTGCAATTAACAAGGAGACGGCAAGGGTGTGGGGTTCTCAAATCGAACTGTGGTTCCGCGTGTATGTAGTATTCAGTAAGTGTATCCATATGCTCAAACCGTAGAGCGCACTACTTGGTCATTGCCGAGAAAAAAAATCCTAAAGTATGAAAATATTTTTTAAATAAAATTCAATAAGTCATTATAAACAATTTATTTTCGACTTTTATACATTATTGAACCGTGAATTAAATAATTTATAACTTTTTAATAATTAGAACTTATAAAGAAATACAAAAAGCCAAACTTCATTTAAACGTTATCATTTTTTTTAAAGCAGTATAATATCATCAAATACAATAAATTATTGATTAGTATTATTAATAAATACAGTGAATATTTGTGATAAAATATTTAAACCACATTTTTTTTCATCATTAATCTTAAGGAAAACACCAACCTGGATGATATTTATCATGGAAGAATAATTATTGTTATTTTGTAAATTTTTCATATTATGTATGGTAGGTATATTAAATTTCATTTAATAATACCTAATCACATGCGAATTTTAAATTTTCATGTGTTTGATGTTTAAAGAGTTATAAATTATTGGATTCGCAGTTCAATACTGTGTAAAAGTCAAAAAGAAATTGTTTGTAGCGAGTTATTGAATTTTAATAAAAAAATATTTTCATACTTTAGGATTCTGTTTCTCGGCAATGACCAAGTAGTGCGCTCTACGGTTTGAGGATATGGATACACTTACTGAATACTACATACACGCGGAACCACAGTTCGATTTGAGAACCCCACACCCTTGCCGTCTCCTTGTAAGTATAAAAGAATGTGTAATTTAATTCAACTAATATTTTCGTCAACGATTTGTATTAGGTTATCATTTCTCAAAATGAAAATTAAAAACAATTCACAAACAATTTATTTCCGACCATAAATTTTAGTGCACGTGCACATCAACAGATTACAACAATTAGTTTTTAAGCTACAAATAATTTCTAGGATCCGACAAAGTATTTCCGTGACCGATGTAAGATCAGATTTTCCGACAATAATTCTACAAAGCTCTTTCAACAAGCTCACTACATTCGAAAAACAATTACAGCAATTAGTCCCCGTAGACTTTTTTACGGATTCAAATGAATCTGTTTTCTGTTTGTGTTTCTTAAATCGAGTTTTTCTTTTGCGATCATTTTTGGACTCGTCGGATTTCGCTGAATGTGTCGTACCATTGGAACAGCAGGAGGACGGACTGGATTTGTTACCTCGGTTGCGGATCAACTGCAAGAATCAAAAATCATATTTTTTTTATCCATCGATTTTGGTATGGACATTAGGTACGTCTGTCCACTAACATATATTTGTATCTATCGATTTCGGTACAGAGTCAGACATAAGACATTATGTCTGTCCACCAACCTACAGACCCTTTTGGGACACGGTGATGTAGCTACTTTATGGTATAACTGGAGAATCATTGTTAATAAATAACTGGAGATAACGTGGCCCCGCTAGACGATAAATGGGGTATTGCGGAGTAGACCAGCTACTGTCAACTAACGAATGGCCAATGGCGTGCAGTAGAATCCTATTGGACTATAGTATAGGACCAAACTAGTTAGGCTACAATGTTTGACAATAATTAGGAAGACGTCAAATTCTTAGAATAATTATTATCCCTTTACCTTCAGCCTCCAGGCCTCAGTAGATTCCATAACTCGGAGGTAATTAAAACCCTTCACAAATCATAGTGTGAGTGCCGCATCACAGCAATTTATCGCCCAACCATCAAACAATACAAATAAATCTGATTGAAGTACTCTGTCTAATTGCTCTGAATGACAACTGACAAACTGCTTTTGAAATTGTATTGCGATCTTTTTGCCACTTCAAGATCATAAGGTATCTTTCCCGAAGACCTCTTTGATTTGCAGCTCAGTGATCTTGCTGCCTAACGACGGTTTTCAATAATCTTTCTATCCATAATATCTCGATAATTAAAGACTATATTTTCCGGCTTTCTTCATAGTTTCTATGCAACTGACTTGAGCAGTGTGTATAGATAGAATTTGAGAATTACCGTTTATGCAACGAAATTTCATCTACAGGCAGGCCCTAAGTGTACAAACTCGTAAGCCTAGCTGTTAATGTGCAGAAGAATGTAGAACGACACTCATATAAAATCAGTATTATAATAAATAGAAAAGTATGACTGTTATATTGTCAATATCATATTTGCAGTGCATCAACTCACTCTTTGGTCGTAGCCATGGAATGTATGACCACAGAGTATTTAGACCATGGGCGTAGCCAGGGGGGGGGTTTCGGGGGTTCAAACCCCCCCCGAAATGTTAAGGACTGAAATTTTTATGTGCCAATAAACCCTTAAAAACATTTTTCTAGACGTCATTCCGAATCGAATGACCTATCGCACATAATATTTTTAGGAGCTTTATTTCTATTAAACACGTTGTCAAAAAGTTCAAAATTGAACTTTTTGACTAAACTAATAATAGATGGCACTACATACGTCGTGAGAAAAAATAAAGTCTCAATTTTCTTTAGGGTTATTTTATGTACTTTTAGTTGTTGTATTTTCTGGAACACCCCCCCGAGACTTGAACCCCCCCCCCCCCGAAACTAAATCCTGGCTACGCCCATGATTTAGACACTACGCTGTATGATGTTCAAGTGCATGTGACTACCGGTATCAGCTGTACCGACCACTAGACTGCTGGTGGCTGAGGTGCAAATACAATAATCATAATTGTGCATACAATGAAAGAAATACATTTTGATGAGGCTATTTAGTTAAAACGTTGATAGGTAGTAGCTATAGAGACTAAAATTTAATCCTGTACCTATAAGGAAAAACTGTTATAGATATGGATGTTAAAACTCCAAGCAAAGGCTCTATTCAGGTGTCCAGGAATTAGCGGATTTAATTCAATGAATAAAGTTTATACTCTCTTTAGGCCTTTATTTTACACCTGATTTTACAAATGTTTAGACATTGTTGTTCTAACTAAAAGGTAACAATTACTTATGGTCTTTGTAACGTAGGTACGTATTAACTAATTTTAGGAGTGTGTATTTTATGGTTTTTACTAACGTTAACTAAAAAAATAAAATAAAACAACGTGCTCCATAATAAATCTTTGAAACAGCATATATTGTAGAAATAAAAAAATACATGATACAAATAAACTCTTTTAAGCTAACTTAATAACTAAAGTAAGAGATGTCGCGGAGCTCTAAGATTTGTGACTTGAGGAAAAAGAAACCAGATTATTTAAAACTAATAATTTATTCATTACAAATACACAAAAAAGTTGCATGAAATGCCTGTGTCATAATTTCCAAGATTACAAATTACATTCTAAAATATTAATAGATCGGCCGCGAAGCCAACATCGCAACGTGACATAAAAATCAACTTGTCATTTTAACAACACTAGACTTACTTCTAGGTAATGTCAAATTGATAAGGCCCACGCGTGGAAATAATAAAAAAATCTTAATAAAATAAAGTTTTAATTACAAAATAACTTGGGCCCTACAACAACTGATAGTACAATATTTTTGAAGCGCGAGTTTTTCAACATGGCGGGACGGAAATAATTATAAAAGCAACCCTGGATTCTATTAAATTAAGCCGATTATTAAATAATATAAGTGTACCTTATAACAATTTAAATAAAGGCGGATTATGTTTGTATTATAATTGTTAATGAATTTGTAGTCTTTTTTATTCAATCCCGCCATACGAAAAAACCGTCGCAACTGCATTCCGATTACAAATAGTAAAAGAAATAAGTTAAAAAAATCTACAATCGTAGCTAGCCGATAAGTTCTTAACATTACATCAATAAAGTGCTATATATATTATACTTTGTTTAATATTAATTAAATAATAAATTTCGCTCACACATAGGCTGCACACACTATTCGCCGGCATTGTACGTATGAACGTTTTGTCGTTAAGAGTTCCAAATATTTTTAACATTTTTTTTTATTTTCAATGCCGACGCACACACGAATTTCACCCATAAAGCCCAATTACAACGTCCTTAAAGGGTAACACTGTGTAAATACGCTGGTTTTACTTTGTCCCTTATTTTTTGACCAACCTTAATATTCGTTTGGAAAAAATTGTTTTCTCAAAGTTATCTTTCACAGGTTTATTTTATTCTTAACCATTTAACAATGATGACTTCTAGTTTTGTTTTATTCACAATATTTTGTGATTATGACGAAATTGAGTATTAATACTTGAACTGCTTTAATAATTAATTTTTAAGCCACGAGCCTGTTTGAGGCCTGGTTTGGTTTCTTTTAAAGTTCAATTCAACAAAGCACATATTAATGTAGGTCCTGTATTATATTAAAATAATAAGCAGCTATAAAACAGTGGTACCCTTAGTTCCGACGCCCCGACGGTGCCGTGCAAGCGATTGTATGACTTATTACTCATAATTTTAAAAGCACAAATGGCGTGGGGCTCACCACATACCCCCTAACACGTAAAGCATCATATGCCGTATTAAAATACAAGTAAATAATGCACCAAATGACGCACTGTTTGGATTTGAGCCGAAAATGTTAGTTACGATTAAGGAATCGTAAGATAAAATAATAAAAAAGTCATGCAAAACTTTTATATCGGAATATAATCACTTAATTTAATCACTTACTTGTTGATCAACGATTAAAAACTTCGAAAAAGGAATTGAAGTTAATTAAAAATAAAATAAAATCAAGGGTGCTTGATAATTTAATGAAAAATTTCGCTGATGTAATCAAGATAATTATAATAAAAACTCACTATTTTGTCGAAGCCCACATTCTATGAATGATTTTTGAACACCAATAAAATGATTCATAAGACTTAGTTGGCATCATAAGATTATTTGGGCGCCAAATACTGTGGTCCCTGGTTAGATTTTTTTATCTTTTTCCCTAAAAAGATAAATATCGCAAATAGGTGTGTAAATAATCAAAACGGAATCCGTTCATTAGACGACAAACGTTCTTCAAACAGTAAATCATTTCATAACTTAATTGTGTTATATTACATTAATTAACAATAAAAAGTCGATTAAACAACTGCAGTCTAACATTTCCGACCAAACCCAACAGAACGGTCGGAAAAACTATAGATAATTAAAATTAAAAACGACAAAGAAAGTATAATAATATAGATAAAATAACACGATTTCATAAGACGCTTGGCAAGTCACGAGTAACGGAACGGAAGGTGTTCGAATTTCGAAATTAAATCAAATAAATATAATAAAAAAGGACCTCAAAATCTGCATCTATCTTAGCTCTTCTAAACACTAAAGCGCTCGAACGCTCTCGACCGAGTGATTTGCTCAACGTCAAGCGAGTGATCCGCTCAGCCGAGTCAATCAACGCTCATTACAAAGTAGCTTTCTCAGCGTTGAGTCCGTGCTCATTTCTGAGCGTATGCTCAAGCTTCGCTCACTTGAGCGCCATCTATCGAAGTGGCCGCGCGGTACGCCAGTAGGTGGGTTTACGCACATCTTTAAGGGCTGTCATTGTTGTATTCGTCATACCGTCTTTCAAGGCAAAACAAGATATTGTATCAAGAAGCGGAAAAGGGGGTATTACAGGAGTTATTCTGGAGTCGTCCTTAAAAATTACGATCGAAAGCGAGATGGCAGTGAAGTTTTGGAGTTTTATCTGTGGACAAAAAAATATTTGTTAAATAATCTACGTATGTACACATAAATTCAGTGGTAGGTATACAATTACAATGACTGTAGTTTTTTTTATCTTCAATTAGAATTACATATATTATAATTTATATTACATATTATTATAATGTTTTTTATACATTTCATTTTATTTATTTTAATTTATTATTATGATTAAGACCATTCATTTCAACAATGTATACTAGTGTAGTAACTTTAGAAAATATTTTAAAGTTACGTTGCATTTTTCAATATTAATTTAATTTTGGAATCAGTATTTTAGGTTGGTTTGAATAAGACTGACCTCTAGGCGGGTTGCGGCGTGCTGGACTTGTCCTTCTTTTTCTCTTTCTTCTTCTTGAGGAAAGAAGGCGTCCGGAGGCCCTTCTTCTTCTTCTTGTCTTTCTTGGGGGAGTCCTCGGTGGACACCTCCTTGGAGGGGGAACCCTGGAAATAGTCAAACATTACAATTAAATTTTTATTGATAAACAGAATTGTGAGGTTTCAATGAGGTTTGTTAACTATGTTCTGTCAAAAAAGGTTTTCTTTTGTATTCATCAGTTTATTCCATAACCTTTAGTAAGCTTTACCGCTACGCTATTCGCTACACAGTATTAAATAAACTGTCGATACATCTGTCTGAACACAATAATATAAAAAAACTATGCGTTAGTTTTAATTTTGATTATACCAATAAATAATCCTCAGGATAAGTTAGTAGCTAACGCAATAACGACTAACACTATAATGGTGTGACTTTAACATACACATAAGATAATACAATTAATTAAAAATATTACCTCTTTACTGCTATGCGAGAAGGTGCTCTGGTGTGCGTCGGAGTGGTCTCCATTCACTGTATGCTCACCTGTGACACACACACGTCTTTATATTACAGGTTTCATTTAAAATAAATGTTAAATACATCAACGAGTAGCTAAAGTTACAGATCATTAAACTGTAACTGAATACTAATAATAGTTGTAAATAAGTTTGTTTAAAAGACAATTTCGAACGAGTTTACTTGTATTTTTTTATTCTAAAACTCCGAATTAAGTCAACGAGTGATTAAAACTGAATTATAAACAATTAATTCTTCACTTGCACAATATTTTTCGTGTTAAATAAACTATAAAGAATGTCATATTAAAAGATTGAAAATAACATCATTACTAAAAACACAAATATTAACAAATAAAAATCACAAACACATTGCAACCAAGAATCAAGCAAAACATAACAAGCAGGTGTTAATGAAAATAAATGTAGCACAAATACACAAGCTGCTTACCTTGATGTAGAAAACGAGCTTCATTTAACACCAAAACAATTAATGCAAAGACGTGCGTACCATTAAGCAGGTGAGAATGACATCCAATTTCCCAAAGTGACATTTAGAACAATATAAAATCGATTATACCATTCAAATTAAAAACAAAAATATTAAACGATAATTTAAACACCTATTTGTTCGATATTAGACCACCATTTTTACTTTAATCTCTGTTTTTTTTTCTGTTCATATTACACGTCTTTAAATGTGCAATATTTCATTCAAAACCATCATAGTTTTAACTTTTAATTTCCGTATGTTTACAATTTGAATGGTATTACGTTAATTGAAATAAATGAAACAAACACAGTGTTAAAAATAATTTATTAAAAGTAAGAATAATATTATGTGCAACATGCAATGTACAAAACAAAGTTAGTAGTGTGTTAAAATTAACCAGTCATAAGCTAAGTTTTGAGTTTATAAATATTTAATGTAAAAATTATCGAGTCAATGTTGTTGTTATAGTAGCTAAACTTTTAGCATACTGTGTTCTTTTAGCAAGTAGCTCTTATATAAAATCTAAGCTGCTTTACAAGAAAAAAATGAGAACAGTCACTTAAGCGCAACATGAAACATTATAACCAAAATACAAACAAATAGAAAAAGCATACATAATTTTCATCCAATGAATGGACAAAATAAGGATGAATGAAATAAAAAATCATGTATATAACACAAAAAACAGCAAATAAAAAAAAACAAACCAATTTTCAACATTATTAAAAATGTAGAATAACTACAATTTAAAATACGTTTGATGCATATTCATTCGTAAGCTTCGAGATCATTATAATTTAAGAAAAAGAACAATTAACCACTAACTACATTTACTTCGAAATACAGCGATGTTCATTGACTGTATAATTATGGTAGATACAGTCACTGTGACAATTATTTTGTTTTTGAAAGTACTATTAATAAGTAAACTTGGAAGCAGACCTGTTTTTACAATGACTGATTACAAACTGAATCTTAAATCCAATGGGTATTTGTACCTGTATCTGAATCAGTTAAAAAGTCGTCTCAAGCCTTCCCCCTATGTCGTTAGGATCAAAGCTCTCAGACATTCTAAACTTGGATATTATTCTGTAAAACAACGTTTCCTCGTATGGAGGCCAACTTGAATACATTCGTCTACGGCCACAGTGGCCATCGTTGCGAGCATCATATAACAATCTTTTATCTTCATTTTCGTTCGTATCTTCCACAGCTATTTTATAATCAATCTGTTCAGAGTCGCAAGTCTTAAAAGATGTGGAGGCAGTTTCGTTAAAACTATTAGAATAATTATCTAATAACACACCTTTATGCTTTTCAGTACCTATCTCTTTGTCATCGTTAAGCTCTTTATTAAAATCAACTAAGACAAAACTCGGCATATCTATATCGTTGACTCTTCTGACCCGTTTAGTAAATGATTCGTCTCTCTCCGTGTACGTATCATCGAATGATAACCAATACTTAATTCCACCACTATGCACCGTCTGTGACATGGATATAAATGGTGCTTTTTTAACGAATGGGGATCCTAAAATCGTGTCATCTTTTTCATACAGAACACTCACGTTATCTCCATATAACGACTCACTTGCATGTTTAATAGGAGATTCTGTGCAAACGTCGAAAACATCTTCACGTTGAGGTGATGATGAACGACTGAAATATTCCGTCATTTCAACAAAAGCTGTATTCATTTTGTCGTGGTTTGAGTCCAATGTAAACGTTTCATTCAAAGAATTAGTTACCATAGCGTTTTTGTCTCTGTTTTCATTTCCAAATTGTATGTTTAAAACCGAACTTTTAATTAAATCATCAACTATTTCCTCTGCAATTTCGTTACTTTTATTACCTTCAAATTCGTTGTTATTTGTAATTGTGCGGTAGCTAACATTGGCACTATCACAATTTCCGGTAGTATTACAAATTACAAAATCTCCCGAAATATTAAAATCATTTTCCCAAATATGTGATTCATCAAAGTTCTTAAATTCTTTTAAGCAACAATCTAAAGTGTTTTCATGAACATCGCTGTTTTCATAAACCCCCACATTTTCAGTTATATAGTTATTATTAATAACATTGTTTTGAATAATGTGTTCGTCTTCATAAGTTTCATTATTCTGTCCTGAAGAGATACACATGTCTTTAAAAAAATCACATTCGTTCATAATTTCTACACTGTCAATAGATTTATATTTCAAGTCTTGTTCTTCATCGTTTATTTGTAAAGAATTATTCTCTTCTTGCCACAAAGACACTGCAGTAAACAATATATCTTCAGAATCCACTACAGTGATAACTGTTTTGCATTTCTTACTTTGAGACTTATTTTTACTTGAACAAAGGTAAAATGTTCTGTCAAATAAAAAATAAATTATAGCTTCAACAATTTTCACAGAAACACAATGCTCAGAATCGCTGCTGTCTGTAGAAATTGTTTCACTAAAGTTAGTTTGATTGTTTTTTTTGTCTAAATCTATGATGATTTGTGTAATGGAAAAACTTTCTTCATCTATTACCTGTTCGATTTCAATTTGACTCATATTTACATCCAATTCTTGTGTATAATCATTTATATTACAATTTACTTGTGATACATTTAGTTTCACGAGGGAATTATAATTTTCCATGCAGTTGTATTCAATTTTATTTAACAATGTAAAAATAATATCTGTAACTATTTCTAGTTTTTCAAATTCAATGGTCGAATTAAGACTCGTAATATTACTAGAAATTGATAAACTAATTTCCGTACTTAATCTATTGTTATCCTTATCACAAGTTATCACAACTTTATTATCAGTAGCATCCAGACCTGAGAACGGAATATGACTATCATCGATTTCAGTTTTGAGAGAGGAATAAAGGATAATTTTGTTGTGTTCATGACCATTACAACACTCTTCTGGTTTCACTGGTTTAATGTCGTCAGTAACTATTTCTTGGGTATTCTTATAATTACCGTCTATTGAAACTTCATCTGATATCATATTTGCATCTAATTTACCGATACTTGTTACAGATAATACTTCTATACCATGTGCAACTGCGACATCTCCATCCGAAGGTTTATTATTACTCTTGCAGCTCTCATTACTAGATTCATCACCATAAGAGCTTTTGGACTCTTCTAAAATAGGATCCAAAGAACTTGCTTTTGCGATTTCTGCAACCATAAGGCGTTTCTGTGGCGACTTTTTCGGGCTACTATCTTTTCTAGCATAATCTTCATAGTAACAATTGATCGGTACTGAGTAATCCCTTATATCCTTTTCAACAAGCTCTTTGACAGGGCTTTCGTAAACAGCTTGATCAAAGTCCATTTCATCTGTAAAACTATGGTATTCGCCTTCAACCGAATCTGCTTTGTCATTATTATCTCTTGTGTCTTCTATTTCTTTCGTGTCTATTGTTACACAAATCGCCTTATAAATTTTAGCCTCTTCAGAATTTTCGGCTGAAATTGCATCACTTCCAAGTTCATCATATGAAAGTTTACCCTCTTCGTTTGTTTTAAATTCGTTAAGAATGTCTTTGTTTTCAATTACGGTTTGATTACTGGACGAGAAACTATCAGCAACATCTCCTAAATAATTATCTTCATTAAATTCTTGACAATCGACAAATTCAGCAGTCTGTTCTTTAGGCAGATTGAATACAGGTACAAATACTTCTTTTACTTTGACTACATTGGGCGTAAACTGGGTTTCTTCCAAGCATTTATTAGGAATATTTTCAGTCGTAAAATATATTGAACTACGTTGGTCGATGTTGAGTTTGCTGTTACGTCTTATCGTCTCCCAAGCATAGCTGTTGGTGATAGCACCGCAAGAATTACATTTAGGTATGTGGAAATGAGTTGGTTCCGGGTCTTTAGAAATTATGAATCCACTGTGAGATTGCGTTCTATACAGTGTACTTTGAGAGTTACTTTTAGCTCTCTGTCGAGGAAGAGATCTTGTACGATATTGGTAATCAGATTTACACCTATCCCATTCCATAGATGTCATGGAACAAAGACTAGATCTACTGCTAATATTACCAGCGTTGTATAAAGTTAAAGCATTCTGTTCAACATCATCGTCTTTTACATCAGTTTTATTTACTTTTATACGATTAGTTATGTTGTTATTTTCGCTTTTAAATAATTTAGAATTTAAACTAATTTTACACTTGGGATGATTCTGTGCTTCGTATTGGGATAGAACAGTATCAAAATTAGGATTTCGAGGATATTTGTGGGTTAAATTCTTGTTAGTCGAACATGCTTCATTAGAACACACTTGACGTTTACCTGTTAGTAAGGAAATTATGTTAGTAAGTGATCTTGATAGTTCGTAGAATCTTGTATGTGTGTAATGTCTATCAAACTGTATAAATAAAAGGTAACACGGGATACATGTATGATTTAACTAACTAGGTCTAATTATAACCAGTATGATAAAAACACCAACGTTACTGTACTCCTCGCGATCACAGACAATGAAATGACAAAAGACGACACAGATGTAAGGCGATATAACAACGTTCTAACAACTGTTTACCAGACAAAAATACCAATTACGGCCAAAGGCAAAACAACAACACTCCTTGAAATAATACACAAGACGGTTAAAACAGCAACAGTTGACGATCACGGGCAAAACATATAATCAAACACCGTTTTATTCTATCAATATGACAACTAACGCAATCCTTACATCGTTCTTCTCTGTCTCTCTCTCTCTTCATTTCCCTCTATCACTCTCTCGCTCAATACACATGAAAGAATACACTCACATTTATTCACACATACATATCTGCTTCGCAGTTTCTTTCAGACTTATACTAGGCATTCGCTTGAAAATCTGTTATTATTATCTTTATGCGTCCATAAATGACGGTTCACTCCAGCTTATCCACTTCTTTTATTTCCTTCCTCATATTTTAATCCTATCATTCTCTCTATTTTATTTTTATCCTCACTACCACCCTTCTCCTCATCTCTCGCACTGCTATCACTTACATCACTCTTTCCCCGTCTTTTCAATTCCCTTCATACGATTCCCTCTCTTTCATCCTCAACACCATCCATATATCCATCCGTCTCGCACCGCATGTACCTGCATACTGCATCCTCACTACCGCCATTCTCCTCATCTCTCGCATTGCTTACTTACATTACTCTTCACAGTCTTTTCAATTCCCTTCCTACGATTCCCTCTCTTTCATTCAACACCATCCATCATTTCATCCCTCTCGCACCTTGTGTACCTGCAGCGACGTACTGCATGCGCACCACCACCTGCCTCGGCTCGATGATGGCCGAGGTGGTGGTGGACGAGGCGGCCGAGTCGAGGAACACCTCGTCGTCCGACAGCAGGTTGGGGTCGCGGGTTTGTACGGGATGTAACACTTGTGCGGGTTGTTGGGGTTGTGCGGAGTCGCGCTCGGCTTTTGTAAGGAATACCAGGGGTTTTGACGACAATATTTTTTGTACATACATACTCAGATATTGGTTTGATACTTTGAGAGCGAAATTGAAGTTCTCGAGTAAAAATTATATTTATTTACATAAGTGTTGAAGAAAATATTATTACATATATTTATTGTGTAAGAATTATGGCCAATATGTTGGGTTTTGTTTTAATAACCTATGAAATATTGTCCTGATTTTGTGTAATTAGCCTACATATCAATGACTTACAATTGAATTCTCTGATTAGGTAACGACATTGCATAATGTGTAATTTATCTTGGAAAGATATGTGAAAGGCAAAGTAATTGCATAGCTTAATAGTTTGATTAGTATTTTAGTATCATGGGGGTGTTTTAAAACACAAAATGCAGTGCGCGAAAAATATGTTAATAACATGCCAAATAGCATAATATGCATTAATGTTAAGAACCATATCAGAAACGCAACAAAGTCGCGCATGGGTGAAACTATTTTTGACAATAGTAAAAAAATTATTGGGGAAACTGGTTCGAGATTTTTAAACATACAGTGCGTCTTTATATAAAACGTATACTAATTCCGTATGTAAAACTGATTTGTACGTTTTTACCGTACAAACGTACTGTATCTAAATCATTTAGAGCGCTTATTTTATAAATTACTCATATTTTAAACTACGTATCCACAACTAATGGTATGACACAACTAAGTGTTCCATTGGCACAAATTATATGTAACTAGCTGAGCCACGCGGTTTCACCCGCGTTAATTTGTAGAAAAAACTGACTACTAAGATATATGATGTTATATAGCCTTCCTCGGTAAATGGACTATCAAACACAAAAATAGTTTTTGAGTTCGAACCAGTAGTTCCTGAGAGTAGCGCGTTCAACCAAACAAACTCTTCAGCTTTATAATATAAGTATAGATTACTTAGAATTTAATAAAATAGGTCATGTATATTATTAGGGATCTCCGAAAAAATGGCAATTTTCAAAAATAGATTCACCGCCCTAAGTTAGTACGTTATTCATAGTAAAATAGGTACTAAATCCAGTAATCTAAGGAGACACAAACCTTTAGTACGATCTGCGTGCTCCCTCTCAGCGGCCAAGAAATCTGTCGTGTCCACTACGGGAAAACACATGCTTCAGACACAGACTTCACGACACATGCCTTGCTATGGTCGAGTTGTTATAAAACAACTATAGATGCTACACTACAATTCACACGATTTTAAGTGGGTCATTCTACACATTTATAACCAATCTCAAATTATTTATATTTCAAATGATGAATGCATTGCTAATAATGACTGGGATGAAAAGTTCGATTTGTATTTGTTTTTTGAACCATATGCCCCAGTCTGATTATACTAAAGAAATGTACAATTAATTCAATGACCATGCAAGCTTTATGATCTTTGAAACTATACTATAATAGCTTAGAAGATTAGCGTAATAATATAAAAATTCAATGCATGGACTCGCTAAATCATTTATCAAAATAAAACAAACTCTCAGTTACACTAGCAAGAAGGTAAAAATCGTTATAAAGTGCATTTCCTAAACTTACATGCAAGTCTAGCATAGCAAATCTCAAATATAACATCATAAAATCCAAAAAAAAATGTATACAAAATTCATAACATTATTATGGGAGTGTAAAGGTACTTATGTACATGAAGGAAAATTGGACGGGAAAGGTTCTATTTGATTAATTGCATAGACTATCAACAGGCAACTTTTTTCTGCCTGCTAGAAAATTATAACCAAGTTATGAGTGAAAAAATAAATGTGGTATTAAAAGTCCTGGATTAAAAACACACTTTAACCACTGAAAAAACAATTAGAAATAATGCAATATTGTATTATACATATTAGGTACCATAATAAATTCAATTAAAGATCTGTGGCTTGGCTTCATAGAGCAATAATATAGTTTATTTTCATATGAATAGTCTGTGAATAAATTGCTTGAGCAAAAATTACCTCAAGGAAGTAACTGGAACTTTTGGGTATTTATAAGATGGTCATCTTAACGTAGGATGGATGGATAAGACTGTTGAGTGTGATGATATGTGCGGTGTTAGGATGCGATGAATGATCACTCACCGTCGCTCATCACCACTTCCGGCTGGCTGCGGACTGGCACCTGTTTCGTTTCTATTCTCAGCACGCGGTGTTCTGAAATATGGTATGAGTTATGTCACGATTAAGGCTCTTTAATATACCACGCTACTCAAGGAATGGTTGGTGAAGTGGATCAACGACCACTTCGAGTATTGGGAATGTTTTAACGGCCCAAAAGCTTTTGATAATATATAACGAATACTTACAAAAATTAATTGAAAATAGAGTTTTGGCAAAGGGAGATCTCCCGCCAGGCGAGGTGTGTTGCCTGGGAGGCGGCCGAGCCCCGACTGATGTTGTCGGAGAGTTTCTATATATGCAACCGATGCAGAAAACTTCGATAGCGTGATTCAGGTTGGCGTGACGTCACGGTGTAACGCGTGTGCACTGTCGCCACAGACTTATTAACAACCTTTTCTAATATTTTGCCTTTTAAGCTCTTTGAAATTATTACTACAGAATATACTCAAGGAACGCACTCTGTACATCCATTTCTCAAGTTACCCAATGTCATTTGACCATCTGTCTATGATAGAATGCAGGGTACTCACCATCGCGCGATTCCTCCTCGGTCTCAGAGGGCGCGCTGGCTGGCGACGTGATCTGCGCCGCGCTCACCGCCTCCGACTCCGACAGGTCCGTGTCGTCTGACAACATCATACATACAATATTATAGTAGCTCTAGTGTAACATACGGAGGGAGTAACGACACACATACAACATTTAGGTGCAGCAGATATGTAATTTTGCACGGAAATTACTTATGACATGGTGAGAATTAAGATTTTGCTATAAACGATTAATTATATATTGACTCTGTAGTATACGATTAACTAATCGAATTATCAAATTCATAAGTAATCAACAGATCGGTTTTTCATTTACATCAAATAAAGAGTTTTAGTGCAATTGATGCTGTTCTACAGATAAAATCTTACGTAAGAATAGGATTGGGGGGGGGGGGGGGGTTCCAAGAAATCTTATGTGCTCTTACCTGGAGGTATGGGGGGGTTAAAAATAGCCAAAATTGTCCTCACATAATAATGAATAGCCCCGTAACTATCGCAGGTATATAAACACATAGAGAGGCACGATACTCACAGTCGGAGCGTTGTTTCCTCTCCACGCACCGCTTGTACTCGTCGATCTCGCGGTCGGTGACGCGGTCGAACGGGTTGCGCGCGTACGGCGCGCTGTACACCGCCGCGTTGTGCTGGTAGCCGCGCTGGATGATGCCCTTGGACGCTGCGCCCATTAGTACCTGCGGGGAGGGGGACACTTAGGTCTTAGTGCTTGTTCACACTGAACTCGCGGGCGCGGGCGCGGGCGTGGTCGTGAAATATCAAACATATGAGCTACTATGAAAGTGTTCACATCAAAACGCGCGCGCGGTGTATGTAGACTTTACCGCGACCGCGCCCGCGCCCGTGCCCGCGAGTTCAGTGTGAATAAGCACTTAGGTCTAAGTGCGAGTGAGCGCGCAATATATCAACGTGTGCAGCGAGATGCTGCGTCTACTATAGGTACGTACGGAGAGTTGAACTCATACGTCATATCAATTTATTCAATGGGTGTAGGTTACAAAAAGGTCAAAAAGCTGTAACGGCATTATTCATAAAAAATGTTCCATTTTCACCCGTACCCTCATACATGCTCATTGTGTGTGTGATGGTGTTTTTGTGTGAATGTGTGTAAGCTTGAGTTCTTCAATATCTATCACCATAGTTTATGTGTTTAGGTATTAAAAAACGGCGAGTGTTAACTGGAAGGGACATTGGAGTAGGAAAAGGGTTAGTGAGACATAAAATCCAAACAATGTAATCTCATAGACCAAATTAATCCAGAAAAACGGTAAAAACGCATTTCAATATTATTTTAACAATCACACGATTTAAACTAAATTTGTTAGAAGGAAATAAATTCTGCGAAAACAAAAAACAACATGAAACTCACAATACGACGCGGTGGTGGTCTTGGGGGTATGGAATCCTAATGAATAATATTATTATATAAATATATGTAAATAATAACAGTATTTGTAAATAGTCTTCATACTCGCTTATCCCATCCGTTGCCATGACAACGCTAAACGTAAATTTTTGCGTAACCTAACCTAATTATGATGGAAATTGAAAATGTGCCAAAGAAAATACGAGTTTAACATAAAACGGAATATCTACACGTTATCACCAAAAAACTTCCAGGTTTGGCATGAATTCCACAACTCTGACATTTTATATGCAAATATATTCCATTAATAAACTACTATTAAATTAATTCTTCAAAGTGTTTGACACGCATAAATAATGCTGAACATTGGCTCCCCCTCGGTTATGCTATTACGCCATAAGATACACTATTCTAAATGGTACAATCAGCAAAATCTATGCAACTATTTTGTTGTTTGAACATTCGATATAAAAAGTGGAGCATCGAACAAGAGCCACGCTAGGCCACGCTCCCCCACTAGAGCAGAGTGACAAAGTAAATGATACTCACGACATGGTCCCCAGTGTGCGTGTTGGCAGCGTCCTCGCCCACCAGCTTGGAGGCCTCGTCCCAGGTCACGCCCTCCAGGATGTGGGACTGCGGTCCCGCGCTTATCTTGTCCGCTCGGCGGTTGTCTTTTATCTGGTGTTTACATTGAAAAATAAATATTACATGATAACAAGAGTACCAGAGTTTTCAGCTAGCCTAAATTTTACCAAGTTCCCAAAAGGACACTTCCGTAATTTTTACAACAATAGCCACAAACGGGCCACCTGATTGTAAGTGGTCACCGTCGCCTATGGACATTCATAATACGACAGACTCCATCCACCCACTTATGGTGATCCATAAGTGGGTACTTGCATAGCGACCATTTACCGGTCCCATAATTTGACACTCTAGACATGGCCACACTACATAACGATTATTACAAAATACAGACTCATACCTGTTGCTGCAACTGTTTAAACTCCTTAGGGTTGGTGCCCTTCGGCACAAACTGTAGTGTGTCGATCTTCACCGGAGTACCCGAGTGCGCCGGCGAGCCATCTTGCACCCACTGCGCTCGTGAATACGGTTCAATTTTCAACGCACGAAGACATGTCACGTGTCCATTCCACGAGGGACAGGAATATATCCAGGTCGCATTCACACGTTCGTGTTTTCATTTGCAAATTATGACGTCACAAAAGTATCACAGGTCGCAGTGACAGTAGCAGTTGACATTTATCATGTTGACAGTAGTTGCAAACGTCACAAAAGAAAAAAGCAACAGATTCGAGAGAATCGTATCATATTTTCGAAATTCAAATGTTTCGTTTGCGTCATTGTTCATCCATTCAGGACCATCATTGTCAAATTAAGTTAAGATTGTCGTGTGCCATCCATTGACGTTCCATTTCGTGTGTGTGTGTATTCGACGACGTACGTGTAAGAGAAAGAAAGTAAGAAACAAATTAGTAAAATGTTGCCAGCATGAAGTCTATCCGTGTACATGTATAAATATAAAATAAATACAAATGTACACAGACAGACAAAGCGATAGGATGGATTAGTTGAAAGGTCGAATTAGGTAGAAAGTGGCATTTTCTAGGAGAAAATAAGAAAAAAAAGAAATATTTGCAAAATAATCCAATTGAAATAAAAATAAGTGTGCATTAGAGAAAAAGCGTAATCAAAATTAAATTATTGCGAAAATCTCATCAAACCTGGTCGATCATCGAGCATGTACAGTACATATTTTTTGACAAATTTGACATTTTTATTTGAAAGAAATCACATTCAAAGATAAACATTCCCCATGCAAAAGCTGTAAAAACCACCAAGTATGTGTTCAAAACAAATAGGACATAAAAAGTGTTCATTCGATTAGATTTTAAAAAGCAACTGCTAATTAAATATGGATGAAACTTTGAATTTTTGAGCCATGTTTAATTTTGGTAATAAGGTCACAACGAATAACCATTTTACAAATTAATTTAAGCATACAAAAAATTTCGAATAAAGGAAATATTTTATACGAAGTTAACGTAATAAACGTAATAATTTTTTTAACAATCACATTTCTTATGATTGCCAAAACACTAGCTATAAATATGATTTTGTGCTTCCGATATTGAAAAAAATTAGGACACTAATTTAATAACAAAAAATACTTGGTAATTCAGTGAAAAAAAATGATAACATCTAATAATTGTCTTATAAAACACAATGACAAAAAAAAACAAAAATGGATCTAAGGAATCCGCAATAGGAAGAAAAAGGTGCGAGGGGAGAAAGGTTTCATGTGGCAACACTATACCAATGTTTTTTTTCTCTAACCTACACTGTACAGTCTCGATGTGTGACGTGAGTAAAATTATTTTTTTCCTAAATTATAACAGTAAAAATAATTTTATTCACCAAACCAGGGGGTAGTTATGAAATGCTGTTGAATAATAATTTAAATTTGGAATTAAAAATTTAGTAAAAGCAATTTTAGTTCTAGTAAATTGTTACAAGATAATTTGTTAATAATTGTATCCCCAAATAACCTGCAGCGATGGTTACCCCTAACAGCCTGACGAGATACACCGAACAATATACTATAATAAATAAAGAATAAACGTGAGAAG
The DNA here is from genome assembly GCA_911387775.1 of Thymelicus sylvestris. Lineage (NCBI taxonomy): Eukaryota > Metazoa > Arthropoda > Insecta > Lepidoptera > Hesperiidae > Thymelicus > Thymelicus sylvestris. Next base: position 12,810,899 of record OU426887.1, on the reverse strand, counting down.
GAAATAACAAGAGACCGATAAAAGATAAGAAATAAATAATAAGTGACCAAGAGGTTATGACGTAACGTTGAGGTGGGGAGATTTACGCCAACAGCCCGACAATCTTAATATATAATATATAAATTACGTGTCACGTTGTTTGTCCGCGATGGACTCCTAAACTACTTAACCGATTTTAATCAAATTCGCACACCGTATGCAGTTTGATCCAACTTGAAAGATAGGATAGCTTACATCTCAAAAAAATAAAACTTTTGACAGAACGAAGTCTGTCCGGGCAGCTAGTAGTTGATAATTTTAGAGTGACTTATATTTAGTTTCTAATAGTATAGGCTTCAGTCGTTAAGCTGTGCTCCAGTACCTTGTAGCAAGCTATTTGGTAACATTGTAAACTTTCACAACATACCTACATCGTTAGTACTGTCTTATCGAAACAAACACGTATTTTTACATAAATATTACTAATAGCTCGATCAATCTTAACATTTCATAAATTATCTCAAAACAGTTTCTTATAATAGTCATACAAAATATACACATTTTTATATGTTCTGGCGATTTTTGTAACAGAAAACACGAAGGAGAGAATAAATTAATTACATAAATATTAAATAAAAATATACAAAATCCTATCAATCATATACTTACTTGAATTATTATATAACAATATCAATAAATAAAAATACAGTGCATAAATTTATATAGCTATTGGCGTAAAACACCCCGAAAAAAAGAAAGGCTGCACCGAAAATGATGTTAATGGAGAGATGCGACACAAAAAGTTATTTACCTCTTCGTTGTTAGCGTCGACCCACTGCAAAACATTTTCATATTAGTCACGGTCCAAACGAAAACAAAAAAAGACATACACAATAATTAGATAAATATTAGTTAAAATCAAATTATTGAACACAAAACAAAGACTATCAAAACATATTCAAAAGCATTTCATTGAGAGAAGCCTTGAAAAAATAGATCTGTTATTTTTTATAATTTTTTCGTAGTTTTTTTTATTCATTTTTAACATATAAACTCTATAAGCCACAAAGTATATTGAAAGCCAACTTCTTTCATTAATTTGTGCAAAAAATATATTTAAAAAATATTTTTGGTATCGAAATACATATATTATATGAAATTTCTCATCAAGCATAGATATTAAACTGCACAAAGTAATGAAGGAAAAAATATCTTAATTAGAACACACGTAGCATTAAAATATCGAGTATAATCGCAATATATAGACATAACTATATCATTTAATATCAATAAAGTATCTCTTAGGTCTAAACGATTTTCGATGATTTTTAATGAAAAAAACTCAAAATAATAATAATAATTTTATAAAACAATATAAAGACTTTGTTCCCAAAAAATATTACAACTTGTATGGTTCACAGTATTCTTCTATATCTATGTGATCTAATGTTTAAACCAATACCTTTAAATACAAAATAATAAAAAAGATTTAAAAAAAATAACCAAAGATTATATAAAAATGCCACTATCCACGGTGAATGATTCAAGAAAAATGGAATGTTCTTAAAAAAGTAATCTAAATCTAAAAAAAATTTTTTAGTACGAATATATTTACGAAAGTAAAGTTCCTTACGCACATGTAAACAGCCCAATAAGTTAAAGTAAATGTAAACGGGCATGCTTACCTCACCAATGCCTTCATCTTTAATTTGAATTGTATTAAAATGAAATGGCCTTTATCATTTTTGACAATTTTATACAAAAAACTGACAAAAGAATTTAACCAAGTAGGTACTCTGTTTTGATTGAGCCATTAAACACACACTTGATTGGGGTTTGGATTCTTTCATAATAATATATTGATAACAAATCATTTTATTTTTTGAATTACACTAGCTGCTAACACAGCAATAGTTTCTACATATTACTCAGACCGAATTTGTATTTCACATTAGTTGCGCTTGTATATCTAAATTCTTATCATCCCCTCGTACAGTGCATAAGGAGTTTTACTTTTGTATACTTAAATTGTGCCAATATGTGACCTAACATTTATAGGATTTTAAAACACGATATAGTCTACAAGGAGGCCCGTTTGGAAATTTTGAATTACTTCAATAGGAATATGGTCTCTCTACAATAAGCCCCACATCTGGGCATTATTACATCTTATCATCTACGAAATGGGGATGTTATACAGTAATATGATAAAATAATGGAATTATAGAAAAAAAGTATTCATAAATTGTGATACTAAGACAACCCGAGGTTACTAAAAATAAAAAAAATCACGTGTGTATTTATTTTTTGATTATTAAAATGATTACCATAAGCAAAATCGAGATAAAATTACCGTTCTGTATGTAGTTTGCTGGTTTATGAGACGTACCACAGCATTACAATTGGTTATGCCATCCTGACCTTAAGCAACGTAAGCTATATTTTGGTTTCAATTCAGGGGCGTACCTACCGCCGTATCCATTATACGGGGCCCCCAGCGTATAGGGGCCCCCACTAACCCTCCCAAAAAAAGCTCACCAGCGGCATACGGCCGCTAAAATTGGCACTCCTTTTATATTTAACAGTTGATATTGAGGGGGCCCCACAACAAATATTGATATGAAGCCTCCTTAGGGCTAGCTACGCCACTATTTCAACTGACACTAAAATCCCATGTTTCGAGGTCTTTCTACAAACTCATGTTTGAGTTGCTAGGCTTTATACTCGATAATAATTAAACACATTTTATCTCGATTAAACTTACGGCACCTACAAAAACATTGATATTAGGTATATTGTTTATGACACCGCAGAGGTAATAAGATTAATTCGTTATCTACAAAAAAACATTTTCTATGGCTAACGGATACGATAAAATTATGGTTCTAGCTACAGTTTTACTAAGATTATTGTATTAAACTTCTGTTGTTCTATTGAAAGACTGGATGTAAGACTAGTCAAGTAAAATCCAGCTTAGGTATCTACGGAGAGCCCCTTTTACTAATTGGATACTGCAGGATTTAATGCTCCAAATTATTTAGATAAAAATCAGTAATAGTGTCTTGATAAACAAAATATGATTTAATAATTCTCGTTTCAACAATGAAATCTTTCTTTTAAAATTATTTTCAAAGTTCTGATCATTTATTAATAAATAGCTAACTAATATATTGCATAATATGATTTAAACAATTACTTTTGGCTTCTCTACATATAATATAGCTCAGTAATAACACATTTTTAAGTAGTCCCCATTACTATTGGAATCTATTCTAATTCAATTGTAAAGCTACACAAAAAAACTCATTGACCCACATATAATATTCTATGTGTGTGCAACAATTGCGTATTTACACTGAATCAGAATAACTTTCAACCTTAATGCTCCTGTCTTTAAACTATTTATTTCCGTTCATAGTGGGAGTAATTTAAAGCAATATTTGGACTTTCGATCACATTTATACAGCAATGCCTAATACGAAAGCTCTAAAATGTTTGATGATGAAATAATGGACATATCGATGACATAATATGTCAAAACACATTTAATGAATCATGTATATAGGCTTTGGTAAAGTTAGGAGGGCAGTTATCCCCTCTCCTTGATTACTATGTATAATCAAGATTTTTGTGTTTCGCAGCGAATCTTAACCCTATAGAAGAATATCCATTCCCAAAAAATCACTACCCCCACACTTTATCTCCTTAAAGTAAGCAAAAAAGAAGAACCAATTCCCACACTCGTCTTGGCCAAATTCATACCTTCATCAAACTTCTCCATACTAAGTAGATATAATAGTTAATAAGAATACATGGACTAGAACCCATCCCATTATTTATATCTGCTCGTCTATTAAGCCTCTTTCAATTCTTCATACCACAGCTTGATATTCACTTTGCTTCTCTTCTTCTTCTTCTTACTTACTCTACTCCTCGACACGTATAGAAAATTTGAGGTCTAACCACCCATCAGCCTTACCACATGCAACCTACTTCATCTCTACCTCATCAAGCCTAAACCCTAACATCTTCGTAGGTTCCTTTCCCACCCCTTAGCATCTCTCTTATTTATTACTCTTACCTAGATATTCTCTCACTGCCACACAAGGGTACTTCACAGTTAAAAATTACTGCATATATTCAAATTTTATCGCCTCACAATTTTATGGAATGGTTAAACTCTTAATATAGTCGCAACTCGGGAATATCATAATGCGATTCATACATTTATCTTTTTCCAATCGCATCACTTCTCCTACACAAGATTAAAAAAATCTATCATTAACATTGGAATCGATTGAATCAATTCGAAATCGTTTCGCTGCCCCTATACTTTGTTCTTAAAATTTCCAATAGAACATCAACTAGGTCCAATGCTCCATCCTACTCCCACTTCCCTCTCCTCCTCATCTCCTGTCCCCTACTCGGCCTCCACGCGCAGGTACTCTACCTTGGTGATCTTCTTGGGGTCCGCGGTGCCAGTCTCCAGCAGTTCCACCTTCTGGTACACGTTGGGTGAATTCAGCCAGCGAGTGCGTTCTCCGGTCTTACCACCCTTCTTCCATAACCTGAGACAACAATAAATCATTCTTTAATATAGGTACTCTGCAACTACTCAGCGTAGATAAATACTAGCATGAACCGCTCCGGACCGTCTGACCACCAAATCTCAACACCAGTGGTCAATTGAGACGAGAATTTTCTCATCTGACTACTGGTGGTCAATTGGGAGCAATTCATTCCTAATTCATCACCAGTGATGAAGTGGGAGATTTCTGACCACTGGAGGTCAATTGGGAGATTTTTTTTCCTAATTCACCAGTCTTATTTGAATACAAAAAAATTAAAATGTGTGCAATTCACACGTGTTAGAAGTGAAACCTTCAAAAATTTTGTTTTCAAGATAATGAGACGAATGTAAAATTTCGGGAAGATGATAATTGTAGGTTTTACTACTCCACACCACTCCACTCAAGTCAGTCTCCACTCATTTCTAGTCTCCACTGGACAGTTTCGTTTCATAAAATTTCAAGTCACCCCTGTACTAAAGAAGTTTTCACTTCAAAAAGTTAGCATAAATGTTATTAAGTCATCGAGGTCACCGACGCGGTGGTGATGGGTGTACCACAGGGCTCGATCTTGGGTACTTTTCTTTTCCTGGTATACATGTAATGATTTACCTCATTATGTAAAAAACCAAGTGGATATTGTTTTATTTGCTGATGATACATCACCAATATTTAAGTGTGATAGGAATAAAGAAAATTTTGACGATGTAAATAGTGCTCTTTTACGTGTCTCGCATTGGTTCACTATTAAAAATTTAATGGTAAATGCAAAAAAAAAAATATAGAGTTTGTACTACCTAATGTTAAAAAAGTCAATAAATTTCTTAAACTCAATAATGAAACATTGAATAATACCTTAGATAATAAACTTCAATGGGACCCACATTTAACAAATCTCGCGACGAAACTCGGTAGGACTAATATGCTGTCAGAAAAATAAGGCAGTATACTGACGTCGAAAAATAAGGTAGTATACTGATACTGACATCGAAAGTCGAAACTGCTAGGATGATTTATTTTTCATATTCTATTTTAAAAATTAAATGCGTTGTGAATGAAATATGTAGTATTCAATAAAAATCCATGTTATGTTTTCTTTATTAGGACTGTAAGGTATGTAATGTTTTGAGTATTGTAGTAGAGACAGAGACTCTTAGGGCAGGGTAAGTTAAGTAAGGTAAGTTTATGTCTATTTTTATGGTGTACAATAAAGCGTTTTATATTTCTTATATATTGTGTTTGATGTTTAAAATTGGTTTGGGCGCAGAATGTCAGAAGCGCAAAACAACAGATTCGCAAATTGCCAGGAACGCTCATTCAGTCAATAAATTCAGCCATTCATGTAGTTATTAATTCAGTCATCCATTCTACCATTCATTCAGTCATTACATCAAAACTATAACCACGCTCTTTCGTTAAAATACCTTTTAATGGAAGAAAGACTATTATGAAAATTAGAATATGATCCTTTCGCACCGCCCTTTTGAGTAGATTTATTAAAAAAAAACTTATTATTTTGACAGTTCGTTAGTTCAATGAGAAAAAAGCGGCCAAGTGCGAGTCGGACTCGCCCATGAAGGGTTCCGTAGTAGCAAGTAACATAATATAAAAGTTCTTGAAGTTCGTTGTAACTTTGATCGAGGTAAATTGCGGTTTACGATTTATGACGTATTAAAAAAACTACTTACTAGATCTCGTTCAAACCAATTTTCGTTGGAAGTTTGCATGGTAATGTACATTATTTTTTTTTTTAGTTTTTTCATTCTCTTATTTTAGAAGTTACAGGAGGGGGGACACACTTTTTACCACTTTGGAAGTGTCTCTCGCGCAAACTATTCAGTTTAGAAAAAAATGATACTAGAAACCTCAATATCATTTTTAAAGACCTATTCACAGATACCCCACACGTATGGGTTTGATGAAAAAATTTTTTTTGAGTTTCAGTTCTAAGTATGGGGAACCCCCAAAATTTATTGTTTTATTTCTATTTTTGTGTGAAAATCTTAATGCAGTTCACAGAATACATCTACTTACCAAGTTTCAACAGTATAGTTCCTATAGTTTCGGAAAAAAGTGGCTGTGACATACGGACGGACGGACAGACAGACAGACAGACAGACATGACGAATCTATAAGGGTTCCGTTTTTTGCCATTTGGCTACGGAACCCTAAAAAATCCCACTAGTCTGACTAGGTGGGTGATATGGGAACCCCAATGTGTTATTTGGTCAATGGTAGTCAGTTGAGAAACTGCTGACCACCAGTGGTGAAATTTCATAGATCATGGACCACCATATACCCAATTCGTCACCAGTGGCGAAATAGGACAATTTACACCACTGGTGGTAAAATGGGAGTAACATTGTTTTATTTGGTAACTGGTAGTCAGTTGAGAAATTAGAGTGCCAACTGACCACTGGTGTTGAGATTTGGTGGTCAGATGGTCCGGAGCGGCATGAACATAATATGTGCACATAATAATGTTACGGACGTTACTTCTGTTTAACTTGAAAATGTATTATGCAAAGTTGAAACATTATTTTCTACAAAACACTAATGCAACGTCTACAGAGTCAACAACTTATCTGAGAAGTGGCGAAAATTGGTACTAATGCTGCCATGTTTAAAGTCATGCATAAGTACTCTGTGGTCATTCATTTGTCATTTACTACCTCTCGAAATGCGTCCCATGATTGGTCCAATGCGTCCGACAGCGCCCCCCTTCAATTCACAGATAAGTTGGTATCACTGTTCTCTACTTCAAATCCATGGAATGAAATAAAATAAGCTGTCACTTTTATATCACAACGGCCCAATTTAAAAGCAAACCTACCACGTAATGGTAAGCAAGTCGCCAACGCAACGTCGGCAAATAGAACACGTTTTACACCGTGTGTATGCGATGTGTTGTGTTTAATGTGTTGTGTGTAAGTTATAGTATACTGACCCCTGTCTGTACAACTCCTCCTCCTCCAGCAGATACCCGAGCGACGAGACGGCCGGCGGCACCTCCACGTCATTCTTCGGCTTCGGTACGTCGTTCTGTTAACAAACACATTATAAAGATTTAAATATCTCTGGAAGTCTAACTATATTCAAAATTGACAATTATGTACGTCATTCCAATATTTTAAGATTCTTGCGCTACGTCTTATCCATAACGATAACATTGCATAGCATACCAGCTATGTAGTAGTTGCTTAGCAAACAGCTTAGGATTCCAAATTAATCGTCCGTTAGACAATACAAATCCTCTTTATTTTTTTATGCCTTGAGCAGGCATACGAGCAGACGGATCACCTGATGGTACCCGATTATTTATTGTACACTAACAATTTTTATAAAAATGAATTACAAAGATACACACATACAACAGGCGGTCTTATCACTAACTAGCCATCTCTTCCAAACAATCTTCATAAAATATCAAGAGTTGCAAATCGAAGATAAGGGTAGGAGTAAACAATATCAAACTCCATCCCTCCACAGAGTACTTATGCCTCCACAGAGTACTTAATCACTACGTTTTACATCCCTCAAGCGTCTCACCTTGACAAGCGGATGGCGATAGATGTGTCCGGTGCGGAAGCCGGCGTTGTCCAGCATCCTCATCAACGCCTCGAACTCCTCGCCGCCGACGCGCCACTTCGTCGAGTCACTTGGCGGCTTGCGGGACGACTCGTAGATCTGAGGACAGCGACAGAAATATTATTAACTAGCGTTTTGTGGAGCTTTGCTCGCGTTATACAGACTAAAAAGCACCTTATGTTATTCTAGATCATGGTCTTCAGTATATTCGTTCAGTAGTTCAGTAGTAGTACCAAACATCCATACATTCTCGCAAACTTTCACATTTGTAATATTATAGTAGGAAGGATACTTATATGTATATGAAACATGTTATAAATGTGATTATTTAACTTCCTTAATCACTAACAAAACATTGATGATAGCATACTTATCACCGAGCTCGTTACAACCTGAATTACGTGTAACAGGCCATTAATCTTAATATATATAAATTACGTGTCACGTTGTTTGTCCGCGATGGACTCCTAATAACCGATTTTAATCAAATTTTTACACCGTGTGCAGTTTGATCCAACTAGAAAGATAGGATAGCTTACATCTCAAAATAAAAAAAAACTTTTGACAGAACGAAGTCTGTCCGGGCAGCTAGTATTTTATATTTTATTTATCTCCTGATGAGACAAACATAAAGACAAAAAACCGGACGTTAAGAATGCCAGTTAGTATTAGTGGCCTGATGTACCCTCCATCATATTTAACTTTTATTCTCATAACAGCTCCATGAACCAACCTGCCGCCTGGTCTCATCATCCAACAGCAGCAGCTCGTCCATGGGCAACGAGGCCACACGCAGCTGCACATCGCACGCGGCGGCGAGGTTCCTGGCCTGGAAGAAGGCCTCCTCCAGGGTCCCGCCGCAGCAGAGCGCGCCGCTGCCGGACAACATCAGCACCTTGGCATGAGGCCCCAGCGCGCGGACCAGCTTGTCGCGCTCCTCGTTGTCCAGGGTGCCTGCCATATCGTAGAAATTTTGATTTAAAGTTACATTTAAATATAACTGCAGACACTAAGTGCTCGCGAGCAACTGGGTACGATTCTTGTATTTTATCACCGATATACTGTAATTTTTAAGCAAATTAACAATTTATATTGACGAGGCCCTCGCATGACTAAGACAATTATAGTAGGGCGAAATAGAATAGGAGCGATGACGTCACATACAAGTCGGAGAACATGTAAACTTTAATCATAAGCATCTATTGATATGGATTTCCAAAAAATTTTCAGTGATTTATTAGTGTTATTTAGTTAATTGCCGCGTGTCCCTGCCACTCACCATACGGCACCCGATGGTACGCGATGTCCCCGAGCAGCGCGGCCTCCCCGCACAGCGGCAGCAGCCCGCGCTTGGTGCTCGACACGGCCAGCGCGGACGGCGCGCGCACGTGCAGCACGCACCGCACGTCCGGCCGCGCCGCGTGCACGCACGCGTGGATCTCGAAACCTGAGGGAGGGGGAAACAGGCGAACTATTTGTACAGGGCATTATCCAAAAACGTTCCGTAATGCTAATTTTATTATGAACGTAAGTGCCTGTCCAAACGTGTTAAGTGATAAGCCCCGCTCACATACTTAACAGAAAACAGAAACATTTCTAAATTACTTGTCTACTTGATTACTAAACTACTAAATTATCCGTTTGACGTATTAATTTACTTAAAATTTAGTTAACTACTTAATACGTGTAAACCGAACATAAGGGTATGATGTAACTTTGATAACTGACATAAAAGTCTTCACACATTACAACAACTGTTACCCCACTCCCAACTCAATTTTTTTACTCCAACATTGAAATGTAAGCTTTATATTGTTATCCTCGCGGTTGAATTTACGGTTGGATCCAAGCTACAGCACCATCAAACTCCTCATCAACCGTGCTATTTCTTCCTACCATCAATCTCAAGCACCAGCTCCAATCAACAAACATACCGTCAGTGTTGACCGGGAAGTTGGTAGTGCCGGGGTCCTGCACGACCCCCTGCATGTCGACCTTGACGAGCGAGGACGCGGTGACCTCGTGCGGCAGCAGCCCCCGCGGCGTCGTCAGCACCTGCTCCACCGCCGTGTTCAGCCGCGCTGTGATCTGGCCGCTGATGCCGGCTGGCAAGAGACGAGAAACATATTGATACAGTAGGAAAGGAGTAAACAACAACATACTTTTTTAGTATTTTTATAATAATAAGATTTTTGTATCAGGAATTCAGCATTGAGTTTAGAAGATCAGCTAAATTGATTTATTATTTTGATAATTTTAGTAACATAATCCATAATTATTCATTACAATATCACCAATGCCACATTTTACCTTCATTTTTTAGGGATGAGAGGATGAGGGACCATGGGACAACTGGCTTGCCTTGGACCGTCAACTAGATTCATTGTCATTCTCATTCTACAATCTCTATATTTGATTACTTTGTTGTAGGCCATGGACATTTCTGATTTGTTTTTAAGTGAAATTTTATATCACAATCACTTCGTATTTAATAGATATTTTGAAGAAAGGCTTTGCGGCACTTTAGGTGTTTTAAGGGACCAACAGTGTTCCACGGGCTGTAGGTTAAGAACCACTGTGCTAGCAAGTAAGTAGTACAACTCACTCTGAGTCCAGCCGAACAAGTCGACCAGGCGGTAGACCGCCGCCAGCTTACAGCGGAGGATCTTCTCGCCCTTCTCGTAGCCGACGCCCTCGATGCCGCGGATGTCGTTGATTGGAAGCACGCAGCTCGGGCCCTTGAGGAGACAAATGGACAAAGTTTGAAAATTATCTTCCAGTGTACAATCGTACGATCGATAGCGTCATATCGTCGGTTGTGACGTGAAAATTTTGTAAGCTATTTTTTACGGAGGAGTACATAGATGTTCCGGTTTAAAATGTTGGAAAATACTCGTATTTGACAAATTCTACATATTTCTAGTTCCACTCTTTCGCGAACTTCGGAAAAGATCACTGCTCAGTAGCGAAACGCTTACTGATTACAAGTATGTATCTGTAACACATTTATCCGCAATATTGCTTTCGTCTTAATTTTAAACACAAAAGCGTAAAACTTTCCAATTTGGCAACTTTCGCAAACTGAGCAAACCGCCACTCGTAGCAAAACCCTCGTCAACTACGGAACATTAGTTAACTGACCCTGAAGCTGCCAGTGTGCAGCCGCCCGCCGACCATCTCCCGGATCCGCTGCAGCAGCGGCGCGTCGTTCCCCTCGTGCATCTGCTGGTCCAGCACGCGCTCCAGCTCCTCGCGGAACAGCTTCGACGACATCAGCGCTTCGACGCGCTTCCGCCGCTCCATCTCGCGGACATCCTGAAAATTTGCGAAAACCGTTTCAGAGGAAGGTTTTTAAAGTTCAGCAGTATAAAGCCCAGTTATCATTGATTCTTTTCCCGAGCTAACGAACCTAAGTTCTATTGACCAGGTTAGAATTTATGTAACGTGTTTAAATGTGTTTTAAAGGCCTTGCTTGGCAAATGACCCTGTCTCTATACTACCGGAACACAGTAAAGTATTGGTGTATAGGTTTATCTAACAAACATCATTATATTCTAATGTCAACGTAAATATTTGAAGGAGATTGCCCACCGACAAGTGAGACAGAACATCTCTTTCTCCTGCTACATCTTCCTCTCCCATTCAAATGGCAAGTGCCTCACCGCGTCGATGTCAGCGGGCCGCTGCTTGAGCCTCTCGTCTTCCTCCTCCGTGGAAAGCGGCCCGGTGCCGTTCGGCAGCGTCTCTGTGTCCGTGTCCGCCATCTTGCCTGCTCGCCTGTCTGCCTGTCTGCAACAAGTAAATATTGATGTTAAAACTCAGCGGTATGGTTTGCTTTTTTAACTAATTATCTACATCTCCGTCTGGTAACTGGAAATCCTAGTCTTGGATGATAAATCATTTACGTTACTAAACAAAATATTAAGTAATATCAATACTGAATTTATGGTAAAAGCCTGTTATCTGAATTCGATCCACGCCAGATCCTATAGAATCAATTGTTAAAACAAGAGATGACAGGCAATAAATGCAGGACGATCGAAACGACAGGACGAAAAGAAAGAAAGAGATTGATAGAGGACAAGGTGGATTTCGATTTGGTTCATTACACAAGATAATGAACCAAAGCGAGACGGCAAACAATACTTTCACTGTCTAATTAAATATATAAACAATAGCAACGACTGACGGCGTGGTGTCTAGTTGAACGAATTCCCAGAACGAACACAATAAAGTTAATCGCAAACAATGCACTCGTCACAATCACAATGCCTATGGGAGATGGGATATATTAGGTCTAATGTGGTTTTCATTGTTCCGATCTTCGCGGCTGTGTAGTGTGTACTGCAGGAACCAAGATTATTAAATCGAACTATAACGAATACCATAATTATATCGTAAAGCAGTTTCGCCCAACAAAATGACACGAGATTCCAAAGATCCTGCCTTTTATGGGGCTTGGTGTACTTTTTAATACAGTCCCAGATGATGCGATATGGTACTAAATACGTAAGATATTATCAAGAGTTGAAGAGATTAAGAAAATAAATTAGAGGTGTCGTTAATCTCGAGTGCCAACCCTACTGCTCGTAGACGCGACAACACTAGTCACGGTACACCGAACCTGTAATTACAGTAATTGCTACGCGCGTACCCCCAGCATTGACGGCGTCAATTTACATGACCTCCCCATTTTAGGGTTCCATAGAAAAATTATAAAAAAAAAAACTAAAACCCAACTAGGTAAAAATCACATTATGAAAATGTTTCAATTCATAAGTATGATATCCAACAAAAAAAATAGTAATTTAGTGTTCGTCATACAAAGTTACAAACTATACGTAGATAAATATAATAGACGTTTCACGTAGTGTTATCCAAAAAAATCCCATGTGAAATGAAGTGCCCGCGCCGTGGACAGCACACACTACCGATCGTCGCCTCTCACAACATACAATTAAGAGGTGTTACAACTATAAGGTCAAGTCAAACCATTCAAGTTTTCTCTTTAGTTGATTTCAAAATGCTCAGTATGCTTTGAACCAAGATGCTTCAAACAAATTTCGTACCTAAGTCGTGTAAGACATGAGTGACATGACTAGTGATTTACGCATAGATCAAGCCATTTCGGTTCAGTAATGAAGCTTGAAAAATCCAACATTACTTGATTTGATTACTTGGTTCCTGACAAAACCAAGTTAATTAAATTGAAGTAAGTTGCTTCAAGGCAGAATTACCTGCTCCCTACACTGGTGGTCTCGCCCCAGGCGAAGTTTTTATATTTTAAACAGAGCCTAACAATTACATTTTAGTACTCATAATAATGAATTTTGTTTTAGTAATATTACAATGTTTATGTATTACTACTTTATGTGATGCTTTAGCTAGGCTATAAAGTCAAGAGAAGAAATGGCAAGAGAAACTCCCTAGCACATGTTTTAAATTAATGAACAATTATTATTACAGAACCACCTTCAATCGATCTGAAGAAGACAGCGGGTGTCCGCTGGATTCAGAAGGCTCAGGACCGGTCTGAGTGGCGTAGATTAGGGGAGGCCTATGTCCAGCAGTGGACCTCAAAAGGCTGATGGATGGATGGATGACCTTCAATCGGTACACCTGACACATCTCATTGCATTGCATCCCAGACCATAAAATATATACAGCATACGATTAAAACATAAAATCAAAACTCACATCTTCATAACCCCAGCCATCGACAATTAATAATACTAATACTAATCATATGGGACCTACACAACCTGTCTGTCTCCTTCCAACACGTAGCCACGTCCCGTTCGTAAACGCACACGCACACACGACATTCGAATTGGTGAATCAATGGTGATTGACAAGCATGGCTGCGGGTCAACGGCCTCAGCTTTGACGCAGTGAGCCGATGACGCAAGATTTATGGTTTTGTCTTGGCTAGGGTTACCGAGACAACTTTCAGCAATAGTATTTTCAAAACTGTGATGGGATAGTATTAGAAAGTGGGTCGGATGGCGGAAATAAAATAGGTGGTTAATTACTTCGGTATGACTGACTAGGACTACTCGTATATTTGGGCAGAGTAACACCTTACAAGTTTTAATTTCACAGAATGATCTCGCCTCTTTGTCTTTGTTTCAAATAACTTGCTGTTGGCCCTACTTGCCTTTACAGCTTCATGCGGACTGTGAGGCGGGTCCTGGAAGGGACCCAGCCTAGAAGATAAAGTGCAAAGTCAGCGGGAGTAGACCGGTTGATTCGACATAATATGAGGTGATCTCGCCTCTACGTTACATGCGCTTATACAGAAAAAACAGAGTCAGTACAATGTCTCATCAAGACTTATCTTACATTAATTTAACAATTTAAAATAATTAATTTAAAATAATAAATATTTATTAATAATATTCTTTTATTAAATAATCAAATATGAAATTAAGTAAGTATACTAATAATATAATCAAGTAGTTTAATCATGATGTGCCGCCATCTACTTGGTAGTGTCGCCAGTAGTGTTTTAACAATAGTTATCGTTATCTATGCAAAATATACACTGCAATGTGTATAAGAGTTTTTATAGTGTAAAAATTATATTTTTCACTTTTTGTTAAGTTATACTTCCATGCTGCCATATCTTGTTGACTGAACTTTGGTCTAATCTGTATGTTTGTTCTGTGGTAACAAAAAATAAAGATAATCGAATTTTCGTTTGGCAACCCTATTGTAAACGTACAAGTCCTAATGGGCCTTGATAATATTTTTTCTACTTGAACAAAGTTAATTAGGAAAGATAATATTGTACTTAATAATGATATCACAAAATAAACAGTGATAGCTGTGTGTGGTTGCCAACGTGGTGGACTTTGATCTTACCTCCTCACACTGTCAGTAGACCCAAATGCAGTACGAAGATGACACCCTCCCCAAACTTAACCCCATACCCGGAAACCACCGCCAAAACTACCACCAACTCTATGTAATGAAGATGACGACCGAATTATACTTCCGTTACACGGAAAACAATATCTTACATCGCTATTAAGCTCATACTTGATACCCGATACCGCTGAGGAAACCTTAGTGGAACACCCTACATCCTACGAGTAACGCTACTTAATATTTCGGTACTAACTACTAAATAACCATGCTCATTTAGGAACTGTCAAACAAGTGGAAAAGGTAAATGCAATGAACGGTCACCTGCAGAGAAAAGTAACCCATCAGTTTACAATGCAACAGGCAACGGAAACGTTGATGATGTTCGTATATTTATAAACATACTAGCTGTTGCCCGCAGCTTCGCACGCGGAAATTATGCTTATCATATTATTTAGTATCCCTTACAAAAGAAAATTTAAAAACAGGTTCATTTATATTGAAGTACTTATATTTAGGAATTTATATACTGAAACTTACGATACAATCACAGATCATTCCTCCGGGAGCGGGTTTGGATTAGTAAACAACATTAACATTTTTTTTTCTTTTCCCTCTCCCTCTCCCTCTCCATCTCCCTCTCTCCCCTTGCCCTCTTCCTCTCCCGCTCCCTGTCTCACTTCCCTCGCTCTCCCTATTCCTGTCCCACTCCCTCACCCTTTCCCGCTCGAGGTCCTTCTCCCACCACATATCCCTCTCCCTCACCCTTTCCCGCTCGAGGTCTTTCTCCCACTTCATATCCCTCTCCCTCTTCCTCTATTGCTCCCAGTCCCTCTCCCGCCCGCACCCACACCCTCTCCCGATTTCTGTCCTGCTCCCACTCCCTCTCCCGCTCCCTGTCCCTCTCTATCTCCCTCTTCCGCTCCTTCTCCCTCTCGTGCTCCCTGTCCATTTTTAACTTAAAAAATGACGAAGTTGCTTACTTAGTTCATTCCCCTAAATTAACTCTTTAAGGGATGATTTTCCGGAAAAAAAATCTAAGTTAACTTTTGTTCATTACTATAAACTTACATAAAAAAATTCATATCTTAATATATATAAATTACGTGTCACGTTGTTTGTCCGCGATGGACTCCTAAACTACTGAACCGATTTAAATCAAATTTGCACACCGTGTGCAGTTTAATCCAACTTGAAAGATAGGATAGCTTACATCTCAATTTATAGTCGCATTATTATTTTATTGCAATTTTTTTTGACAGAACGAAGTCTGTCCGGGCAGCTAGTATTTTATAACTCTAAAACTGGCGAAGTTGATTTGTATGTAGTTGACTACCAACCCCTATTTTTAGGGGATGAATTTCGAGAAAACAGTGGTACAGTTATTTTTAGTGTCTAACTATAAGCTTATATACAAAATTTCACTCTTCTTAGTTCAAAACTGACGAAGTTGGCATACTAACTGGCACACTCTTATTTAACCCTTTAGTTTAGGGGATGACTTTCCAAAAAAAACGTAATATGTACCTACATCCAAATTTTGTTTCTAATCTGGAGCTAATATATAAATTTTCATGTTTTTAACTTTAAAAATGACGAAGTTGCGTACTAAATGAAATCCTCTAAATTAACCCTTTAAGGGATGATTTTCCAAAAAACCGTGTTAAAATTAACTTTTGTTCACAACTATAAACTTACATAAAAATTTTCGTATTTATAAGTCTAAAACTGACGAAGTTGATTTATACGCAAATGGCTTCCAACCCCTATTTTTAGGGGATGAATTTCGAGAAAACAGTGATACAGTTATTTTTTGTGTCTAACTATAAGCTTGTATACAAAATTTCACCCTTCTTACTTTAAAAATGACGAAGTTGCATACTAAATTAAATCCACTAATCCCTTTAAGGGATGATTTTCCAAAAAACATGTGGTAAAATTAAGTTTTGTTCATAACTGTAAACTTACATAAAACATTTCATATTTATAACTCTAAAACTGAAGAAGTTGATTTGTATGTCTTCCATGACTTCCAACCCCTATTTTTAGGGGATGAATTTCGAAAAAAACAATGATACAGTTATTTTTTTTATCTAACTATAAGGGTATATACAAATTTTCATCCTTCTTACTTCAAAACTGACGAAGTTGCCATACTAACTTGCGCCGTCTTAATTACCCCTTTAGGGGATGATTTTCCAAAAAGACGCATAACTTTTAAATTTCGTTTCTAATCTTGAACTAATATGTAAATTTTCATGTTTTTAACTTCAAAAATGAGGGAGTTGCCTACTACGTTCCATCCACGAAATTAACCCTTTAAGGGATGATTTTCCAAAAAAAAATGTTTAAGTTAACTTTTGTTTATTACTATAAACTAACATAAAAAGTTTCATATTTATAACTCTAAAACTGACGAAGTTGGTTTGTATGAAAGCGACTTCTAACCTTTATTTGTACCCCTTAGGGGATGAATTTCCAAAAATCCGTTCTTAGTGGACGTCTCCTTAGCATAAACTATCTTCCTGCCAAATTTCATCTTAATCGGTTCGGCAGTTTCTGAGATTTTTTGTTTAATCAGCGGTGTGTCGCTTTTCAATTTTATATATATAGATGGGTTACTTTTCTCTGCAGGTGACCACGATGCACGGGAATCCATTGATGATGGATCCGTCTACGTTGTGGCATGGACTGCTCTCATACTCGATTTAGTTAGCGCATGGATCATAGCATGCGTTACGTTTTGATTGTTGAGAAAAATTAAACTGATACTATTACTAGTATTACACCTTTAAATTGTTTGACGTGATGTACGCGTACAACTCGTGTGTGTCGTGTGTAATGTCAACGATGTCACCATGTCACCACACCAGCACCACATTCCCGACCCCAATCCGCGAAGCCCCTGTGCGACACGGGCCGGGCGCTGTTCGCGCAATCCGAGCCCGATGCGATTCAGCGGATGGACTTTGTTTCCCGGTTGATAACGCGAATCTATGTATATTCTATAAATGTTCTGATCAATCAAATTAATTCTGCTTCCATTATTAATACAAATAATGGAAGCAGAATGCAATTCTTTTTGACGAACTGTAGGGTAGGGCGACGCTGTCTGATAATGATCTCTGTTCTATAAGCTTTATCGGTATCACCTAACCCACTGTTCAATGTCGTTTGGCTCAGTACAGGGCCCAGGCCCTCATCGTCTCCGAGGGATTTCGACAATCGACAAATTACTCACTTATGGAAACAATATCTGACCTATACGTTAAGTACATAATATATCTACACTATTTGCCCATAGTAAAGTTTCCTATAATCCCGCTTCATCAACATTTACTTAAGATGCTCTTTCTCGTTTGTCGATCAACAATTATTGTCAACTTACAACGATTCCCTATCCTAGTAAAAAGATGGCACGTTTAAATAATGACGAGTATGATGACGCCTCAGACAATTCAACATCAGGTCAAATCCTCAACTTCTTAGCTATTTTAACAACATTACGAAACTTTAAAATGCTCAAGAATAGAACGTTATGTTTGTAAATACGGAAATCCCATCCTATTTGAGGATCAAGTGTTTTGACAGCCAAGATATGCAAGATTAGGAATGGTGGCGGCGAGAGACAAGTGAAAACTGGTCTGTCGGTATCACTGATTGATTTGATGAATTGTAAGACCGCCAAAACTCGTTTATTTAAGTAGGTATGTATGAATCCAAACATCCAGAATCCTTCCCCAATCCGCACATGTATTTAACAAGTACCGTTGTTTGTATGAGATACTATCGGAAGCTATCGGACAAAATTTAAATCTGACGCTCGGGATATTTAACCTGCACCTTCCAAAGTTCCAATACCAATTCTCTTCCAATAGAATGATAAAAGACCATTGTTAACTTATAACCAAGCCAAAGAACATCACAAAAGCGCAATAACCATTATTATATTTAGCGCTCACGCAATATCCCGTCGCAAATGGATTTTTAAGCATTATCCCCACGTTGCTACACGGCTATAGAGCAGCCAGCAATGAATGGCCCAGTTACATTCACACGTGTGACGTAACGCGCATTATCTAAACGACCCTGATAGTAGGACGCGGACGACGCGACGCCGGCGCCTCTTCACGTAATCACATACCTATCTGCTATTCAGCTGGTTCTTCATATTTTACCATTGACATCACTGGAAGTGTTCCGAGCAACGTATTTATGAATCAACCAACAAATCCTGCTAATCCTAAAAATATTTAAATGTGATTGTTTATGAGCATGGTTGCTGTGTTACTCTTAGGGTTGCCAGATGGCAAAACTGAAATATCTGGACAAAACTTCAAAAAGTCGGGATTTGTAAACAATTTTTTTGGAAATAGCCGGAAAACGAGCTGACGAACCGGCTAGAGCGCGTGCGACAAACGCGTTCTGTTGAATCGAGTGAATTGTCGGGACAATCCAGACGAATCCCGACCATCTGACAACCCTAATTACTCTTTCACGCAAAAACTACGGAACGGATTTTCATGAAATTCAGCATACAAGCAAATCATGATCTGGAATAGGATATAGGGTTTTTATTCTCCCAGAAAACGCGGGCGGAAACCTAGTTAAAATACTTCAAATCCTACAACCACATGAATCAACGTAACGCCTTGTCATTGGTGAAATAAAGGACTGATCGATCAAATTCGATTCGATTGGAAATTGATCGAACAAGTCGCTTACTTCGAGTGCGATCGGTGTTTGAGTTGAGAGTAATCAGCAACTACTAATGGAAAAATGAGTGCTTCCGTGTTTCGGAAGTCCATTAAATACTATCGATGTCGGCCATAAAATGCCCTTCAGTAGAGCAGTATTTTATCAAATACTGTAAACATTACAAATAACTATAATAAAAAATTTAGTTAAGACTCATAAAAAAATTCAGTCAAGATCTCTCAGCTATACAAGCTGTGATATTGGACGAGGGACGGCCCAAAGCTCAGTTTGATCAAGTCAGCAGTTCTCAAGCCGGCACGCGACGAGTCTCGAGGGGCTCGGTATAATACTGTCGTATTGTTACGATAACCCTTGACATGCTCGTATAGTCTTCGATCTGTGATGACTGGTGCATTATGAGCCGTCAAACGAATGGTTTAACTAAAATTGATGAAATGAAAGTTCAGCAACTGAAGAACATTTACTGTGACTGATTATTAAAATTCTAACACGTCAGATCTCTAACGGCCTTCTGAGCTAAGACATTAAATTTGTCGTAGATTCATCAGCTCTTAACGATGATAAATTAGCAGTTAGCTTGCTCGAACATTGTTTTGTTTTGAATTTGGAATAAAAAAAACACAAAGCCGTAGACGGTCCAGAAATAGACGAAGCGCGCGCGCGGAATGCGCTTCCGCCCATTCCAATTTTAAATTCACCAAGTTTTTTTTAATTTTTGTTCGTAAAAGGAGTAAAGCAATGATTTTCTGGTTCGCGGCCTTTTGTGAGTATTTGAACGCAAAAAGTTCTTGTACATTCGTTGTGAAGGAAAATCGAGGCCATAATTATTTAGTGGTTAATGTTTAGGTATGTGATACCAGAGACAACATTTTAAACATATTTCTTAATATTCTTGCATTATAACAGGCTGTTGATTATATCATGTTGATTTAAGTCTCCAATTCAAAAGGAAATAAATTAGTTCCGGCCACAGGTTCCGGCACTAGTCAGTACGTAATATTGGTATCGGTATCTTCTACCTTTTTTTTTCAATTCAATTCAATTTATTTGCATGAATATGGCTTTAAAAGCTTGATTCAAAGTTTGTTAAATTAAATTAAATATGAAATTAAATCAGTATATCTTCAAACGCGTAAAATACCTAAAAGCCTAGGAACTGAGCACAAGAAACAATTATTATTCCAAATTGCGTTACTTTTTCGCACGTTCCGTTTCACGCGTGATTGTGAAGAAGAGAAAAGTGTGCGAGTCTGTTAATATATCTGTGGAATTGTTATTTTCGACACACTAATCTACAGTCTATACGGATCGCTGGTTTTTGGTATTTATTAATTTACTAAAAGTACTAAAACCAACAAACTTAGTATACTCATGAGCGCAAAATCTTAATTTAAAGCATTATCGTATCGTACTCTCAGTTACTGTTACGTAATTCTTATGGTTAATGTATATAATATACATAGTTATTATGATATATATAGTTATCATTGGCGGATCGTGAATTTGTGGGGCCCTGGGCTGAAAAAATTTAGGGGTCTACCAAATAACTAATAGCCATTTTGTCAAACAGTTGTTTTCGATAGTAATGTAGATAATGTAGATATACCTAATATAGAAAAAATAGGACAATAAAATAATTAGAATGTGACTTAGTGTTTTTGTATACAGACAGCAACTGTACAACATTATTGCGAAATAATTAGACAGGTTATATGTAGTTACGTTATATAAATTATGAAGCAAACTTTCTGCATTTTTATGCTGCAAATTCCTTTATTTACTCGTCACATTCCTTCGTTAAATCACAATTTATAGAAAGAACCTTTCCCCGTGTGGTGTCCGGGTTCACTTTGTAGAACAGCACCACTGCCGTTCTTCCTGGGATGTCGTAAAAGGCGACTAATAGGACAAATCCAGAAGATGGGCAGCAGCATCTTCCTGTGTTGACGAATACCGGTCATGTCATCTGCGGTCACCAACTCGCAATAGCCAAGCGCGGTGACTATGGCTATTACCCCCATGGCAGACACGGAAAAACCACGGCCTTAGTAGTTGAGACCTACTACAGACGTTTGTTTACCTCCTCATGCGCTCCTGTCCCCAGACAGGCGAATGACAAGCGAGCTAAGTTGACCCGACACTGTACCGAAGATATCCCGGAAATCGTCAGTCTGTATGAAATTAGGGGGGGCCTGAAGAACAACAAGGCACCGGGCGATGACGGAATCACAACTGAGTTGTTAAAAGCTGGAGGAAAGCCTATATTGCTAGTGCTCCAGAAGTTGTTTGATTCCGTTATCAGTAGCGGAACTACCCCGGAAGCATGGAGCAGAAGTATGGTGACGTTTTTCTTCAAAAAGAGTGATAAAACCCTATTGAAGAACTATAGGCCCATTGCACTGCTCCACTGCTCTGAGCCACGTGTACAAGCTGTTTTCAAGGGTACTCACTAATCGCATAGCACGCAGACTTGACGACTTCCAGCCTCCCGAACTAGCCGGATTCCGCAAAGGCTATAGCACCATGGACCACATACATACACTCAGGCAGGTGATACAGAAATCCGAAGAGTATAACCTGCCGCTATCGATATATAGGCACTATCGATATATCGAGGTGTTGAAGTGTGTATACAAATCGGCCACCATGTCAGTTCCATTACACGACAGAAGCACGAACCCCATCCAATTGCAGAGGGGTGTCAGACAAGGGGACGTTATTTCCCCGAAACTGTTCACCGCTGCTTTGGAGGATGTGTTCAAGCTAATGGAGTGGAAAGAGCTTTGCATTAACATCAATGGTGAACACACACCTCACACACCTTCGATTTGCCGACGATATAGTGATCCTGGCGGAATCGCTGGAGGACCTCAGTACTATGCTAGGGGACCTGAACAGTGCCTCACAACGGTTGGGTCTTAAGATGAACATGGACAAGACAAAAATCATGTCTAATGTCCATGTTACACCCGTACCGGTAGTTATTGTGGGCACTGCTCTCGAAGTTGTCGACGAGTACATTTACCTGGTACAAATGATCCACATGGGTAAGTCCAACTTCGAGAAAGAGGTCACTCGAAGAATCCAACTCGGCTGGGCAGCGTTCGGGAAATTACGACACATCTTATCATCCAAAATTCCTCAGTGCTTGAAGTCGAAATAGTTAAATTAGAAAATAGGCCCAGGCTTAAGGATTTGGTTTAGCAGAAAGGTACTCACATTTACAGGATACTGGGAGACCACCACACTAAACAATGCGTTAAAGCTGTCTTCTTTGGATTGGAGATTTCTTGACTTTTCCCGCGCGGGTAAGAGATTGCCGCCGGCCGGCGCAACGGTTGAGTTCGAACTACATACTTTACGTTTTTTTTGAATGAAGTTTCTGTCATCTTGATACACGGCGCGGCATTTGACGTTTGATGGACGTCACTCCCTGTTGTTGAGCTTTGACAGCTCTGACAGGCGGCGAAATGATGACGGATGGTTTGTGGAAGGGAGTAAGGAGAAGGAATTGATCCTAAAGCCTGTTCATCGAGCAATGCGTGTTGCCAGTGTTAACATATGGATCCAAGACGTGGTCTTTTACTGTTGGCCTCATTCGAAGGATCAAAGTCACACAGTGCGCTAAGGAACGAGCTATGTTAGGCATTTAACTACGAGATAAGATTCGTAACGATGAAGTCCGTAGGCGAACAAAAGTTACCGACATAGCTCGTAGAGTTAACCGGCTGAAGTGGCAATGTGCAGGTCACATCGTTCGAAGGACAGATAACCGATGGGGTCACAAAGTCCTCGAATGGCGGCCATGTCTCGGTAAAAGGAGCACTGGTCGCCCCCCCCCCGACCAAGTGGACTGATAACCTAAAGAAGACGGCGGGAAGCCGCTGGATTCAGAGGGCCCAGGACCGGTCGGAGTGGCGCAAATTATGGGAGGCACACGCACATACATATATGTACACGCACATACACGCTATATGCACGTGAGTTGATTGATCTCAGAGTTGCCAACCTTATGATCGGATTTTTTAAATTTTTTCTTTTAATTTTAAACATTATTTTTAATTCAAAATATCTCCTATTGTTTTTAGTGGGGGCTGGGGGCCCTTTGTATCCACGGGGCCCTGGGCTGCAGCCCAAAAAGCCCTTAGGTAGATCCGCCTATGGTTATTATTATAACCTCAGCTATTCATTGTTCCATACCATGATGTCTTCTCTCGTTTGTTATTGAAATGGACAACTGGCCACTTTAGTTATCAATTTAATTGACCATTCTATAATCCTGCCATCAATTTGTTTAACTGGATGACATAATCGGTATAACATTTGTAACCTTCGTTTGATATCTAATTCAAGATTCAAATAGTAAATCAATACATATTACACTAACGTCCTAACTCAGAGTCACTTACGGTTATTTAAATCGCTCCTTAGTACTGAATTTGTATGGAGATTCTTTACTACGGAATGATTAAAGTAACCGTTAGTGATTCTGGGTTGGGGCGTAATTATTTGCCTGAAGCGCGGCAAACCCAAAAACTAATGCATGTTATGAACTTATTTCGAAAAGAATGAAAGCTCCTTCAGAACATTTCACACGCACCATCTCTCTCTTTCTCAATTACTAACCACGAAAGATTCACGTCGCCGCAACGACTACTATGTACTGAGCATTGGTCCAGTTAGACCAATAAAGTATCACGTTCTGAGCACGCGTTAGCCCTGGCTACGCATAATTCGCTAAAACAGTAACCATCTACCTACCTACTCACTGCCAGTGACCACATGAGGAACGGTCAAATTGATCCATTAATGTCATTGACCGTAATGGTCTTCATTGTTACAACAAGGAAACGACACCCACGGACCCTACAATGTACATGGGACTATCATAGGGTTGCCAACCTTAAATTTAAAAAACCAGGATTTGAAGTTGGAGAAACCAGGACAACTCAGTTTGAAAACAGGACGCAGTAATAGAGTTGCAATTAAGCCATGTGATATCGGAACTATTCTCAATACCGGAATTGGTTTTCGATATTGACCCCTGATTCCAGAATTCCGGAATTAGTTCCGATATTGGTTGTTGAAATTAAAATTAAAAAAAAATCCTCTGCTATCAAGAAAGCTATAATGATACACTTTTTTGAAAACCTTATGAAGAGCTCTTTAATTTGATATCCATATTGCATTATTCTATTTATTTTTATTTATTGATAATTCAAACAGTGGAATCTCACAGCCACCATATTTGTTTTTTAACGTCACCTATCTCAGAACACTTTGGTTATCAAGACCGATCTAACGATTTCTTAATTGAAAAAAATGAAAAATGATTTATTCAGCAATCATCATTACACACAGTTTCAGTGTACTAGCTCCCACACTAGGATTCCCTGTTTTGGTTGAAGCTAGGATTCACTGTCTCGTAACAAAAGTGGATACACAATCAAATATCTTGTTAGTTAACTAAATTACTTAAAATTCAGAAAATTTACAGCAAAAAATTTTGAATAGAAAGGTAATTATATTGGAAAATATGAAGTAATAAAGAATATTATATGCATACATAATGATCATACATAAAAAAAATATACGTGTCGAATTGAGAACCTCCTCCTTTTTTTTCGTCGGTTAAAAACATATCCCCTTGGCAGCCGGGTAAAAAAATTGTTGAGTCATAGTGTGGTCATAGTGCCGCAAGTTAGAGGGGGCCTATGTCCAGCATTCGACCTCTAAAGGCGGGTGGATGGACGGACGGATGCATAACAAAATAATTTTTTTGATTAAAGTTTCATCAGATATGTTCATCATAGCATATTTTTGAATTTTTACGGATTACAACTAAATCTTTCTGAATCAAATGTTGCTTTTGAACACGACAAAAAGATTGATTTCATACAATTATTACAATTTCTTAGTCAGCCAATCTATAAAGGTAATAATGGTGGCGCGATGGGTACACAAGGTAGAGAGAATTGGATAATTGGGTTCGTGGGTGCGTTCAGAAATAAATAAAAATCGAAATATCTATTTTGTTTAGTAACAATGAATACCGGAGTTACGATATTGAAACACTCAGTTCTGGAACTGAAAAATTGTCCGAGATTCCGGAATTGCGAAATCTCGGAATTCCGGTATCCATGCCCTACTTGCGAGCCGTGAGGCCACCCGTAACGTATTTTTTTACAAGAGGCGTGCGAATTTTAAAATTTAAAAACCCAGGACGCTGCTTAAAAACTATCCAGGACGTCCCAGGACACCAGAAAAACCAGGACATGTCCTGGGAAAACAGGACGGATGGCAACCCTAGACTATCATGAGTTTCTTTTCTATACAAGTAGGTAGTGTAGGTACCAACCTCGTTCCTTAGCGTCACTTGCCTAATACGTAACATACATACATACTAACTACATACATTTGAATGAACTAAAATGATTAATATCTATAAACTATAACTGTACTCTGTAAAGGTATTCCAGAAAAACTATTATCGAGGGTATTCAGTATAAATAAATATGCAGTGTTCACTGATTATTGTAGTAACCGACTTCAAAAAAAGGAGGAGGTTCTCAATTCGACTGTTTTTTTTTTTTATGTTTGTTACCTCAGAACTTTGGACTGGGCGAACAGATTTTGATGATTCTTTTTTTAATCGAAAGCTGATGGCTGTCATGTGGTCCCATATAAATTTGAACGAGATCTGACAAGTAGTTTTTGAGAATTTGAAGTCGGTTATTTTTTGTTAGTAAAATTTAGATTATTTATTGGTGGTGTAGTAGAACACCTCATAATTATGCTGGTCTTCGGTTAAATCGGACGATTAAGGTGATACTTTAACAAAAACTTCCTAGTCATTCCTAAATCATTACACATAATATATCTATGAAGTATGCACTAAGATTCACTTTCGACATGCATGGAGAATTACACGTTGGACATGACAAAAGCCCCAAAAAAGTTCACAAAGAACCAGACTCGACTCAAACCTCTCGTCAGACTGTCTGTTACATATTTCACTCCCCCGATACCAACCCCGCCCGCGGGCAACTCCCAGGCTCAGCCAAACATGTGTTTAGACGGTCGTTAAAACGAGGTAAGAACGCGTTAATAATTTCTTAGCTATTTTGATAACGTTTTGAGATTTGAGATGAAGATAGATTGGCTTCAAGTCTTCAACCCATTAAGGGTATAACGGAAACACTACTACGCACAGGTTTCTCAAGGAGGCCTAGAGCATACTCCTCCATGCCCGAAGGGTTCAGTGGCCAATAAAATTGGTTAATAAATCCTAAGTGAAACATACAAAATTTTAAAAATTATTGTGCGTTAAGAAATATAAATATCCCAATAATATAAGAATAGATAACATCATGATACTACTGTTATACCTACCGCTCTCATTTTAAGAGATATTAAACCAAAACTGTTCTGTGCATTATTTCAAGAAAATGCTCGTCTAATGCACGCGCCCTCCCCACCCCTCCCCACCCACACATATGACACATCACACCATTATAATATGTATTACATATCCACAAATACACTGTCTCATGAATCTCTAAACTCAGGCTATAAAATAACAACTTGACATCAACGCATTAGGGAATCACTGTAATATACCTACGGGTATCTCTTTCCAGTATCAAAACCGGGCAAGTGCGTGTAACCTTACAATTCATGAGAATCATCGAAAAAAATGTAAACTAATATTTAAAATTGAAACAAATGAACTAAAATAATAAATAAAATACTTTAGGTTTATATCCAGCATCAATAAAGGCGCAAAACGAATGTTTCTCCACTCCTAACTATAATACGCTGTGACACGAACGGCGGCGGCGGTAGCGACATTATATCACGTCGTCGCAGTTCATATTGTGAGCTCGTAACCCCTGGGGACATGTCTGTTCTACGTTGTACACAAGACAGGTCGCTGACAACTGGCAACATACCACACCTGCCAGCCACTTTGCTGGTGCCATTACTGCCATTGAACTGCGCCATTGACACTTACACCCTGTTTATACCCTCAGTCCCTCGCTATTACTTACTTTTTTTGCCGTACACCGTCTTCGTCTCCAAGGAGTTGTGGCGCTGACAACTGTCAACACACCAAACCTGATGTCATCCAACTTGATGGTGGGCAAGTGAAGTGCGTGATTACCAATGAAACTTGTACCCTGTCTGTAGTTGCAACCTCATTATCCCATTCTATTTTAGCGTTAAATTTTTAACATTCTGACGTATTTTTGAAAATCGTAAGCCCACGAACAATAGACTCAGACCCCAGGGATAGCGAATCGTTTGTTAAACACTGGACAGAGTTACGGTTGCTTGTGATGTTAGTGTGGTGTTAGTTTCCTTACGTACGAATATCAAAAATAGTCACCACGTGGACTGAATTCCGGACAGTTTGGTCCTCGTAAGCGTAGATCCAGAGGGGGGGGGGGGGGGGGGGGGGATCGTACAAGGGGTTACCACCGATTCACCTAAAAATCCGAAACTCTTATGCCAACTAACCAAGACCTCCGTGGCTTTACCCTCGTAAAGAACTGCTGATGGTTTTACATTCTCTATGAAACACTAAAACGCTCAAGAAAGTGTCGCTTTCCAAGAAAGATTCAAAAGAATTCAATCCGACATTTCCAAGATGGAAAAGCCAGATTAGTGTCTCCGCGTATCGTCTCTAAAACCGAAACAAACAACCCTTGTAACCGTAACGACGGGAAAGGGGTAAAAGTGCTCACTGCAAGCGTGATTAAGTCGTCCTGCCATCCCCTCAGACTGCGAGTATTAAGGTACGTTTAGGGGTTTCTAATGGGCCAGTCGAGGTTGTTTCCACAAAGTGGTAAATAAATATTTATTATATTCTCTTCCAATTAATAAACCTTCCTTGGCGAATTTGACAACATACATCGTTAAATTTAAATAACATTACTAATGTTTACATAATCCCTATAAACAAAAAAAAACAGTTATAGATAACAACTAATTCAACTAAAAGGTGGCGTTGTTGCGAGTTTTCCAACGGCCTCTACCATCCTGTTTTTATTATGTTCACCTCTGCAAGCCTGAGATGGCTGAGGTACACATGAGCATACGCAATAAAACACGCTATTTGAGGCGCAAGTGTCCGATACGTGCTCTGAGCGTGTGTGCTTGTGTATGTAGTAAAATGTATGCATGTGTGCTAAAATATCATGTTTATTACAAGTATGTGTATCTATACACTAATCATATAATAAACGTATAAAAGCATTACACAAGACGACCCGGCGAGCTCCGAAGTATTGGACCCCATTAGCCGGCAAAAACACCGTTACGCAACGCCGATCGTAAAGCATTACGTTTTATCTCATCGAAAAGCCATAAAAATTATGTTTACGTATTAAAGACGGCAGCGCTTGATGACTTTGTATTATGTGTGTATTTTATCATGTATGATGGCAGAGGATGTAGAATGAATCATTTGAAGTCACACTGATAGGAGGATACCCTTAGAATATAGGTATAAATTTCATTTTAAAGTAAAACCTTCATTCCCTGTACTACATTTTCTAACAATCATTACTTGTTTAGTTTATTTTTTTCTTTTTTATATCTATTGGTGACTTCACCAATAAAACATTCCATACTACATGTGAGTTCACTCACACTCATAGGGTTGCCAACTTGAGTTGACAATTAAATGTCTACATTTTAAATTTTTCCACAGAAATAAATGACAGCCAACACAAACCGACAAGCATAAGGCCAAAATAATTTTCGGATGAAGGTCAAATTAATTTGTAATGATTTTAATAATAGATTTAGTCATCACTGAATTTAATTAAAGTTATATTCGTTTGAAACGGTTAAAAATAGCACGTCTGTTATAATAAAAAAATATGTAACTACTTCCT
Source organism: Thymelicus sylvestris (assembly GCA_911387775.1). NCBI lineage: Eukaryota > Metazoa > Arthropoda > Insecta > Lepidoptera > Hesperiidae > Thymelicus > Thymelicus sylvestris. The sequence goes on along the minus strand of OU426887.1, from coordinate 12,781,276 downwards.
GCTATTTGAAACTAATAAACTACTTAATTGAAAGAACCATTGGAATACATTGTGTTTTGGCTTAATACGCGTAGCGTAGGATAAAATCATATTTTAAACAATGCAGTTCACCTTGTTAATCCCGAGGAGTTGCAAAACGTCTATGACCCACTTTTATTCTATTTGTTCCACTTAAAGTACATTGGTCTAGATCTCCTCAACACCCGTGCTCAGTAGTGGGCCTTAAATCGTAAGCTTAAATATCATTAAAATAATAAAATGCTAAATAAATCACCAAAACGAATATTCAGAATAAATGTGCCAACCCTACGTCAGTTCTCAACGTACGAAACGCGACCTCGTTGTAGAAGTAACGTTGTAAACAAAGAAGACGAGTACAACAAGCGAACGAGATATACAATGTCGGAGATTCAAGCTATAAGCAATCCATTTCCCCACCGTTGGTCTTTTGTTAGTTTTATACTGCTTGAAAAATACTTTTCATATAACAATTACTAGGATAGTCTTCAATATATAAATATGAAAGAAATCAATTAACTTACATATTACTTTACTTCCATATTTCTACTTTCCATACTATTACAGATTTTAAAGATTTTAAATGACTGATTTTGCCAACAGACTGCCTTTAAATTATGATTCCTAAAGCAAAACATTCTGAGTAATGTATGTCAAATAACTTACAGTAGTAAACTTGGTTTATGTTTATTAACTAGTAACAGCATGGCCTACGTCGCCAACTCTCCCTCGTTGGGCGCCAGGGCGGCGAGCTCGCGGATCGATAATCCCGGCTCACGCGTTGGCGGCGCATTCCACTGTTCTTTGTGTAAATAGGACGAATGGTAGTATGAAGCGAAGTCTCAAGTGCAGATAACTACTACATATGTAAATAAATATCGACTGCATAGTGACGTTTTCGTAGTCCCACGTTGGGCGCCAACATAGCCGAGTCTAGAAATCTATACCTACTTACAGCTTAAGAGTTAACACCGCATTCCTTTGTCTTATTGTGTAATAAATAGGACAGCAGTGATAACATAATGCTTTCCTAATTGCTTGACAACTCAAGACTCTTACCAGGGTATGGATGCAATTTATTACGGTAATACTGTATTCAAAAATAGGTCCTGAGGGGATGGAAATGTTCCATAAAGCCTGTTACTTCCATAAGAATGTTTGGCGCTCAACAAGGTTCAGATGTGTCAAATTATGGAACATAACGAATACAGTGGGCATACCAAAGCTTCACTATTGTTTTCTTGTTCGTTTGTGCTCGTGTTGAAGGCTTACCTTTATACAGTTCCGACTAATAAATGTTACTGACGATGGCGGACAGAATTCAATTTGACACACATCGTACAGTTAAATTACAAGCTTCCATTTGTTTCCCTATTCTGATCGGGCCCAATACATGAAAATGGCGTAATAGACTGAACTAGTTGTCGGTACTCTATACAGATCATTACAATGTGTGGATATGGCAATACACACATGTCATGTTTAAATCTGCTACTAAAAGATCCCTGCCTGCTAACAATGCGACGTTGCATTCTGACCAACAAGTCATCAACTTAGATTATGAATTAAATGCATTTAAAAGATCGATTATAATATTAAATGTGATACGTATCCATTTAACATATTAATATAATAATCAATAAGATTATCGTCACACTAAATATTTAGATCACGGTATGATTATTGTTCAAATATTATGTTTGCAGACCGCGTGAACGATAACAGACCAATTATCCGGTCATGGATCCCGCGATATGATAACAGAGTCATGATTTTAAACGTAACGAGATATAATTTTAGTTTACCCTTATTAATTTGGGTGGGGGGATGCGTCCCAACCCAACCCAACATCATCGTCATGTATGTAAGATATATGACTAGATCTAGGGCCCATATTAATAAACCAATCTTAAACTTTCTGCGATCCCAAGATTCGGTTTGAGACTCTGAAATATGTCAAATCGTATTTAAAAATATCATTTGTAAGATCTGAAATCGCACTATTGAACCGAGATCGGTTTATTAATACGGGCCTAGGACTCCTGACCATTCTGAGGGATTTGGAGTTATCCTCCCAACTTCATATAGGTCGATTTGTTGCCAATCTCAAATATAATGTATCAATGTAAATCATCCAGATATTCTTGTTTGCACGATTTTCCTCCAAATCCCCTTCAAAAAATTCAGAAAGATGCTAAAGAACTAAAACCACTATGCTACTATTTAGCTGTCTCAGCAACGCATTACTTATTGACACTCATTCTCATGTGGACATACCTACATAAAAAGAGTAACATATAAAACCTTGTATCTTATTTCAACATAAAACAAACGCAAGGCCAAGATTCACCGGTGAATGAGTAATGTGCAGCTCCGGAGTACAAAGAGCTATACAACTGCATTCTGGAGCCGGGGGCGCCGGGCCGAGAGGTTTGTGGGTCGCGCACTAAGACCCCGGTCGGATTGGCAGTACCGACTTTACGACGCGTTCCGATTTCACGGATAATACTGATCTTCGATTATATTGGTACTACGATCGGGATATACAGTAAGGTAAATTAAGCCAATGGATAAATTTTATTGAATTCCAAGTCCATATCTGTATAACGTGAACATTGGATTTCTTACCTGCAATTATCAAGAATGGTTTTGGTTCAAGTAAAATATATAACTAACCTCAAATGAAGTTATAATTGAATTGTCACAGATTTATTGCTAGTATTGCTACTTCTTCTTAGTCATATCATCGGGTCGCGTCAATTAGAAGTATACTGGTATTTAAGCCTTCAAAACGAACAAAAAATTATCTCCAAAAACATCCTTGAGAAGAATCATAATCATCATGAAGGATATGTTAAATGTCACTCTCATAATATTTATGATAACTTTTCTAAAAGAACGTCTAATAGAGATCGAAGGACATCTATTGATTGCACCGTGTCAATTACAATTAGTAAAAAAAAAACATGTGCTCACTTGTCACGCACCTGTACATTCATCTCAGATGGCGGTGGCTGAGACAACACCTAATATCGTGACGAGGTATCGTGAGTTTATTATGCGTACAGCGAAGGATTGGAATAAATTGCCCGCGTCGGTGTTTCCGCTCGATTATAATGTAAGTGTCTTCAGGGCAAGAGTGAATAGGCTTTTACTAAGTTAATGCGTTTTACCACCCATGACTACATCACCACTTACCATCAGGTGGGATTGTAGTCAAGCATTAACTTATATGATAAAAAAAAGGAAATAAGGAAATCGGACGCACACCAACAACCAATATGAACAGCGCCTTAGTGTAGGAGATAACCAATGCGATAGTTCTGCGCTTTTCGATACGATAACACCGGCGGCGTTGTAAATCTATAGGTACTTGATGTAATTACATGTTAGACATCACAAACATCATTGTTACAACATGCTGCTGTCTGAATGGCCATTGTCTACCACGCTGGCCAAGCGCCCGGTGGCATACTTATAAGTGTGTAGGTAAGTTTTCTAATGAAATTTACCATCAGCGAAGCAGTAAATAATTAAAATTATTTAGCTAGCGAGTTACGTACTTGGATAACCATAATTAGGGGAGCGGGGGGCACGTTGTTACAATTTTTAGACAATTGTCAATACGACAAAAGCTATCAAATAATTTATACATTTGATTGCTTTTATCGTTACTAATTACTATGTCTATTCAGCTATTAAAATATGATTGAAAAGTTATTAAAATGTATGTAATTTTTTCACAATGAACAATTTAACCAAAAAAGTCGATTGTAACAACTTACCCCCGATTCGGGGTTAGTTGTTACATCTTCGGGGCATGATGTTACGGTAGATAAATAAACAAAATCATCAATGATAAATATTTTTTTTTTAATTTCAAAACGTTATAAACAAAAGAGATCACTTTAAACAGCCTTCTATTATTTATGAGTAATTTATAATATCTATATCGTAACTTTTAAAGATTTTTTTTGTAGAATAATAACATAACTTCGCAGGAACTTTTTTAAATCTTATATAAAAGCTCAGAAACTTCGTCTGCAAATAACAACTTGTAGTACGTAAATTATTTATACTTATTAGTTATTTTAATAAACTTTTAGCAAACTAAAAACTTCAGATTCTAAAATTTTTAAGGCACTTACATTATAGAAAATATATAGTTATTTATATAGAGGTAAGTAACGATATCCATAACATACTAATATTAAATAAGTCTTCATCAGAATTGCAATTAATTCAAATGAATAAGTGAACGTTTCCCGTTACACGTTTGACATGGGCCACATTTTGCATTCTAAACATTCTACCCAATCTTCGTTTTTAGAGGTGCTGTAACTTTCGCTACACACTAAACAAAACCATTCATCAGTATCAGAATCTGAATCGGAAACCAAAATTCACCTTATCTTTTTCTTCTCCGCTCATTTTCGAGGACTTGGCCACTTTTTCTTCATACCCTTTTTTAATGAGTCTTTTCAGGTGTGCCGGTTAACACAGGGAATTTGCGTTCAACGACGCCTATACGACATGTAACAACTTACCCCAAAAAATTGTAACTACCTGCCCCATGGCACGTTTTTTAATATAAATAGAGGTCACCATTAATGGATATCGATAGTAGAAAAAAACAATATTGCAAATTAAAGGTAGATACATTATGAACGTTCAAGGTTAAGAATTTTGAGAAAATAAAAAATATAGACATCAGGAATCAAAAATTTCGTAAAAGATTTTTTTACTTTCTTGGTTGAAATCGAGACACATGTACATAACCTAGCAGCTTGGCGCTTGGTGGGTCATTAATCATTTTTATGTAATGCATGATGTTATAAGAAAACAAATGAGTCCAATTATGTCCACTAAAGAGTTTAAAATCCCGGTAAAAAAGGCGTGTAACTTCTTACCCGTGCAACAACATGCCCCCCGCTCCCCTACGTTTGTACAAAAGCATTAATTTATCAACATTAAAATCCACCACAAAACACGCAATGAAAGGCTTACAAGTCTTACAATCCGCCAACAACACTCGCGAACTCAAAAACCATAACCAATTAGTGGGACAAACAAAAAAATCATGACCACTCCAAACTGCAATGGCACCAGTCATATCTCCGTCTCGCTCACGCGTATAGCTGCATCTTTGTCGTACAACCGCGGATGACGTCACGCTGAATCGCGGCTAGACGTCGAACGCCATGGATCGATGGGGGTCGACAACCGCCTGAGCCTCTTTTCTATGAACCATGGGTTTGGGCAGGGCTGTCAACGTCAGATTGACGATACGACCCCGTGGCCTTGACGATTCGATCCGTAAGTTATCCAATTCGATTCTCATCATACAACAATGCAGTGATTTTTTCATAACCTTTGAAGCTAAATCATAAACTATGAGTAATTGAAAAGTGCTTAAAGGAGTCTCAGGTCAGATTTTGATGAAAAATAAAACTGCGACCCTGAAGAAAAGAAAAATCTCTCAAAAATTCCACCGGAAATAATTCCTATCAAAAATAACCGACTTCAAAATTAGGAAGTAACACACATAAAAGAACAGTTGACTTGAGAAACTTCTCCTTTTTTTGAAGTCGGTTAATAAAAACAATCACCCTGTACACCTCTACAGGCACGAATCCAACCACAAATATTTAAGTAACCACAAGTACACAAGTCCACAAAGATAAAGAATTTGCATGCAACATGCAGGGACTGAAAGCGGTTACGGTTAGAGGTTAAGGTACCTCAAAAGTATACCGGTACCGATTCAAAATAAAGGTAGAGCTTTACCGGTACCTTTATAAATAAGGGTTAAGGTTCTACCATTATTTAACCTAAAATTATTTCGGTACCGAAAAACATGCGACGTTGCCATACTTCTCATCGCATCGGTCGCTCCTTGCCCTTGCGTTCTTGTCCTTGCGTTGGCGATGTTGTACGAAAAACCATCTTTACTAATATAAAATTGTTATACAAATACGAACATGGATTAAAGATGAACATGGGAAACGAAAAAATATATTTATAAAATATAAAAAAATATATATTTTTTATTTACTTTAAAATATTTTTATACGTTTATACAATCTTATTCTTATTTTATGTACAAGACTTAGGACTTCAGTTCTTTTCTTATTTACATATTTATATTTACATTCAACAACATCAACTGCTGCACTTATTAAGATGCGGATATTATATTATAATATATTTTATATATTTTTTTATTTACTTTAAAACAGGGTTGGAAAAAATCATGATTTTTTAAAAAAATCGTATAAATCACGATTTTTTAAAAAAATCCTAATTAATCATGATTTTTTTGATTTTTTCATTTTATTTTAAAATATTTTTGCGCAAAACAGAACGCGCCCTCAAGGGATTGCATGGACACAGCCCGGGGATTTCTCTTTTGTCTGACATGTGAATGCCAAGAAAATGTGCAAAAGCAAGTGAATGCAAATCCTAAATTTGTTTTTAGGGTTCCGAAGTAAAATCAGGACCCTTATAGTTTCGTCATGTCCGTCCGTCTGTCCGAAGCAAAGCGCCAAAACTCTTAATGCTAGAAAGCTGTAATTTGGCACGGATATCCATATAAATTATTAAAACTCCAGAATTGTAGAAAAAAATATTGAAAAACATTTTTTTCAGGGTACCTCCCCTACAGGTAACGTGAGGATGATTTTTTTTATTCGTCGCGTACCCTATAGTGTGGGGGATCGTTGAAAAGGTCTTTCAAAAATGTTATGGGTCTTTGGTTAGAGTCAAATGGGACTAGGGGGGACTCCCCCTGTTGGCTAAACGGTTGGAGTTGGACAAGTGAAAAAATTCTCCAAAATAGATTATTATGATGAATTTATAAGGAAAACTATCACGGCTATGTTAACATAAGTATTTAGTTAAAAGTATTAGTCGATAAAAGTACTACTTCGGAACCCTACATTGCGCGTGGCCCGACACGCACTTCCTCCTTTTTTAAATGTGGATTTCTGCCAAAGAAAATGAAATTACACATTTTTGATTAAATCATTGATTTTTATTGAAAAAATCAATGATTTATTCATGCCAACCTTGCTTTAAAACATACAAAATATATGAAAATGTATAAAAATGTTTAAAAATCATGCAAATTGTCCAATCACAATTAACTTCCTTCCTTCGTTCCCATCTTAATCCTCTACAATCGGGCTTTCACCGCCGCCATAGTACAACAACAGCTTTACTTAAAGTCACCGACGACATTCGTTATGGCATGGAACCAGCAACTTACTGTATTGGCGTTGCTGAACTTTAGCAAACTTTAGCAAACTATGTGGCCAGCCCATTGCCACTTCAGTCGGCTAACCTTCGAATTCAGGCACTGAGGTAGTGTTTTGGACGACAAGATATGACGCAGTTTCCCGAATGCAGCCCTTCCGAGTTGGATTCTACGAGTGACTTCTTTCTTGAAGTTGGACTTACCCATCTGGATCACTTGTCCCAGGTATTTGTCTACAACGAGCATCGCCGTCAACAACAACCGGTACTGGTGTGACATGGACATTCGACATGATTTTCGTCTTGTCCATGTTCATCTTAAGACACACCCGTTGTGAGGCGCTGTTCAAGTCCCCGAGCATTGTACCAATTCTTTCAGGGAACCCGCCAGGATGACTATATCATCGACATATCGCAGGTGTGTGATGTATTCGCCATTGATGTTGATGCCACGTCATTTCCACTCCATCAGCTTCAGCACGTTTACCAACGCAACGGTGAAGAGTTTTGGGGATATGATGTCCCCCTCTGCAGTTGGATGGGATTCGTTGCTGTGTCGTGTATTCTGACGGACATGGCGGCAGATGAGTACAAGCACTTCAACACCTCGATATACCGGTAGTCGATCCGGCACCGCTGGAGATAATTTGGTAACGTCCAGGTCTCGATAGAATCAAAGGCTTTCTCATAGTCAACATATTAAGTTAGTATTAGTCTACTTTGCAACAATCCGCGTTTAACATGTATGATGGTATATACTTTAAAACATGCGTGGCACCTCCCTCCCTCCCACAACGGAAACATGCACTACAATAATTAAACGTATATACCAACATACATACCAGCACCAACACGTGTTTCGCCCCGAAACGGAGCATCATCAGGGTAAGTTGACTCTACGATGGTTAGTCGGAAAGTCAACCATCGTAGAGTCAACTTACCCTGATGATGCTCCGTTTCGGGGCGAAACACGTGTTGGTGCTGGTATGTATGTTGGTATATACGTTTAATTATTGTAGTGCATGTTTCCGTTGTGGGAGGGAGGGAGGTGCCACGCATGTTTTAAAGTATATACCATCATACATGTTAAACGCGGATTGTTGCAAAGTAGACTAATACTAACTTAATAACAATGGATTTCCGCAAAGTAACGCCTGATACTATTAACTATTATAGTCAACATAGGCAACACACTACAGCAGATTATACTCCTTGGTCTTTTGTATAATCTGCCGCAGTGTGTATTTGTGGTCTATGGTGCTGTAGCCTTTTCGGAATCCTACTTTTTCGGGAGACTGGAAGTCGTCAAGCCTGCGTACAATGCAATTTGTGAGCATCCTCGAAAACAGCTTTTAAACGTGGCTCAGAAGTGCAATGGGTCTGTAGTTCTTCAAAAGGGCTTTATCGCCCTTCTTGAAGAACAGTGTCACGGATATCCGCGTAACGTCCGGGATATCCTCTGTGTAGTATCGGGTCAGTTTAGCTTTCTTGTTGCTCTCCTCGAGGGGAGGTGAAGCTTGAGAGGAGGCATACAACCACAGACATGTATTACAACCATCCGTAGTATCTCTCAGTTTCTCTCAGAACTTCCGGTTTCGACGAAACCATGGTGCCGGACTCGGTCGTCAACCTCGTAAGCTGATTTTGCCCAATAGATAGATCCCTGGCGAACACTTTGAAGCCCTTTGGCTCAATTATGTTTTTTTACACGATTTGCGTTGTATTTTCGCAAATCGCATCGCCTGCACTTGGAAATCTGTTCATTGAGCCGACGGTATTCCCTCATAGAGGTTAGAGACTGCATACATAGTTCTCGTCGATCTCTCTTAAGACCGAGAGTTTGTTCTGAGAGAACCTGAGATCTACCACTGGGGTGGGTCTTGAAATACTTCGACCCTACTGTAACATGGGGACTTGGTGTTATATAGTTTCTGCCCACGTTGCCCACCACGTTACCACGATACACTACCTCCGATCTCGTGGACAGTTATTACCATCCTGGTTTTAAACTCGTCCACTGACGTGCACGATTCTCTATATATATTACCACTGGTAATCATAGATATCGTAAACTTATCTCTGTAAGTTATATTTTAGGACATTTTTGAAGTGAAAACTTCTTTAGTACGGGGGTGACTTGAAATTTTATGAAACGAAACTGTCCAGTGGAGACTAGAAATGAGTGGAGACTGACTTGAGTTGAGTTGAGTTGGGTTGGGTTGGGTTGAGTGGAGTGGAGTGGAGTGGAGTAGTAAAACCTACAATTATCATCTTCCCGAAATTTTACATTCGTCTCATTATCTTGAAAACAAAATTTTTGAAGTTTCACTTCTAACACGTGTGAATTGCACACATTTTAATTTTTTTGTTTTCATTCAAGTCATATTTTACGAATTACATATACACACATCAAATAAAGCTTGAGATCACTGATGGATTTTTTTTAATTTTACTTTTTTAAAAGAATGTTGCTTACGTAACTGCTTTTTATAAAAAAAAGCACTTTTTGAAATAAAAAAAATTAAATTATTGTTTATTTTTTAACCTACTTTAAAAAAAGGAGGAGGTTCTCAATTCGACTGTATTTTTTTATGTTTGTTACCTCAAAACTTTCGACTGGATTTGGACTTTCGAACAGATTTTGATGATTCTTTTTTTAATCGAAAGGAGGTGCTTGTCATGTAGGCCCACATAAATTTGAACGAGATCAGACTACGACGAGAGCTAATTCTGGACTCGTCAACAAAAAGACTATTCTGCCAAATGTTTTCCTCGTCATCTTCTTCATTTTGGCGGAGTCTAACCCACTGCAATCTGCGTCGCTGTCGTTGCTGTGAGTTCAAGGGTGCTTGCCAGTATCTCCTCGCTTGTAATCCAACCTGGTGTAAGCAATTCCTGATGGTTTGCGTGCTAATTTATAGTCCAGTAGCAGCCCGCAACTCAATTCTTATTTTAATGGCATTGATTGTTGGGATTCGGGCAGTCAGCAATCTGATGTAACGCTTCTGAGCAGCAGTAAGAAGAACAGTTGGCCGACCACTGCGAGGTTGATCAGCAAAGTTATCCACGCTGCGATATCTCCGTAACGAGTTCACGACACAGGATTGGGCTACAGCCACTCTGCGTGCTATTTCTCTCGTAGAATGTCCTTCTTCCCCCAAAGTAACAATTTATTTATTTATTTATTTAAACTTTATTGAATTCATACATTGAATTACAATGGGCGGACAATTCTTGCTCGTAAAACTTCAGATAATCCCCTCGGCATCTTTTTGAATGAACTCCTTCTTCGAAAAGTCAGAAAAACGCTTGAATAAAATTGGTCAGATTTTTGAATGAGCGTAAACAAGGATTTAATCTATTTTTATACCGATAAACACTTGATATTTTAAATTATTTTGTTATTAAAAGATTTGATTTTTAAATGACGAATCTTAGAAGAAAAAGAAAAAACGTTTTATTATAACTTAAAATATCAAAAAAAAAGATTTCGTATTTTCAAAGTGATCTCAAACTTTATTTGACGTGTGTAGTATAGAAGAACGATACTCGTCAGAAGAACGAAAGAAAACCTTATAGAAGTAAGATAAGAAAACCTTAGGTAGGTCGTGTCCGTCCGAACGGATATAAAAATTAAAAATCAAAACTGAATCATAATACTGTGTAATCAGGGCCTCAACTGAACGCGAGGCGGTGCATCAAAGAAAACCCCTATTTAACCCCTATATAAAGGTTAAGGTACTGCTACCGAAACATTTATAAAGGTTTAAGGTACTTTTACCGAAATCATACCGGTATGAATGTCCAACCTTAAAAATTCTGCTACTGAAAAATAAAAGGGTACCGAAATATTTCGGTAACCCTTATTTAACGGTATGACGTCATACCGAAATTTAAAGGTACCTTTATATTTGGGTAATTCAGTCCCTGGCAACATGTCTCGGCGCCTGTACCTACACTAGGTATACCGACACTACAGTCCACGCATTCCATAAGCCGCTCATTTAATTGGGTCAAAGCGTGTCAATCCCACAATTGAAACACTTCGGGTTTTATGTCACTTATACAAGTTATACATTGTATACATAACATTATTTATTTAATATAGCGTTCAAATAAAACCATGCATGGCTGATTGGTAGTAATAAATCACCAAAAAAAATCTTGTAGCAATTATTTTTAACGGTATTTTACAACATAGCTCTTCAAAACCGAGATCATAAATAAAAAGGTAAAAATTAAAATACTAGCTCATATACCTAATTATTAATCTAGCGAAGTCAAGTGAAAGTAAATATTTTAATTTGTGTAAATAAATTAATTAATGCTTTGCGAAAACCGGCTTATTTAAATGGAAATTGTAAAAGGCATAAAATAACTCCTTATCTAGTGGTCCAAGAGCCCAGGGCCGCCAGACTTCACTTATTTTCTGATGGACAAAATAATACAATGGAGTACCAACTATTAGTGCATTCAGAGAACGTATAAATATCAGCTAACTTACACTAGGGGCCAATTCTCAGATATTAAGTCCTAAAGATGCGTAAAAATCGTACTTACATTCACATTTAGGCTTTTGTAATGTTACACATAGCATGGACATTGGACATTCACAAATGACACATCGCAAATAGCCACGACCCGATTACAAACTTCATCTGTCACAAACATCTACTTTAGCCGGAAATGTAACCGGGACCTCTCGTTTAGCGGACAGGGTCACTACCAACTGTGCTACAGGGTCGTCCTAATAAGCAGCAAGTTAAACTGAGGAGAAATAAATGAAAATAAAAACTTTAGCTAGGGCCATATCACATCACAATGCACACCAAAGAGTAATATTACATTCATCCTGAATTGCGCAAGGTATAGTCGATTTAACGCTTAGCTTAGACCCTCATCCTTTCACCCCTGTTGTTTTCTTATGTTATTATCATATTTCAATTCTTAATTCGGTGATTCATCAAAATTTTTTGGCAGACACGAAGGTAATAAATGAAACAAATAGCCCTCCAAAGTATGGCGTGCCAGCTCTAAGCAAAACGCATTCAAGCAATCTGCAATAACGGATTCAAAGTCGAATAGGACAGCGCAATGTCAAATATAATCAAATCACACTTTATAACTGAAATTACCAAGAGCAAATATATATTAACAGGGCAACGGTTGTTCACACACAAGTTTCCTTGTGATTTCCGTCTAAGAATGTATTATTGTGTTCTTTTTTTAAATGTAAATAGCCAGCTGTAACTTATGTAAACACAGATGAGTCACCCGGTACAAAGTTTTCACCGTCAACCCTTGGCCTACAGCAACATCAAAGGCACTACCGATGCATTGCCAGCCAAGAATCAAATCAAGTCAAAACAGGAGAAGAGAAGAAGAAGAAAGAAAGAAGAGAGAGAAAGAAGAAAGACGAGAAAAGAAAGAAAGTTTTGTAATTTCATACCTATTAGCTTTTTGAAGTTATTTCAATGTGCTGTATTCTAAGGATGTAAATGGACCGTAAGGAGCTCTATCGACCTTGTGACATCTTTTCTCGTAGCGCACCCAGATTTAAACAACTGTCGAGGCAGTGTCAATGCAATGACCAGACCAGTCTTTAAAATGAACGTTTAGTCTTATTCTAATAAGTCATCCACTAAAGTGTCAAAGCCATTTAAGCACATGGGCTGCATACTTACTCAATCATGTATCTTATACAAAAATGCCTGCCCTAACTGAGAACCTAACTACCAGCTTGATCAGGACTAATTAAAACAACCAAGTTCAACGTTCCGTATCAATACAGATTAGACCACCTCAATACCAAATACCCGAGTCGTGAATCATTTCGTTCCAACTTCCAACCCAAACTGACAGAGGTCGCATTGTGCGCGCTAATTGCCGTAATGAGGCTAATTCCGAGAATGTATCTCCCCTCCCCTCCCCCTCGCACCGTGTCGTTACCGGCGTGCCTTGAACACGAAGACCACCCCAAGTATTACAGTATCTCTTACAATGGGACAGTTATGGCCTATGAGTCGCGATGACTCAATTAGGAAGTGGAAAGTGACGGAATTAGGGTAACATTGTGTTACTTTTTATAGACACGTAGTATCTAGTCAAGACTCAAGAAACCTTGCGCATCTAGTGACAAATACACGTTTGATTTCATTGCCTAATCACGATTAAAATTATCAAGTGTTAAAAAATCAATGCAACCAAGGTGCATGGAAGTTATGAAATTTTCCTGAAGATATACTTCGAAATGCACCAGCAATCATGAGACACGTATGTGTACATACATATACATACAAACTAAAACACAAGTACATACAAACATTTATCATACAATGCCATCAACTTATCCGTGAATTGAAGGAGGGCACTTTCAGACGCATTGGACCAATCATTGGACGCAGTTCGAAAGATAATATGTAAATGACAAATGAATGAGCATGACGCGGTATTAGTTCCAATTTTCGCCATTTCACAGATAATACAAGTTGGCGGCACTGTACATACATTACATAGCAACTTACACAGAAACATTCGAAACCCATGTAAGTTACGTTTATTTATTTTGTACAATACTTTGAATACCAGTGTGTGTTTGCGTGTCTCTGTGATTGGGGGCTAATTTTTGGTCAGGCGCCATTGTCATGGCGACAGGCAACGCAGGCGCGGCTGAGTCAATGAGGCACGTGGCAACGAGCCAAACGTGATACGAAACAATAAGTCAATGTGTCGGAATCAAACGACACATTCTTTTAATGTTCCTACTTTCTACCTTTCGCTAGTTTACTGCTATTTTTGTATATAATAATAAAATTATAATATAAAAAACCCACATAAATGCCTAAAATAAGATATTAAGAAATCAATAAGACATTACGAACACTCCGATCTAAGCAACAATAATTAATCCGTCAAATATCTGTCCAGAAATCGAACGCGGGACCATCGCTGCAGGGATAGAGTCGCGTCACAGAACACCTATAGAGATTCTAATTATTAGATGTTCTGTGGTCAGGTCATAGCCAAATGGACTACAGGGTTATCAATATTATAGTTACATAGCGCACACACTTGTAGTGCGTTTATTTTATTTACGTTACTTAGTGATGTAATACAAAGAAAATCGAATAAAGCAGTCAGTCAGAAATTAAAAGCATATTCTAATGACCTAACAAACGTTTTCACAAACAACCGGTCCATGGAAGTGGCAACTGGCAACTGCGGCGAGCGCAATCAACTCCTAACAAAATTGCAATTGTTTCAAATATTATATTGCCTGCGGAAGTTGTAACTTTGTATGACTCAGCTTTACAGTAGTCCTTGTACACTATCCGTCACGATATTGATACCTAATTGGCTAGGTCTTATGATTAGGTACCAAGGAAGGTAATTTACTTTTCGCAGCAATTTACACTGTTACGAATTTATTTATCAATCACATTTCATTTATTAATCAGGATTGTATGGCTTTAGACTCAAAACAAATTATTTTTTTTGCCGTTTATTCGGTTTTTATATTTTATAGACGATTTATCTATCTGTCGCATTTTATCTATTTGAAATATTCAATGTAAACAAGAGTAGTACTATGTACTACATATTTGATTTTTAATCTAGATGCCCTAATCTAAGTTAAAACTCGTTATCTTATTGTTTGTTTTTAAATATCGTTCCTTACCAAATTTTAATTCTAATATGTATTTATCGTTTACCTACTACTACAGAAACCGTATCGGACAGAGTACAACCTCCATAACAACTTCGATACTGTCTTACCTGCCTACGCTACAGGTCGTTAGCCGCCGTCTCGGCTCCGTGGGCAGTTTGGACCATCGGTGTTTAAGGTTAAGGGTGACCAGCTCTCCTTGAACTGTCTTAGATTGTATGGAACGAACAGGTCATGATTGTGATCCTTAGTAAGCTATCCTGATATTTTGTGGGATACTTCTCAGGATTGGCAACGCGCTAAATTAGCTAAGCCTCCTTCTATTTCAGGATAGGCTTGTAAATTAACAAAATTGGTTTGGACGAACAATACGTTATTCCTTATTTATTATACAGGATCTAAATCTTGGGGTATCACATTAAGGACAAGGATTACGTTGCTCGTCTGATAATAAGTAGCCGCCAAAACTTAGGCTTTCGAAGTCGGCAGACCTTACGAAATATAGGCGGAAAACACGACGAATTGATGGATATTTCACTACAACCGCAAATCACTTAACAAACACTTAACAAGTCAATCCTAGTGTCAATCCAACATGTAAACGTTAAAACACCGATAACGCTCACCTGCATACCCGTATCGGTGAAAATATACATAACTTTGTGATAACTATCGCCGAGCGGCGAGTCACTGCAATGGCTGCAATCTAGAAATTATAATACAACGACAGTGCACGCCCACACAGCGCGCCCGTCGGTCAACGACCGCACGTGCCCGCGAAGCCTTCGGGTGATCAGTTCTGACTTCGGAAGGATCGAAGTCAGAAGTGACCGCACTCAAAGCTGAAGTTCTGTAGAGAGACCCACAGACAACCGTTCCAATTAGACAAAAATGTCTGAATTGGATCTCTTTTAAAACGGATTTTTTTATAGATGGAATATTATATTTTATTATTATGCTCAACATTGCCTAAGGACGCCGACATCACCAAAGGCACAAGCGACATAATGCCAGCCAAGAAAGAAAAGAGAAGTAAGATTCCAACTACGTCTGTGACCGTTCCGAAATTAATAGGATCTGATCTGATTCGCTCATTTTGGACTTCATCGCTGCTTGCCCACTTACCACGAGATGGAATTATGGTCAAGCATTAACTTAAAATAACCAAACCAAGCGTAGTTGTCTTCAAGAAGGCCACACTAATTTTACTCGGTATACAGTGATACCGCTAATCGGTAAGCATACATACAAATACAATATTAGAAAACGTTGTGTAAACAATATTGTCCACGATATACTCATAAGCAGTACCGTTGCGCGTTGAGGTACACAAGAATCGTAGGGCTATTGGAATACTCTCCGATAATGTTATTAATCAAGAGTACATAATTCACGCGTTTTGAATCTTAAAGAAAGATGTGAAAAGGAGTGCGGATGTCCGCGACATTCTAAAGAGACGGATTGATAAGATTGACCTGAATTTTATAAAGTCCTAATATCTTGGGTGAACTGTGAAGTGTCATCCAAACGACGGATAGTAAGAATCACGTGTCTCAGCTCTTGACAGCCAATACTTTCTTTCATCTGTCTTGGTATACAACTCATCAGTGATGTTTTTGGTGTGTTTGTGGCTCGTCTGGTAGTAAAGAATGGACTACAGCCTCTTATCCTCCTACGATCCATGCAATGGCTCTTCACAGTTCGTAATTTTGACACCTGGGTCATTCAACGGTGTCACTCTGTATCGGTGACGTAACTCCGTCAAGTGATCGCGAGGAACCGAAGCGTGTTCCATTCGCGGAGCAGTCGCAGGCCGCAGCATACAATGCGCTCAGAATGCGCCGCGCGGAATGTCTTGCGTGCCATTAACACCATGCCGTGTTACGTGACATACATAATTGTTTTATATGATGTAAACACCCGAGATCATTATGTTAATGTCTTGTGAGACTACATGTATTTTCTTTGATTCTGATGCAAATTAATGGGCATGGACATCTGTAAGGAATTTCAAGTAGGGTTACAGTCTTCGTCCTGTAAAGTAGAAGCAGACTAGCAATATAGGTACCTATATGTATATGGAAGTCAGAGATTAATTTGCAAACATCAATGGCAAGAATACTTCAGTTAAAATAGCCGATAAATAGGTTACGGAGACCATAAACGAATAAAGCCTCACAGTAGAATTTCCCCAGGAAAGTGGGTACGACCTTTCGGTTATTTGAAATTTGAATGAAATTTATTTGGAGTTCCAATGGTCTATCGTTAATATAAACTACGGAACCCTTAAACGGTAGAGCAATGGTTGACACTATAAGAATCGACGGTAAGTTGTCCACACTCCATATTGTCCATACTCATCATCTTTCCAGGCCGATGTACATCCGTCCACAGCACACGTCCACAGTGCATTAAACTCACCACTCACCTATTTCCACGTGAGTTCGCAAACCATACGGGAGCACTTCCGGAACGCGCGTTCCGCAGGACGAGCCCAATTGGGGACGCGGCGGAAGCGCGCGCCCGCCTCCCGCGCGGGAAGATGGCGCGCGAAGCGACACTACGCGGACAATTCGAAATTCGAATGCGAAATTAATGGCATGAAGTAAATAACACATACAAGTATGTTGAAAAAGACCTGTGCAGGTTATGAAATCTGCGACCGGCGCAAAATCGAAGTTAAAAGTTTTCAGGTGACCTGCACAATCTAACCAAAAGTCCCACATGAATTATGAATTAAAACCTCAGCATGTGCAAACCCTATAGGATACAAGTGTCCTGCAACTTGTTGATGATGCCTTGGACCGATGGTTGCTCTGAACTAGTCACCATCAAGTGGTAGTAATTAACCATACACAGTTCCCGACATCAGGTGGCCTGTTCATTTGTCGGCTATTGACAGAACAAAACCGATAACAACCAACGCCAGACCATACAATTTGAATACCAAATCTTCAGACAATCGAGCATTTCATTCTATTCTATTCACGAGCGGCCACGCGTAATGCTCCCAGTTATTGGGACAGGCCTCTGAATACAAATCGCTCGTCCTCGTTTCTTGCGTGCAATGTGTCATTTTTAGAATGTTGCTTTTTGTTTTTGCGACCTCAACGCACCGTAGATGTATAAGGCGATTGGCGGAGCGAGAGGGAAAGATACTTGGGCAAACTGAGCGAGAGGGACAGATGAGTAAGTAAGCAAACTTATAAGGTGACTTAGCCTTAGCTTTTAGTGAATAATATGAAGTTTAGACTTAGGTTGCATATGCGATACCTACACCGAATGACGTAAAACATTTGATGGTCGATTTCAGAGAGAGGGCTACAGAACAGAGGGTGCCAACGAGGAAATCCCTGCCACCGTGCATGAATACTGTCGGGAACTTAACGTTATGAGCCCCGTCAACTTGCCCGTTATTTACATAAAAATCCTGATTACAAGCCTTGCCACGCTCACCACTCACGCCAAATAACTAACGACGACGGCTTTATCTCCTCGAATCGAATAATGAATAGTGATGAAAGAACTACAGTTAACTATACCCTCTCCGACCTGGGGTAGGCTGCCCTCTGCAGTTCCAGGAATAATTTACAGGGGTGAGCTTCCCCGAACGTATAGTCTACTCGATAAGTTCAAAATGGTTGAAATTAGAGATACTGCTCTTAAAAATACGTGCGATAGCTCATTCTGTTCGGAATGATGTCTAGAAAAATGTTTCGGAAGCGTTTACCAGCACGTAAAAAATTGCAAAAGTTATTGACAAAATAAAGTTGAAAAAAAAAAGTATTTTGTTTTTGGTAATCACTTCGAAACTATTAATATTTAAGAAATTTTAAAACAAGATTCTTAAAGTAGAGGAAATTTCCAAACAATGACTCGCGACTCTCGGAACTCTATCTCCATTATTTATAACTTTAATTTAACGCTGAAAATGGGTCTCCACGCTGCATTTTTAGGTTGCGCGTGCGGCGTCAAAACCGAGTTCGTCACACTCAATAATTTTTTAAGGTATTAATTATTAATTTAAAAAAATAAAAAAAATATGGTGTATTCGAAACACTTCAAAGAATTTGCTCCCGTAGGAAATTTTGCTTAAAGTTAATTTTTCAACAAGTTAGACGATTGTTAATTAACTAAATTTTCTCGAACTTCCATTTTCATTGTACATTAAAAAAAATGTTTAAGTAATTGTCCTATAAATTTTTCGCTTCGTGGAGCCCTTCTTATATACATGCTTAACGAGATCACGTCATAAAAGTTTAAAAAGTTTTAATACTTTGTGTATAATAATTTTATAAGTTGAACAAACAATTTTTTCGTTTTTTTATCGAATCGAAATTAAAAAATTTAAAAATGTTTTTATCTGTACTTTGTTATACATCGTTGTTTTTTTTATTTTTAGGTGTTTCAGAAAAAATATATAAAAAAGTTGAGAATTTGTTTATAAAAAATTGTTAAGTTAAAAAACAATGAAATTGTTGATAAAAAAAATATTTTTTTACATTTCTATTAAAGATGGTTAATTATAATTTTTAAGAAAAAAAAATTATTAACTAATTATTCAAACAATAGAAATATTAAAAAACAATTATAAACAATTAAATATCATTATTAAGAAAAAAATTTTTTTTTCAAAAATCATAATGTTTTGTAAAGAATAAGATATTAAGAAATTTTTTCTTGAAAGCATTGAAATAGTCTATTTGTTTATAAAAAAAAATTATAAAAAAATGAGGGAATTTTTTTTTTCAAGTCATTAAATGTCTTTTATGAATGCCAAAACGATTATGTAATAATAAATTGAGAAAAAAATATTTTCAATAATATTATTTGGATTTTTCATTTTTTGTTCAACTTATAAAATTATTATACACAAAGTATTAAAACTTTTTAAACTTTTATGACGTGATCTCGTTAAGCATGTATATAAGAAAGGCTCCACGAAGCGAAAAATTTATAGGACAATTACTTAAACATTTTTTTTAATGTACAATGAAAATGGAAGTTCGAGAAAATTTAGTTAATTAACAATCGTCTAACTTGTTGAAAAATTAACTTTAAGCAAAATTTCCTACGGGAGCAAATTCTTTGAAGTGTTTCGAATACACCATATTTTTTTTATTTTTTTAAATTAATAATTAATACCTTAAAAAAATATTGAGTGTGACGAACTCGGTTTTGACGCCGCACTCGCAACCTAAAAATGCAGCGTGGAGACCCATTTTCAGCGTTAAATTAAAGTTATAAATAATGGAGATAGAGTTCCGAGAGTCGCGAGTCATTGTTTGGAAATTTCCTCTACTTTAAGAATCTTGTTTTAAAATTTCTTAAATATTAATAGTTTCGAAGTGATTACCAAAAACAAAATACTTTTTTTTTTCAACTTTATTTTGTCAATAACTTTTGCAATTTTTTACGTGCTGGTAAACGCTTCCGAAACATTTTTCTAGACATCATTCCGAACAGAATGAGCTATCGCACGTATTTTTAAGAGCAGTATCTCTAATTTCAACCATTTTGAACATATCGAGTAGACTAGTAAGCGATCCCTTAGTACTATTGATTGTGAGGTGCGACTCGCCGGCGCCCGCTAACATGTTTTTTTTTACTTTAAGTTAAATTCTATAATTTGCATGCAGAATGATAAAAAGCCCACTTGAAAGAAATGCCCACTTTGTCATAGCTGCGAAGAATACCGGAATGTCAATTTATACAAAATATTGCATTGACTTTAGCTCAATTGAACACTAACAAAAAATATCAGATAATTTTTTTACATGTTAATATATTTTTTAATACAGTTGCTCAAAAAGTGTCGTATTGCAGGGACGTATAGCGTTCGGGATGTGGGCACACTCGTGCTTTTTCTTTACCATTTCCGCACTCGTGCGTTCCTTTCCTGTCAAAATAATGTCTATTAAAAAGAAAAAACCAACCACGTTTATATGATTCATGCAAATATTTATAAAAATAAGCTACTAATTTGTTTCAATATCAGATTTAATGATTTGATTCAATGAGTTAGGTTAGGTTTCATTTCATCTCATTAAATTTCATTTTCATTTCATATCAATAAAAAAAAACTACTGAAGTCTTGGCTGTATGGGCATAGTTCCCTTTGCCTACCCAGAATGGGTGAAGAAAACAAAAAAAAACTCTGTTTATATTCTTTTACGGTTGGCGCCATTTTCCAAAAAAATTATCTATTAAATTGCTTCATTTTTTCGCAACTGTATTATAAATAGTTGTTCAGTACACGTGCGGAACCGTCATTGCAACTTGTTCCGACTGTCAACCCTCACCTTCGGCTGCGCCTCGGCTCGGGTAGACACTTGTCGGAACTCTTTGCAATGACAGGCTTTCCGCACTTGTAATGAAATATACTATTATGTATATGTGGTCATAGACTACGAGTAAAAGAAGTTTCTTGTAACATGTAGTAATAAAAAAAACGAAATGTCAATTTCAAATTGACAAAAATATGACGGGCACAAAGTAAAGTTAAACTAACAAACCAAGTTAATGCGATAAAGAGAAGTATAATGCTTAAATCACAATAAATTTAAATATAATAAGTTATAAATTCTATAATACAAGACCAGAAGTTAAAATCTTGTTTGAGTTTAAGTAAAATTAACGCTCATCAATCGAGGAAATATTCAACTGACTAAGGAATAAACAATCTGTTTTTTACCATTGATCTATTATTACGAGTACTTAGCACAGTCATTATATTTCAATGCTTTTTATTTTACTGCCTTTGGTTGTTACAAAATTGGCTTTGTTTTTTGTTTAAAAATTATTTATTTAAGATAATATACAAACTTACCTCAATAGGCCGTGATGAGGACAATCAGTGGAGGATAGTTCCTGGACTCATGCACAATCTGAAACAATACCAGAAACATCTTAAAAATTATAAATAAAAATATAAGTATACTTTAATTAAATACCTTATTTAATTTTAAACTGATATTTCATTAAACACTGGTGGATACCCAGCGTGTTTCACTACGCTAAAAATTTCTGATGACAATGATAGATCAGTGTTTTTGAATTGACAGTCTGTTTATGCGCCATCTTTACATATTATTTTCAAATTGATGTATGGGAAAAGTGGAAAATCGTCTTAATCAATAGACTAAATGTGCATAATGCATTGTTTTAGGGGTCCCAAACCACCTTCGGATTAATGCATTTCAAATGAAACCATTTTGAGACATATAGGTTGGACGGTTTCAAAGTCTATAAAGAACATGTCAATTCGAAAAAACATATAAAATGATGACCCTTAAGCAGTTAAGTCTAGTGGTCGTTGTAACCCTGTCATCAAAACGGTCCTGGGTTCGATTTCCGATCTCATGTTTTATTAACCCTTCTAAAACCACAACATTCTACGAGTAATCATTAAATAGTATCACATGTTCGCTACACTCCCATGCATATTAACCGTTCCAAAAGCACAACAGGATATCAAAATATATTTGCAAGTTTCGCAACACACCAATCCATCAAAACATTGAATCACAGCTCCCTTCATCACTCCACCTAGCTACACAGTACACGAACGCACAGTCGCACATCGCTCGTAACTGGAGCGTGTAAACAGTAAACACAGTGGGACGATTGACGTCGCCGGACTCGCTGTCGTCTGCATACTGCATACCAGCCATCGCCAGCGTCAGCAGATGCGGTCAACTGTGGCGGCAGTTTGCTAATATTGTAATCGTAAAGATGACCCATAAGGAAATAATACGATCTTATTTTGAAATGCCGCGCGCCGGATGTTTACAGCTAAAACGTAGGTGACCACAACGTCAGTTGCAATTTTCATTTGCATCGTATAGTTGACCCCTGAAGCTGACCTGCTAGTATCAAATCGTCTTTCCTATTTTGAATTAGTTCGACAACAAGGCGTTATTTGTATTTCTGTTAAGCCAGTAACATTCGAGTTTCAATGATACTGTTTGTTTACAGAAAAAATAGCTTAAAACCATAGATATATTTAAGTCAATGCTTAAAACTATTAAATTTACTTGACGTAAAATTTTCTGAAATTTACTTTTAACATATTCCAAGAGCCCAAACCAAACATGTAATCTATAAGTGCATTTAAATGATATTTAAGAAAACATTGTCACATATTATGTGCCTTCTCACCAACATTGTTCACTGTGATCAGCAAATATAAAATAAGTATTTACCAACCTATTCCTCGAAGTCGTCATATTTTACGGCTCAGATTTCTAGGAAAACCTATCCACACATTATTTTATCTTCTCTATTGAGTAAATAAACTAATTCTAAAAATGACGCGTTCGAAAATAAGACACAATAACAAAAATTTTAAGAAGAATACAGGAAAAATATTCAGGATTTCAAGGGTCAACCGTTTTTTAACATTATTTTATTAAATAGGAAACATTCAATTTACATTTAAATTATGGTAGAGACACGAAACACATTTACACACTCAAACCCGAACTAGGATCCCTTGTCTCGGATAGTAATAGTGTTACCACTTACCAGGTACCACATAGATACGGTAGATATACCGTATTCTGTTCGTCTTCGATCTACCGTATTTTTAGTTAATATATTTACCGTATTTTGACCCACACAAAAAAAGAAAAAATCCCAAATCTAAATCTACCGAATTTCATGGAAGAAAA
The DNA here is from genome assembly GCA_911387775.1 of Thymelicus sylvestris. Lineage (NCBI taxonomy): Eukaryota > Metazoa > Arthropoda > Insecta > Lepidoptera > Hesperiidae > Thymelicus > Thymelicus sylvestris. Next base: position 12,757,666 of record OU426887.1, on the reverse strand, counting down.
ATATCGTAATCCAGTCTTTGTACGTGGCAACGCTGGGTGGTACGTACAGTATAATAATTATGGATTTATGGGCAATTGGACAAGTAAATAAAACATCACAAATATCCAAGACATTTATCTGTGACAAATTTACTTGTACTTACAGACCGGGAATCAAAACCAGGACTTTAGTTCCACAGGCAGGCAGGGTCGTTAGGCCACACATGGGCTACAGAGTCGTCAAAATTTTGATTTAATATATGTACCTGGATATAAGACGGAGATTTCGAGAGCGCAACAGTTATCGTTACACATAATTCTTAACAAAAAATAACCGACTTCAAAATTAGGGATAACTCAAAAACTACTCGTCAGATCTCGCTCAAATTAAATGGGACCACATGACAAGCACCAACTTTCGATTAAAAAACCTTAAAAATCGGTTAACCCAGTCGAAAGTTCTGAGGTAACAAACATTAAAAAATACAGTCGAATTGAATACCTCCTCTTTTTTTGAAGTCGGTTAAAAATACACGAGTCATCCTGTATAACGTATACAGCTACAGATTACACTATCCATCAACGAACGACCTCTATGAATCACACATACGCGTAAACCAAACACATTAGAATCGTGCATATATTCAACTTCACATAACTTAGGATAAAATTACCATTCAATGATGTTTTGATACATAAAAATCCAATTATGGTTACAATGAGTAATTAAGAAACTTGCGAGTCGGTTTCGTTGGTTGCGTTCTGCGTTTAGAGTCTAATATTAAAAATTAAAGATATTTTTATTAATAGGTACTCAATGTTTTGTTGATTGTGATGTGTGAAATGAGTATGTATTCACCGCCTGCACAAGGACTAATAGCCAGGGATTTTTTTTATATTGTATCAACTTGCTTAGTTTGAATTGCATAAGGTTTACATTGCATGTAAACTGTAGCTTTCTTCCTTAACCACTACTTTCAGAACCCACTCGCCATGTATGGTTAATTCCGTAATTACACCCATGAACATAAAAAAAAAAACAAATAAATGTAACATTTTCATCTAAAGTAGGTAATAGACAAAGGTAATAGGAGAACAAAATTAAAGAAATGCTCATTTTATAAACAATGGGGTTCGATTACTCGTTGACATTGTCGAATGATGGTCGCCATTTTTAATTTGATTCGCAGTTGGATGTATTATTATTAACATCCCGTTGAAATTAATTAGGAGTCGATACGCATAAAGAATCACTTGGCATTTAATATTATTTAATTAGGTGTTTTATGATTTTTTCTTGTGTACTCGTAGACGACATATTGCTAATTAATTCGAAAATTTAAGGACATGCTGCCGGCCAAACTAAGAATAATTAATTAACTTAAAATTAATAATCATATTATTACACAGAAATAGATGATGATGAGAGTACCTATTTATCAAAAAACCGTGCCAAAGTTTTAACCACACCCAGAAACTGTCTAGATCACATCCTAAAAACCAGATAAGACTAGTTATATGAAACTATCATAATTAGCCAGTAAACGCGTTATTTAATACTAATTACTCGGCAGTAAATCACGCCACCACTCAAGGAACCTGATAAATCAATAAGGCATTTGGCCGATTGCGATTGATAAGCGAACATATTATTGCGATGTCACAAAAAATCCTAATACCCCGTCTATATAGAAATTTCACTTCAAAAAGAGAAATATATATCCTGGATGAAGTTTTAGTTTTTTTCATTTCCGATTAGAAATACAAAGAGACTTGCAGCCTCCCTGTGATTGTATTCGATTTTGCGAGAGAGCTACTACTGCTTCCTTAACTGAGTGAACGGTTTAAATGTTTCGTTTAAAAATCATACAATATTGTTATATTCTATTTATACTCATAGTCATATTTATAAAAGCTTTAAACGACGTGGTCGAATTAACGCTACGAAGTATGCGAAATTGTAGGTCAAGCCGATCAATAGTTGCCCTTAACATCTTTTGCACCAATGTGGATTACTGTAAGTAATAAGTACAACAATAAGCAGCAACGATACAATGGTCAATTACAACATATAGTAAAATTTGAGACGTTACTTTCAAGCTGTTTTTATTTTTGATATGCTTAGGTAAGCTTTCGGCATTTCGGCAATAGTAGAATTTCTTTTTTGGGGGTCTTGGTGTAGGTTTGCGCATGTTTTAATCTCATGGGGCACATTTACCAAACAATCTGCGTAGCCCAAAGATACTCAAGCATAATAAATATAAAATAAATCTTATCGCGTACACACCCGTCCAGCGACAAGAGTCCAAAACGAAATTCAATCGTGGCCAATTTAATTGTCACTTGAGACCGTTTGATTCGTAAACCAACCGTTAGATTGACGCTAGGTTTCTGTTTGTTGGTAAACGTGTCAATTAACTACCAGTCAAGATCCGTTACGCAGTACACTGCTGTAATAAATTAATCTCTGAAGGTTTCAATTCTTCCACTCTTGGAGTACCTGTTGACCAAATGACGATAAAGTACCGCGTCTTATAGTATTTACATTATAGTGGCTATTGGTATTGGACCATTGAAGGTAATGAAAATCTCGAGGGACTTAGCTAAATAGCTATCAACTAAGTACTCTTTTTCTAAAATCAAACGTTAAGTCATTATACGCTTATAACATGTTGCAGTTACATTGTTGGTTGTTAACAAGAAGATTCATCGCTTCCTTCTTGGCCAACAACGCATTGGTGAGGAGATTCCCTGGACTCAGAATGTGCACGCAGCACGACAAATGCCGGTGATTTCTATCAAGAGCTCCGCAATCGGCCTATAATATTTATAGTCCATCAAGGTGCAAGCTGCATCTTTGACTTGTGGATGAGTAACATTAAGTTGAAATTCAGAAAGATACGAGTTCGCGAGTAGTGATGACAGACGGAAACGCCACATAAAACCTCCATCCGTAACGTTTTATTACTTTCAAGCTCTCCTTTAGCCAGTGCAGATTTAACCCGCGTGTTAATATTTCCTCATTCCACCAAAAGTTTCTACCACTGTTTCTAATTCCGTAAAGAACTCTTAACGGTGCAGTTAAACTGGATCAGTAACCCACCGTGCTGTTAGCGGCGGGATGGTCTGGAAATAGCCCCCAAGGTCGTTGGTAAGCGCGTTCGACTCACTCCTGGATGTTTGTGTAATATACGCTGGTATAAACTAGACGCGCAGTCGAAGGGGGAAAACGGTGAACCATGAACACATTGGTCGAAGTCTGTCAACGTATTCGGCTAAGCTGATAATACGCCACTAGTAGTTTGTACAATTGCGCTTGCACAACAGACCTCTTCAAAATCAATTTGACTGACAGAAAACTTTGTTCGCAAGTTTTGCGTGGGTCGTGGAAACACGAAATTATCGTGTATATTATTTTGTTCTGGGTCAATTTTTTCATTACGTTTACCAGAAGTGTCTTTGTAATGTTCATTAAAATATTTAGTTATCAAAAGAATTGAATATAACTATTGTTGCCAATGTTATGAATATCAAGTTTGAAGTTGTTACGTTGTTAGGGAGTAGCGCCTAACTCGCTCTACAGATAAGCTACGGGAAATGCGTCTGCTAGCTCTAAACATTTCATTCGACGCTATTGTTCAGGAAACTTCTGCTACAACTTATCTTCCCATTTGCGGCGTAAGACATCCCTTAAAACAGGCGGTACAGCCCCTTCGCCACAATTTGCACCATAGAAGCAAACGCTAAACAGATTTTCTTGTTCTCTTTCTTGGCCGAAAACCCATCAGTGATTCCTTTGGAGTCTCTGATGTCCATAGGCGACGATGGCCACTTACCTTCAAGTGGATGGTCAGCTCGTTTGCTATTTCCATTAAAAAAAAGACTAGTCATTGCAGCGTTCGAGTCGCGTTACGCGCTCGAAGCTAGAATACCGAGAAGGTGAATGTTTACTCGTAAAATACGTGCTCGTATAAGCGTTACTGCACGTGACGCGGCGACACGTGTCAGGGCTGCCAGGTGAATTAATGAGCCGCGAGAATCATTCTTCAATAACGAATTATGAGGATTAGAGATAGACTATTGAATCTACTTTGTTCGCTCTTAGATTCAGGAGTCAGGTGATCAATCGAAGCTTCAGGGATATCAATTGTATACTAAGGTTAAGGATTCAATTGGTGAGAAATTCGGGCAGAAAAATTTTGGCTCAGGAAGACTTACAAGATTCCTCCTATTAGAATTATTAATATCGAAACTCCTGAGTAATATTATCATCAGGCCTGCTCACCGAAATCATCGTTCAACTTGTTATTTCTAACAGAACCATGTCGTAAGTCGTTGTGTTTATCTCTGTAGCTCACTACGATACGTATACATATTATAGCATAATTGATGCCTTCTTTCACGTCTATACTTATAAAATCATCATAAATATTGTCATCGCTCTTTACTCGTATCTACTACTAATTACTCTATTAATTTTGGAAGGAACTTTATTAAAGGAGTAAACTGGTCTTAAAGTAATTTCACTGATTTCAGATACACTAACCTAAGGGAACAGAGCAGTACATTTATTTCAATAATAACACTAGCCTTTATCTTAAAGAAAACCTATCATACCTATCCATTCCTATACATATAGTTTCTAGCTATTTAGCGTGTATAGAGATGGGCAAAGCAACGTAACAACGCGCGCGGTTGTAACGGTTTTTGCTCATTCATTGTCGCTAAATCGCTGAGACAACCAGGGTCGCTTGTCAGTCAATGGACATAATAGATGAGACTGGCACTGTAATGACGAGATGACGAGGTAAATCGATAGCTACGATGTAACCGAGCCCTTTTTGTTTACTAATATACAAACGTTTGAACCCTGCCCTGGCCTCAACTCCTGGGTCAATCATTCATCATTATATTACATTCTCATGACAAATAACTGCAGGAGCTGATACTAATAAGTTGTTGAGGATGTCAACAACTCAAGTGTCCTACAGTGTAAAATTTTGTTAACGATGAAACGATTCAAAATGGAAATTCGTTTGGATTTGACATAAATGACAAATCGTTGACATCTGTCATTACAGGTACTGTGATTTTTTTTTCATCTTCGTCATCACGTTACAAAACGTAACTTAATGTTTAATATTAATAACATTGTATAATATTAAACATTTCATTTTTGTATGCTGCACTGTCAACCTGTCTTTTGCAGACTGTATATTATTCAAGCTAATATTTGATCGCAGTGTTTCGATTAAGAAGCTTCGAGCGTGTGCATCTGAACTGAGGGCCCACTTTTTTTTTCTCGGCGTAGCGAATTGAAATTTATAGAGGATTTAGTTAAAAATAGTTAAAACTTAAAGCAAACACTCATAAATTTCTTAAACGTAAATTAAAGATGTTATGGGCAAATGTTTTGGGCCCTCAGTTCAGATGCCTACAGAAAGTGGCCTGGTATATATCTCAGAAAGTACTACCTCTGTGTCAATAATTATTATTTTAGAATTTAGTTAAGAATTTCTTAAAACGATTGATATCATTCTCAACTGGCTAGAGAATAACATTACAGACTTATCGCAGTTTTACTTGGGCCCTCAATCCAGACGTTTATGAACTGAGAGCCCAGGCGAAACATAGATTTAAAGGAAGAAAAGCATAAATGTACATTGGAAACCTCTTAGATAACATCCCTATGAATTAGTTAAAAAAAGAAATAGTGATAAAAAAGTAACGGCTGAATGGTAAAACGGCTTCGAATTTTCGGATAACCTCTAATCTGAGGGCCCAATACTTTCGGCTTTATCGACTAGGTGCAACCTCTTAGTTTGAAATAAATTAGCTGAAAAGTTTTTACTAATTTTTAACTAAAATTTTACATTCGGTTTTTTGTTCAAAATGCCATACTTTACGAGAAAATTAACTTTTCATTTTTAGTATGAACAAATTTTGTAGGGTAACCATGATTGCAGAATAGGAAAATAATTAACTCAGTTTTGTAAATTGAAAAATTATTAGGTGGTATTGAATATGTACCTGCAACTCAACCGGGTGATATCGGTCATTACAAAGGACATGGGTTTGTAAATGGTCGCATGGTCTGCTATGACAATATGATGGTAGAATTTAGTGACAGCAGAGAAGAAGAACCTATTTATCTACATACTCTGTCGTACGGCTAATGCTGATTCTGAAGATGTAGTTAAAAACAATTCCAAACAATGCTACAATAATCTAGGATACTTCGCACATACGAGTAGTATAAAATCTTAAAACAACCTACATCAGTGAAGGGGCGGCTAACCCATAACACAAATCCAAGATTTTTGTACGCTTTATTGGCAATTGAATCTACATGGTCTGAAAATGTTAATTTGGAATCCATAAGAATGCCAAGATCTCTAATATTACTTACTTTGTTTAATTTTGTTTTGTTAATTGAATACACATAGTTTATTGTATTTTCCTAGTGAAGGAAATAAATGAAAATTTGTGTATATTAACAGAACCCTGTATTAATAGTACAGAAGTGTAATAAATAAGACTTTCTCAATTTACAAAACTGGGTTAGTTATTTTCCTATTCTGCAATCATGGTTACCCTACAAAATTTGTTCCTACTAAAAATGAAAAGTTAATTTTCTCGTAAAGTATGGCATTTTGAACAAAAAACCGAATGTAAAATTTTAGTTAAAAATTAGTAAAAACTTTTCAGCTAATTTATTTCAAACTAAGAGGTTGCACCTAGTCGATAAAGCCGAAAGTATTGGGCCCTCAGATTAGAGGTTATCCGAAAATTCGAAGCCGTTTTACCATTCAGCCGTTACTTTTTTATCACTATTTCTTTTTTTAACTAATTCATAGGGATGTTATCTAAGAGGTTTCCAATGTACATTTATGCTTTTCTTCCTTTAAACCTATGTTTCGCCTGGGCTCTCAGTTCATAAACGTCTGGATTGAGGGCCCAAGTAAAACTGCGATAAGTCTGTAATGTTATTCTCTAGCCAGTTGAGAATGATATCAATCGTTTTAAGAAATTCTTACCTAAATTCTAAAATAATAATTATTGACACAGAGGTAGTACTTTCTAAGATATATACCATGCCACTTTCTGTAGGCATCTGAACTGAGGGCCCAAAACATTTGCCCATAACATCTTTTATTTACGTTTAAGAAATTTATGAGTGTTTGCTTTAAGTTTTAACTATTTTTAACTAAATCCTCTATAAATTTCAATTCGCTACGCCGAGAAAAAAAAAGTGGGCCCTCAGTTCAGATGCACACGCTTCGAGCGAGAGAGGTCAATACTGACATTCAAAGAAATAATTTTAAAATCTAAAAACTTTCACTTTCTCAGCACTCCGAAGTACCCTTATCTACAAGGCCACATCGTTATCTAATAGGCGACAGCCCCGCATCCCCTTATCTCCCTTATCAGAGAGAGCAGTTTCTTTGAAGTCTTCATATTGTTCTTCAGTTTGTTTTACGATAAATGACATAATATTGGTTTAAAGTATTTGGTGATTAATTATTACTCGGTCAATATTCGTCGTTGCTTTGATTTGAGTGTGGTTAAACTGAGATTATGGTTGGCGTGACGAAATGACGTATCGTTGAAGCGACCTAGGTTTTTGTATGTTGCATTCAAATAGTTCGCTTCTACGATGTTTTGGGCATACAGTTTTAGAAAACATTTTGTTACCAATGACGAAGTTTCATAACTTCAAATGTAAGAAGCGAACATAAATGACAAAATCTTTACCTATGTCCTTCAGATTTTAAGGATTTTGAATTTCGTCATCATTTAAAACAAGAGAAGAGATGAACTTAGTGTACTTAGTGAACATAGGTACATTGGTTCCAACTTCCAATCCTACACAATGCTCTATTTTTTTTTAATACACTTACGCATAATATTAATTACTTTTTACTCACTTTGGTAAAGAAAAGTCATGAAGAAACCTGTCCTCTTGAGAGTTCTCCATTTTCTTCCCAAATGTGTTGGTGGTCTGCCCATCAAACGTGAAATGAGAATGAGACCCGAGATGTACCGTACCTATTCTGGTCCCGGGTTGGATTCCCGGCCGGGACAGATACGTTATTTATGTGACGGATAAATATTTGTACTCTGGACATGGGTGTTATGTGTCGTCCATGCCACCCGCGACAAAGATAAAAACCTACTGCGAGGGTATGAGTGTTTTTTTTAAATTATGATTATGAGAAAATGTTACTTCGTCTAGGATACGAGGCTAATCATGCTACTGCTTAGCATGATTAGCCTCGTTTTATCCAATATTTTATTTGTTTTATTCAAGCTCTTGTACAATAAACATAAATTTGAATATTCGCAGATGACATATTGAACTGAATTCAAATCAGCATCAATTGATTCATTGCCAAGATCAAATTGAAAGTACAGACGTAATAATGCAAATAAAGGTTTATATTTACACACATACCATAGTTCATACATAACCGCGCTTACGTAGGAATATGTTTAGAAAGATTTATTTATAAGAATTTTGTAGATACATCTAGATTAGATACATGATATACTACTGATTTTACTATAGTGACAATGATAGTTAAAATATTAAGTTTTTACTTTGTGGCTTTAATGTAAATTGGGTTAAAAAGCGAATTAGGTACGGGAACAAAGTCAATACCAAACCTAAAAAGTGAGGTCGCTCGATTACTCATTCATCAATTTTTGCACAGCGTCCGTTGAACTCCGTTGCAGCGCTGTCTACAAGAGATGTAGTTTTCAACATCAGAACACAAAAAATGGAACGCAGCAACGCATGATGACCAGTAAAGGTAAACGCACAAATATTGGCCTTGAAATAAAGTTACTCCCAAAAACAAGACATAAAACAGTACCCTCGTTAAGGTGGACTTCCGAGAAATACAACGCGCTACTGCGATCGGCGTGCAACTGCTGCATTCAAAAAATAACTATACACTAGGTTGACTTCATGAATTTGATTATTTAAGGGACACAATAAAATGTTAACTGGTAACTAGTATATTATAGTTGCTGTATTGGTAAAAAACAAGGAACTTTGTTCCAATAACAAATAATAATTTTCTTTCTCCATATATTTTATGATTTAATTCTTCATTAATCTTAATATATAATATAATTTACGTGTCACGTTGTTTGTCCGCGATGGACTCCTAAACTACTGAACCGATTTTAATCTTTGCACACCGTGTGCAGTTTGATCCAACTTGAAAGACAGGATAGTTTACATCTCAAAATATAAAAAAAAACTTTTGACAGAACGAAGTCTGTCCGGGCAGCTAGTAACTTATAAATCTTGAAACGTCTAACTGCGATCCCGAAGTTTGTCTTCGTTTGCAAGAATAATAAATAACTTTACTATTTCCTGCCCTGCCATGTGTATTAATAGTACTTGGATAGTACAAGGAAATTAATGAGAGGATTACGCCTATTTCATAGGAAGCCCTACTAATACGTATTGTAGTTCGTGCGTTCGCGGTTAAACCATGATTGAGCACAAAGTATTACGTACTATATAGTAGATTCTGTGTAAGTTAACGAGTAATACAAACATCACACTTGTGTTTCTAATTTTATTCAGTATTATGTAGGTTCGGTAGGGCCATTACAGCAGTTATGGTATTGCTGGTCATAGGTTTCTCGTCTGCTGTCTATCCTATATGCTCTGTTCCATTTTATGCATACCTTTTACCTATTTGATTTAACTCTTTTTTACAAGCTTTTATAGTATTTTGTTTTAGTTTTATATTTTGATACTGTTCAACATTCGAGCAGTCGCACGTTCGCACTCGTAAAATCTCAGTTACGGTTAAAATTCGTTTAAAAATAAATGAGTACGCAGGACTCACGAAACAAGCAGCGCCTTAGCCTTCGCTGTCCTGTTCGCACTGTACAGAGACACGTATTTCTCTCTCGTTCTGTAGAGAATTTCAGAGGACCGGTTAGGCGGGTCCCTCTCGAGTTTGGCGTTAAAAAACGCATCACTGTTTTTATGGCGAGCTCCTTTTGGGTCTCACGAGTAAACGGGTACTTTAGCCATGGGTTTTTGAATATGTAGCGAAATATTTCATGTCGTATTTTGTAATGTCGTACTTGTTTTATGCATCATGTGAAACAGCAATAAAATTTCGATATTTCTGATAACACTTATTAGATAGATTGATCAAATCACAGAATATACAAGGAAGTTAACAAGAAAGAAGTCCAAAACAGTTTTAGCTTAGACCTTTAAAGTCTCTGTATGCATCTGCAGATGGATATTTTTTACAATCCAAAATACTCCAGTTTTTAATGTAAGTATTCCTTTTAAGCGATTATTTTAATGCACAAACATCGCTGGACCTAAGATGAAGATTTTTCTACTACCTTTTAATATCTCAAACATTAATATTTTCGAACATCCGTTAGCACATTTCATTAGACACGGTGTTCGTTATGGGTTTAAAAATAATCGAATCAAGTTTTAAGTTACCCGATACACCTAACAGTTCCCTTCAGATTTAATTTTCAAATGTCGACAAACGAGCGTACGAGTCACCTGATTTTAAAATTTCATGGACTCATGGACTTGAGAACGACACCAAGCATCACCGACGAGTTTCGGACCAAAAAAACCTCTCTCCGACACTACAACTGAAACTTATATAATCTAAATTTTACTAACAAAAAATAACCGACTTCAAATTCTCAAAAACTACTTGTCAGATCTCGTTCAAATTTATGTGGGACCACATGACAAGCACCAGCTTTCTATTAAAAAAAGAATCATCGAAATCGGTGGACGTGATATTGAGTTATTCGTCAATTTGTCGCGCACATCTTAACACAAATTTACGACTTATGTAGTTTTCTCATGGATGTCACTGTCAGATCTCAATAAAATTTATGTGGGACCACATGACAGCCATCAGCTTTCGATTAAAAAAAGAATCATCAAAATCGGTTCACCCAGTCCAAAGTTCTGAGGTAACAAACATAAAAAAAAAACAGTCGAATTGAGAACCTCCTCCTTTTTTTGAAGTCGGTTAAAAACATTTCATGGCCAATTTCAGAAGACAGTAGCAGCTAGCCAAATGGCCAAATTTGGGAATACCCTTACCACCTTGAAAATACCGTTGCGATTTGGGTGGTAAAAGAATCTAGTAACATCCTACACCTGGACCAGGACCTGCCACCGCATCCATTGATCAGGGTTTACCATGGTGAGGAGAGGTTGGCATGGACTTAATAAAAACTAGCTGCCCGGACAGACTTCGTTCTGTCAAAAGTTTCTTTTTATTTTGAGATGTAAGCTACCCTATCTATCTTTCAAGTTGGATCAAACTGCACATGGTGTGCAAATTTGATTAAAATCGGTTCAGTAGTTTAGGAGTTCATCGCGGACAAACAACGTGACACGTAATTTATATATATTAAGATAAATCTTAGCATTTACAACCCAATTTGATCGTTAAGATCTAAAAAGTCGACAACTGACTCGATTTATTTACTTTTTGAGGTTCATTGGCAGAAGAAAGGAAACCTACATCTAAATATATTTTCTGTTACTTAGGTATATTCTATGAATTTGAGATACGCTGTACTTCAGTTAGATCGCACGAATTCTATGACAAACGCTGATAAAATCCACATATAGACGTTACGCAGACCATACAGTCCAGACGCCCGCCCGCATATCCCACGCGCAGACCCCAGACGGCATTGACAGTGCTACCGTAACCACTTAGACCCTCGCGGTGACATCACGCGGTGACCACATCACGCAAATGCACCACAAGGTCGACCAACTATAATATTGTTCGGTTGGAACGCTTTTCTCGTTCATAGAGAAGCAGGCTATGCTAAAATTGCATTCCGAATTTCCAATACAGTTTTATGTAATGAGGATAGCAAACGAGGTACCAGTAGATACCACCATCCCCTGCCACTCATGGACATTTGTGACAAACCTCCAATAGGACTGTAGGAAGGACTGTCGTCGTCGTCGAACAAAGCCGATGAGAAATTTAATACCCCAGATTTGTTTTGGCACACTCGCTTGCATGTTTTTGCTATCCTAATACTGACTGCGAGGAACTTCGTTCCATCCGGGTGTCCCTTGACACCTCTCAAGTTTTTTTTTTATTCGTTGGTAAGAGGATTGTGAAAGTTAGGATTTAGTCGACTGGTGTAGGTTAGTACTGTTAGTAAATTAGATTTTAGAACAATTGTAATCACAGGCTTCAATTCTGAACCCGATACTGAACTTGACGCAGACTAAAATCGTTTGTCTAAGTAGGTACTCTAAGTTATAAGAAATAAATTCATTTTTAAAACCGATAAACAAATACCACAGAAATAGCTCCGTCCGTTGAAATAAGTAATCGCAAAGATAAGATACGAAGTCCGGTGCAAGCAATACAATAAACTGCCTTATCTTATCCTATCCTATCTTATCGTGAATCCGACCTATCTGCCACTCGAACCGTTTCATATTTGTTTTACGATTTCATTTAACACAGGTACACACTATATTATATTAAAGTACAGTTATTGAAATTATCTGTTGGTAATTTGCTATAATTTAATTAGGTACCTTACATTGGCATTCCAAATCTATTCATGATATATATATAGAGAATGATAATTTATACTAATGAAATAAATAGATAATTTTACGTATACTTAAGTATTAAAATATTATTACCGTTAGAATAGAATGTAATGATTGCTAATTGCCCTAACAATTTAATTTATTAACATAAAAATTATCCAAATTCCATATTTCTGGCTTGGGATCCAGTTCTTTCCTTATTACCCGACTGTCAGGAAGGTTTTTTCCGGACAGTCGGGACCCATTTAAATTTTACAGGGCTGCTTGGGAAAAAACAAAAAAGATTTGATTAGTTGAAGAAAGGGTCTCAACTGGTAATCCTTCTATGGTTTAGTTGTTCAGTATTACTTTTAACAACATTCTAAACTACTAGGCTTATTATTTTTCGTTTTTAGTATTTTACCCAGTCGGGTTTTTGTTATTTCATTAATTTTGCTTTCTTCCTTTCTTACCATCAAGTAAATCATCAGGAAAAAATTAATTGGCGACGTATTATAGGTAGGTACAACAAATTATTTGGCTTGACTTGTTACTTAGTCGGCGACGTCAGCATGGCGCCGAAGCATGAAATGCCTTTAACTGAACCAATTACACTGGTTCTAAACACGACAATATCACTCTTAATTGGCGCGCATAGTCCTCACAAGTATCCGAGATCCCAGTGTTTTCATAATTAAAACCTGTTTATGTACAACTATACCGCAATTACGCCCAGCCTTTGTCCTTCGAGGGTTGGTAGTGCTCAAAGAAAGCGGTGTAATGCAATGTTTTGCCATGCAAATATCTCGAGATTGCACGAGTGGAGTGGCGGCTTGCGTCACTGCATCTGCGATTATATAATCTGTTTACGCAAGGGCGGCGGGCGAGATCACTGCCCTCCGTCACCTAGTTTTCGAATAGGTTTCAATTTAAGAAAAAAAACTTTGTATAGCTTTCGTAACTATTATAACGACCTATCATCTCCCTCAAGGAAGGCAAATGAAAACCGACGAAAGTGAGGGCTAAATCAAAAGACCCTTTTTGGACGTTATGCAGTTCTAGACTGTTGATAGGATGAACTGATCTTCACTAGATCGATCTACAGTTCGATCTAGTGAAGATCACTAGCTCCAGATCAAAATACAAATACAAATGTACATGTACAAGTACAATTACAAATACAAATACAAGTACAAATGCCGTGTCCCATCAGACCAATCGATTCCCTAATAGGCCACTCCCGGCTCTATAGCCATAGCAAACATTGTGCGAGATCCAGTCCAGCATTAGACCAACAGGATTAACGGGCAAGTAAACGACCGCATTAAAACATATCATTAGTGTACAAGCATGAGACCACATGTCTCCTCGTTAAGCACATTTCACATGCGTCATCGAGGTCTCACGCCTCCACACCAGTGCAAACGACCACACAACTGAAGTTCATACAGATTAACTTGTATTATGTTAATCTGCATAATTTGAAGTGAACAATTGTAGGATAATTCTTCACTTTCCGAATTGGAATATAAAGCAACATTCACAACAGTCACAGCTCGACCAGAGTTTTTGAAGTATGGCCTAATTTCGAAAATCGAAACTAGCGGAACTGTTACCACAAAATTTTCATTATTTTTTAAATATTGCTGAACAATGAAAGTGAGTGGCTTAAATATGCTGATCTCTGACATTTTGTTGTTACCACAATATTATTATGTACCATGTTTGACGCAATAAAGAATTATGAATTAGGAAAAAAAAAACGTCTCCATTTCTACTAACCCTGAACAAGCTGTAAAACTGCTTTATTCTTTTTGTGAGCAACATTTTACCACGCAAATGGCAGTAGGTTCAAATCTTACGTAATTTTTACTTTAGGCAACCTATATGTATAGTGGCAATTATCAACATTATCCCTCACACGAGAGCTCGACTCAATCCGCTCACATCCAAAGTTCAATATCGTGATGCGATGAGGAATTTTAATCGTGTCAATTGCGACCTTTGCTCTTCATCTTCAGTCCTTCAAATTCCCCTTCGTCTCCACAAACAAATAGCTCTCGAAATGTCTCGTATTGGGCTTATCGCTTATTTGGTGTCATAAAATGTTAGAAATGTTTATTACCGGGGTTTTTTATTTATTTAAATTTCGTTATTGTCCCACGTACGTGCGTACTGCGGCTATGGTTATAAATACACTTCAGATAATCTTTGATTAAATGTTATAAGTATAAATGGATAATGCATAATTATATGAAGAGAGAATCGATCAACCTGGCATTCTTAGTTTTTAGTTTAACTTAAATAAAAAAATCCTCAATAACGTAGTAAAATACTAATTATCATTGAATATTTAATCAGTTTTTGCCATAATTATATTAAATATTAATAAAAATAACATCCATAACTTAGTCTACACCCCATAAATACAAGACCTTGAGAATTACAGCACGCAAACATTACATTAAAACTGCAATTTGCAGGCACATTGCGTGGTATGGTTTTATACGCATTCACTATCTCGTGTACAATTTGAGGTCGAAAATGACTCACAGCTCAGCTCACGGCTCAGGCTTGTCTACTCTAGTAGAATCAAATGACCTACACTTCAAACTCCACTCCGTGACTAATACTTTGAAACGTTTAGAAAGGATTTTTCTATTGTTCTTGTAAGTTAAGAATCTTAACTGATAAGTTATTTACTTTGAGTATCAGCCAAAAAGCTTTTTATTATCGGTAGTATATAATAGTATTATTTACCTAATACTGGTATTGTACTGTGATTTCTGTATTTAGAGGTAACACAATAAACACCATCAAATTACATGAAATACATAGAGTAAGATACACGATAACATAATATAAAATACAAACGAAACATCACCAATGACCAAGACTGAATGATACACTATCAGTTCCAGACATGATCCAAACCCAGGACACTTCTTAGGCAGTCACATTTTTATGTAAATATCCGACTGGTGTCCAGTGCGAAAAAGAGAAAACTAACTCCCTAACACAGCTTGTCATTTGTCAAACAAAACAAATGAAGGATGTAAGACGCGGGTGCTTAATCACGATCGAGCTATTGAAGCGGGGATGTAGGGGGATACTTTAGTGCTTACTACAGCGATAACCTAGCTAGGGCACTCTTGTACAGAATGAACTACCTAACTATACGTACAATAGGATGAAAAAATCTATCACTGCATTAATACTGATGCAAATAAAATAACTGCTTTAGAGTAGCGAATACTCACGACATAGATACATACTACTTTTTGTCACAATGGCAGACACGGCCATTCTGATATCACACAAATAAAAGACGTTAAAGGATTTTTTAATTCATTCTCTAAAAGGATAAAATGGGGGTAATCAGAAATTCAATATTCCCTCAGACGTAGTCACAGGCTTGAGGAAGTAAATCTGACTTCTGTATAAGTTTCTTCTAAAAATCTGGTCCTTTTCAAGAAACTTCTTCCTCTCGCTCCCAGCCTATTCCGAGCAGTATAATCACCGAGACAACAATAAAGTCAATCAAGTCGACCGTAAACTTCTCAGAGAACTAAAGCTGCTTAAACAATGTTGGCCAACGCTTACCGAGTGATGGCAAGCGTTCCAACGTGCATTAGGGGTCGCTTGCAGTGACTTGCCGCTTGCCGGCGCTTGGGATCACTCGCTCACATCGGAGCTTGGTTCTTACTATATTACCAAGCTCTTACTATATTATAGGCGGCTTAAAGCCGGGTGTCAACAGTCGTGCCATTAACAAGTCCGTTACGTGCATTAGCACATCCACGCCGCGAGCGCCATATCGCGGATTTTATTGGAAACGATAAAACGCGATACGGACCGATTCAGCGGGGTTTTTGTCGTCATGTCGCCGGAACGATAAATTGTTTGCATCGGGACTGATTTTTATCATCATCACCGCAACCCATATCAACCACTTTTTTAAACGGTTTTATTTAGCTTACCTTGTTTGTGTGCCTATTACTAGTCTAATTTAGACTTGCTTCCTGTTATCCTACGGAGTTGCAATTTTGCATGTTGCTTCACTAAGATTTCCTGTGCCGTGGGTGATATGGAAAATACACAAGGACACACACCCAGATAGAAAACAGAAAATCGAAGTCATCATTCAAATTTCCACCTCGCTGGGAATCGAACCCAGGATTATTGGCCGCTGCGGTCCGGTATGGTAACTCTTACGCCACGTAGGTCGCAAAATATATTATCATACAGAAGATTTCACCATTCCAGTTGTATGTACATCTAAAACTAAATAAAACTCCGCAGTTAGCACAACGTTAACAACAAGTCGTTAACCGTTGCACAACAGATCAAAAAGGAGGCTTGTTGCGTAAAAGTTCAAACACTCAGCACTTCAAACTTATGGTTTTGCCATTTCTCGGTACCGGACCGGATGGACGGGTTGTATTATAGCGGGCCTGCACACACACAGCTATACTGTTACACATTATAGCTACAATCAGTACGGCCCTGTACCTGGTGGGCCGTTTAGGTGCCAGGTCAGATTCCCTAAATAATGGTAAAATAAATTGCAGGCATCACTGCCACATGCAACAGGTTGCGAACATTTTCTATGTACCTAAATAATAATAAATATAAGAGTGCAGTTTTGTGAAATCGAGAAGTCCTTCCTTTCTCATGCATTCTAATGTCAACAGAATATTCAAAATTTATTCTACTTACGAAGAATACTCCCTCGCTAGCTCTGTGCTCATACCTCAAGAACCGGTCGCCGCACACTCTCGTCTGGCTCGATTAACGGTGGGCAAATTATGTGCGATTATGTCCTTCGGCCATTATTGCGCAGACTCCGATAACAAGCAGAGCTTATCGGGATGGAGAATTAGATTGACTTAGCATCTTATTCAGAATCTAATCAGCATTTCAACAAACATCACAATCCGCCAGTACTAAGAATATTACAAACCGGAATTTAAAACCGTATCGGATCTAAAAATATTTAATGGCTACCCGTTGCTGAAGCAATTCTTAAACACGTGTCTAATTCACGTATCGCCAGTAAAGTTGGCGAGAGGCCAGAGGGCAGTGGCCAGTACGGACCGGGTGTTATATCAGAAGAAATGCAGTTAAGGTTATTTCTTTATGGATCTAGGTTGGCAGCTGGGCTTGAAAGCTTTTGAAATGTTACACTGCTGGGATTGACTCTTCTCTTAGAATGAAAGGGGAATACTTATCCTCATATGATAGTGCATTGAGCTGAAATATTTTAATGTGAGATGGTTGCAGTTTTGGAAAGCCAGTTCTTTTTAGAGTGAAAGGATCTCCAGGCCCGTACAAGCCAACCCTACTCGTGGTGTTCTTTGCTGGATAACGGACCATCCTATGACACCAGGTCCTTCTTTTAGGAAGTCGGTTCTCTCAACCAAAAAGGGTTGGTGTGACTGATTTCCATGGGTGACGGAAACTAATTAAGCATCATAGGTGTTTCGTCAGCTCCTTTGTTCGCTATTTACATAAAACTTTAACTGCTTAATTGTATTCACGCGACATTGATGATGCTATTGCGTGCAAGAAACAGCGGCCACTTATAAAGTAGTCCATTTGCCGGTTACTAACAATAAAAACTAACGCTAAGCTCGCACAAAAGTCAGCAGACTTACCAAACCCGTTAGGTGTCAGTGATAAGAATCTGCCAGATCTCGGGTCAGACGTTCGAGTGACTTTTAAAACCACCCAGGTTATTGTGCATAAGACATATCAATCATTGTCCGAATAAAGCTCACTGGATGATAATGCCAACATTTTCATGCCACGCTAAAACTATGATTGAGATAAGGCGGTTTGTCTAGCGAAGATTTGGTCCTTTTCCAAACAGGTTTTTCACCGGAGTCTGTGGCATCTCATTTCAGATATGAGGATAGAGGATCGCTGTTTTTTAATGATTATTTTGTAGTCGCTGCAGAAATATTTGGAATATAGACGACAACAACCCAAACTGTTCAAACTATCTTAGAAAGCAGAGAAGTGAACGTCACCTTTACGAAAAGTGATCTGTACCACTCGTTGGCCAAGAAAAAGAAAGGAAGTGAAGAAGATTTTTCTTGAAGAACCCATAGCATTTATAGCTAAGCTATTCCAATAACACGTATAATAATTAAACTACTTGCCTCGCCACGCGTCTTCTACTCACAAACTTGTACAAACCATCGCTCCGTCAGGAACTGCAATCTACTTAAAAACAATAAAGCTATTTCTAACAGTACGCAATACGCATAAACGCAGTCTAGTCACAATCGCGCCCGCGCGGCGGTGGCATCTAAAAACATCATGAGCAATAAAACCGACGCGACCATTAAACGTGATATATTCAGACGGACAGACGTCTCGACCGTTTGCGATATACATAATCATCGTATGGCACTGTCTTGCTCGCAAATACACGCATCCCGCTCGCTCGCGACGCGGTAAAATGCTCCAATTAGGAACTGTCAAGATGACAGTAAGTTCCTGCTTCCTTATGGGTTTGAAAGTTCTGCCTGTTGAGTTAATATTCAATTTTAGTATCAAATATTATACAATGTATAGTTTAATATAAAATATTTATTTATTTATTCTTTGTTGCACCTAAATCATAAAGGATACAAAAGGTGGACTTAATGCTAAAAAAATATGCCACAAGTTCACATACCAGTTTTCTAGAATAAGGACCATAGACGTCCTAAGACGGCAAATCCTTTGATTACTCATATTGCTCACTACTCACTAAACATTTTGACATTTCTCTCGTAATCTCGCAAAAGATCAATGGAACAAAATACACTTCGACATGATTTATCAGACAAACTTAGGCAAGATTAAGTTTATTGTAATCTTTGTTACGACCAATAAAAATGAACGCATAATGATGCACTTGCACAACTGAACTATTCCACTTCCAGCAAAAGTTATTAAATGGAACGCTAAGGTCGGATCTACGCGACCCTCTAACCCGAATCTGCACTAAGATCGCATACGGTGTAATCCGGATCTGATATCCAATCCAGCTGTATCCGAGTATCCGACAGTTCCGACATGACGCGATACCAATACCGATCAGCCACCGGATCTATGAACGGGGGCGCCGGTATCTGGCAGCAATCCAACGCCATGTCACTGTTGGGTCTGCAGATCTTACGAACCATGAGTGGTCACGTGGACATTTACTCTACTTTTACGTTGTTATTTTTTCGAATGGACAGTTAGTTGCTGTTTGGACCTTTACAACTTTACGCTGAAAATTTTACGTTTTACGATACTTTTGCGTTGTGTTTGTGAGTGTGTTTCTTAATACTTAATAGTTTTTGAATTATAAAAAAATTCAAAGCGTCCCTAGTGGCCTTTACAACTTTACGCTGAAAGTTTTACGTTTTACGGTACTTTTGCGTTGTGTGTTTGTAAGTATAAGTTCTTCATATTAAGTTTTTGAATTATTAAAAAATTCAAAACCCTAACTTGTCTCTATCCCTTTTGTTTACAACGTAAGTAATAAAATAGAGAATACAAATATCGCTTATTCTATACCTCATAAATCAGTAAAAGGTAGCAAGTTAAATGAAACAGCATAACATTATGATAGTTAAACTATCTACAAGTACAGATATAATTATATTAATTATCTGTGTGATACCGAGTCATAAGCCAACTGCCCGACATATGGCGGTTGCTCATACATCATGGATATGTTCAGTAGGGTTGTCATTTAATCAATTTAGAATAGATAAGGTAGGTTATGTTAAAACTTTAAATCGAACGTAATAAAATTCCTTTATAATCCAAAAAATATTTATTCCATGATTATTTTAGTCTTATCTCTTATTTTATCCCGTACTACGTTCTCATGTACGTAAATAGATACGAAACGAAAATATTTTTCCCTCATACCCAGGCTAACAATTTTTTTATCATAGGAATATAAAAAATAATTCAAAAATCCGCGACAAATTACACGTTTACTTCCGCCAACAACGCAGTCACCAAAGTCCGAAACGTTTAATGTCAATTGATACAATAATCATCCACAGTGGACAACCCTAATGATCGAGTCACTGCTATCAGTTATCAGCGCTATACGAGCGATGTAGGAGTGTTTAGTATTTCGAATCGTTTCAATGCAAAGCTAATCTAATCTGGTGTAAGGGAAAATAAAGTTTAATATCCTACTAGACACATGGCGATGTTTTAACAGGTTCGAGCAATCAATACCTAATTGCCTAAGTGTGTCTAGGTTTACAAAAATGTGGTTCTCTACTAAAAGGTCGTCACTTGGCAATGCTCTTCACCAATGACGAAAACACACATCCTTCACACTTAGCAATAATAGCTTTCCCACTTCTGGGCTTAAGGAAAGCTGAGACAATAGTTCTCATAACGTGAGGTGTAAAGGCCACATTCAAATCCTTGAATCCTTCGGTCCTTATGAGAATCTTTTTTAAATTCGTCCTTTTGCGAATAATCCATGGATCATTTACCCGACTTCTTATTGTAAGAACATATTGGGGAACTTTCAGGTAAGCAAGTTGTACGGCGATGTTTTCATTCACCAAGACATCTTTACTAAAGGTATGTAATTAATTTCTAAATTACAGTACAATAATAAAACTTTAGATAGTTTTATTATTGTACTCACAAATTCTGTGTTCAATAAGCATGTAAGTAACATCCAATAACAATAAATAGATAGGATGTTATCAAAAGACTATTTGCGTAGATTGTAGAAACATTCGCGAATTACACAATATCATAAATTGATTATTACGTTCACTATTTATAGAAGCTTATTGAGCAATGTTGTCTGGCGCTAAACGGGACCTAGATTCAGGTTTGCTAAGCAGGCTGGACTGACTCCGGCCGTATAAGGACAACTGGTCAACGAAATAGTGGCCGATGGAGCTATAATAAGTACGTATTTTTAACAGACTTCATAAAAGGAGGTACTTATTCAATTCTACTGTATTTTTTTATGTTGTTACCTTAGAACTTTCGACTGGGAGAACCCATTTTGATGATTATTTTTTTATCGAAAGCTGGTGCTTGTCATGTGGTCCCACTTAATTTGAGCGAGATCTGACGAGTAGTTTTAGAGTTATCCCTAATTTTGAAGTCGGTTATTTTATTGTCAAGAATCATATCTCAGAACTTCGTCATTTATAAACCCATTTTATTTGGATATCCTTAATATGTTTTTTTTATTTGAAAAGGATCCAAATTGGTCTCATAATTATCAATTTAAGTTTGGATGATGGGATGAGGAATTGAGGCAAATCCTTAAATATTACGAACATGGCGATTTTGACACGTTTTTCGATAATTGTATCTTTCAAGTCTGTTATTATTTGGTAAAATTTTAGTAAGTGGTTAATAGACCAAGTGTGTTTGGGCACTACAGCTAGGTGCAGAGCTAGTTTGATTTTTGAGACTTACTTTAAAAAGTTTCATGATTGTTTGTTGTCGCTTTTAGTTGCCAGTGACATCATTTATCAACATATTTCTCTATTATGTTTGAGTTTGGACATTAGATAAGCACTTTATATAGTTATGGGCGTTAGTTAAGTATGCAAGATGTAATTGCGATCACCTAAAGCAACTTACATACCTTCAACTAACTACAAACACGAACATGAGAAAATCGTATTCAAAAATGGGTGAGCATGAATGATAACCAGGATCTAAATAAGGACGGCTATTCAACAAATTATGCATGGAAAAAGCCAAGCCATTAATGCAAAGTGGTCACATCATCGCGTCATCAACGCTTGTCGACCAAACTTAACGCGGGTACCTGCGTTATTTGTCACATATCATGTCAACCATGATCGACTCCACAACCAGAGCTTTCAAAGCGGCCCGCCGCGGCCCGCCCGACCGCTGGTACGTACCTGCGTTATTTGTCACATATCATGTCAACCATGATCGACTCCACAACCAGAGCTTTCAAAGCGGCCCGCGCGCCGCGGCCCGCCCGACCGCTGGTACCGCTACACGCCGCCTGCGCCTCCATCCGGAACGCTACGTGCGCATTGTAAATGGATACCCCTGCCCCTGCTGTTATCGTCTCTATATCAACAAGAAACTTAGCAACCACTTCCAATATTACTATAATAAAATAATACCTATAACAACAACAACAGGTGTTCTCTGGCTCAATAAGGAAGGCCGGAACAGTGTAAATGAGGGGGTGCGAAAATCGATCATTTTTGCAGTTGTTTTGCAGTAGAGGGTGTCAACTTTAAATTAAGACGATCTCTAGAAAATTTTGAAGCATTTAACAAAAATCGAGTGATATCGATAAATAGAATCGAGTGTCAATGACGAGTTTTTGGACTAGATTTCAGTGTGACACATTCACTAACATTACTGACGGTTAATTAATTTTTGAAAGTATGTAGTCAAAGAGTACAATATCTCATTTTGTTCTAATGCTACAATTAAACTAATATTAGTAGTCAAGCATTAACTTATATGATATTAAAAAAAAAAAAACTGAATGATAGTGGTGAAGTCCAATGCAATGGCATACAAAACTTGACTCTATTGCCACTTTTGTTGGTCAGCAGTTTACCAATGAATATTGGCTTGGATAATTGGATTCAACCATGAATAGTGTCCCTTAGACTACGTTTATCCAGAATATATTTGACCACATACTTACATAAAACACTATTACGTCTTCTATAAAACCTATCTATGTTCATAAACGTCTACTAAACTTGACACGAGTCCCGTAACGACAAAAACTCTTCGTAAAAACACATCGCACGAACACAATGGACTCGAGAAAAAATATTAAATAGTACTTAACTGTAGAGGGCGTGTCCACATCAAATCGTATGTCGGTTACAAGAATTAGTGACGGATCGCGTAGGTGGATCAGTCACTACATGTCAATGTGAAATGATT
Organism: Thymelicus sylvestris; assembly: GCA_911387775.1. Taxonomy (NCBI): domain Eukaryota; kingdom Metazoa; phylum Arthropoda; class Insecta; order Lepidoptera; family Hesperiidae; genus Thymelicus; species Thymelicus sylvestris. The sequence goes on along the minus strand of OU426887.1, from coordinate 12,734,163 downwards.
TGTACGACAGAGTAAACACTTAGCTTTTTATGGCAACAAAGAAGAAACAAGGAATTTTGTTGCGTGTTTCTTTAGGTCAGAAAGAAGTCAGTAAAGAAGCTTCTATTTCTCGTATCCCTTGAACAATGGACGAGGTTTTGTTACCACGGTACGGGTTCTTCTCATCTTCCTTGGCCGACAAATCAATGATGCCTTTGATATTACGGATATCCGTTGGCGCTGATGACCACTGATCATAAGGTAACGTCAGCTAGACTTCCACATAAAAGTAACATTGCAACTCTTTGCTAAAAGTAAAGAGAAGAATACAGTAGAACAATTTAAAGGGGTTAAGATACTCAAGTCAAACAGACCTTAATGTCAGTCCTAAAACTCGTCACAAATGACATCAACACATTTAACCCGTGTGGCGTTGCCCTCAGCGTCAACAAAAACGAATTACGCGGAAAAAATGTGGAACAACCTTACAACAAAGCTCGAGAATGGTGGACATGATAGTAAAAAGTGGTGGGTACTACTATACAACGAATTGAGGCTCCGTGGAACTAACCGAATATTGATCACAGTTGATACTAATATACAAGACATACACCTCGTACATATTTGGCGTTTAAAAGAGTGGAGAACCCGTGAAATGTAATGAAATAACACTATTATAACTTCTTAAAATATTACACTGAACCTACCTTTATCATGACCTCCTTTATTTGTTTTAGTAAATTGTGGAAAACTGTGCTGGTGGCAAATTTATTACATTTATGATAAATCTGTTACTTGGTATTAATTTGTGAATGTTTGTTATCCCAAATAAATGGAAAAAACATAACCCTTGACTATCAGGTAAAAAGCGCGGTTTTGGTGACGCGCGTTATGTTCTGAACAAGAATTGTATGAAGAAGGGAACAAGTTGTTTTTAGTATGTTGTTCAAATGATTACCTACCTGGCCTTATGAACTTATTAGTACAGGTGAGATACAGACTTAGGAACCATCAGTAGGGCTAAAGCGAGTGGGAAACCCCTGGGATCTCATTATAACAATCAAAATTAATATTTCCTTATTTTTTGGCATGTGGTCAACAAAGGTTGCCAAATTATATAAAATGAAAAACTTAACACATAGTTCTTGAAATATGTATGTTAGATTTATTTATGGTGTTCTATTATATGTATATTTATAAACGTCACATTATAGATGACAAAACTTTCTTATCCTATTAGTTAGGTGATGTTATTTTTAATTCTTTATTGCAGACACTTGTAATCCATTTCAAATACACAATCTCTACTATATTCTATAAGAATATTATTTAAAAACAACTTTATCACATTTACAACACTAGTGATAATTATACGGATTTAACAATATGATGTCATGTGATCGATCTAATTTTGTAGAGCGGGAATTTATGTACCTACATTGTAGATAACAGCATATATTCACTATTACACACATATTTATAAGTACAGATCACTGAAGCATGTCATACTCCTATTATAGCTTGTAACTTGTAGGAGCACATTAGTAAACACAGATTTGTTTTGTCATATATTGTGAATGTGTATAATTATTACTCATTGCATAATATCTGATTGATCTGACCAATTGGGGTCATATTCACATATAATGAATATGTTGAGGGTTGGATATGGTATGGTAGTATATGAAATATATAAATATTGCACTGTAGCCAAGTTAATATTGTTGTATTGTAACAGGTTTTATCATTTGATAGTATGTAGATGTTATGAAATGTTAAAATTAATGGTCTTTGGTCAGCAATGTCAGCATGAGAACTACCAAAAATATTTGTTTGCCATTTAACCCCTTCATGGCAAACTAGGCTTCCTAAAACATTTTTAGGAAAATGTTTTAAACAAGTATAACCTGTATAACTATTGAATACAGACCAAAATAAAAAGAGAAAAATTTACTTTTTAATACAAGTTATCATTGCGACTGCATGACATATTTTATTTTAGTTTCATATCAATCAAATAAAGTTATGACTATCGAAATATTAATTTAAGTAAAAAAAATTGTTTATCGTAAATATAAATTAGTGGTTTTGGCATTAAATGATTATGTTCATTTTGCATTAGCCATAATTTTTAATTACAATAAAAATACACTGAGTGTTTACCAAATAGGACTGGCCTAAAACATGGATTATAGGTACTATACTTTAATATACATATCCTGCGCAAGCCTGCGCTACATGTGCAATTTATCAAGCAATTGCTTTATCTTTACATAATTTATTTAGATAAAACACGAGTTCTTGATTACACCGAAAGATTGAGACATTATTTGCAAATGTTAAAAGAGTATTCACAATCACATAGTGCACAATAGGGATTACGATGGAGGACTGACCTTCAATTTATTTATTCTATAACATACTAGAAAATATACAAGCACAACAGTTGGACTTTATAAAGCTCTATAGTCCTATGTTAAAATAGAAAGATTTTACAACTTACTTACTTTGACCCAACTCAATTTTTAGAACCTGTGACCGTGAAATTTAACTTTACAGAATGCTTGTTTGGGGTTGATCATCCATTTGGATAAAGTGGACCACTAACACCAGGTTCCCTATCTGTCCCCTTTGTTGCCATATAATAAAAAAAATTATAAAATCAGATATTTATTTATGGACTTAACAGCACATGCTAATGTATGCTGTCATAATATACCTACCTAATAAATATGTATGGTAGGTCTGCCACAATAAATGAAACCTTGAAAAATACGCGTTTGTCCGTCATATAAATTGATGACACTCGACAAAAATGTCTCTATCAATGAATGGCAAAATAATTAAATCCTGTTCAATGTGTAATTGCAATCATCAAATCTGGCCAAACTCCAGCCGAATAGCATCACCGTTTACCGAACTATCCGACCAAATCGAATAGGTCACTTCTTGAATGCCTAGCATTGATCGAAACTACGTTCCGCGTCCGGTCGGGTTATACGGCCATCCGCACCCTGAGGTGACATCACTCCTATTGAAGATAAGGTGTAATTGATTGAAGTCACGCCCAATTTGTAGCGAAATATGAATAGAAAAATCAGAGTTGATCAACACAAAAAATTTATCGTATAAATTACATCATTGAGGCTTAGGGAGCGGAATTTTAGATAAAGAAAATCAGAAGTATATTCGAAATTACGTCAATTTTGCCGCTGAAAGCGACAGACATCCCAAAATACGGCGCCTTAGTCACTGAACGTCGTCCGGGGCTAAAAAAAACGACCCAATTTGAATCGCTCATAGAAACCACACCCAAAAGATCAGACGCTTATTTTATCGATGGACGCTTGATTAGCGTTTTCTTACAAGAAACCTTATCTTGTTCAAGTGCGGTAAAGAAGATTGCATCGATACTTACCGGCTGTCGAGTCCGAGGGGCGACAAATGTCGATTTTTCTGTCACACTATAACTTCACTGAATCGGCGAATAATTAGATTACACTAAGCACTCAAACCGCATAGTATAGCGAAACAACACGCACAGAACGTCCCACGGTACGCTTTTAACGCACTAGCACCACCGACATTACGCTCAAACGCGTTATTTCAATTTCGTTCGGGAAAAAGCCCGTCTGCTCAGACCGCTACCGTAAATCAATGTAGGCGTTAGTTTCAACTTTGAACGCTGTTCTGAGGCGTCGCTGGCGCTGCAAATTGTTCGCTTAGAGACACTAGATGGCGCTATGTTTAGTGTTGCCACCATCTTAATTGTAATTTCCCGACAACCTCTACAGGTCTATGTGGTCCATAGAAAAGTTTCTCAAGTGCTTAAATTATAATTATGGAGTGTACTACGCAAACTCATGAAACTCTGAATAGGACTGTCAATGATCTCGAACTGAAAACTCTCCTCTTGAGCATACTTCACACCAGTTCAGTACGTGTGGCACTGTAACGCAGAAATAGTGGCAAATCCAACTCCAATATGGATTAATTACAATCGATATCCATCGGAACCGACTGCCCTTCGAAGCGCGAAAGTGCTCAAGTAGGCACTAGTGGTCACCCATCCAAATAACTTCCTTGTCTGCTGCAGCTGCCTGACGCAGCTATCATTATACCTACCGAGTACCTCCTATTAATACTTACGCAGTTACCAATACCTTCTCAAAACCAGGTAATCGTACCTACATATTTACCTTACCGCAACGCTACCTGGAATCCAATAGGAAATAATAATACAACAGCCTAACTAGTATTTCAAGTGAAGGAAAACAAAACACCTCAGGAGAAATTTAATTATTTGTTTTGACGTCCCGTCTAGAAACGAGTCTAGGTACTCGGTAGGTATAATGATAGCTGCGTCAGGCAGATACACTGCTATTTCATATTAAAAAGAACTGAATTTATTCATTTCAAAACCTGATGTGCTGAATACGTCTCTAATATTTTGGCTGATCTCTTGGTGAATCTTGACAACAGCACCACTTATCAGCTCTTTTAAGTATTATATATTTCGGGCTTATGTGCTAGGTCTAGGAGTAACCGTATAAATTAACGAAATATCCTTTAAATGGCATTTATGATAACAGAGACTCGTATTTTTTATAGTTTAAGATAAGGTTGAGTTACATAAAAATATATTAATATATTTTTCCATTATCCTCAAGGAACTATCATATCAAAAAATAATTTGATTTTATGTGCCTCGGGTCTCACGGGCTTCACTATTGGCCTTATGCATAGGCTTAGAGTCGCCCAGCGGTCTATGGAACGAGCTATGCTCGGTATTTCTCTACGCGATCGAATCAGAAATAATGAAATCCGTAGACGAACGAGGGTGACCGACATAGCTCAGAGAATTAGCAGGCTGAAGTGGCAATGGGCTGGCCACATAGTTCGAAGGACCGATAACCGTTGGGGAAGAAAGGTCCTCGAATGGAGACCACGCCTCTGTAAAAGGAGCACAGGACGCCCCCGACCAGGTGGACCGACGGCCTGAAGAAGACAGCTGGTATCCGCTGGATTCAGAAGGCTCAGGACCGGTCAGAGTGGCGGAAGTTAGGGGAGGCCTACGTCCAGCAGTGGACCTACAAAGGCTGATGGATGGATGGATGGAGGGCCTCGGGTGTACCACAGTTCCCGTCTCAACCGCAGGAAAAATATATTAATAGGGTAACATTAATATTCGTTTCTTTTGACGCAAGACATAAAGCAAGGCAAACCTAAATTAGAAAATACTTTTTATGTTAAATTATTTTATCGATTAATAAATTATAAATATTTTAAGTCATTATTATTCAGTTACATAAAAAATGGTCTAAATACATATAAGTAATTCATACACATAATATAAATTATAATCTATAAAATAGTATTGATTTGACATCAGTAGTATTCGCCATTCGGTAGTTGTCAAACTCATTTTGGTTGAAAGGAACGTAGTAGCTATTCCGTTACACATGTTGGATTTAAGACAATATTTTTACTGGTAAAATATATAAAAAAATAATAAAACATTTTTTAAATATGAAGAATTTAAACACCTAAAATTATTTTAATTTATTTTAAAGTTTACTTTAACCGTATTTTTTATTATTATAGCTGCTTTTAAGATGTTACTATCCTTGGTTAATCTGTGGTTAAGAGTTGCATTTGGGTAAAACGAAACGCACCCAAACTGCAATAACGTCGTTGGTGAAAAAAAATCATTCGTGTTCAACATGGCGTTCCATTAAGTTTTGTGTTACTGTTATCCTTATTTTAGGCAAAATTTTAAAACTGTTGACTTAAGTTTAAGGTAAATATGATCTAAATGTGGTTATTCTCTTTTAATATCTTCGAATCAATATGTAATGTGTGATAAAAAAGCTGTTTTCGGCAATTTTAATGAGTCCACATCGTTTCTTAAAAACTTATCGATTGGTTTCCCAGGCAAATGGGTCGGTCGCCGAGTCCGTCGCGGCGGCGAGACGACCGGAGAGACAGGCGGGACCGGGACAGAGACCGAGAGAGACGAAGACCGCGAACGCGGTCCCGGTCGAGATCTCTAGAACGCCGGCGCAGGTCCCCGGTCAGACGATCTCCTTCTCCACGACGAAGGCGATCACCGTCTCCCGTCCCTTCCACCTCCTTTGTGCCAAAGCCCAAAAAAAACTTCGCTGAGCGTCCCATCGTCACTCCAGCAGATTTGGAGGGAAAGACGCCCGAGGAGCAAGAAATGTTGAAAGTGATGGGGTTCTGTGGCTTCGATACGACGAAAGGCAAGAAAGTGGAGGACAACGTCGAAGGGGATGTCCACGTGGTCCTCAAACGTAAGTACAGACAGTATATGAACCGAAAGGGTGGCTTCAACCGGCCGCTGGACTTTGTCGCGTAGTCCATTTGCCTACAGTAACACGTACCATCGCACAGGCCTCCAGGGTCGAAAATTTATCCCATTGGAACATATTTGGACCGAGTGTGTGATACCCATTTTGGAGCTTGTTTTGTGTGTTTTTACAGGGTTTGAGAGATATTTTTTATATACACATACATATCAGTACCGTTTATAGGGCATAATGTAGAGTCAAAAAATGGTATTACATATTATTGGATGGATGGATGGATTACCACACATTTTCACTTTACTTCTGATTTCTATAAAAAAAAAACATGTGATAAGATTTGACCAGGTGGTGAAATGCAAAGAATGCACTATTATGTGTCTTTCTAAAACACAGTGTTGTGTGAAGAAGCAGTCTGTGACTTTTGCCATATATATACTCTATGGTATCAAAAACTTACCAAATTGTCTCTGATTTGTTGTACCTTGATCTGTCAGCAGCTGGCGCCAATTTAAAATAAATATTGGCGTGTCAAAATCCTTCGAATTTTGAATTCATAGCGTTGTGATTTTTGCTGTCAAGACTGCAAAAATTTTTCAATTATATTTTAATAACTAAAAAAGGTGATAAAACACAGTAATATAATACGATATAAGTATAATTGGAGAAGTGGCGTGACACTCGAGCTCGAGTTTTGTTGCCCCGAACGGGATTAGCCCTCGGGCCGATTCATCAGTGTCAGTTTGCTCTTCATCCTCAGAGGACAGATATTCGTCACCGTCTCCAAATAAAGAGTCGTACGTATACACAGCATTCCAATTTTACAATTCACGAGTGGATGTGTTAATAACCTAAGTAAGTTATATTTAAAATTTTATAACTTATGACATAATTATCTATTACTCAGTCTTATAAACTGCCCAGTACTAATTCGCAACATGCGTTTTTCTTTTAATGCACCTGTGTACATGGTGTATAGAATTAAGAGAGAGTGATTTTGAAAGAAATACAGAATATTTGTTCAATCGTGAAGCCCTCCAATCGGTCATATATTCCTTGGACAGACCACAAAAGTAGTCTGAGGAACTATACAATTATGTTGAACAGACTCACTCGCACTCACACAAAATATATATTAAGGCAGAAGTTCTGACTTAGGGTATAATCGTAAACCTAGATATCTTTCAGAGAGACCCTTTCGGCTCAACAAACACCAAGTCCACTCAGAGACGAATCTAAAACAAGATTGTTTTTATCAGAAAGGAAATTTCGAGGAAAGTGTCTGATAGGTCAATCAGATAGTTGGCAGCAGTGGGGGTTCAGACGAATAAAATTATTTTGTGAATACCACTAGGTCAAAACCTCCATTGCAGTTTCCTTGAAAAATCTTTAGAGAAAATTCTCAACCAAAATATCAGTAGATATGACAAAATTAAAGTTAACAACTTATTAGAACCACCATCATCTCTGAGTGCAGGCCGCAGGGTCCCTCGCGAAAATGTTTCTAGTTGCAGATGGTGGGTTGAGAGTGTTGAAGTTGAAGGCCATATTCGGCCTCCTTCGCATCAATGCTTACGTAGCAACAAAGCATTTTCACCTGGTTTCTCAGTCAGATGTAGCGGACTTCCTACACACAATGACTGTTTAATACTGGTTAGTAAAGATCAATCTTCCAGATGTCTATTTTTATTTACTAAATGCCTATTTTTAGCGTAGGCTCACAGGTGAAGCCGATGACGGCGAAGCGCTCACAGCCCAGCGGCTGGTGTCGATCCTAAGTGATCTACTTTAAGCAATAGCGGGCGCGGTCGGTTGTTAGATGGATGACCGCTAGTGGCAAAAATTTCTTAAGCGTTGCCGTGCTTCGGAGAGCACGTAAAGCCGTCGATTCCGGTTGTTATCGTTAGATAACAGTAGTTAAGACATTTCGGAGGCCCTCAGCGGGCATGAGAACTTCCGACAGTTGGGTTGGCCACTAACCTTTCCACTGGTCTGCACTGGAGCAGCGTGGTGGAGTATGCGCTAGGCCTCCTTAAGAGGAGAGACCCGTGTGCCATAGATGAGGGGTGACGCTGAGAGGTCGAGTTCTGTTGCCTCGGATGGGGGACGTCCTCGAGCCGATTCTAGGGAATCGGAATCCTCTTTCTTATCCTCGGGGATGAGAGTCTTGTGTCACTGCCTTGAAATCGGTCCACAGACGGTTCTTAAGAGTAGTTTACAATCAAGAGTTTTTGTTGCTAAGAGCTTAGCCCTTTGGTCTGTCTTCGGCACCACAGTTTCTCTCAGTGGTGTCTAGTTGGGTTGCGGAAACTCTAAGCGCCAAGAGGCGTTCATATGTCGGTCTAGCTAGACGACTACTGGCTCACCAGGACCGGGCTGTTCTAGACACTCAGGTTGCGGAGACCCTGAGATTGCTAGAGACTTTATGGGGCAGGTCAACTACCCAAGGTCCAGTATAGTCCCAAAGACTCTCAGGAGTTGGAATGTCCAGGCATAAATTGTAATTCTCTCAGAAACACTAGCATGTCATTAAACAAAGTTATCCCAATAAATAAATAAATTAATAAATAAATTAATAAATAAATAAAGCTGACTTGTTTATTAATCCCAGAGCTTTTTGGGGCTGCTTAACCTTGCTTTGACGACCCCCCAAGGACGTCTTCACTATCGTAGGATGCAACTGTTTCGGAGAGGATTCCAAAGAGGACGATTGAGGGACAGGAGAGTGCTTCCTCTCCTTAAGCTCAAAGATCTGATCTGGTGGCTAAGTGCTATAGACTGCAGAACAAGGCCGTTACCCCGACGCGAAGTGACACACTTCCTAACCACTCACGCAGCGGATGCGGGGTGAGGTGCTCAACTGAACGACCTGTGTCTCTCAAGGAGAACAGAGTTGTTAAAAAGCGTTGGCACTCTAGCGTCAAGGAGATGTACGCTGTGTACGAAGGTATTCTAGAGCAACAAATTATAGTAAAAGAACAAATCACATTCTGATACAATCCAACGACAGGACACTGATAGTGTATTTCAGAAACGAAGGAGGCTCACAGTCTCTTGCCCTCCTAAATTTGACCAACAAGCTCATGCAGCTCACTGAACAGCTCGCGATACACTTTCGGCAGGTTATCTACTAGGAAATCTTAACGGGATTGTAGACTGCCTGTGCACGGGTCGTGTAATTCCCAAGTAACATTCGTTGCACCCGGCCGCGGAGGCCGTATAAGGCATTACAGACATAGATGTATTCGCTACCAGTGAGACAACGGTCCTTCAAAACTATATTATTCTGGACTTGACAGAAGGGTGCGCAATTTCTTTCGACGCCTTTAGTCGTCCCTGGGACTTCAGTTGGAATGGGTGTTTCCACCTCTCAACACAATCCCCTTTAACAGATCACTTTAATTTTTTCAGAGGACTGTTTATCATAATAGTCCTATTGGCCCCAATGCTTTAAGCTTCCAGATCTCGGGGCCAGAGTTCTAGAGGACTCATTACCAGGAGATCATAAAGGGTCTGCGGAAGACCTTAAGAGATCAGTGGTAGATCAAACAATGGGCCATTGCCCCTTTGCATGTAGAGAAGCTGCCTGAAGCTCTTCTGACATGGTAAGTTGGGGATGGGCATAATAAATATCCCACTGGGCCACAGAGGAGAGAGGATTGGTAAAGCATGACTACATTACTTACATATAAGACTCCCTTTAGGAGATCAGTTTATGTATGTTTAAGCCACATAACAACATAATTCCTGAATCACCATTAGGTAATGCTGTAGCAAGATTTTTCATCTTCTACAAAAATCAGTTGTGCCAGAGGAAATAATTCTTTTACCCGCAAATACCATTTCTCTTTGTAAGGCTGCTGTGCGAAAGCCTCCTGTTTTGACATAAAATTGTTGTTTGATTGGCCACAAACAATGCCTTGTATTGGTACTTTTTTATGTTTCTTGATGAACTGCTCTTAATCTTTTACTTGCATAAGACATATTTCAGGAATACCTTTTAGAGAAATCAGACATAAGATTACCTTGTGGCCAAGATTCGGATGTAAAACGAATTCCGGTATCCACAGGTAAATTAGTTAATCTGTTGTCAAACACGCTAACAGACAGATACGTTCCGTGGGTCACATTAACGGACTCATTAAACTTTGAAGTGAAAGAGGAACAGACAGTAACATTACAAGTTTATTAATTCTTATTTCTATTATGGCTAAGTAAGACTAGCCTAGACCTATTATTATTATTTTGGTAAGAATTAGGTATTCTTAGAGCGGTAGGTATAGATGCTCTAGCAGGAAATTTCTGGTCTGCGGTAGCGCATTCCTAGAGTAATTAAAACATATAGACCATTGGATGAGATCTAATTCCGAGGTTTGGAAACTAAAGAACTTATAGAGGTTAAGTGTAAGGTAGTGATCAATCATAACCCTTGTGCTGATTTACTTTTTGATGTATTTTCCAAGTATGTATTTCATTCCAATATGTCATTCAAGATGTCAATAAAATATTAATTTTTAAGATAAATGTTGATTTAGACAGAAAAGGTTTAAAATGAAACTTTAAAACTTAAAAATTAGATGTATAGATATATACTATCTAATCTATAATATCTAATATCTCAGGGAAGATTCTAATCATTATTATTTGTTACTTATTATTATTTTCTGATAAGCAACGCTTTCTTGTTTAACCACGAAAATTTCTTTTCTTGTTTACAATAACCACTTAGTATAACTTAATCAATCATAGCGTTTGTGCTTGACACCAGCAGATAACAAACAGGTCTTCACACAACACTGTGTTTTAGAAAGACACATAATATAACTGTTTTGCATTACAACAAAACAATTATTATGTGTCGGATAAAACACAGTGTTGCAGCAAGGGCTTGCTGGTGATGGAAGACTATGAATTCAAAATTCGAAGGATTTTGACACGCCAATATTTATTTTAAATTGGCGCCAGCTGCTGACAGATCAAGGTACAACAAATCAGAGACAATTTGGTAAGTTTTTGATACCATAGAGTATATATATGGCAAAAGTCACAGACTGCTTCTTCACACAACACTGTGTTTTATCCGACACATAATAATTGTTTTGTTGTAATGCAAAACAGTTATATTATTTTAATTAAACTTCTTTTTTAATATTATATTATATTACAGCATGCCTTCCGCTGATCAATAAAATGTTTGATATTACTAGTCAGTTCTATTACTGAACTGGCACAATTTAAAAATCCTATTGAATAACATAATTAATTGCAAATAAAATTTATTGACTCTACTTTTGCAACTGAACATTATAACTATATCAAATGAAATATATATTCAATCTGTTTATATGTAGTGTTAAAAATGTTACAATTGCCTATTAGGTCTTGCCAAGTAAATCTTAATAAGTATAGTCTTGGAATATGAAATAAGCTATGTGCCAAAATAGTGTGAAACAGTCTTATTCAAATGTAAAACTGCACTGAAAATTGTAGAAATTGTTCATTGCACATAACAAAAATCTCTTGCTATTTATGTGGTGAGAATATTTTTATTATTATTAAATTGAAATTGGGGATTTATAATAAAAACCATGTTTATTACATGGATGGTCCATCTCAGTCTGATATTAAAAACCTTTGGGGCTTTTTGAATGATTTAGTCATATTTTTTTAAATATTTCATGTTCAATATGTAGGAATTATTTTGGGATCCTCATGAAGCTAACGTGGCATACATTAAAATCAGTAACAGTTTTTAACAACACAATTAAACAGATTAAAGTAACGGTAAGGGAATGACTATTGAAAAGACAGGATGGCAGGATTTCAAGTATGTTCACACGAAACAAGCTTACAAAATCTTTTATATATAGATATAAGTGTTATAACCTGTTTTTTGTTCAATGCAGCAAATGCACCAGGCTTTGAATTGTGGCTGTGATATTATGCAGTTTCTTTCTTTTAAATGAATGCAAGGGATTTCGTTTCTCTTTTAAAACTTGTTAGTTGCAAATTGCTAACTGGTTTTATTTTCTCACCATTTTGAAGGGCAAGGACAAACCATTTTGAAAAGGCTCTTTTTTTTATATAGGGCTCCTATATTCTGCCCACATTGTATATATTTCAAGCAAACAAATAACAGTTTGATGTATAAAAATAATTCGTTAAAATAATATTACAGCCACATGCCGAAAAGAGATGCTTTGCCACAAAACTATGTGAGAATAAAGACTTCAAAGTTGCTTTCCACAGGTTTGATGTCACAAGTTTTACAAAATCTGTGCAACTTTGAGGTATAAAAACATCATTATCATGAGTTAGTGTAGTATAACTTTTAACTGCATATATAATTTGTAATTACCATAATTCATAATCTATAATAGCACACAAAATTCATAATTTTCTTTGAATAATAAATAAAACAAATCAAGGAATTGCAGACTACACGTAGGAATCTTGTGATATTGTTCCGTGAACCACATTTTTCACATTTATCACTATTCATATTTAATGTTAAGATATATTATGAAGCATGAGTTTTGTGGCAAAACCTTAGTTGTAAGTTAGGTTAAGTCCGTTAACTCAGTGCCCGCGCGCGCCCCCGCCCGCGCGGTGTCCGGATTAGCGCTCTGCGCACCAAGAAACTCTTTGAAGTGGATTTGGGCACGACAACAGACTTGATGAGACATGGCGCCAGCTCATTTTTGATGATAAATTTGAGATTTCTAGACCACTATGTCTTCGATTAGATATCAAAATTTAATTGATCAGAATTGATTGCATTTATAATATCGGATGGTTTGACGAAGTCGGCTTGGTCTACACTAAAAGCCTATCCACTACACAATTTTCCGTACACAGAGCCCTTTAGAAACCTGTAGGCTTTTACTGTGTCCAAGCCGATGGAACATCTTCATTTGGAAATGAAATTACATTCAAATTTTAATTAGAAATGAGCTGTGGTCTATGCCATGTATTTATCTCACCGAGTCTACCCAATGAGACTGAAGCTTCGTACCTAAGTTGCAAGTTGCCCGCGTGACGTGACCCACAATAGCAATAGTTACAGATATATTTATACACATATACACAACCTCCCCTCTTACCCCCTATCCTCCATAATGTACAATAGTCAAAGCTTGTCAAGTCAGAATGTTATGTTGTTAACAATAGTATTTCTATTGACATGCAAAAAAAATAAAAGCGTGTTAATATGTTAGATTCTGGTCCATTTGTATACAAACTAAATATGTATTGGTTTTATAAATATTTGACTTTATTAGATATTTCTATTGAATCATTCTCGTTGGTACTGCCCAGGAGCTGATGCTTTGTGGTTCAACCTAAATTTTTTGGACAGTCAATAGGCCATATTAATGTTGATAACATTGCATTCTGTCATGGCAGTCTCCATAGCCCATATACAATATACAAATGTTAATTGAAATGTGATATTTTTTTACTGATTATATTACTAAGCGCACACGCGTCGCGCGGGGGGTACGATCAGCGACTACAGTTGAGCTCAAATCCACTTGGAGGGTTTGTCACGTCACTCGCACCTCCTGAATGAATCTTTGTACCACAAAATTGTCTCCGTCAATACAAATTAAAAAGGAATTTTTGAAATCAATACTGGAATCATACGCTGGCTACTTTTGTCATTAAAGCCAAATGTTGAAATTAAAAAAAAATGATCTGCTGAATAACTGGTCTGAAACCAGTTAATATACCATTAACATTTTTGTTTATACAGTCATATTTTAATAATAAAAATTATACAATAATTAAAAAAAAATTATACATGTAATTTATTGTATTATTTGCGCCAGTCCTGGTAATTTTGTGGCGCTATTTCTATTATTTAAACTTTTGCTGATAATTTCGTAAGCTGGCAATAGTGTTATTGCCTTTAGACAACACCTTTGCAGTTATAGAGGTACCTATCGAATAATAAAATAACAAATAATAATTTCGACAAAAATACCTCAATACCGGTCATAAAATAATTTTATGCCCACAAAACGATTCATTCCCACGTGTATATACCACGAATTTATTTATATTTCTTAAAAGTATAAAAATAACATAAAAATGTATATTTTGGTTTGTAAAAATTTAAGTTTTGTACAATTTTTGTAAAGTCATTATCATTTAAATAATATCCTTGGAACTGCAAGTTCATTGTTTAGTAATTAAAAATTGTTCTTCTAATTTCAATTTGCTAATAATTTTGTTCAATCACATCACTGTTCATTCTAAAATTGTTATAATGAACTTGCATTATTTTTATATCATTCTTGTATCTTTATTTATGTGTAACAATTAGGTATGATAAAGATATAAAATTTAGTTTTCCAAAAAGTAGTAAAACTTGGAATACTTTTTATTATATATAAACATCTGACTAAATAATAACTAAAATATTCATAACAATAATATTGTGTAATTTTAGTTATTATGGGGTTCAAAAATTGATTTAGTATTAAATTATTTTTAAGTTAAAGAATGATATCGATTTTCATTAAAAAATTATGTTTTGTTTTTAGTTTAAATTTAAGTTTCGTGTATAGTTGAAAGTTTGAAGTAGGAAAACTGGATGATCGCAATATAAAGAACTATTCAAAATTTCTGGCATTTTTTATTGAACATTTGTTAATACATTCCTACATTTTCGATATTATAGCAGATATGTATTATTATGTCACTGATCAAAATTATGCTTTATTTCTGTACTAGATAAAAGCATTGTATGTTACTAGATATAATTTAAAATTTTGTTCAGTACCTATGTATTGATTACTTTGAGGTGTAATCAATCAAAATAATTCATTTTATATTTTTATTGTATGTATTTATATTGCGATCTTTAAAAAGTCCAAGGATGTATACATTTTAAAATAAACTGATTTGGATCAAAATTAAGATGTTTGATTTCATTTTATTCATCACAAAATATTAAGCGGCTTATTGTCAAGCCAACCAATAGTGCTTGTTCACACTGAACTCGCGGGCGCGGTCGCGGTAAACGCTACATACACCGCGCGCGCGTTTTGATGTGAACACTTTCATAGTAGGTCATATGTTTGATATTTCACGACCGCGCCCGCGAGTTCAGTGTGAACAAGCACTAAGAACAAACGAGTGAAATGTTTCCTTTACGTATCTGAGAAGCTTCATCATGATGGCACCCATGGACATTAGTACCCCGTAGTAACCCGTAAGTTTTTCTCCGCTGCGGCGAAATGCCTCAGGTTTTTCATTTTTGTAACACATCGTTTTGAATTGGTAAATTAAAAAAATGACGTGCATAAGTGTATCAATGATACCTACATGAATAAATGATTTTGAATTTGAATTGCTTTGCGCGTACTATGCAGCGAAAAAACGCAGTGTTTTATTGCTGAATTGCGAAAAATTGCCGCAGCGGCGAAAATCCGTAGTGCGCGCCTGGTACAACTGGGACCCGTGTTAATACTGAAAAATATACATTAAAACTTTTTTCTTTTTTCAGGGTTGATTTTAGTTCTACTAGTTGATAAGAAATGATGAAACACATTGCAGTCATTCTTTTGGGATGGAGATATATGTAACGAGTTACCGTAGTACCTTCTCCAATCACAGCACTAAATAAAAAATTATTCAGTGATCTTATGAAGGCAAAAATACATTAAATTGAGATATTGAAGTATCTAAGTACCTGTCACCCCAAAACCGCGCTTCTTTATAAGTCCAAAAATGCCTCTGGAGATACGATTAGAAAATTATAAAATAACTCTCCTAAGGATTTTAAGTTGTATTTTTCTGGGTAATAGGAAAAGTAACGAACGGAAAGACACAAAAAAGCATAAGATATTTATTAGAACATTTATTTTATTTAGATATTATCCACCGGTCCACATTATTTACCTCTTAATTAAAGGACTATTTTACACATCGACAAAAATAGTTTTGTACCGGTACCAAAGTACTGGTCATATTTTGGTACAATACCTACTTATTGTTAGTACAAAACAGAAGTACACAGTTTAGATCTCGAAGCAAGTGATTCATCGTTCGCTTTGTCTAATAGACTGATATGGCACATATTTGTGAATGCGAATAAGTTATTTAATGCTAAACAAGCAAATGATCCGAAAGTATTGATATTGGTGTCTTTGAATCTTTTCTTCAAATATAAATAAATAAAAAGTATCTGGGGCATTACAATTTAATACTTAAGTATATACTTCAATTTCTTTTGCCAATTACCTACTTTAACATGATTTCATAAAAACTCGTAACATCATTTTACAGATATAGACCTATTACTGAACTCATTGGTACCGGTACAAAAAATACAAACAACTCCAGCTTCAGTCGTTGCTAATATTAATAAGATGCACAAAAATCTGGTACACATTTATTTGACAAAGCTAAATCACAATGTGTACATAAAATACGCAATATTTTACATTTATATACAAAATTGATTGATGGAATGTTAATAAATTGACATGTAATACATAAATAATTATATTTCTTTATTTAATAACGCAAAATTAAACGAGATTCAAAAACAATATAAAAATATATTAATACTTCCAAAATTTTTTTTTATGAATACTACCATTTGGACCAGTCAAAGAAACATAATACATAATAACATGAAAAAACAACATTTTTTTTAAATAAAATTATTAGGAACTGATGATATGACAATAATTTATCAATAAAATACTGTTTCCAACTTACATGTAGGTATCATTTGTTAGTTGCGACGCTAGTTGCATTTATTATAAACTTAATGGTGCTGTTTCATATGCTAGTTTAGCACACATGCATATTTAAAAAAATAAAAAAACATTCACAAGCACACAGGCTCAAAGTTAATGCATTGTATTGCGAATGCCCGAGTGCTATAAAATAGCATGTGTATCACAGGCAATATAGTAGGATATCTACAGAATATTAATATTATATTAGGTACTACTTAGGTACATTAAAATTTAATATCGGTCAGCAAGTTACTTGCCACACTTTTTGTAATTAAGGAACATTTTAGTTTGCCAGAATTTTTTAAAAACTTTTACAAACCCGATTATTTGGAGTCTGGGGCAATTAGAGCAAATAAAAATTAAAAATAGTATTCATTTTGTATGATTATTAACACAATTTGTAAATAGTAAAATAGATTAATAAATTACTGATGGGTTTTACAAATTCATTCATTACTTTACTTTTTAAGATAGGAAATATGGGTTTCGGCGAAGGAACTAGGTAGAAAAGTGAGATGTACAAAGCTAACAAGGAATGACATAAAATATTACAGAAGTACATAATAGAGCAGAAAAGTCAATCTGATTCTGAAATTTTATTTGTAAATCTTTATGCTTGGTAGGTTCCAAGATTTATTTAATACCTTTAAATTTTACCTAATTTTCTTATTTTATTATGCAATAAGAAATTCATCAAAAATTATAGATCAATGTGACTAGACTTAATAATTTATCATCAATTATTAAAATTATAATATCAGATTGACTGTACGCAGTTCAAGTCTTATTGTTCTAAGTCTTATGTCGACTTTGCACATATTTTATAAAAATACGGACATAAGTATAATGCATTAATTTCACGGATATAATCTTAAACGGTATAAAATATAATATTTAGAATATGAGACAGTTGCAGCAATCTTTCGCATTTCATATTAATATTATTTCAATAACAGTTTGTACCGTAACAACGTTATTCTTTAATGGTTGGTTATAAATATTATAAATGTGCGTTAGGTAATACCGTAGAAAAACAAAAATAAAAATATTCAGTGCAGTCATTAACTGTGCAAAACGATGCTACAAAAATATACAAATTGTCAAATGCATAAATATAATTTATTATTAACTTAAATCAATATTATGAAAAAAAACATAAATACTTAGGTACTTACATACAATACTTTACTAAACGTAAGTAATTATAAAATGCATTGTTCTTTTATTTGGCGAGTTATGCAAATTCAATACAAAACCTATAAAATCAACCGTGTGATAATCTATATTCATTGATCTGTTATACCCCTCATATTATGTCGTAACGTATAAAGTAGATATATGCTGTCAAATAATGGACGGTACAATTTTGTACCGCGAATTATGTACCTCTAAAAAATATTTATCATAATAAACGCAGTCTGCGTTCCTACAGCTTAAACTTCTAGAACTGGACAGTTCTCACTAGAACACTCTAGAACCAGCTAGATTTTTCTAGAACACTCAAGAACATTATTAAACACACAAATATTATAAATATTTAAATACATTTCTTATTTAATACGATATATCATTTGAGAACCAATTTTCACCTTTCAATAAATTGAATGTGTTTATGCTCCAGTACCATTGTTTTCAGTAAAATCGAACATTTGAGCCAGCTATAACATACATATAACAATCAGACACACACCTATTTGATTATAATTTATTTTTAACATTAAATTACTAGATTACTACATAAATACATAACCACTATTGAGGGTTTTTTAAGTCGCTTTAGGCTGAGTCTCGGAATCAAGCATTCAACTAATAATTACTATGGGCGGATTAGACCTTTTTTTAAAATATTGTCATGGTAATGACGGTTGAAATCATTTAAGTGCACGGAAAATTCAGAGTTGCACTTTTTTAGTTTCCTGACTGTCGGTCCATTCGTTAACTATACAAGCTATTCTAATGTACTATGATATTTGGTTGAATCCACACTTAATAAAGGTTATTTGAGTTCGAATCACTAATACACTGGACCAATTTGATATTTAATGTGTCAAATTTTTAGACGATAAATAAATAGTGTTGTAACCGATTGATGTGAATCATTGATACGTTATGATTTGAAACATGTATTTTTTAGGGACCAAGAAGTAACTATTACTACGGCAATATTATTTCACAAAGTGAATTATTTTCTGTCAAATTGGTCCAGTGAATTAGTGATTCGAATAGCAAAGTTCATCAAGAAATCGCAGAAGTGATGGAATTTGTCCGTGAATTTTTCGTTGTTTCAAAAGTGATCAAAATCGATGTTACGGCAGTTTTGGACTTTTTGCTATTATATATATTGTGTTGCACATCTCATATAAAATGTATTTCCATGTAGGTATTACAATGTAATAATCTAAATTTTACTAACAAAAAATAACCGACTTCAAAGCCTCAAAAACTACTTGTCAGATCTCATTCAAATTTATGTGGGACCACATGACAAGCACCTGCTTTCGATTAAAAAAAGAATCATCGAAATCGGTTGGCGTGATATTGAGTTATTCGTCAATTTGTCGCGCGCATCTTAACACAAATTTACGACTTATGTGGTTTTGTCGTGGATGCCATTGTCAGATCTCAATAAAATTTATATGGGACCACATGACAGCCACCAGCTAACGATTAAAAAAAGAATCATCAAAATCGGTTCGCCCAGTCCAAAGTTCTGAGGTAACAAATATAAAAAAAAAAAAAAAAAAACAGTCGAATTGAGAACCTCCTCCTTTTTTTGAAGTCTGTTAAAAATTGAGGTACTGGCGACGGCCGAGGGATATTATATTAACTTTTACTTATTTTTTGTAAACTCAACTACATGTTAATAAGGATATTCCCAAATGCATATTAAGCGCGATTTACACTTCAATAAGTACAGTAGCGAGTTAACTTACGACACCGGCGAGTTAAGTTGTTAATGTCGTTTGAACGGCAAAAGCGAGTTAAGTAGTAAGTGGTTCAGTTAAGTTGATTCAAATAAAACGCGATCCTATTTTTTGGCGAGTCCAGTGCGAAGTAGGCCCCTCCCTCGCGTCTCCCGCACCCCACTAACTTAACTGGCCGGCCTGGCCGCCATGTAGACGGCCTAGACGGGCGAGTTTAGTACAGTAGAGTGCATAAGTTTGTACACTGCGGCCACAGACACGTGTAGGTAAATTTAATGAAAAATGAAGTGGTCTGATATTAGGTACTACGTTTATCTTTGTACAAGAGTACTTGAAACATGAATGTTTATATAATTCAAAATGCTACAGTTACCGCATAAAACAAGCTAGAGATGCAGCTATTATTAATATTTTGTGAGGTTATGAATATAAGTGGTTTCGGACCGAAGGATAAAATAAAAAGTATAATAATTAGTAGTAGTATAATAATTCATTTCTATTAATATTTCATTTTCAATGTTTTGTAAAAGTATTGGTACTATATCTGGTATTATATCTAGTAAATGGGTATTAATTAATTCAACGTCCATTTTCTGGATTAGAACAACGGTTTCGGTGGAACAAAAAAACACACGCGCACGACCAGTCTTCTTGTTGGAACGGCAACTTATGATTACTCACTCGCCTTACGTTTGGACGCTACTTACAACTTACTACTTATTACTTAACTGTCTGATTACTTAACTCGCTACTGTACTTATTGAAATGTAAATCGCGCTTTAGTATTAATGATTACGCGACGGCGCGAGGCAGTAGCCATGGTGTACGCAAACGTTGGTCTCAAACATCTAAGTCGACAAGCTCCATCAATTCATTCAATTATAATAGTATTGCCAATACGATTGGGATATTGACATTTACACCATAAGATTAGGGTTTAATACCTTTTCGTCGCATAGAAATGCCTAGGGATGTCGGGCCGCCACGAATATTCGATTGGTGTATTTCATTTTAGTTTTTTTTTATTATATACTAAATATGTTCTCTTAATTGTGCTCTTAATTGATTCTAATATATCTGATTTTCAGATCAATATTAGCATAGTGATATTGGTTTTGCCCCCTAGTTGAATTATTAACGAATGAGATATATGGTATGTCTATTCATAAAATCCGATTCCTCGTGGAATGATATGGAGAGTCCCTAAGAGTAACTTTTATTGATATGAAAATATACTCAATGTTTTGATGCAACAATTCCTACATAATTTATTAAAGTTTTTTTTATTGGCTATATTTTCTTACTATTTATAAAAGCTGCAAATAATATGGACTTAGCATTGGCCTTGTTAAGTATTTCCAGTACCGACATAATATTATTACCGCTACTGGCAAATTTTTAATAGGTAATATTTTTGAAAGAACTATGTAATCAATTCATATCAATAAAAATTACATTATTTCTCTAAGTCACCCCCTTCTATATTCTTTAAATTCGAGATCAGTTAATTATCACCATTTCCATATGTCAGTAAATACATTTTTAACTCCTCCTTTTATGCGTCTCTAAAATCGTCCAGAACATTCGAGAATGGTCTTAGTATAATACTACTAGCACATGTCTTAATATATTATTATTATTTTGGTACAGTCCGCGTCATATGAGATAAATCGTGAAAATACCTTAACAAAACGTTAGTTTTATAGCCTCCCCAACTTTACATCTATGGCAATAAGCTTTTTGTAACCGGATAAAGTAGATTCTACCTTGCTAAGTATGAAGGGACCCTTATCCAACACAAACACTAAGAAAATTACTACAGTTAGATTTTAATTGTCTACTTTATATGTTGACTGTATCAATAAATAGCCCTCCCTCAACCTTTAAAAATAAATAATTTTGCACCCTTCCCTGTTATCTCAACATAAAACAAATAACACTCAAACATACCATTGGAGATTCACATCTCTCATCATCTCTCCCCTCCTTATCTTTCCTTTAAATCTATCCCCTTTACACACCAAATGTCTTATCACGTCTATAATACGGCT
The DNA here is from genome assembly GCA_911387775.1 of Thymelicus sylvestris. Lineage (NCBI taxonomy): Eukaryota > Metazoa > Arthropoda > Insecta > Lepidoptera > Hesperiidae > Thymelicus > Thymelicus sylvestris. Next base: position 12,712,129 of record OU426887.1, on the reverse strand, counting down.
TCAAAGATTGAATCAATTAAAGTTCTTACAGACTTAAATCCTCAATCGTCCTCCAATCCCGATTCCTTTGTATTCTATTCCATATGGCCTTAGTCCTAACCTTGTCATGAACATCAAAATCTTTAGAACTTGCATACAACTATTAACCCCCCTTCCGCTTCAATTTCCATTATACTCTTTTCACCCTTATGGTGGCCACTCACGGTCAGTCCATCGCGTCAAATCGCGTGATATACAGCCAAAATTTAATCGTGAATGTGAAAAACTGATGGCGTGATAAAAAAATCTGTATGTCAAATCGCGCCATTTTGATATAATATGTCATTTGGCGTGGCTCCAAAAATGACGCGATGGACTGACCGTGAGTGACCACCATTATGTGTACCTTAAACAGAACATTCATTACTAAAATATTCAGCCACACGCTACCTACCACCGCTAACCACAGCACAGGTTAATAACTGAACACAGGTTAAAACAATTACTTCGCCCCCCGAGCCCCGCGCATTTTCCTTTATTCGCCTGTCAGTCTAGAACGGGGTCCATTATAATTTATCTTAGGATTAAACAGAATATTAATTACCAAACTATCCAACTCCCCATCTAACAAGTTAACACCATGAGCCCCTAGCTTATTCCTCTACTCCCCTGTCTAGAAGGGTGCAGCCTCATCAAGCGTATAGAGCCAGTTGAAGATCATCATGTCTCGCTAATACTTTCCATCAACAGCACAGAATAATAACTTAACAGAGGTTAACACAATTACTTCGCTCCCGAGCCCCCCGCATTTCCCTTCACTCTTCTGTCTAGAAGGGTGCGGCCTCATCAAGTGTATGGAGCCAGTTGAAGATCATCATGTTCCGCTCGTACTTGGACAGCGGGCGGCCGCGCTCGCGCTCCAGGTCGGCCGCCGTCAGCGCCAGGTGAGCCGCTTCTGGAGACCAAACACATAATCCGTACAGGACTGGTGGAGAATCTATACTCCGTTGCGTCTTTTCATTGTATATAACGCCAGAACGCAGCCATAGGAAACTGCTCGCGTGTATATTGTAATACTGTTTTTAAATCTGTTATTACAATGCATACACGAATTTTGCGTACTGATCGTGTATAGTTTGTATCGTAGATGCTCGTGTCTTCGTTCCCGATTATACTACACTTTGTCATAAATGTTGACGGAACCCCGCTTCGCCGGATCCCTATTTCCGCGTAAAAAAATAATGTCTGTAAAGTCGGTTTAACGTGACAACGCACAGTGGGAAATATCGGAAAAAATTCTACGCACGCGCCAATTTAAGTCGTACCATCGTAATTTTTTTTTTGTTATTCTTTAAATATACTCAACTTTACTATTCAGATGCAAAAATTACACTTTTCTGTAAACAAAGTTTCACATCGACTTATATGAACCATTCGCCTCAATTTTACTTCAAATTAGTTCCTATACAATTATTATACCAATTATTTAATTGTATAGGAACTAATTTGAAGTAAAATTGAGGCGAATGGTTCATATAAGTCGATGTGAAACTTTGTTTACAGAAAAGTGTAATTTTTGCATCTGAATAGTAAAGTTGAGCATATTTAAAGAATAACAAAAAAAAAATTACGATGGTACGACTTAAATTGGCGCGTGCGTAGAATTTTTTCCGATATTTCCCACTGTGCAACGTCATGACAAAACATTGATGAAATGATTGCATACTTTTATAGATAAAATTGAGCGCTTCGGCCGATCGTAGCCGATCGTGCTTCTCTATCACTTGTTCCGCGCTCGGCTCTCACGGAACGGGACAATGAGTCGTGGTTTTTCGTGCGTGCGCCCGGCGTTCATCGTTTTAATAGACGTTATCACGTCAAAAATTTATATGAACCTAACCTAACCCATTCCGTTTTGAGTTCCTGTAGCTTTTTTTAATGCGGGGGGCTTCGCCCCCCGAGCCCCTCTTGTACTACAGCTTCGCCCCCTCACGCCGTCATGAGGGTTCCGATACATACACGATTAGTCCGTATGCGTAATGGCGCTGTACATTATGGAACACAATATACTTCTACGTTACTACGAAGTATACGCGAGTATTTGCGTACTGCTCTTGTATGGAGTAGAAGAACTTAGTAAAAAAGTTATTTTCAATCTATACATGGTTAGTTTCATATTCATACCCTTGCGTTCTGGCCTTGTACAGAATGGAATGACGCTACTCCGTTATATTAAAAGTGTCTTACTTGATAAACGATGTTGGCACTATTTCTTATTGAAATATTAAGTTTAATTTGTTTAAAAAGAAATGGTTCACAGAAATTACTTTTGGCATCAACTTATTATGTCTTTAAATTCTTTTCATTTTGTGTCAGCCTTTTCGTAAACTACAAATTACAATAAAAAGACAGTGTAAGATTGTCTACCAAATAGGTCTAAGAAAAGAACTATGTAGTTTATACATATTTCAAGTTTCAACACATTTGAGAAAAGTTCTGACCCCAACATGGGAACTAAAACTTCCCGCTGAATCATTTCAGTACCACGTCTTGGTACTCATTCTTGCGTGGGGTTATTCAGTGTCAAGAGATCTCCTTCGGGGTAAGGATTGCATTGGCTCTTCTGGTGTTTGACTTAAGTAATGGTAATCACTTATAATGTAAAAGGCGGCTTTATTTTTTATTGAAATAGCCAAAGCCAACAAACGAGCTGACGATCCACCTGATGGTAAGTGGCTATCGTCGCCCATGGACATCAGTAACACCAAAGGCATCACTGAGGCATTGCCGGCCAAGAAAGAGAGAAGAAAAAGAAGAAAAGCTTTATGGTTAATTCTTGCGGGGAACCTTTTGCAAACGTTGCCCGTTGGATATCATAGCTATTTTTAACTTAACTCATCATGGACTGAACATTTTAGTGATACGGGAACTCACGATATATCTTTACGTTACCATTAGGGTGCCCATTGGCAAGGCTCATAGATGTTCGGTAGGTAAGTATGTATTTATTTATTTCTTTATGTACCATACAAAAGTATAGAAACAAAGGCGGACTTAATGCTAAAAGCATTCTTTGCCAGTCAACCTTCGGGCAGTAATAAAACAACGATGGCGGTTTATTTGACAAAGGAAAAAATAAAAGAAAGAAATACACAGTATTAACAACCTCAATACATAATATACGTACACATACATACATCATGTATATCAAGATAGTAGACGGTGGTATGCGCTGGATTTAGTGTGTAGAAATCCCACATAACCTGCAAAATTGTAGGTTCGGGTATCTGTGAAGATTTCCCCCTCGAAAAAAAAAAAAAGACGGCGGTATACTCACCGGGGTGAACGAACTTGGCGGGCGGCTGTTTGCTCACCGGCACGGCCAGCGTGGTGGGCCCCGGGCCCGCCGCCGCGCTCGCCACCGCCGACACCGCCGCCGCCTGCACAGATAACATTCATGCGAGCCCCTTCACATATCGCACCCTTAGAATGAAAGTGACCTAACTCAAAATTCCTGTAATTTCTGTTTTTGCTATAAACTTACCTTAAAATGCGTACTCTAAAACCCTGTGATGAAAAAGATCTCGAATTATGAGTAAGAAAAGGACAACCTAATAATCGGTCACTTTCACAGACATATATTTTCATTGATCGCTCTATTCATCCATATACATATACTTTTTTGAAAACTTTCTTGCTCATTTCCCACAAATTGCAATTTTTGAGTTAGGTCACTCTCATTCTAAGGGTGCGATATCGTTACGAGAGCCCCTGTTAGTCAATGTGCGTGTGGTGCGGGTGTGTGTGAACGGTGAACATAATTAGGTAAACTAACAAATTGGGGATACCTGTAATGTTAGTTTTTTTAAGCCTATGAATTATTAAATAAATAAATACATAAATAAATAGTGTGCATGTGTTGTGATGTATGTGTATGTTGGCGATAACAATGTAATGATTGTGTTAAAACCAATATTGTAACAACATTTTGTTAAACAAATAACCATTATTACATACTAGTAACCGCCCTCGGTTAGCTTCGGTTTTGATAGATCCCTAACTTTTTAAAGTAAAATATAGGCCATGTTACTCAGAAAAAAATGAGCATCGTATTGGTCAAGATTTTTTGAAATGGGTCCAGCAGTTTTTTAGTTTTTCCAGTTTTCAGTCTCTATAACATTAGTTTAGAAGACAAGTTTACATTATATTATTATCTTGAAAGAAACAAATGGAAAGCCAGCTCAACAGAACTTTGACTTAACTTGACTAATGCAATTCTCCTCTTTGCGGGTCTGCTAGAAGAGATTCCTGTATAGAATAAGCAGTAATTATTTTTGTAATACTTTGTGTGTACTAAATAAATAAATAAATAAAATAAACTTTTATAATGAGTTATGTATGTGTATGAGTTGTGTGTCAGTCTGACCTCGAGTCTGTCCAGGTTGAACTCCGACTGCGACATCCGCTCCAGCGCGCGGTACGTGGTCAGCAGGCGACGCCGGATGTAGTTCTGACGGACCTGTAACACCAGGACAATAAAATTATAATCTGTATACATAAAATATTCGGACATGTTGCGGTATCGCCGTAACTTCCTGCATCGGTGTTCCCGCTAAGCTATGACATGGGGTCCTTCAAGAAGCGGATCTTTTCTTTTCTTCGTGGCCGGCAACGCATTGGTGACGCCCCTGGTGTTGCTGATGTCCATGGGCGACGGTGATCACTTACCATCAGGTGACCCGTCTGCTCGTTTGCCTGCTTAAGGCATAAAAAAAAACATATTGCTCGTAGAAACTCTGACAACCTTGAGAAACTCATGAGCATACTCTACCACGTCGCTCCAGTGCGGATTGGTGGAGGGGTTAGTGGCCAACCCCGAGTGTCGGAAGTTTACATGCCGCCCGACGGCCTCCGACACGGCTCAACGATAACAACCGGTACCGACGGCTTTACGTGCCTTCCGAAGCACGGAAACGCTTAGGAAAATTTTGCCACTAGCGGTCACCCATCCACCCCTCTGTTGATTCACTTGGGATCGATGCAAGCCACCGGGCTATGAGCTATTATATTTTACGTATCATTCAAAAATTACACATTTCTTCACATGACATTATAATAATATCACTATAATAATATCAGTCTATAATAAGTCCGGTTTAATATTAAGTAGTTAAGTAGCTAACTAAATTTTAAGTTAATAAAGTAGTGCGCGTCCAAACGTAATAATTTAGTAAAGCTCTTTAGTTCACACAATTCTTCACAACCTACTTAATTACAAAGTGCCTGTCCTAACGTGTTAAGTGATAAGCCCCGCCCACCTATTTAACAGAAAATAGAATTTCTAAATTACTTGTTTATTGCGTACCTACTAAATTTTAACTACTAAATTGTCCGTTTTACGTATTAATTTAATACATGTAAACCGAACATTAAGATGTATCATCAGTGGAGTAGCTAGCCCTTAGGAGGCCCCATATCAATATTTGTTGTGGGGCCCCTTCAACGTCAGCTGTCAAATATAAAAGGAGTACCAACTTTAGCTGTCGTAGGTCGCTGGCGAGCTTTTTTATAGTGGGGGCCCCTGTACGCTGGGGGCCCCGTATAATTGTTACGGCTGCTACGGCGGTAGCTACGCCCCTGTGTATCATCAACGTACAATAAGTTATTGCGTACCTTCTTGTTGTCGGCGAGCAGCGGCCGGTGCGCCGGCTGCAGCGGCTGCGAGCGCTGCGGGGAGGGCAGCTGCGACCCGCCCACTGAAACCGTGTTCACATGCAATATGTATAATATGATAAACGTAATATTTTATACTCTACAATATGTAGTTGGGAATACTATATACAACTTAAGCTTATAGTACTTATTTATAAGTACTATTATTTCTTCTGTGCTTATAGTAAAAATTTGAATACAAACAAGTGTCTTCTATAGTTCAGTTTTCCTAAGATGGTTATTTATTTATTTATCTATACTAATATTTTAAAGAGGAAAGATTTGATTGTTTGCATTGAATAGGCTCCGAAACTACTGAACTGATTTGAAAAAATTCTTTTACTGTCGGGAAACTACACTATCCCCGGGTGACATAGGCTATATTATATTTTCAAAAAAATAGGGATCCTTAATGAAACTCCAATAATGTAACCCAAGGCTTAAAAAAATAAGAAAACCGAAGCAAAGCGAGGGCGGTTACTCGTATCTTATAAGTTAACGATCGAATACTATCCCACCTGATGGGAAGTGGTGGACAATTCATATATGGATTGTAGCCGAGGCAAAACAAAAAAAAAACGGCCCACGAAGGACAAGAATATGCTATGCCGCTCTAGTGCCAACTATTTAGCGTTAGATTATCAGAATTAGCTGAGCAAGTTTTTAGGTTAGGTTATAAGTAAATGAAGAGTGTATTGAGTGACGGTCTCACCAGCGACCCAGGTGCTGCATGAGCGCGAGCTGGCGTTGAGTGTGAGCGCCTCCAGCGCCGCGCACAGACCCACCTCCGACGTCGCGCTACCAACATACGACAACAATGGCATTACTAGACCTATCTTTATGCTTTTACTCCGGAACAGATGCGTTGTGGTACTTGTAGTTGTATTTGTAACCACTAGACCAGTGTGAACCTTTTAAAAGCAGACATTTTTAAGTATTGTTAATATGATCCTTAGATAAATATAAGATACAAAGATACAAGGTTATTAGCTGTTACTTTGATTACTTAAAATAGTTTTATTTTTGAATTTAATATTCATAATATTAAATGAAACAATACTATTATTATCATAAATGTGAAAGTTTGTAAGGACATTTGTTATTCTTTCTGGCAAAAACTACGGAACGGATTTACATGAAAAGCACACGGATACATCATGATCTGTAACAGGACATAGGGAACTTATTGTCCCCGAAAACAGAGCTCATGTACATTACTACTTAATTTTACTACTCCTATACCCATCCTACCAGACTGACCTCCGCAACGGCTGCCGGGGCGGCGCGGCGCTCACATCCGCGGCGCTGAAGGACCGGCGGAGGCCGAGCTGCGCGCACAGCGCGGCGCACCCCGCCAGCAGCTCGCGGCACGCGTCACCAGAGCCCGGCGCGCCGCTCGCCAGGGACAGGGCTCCTGAGCCGCGTCTGGCCAGAGGATTATGGGGTCTATGTTTATTATTGAAGAACAGTGGCTATCCGCTGGATTCAGAAGTTTAGAACTGATCAGATTGGGGCAAATTAAGAAAGGCTTATGTCCAGCAACGGACTCGTAAATGGATGGATAGATGAATCTTGAATATTTAGAGCCAAGCTAAGCTAACACATGTAAAAACCAAGGCAACAATACTTCAAGCCTCATAGTCCCTAAGAAGCAAATGTATATATTATTATGTATAGTGAAAGCACTATAATAATAAAGAATGTATAGTTCTTGTTACTGGTTTTAAGTGTGAGTACCTAGAACAGTTAAAGATAATCATAGTTTCTTACTTGACAGCATTGCTATCTGGATTGGGGCTGGCTACCCTCAGTGATGGGTCTGGACCTTGCCCGGCCTGCAAAACAAATATTTTTGGTGAATTTCATAAAAGAGATTATTATCATGACATGAACCTTGACAGACGGCCACTACTGTCAACAGGTTACAAACGTAAATTATAAAAAATATTGTATAGAAGCAATAAGTATGGATTGTTGTGGAGTATAAGCAATTTCATAAACTACACATAGCCCTACACTGTGTCATGGGTACCATGGACAAAACAAAGACAAGTCGTGTCTAGACGTAGACCGGGAACAGAAATTGAAACTCATCATTAATATTTCCCCCTCGCTGAGAATCGGACCCAGGACTGTAGACATGGCGACCGCTATGGTAACCATTATACCAGACAGGATATTCTCTTTTCCACTGAACGCTACGGTATGACTACTCACCCTACAGGCCAGCAAGCGGAGCACCCTAGCGTCGGAGGCGGCCGAGGAGACGCTGAACAAGGACAGCTCAGTGGTGACAGACTCGTGCGAGGGGGAGCGCGCCACCCCACCGCGCCACGCCTCCCCGCCCGTCATCTCCACTGGAATATAAACGATAATAAGAATAACTAATCCATACTATCCATACTAATGTTATAAATGTGAAAGTGTGTTTGTTTGTTTGTTTGTCCGTCTTTCACGTCAGAACGAAGCTGTTAAATGGTATGGTTTTTGTGTGTGGAGATAGTGAAGAGGGTGGAGAGTAACGTAGGCTACTTTTTGCCGCGGTAAAACATCCCCATGGGAAGATCGATATTTTGTTAGTTGCTAGATCAGGAGACACAATAGTGTCTAGGCCAAGTACACACACACTCCAAAAAATATCACTTGACGCTTATTTAGTTCCGGATGTTGTTATTAAATGGCGTTAGTAAAATTCATTTGCAAGTTCTGAATCACGCTATCAAATGATACATGTTTACTTAAGTCATAGGCAACTAAATCTAACTACATATGTAAAAGTAAGTAGGATTTGTAAAGAATCGATTCAATCGATCTCTATCGCAGGCGAAGCTGCGGGCAAAAGCTAGTAGGAATATTAAAGATAATATGCAGTTTATGATATAATTTTGGAGTGAGAGCAGTGGCAGATGGTATGAAGTTAAATAGGACTGAAAACAGAGGCTTACAAAGTTAAATGGGAGTGTACAAAGTAATTAATATAATATTAATTTAAATTAAACGCAAACACACTCATACCCCCGCAGTAGGTTATTACCTGTGTCGTGGGTGGGATGGACAACACATATAGAACACATCACAATCATACCCATGACCTGCTCGGGATGTACTTGAGTACAAATATTTATCTGTCACATAAATATCTGCCCCGGTCGGGAATCGAACCAGGGACCCCTCGCCTCGCAGGCAGGGTCGCTACCAACTAGGCTACAGGGTCGTCAATTGACTGGTGACTCATTTATTTAATGATTGTACCATGTCAACCTGCTCATAGGTCATTCTGCTAATAACACATACTGCTCATAGGTTGTTTTGCTAATAGAACTTTTTGCTCAATGGGACGTTTGGATAAAAAATCATTTTGCTATAAGTCAATTTTGTTTTAGCGCCTTGTGATATGGAAACAACTCATAATTATGTGATTCAATGGCAACAGGCACCAGCAGTAGTGGCCTTGGAGTGCCCTGGCGATCCATTAATCCGCCTCTGGGTATTAGAGACTCCATCCATCCAGGGATCCATTGAGCTCAAGCTAACACCACCAAAATCTCAGAGGGGCAATTCTCATTTCGTAGAGATACATGTCTAACAGAGATATCTCGAAAAAACATGGCCGACCTCGAATAAAACGAGGCCAATCGGCCATGTTTTTTCGAGATATCTCTGTTAGACATGTATCTCTACGAAATGAGAATTGGACTCCAGATTATTAACATCAAATTATTCCATTCAATAATATTAAACTGCCACTATACTAATTTGCACATTGAGGGATGTAAAATAATTCCCATTTGTTATTATGTAATAGTCGAACAAGTAAAAGATGTTTGTTCGGAAATGAAAATTTGAAATTGTAGTGACTTAAAATCACTAAAATCATAAAAATAAATATTAACAAGATATAATCATTATCTTTATAATATGAAAATACCCCAATCATCTAGTCAAATTAATTCTTAAAATTATAAGCTCAAAATGGTACAGAGACATAAACATAATAATATTATGGAATTAGTAAATAATTTTTTTTTCGAGAATTATTTCTTTTATTTGAATGCCGTAGTGCATAGGTGCTTAGTACTTGTTACTTCTCATTCAAATATTGACTCAAGTGTTGACAACTACAGATCAGTAAGGTACAAATTTCCTACATATTTAATATATTAAATTATAAGAAAAATTATTCTCACCACCTTGTGCGTTTACTTACGATGCGGTTTTAATAAAATGCAAATTTTGTGTTAAGTTTCGGTCAAGGATAAGATAAAGGTTATACATCAATAAATAGTAAATCGATAAAATAGATAGAAAATATATCCTAAAAATAGATATAGGCTTCGCCGATGAAATTGCGCAAATCACAACAACAACAAGTCAAAAGCACTTACAGCTCAGATTGGGCTCCACGGTGAATGATTTCACTTCTCTCGTGCAAATAGTATTCCAATAAACCAATTAATGAGATAGCACTTCACACTTTATACACTATTTGTTGCATTATTTTCAAAAAAATTAAAGGAAATTATGAAATTCAGTCAAAATTTCGATTTGCGTAGAATGATGACCCGGCACTGATTTGATTTCTGTCAAATTGAAAGATTTGATTTTTGAAAGAATGAAAGAAAATGCCAAAAGGCTACGCGTTACGTTCCGATTCAGGGTACATCCGATTTAACAGAATTTAATTCTCGAAATGTTATATTTATTAATTAGGTACCTATTACAAAACAATTCAACAACAATTCAATTTATTTATTATCAAATAATATTATTCTGTTGTAAAGAATTAATATTCTTAGGATTTTTTTTAGCAAATTCACAAATTATTTATCTGTGGCAGTTAAGTACAGCGCGACAGAACCATCTAGCGGCAGTGAAAAGAAAAGCTTCGGTCCCATACACAGAAAGAGTAGTAGCAGTGTTACCAGATTAAAATTATACACTACCGTGTTGACAGGTCAGAAATACGGTGTTTCAGATCCAAATTACCGTGTATAGATTTAAAAAATACCATGTAAATTACCGTGCAAAATAAAGAGAAAATGCTATGGGTTTTCGATGTATTTTTTTTAAATCCAATCATCTAAAATAACAACTTCTTTCTCGTTGCTGCGTCGTGCTGTCGTCGTGGCTGCAGTCATTTCAAGCGTCATCTCGAAATTCCCCTCTTTCCCCCTAACACTATGTCTAAGCAGTAATTTATTTAAGTAAGTAGGTATAAGTAAAAAGAAGCTCACCAGGATAAATTGAATTAATTCATCAATCCAATCAATGATCTTCTAAATAGGTACATTACAAAAAAAAAATCCCCCTAGAAAATTCCTCTAAAAAAAGGTAACTCTTGAAACATGCGTAAAAAACTTGTACCTCTAGTGAGCCCCTAAAAATACCCATCTTCATCTAACTTCCCCAAATTTAGGTGGAAAACCCCCAAGCTGGATTTTCGTTTCGTTTTACGTATCTTTTTTTTAATAAAATTAATCCTTCTGAATAATTATTTATATATTGACTGTCAAGGTAATTAATAATAAAATTAAAAATACCGTAGAAAAGTACACGGTAGTGAAACCTTACCGTAGACCGTGTTTTAGCCAAAAATACCGTGCATCTACGGTAATTACCGTGTACCTGGTAACACTGAGTAGTAGGTACATTTGTTTATATGGAGAAATAATAATAATTAATAATGACTAATGAGTAATTGAGTAATAATCACAGAGTACTTTGTTTAATATTGGTATTTAATAGTATTTAATATAATACCTCCGAGGGCCCTACCACCAGCGGGCCGGATTTAGTCCCCTCTTACGACACCCATCCGGCGTGGGATTGGGGTTAGTATTCTAAACCGTCCCAATACGGCAAAATCTGATTGAGACTAGATTGGCGTTCAAGATAATAATAATATGATGGCCGCCATGCCGTATCAAAATATTATAAATCTCGTGAAATATGACTTCTACTGAAGAATTATTACGAATTCTAGAAGGTGACGAAGACGAAGAGTTCGAATCAGATGAAGAGTTTAACATCGATGAAGAGGTATTGTTTGTTTGATGCATTGTTTTATTTCACTTTCGAGTTAAATAATGCGAATAATATGTAAATAATGTGAAAGTTTATACAGGACGATTTTTTATGGTGACTTGGTATCCGTAGTAGAGATTTCCTAGGTAGGAAATTAGCTGAAGAAATTATAGGTTAACTAGCTCTGATTCTTCAACGTGCGAGAAAATTTGAGTAGCTATACATTGAAGTATAATATCATAGAATAGACATCTCAATCACAAACAAAATGTATGTCCCCGCCGCCGCGCCGGGAGCTTCTATTTTCAAAATTGAGCATCTGTTCTCCTTTCAAAATCGAACGAATCCATTGGTCAATCGTGCTTCAATTCATTGGAAAATACATTGTGTTCACGGTGTCTGTTCTATACGCTAGTAATAATACTTCAATGTAGCATAATAATATAGTTAATTATCATTATCTTCGCACTTAATTCGACCTCTATTGTATCCAAAGAGTCAGTACTACTCACTCAGTACTTAATTAATTTAGAAACGTTCGTAAAGTTAGCTTTGACACAAATAAGTATTGATTGACTTTATTTAAGATTGCTCGGATCTACTCAAATAACAACCTTCTAATTAACAACAAAATCACCACAAAAAAGTTTGTTGTTTGAATAATAATTTCTTTCTTTTTCTTCCCTCTTTCTTGGCCGGCAGCGCATCAGTGATGCCTTTGGTGTTGCTGATGTCCATGGGCATGGGCGACGATAGCCACTTACCATCAGGTGGATTGTCAGCTCGTTTGCCGGCTATTTCCATACATTATATAAATTGAGATACTTAAGGTCAAGTGGAAAGGTCAACTGGAAGAGTCAATGGCCTGCTTTATATAATTTAGACGTTACTTATTACTACTTCAGAATTTGGGTGTAGTGACAGGATCTACCACGCTATTTCAGGTTTTGAAAAAAAGTACAATTATGTGCGTTAACTAATTCACGACTTCGAAGAACACAACATCATAGTAGGTATATTACATATTACAGATGTGAACGCTACCCATTTCGTCAGAGCGGCAGAGCCCATCACAACACGACACACACGTCAGATATACAAATATAATTCGGCTATGGCATTAGTTGTGCCGTACCTCTAGTTGAGCGTACGTAGTTGGTCCGAGGAAACCGCGATGTAGTTTTGCCAATGCCAATGGGAACACTGTAGTTGTGTCGTACCACTAGTTGTGCGAACGTAATTGGTCCGTTCGGAAATCGCGATCATAAACACAACACATCACATCAGTAATCAGTATTCCGCCACTTGCCTTGGAAGCTAGTTGAGAAGCGAAGGTCAGATATTCGAACTTTATCGTTAAACCCAAAATATTCTAAACCGGTTCAAAAAAGGTGAGGCTGTTGGAATTGTTATTCGCTTGATACTCATCATCATCATCATCAGACGGTTCACTCGAGTGAATGCTTCATGTTTCTTACATTCTATGTTCATACGGCTAATACGGAATGATATAGAAAAGATGACGTCATCGAATGAAGTCGTGCCTCTTGGAATAATACACTTATTAATATAATTCGAGACAAAATGGCCGAACGCGAATGAACATTCTCTCAGTAGTCAGTGTTCACTGTTCAGACCAGTGTTAGCAATGCAAATTTTAGACGGCCGTGTACATTAGATAAAAAGCTGTATTTATATAGAAAAAGATCAACTGTGAGCCGTGTGTAGTGCTGCCAATATATTTATGTACTATCGGTTCAGCGCTCGCAGTGGCGTAACAATAGGGTGGCAGGGCTGGCAAAATGCCACGGGCCCCCGACCCAAGAGGGCCCCGGCCCAAGAGGCCAAAAATGCTCGAAAGGCTCAAAAATATTTTTTTAATTTTACGTACTTATGACCGTCAAAAAACCGTCAGTCAAAATACCGGTAATTACACTATTCATTTTAGAACGAATCCATTAGTTTCTACATATTTTGTCGCGGTACGTTGGCAGCGCGGGTGAGCATTGACGATCGGGGAATTCCCCATTTTTTCCCTATCCTACTAGATGGGCAGGACGTTAAGATGCCGTTTTTGCTTTAAAAGTTCGGTTTGTTGAAGTCCAAAAAGCGCTAACGAAAACAATTCAATTCGAAAACAATGCAAATCAGATGAAAGAAATGAAGTTGTTTCATTCAAAACGAAGATCGAAAACTTCAATTTTATTATGTTATTGGTTTTCCATTGTAAGATCCTACTTACTATCAATGCAGCCTCTCAAGCACTTTAGTCTAAAGCCACCGATCTTGCAAATGCCTTAAAACGTTTGAAAAATTGTCTAGAAGAATTGGAAAGGTATCGACATTAATTTTTAAAATATAAAATGGAAGCAAATAGTGTAGCAGAAAAATGGTCAATCACCCCTGAATTTTTTAAAACTCGTCAGAGGAAGGTAAAACGCCATTCTGATGAGCTTTGCGAAGATGAGCGTCTCCAAGATCCGGAAAGTTTATTCAAAGTGAACATATTTTATCGATTATTGGACATTATTATAAACCAACTGAAATCGCATTTCTTTCCAATGAATGAAATTGTTTCAAATTTCAGTGTTTTGCAGCCTTCCCCGTTGAAAGTTTTAAATGACACTGATTTATTAAAAAAAAGCTCTAGAATTTGTTGAGATATATAAAAAAGGCATATCTGAATCATTTGCCAGAGAAATTGTCAGTTTTCGATCCACTTTCAGAGAGGAAATAGAAAAATCTTCGTGAATTAGAGACCTTGCTGATTTATTCCATTCCATGACAAAGCACCGTTGCGAAAAGCTGGTTCATTAAAAAAAATACGTGCATAAGTGTATCAATGACACCTACATGAATAAATGATTTTGAATTTGAATATTAAATCATTTTATGTCCTGCAGCTTTCCTGAAGTATGATGCACTGCATTAATGTTATTTCTTACAATTCCTGTGACTACAGCTAGTCCTGAACGATCATTTTCAAAACTAAAATTGATAAAAACCTATCTAAGAAACTCTATGAGACATGTAACTTGGCTATTCTGTCTATTGAAAATTCTATGGCCCGATCTTTAAACTTTGATGATGTTATAGACACTTTAAAAAAAGATTCTTCTTAATAAATATCTTATTGAAATTAAATTGTTATTTTTATTTCATTGTAAATGTATGCATGCAGGTTTCCTCACGACGTTGTTCCTTCACCGAAAAGCTAGCGAATAGATGATGAATGCACTGAGATATTATGATCTATGGATGAATGTGAAGTCTCCAATATGCATTGGAATAGCGTGGGGGCTACACACCATTCCCTCTCACCTAAGAGAGGAGGCCTATGGCCAAAAAGCAAAGCAACAACCCATAATTGTCCCACTGCTGGGCTCTGGGTCTCCTCTCAGAAAGCGAGGGTTAGGCCATAGTCTACCACGCTGGCCAAGTGCGGATTGGTAGACTTCACACACCTTCGAGAACTTTTATGGAGAACTCTCCGGTGTGCAGGTTTCCTCACGATGTTTTCCTTCACCGCCTATGGCCATTAGTGAGACATAATATACAACGTGTAATTGAGTACGCTGAAAATCTCGAAGTTTACTAAAGTTAAACTGAGTACAACGTGACGATTTTTACTGATAGGGCCCCATCAAAAGAATTTGCCACGGGCCCCAGATGGTATAGTTACGCCACTGAGCGCTCGGTCTAAAAAAAGTCATCGGCAGTGAATTTTATGTCCACAAAACCAAAGGAAACACTTCATCATTAGCCTAGTGGCGCTGTTTTGAGGGTTTTAACATTCGTTAAATCTTTGCAAAAAAAAAAGATAGACCGTAGAATTTCCGAAAAGCCGTAGAATTTGCTACGGCTACAGGATTGCAGCCGCAGGCCGTGGATTTTGTGAATTTTTGGCCTGAAAGCCGTAGAACACGGTAATTGCCGTAGCATTGGCAACACTGGTCTGAACTCTGAAGGCTTCAGAGTTCAGACCCACTTTAGAGTTCAAACCGTTCATTTCTCGTTCTTTCGAAGTTGGAGTGAAAGATACCAACAAAATATAAATGTTCACACACTAATTAATGCACCGATTATGTTTTTTTTCAATGTTCAGTATACTGTAGCTCGAGCACGAATATTTGCGAGAAAGTATTCGTATGGTTAACGTAAGCAATTTGTATGGCATTTTTTCAAAAGCGCCAATTTGCGTAACTGGTACTAAAATGCCATACAAATTTGACAAATTGCTTACGTTAACCATACGAATACTTTCTCGCAAATATTCGTGCTCGAGCTGCTGATGATTGACTATAATTTACAAATTGTAAACAGCACTTCACGCGCAGGGCGCAGGCGCTAAAAAGAAAATGGCGCAGATATCACTGGGTATTATCATAAGTTCATTATTTCTTCTGTGGTATTATCCAAGATTCTATTGAGTATAATCCAAATTCTACAAGATACAATCTCGGATTATATCCAGTGAAATCTTACGCGGTATAATCTGATTTTACTGGGGGAAATGGGAGATTACAATGAGTAGGTATAATCCAGATAATATAATAGTATAATCTGGATTCTGGATTATATAAGCTACTATCTTTTCACTACAGATGTCACTGAGTGTCTGAGTCTGGAATGTTATCCAGTGTAATCTTGTTCTTTCCGTGTAGCTGATTGACCGCATAATTTAGTTTGGTTCTCGATTGGTGAAGTTTATCACTAAGAATAAAAAAAATAACCGACTTCAAAATAACTAAAAAACTGCGCGTCAGATCTATCTCAAAAAGTGACCAAAAAAGGACCATATGATACATGGGCGTAGCCAGGTTTTAGTTTCGGGGGGGGTTTCAAGTTTCGGGGGGGGGGGGGGGGGGGGGGGTTCAAGTTTCGGGGGGGGGGGGGGGTCAAGAAAATACAACGACTAAAAGTACATAAAATAACGCTAAAGAAAATTGAGACTATTTTTTCTCACGACGTATGTAGTGCCATCTATTATATTAGTTTAAGTCAAAAAGTTCAAAAACGTGTTTAATAGAAATAAAGCTCCTAAAAATATGTGCGATAGCTCATTCGATTCGGAATGACGTCTAGAAAAATGTTTTTAAGGGTTTATTAGCACATAAAAATTTCAGTCCTTAACTTTTCGGGGGGGGTTTGAACCCCCGAAACCCCCCCCCTGGCTACGCCCATATGATATGACAAGCACCAGCTTTCGATTAAAAAAATTGGTTGTCTGTAAAGTCGGTTTACGAACGGTAGTTTAACGTGACAACGTCATGACGAGCGCTTCGCCGATCGTAGCCGATCGTGCCTCTCTATCGCTTGTTCCGCGCTCTCGCTCGCGGAACGTGACATGACGTCACGGAACGTGACTATACTATATACTATAATATTATAAATGTGAAAGTGTGTTTGTTTGTCCGTCTTTCACGTCGCAACAAAGCTGTTATATGGTATGGTTTTTGTATGTGGAGATAGTGAGGAGGGTGGAGAGTAACGTAGGCTACTTTTTACCGCGATAAAACATCTCCATGGGAAGATCGATATTTTGGGAGTTGCTAGATATTTAGTTCCGGATGTTGTTAATAGATGGCGTTAGTAAAATTCATTTGCAAGTGCGCGTCCACACGTATAAACGTGTGGACGCGCACTAAAGATTATTCACTTAAAATTTAGTTAAACTACATAATACGTCTAAACTAATGCGCATGCGCATGAGGTTGGCGTCGCGCGCCGCGTTGCTACGACAACGCGCTGCCCCCGCGTCCCGCACTTCCATTGACACCCGAAAATGTGTTACTGCGCACTGAATGACATAGATTGCCCGACTCTATTTATACAACTCGGCTTGTTATCGAGCAGTGCTGCAAAAGTTCCCGATTTATCGGGAGATCTACTGATTTTGGTTATCATGCACCAAAGAACGATTTTGATTCCTAAAAAAAAATGTTGCAAATTTAAAAATAATTGAAAAGACATTAAACGTATGATTTGGGATACTCAATGACTTATCATTAATCTTAATTTATATAAATTACGTGTCACGTTGTTTGTCCGCGATGGACTCATAAACTACTTAACCGATTTTAATCAAATTTTCACACCGTGTGTAGTTTGATCCAACTTGACAGATAGGATAGCTAACATCTCAAAATAATTAAAAAAACTTTTGACAGAACGAAGTCTGTCCGGGCAGCTAGTATAATTATAATTATTATTGTTACAATTAGTTCCGATTTTATAAAATTTTGTAACGCAAGACTACCATTCTGTTTACAGTAAACATATTCATAAACCTAGCGCTACGTTATCAACAAAATTAAATAGCATTTGGCGCCAGACTCATCCAAGTCTATAGATTCTTATTGTGACTAGTTCATTCATGTTTTTTTTTCCAGATGAGAATGACTAATAGGAGGGATCAAAGAAGATCGTTTTATGTAGTTCAGTTCATAGAGTTACCTTTCGAGGGCATTGCTGACTATGTGTGTGTGCCCTATTCCTGGATAATATTTAGAAACACCCCAAATCGGAAGGTAGTTGTGACTTACCCGAACGACGAAGATCCCATCGAAACGAGAGAACGTGTTAGAAGGAAAGAGCGACCAAATGACTCTTGGAGGTTCTACATGGCCTACCTTAAACACGAGTCAGGTGAATATATTACTATTGTTAATAATTTAATCAATTTCCTTTGTGTTGAATTGTTAATTGATAAAATAATCCTGGAATAAGTAACCATTGAAATTAATTTCTTTTTCAGACGATTTTAGAGATGCTGATTTAAGGACAGGGAGAAATGAATTTGGAACTGATGAAGAAGAATCAAAAAAAAAAGGTAATGCATATATATGAAACGTCAACTGCTATGTCCGGTACATGTTTAATTTATTAACGATTTTTTAATGTTTCTCGTTTCAGATACTAATCCAGAACCTCAGCTGGATAGAAAGCTAAGAAGTGCTAATCAATCTTGTTGGTCAGAAAGCAACTCAGACAGGCCTCAGCTAACAGTGAAACCCTATAATAATCCTCGAAAACCACTACCAAGAATTTCGATACGACGACAGTTATCTCAGGAACCCATCCAAAACCTGAATAACAAGTGCTTGAAATTAAATGAAAATCCTAAGCCTGTCGTCATAACTGACCACATAACCGCAGCGTCAGGCAGTTCAAAACAAGACCAATCAATAATCACCACTGGCAATCAGGTGATTCAGAAAGATCAGACGAAGAATCAGACGAAAGATCAGACTTCCAATGGCGAGATGAACACAGAGCAGAGTACTCAACCTAAAGTTATCAAGGAAAATCAGCCAGTTGACCTTTCAGTCCAGTCTACTTCAGCAAAACTTTCGGTTGAGCATCAACTTTCACCACAGCCGCCAACGGAGGAACAACCGTCGCTGCAACCTCCAAATGGCCGAGAACCTTCACCGCAGCTTCCAATCGATCGACAACCTTCACTGAAGTTTATAGCTGAGCAACATCCTTCATCGAAGTTTTCAAATGAACAACAACCTCCACCTGTTGGCCAACACTATCAACAGCCTGTTAGCATGTCAGCTGTAGACCTGGATGAATCTGAAGGAGATCTCGCTAGCTGTCAAAACGTTCTGCCTGAGCCTGTCACAGATGAAAGACCATCTACTAAAACTCCTCCGAGCACTTTCAAATCGGCTCCTCAGCCTAACCCA
Organism: Thymelicus sylvestris; assembly: GCA_911387775.1. NCBI lineage: Eukaryota > Metazoa > Arthropoda > Insecta > Lepidoptera > Hesperiidae > Thymelicus > Thymelicus sylvestris. The sequence goes on along the minus strand of OU426887.1, from coordinate 12,692,720 downwards.
ATGAATGAGAGACCAACTCCACTGATTCATCATGAAAATTCACTTCCCGAGCCGCACTCGCGAGATGTAACTGCTGGACAATCAAAGGAACCCAATGACTACCAAAAAACTCATCTTCACTGGATGTTACCGACGTCCTCCAGTACAACTAACCAGCTTTTTCAGCATCATGGATATCCTCAATTACCATTTTTTTCAGTCAGTAGCATTTTGAATACAAAATTCCAACCCCAAGGATTCAGTGGGAGAAATTCTATAGAAGTGGCTGATAACCACTCATTTCTGCACTCTCAAAACATTAATGATAGCGTGCCATCTACTTCTCATCATGAACACACTTCGGAAAAGTTGACTCAAATGTTAAAACTAAAAGCTAGACAAAAATCTCCAGCAGTGAAGGAACTGAAAAATCTCGTTGATAAGAAAACTCGCCTTGAAGGTATCACAAAAAATATTGTAACTCTACAATATCCACCAAACTCAATGAGACAACTCGGATTACCTGGTAGTTCAACCGTCGCGCATACTGCACAATTTGCTCAACATCACTTACAACAGGCACAAATTGATGAATTACTTACGAATGACGATAGACGTGGAAGGAGAGAAAACTTTATTAGTCAGAGAGATCCCCGTGCCCAAGGTATGATGAATACACCAGCCGCACAGAACTTCTCAATGTTAGCTCACCAGTATAACCCTTTTCTTGAGACATCACATGAACAACAATATTTGCCGACTCGGGAAGACTATCTGCAGCAATTACGTATTCAAGATATGCTTAGAAGGCCAACCATGACTCCAACACTTGATCAGAAGGCCTATCATCAAAATGCTTTGATAAACGGAGGATTCGTTATACAAAGTCAACCGAACCCAATTAACCAGCACATTCAGTTTCTTCACCCAAATGTAAATCAATACATACCGATTAACAGCACGTACTCACAAGAAGTGAAAAGCCATGAACTGATGAAGAGATATACTGACGGACCTCACGTTATTTACAAGCCTATAGCTCTCAAGGAAGTGAATATTCAATTTCCTACACAACACTCATCGATCCAGTCACATCGGGATCCTGAACATCCACAAAAAAAACAAGATCAACAGAATTATCGAGATTCGCTTACAACAAACACACAAAATGGCCTTCCTCTCAAATCAACGCGTAGTTCTCTCATTCCTAAGCCTCAAAAAATCACTAAGAGATCACGATCACTCCCTACCTCAAAGACTCCAAGTCAGGCACTTTTAGATGCCCAGAGAAGCTGTTTAATCCAAGAATTGGGTATACAGGAAAGAGCGAATCAACGTTCTACAAAATCTAATAACACTAATCTAGCAGCTATTTCTGAAATCCAGACGTTAGAACTAACTTCTTCTACGGCAAACACCGAGCTTCGAACTATGCCATCATCTAACCAAATACAGGCGACACAATTAACTTTGGTTCAAAATGAAAATGACTGTCAATGTTCTGGCATGAAAAAAACTATGATTGATCAATCTACCGAAATGGATTCAATGATGGATGTCAGTCACTGTGTAGAAGCAATCGCTGGATCTTCTCTTCGTGAAAGCGCTTCAAGAGCAGTGGAAAATGTATATCATACAGACGAGTGGTCGGAAAAAGAACAAGACTCAGTTTATCAAGAAACATCTTCAGATTCAGAAAATGCAACAGACAACGAAATTGAATCAGAAAACGACGTAGTTCCAGAAGCCCATCAGGCGACTCTGACTTCTGAACAAAACCTCACACAGGAAAATCAGCATGAACAATCCAGAATAATTGTTGAGCAGGACATGTTGGATGTGATTGGCACTCTCTTGACTCAAATGGGAGCCAATTTGTGTAGCACTCGTGACATGTTCAATAGCTTACGAAATTCCGTCCTCGTATGTGCACAAACATACGAAACATTGTTAGAAAAAGTCGATAAATTAAACTCGATAGAGCCTCCCCAGATTTCTGCGTCTCCACCTAACAACGTGATATCACAAGTCACTCAAGGAAGAGCAGCTGGAGATAAGGATAATACTACTAATGTGGATGACGCAACGACATCGATTCGTGAGCTAAGAAATACGTTTTCTCTGCCAGCAGAATATGATCCAAATGATACCAAGTGGACTTTAAAGTATCGAGAGCAGAAGTCAGGACTCGTCGAGCTCATACCTCGAACTGGTGTTTACGTCAAAAGGAAAGAGCTGAAACGTTGCATACGAGAATCAAACGACTGCAGAGCGCTAGCACGCTTACTATTAACAGAAGTCTTCAGCCACAACGCATTGAGTGTTTGCTCATGGACAGGTGGAAAAGCAAAAGCTTTCAATTCCGTGAACATTGACGTCAGGCCAGGACTAGATGAAAACGCAAGAATGGTCCTGTTAACATTCGTTGAACAGCACGGGAAGAAATGTCGTTGGAGCGAGGCCAACATAAACGATGTTATGAGTACTATTCGGACCAAGATTCGCGACATAAGAGCCAAGCATGAACAGACATGCAAAGCTTGAATATATATTTAAATAATAATTTGTAATTATTATGTAAGTGATTAGGGGTCATAATTTTATTATAAGTAGAGCCTATTAAGTTAAATTAGTTGGCGTTTCTCGCTGACTAAATGAGTTATCAGTTAATCTGATTGGTTCAACAACGAAGTGAAGTCAAGACTGACTGATCACTACAATATCTGTAGTAGTATATTTATACTTTATTGTTTACATTTGTATGTCGTTTAGAACGTGTTGCTTGTAGCAAATTATTTATTCAAATGATGTTCTCTGCGTTAAGCTATAAAGTTTTGGGGCAACGATACAAAGCGTGAAGATAATATTCAAAGCTCAAAAAAAGTGTGTTCGTGCCATTACCAAAATAACTAGTATCGATTGTTGTAGACCACATTTTAAAAATTTAAAAATTTATTTATAAAAACGAACCCCGACTATTTTATATGTTCGCAGACCCCGACATATTCAGTAAATTTTTTAAAAGTACCTAATCGATATAAAACCACAGAAGAAATAATAGTACCTACTTATAAATAAATAATAAAACGAAGCTATCAGCAGTTATGTAAAAAACCGCTTTACTTACAAATTAGTAAAAGTGTATTTGGTTTGGCACCAAAAATTTATAGCAAAATCCCTGCATCGCTTCGAGATATACCTACATAAATAACATTGATAAATTTAAAATGAAATTGAAAAAGCTTTTAATTATTATTATTCAGTTCATGAATTTCTATCTGACAATTTAATTTTATTTGATTAAATAATGCATAATTTTATTTCATTTTTTTAATAATATTTTAATGCCTGAAAGGGCCGAACATAGAGTACCTACTTTAAATATATTTTAAGACCTGTAATACAGAAAAAAATAAAGAATTATTATTATTATTAAGGTCTAGACTGTAGACTTCTACGAGACTGGATTAGTGTTTTTAAAACTTTCTAAAAACTGAAATTTATTTTTAAATAAACCTTGTTTTTGTGTTCTATGTAATTGAAAATTGACTCTGTCTGTTAAAATTTCTTCTTGTGTTTTTTCTATGTTACTTACTGTTGTTTGCTTGTGTCTGTTGTAGATGATCGTCATTATTGTTGTTTATAAATTCTTGAGTATTGTGTTGTGGCAAAGCATTTGTGTGTTATATTTGAATTTTTGTAACTGCACAGTTAGCGTAATTTCCTGAATCCTGTCGGCCGAAAGTAATTTGTTATCAATAATTGACCTTCTTTGTTCAGATACACGTTGTTTAGATAAATGTTGTACCTAAATGCGGCATTTTTCTTGAAAATCATATATTTTTTCCTATACGCTGTAAGTTCTTTTTCTACTTCTGTTATTTCAAAATAACTTCTAATTATAATAAATTCGTATATGTAATTCTGCAAATGGGCACACGATAATGGTTTAATTAACAAGACTAAATGCATGCATATTTGTTCGCCGTATTTTAAAAGGTACGATAATAACAGAACGTCACTCTTTTGAATGTTACCACCAAGACCATCACAAGTGTCAATGCAAGGAGATTGAATGGGTTACCGATTATAACCGGATTATACGTACTTAGGCTTAGTTGTGGATAATACCACAGTATAGGAATCTATATATTGTGATAATACCTTGTCTTGGAAACAGCACATAGAAATGGTGTGTTCAAGGTTAAGGTCGGTTTTGTATCAGTTTTATTATTTAAAAAGAAAGCTTGACAGAGGAACCTTGTATTGCGTTTATTATGCTCTCGTTGAGTCAATAATAGGTTACGGGCTGAGCAGCTACGGGTGTACATTCAAAAGTTATTTAGAAAAAATAAAAGCATTACAAATAAAATTTCTAAAATATCTCACTGATAAAAAGAATAAGGAAACATGTAAACAAAATTATAATCAAATGTTTAAAATCTGTAAAATACTGCCAATTGAAAGCAAAATAAAAGTAAGTATAATGAAAGAAAATTATTTCAGGACTAATTTATTAAAAACTATCACCCGTAGATGCCCACCGCGTAATACAACAAAGCGCATTAAATACCATAAGATAAGCCGAAAACAAGCAACTAATAAGGCAAGCGTATCCGCGCATACACTGTGCCACATAAGTATATGTGACAATATTCCATTTGATGTAAATAATATTAAGTCTCGGCATGTTGTTAAAAAGAAACTACATGATTATTATTTAGAGGCTTTAAATTACGTATAGTTCATGTATATGGTAAGTTAATTAGGATGTTTGGTTAAGCAATGTAAATATGCATATACGCATGCATTTTTAATTTAAACAGTAAATACAGATATATTATATCTATGTTTGCATTTCTTAATTAAATATATATAACAGTATATAGATTAATTCAGTAAATATATATAAGATTTTAAGAGTTACCAAATAAGTCATAAGTTCAATGTAAACGTATAAGGATATTTAACTCACAATTAAAAATGTTAAGTTAAGAGCGATCTTCACCGCCTACAAACTATTTTATGGTTTGGCGGGTTGTTTATAAACGAGTTATGTTTAAAGATTGGTAATTTAAAAAAAAAATATGTATATATGTATGTCATTTGACCATCGCATGCGGGTTGTTCCTAATAAGTCGTTATTCGATTGAGATTCTTGTGTGGAGTTATTGAGTTACTTAACACTTCACGTCTAATGTTATCTTCTTTATGGAGTAATTTGTTACGTACTATGGTCTGGAAACGTTCATTTCAGGATACTTCTGTATGAATTGGGGATGCAAAGAATCTAACTAGCCACGAGGGTTTTTCTCCAGCTCAGTAGCAATCAAATACGTTCGCCGTAGGAAATTAATCATTTCTTCTGTCCATCGTCGGCGTGTGCGTACAGTATTGCTTGTAGTGGGTGCAAAGTTAGTGGCATCTGCCTCTTGCACAACGTCTACAAGTGCAGATGTTACAGTGCTTGATCGTGACTGATTTTGAAATCGGTCTTCAAAAGAGCGTGGAGAGGATGCAAGTGATGAAAATAAGCTTTCCGGTGATGTTGATTGCGTAGTTATTTCGGTTTGGTAGTTCATTTGATTTGTATTCGATTGTATGTAAGACTGGGAGCGTCAATTATATCTAGAAGGTAATTTACGATTGCTATTAACTTGATGCCTGTAACATGTTGGGGAGACCCGGAGGTAGCCCGCCTATTCAACTCCTCACCGCTGACGGCTTGCATGCTGAAACACTCAGCGTCAATCCTAGGTGTGCTCCGGCGATTGCCCCGGGAAAGCGGCCCTAATCGTTCAATCATTAACCGACTCTCCATGTTAAATTGATCGCCAGTCCCGTGTTAGCCGTGCCAGTAATTTCTCATTACGTGTCCGCCCCCCACGTGAATCAGGTGTTCGATTCGGACGTACGGTTGGACTTTGGGGGGCTTATTATTATTATAATCTTTTCGTGTAAATATTCCGATTAATGGACTTCCTAATGAATTTATCTAAGTTGTTAGAACGCAATTATATGTAAAAGATGATAACTTTTCTTAAGAAAATTTCCTTTTGATTAATAACTGAATCTTTTCAAGTCTGCCGCACTGCCTCAAGCTGTAAAAATTATGAAAGGGCATTGAACCTACAGTACCACCAACTGTCTGTGAAATGCATTGAAGTATTATTACTAGCGTATAGAACAGACACCGCGAACATCGGGTTCGGGGATGTGCACTGCTGCCGCGGCCGCGCGGCCGGCCGGCTTCATTCCATTCCAGTGTTGCCAATGCTACGGCAATTACCGTGTTCTACGGCTTTCAGTCCAAAATATCACAAAATCTACGGGCTACGGCTGGAACCCCATTGCCGTAGCAAATTCTACGGCTTTTCGCAAATTCCACAATCTTTTTTTTTTATTTATTGTTTTGCAAACATTTAACGAATGTTAAAACCCTTAAAACAGTGCCACTTGGCTAATTTCTCACGAAATTTAATACCTTAGATTTGTTTTGGCACACTCGCTTGCATATTTTTGCTATCCTAGTACTCTGGCTTGCTTTCTATTTAAAAAAAACTACGACGGCAAAAAGTGTCGTTACCGGCAAAAATTGTCGTTACCAAATTTTCTGCCTAGTCCCCTTTCGCAACACGCGATAAGGAACTTCGTTCCAAAATTTTTTAACACAACTGAATGATATTATATCCTGGGACTATAGATAACACAATGAATGGATGAACACAATACGAAATGGTCATTCCGTTATGACGTAATTAATCCTTAGGTACCTCTACAAAGTAATCCAGACAGAGTAATATATCCAGTTAGAGTAATGTATCCATAATTGTCGCATCTGCGTAAGCGTCGCTCTCTGTATTCTATGCCGGCACCATAGGCAGGCGCGTAGTGACTCTGTGATTGAGTACTCTGTGGCTGGCGAGTGTGACACGAATTTTGTTTTTCAACAGCGTGTCGATATATTTAAGTCTATGTAAGGCTCGTTTAAATAGGTACTTGAATGATACTTGGCAAGCCTCAAGCGTGTTAATGTAGGTACTAAATAGGCTTGCTTTAGCAAACTTCACTCCGTCTACAACAGCTATGTTCATGGTTCATATCGCTATTTGTCAGACAATAGCGCCATTCTGGAATGGCCATTGGAACCTCTATTTTCCCCTTATATGAGATGGCCCTCCTTCTTCGTACCTTCTCTATACTCCATGATTCCCGTATATACAAAGTTACTCTTATGATTAGTATTGCCCGTCCAGTCGGAGGGCGTAGACGTACCCATAACATAAATATTTTTCCCCTCTTTCCGTCTCATGTTACTATAAAAACAAATGGTAAAAATAGCTTGTTGTAAACGTCACTCTGCACACGGAGTGGACAAACGTGCCCTATAATAACCAAAATTTTACAAAAAAAATAACCGACTTCAAAATTACTCAAAAACTACTTCTCAGATCTCGTTCACACTTATGTGGGACTACACGACAATCACCTGCTTTCGATTAAAAAAAGAATCATGAAAATCGGTTCACCCAGTCGAAAGTTCTGAGGTAACAAACATAAAAAAATACAGTCGAATTGAGAACCTCCTCCTTTTTTTGACGTCGGTTAAAAAATAAGTAAATTAATTTCATTGTAATATTTTCAGCAAGTTAGACGACATAATACATTGATTCATACTGCATGATATTGCCATCAAGAGAAAGATACGATAGAATGAAGGTGAGAATTGCTCGTTTGCGCTGTAATAACCACATTGAATTCTTAGCTAGCCGAGCGTTACCCAGAGGCTTTTTAGCCGTTAGAGGCGGTTTAGAATACTAACCCCAATCCCACGCCGGATGGGTGTCGTAAAAGGCGACTAAATCCGGCCCGCCGGTGGTAGGGCTCCTCGAGGGATTATGTTGGTAATATTGATTTTAATTGTTAATTAATACCATTATTATTTCTCCATGGATAGCTACCACCCTTGAGCATGAGTCACCCGACCATGACGAAAGCCACTTACCGTCAGGTGGATCATCAGCTAGTTTGCCGGCTATTTCCATAAAAAAGAGGCCCTTTGACGAAAGAAATTCAAGGCCATATAAACGAAACAAACGCTGATGCGTAATTTGTTGGGACTTGATATGTCATTGTAAGGAGTATGTACTTATTCTTCCAGGAAGATATTGCCGTTGAGTATACGTACGCAGTGGTCCAATTTTTGCAGTTACCGCATGCAAATATTGGCGACTACAGTTGTGTGCCTCACTCTTGGATACGAGGTCGCAGAGCGACAGATAGGAAGAGCCTAGTTGCATATCCAGATGAACCTCCATCGATAACTAAACTGCGAATTATGAACGGCGATGAACCTTCGGAAAAATGGAAACGTTACATGGCAATCATAAAACTTGAGTCACGTGAGTATTTTGTTAAATATCCAAATGACTCATGATTAAATTAATATACTAAACTGTGACGTAGTCAGAAAATGGTTAATAACCTGAATGAATAATAAAGTCGTTTGTCTTTTAGATTCTTACAAGAACGCTTGTGAGTTCATTATGAAGAAAATTCCAAATGCGTCTAGGAACAGATATTCGGACGTAATGAGAATGGGTGAGTATCTGTATTCAAATTCAAAATCATTTATTCATGTAGGTACTGCGCAGTGTAGGTATCATTGATACATTTATGCACGTCATTTTTTTAATACACCAGCTTTTCGCAAAGGTGCTTGTCATGGAGGAGAAGAAAAGCCGAAAGAAACTCCTCAGCATATCTTTAAAAAATAAAAAGAGTATCACTAGCCTGTGTTGGCAGCCATGCGAATTTACTTTGATGATTCTCATTTCTAATGATAGTTGAACTATTTTTTCAGATTATAATCTTTTGCCAGCTACAACAACAAAACGATACAGTCCGCCACTGAAAACAATCAAGCTGCCAGACCCTCAATCGAAAAAGAATAGAAATAAACTGAAAGTAGTAGATAAAGCAATAATGAGAGATATGATTTTAAATTCAAGGAAGTTTCCTGAATATTTCAACGTCGAATCGAGAACATCAACATCATCGGAACTGCCAGGCTTTGTTTCCCCTGAAAACGTTGTGATGAAGAAACCTTATGAAATAGAACACCAAGCCTCTCATGATGCCCAAGTTAACAGTCCGGGAACTACCATACCAAGTACCATGGGAAAAACTCTTTATGCTTCAAAGAGACTTGCAGCTTTTTTAAACCAAGTCTGTGATTATTCTCAGAAACCACAAGAAATTCAATCATTATCAATTCATCGTAAACATTTACATCACCTTGCATTAACTCGAGGAGTACAAAACAAAAGGATTCCAAATCTACGAACCTTTACTCTTGATTTTCCAGAACCTCTGACTCAGGACCTAAATATCGGATCAAATACCTCGTTTATCATTGAAAACCCTACTAACGAAGCTAACCAGTTCAGTCAACTAGAAATTCCAGAGTCATCGCCAGTTATTCAAAAGCATCGACAAGTTTTGCCGAAACCGAAGACACCTGACCAATCTTCAGAAGTGGAGTGTGCTGCTTCCGAACCTATCGCGCATAGAAAGATGACGAGTACTTTAAATGCATCGATTGCCTGTTTAAATTTAGCAGATCCTCATGATTCAACTGTAGAAGACATGGTCGTTGACGAATTGACTGAGGCGAGCTGTATTCAACAGAATGTCCTCTCTGGAACTAGAGCAGAGAATGAATCCTCTGCTAATCCAAAAGTGTTGGAAGAGACAAATCATTCAGGGCAGAGCGTAGAGAGTTCTATGGAGGAAGGATCGTCGATAGTTGAAGCAATTGCGTCGATTGGAATATCGTCGACGCAAGATGTTGATAATGATGAACAAAGTAACTCTTCAGATCTAAATTCGGACGAAATAATAACTACTAGTCCAAAGTCTAATGAGCAAGCAAACCAATCAGTTATTTCTGTATTAAACCAGGCAGATGTCTGGGCGGATCAATTCTATGACCTTTTTCAAAAAATGAAAATCAACTTTTCGGAAACCTGTCAGATCGCTCATGAGTTGCACGAATCATTAGTTGAATCGAAGATTGTGATCGAAAGTATAGCGAATGCATCAGAAAATTTGCGAGCATTGAAGAAGGGCAAAGTCGCTGTAATGACGTCTAAAGAAGATACGGCGGTTCAACAAATAGCTGGAGAAAATCAAGCTGAGAGGAGAGAGGAGGAAAACCCTAATGTCAGTATGGAAGAAGACAATAAGGAAGATAACGATGTGAACTCTAAAAGTAGTGAAAATGATTATGATAGTGGTAGAGATATGAAGAATCAGGATATAGATAATGTGGTTTCGAAAACGACTCGTGGCCACATTCGAACCTTTGTATTACCTCCGGAATACGATCCACATGACACCAGATGGACACTGGAGCACCGTGAGAATGATCCGAAACTTAAGCTGGTTGAACTTGTTCCTGGAAGCCGTGTGTTTATTAACCCTCTGAAACTAGCGCATTGCAAGCTAACTGCAAAAGATAGTAAAGAGTTAGCTCGAATGTTATTAGTGGAAATTTTTTCCCGGAGTGCATTAAGTGTTTGTTCATTAACAGGTGTCAGAGCAAACGCTTTCGATATAAGCGGTACAAATGTCAGACCTGGGTTAGACGAGAAGGCAAGAATAACTATATTAACGTTCGTTAAAGAACATGCTCTTAAAAAAAAATGGGGTGAGTTCGACTCGCAGAGTGTCACTAATACCTTACGCAGCAAAATTCAGGATATAAGAGGTAAATATGGTAAAAGAGCGTGAAGCTGGGTAGATATTTTTTAAGTAATCGATTAGTCAGTCACAGCCTTCATCGTTTATTGTTCCTCTAGTGTAAGTTTGATTCTAAACATGAAGAATACAAAAAATATATGCTATTGTTACGGTCAGAATCTTTCATTCCTTCTTAGACAAAATTTATATGTTGACTGTAATAAAAATATATTTCTGTTGATTTAGATATTATTATATCAGGATTTTTACTGAAAAGTTAATACAGCTTGGTGGAAGAAGTGTAATTTCATCAGATTTTAATGTTTCTTTACATAATTATTGTTTTTTCAATTTACATGTAACTTGAACGCATCATTCATTCATTTGTTCATTCATTCACTTGGCCCCCATCTTATTTACGATAATTACCATCGATGATACCATCATACCACGACGAAAGTAACTTGTGCTGCCTACTAACGTCTACGTAAACTACTAAAGAGAGAAGAAAAAGAAAGAAAGAACTGGCTCTCAAGCCCCCAGCCGGAACACGATGAGTCGTTTGGCGGCTGACTCATGCTCAAGGGTGGTAGCTATCCAGGCGAATCCCATGGAGAAATAATAATAGTAATAATGGTATTCATTAACAATTAAAATCAATATTACCAATATAATCCCTCGAGGGGCCCTACCACCACCGGGCCGGATTTAGTCGCCTTTTACGACACCCATCCGGCGTGGGATTGGGGTTAGTATTCTAAGCCGCTCCAATACGGCAACGGCTGTTATTGGAGATGCAGATGAATCAGGAAAAACTCTATAACAGCACAGTTCTAATAATTATACTTATCATATTTCATATTCATATCAATCATTTTTATAGGTATCTAAATATTATAATAAAAAACAATTAATGGAAATTAAACTTATTTCGAAACTGCTGTTTTAATTTCTGTGCCTCCTGTGATAAGTGATCTAAGTCGAGTTGTACCCTTTTTGTGATTTATAACAATTACACTAATAATAAATAATTAATAACAATAATAATATAATTGTAAGTATTATATGTTGTGTGTTCCCTCTATCATCAAGAATTTAGTTGGCGGTAAAAAGGATGCCAAGAAGTTCGTTCGGCTTTACCCTTTGCCGTTTGTGCCACGGAGTCATCCGACGTTACGCAGTTGTGGAAGAAATGACCGACAGAAGTTACCCTCGACAGCTTGAGCTAGCGACTAGAATTCTCGACTACCAAAGGAGTAATCGACCATTCGCTCGCCAATGAACTACCCTTCGTTTTAGCCATTTGCTTTTTTGCTAACCGGGAGGCAGCGTTGAGCTTTGTATTAAGGATGATGACCAGGCCTGGTAAGCGGCATGCTTTTGGTCAGATACCGAGATACAGGGACTACTGTACCAGTTGGTTTTTAGCACCGATGGATATGACAGATTTACGAATTATACATTCCATGCCCTGTCGTATCACACCGGTTATGAGTCTGCGCTCGCGTTCGGATCTACCGAAACGAAACAGAGCTGCCTCCAGGGTAAAATTTTAGAGTATTGATTGTATGTGGTTTATTAATCAATATACGTAGGTATATTATATTTGTTTTAATTTCGGCCGTATTGGGGCGGCTTAGAATACTAACCCCAATCCCACGCCAGATGGGTGTCGTAAAAGGCGACTAAATCCGGCCCGCTGGTGGTAGGGCCCCTCGAGGATTATATTAGTAATATTGATTTTAATTATTAATTAATACCATTATTACTATTATTATTTCTCCACGGGGTTCGCCTGGATAGCTACCACCCTCGAGCATGAGTCAGCCGCCAAACGACTCGTCGTGTTCCGGCTGGGGGCTTGAAAGCCAGTTCTTTCTTTTTCTTCTCTATTTCTTGGCCGGCAACGCATCAGTGATGCCTTTGGTGTTGCTGATGTCCATGGGCGACGATAGCCACTTACCATCAGGTGGATCGTCAGCTCGTTTGCCGGCTATTTCCATTAAAAAAAAATTACGTTAGCTTTTTTTCTTGAGAAAACTCTCGAGTCGAGAGGGCCCCTCGGCAAAATTTTGTTAAGGGGCCCCGGAAGGGCTAGCTACGCTACTGGTTAAATGGCGCCTTATAACGAGTCCATTCACAATATTTAAGAACCGTAGTAACGCTGGATAAGTTTGTATAACATACCCCAAAAAAAATTAAAAAAATATTATTATTTTCACTAATGTGCTAATCCTATTTCAGTAAAATCAAAGAGTAAACTACGCAGAATGTACCTACATTTCTACCTAACGCTTCCCGGCTCCCGCCCACGTCAGACTTTTTGTAGGACAGATAATCGGGCTGATTTTTCCTCCCATATTATTTCTAACCGACTTTTTGTAGGACGTGTGCGTTGCACTATTGCTATCAGTAGTTCAGTACACGTTCTATTTTTCTCCTACAAAAAATCGGTCAGAAATAATATGGGAGGAAAAATCGGCCCGATTATCTGTCCTACTACAAAAAGTCTGACGTGGGCGGAAAGCGTAATTCGCGGAACGACAAAAATTCTAAAAGACCTAACCTAACGAAACAACCTAAACGAACATTTACATACTTTTTCATAATGACGCTTATAAATAACGCTTTACACTCATAGCCCCACACTAGGATTCCCTGTCGTGGGTGCCATGGACAACACACAAAACAAGGAAATTCACACCCAGACCGAGAACAGAAATTCAAACTCATCATTCAAATTTCCGCCTCGCTGGGAATCGAACCCTCTGTGCGGCGTCGTCGAAATAACAAACGTCAAATTTACAAAAACTCAATACACAACGTCGCTCGTCGGGATATGGCTTGTGTGGCATTTCGCACTATCGTCGGTGTTATTGATGCGAAAACCGATCTAACAGGCTGTTCCATCGCGGCAACCGTTGGGCAATCGGAGAAATACACTCTGTCCTTCACATATTCCCACAAAAAGAAGTCTAAGGGTGTGAGGTCCGGAGAACGAGCAGGCCATAGCACCGGTCGGAAATTGAAATTAACATTTTTTTTTCCAATTTGACATTTTTTGAAGCCAGTACTTGAGTATAATGACATCCTTGTATTGAGGTAGCAAACATTTATGGATGAAAAATAGAAAAACTATTAAAGTAAACAATCATGAGCGTAGCCCGGGGGGGAGGGGGGGGTTCGGGGGTTCAACACCCCCCCCCCCCCCCCCCCCCCCGAAAAGTTAAGGACTGACATTATTTTGTGCTTTATTACCCATAAAAAACATTTTTCTAGACGTCATTCCGAATCGAATGAGCTATCGCACATATTTTTAGGAGCTTTATTTCTATTATTAAACACGTTTTTGAACTTCTTGACTAAACTAATAATAATAGATGGCACTATTATACATACGTCGTGATAAAAAATAAAGTCTAAATTTTCTTTACGGTTATTTTATGTACTTTTAGTCGTTGTATTTTCTTGAACCCCCCCCCCCCCCCCGAAACTTTAAACCCCCCCGAAACTTTAACCCCCCCCCCCCCGAAACTTTAACCCCCCCCCGAAACTAAAACCTGGCTACGCCCATGTCAACAATTATTAGGTAAAATAGGTACGTAGGCCTTTCTGTTAAATAATCTGGTTCCCTGACATGACAGCTTCTAGTAAGGTTGACAAATTTTTGGCTTTGATAATTTGATAATTATGTTTTTAACGGGGTAAGTATTTTGTAACACGGTTTACATAATTATACAAGGTGTTACAAAAGTACCCGTAAAGCTGAAAGGAGGTTAAATGGAGCCTTATAATGAGTCCACGCTGTATAACATAACGCTGTATACATACCCCAAAAAATAAAAAAATATTATTATTTTCACTGATGTGCAAACCCTATTTCAGTAAAATCAAAGAGTAAACTACGCAGAATGTACCTAAATTTCTACCTAATTCGCAGAACAACAAAAATTTTAAAAGACCTAACCTAAACGAACACTTACTTTTTCATAATAAACGTCAAATTTACAAAAACGGCTCAAAGTGTGCTCCGCCTTGCTCAATACACAACCCTCACAACCTTGCTCGTCGTGATATGGCTTGACATTTTTTGAAGCCAGTACTTGAGTATAATGACATCCTTGTATTGAGGTAGCAAACATTTATAAATGAAAAATAGAAAAACTATTAAAGTAGATAATTATTAGGTAAAATAGGTACGTAGGCCTTTCTGTTAAATATTCTGGGTCCCCCCCTACATGACAGCTTACTAGGGTTGACAAAATTTTTGGCTTTGATAATTAATTATATTTTTTACGGGGTATTTTGTAACACGGTGTATAAGGTACTTATTATACCGGAAAACGTGGGCAAAACCGCGGACAGAACTGAATAATCTATGTCTAATTTTTTTTATGGAGTAATCTGTCTGACTCACTGAATTCAAAAAGTCCTTGGGTAAATTAAAATACCAGAGAGACGGTGTATGCGTCTACAGAGCTTGTTTTGTTTGTGCAAATGAATGTTCCCATTTATCTAAGTCTAAACCGCTTTGCCGATTTAGATACGGTTTTCAGCGTTTGTTCAATCATTATTTTCTCGTTCATCCAGGATTGACTGAAGATGTAGGTAGGTATTCGTTCTACCGAATATTACACATTTTTATTAGTTTGTACTTACATAATTGATTACTTACTTAAATTATTGATTTAAAACGATTATTAGGACTTTAGGATTAGGAGTGTTTGTAAAGACATCATGTTGTAGGTAGATACAGTAGCGATATTTTGTCTTGTGTAATTTCTTAAACTTTAGAAAACAGTAATAAAGGCATAAACAGGTAGGTACATCCACATCACTCACAAGCTTAACGTTTACAATTTTTAAAATTATAAACTTAATCTTCTATGTGTGTAACTGTTTGCGTGTGCGGCTGTGTGCGATAAGAAGTCTAGGTGTATAGGTACCTATAGTGATTGTGAGAAATGTCTTTGTGTAGGTTTTGTAAAGCGTTGTATGGACATCCTTTTGATACAAATATTGGAATTAATACAAAAATATTACTGATTTTTCTGTCTTGCACAAAGTTTATATCAGCCAAATAAACTTTCTTAGACTATGCTTGCTGATTTTCATAATTTTAGATCATTATATCTATTTACTTTGTACCTACTTATGTATATTTTTTTAAATAGCCGACAAAGCGAGCATGCAAGGCGCCTGATGGTAAGTTGTTGTCGTCGCTTAAGAATATCAGTAAAATCTTATCACCTTATTAGTAAAACCATAATATCACATCTGTGATGCCTAAGATATTATCTTAGGCATCACAGATGTGTTTGAAGCTAAGAAAGAAAAGAGAAGAAAGAAAGAAAGAACAGGCTCTCAGGTCCCCAGTAGGAACACTATTAGTCGTTTGATGGCCGACTCCATCAAAACAAGAGGACGGTAACTAGCCAGGCAGGGTTCAAGAAATAACAATACCAATAACAATATGGATGAATGTACACTGATACTTGTATTTATAATATTTTACTTTGGTGGAACGCTGCCAACCTGTTTGCCGGTTTCTATTGCCTTATTCTGCCGATATGGGATTGGAATTAGTAGGAATTCTATATTAGGTCGCTCCAATATACTTACAACAATAATTTAGTATAAGGCTATTCGCCCACGACCGATAATCGGTGACCGATTTTTTGTAGGTGAAAAATAGAACGTACTGATTGCAATAGTGCAACGCACACGTCCTATAAAAAATCGGTCAGAAATAGTATGGGAGGAAAAATCGGGCCGATTATCTGTCCTACAAAAAGTCTGACGTGGGTGGGAAGCGTAAGTATTTAAATATAATCACATAATTAGCTTTTATAAATATGCATTTGTTGATGGATATTATATATATCTGTATGCTATGAGCCTTAATTAAAATTTAAAACCTTTCAAGACGATATAAGTGTGATAATAATTTCCAAAGAAATTCTCGACAAAACAGGCTAACGACGTATCGAGCTACTTTTAGATTAAAGTTCTGGTGCCTTACCATGAACTCTAATCAAATGTGTCATGTTCAGGACAGGTCAGCTTGTAGCTAAAACCTGACAGGAGTGTATTTTGTACCATGAACGTTTACCGATGACCTACAATGCCTCTACTTCTGTCCTGCATCTTAGTCTATGACACTTGATTTGTACTAATTATGTTCTGAAATAGAGCGTTTTATCGGTTTACCGGTTTTCAATTGAATGCGCAATATTGATGTTTTTAAAAATTTAAAATAACAATCTCAATTAAAGATTTTGAGATTTGTTATGAATACTTAAGTGTTGTGATTTATTAACCTTTCATTCTCTAAAATTACCAAAAAAATTATCGCTACGTGATGCTTACATTTTTGAACGTAATCTTACACCACTTGACACTTGACACAGTGACATGTCTAAATGTCTATTAAAATGTGTGATTTATAATGCCGGTCACTCACATTCGCGCGAATACGCGAACCCACAAGTGTGGGACGACATTCGCGAATGATTATTGGAAGTTTTCGAGGCATTCGGGGTTTTCCAAGCTGTGTCGGTTTTTTGTCGCACATGACAGCGCGCGAACCTCGAACCTTCGTGTAGTCTCCCACACATTCGTGCGACCAGTTGCGCACACGACTAAAAAGGTGATGTATCTCTTAATTTTTCGTGGTTCGTGGCGTCTAATCGAGTACGATTAACCATTTATTTTCTGTATTGAAAATGGATTTTAATGACAACAACATAATAACAACAGCAAGATTGAACATTCGTGAACAAAGTGTAGAAGGAAGCGGAAATGGGCTCGTATTGTATACTCATATGCAAACCCATTTGCCTGACCACCCTTCACGTAATTATGTGCAAACATTCGTAAAAATGTCAAACATTTGCGCGCACGTGAGTGACCGGGTTTAGGAGCGATAATTTAAAAAGCATAAGTACAATGAATGTTTTTAAAATTTTCCAAACAAATGAAATGTATTTATTTTGTGATGATGGTGTATTTGAAATTCGCCATGGCTGCATCAAATCGTGTTTCATCATCATCAACGAAATAGCCGAAACAGGACAATAAATGTTACTTTCGGTGAGCTGTAATATTTTGACGTTAACATATGCCACTTTCTGATGTCAATACGTCAACAATCGCGTCATGGTACACGAATTGCAGGGCAGAAGATCATATTTGAAGTCACGTGACCGCTGTCCTGTTACGGTGACGTGGTCGCTGGCTGCCCTGTGTTTTAGCCAGATCATGGTAGGATATAGCAGGACAGACCAATTATCGGCTAATATTGACCTGTTTTAAGAGTTCATGGTAAGCCCCCTGAATCACATTATGATGTCGTATCCACAGTACTATATCGAGGCGCCGGGTATTGTACTCTGGCGTGCGTGGCGAGCGGAATGCAAACTAAACTGCGCAGGGCTGCAAATGAACAACATTTTTAAATAAAGTATTATTCTCTAGCTACCGCCCTCACTTTGATTCGGTTTTTGTATAGGTCTCATTTTTTTAAATAAAATGTAGCCCATGTTACACGGATTCAATAAAGTATCAAACTGATGAAAGAAGCATCGTAAATTTACTCTCATATTTTTTCCAAACGCCTAATAATTATAACTTCAAAAAATATATTGACGTCAGTCGTCACATATTTATTCACAACTAGCTTTTGCCCGCAGCTTCGCCCGCAGTAGAGATCGATTCTTTACAAATCCTACTTACTTTTATTTAGTTAGATTTAGAGGTGTGTAACTCAGATCTGATCTGATTCAAAGATTCAGGTCCTACGAAAGTGACCTGTTGAACTGCAGCTCAAAAACAGATCTACCAGGTCTCAATTCAGCTCAAAGGACCTGAACTGTACGCGTCGACTAAGATAATATACCCTAATGTTAATAGTAAAAAGGTTGAAATTTGAAATGTCTTGTCGGCTCTTATGAATCTTTCAGGTCCTTGAGCTGATTCATGAACCGCTTCACAGCTCCAGCTCACCTTCGTGACTCAGGACCTGTTTTGCAGCTTACGCGTTTTGGTTGAGTTACCCATGTTTAGTTAGATTTGCCTATGACTTAAGTAAACATGTATCATTAATAATTGATAGCGTGATTCAGAACTTGCAAATGCATTTTACTATTGCCATCTATTAACAACATCGGGAACTAAATATCTAGCAACTAACAAAATATCGATCTTCCCATGGGGATGTTTTACCGTGGTAAAAAGTAGCTTCTCCAGTCTCCACCCTCCTCACTATCTCCACATACAAAAACCATACCATATAACAGCTTCGTTGCGACGTGAAAGATGGACAAACAAACAAATACACTTTCACATATAATATTAATATGGATATGGATACACATTAAGCCATATGAAAGAAATACTATAGGCTAGTGGGCTACTATTAATTTCATTATTTTTTATCATGTCACAATAAGGAAATTATGCTTTTCAATATTTCAATAAAGTATAGTTTGATTTTGCTTGATTTTCTTTCACTGGTGATAATAATGTACACGTTACTGTAAAAACCCGAACTACGATCAATGTTAAGATTTACCAGTAAAACCTAAGATTTACTAACTTTTAATGGTTTAAGTCCGAAACTATACACTCAAACATTTAACAAATTGATGTGAGACCACGGACGTAAAAAAATGAAGATTTTGTTTTAGGTCCGTGTGTGAGACTAATTACCCTTTTAAAACATAAAACAAGATGAAAACTTTCAGCACATCAAGATCCGTTAAAATTTATGCAGCATAAATCTATTTTAGTATTCAGCGTCCAATTTAAAACTGGCATGAATAAATAAAAGTATTTTTTAAATATGGATGTTAGAGCCAGCCCTGGGTTAACGCACACTTTGACTACGGTACACACACGTTGAAAAATATTTAACATTATACAAACAAACACTCACACTTCGTAAGTACGAATTAGGGTTGGTTCTATTTGGAATTCGTGGCAAAAGCACATAAGTACTTATTTTTACTTTTTTTGGTTGTTT
Source organism: Thymelicus sylvestris (assembly GCA_911387775.1). Lineage (NCBI taxonomy): Eukaryota > Metazoa > Arthropoda > Insecta > Lepidoptera > Hesperiidae > Thymelicus > Thymelicus sylvestris. The sequence goes on along the minus strand of OU426887.1, from coordinate 12,672,976 downwards.
TTCTTTTTATCTTTATAAAGGAGAGCTGTTCGTTTTATGTTGATCTTTATAAATGTTATTCGAATCTCAGTGTCGCCTTAAGATTGTTAAACTTTGAAATACAAGGTGATTGTGTATCATTAATTACTACTTTGTTTGGGTTAATAAACATCATAAAATACCTTTTATTTTTATTTTTATTTTCTACTCATTGTTACGCCAAGTAGGTATATGACGTCATCGCCTTCGAAGAAAAAAAATCAAATCATACGGTAGGATGCCACAAACCCTTACAAAACTACACACAGTCAAACGATAAACTAAACATCCCTTCGGAGGTTAAAATTCAAATCCATAATTACGTAGTGAAGTTATTTTTATATTAAACTAGCTGCCCGGACAGACTTCGTTCTGTCAAATATCAATTACTTCAGTCAATATCTACTGTAGCCTTGAAAAAAGATTCTTTACTTAAGTCATTTTGGTGCAGTGCCACATCTTTTTCTACGTCTGAACATGTTGGCCGCATAACGACCCATAGTTTAGAATATTTTTTTCGAAAAAATCTCCATATTTATGAAGTATATACCAAAATACATCATGTATGCTGCTTATTGAGTAAATTTTTGTTTTTCATTCTTCAAATACCCTTGAACTAGCTACTAATCTAAATTTTAGGTATTATGGAAACAAGAATAACGTGAACGTACACCCATATCCTTTGTAGTTCATGGTGATACAGCCTCATACGATTATAGCACACGGAATCACTAAGGGGCCAGTTATTAATAATAACGTAAGGGTCCTGAAGGGGAGGGGGTTCTCTAAATCTCTACGTGCCCTTTAAGGCTATTATCCCACGACCGATATCGGTGACCGATTTTTTGTAGGAGAAAAATAGAACGTACTGATAGCAATAGTGCAACGCACACGTCCTACAAAAAGTCGATCAGATATAACATCGGAGGAAAAATAGGTCCGATTATCTGTCCTACAAAAAGTCTGACGTGGGTGAGGAGCGTAAACGCTTCCCGCCTAAGGCTATTCGCCCACGTCCAATAATAGGTAACCGATTTTTTGTAGGAGAAAAATAGAACGTACTGATTGCAATAGTGCAACGCACACGTCCTACAAAAAGTCGTTCAGAAATAAAATCCATGAATATCCATGATACCTTGTATCTTTGGTTGGTCGTAGCCCGTGGGTATAGTTAATTGTTTTTATTGATTGTTGACTTATTTACATTTTTTTTATTTGTTTATCGATTCGGAAAAATAACAAGAAGATGCATAAAAGTAAATTTCCACACATAACTTAAGAATAAGATGAAGATTTATCATTAGATAACTTTGTAATGTATGTAAGTAGCTAGGTACTTAGTGGTGGCCCAGTCAAACCAGAGTAACCAGCGCGTTATCCAAGTAGTAACTCAAGCTGGATGCTCAGTGTTGTTGAACAGATTTTGTTCTATTCTAAGCAGATTAATCATAGATTTGTGGTATTTATTTATGGTACATAATATTTACAAATACATATTAACTGACGCGGAATTGGATTGATGCTCCCAGTGTGTTTCCAAGCGTCGTTGTCATTGAGATATTCATCATAAATTGTAGTGACCTTTATCCATTTATCTAACGACTGTGCTTTAACGCATTGCTTGAATTTTTCTAGAAGTAAATTACGCAGACGACTACGAAAATAGTCCTTCTAGGTTAAGTAGTGAATTTTAAGGATCGTTTCAGGACTTTCAGGTCATACAAGTATACCTACTCTGCCTACTCACATAATTTGGTAACTACACCATTCAAAAAATTAACTAGGAGGTCCTATTTAAAATATTAGTATATAACGTAAAAACATCAATTTTATATGTATAGAATTTTAAATTCTATGCGGGAGACTAGTAGCTACAAATTAATTAGTTAAAGAATCGCTTGTAAAATAACGAAGATTTGGAGAAAACGCGAAATCGCCACTTACAAAATATATCACGTTAGCGCTTTTTAGTGTGCGTGCCGGGTACACTGTTACTGCTCACTCACACTAGCATGTTTCTTTTACAAGGGTTGGTACTTTATTGAAACAGAATGTTTTTTTATTTGCACGTTATTGAGGAAATGTTATTTTATAATTGATATTTTGTGTAATTTAAATACAAGAGATAACATATTTTGTTACTTAGTCTCATTTTTTTTGTAATGAATAGCGGGAAATTCTACCCCCTATTAGGACAGCGATGGAAAAATTATGTAATTTTATGTGAACTATGATGTAGTCATAAAGATGGCAACTGGCATGCATAAAAATTTTACATGCATAAAGTCTAAGATCGAAATCCAAAAAACACAAACGCCAACATTATAAGTATTTTTTTAAGCGTGTATTATTACAAAATTATATGTATAATTAAAATTCATAATTATGAATTCCTCAATTGTCACTAGTATTAACATTGAAAATATAAGAAAAAAATCTAACTTTAAAACCATATAAAAACGGAATCGTTAAATAAATTAACGCCAATTAAAATTAACTCCCAGCCCTGACCCGACGCACACATGCACAGCGCGCACACAGAAGCACAGCGGATATGTGAAACCGAATGCTTGTCAAACTAAATGGATACGGTCGCGAGGGATGCGAATCGATGGGTCGATAATTATTTGATAATTATAATAATATTTATTTATTTATTTATAGGATTACCAACATAAGATACAGTTTCATCATTTGTAATACAAGTTGTTACTTATCATATTAAATCTTACTGTTCCTACAATTACAGGTAACCACAGCATGCTATGCAAATAACTAGTTACATTGATAAAATGAAATTTAGATTAAAAAAAATACAAACATAATAATGTCATTCAAATTAAAATATAAATTTAAATCGTAAAAAAAACTTATCAGATTGAAATTAATAACAACAATAAAACCAATAGTCTAATAATGTCATAAGTGTAAAAAAAATTACTAATCAAATATTAAAAATATATATTTTTTTTACCCTTCAGTTAATATAAATAATTATTTTATTACTTGTTGGTGAGCACCTATTATCAAGACTGCTAGCAATCGGCACCGTACAATGACCAATTTCCGAAATAATCATTTATCTTGAACAAAATTAGAAATCAAAAATCACATAGTTAATTCCAATTTTATCCTAATATCCACATTAACCCTTAGGTAAGGGTCATAACATTGTGTATGGTCAATGATTGATATATAAGTATTATGAAGACAATGACTTTAGTAATTTCATTTTCATATCATTTCAGTTTTCACTCGTCTGCTTGTGTATGCGAAGTAGTAATAATACTAACTAAAAATAACCGACTTCAAAGTCTCAAAAACTACTTGTCAGATCTCGTTCAAATTTATGTGGGACCACATGACAAGCACCTTCTTTCGATTAAAAATAAAATCATCGTAATCGGTTGGCGTGATATTGAGTTATTCGTCCATTTGTCGCGCACATTACGACCTATGTGGTTTTCTCATGGATGCCATTGTCAGATCTCAATAAAATTTGTGTGGGACTACATGACAGCCACCAGCTTTCGATTAAAAAAAGAATCATCAAAATCGGTTCGCCCAGTCCAAAGTTCTGAGGTAACAAACATAAAAAAAATACAGTCGAATTGAGAACCTCCTCCTTTTTTTAAGTCGGTTAAAAAATACTTGTTATTTAATTCTTCATAACTTTTCTACTTACGCTACCCGCCCACGTCAGACTTTTTGTAGGACAGATAATCGGGCCGATTTTTCTTTCCATATTATTTCTGACTAACTTTTTGTAGGACGTATGCATTGCACTATTGCTATCAGTACGTTCTATTTTTCTCCTACAAAAAATCGGTCACCGATTATCGGTCGTGAGCGAATAGCCGTATACGTTACTATACAGTAACTTAATTATACATATAACTATATAATTAAGTTACTAAAGTCAAGCATCTGCTCGATCTTACGTAATTATTACTAACTTGTGTACATACTACCAATAAAATCTAAAATATCATCTTAAAATGTGAGAATTTTGAAACTTATCGATAAAATTGTCGAGGAACTATGTCAAGCCCTCCGCTGCGGAGAGTCGCGCGAGGTATATGTTCGTATTATTATTAGCAGGGATAAGGGCCGCTTTACATTGGCAGTATTATAATATTATTATTGATTTTAATTTACATTCTATGTTTTTCTAACATGACATTTTGGTTATGTGATTAATACATAAATATATGATTTATGCATTAAGTCAATTACTTTATGCATAAATCAATATTGTTTTAGTTATTAGTTATTATAACACCACTTCAGCAACTACAATTACCTATTACGGCATGACTACGGCCTTATAATTTTAACAATATTAATTTAGTCACTCTCTTTGTCACTACATACTTTGTCTCATTGTCTCTTTTTTTAATATTAAATTTGCAGAATAATTTAACACATTTTCGTTATTTTCCTACTTTTTAAATAACGTAGGTAAATGTTGAGAAATTACTTCACCTGTAGTTTATGTCATGTCATGAGGTTAATTTTTATTGCTTAAAGTGCAAAATATTAACAGTTTCATTTAAAGGCACTTTAATTTGTTGGGTAGGTACGTAGTATTTAAAAAAAAACGATACAATTTCTATGACATTAAATAATATTACCTGAATGAGTTGATAAATTAATTGTTTCATCTAGTTACAATTACCACCAATCGCAGTTACAACACTCACAACAATGACTTTAGCCATACTTAAACATATACAAATAACGTTTACACGTTATAACAATTAAATATAACTGAGATCATATTAACATATATAAATAAAGATATGACATTGTAATATTATACCTACATAGCATTTCGTTCTCCATTCTGGTCACGCCCGTAGCAACGTGTACTCTGTGGCTTGCCCCCACCTCGCTCAAGGCTTTGGACACAGAGTAGCCTAGCCACAGAGTAAATCATAACTAAAAAGGCTATTCGCCCACGTCCGATAATAGATTTGCCCACGACCGATAATATAATCGGTGACTAATATTTTGTAGGAGAAAAATAGAACGTACTGATAGCAATAGTACAACGCACACCTACAAAAAGTCGGTCAGAATTAATATGGGAGGAAAAATCGGCCCGATTATCTGTCCTACAAAAAGTCTGACGTGTTCGAGGAGCGTTAAACTTAACCCTTTCAGTGCACTCGTTCATCGGTAAAATTCCAGCCAAATGTCAAAAAACGTTATAGAATGAATATATTTTTTAATAGACATAATCGACAAACGAGCTGACGATCTGCCTGATGGTAAATAATTATGGCAATACAACAAGCAACACCAAAGGCATCACTGATGCGTTTCCAGCCAAGAAAGAGAGAAGAAAGAAATAAAGTACTGGCTCTCTAGCCCCCAGCCGTAATAGGAGTCACTTGACGGCGGACTCAAACATTAAGGTTAGTTAGCGAGGCTTCTTGGAAACATAAAAATACCAGAAAATAATCTCGGATACGGAAACATGTTAATATTAATGACTTTATAATACTAATTAATGCTAGGTGAAGCCTTCAAGCGGCTTCTTCAGCTTCTGTCACCTATTACGACACCCTTGTATGCCAGGATGGGTTTGAGGTCAGTTTCCAAAGCCACCTCAATACAGCATTTTTGCTAACTAGTACTTATCGCTTAGTTTACATGAAGTGCTACTAGTAGTGACGTAACCCCCCTCTGGGTGTCATCTACTCTGTGTCTTTGTACATACTCGATTTGAAGACACTCGGGCAATTTGCTATTAGATATTATTATGAAGGGTTCCGCACAACAGAACGTGATAACGATGGCTAATATCGCTCGCTCTCAACACCCGATAGAGGAAACGACACTTAATAAAATTGTGAACGAGTTGACTGATGTGTAGGAAATCACTGTTTACTATGGTAAATGACGTCACGATGTGTCCCCATGTCCCCAACAATGTCAATGTTCTTCTAGTTGAAGATGAATTTTAAATAAGGAATTTTGTTTGGGGGCTTGAATCAGGAGAGGGAATCATCAGAGAGAAATTCCAATTCCAAACATTTTTATATTAAAGTGTATTTACATACCATACAACATTTTTTAGGGTCAAAAGGGAATCCTTATAGTTTCATCATGTCTGTCCGTCCGCCCGTCTGTCCGCAGCATAGGGCTGAGACCTTTAATGCTAGAATTTTTTTCGTCGCTTAATTCTGTGGGGTATTGTTGAAAAGGTCTTTCAAAAATATTATGGGTCTGCGAAGACCATTTTTCAATTCAGGGTCCCGTTTGAGAAACATTCGACTTCAAAATACCAAATTTGGTTAGTCAACTCCCCCCCCAAGTTGACAGCTAAACGGTTGGAGTTGGACCTGTGAAAAACTTCTGTCTTTGTTTTGTCTGCTATTTCCATAAGAAATGTAGTTCTGTTTCATAGTCAGCGTCCAGCGATGCATGGCAATGGCGAAGGTGAATTTTGTTGCGCTTGTCCTGGTGACCGGTCATCACTATTCACTAGCCCGACCGTAACTATATAAAAAAATACTAATTAAAAAAACACCAAGTGAAGACACACATTGCGTGGGATAACGATATTTTTCACGGAACCTGATTTCTCACTTACGTTGCTCTGTTGCCCGACCGTTGCGTTGCGATCCGTCCTACATCATAGATATATGAATGTCGAAGAAGCGCCACTCGTAATATTGCTTAACTTTCAAGGGAATCAAATGGTAAATTTTTTAATATGCGAAGGCTAACAGTTCCACTATTGAATTAAAAATTTTCTTAAGCGGGGTCCTCAGCGACGGTTGGTGGAATGGGGTCCTCTGTACCCTCTGATTCCGCAATGATAGGTACCCCACGCCCTAGTGTAGTGGAACGAGCGGAACACGCTGGCGGGTATCCACTACATATGTAGTTAACTACGAATATATTCATGTTTAAATTATTTAAATTATTGTTTAAATTATTTTATCAAGTGTAATGATTGCACACAACCAAATTGTACAACCCACTAATATGGACAGAAAATCATAATAATATTTGGAAGTATTTAGAACAATAAACAATATTAATAAATCATTAAAATGGCAAGTCCCTATTACTGATGGTTAACCTGACCATAATATTGTGGTTTTTATCACTGTTGATTAAACCATTTATTTCCCTTTAAATAAACCATTACAATCGATATAGTATTATAATCATGACACCATGTCAGCATGGAAATGTGATTCCATTCCATCTGGTTGAATTTAATTTAAATAAGTTTGAAATCAATTTAATGGTAAAACGAATATAATATAAACATATATTATTACTACCGTTACATTGGGATCATGAATCATCACATGATCATGCTAACAAAAATTCTGATGCCAATCATGCCAATACAGATCAGTGTTGACAGTCTGCGCCACATTATGCGCCATCTTCACAATCTTTATCTTAAAATTTTTGAATGGGAAAAGTGGAAAATCGACTTTACAATGGACTAAATGCGCCTAAGTGCTTGTTCACACTGAACTCGCGGGTGCGGTTGCGGGCGTGGTCGCGAAATATCAAACATATGACCTACTATGAAAGTGTTCACATCAAAACGCGCGCGCGGTGTATGTAGCGTTTACCGCGCCCGCGTCCGCGCCCGCGAGTTCAGTGGGAATGCATTGTTTTAGTGGTCTCAAACCACCTTCGGATTATTAAATTAAACCATTCAAATTAAACCATTTTGAGGCATATCGGTTGGATGGTTTCAGAGTCTTTAAAGGACATCCGTACAAACATTTTTTGTGTTTTAAATGTATTTCTAAGATATAATTAATTTCTTCCCGCGCCCTGTCTACACGTCATTCAGTTCAATCGACCAGTGTTTACAGACTCCAGTTATTTTAGCTCGTCTCTACTCTGACTATTCTGTATACACTTAGAAATATTTATTGTGTATCTATTGCGATACTATTTAACGGCCGGGATTCCGTTGTTTAGACTCAGCATTGGCGTTGCAACAGTTTAATTTGGGGAGTTGAAAGGTAGAGTTTGGAACGGTCCACACGGGGTAGGAACACCATTTCACTGTTAATCTGGGGTAAAGATTGCTACAGTATCGGGTTTCGGCAACAAGGATGTGGATAGCGAGATATATAGGTAGCTAGATGGTTTGTAACCGTTACCGAAATTACCGGATATCTAAAATCGGTATCTAATTTTGGATTTTCCTTTGTTTTTTTGTTTTTAAAATACTCAATCTTGTTTTTGCAAACGAATGTTCCTATTTATCCCCATACTATAGGTACTATAATATATATTTAATTTATGGTTTTCTGCACAAGGTTTGTGATTCATTTAGTTTACTTTGTACGCTAGTGTTCCACAGACACATTTAATTACCTAACCATTGAATGCCAATTTTTTTTAATAATTTTTCTACACAAACTTTAAAATAAGCCGCATCCATACGAATTGTCATCGCGAGGCGGGCACACGGTTTCTAGGTTTCATGACTACAGTATCAGTACGAATACTTAACGTGTACAATAACGCACACATTCGAATAATTTCAACCGAGTTTGGTCCTACTACCCGAATGATACAGCTCAAAATCACTTGCTACAGGCAAAATCACCTTTATGCCCGGAAATATAAAGTAAAGAATATTTTCAACACTGGCAAATCTTTAACCGATTCTGAACATCACGTATTCCAATTGAGGGCACAGTGTAGATTTCTTGTAGTAAAAGTGGAAACACAGAATAACACATAGAAACGGGTTTGGACTTGGAATCTCGCTGTATATCTATACAGTGTTTACGAACATGCAGCGTTGGCATAGACACAATATTGACCTGTTGTTTAAATTCGGAACTTGGTTTTTGATACTTTATGAATATTTTTTGTGTTAATCTAAATTAATTATTGTGTAAATTGGAATTATGTGCAGTTGGAGCGTGACGCTTTTCGAAACATACCTTATGATTATATCAGTGAATCAGTTTTGATAATAGTTAGATGTTAATTTATGATTAACAAACTTAAGTAATAAAAATTAAAATGTGTGCAATTCACACGTGGTAGAAGTGAAACCTTCAAAATTTTTGTTTTCAAGATAATGAGACGAATGTTTTCGGGAAGATAATAAATGTAGGTTTCACTAATCTACTCCCCGCTCCGCCCCGCTCCGCCCCGCTCCACTCCGCCCCACCCCACTCCGCTCCGGCCCGCCCCGCTCCGCTCCCCTACCCCTCACTCCCCTACCCTACCCCTGTACTATGCTTCCTATCCCACTTTAGAATTTATGTGTTTGTCTCTTTTTACTGGACAGTTTCGTTTCATAAAATTTCAAGTCACCCCCGTACTAAAGAAGTTTTCACTTCAAAAATATTTGAATTTTGGTCCATGGTTTTGTGTGACGGATATTCCGCCGTTTATAGTGCGCTTGCAGTTGTAAGAAATTACGTTCTTTCGTTTCGTTCGTTTTTGAAGTGAAAACTTCTTTAGTACGGGGGTGACTTGAAATTTTATGAAACGAAACTGTCCAGTGGAGACTAGAGATGAGTGGAGACTAGAGATGAGTGGAGACTAGAGATGAGTGGAGACTAGAGATGAGTGGAGACTAGAGATGAGTGGAGACTAGAGATGAGTGGAGACTAGAGATGAGTGGAGACTAGAGATGAGTGGAGACTAGAACTGAGTGGAGACTAGAGATGAGTGGAGACTAGAGATGAGTGGAGACTAGAGATTAGTGGAGACTAGAACTGAGTGGAGACGAGTTGAGTTGAGTTGAGTTGATTTTACCATCGTCTCATTATCTTGAAAACAAAATTTTTGAAGGTTTCACTTCTACCACGTGTGAATTGCACACATTTTATTTTTGAAGTGAAAACTTCTTTAGTACGGGGGTGACTTGAAATTTTATGAAACGAAACTGTCCAGTGGAGACTAGAAATGAGTGGAGACCGAGTTGAGTTGAGTTGAGTTGAGTTGAGTTGAGTGGAGTGGAGTGGAGAAGAGTGGAGAAGAGTGGAGTGGAATGGAATGGAGTGGAGTGGAGTGGGTTGGAGTGGAGTGGAGTGGAGTGGAGTAGTAAAACCTAAAATTATCTTCCCGAAATTTTACATTCGTCTCATTATCTTGAAAACAAAATTTTTGAAGGTTTCACTTCTAACACGTGTGAATTGCACAAATTTTAATTTTTTTGAAGTGAAAACTTCTTTAGCATCGGGGTGTTTTGAAATTCGATGAAACGAAAACGGGACAGTAAAAAGAGACAGACACATAAATTCGAAAATGAGATAGCATTGTACAGGGGGAGGGGAGGGGGAGGGGAGGGTGATGTATTATCTATCTATACTGTGTAGTGTGTACACTAGCCTATTATAGTGTCATCTTAAAAGTATCAAGCGATATGCATCCCCACACAATTATACACTAAGAGTGGGGACTTGGTATGAATTATATATTTTTTGTTATCCTTATTATCGGCGCAACAAGAATGTAGGCTTTACTTTTGCTACGAATTAAAATTTAAGTTCATAAATAGTTCCTGTAAGCTGGAAGTAATTTCAGATGTCTCGGAACTAACTAAATGTCAATAGTTATTTATCGTGAATGTGATTGCATCTTCGGCTTTTCTTCAGTTGTTTTGGTCATGGATTTTATGACGTGGAAATTGCGGCGAGCAAACCGGCTGTTGACTGTGGTGTTGGGTCACCACTCGCCACGTGCTCGTCACTCTTCGACTGCCTTCCCACTTCCCACCGCGATGAGCTCGTTTAGTTTGGAACACATTTTTAATTAGATAGTAATTGAATTAAATATCTATAAAATCCATAATTATTTTTGGGTATTATCGCCCATTTTCAAAGGAAATTATAGTAATTTTTAAAATTATAGTAATTTTATTACGTAATTTTGAAAGAAATTACCTTTACAGATTTGTCAATAATCTGTTTGTAGATTAGAATAACATAAATAAATAAAAAAGCCACGCGCAATGTAGGGTAGAAGTAGTAAGTTTATAGACTATTAAATGAATCATTAACTACTTACGCTGACATAGCCGTGATAGTTTTCCTATTTTTGAGAATTTTTTCACTTGTACAACTCCAACCGTTTAGCCGGCAGGGAGGGGGGACACTTGACTCTAACCAAAATTAGCAATTTAAAAAGACAAATATTTCGCAAACGGACCCCTAAATCCAAAAATGGTCACGGAAGACCCATAATATTTTTGGAAGACCTTTTTAACGATATCCCACACTATAGGGTACGTGACGATTAAAAAATTCATCCTCGCGTTTATACCTGTAGGGGAGGTCCGAGGTACCCTGAAAAAAAAGTTTTTCAATATTTTATTCTACGATATTGGAGTTTTAATAACTATGTATGTATATCCATGCCAAATTATAGCTTTCTAGCACTAAGGGTCTCGGCGCTTTGCTTCGGCCAGACGGACGGACGGACAGACGGATGGTCATTACGAAACTATACCTAATAATAACATCCATCTAAAAAAATTTGTTCTGTCTGTCCGCTCATAACGATGATAGCACAAGTTTTAATGCAATTATGTTTACCTAGTCCATTTTTAGATGAGTCCTACTTGATTAAACAAATATGTATTTCTTTTTCATTTATTTAGTTATTCATTGTCTTTTTCATCGTAATTTGTATTTTTAAAATATAAAGCTGACACAAAATAAAAATAATTTAAAGACACATAATTCTAATGCCATAGGTAATTTTTATTTATCATTGAGAAGGAGCTATTATAATTTGAATGCTGTTTATTTCACATCTGTAATGACATGCGTCGAAGAGTTTCCTCGACTGGAGTCAACCCTGATGCTCAGCTCAGCGGGCCTATTATGAACTTTTATAAAACCATTCATGTTCCAGGCAATTCATTTATCGGGCTTGGAACGACGTATGATTGGCTAGAAAGTTTCACGTGACCACTTTTTAGCCAATCATACGTCGTTCCAAGCCCGATAAATGAATTGCCTGGAACATGAATGGTTTTATAAAAGTTCATAATAGGCGCCCGCAGGTCACCATTTTAATCATAATAATAAAAATATATTGTCAACGGGTTTATAGCAACATTATGAAAAATTGAACGCTATACTAGCTGTTCAGCTTTGCCAAGATTTGACTTAAAGGGGTAAAATGGAGGGTAAAAGTTACACATAACTTAACATATAAAAACATAAACGTGTACTTATGTGTGCGCGTGAGAAGTTATACCTATTTCTTTGGCATCATTAAATAAATATTTAACACTAGCTGTCTTGGCGAACTTCGTATCGCCTAATAATCAGTGAATGTTCTTTGTTGTTACTTTTAATTTTTATAATTTTGGTAGGTTTAACAAATCAGAGACCTATATTTAATAGTATCAGGCGTTACTTTGCGGAAATCCATTGTTATTAAGTTAGTATTAGTCTACTTTGCAACAATTGTTGCAAAGTAGACTAATACTAACTTAATAAAATCAGAGACCATTAAATTCCCTCTCCCTTTGGCTGACATTTGGAATGCAGTTAGAATTAAGACATAGGCTACTTTTTATCCCGGAAAAGTTCAAGGTTCCCGTGGGATTTGTAAAAAATCGATCACTACCACGGGCGAAGCTGCGGGCAAAATCTAGTAATAAAAATAATAGTTTAAAAAAACTAAAAAACACGCTTTTATAGAAAATCCTACTAAACAAAATTAGAAAATAAAATTGAATTAAGAATCGTGTAACTGTAAGTGCTTGTTCACACTATCACACTGAACTCGCGGGCGCAGGCGCGGGCGCGGTCGCGGTAAACGCTACATACACCGCGCGTGCGTTTTGGTGTGAACACTTTCATAGTAGGTCATATGTTTGATATTTCGCGACCGCGCCCGCGAGTTCAGTGTGAACAAGCACTAATAAAAGCGTGGGGTGGGGTTGCTTTTAAAGATATTATCAATTCTACTCATTGACACCATGCACCCCACGTGAAAGAGTAACAAACATCCATATTATATCCTCACAAACTTTCACATTTATATTAAAACTTATAAGTAAGATAGGATTCTCATTACGTAATCGTATTCCCCAGCAGTGGGCATCTGCTGGGTTAGCTCAAACAGTTATCCAAGCAAATTGGTATCAGCTAAGTAGTTCCATCACTTTGTACGCTCTTTCCATAAAACACCGATTTACAGGTCACGACACGACTCACGACATCGTAACTAGTTAGGCGTCAAATATTTTTTCTAAAAATAGATTATTATTTGACTCGTACTTGCTGACGAAGCTCTGGAACCTCGGTAACTTGCCAAAGCCAAAGGACGCAGGTTCGATTCCCAGGCAGAGTTACCTATCTATTTTTTAATGTTAGGACGTTACTTTATAGTTTTATACAAATACATTATAGTAGTTCCACTATTTTACTTCAAATAACCTAGTATTTCAGGAATGCCGGAACTCAAAGATATTAATAAAGGAAGCGTTTTAAATTTTTCCCTACAAAAAGTTTCAGCAAGTATTGAAGTAACAAATGTTTGGTTAAATACATAGTTTTAACTGACTTCAAAAAAAGGAGGAGGTTCTCAATTTGACTGTATTTTTTACGTTTATGTTTGTTACCTCAGAACTTTGGACTGGGCGAACCAATTTTGATGATTTTTAATCGAAAGCTGGTGGCTGTCATGTGGTCCTACATAAATTTTATTGAGATCTGACAATGGCATCCATGAGAAATCCACATAATTCGTAAATTTGTATTAAGAATGTGCGCGACAAATGGACGAATAACTCAATATCACGCCAACCGATTTCGATGATTCTTCTTTTAATCGAAAGCAGGTGCTTGTCATGTGGTCCCACATAAATTTGAACGAGATCTGACAAGTAGTTTTTGAGTAACTTTGAAGTCGGTTATTTTTTGTTAGTAAATTGTGTTAATATTACAATTGTTTTAAAATTGTGTTATAGTATATATTATAAAACCGAGAGTGTAATGACCAAACCTCACGTGTGTCATACGACGTTTTTCAACACACTTACGAGTAAAAAACAAATAATCACTTATTCGTACTCAAATAAACAATGCTCACAGACCAGTCACCAGACGGAAAGTTTGTTAAAAATGGGGCGCTCCGCGTTGATATTTTTTTTTCTGCGCGCGGGTAGGCACGAACAATTACGCTAAACAGCCAAAACGCAAAATGTAAAAAAATCTAATATTTATGTATTTATGTATATAAAAGTTTCACGTTGAATTATTAATTAAAGTAAATAAGTTGTTGAAAATTTATCATATTCAAGGTGTACACTTCTTTTTTTTTACAAAAATAGTGTTATTTTTAGTCTTATGTTGAAACGAAACGTATCTGAGTCAAAACTTTTTTCCGAAATTTAAAAATAAAACTATAACCCGGCTAAGTTAAGAGCAAATAGAATGCATAAATAATATCTTTCAGCAAGGTACAAACTTAATTTGATGGAATATAAAATAAAACACTAGTGCGATCAAGAAAAAAAAGCACAAGTGTTTAATACCATGGTTTATGAGTGTAAAAGCCATGTGATAAAAACCAATTTATGAGCAAGGGTGTTGAAAAATATTACATTTGTTTACTTCCACTCAAATCGAAACATGTAAATGTTCCTTCTTCACGAAGTCAAACCTATTGGGGGATATACAGAATATCATAAGCGGGAGCGAGATGCAGCTATAATGTAAGATAGAGAAGGCGCAATCGTAGAACGATAGTGTGCGAGCGAAATAGGGATATAATTAAAACTTTTGTCGCGTAGGATTTCTGAGGGAAAGGATGGTAAGACGAAGGAAAAATATAGAGAGGATATTTTTTAGAAGTAATGAATTAATTAAACTTTATTCGAATAAGCTGTGTATGAATGTTAATTAAAATTCATACCTACACAGATTATCCGAAGATTTAGTGTAGCACCCGGTCATAAACCCGGGATTCAGCGAAGTCACTAAGGATTGACCCCAATTGATTTAAATAATATTATAATTAAGATTGTCACTACGTATGGATTGACCTACTGAACTGTTGTGGTTGTTATAAACGTAAGGTAGGTACCTTATTCTCTACTGATAAACTTTAGTGTTATTTTTAACTAATTAAGTACAAAGATACCGAGAAATCATTGTATCCAATCTCAACGTAACTTGAAAAGAGTATTTCCTTAATTAATAACTACCTAATTTTTCTTAACAGAAACAACATTTTAGACACTTTAGGCTGACAACTGGGTAAGCAGCGATACGTAAGGATTTTCAAAATGTATTTCGATTACAATAACGATTTCATTTAAGTGTTATTTCAATCCACTCCATCCCACTCTCTGTGCTACTTACGAGAATATATTTCAATGAATTCCCTTTTAAACCCTCTTTTTAGCCGATTACGCCGTAAAAGGTGTTGTTTGTCTTTTATTATTCATATAGTTACATTATTATCTGTAATTAGTTAATACTAAAACATAAGTTCACCCGGAAACACGTAAATGTAATGTTTAACAGTGTTTGTTAGTGTATATATGATATATATACTATGTATATATTTATATTATGATTAACATAAAAATAATTATGAATATTTTTCAACTATCAAAAGCACGAAGTTTTCAATTCATTTGTATTTTTTTATAATATTTGATACCTCAGAACTTCGTCATTTACCAACAAATTAAGAAAAACCTTTTTTTAACCGACTTCAAAAAAAGGTGAAGGTTCTCTATTCGACTGTAGTTTTTTTTATGTGTGTTCTCATAACTTTTTACAGGGTACCGTACCGATTTTGGTCAACTGGTTTTAATTTTTAAGCGAGATTTGACGAGTAGTTTTTGACTTATCCCTAAGTTTTAAGTCGATTATGATTTTTTAGAAGAATTAGTTTGAAAGGTTCCAGATTGGTACAATTACTTATCAAAATTCAGTTTTGATGTTGGGATCAGGAATTTAATGAACTCCTCAAATATTATATTTACACGTGTATGGCAATTTTGATACGTGTTTTGAAGACTTTTTTTTGGATTTTTTTTTGATTTATTTATGTAACTAGTCGAGAAACGAAGCGATGAGACTGAAAGTAATGATAGTCAGTTAACATCAATCATTGTTTATTTTTCAAAGACATTGTGAAATTCTTTTGTAATTTGTAAATTATTTTTTTAACCCCGTACCAGGTGCGCTTTCATTGCTTTCAACATCATCATCATTTTGTAAAACTAAATTATCACTAATATCCATTGGAAAGTTCATTTATTATTTGAACTCCTAAAATGTAATTTTTTAAACTTAATTATGGATATATTAAAAAAAAAAGAAATCATTGACCAAAGACGCGGTAAAGAGCTCGTCGACTTCACATGAATTAAGTTTGAGTAACAGTTCTGAGTTTGTGACGAACAAGACGCGTTTGATGGTAAAAGATAAGATACTCCAAACATGAAACATGTTATTCAAATTATGTTATTACGCAACTTTCCGTAGCGTTGTTCGAGTTTTTCTTTTCATTTTAGCATGATAATTCTTGAAACTCACGGATCAAACTCACTATAGTGCGTTTCAAGTAAGTCTGCACTTCACTTGCCTTATCTCCGTAACTACTGAGGCTAGAATTTTGAGAAAAATACAGAAAATAGTTCTTTGGCACTGAAGTAGAATGTCATAGAAGAGACATCTCGAACAAAATGTGTGTTCCCGCCGGGAAGTTCTATTTTCAAAATTGAGCCCCCGTTCTCTAGAGGAGTATCAATGTTTCGCCGGCCTAGAAGGAGAGTTCTTTTTACGCCTTTCTAGAAGAACCCATGTAATAACGCTCCGGGATAACCTCGGAAGGAAGCTCAGTCCACAATTTCCAAGTACGAGGCAGAAGCGATCGCGAAAATCCAGTCGATCCGGATAAAACTTCGATCTTCAATTTATCAGTGAAAACCTCATCAGAATTGGTTCCGCTGTTTCTGCGATTAGCAGAAACAGCTAACTAACAGTTTCTCCCAGGCAGACATAATTAGTAGGCATTTATTAAAACTAACCCATAATTTTTTATTCAATGTCACACAGCAAGGGAAACAGTTACATAGCCGAGCGAGTAATATTGTTAGTAGTTTAATATTCGACCTTGTACATGTAATAAGTCTGTTTTCGTATATCATTATAATACTTACACCTCTATGAGTAAAATTGTTGGTACTTTACTCGTATATGACACGCTTGTTTTTTCGTCTACGTATAAACATAGTTAGGGTGGACTGGACCAAATATGTAAATGTATTATTGGCGGGGGCACTGCCGATGCCGTGCCCCCAGATTAACCGACTTCAAAAAAGAAGGAGGTATTCAAGTTTTTTTTGTTTGTTACCTCAGAACTTTCTACTGGGTAAACCGATTTTGATGATTCTTTTTTAATAGAATGTTGGTGCTTGTCATGTGGTCCCACTTTTTTAGCAAGATCTGACGTGTAGTTTTCGATATATCCATAATTTTGAAGTCGGTTATTTTTTGTCAAGAATTATAATAGCGCGGCTTTATCCGCATTTCCCGGGATCCTAAGGGTTTGATGATTTCTGTGCTGTCCACACTACCGGCGACACAGGAAACCTAGAGCTAACTAACGGATACAGTATATCTGCATGTGGTTGTGTTACCTATGTATAGGCAGGGAGATTGTTTATGCTAAGGAGACGTTAGATAAGAACGGATTTTTTTAAATTCATCCCCTAAGGAGTAAAAATAGGGGTTGGAAGTCAGTTTCATACAAACCAACTTCGTCAGTTTTAGAGTTATAAATATGATTTTTTTTTATGTAAGTTTATAGGAATAAACAAAAGTTAATTTTAATACATTTTTTTGGAAAATCATCCCTTAAAGGATTAATTTGGGAGATGGAACTTAGTACGCAACTTCGTCATATCTGAAGTTATAAACATGAAAATTCATGTTTTAGGAAATTTTTCGTCCCGAAATAATTAAAACTTCCCCGGAAATAAGATGAAACTTTGTACCTATGGAATATTTAAAAAAAATCAACGATTTGCTTTAAAGCAACAAACGTTCCTTCTTTAATTGATGGAATACATGTTTTCGAGTTTTTCAAAATTTTTCATGAAAAAAAAAACAAATTAATGGTAATGTTGTTTATTTTTTGTGATTTTGAGATTGTATCGTAGGTTACACTATGTAAATATTCCTAAATATTAGTACTTTAATATAAAATATAAATTAACCTATTTTTAAATTTTCTTCTGTAATAATTTCCGCGTGCGAAGCTGCGGGCAACAACTAGTTTTTTAATAGATTGTTTATTGGTGAATAAATAATATTCACCCCGTGTGGCTCGAAGTCCTGCACATTCATTTGAACTGAGCGAGCGCTGGCGGGTCAGAGCGACCACACGGAGCGGTAAATATGATGCTAGCTATACAAACACGAATAGTTAAAAAAATATATATTTTGCTTTCAGTATCGAAGCTACCATTTTCTTCTAAGGCGGAAAGAAGCTCTATGTGTGGTACTGATCCGAGATGAGGTGGCCTACTCGTTAGTGTGTTAATAAAAAAAACTGTGTCAGGGAAATGCTTGAACGAGTTAAGCAATGTTAGATTATTATCACGACCGTTTCCTTTTCGTCTTTAGGGCATGGAACTCGTAATTAGCATTAAAGTCGTTTAGTCTATCTATTCGTTTAGTTACCCTTACACTAAGCCATATTAAAAGTAACTCTACTTTCCAGGCCCAGACTTTCCAGACTTTGATTATGGAAAGAGGCTTTGCAGAACGTACCCTTCCCAGCAGGTCTCTTCAGTATATAAAAAGCCTTGAATCATTATAATTTAAAAAAAAAGCGAGTGTGCCAAAACAAATCTAAGGTATTAAATTTCTCACGAAATTTCACACACACACTCGCACACACTTTCACACACTCGCTTGCATGTTTTTGCTATCCTAGTACTCTGGCTTGCTTTCTATGTAAAAAAAACTACGACGGCAAAAAGTGTCATTGCCGGCAAAAAGTGTCATTACCAAATTTTCCGCCTAGCCCCCTTTCGCAACGCGCGATAAGGAACTTCGTTCCAATACAAATATCATCGGCATATTAATAAAATAGTACAAATAAAACAAAAAGTAATAATAATACCAAATTCCGTTATATAAAATCACCTAGTGTGCGCCCACAACGTGTCGTATCCATTTGGCTAAAATTGCTGTTAAGGCCGAGTACATACTGCAGTGCTGTTCAATAATTTATTTTTAATTTATTAATGTATACTGTCCTTTTATCTATTAATAAAAGTTTGTTATTGTGCGTATTATGTTTACGCGTTGATAATTCGTTGGTAGAGTCATCGAAGTCATTAGGGATAAATTAAATTAAAGATAATTAAATATGTAAAAAAAAACCTTAATTTTATCTTACCTTCACCTTGAAACTTACTTATACCGTTTTTGAGTTAATATATTATTATGTATATTATGGTGTAACTAACATGACTTTGTTTTAAATCTGACAGGGAGAGAGAGAGACACGCAGACACATCGTTTAGTTAAAAGTCAAAGGTAACATGATATTGATTTGTTAGCGGTACAAATGTTTCGAAAATAGCGTTGGAATTTTGTGAGTATTGGAATATTTATGATACGAATGAAACTTAGTGAAACTATAGCATGAAATAAAATTCAAATTACATTACGAAATATGGTAAAAAAATAGGTTAAGAAAATGTCCTTGTATCTACCAGGGAGACAATTAAATTTACAAATAGATTATCGATCAAACCCTATCCTAGTTTAAAATCGTACAAAAAATAAAAATCAATTATGAGTTTTTTTTTTCACAAAAAATCAAAGGTTCGTATCATGCAAACCTACCTATCGTGAGTATAGAATTGTATGAAATGATAATAAAACTTTAATACAAGGAAAAACAATCTCTATGTTAAATCATTACAGCTTAATCTTGAATGTACACTCACTCCGGATTATTTGAGACCAACGCGATGCCTGTGTGTGTAGAGTCGATTCACACTGCGTGCTTTTGCTGAGCTCGTTAAATAAAAATAAAAATGCTTTGTTTAAAATCGTACTCTTGGCTTGCTATTTGACTAATTTTGCTGATAACTCGTTAGTGATGAGTTTGGTGATTGGTGTTATAGTTCTCAATGGGCAGCGATGACCACTTACGTACCCTTAATGCACTATTTAATACATGAATAAAATAAAGTAAGTCTTTAACGTTTATCGATTTAGAGAAACAAAATGTTTTATAGAGCCATTTTTAATATGAAAATAAACGTAAGTACACAATTAATCATTCAAGTAACGATTTTTAGCTGAAATCGCAAAAATGTGCGGTTTGTTGTTTATTGAACGATTGCACTAATTTGACTAATTCACTCTTACCTACTAATTATAACGTTATTAAGTTAACAACTTAACAAGTTTATATTAACAAGTGCAACAACTTATCTAAGAGTAAGTACTATGTATGTAGTATGAAATGTACTTGCTTACTTTACCTTAGCTTATAATTATATTAGTTCCAGATTTACTAGCAGTCTACATATTATAATTGATATCAGCTGTTATGTTACTTTATCTGTCCTTCTCAGTAATCTGTATTTTTTTGTAATGTTATTTTTTATTGTATTTAAAAATGATGTTTTGAATCGATGTGTAATAACTATACCTACGTAACTCTAAAGATACGTTACGAAAACTTGTTTCGTTAGTTTGAACAGTTGTTTTATTATTTGTATTTGAGGCTATTATAATGTAAAATAAAAGAGACTGCCGATTGTTCAACCTTCCTACTATTGTATTGTTGGTTATTTTCCTGAATTTTACATTTATTTTTACGTTGCATTTTATTATATGTAGGTTTATATTTATTTTTGTTCTTGTATGTTGTGTAACAGGCCCAGAGACAAGCCCAGCAATGGAATAGTTACAGCTGTTGACCACAACGCTCTCGCAATCCTACAATTTATGAAAGTTTGTACGGAGGTTTGTATCTCTCTTTCACACAAAAACTGCTGAACAGATTTTCATGAAATTTAGCACACGGGTAGGCCATGATATAGGGTGTTCATTATCCCGGAATAGTTATTATTTAATATTATTATGTAGGTATACGAATAAGTACGATATAAGTTATTAGAATAAATTTATTTTAATCTCAAATAAAGAAGTATAAGTATCATAGAAAGAAACTACGGTAGTAATCGGAATAATCAATATATTTGTATGTAAGAATTAACAAAAGTAACTAAGTAGGTATTTTCTTAAACTTTGCACAACACTTTAAGTATCATATATGACGTGACGTGTTTATGAGTCACAGTAAAATTATTCGAAACGAAAAAAACACCATTTTATTTTGCAGTTTAACTTTATAATCCAACATGGCCCCCGTTGGTTGTTAGTTTTTTTTAAATGCCACTTATCAATAACAGTAAAATAATAATCATAATTTAACGATTGCATTATTTTACTCAGAAACCGGAACAATTCGAGCGATTCAGCGTTTATATTAGCTAATACCTGAGTAATTATTTAATTACAATAGCAGTTGAAGCTGGTTTTAAAAATGATACCCATTTCCACTGATGTGCTGTGCCAATCATTGTGTATACGTAAACTGTGTATGTACACAGGCTACGTTTGTGGGTGAAGCCTAGGGGCACCATCGACCTATTTTATAAATTTAAAAATTAAGAATTTAGAAAGAAAGAAAGAAATTCATTCATTCAATTTCGTTAGCATACCTATCACCAAGCGTAATGGAGGAAGGTTATTCTTATTACTAAACTCGTAAGGGTAAAACCAAGTTGAATATAATACATAAAAACCAAATCTTTCTCGCTAATATTCGTAGCTTGTTTTAAATTTCACGATGTTAGATAATTTGTCTGTTATAGCTTCACCCAATTGCTGAAGTATAAAACTATGTAGGTATGATTTATTATTCCTCCAAAAATTTCCAAATTTCTATGCACTTTTAACACCTACATTTTATACTACATATTTAACTATTGCGTAAGAGTACAATTACTTAATAAAGAAAATTAACTAACAGTTTCAAAATACTTTTGTATTTTATTTGATAACTACATAATACGATGATCAATGAATAAACATTCATTAAATTAACTTTATATAGATTATCCTTGATATGACTTTTTATACGTTCTTGACGACAAAACATCTTATTTGAAATGTATAACTGGATTTTGAATATGTAGAAATAAATTTGTTGATTTACGACTTCTTATTTCATAATGATATGAATCTTTAAATCAACCATGCACTGATTTTTATTTACTTTATAGCGATTAAGAACAGATATCAAGAAAAACAATTTGAAGGGCAGCCCTATACTTTCGATGTGTGCGTGGGTAAGAAATACAGAGCATTCGTAAGTAAGCACACTAACACACAGAAACGGAGCGACCGTGTTGCGAGATGGTTGCGTTCCTGTCAAAGCGGACGCTATCCGCGCGCGTGTTTTGACTTATTTTTGTCAAACGAACGCCATATTGTTTTAATGTATTCGATAATTGGCATTTTACTTGAAATTTCATATGCTGTTTTTAAATTATAAACACAGTTTAGTGCTACCGACCCGATGGCGCAGTGATAAAAAATAGTGTTTTTTTTTTCTCGGGATTACTTACGCTGTGTGCGACATGATATCTTGATTATGGAAATGTGTATGTGCTTTGTGGATTGCGTTACGAGAATTTTATGTTCCTTATCTGTTTAATGAAATTAGTTATAAATAAATAAATAGTTTAATTATACGTTATCTCATTAGAGATACTAATTAAAATTTAGACAGCATGTTATTAATTAAATAGGATCACAATATAGGCGCTGAATTTTTTAAAATAAATAAATTTGAATCCATTTTCCATTTGGCGCGCTCTATTTAATAAAGGCTAAAAATAGAATTTAAAAAATAACTGCTTCGAATTTTTAATCTATCGAGTATCGGCGACTGTATAATATAAATATAGTGCAATGTGTTCGATGTATTTAATTAGAGTTAATCGAGGAAATAGATAAAATATGTGATACACTGTGTTCATGATATTTGGATCACTGCTACCTTTGTCTGGATTGGATTTCTAATGGAGAAGCCGTCGTATAAGGTAAGTTATTTTGATTATGCAAAGTGCACAATAATTAACTGGTACTTACTATACATTGCATATGAAACAGACAAAATGTGTAATATATCCACTATCAAAAATTATAGTTAAATAATAATAAAACATAAATATCCGGAACCAGTTACCGTTAAGATAATAAAATTCTTAATCGGAAATTAAAGTAGGTAGGTACTTTTAATCATATGACGTCATCCATTGTTACAATCATTACCACGTAACGACTCGGAAGACACGAATTGGAGTTTTTGTGTTCAATTTATAATCTTAATAATATTTGTATTTGAACAATTTTATTGAATATTGTTATTTGTGGATTTTTAATTCTGTCCCCAACTCTGTCACTGCGTCATATCAGTAAAAACTAGTGATGTTCTGTCAGCTTTTTTATCGATATCGGTTTTTTTATGGTTGACGTTACTGTTAACTTTTGTTATCTGTATTTAAAGTGAAGAAATTGCTATGTAGTCCACCCACGCGGTCTGTGTTTCCTAAACGGTGCCGCGTAAAAACTTAAATTAGACCGGGTTATTTATAAGTAGTAACTCGCGGCTCATTGTAGGACGGTTGAGGATCGCATAAGATAATTTATTGCCCGATTGATACAACGTTGTTTTATCGGAGATTGGGGCTTATGTTAACGTACTTTTATGGTATTACTATTGTTTTATTGTGGTATATTATTTTTGTATTATGGTTATTTAATTGCAAAAATAAATGTAATTTGTTTATTTTTATGTATTTATTTGCAATTTAGTTTTTTATATTGGTAATATTTTACTAGAACTGATAGAGATGTGAAAGGAAGTAGTTAAATCGTACTAGTGTTACGAAAGCGAAGAATTTTGTTTTTATTAAAAATTTACAAGGTTGTAATATGTAGTTTTGAGTTCAGTGACCCCATTATTACTAGTTTGAACACAGTGGCCCAACTCTGGTATGGTAGTGTGATTTTAGTCTAGTTGACAAACTAACATGTTAGAGTGCTAAAGTCGCTGAACTATAGGTAATAAGTGTATTAGTGTACTATGTTTGCATCGGGATTCGAACCTGGCTTCCTTCATACTTATACCATAATGCTTTATGACTGTTGTAAATACTTAGGTGGTAAATGAAGTCGTATTTACACGCGTTAATTGTTTTGTGTGATTAAATTAATGAATAATTAATATTAATCCTAGTCCTAATATTCTAGTCCTAATATTGATCCTAATCCTATGCAGTGATAGCCTAGCGGTTAGAACGTCGGTCTCTCGAACGCAGCGGCCCGAGTTCAAATCCTGGCACGCAACTCTAATTTTCAAACATTATGTGCATATTACAAGTTAATTATTATTTGCTGCGGTAAAGAAAAACATCGTGACGAAACCTGCACACCGAAGAGTTCTCCATAAAGATCTCAAAGTTGTGTGAAGTCTACCAATCCGCAATTGGCCAGCGTGGTAGATTATGGTCTATAGTCTATACGGTCTATACCCCTCACATTGTGAGAGGAAACCCCGAGTCCTGCAGTGGGACAATTATGGGTTGTTGCTTTGCTTTGCTTTTCTAGTCCTAACATCTAATCTAACCCATGGTTTAGATGTAGGCCCGTCTGTATTACGGCTACAAAGACGTTCAAATGTTTCTAATTAGGAATAGCAATGGCCGTTAGCCGTCAATGGATAAATTTAACGTCACGTTATTGCCTTCTAAATGTATTACACATGTATGTATGTTTAATAATGTACCTGCCTTACTTAAATTAATATTTATTTTATGCTAAGGGAATCGTCAAAAAGCTTTAAGTAAAATAAGTTTTTATGTTGTAGAAGCTCCATTATTTATTTATAGAATTGAAAATACCTATAATCCTCAACCAAAAAGAAATAGCTACTTGATTAAATTTCCTACGTAAAATACGTAGATTTCATATTCGAGGTACGTACTTAAGTGTGTACTAGGTAGGTACATATTGCCAAAATTTTATTCTTGATTAATATTTTATATCTTTAACTAAATAGGTACTTAAATAGCATTAAAACAAATGAACCACATTTTGTTTCAACTGTGGGGTAATTATACCTACTAGACCTATTTAATTTATTAAAATTATAAGGACTACCTATATCGTCACAATCCCACAATAGCTCAGTAAGTCGTTATGCTCGCATTGCACAATGCACATCCTTGGTGCTATATTTTCCTCAAATAATTTCCTTATCTTCACCTAGCGACCGGTATTAATTGTTAAATCTGAATCAAATTAAGAATTTATAAAATCTTAAGAGTAGATGTAGGGTTCCGAAGGTGTAAGTTTATCTACTATTACTCACAACCACTAAAGCTAACCTAGCCGTGATAGTTTCCTTGTAAATTCATCAAGGGGGAAATATGACTCTAAGCAAAATTGGCAATTTAAAGCGGAATATTTCGCAAACGTGCCCCTGAATTGAAAAACGGTGTTAGCAGCAGACCCATAATATTTTTGAAAGACCTTTTCGACGATACCACACTATGGTTTACGCCACAAAGAAAAATTCATCCCCCTGTTAACTGTATGAGAGGGACCCTGAAAAAAATATTAATGAATTTGCAGTTTTAAAAAATATTTATATTCATTATTCATGCCAAATTACAGCTTTTTAGCACTAAGGGTCTAGGCGCTATGCTTGGGACAGACGGACGAACGGACGGACATGACGAATCTATAAGGGTTCCGATTTTTCTTCGGAACCTGAAAAACCTTAAAATACATGATTTTAAACTTAACTCATCGTGGACTGAACACATTTTTACTGTAACACATTTGTACTGTGACTGTACACATTTGTACTGTTGAGTCTAGCCGTGACCATAATCCCTGCAACTGGGTCGAAATATCGGCGTATAAAATAAAATAATTATATCGTGAGTATAACAGTAAAAACCTTAAAATAAGTAAACATTCTTGGGACAGTGATGTTGTTTACAATTGAGCTCTTCACTCACTTTACTTTTAATTTTCTTTTACTTAAATTTAATAAGGTTCTTCGGCGACCAGAAGATAATAAATTTACGCCACAAATGTAAGGAAACCGCAAATCACTAACGCTTGGTCAGCGTAGAGACCATGACCTTAAACTTCAGTGCTGCGATGCTTCATAGCCTAACATTTGGATAACTATGGGTTTTGACGATTTACCTAACTCTTTATTATCTGGAGAGATTCACGATTAACGTATGGTAAGACCTGCGTGACACGTTATTCTGTGATGAAAGAAATTGCTTCAAGCAACTTAACGAAGTTGCTCAATCTTGCTTTCTGATAAAATACTGTTCTCATGTTTTTGGCTTCGTTTTGTTGTTTTCATTTCGTGGGTGAGAAGGTTGGGGAGGGGTTGCCCTTGACATTTAAAAGTAAGTTGTTCTATTTTGGTCCTCACAAGTAGCAAAATGAGAGAATAATTAAACAATATGCGTGTGTAATTAACGTACCTATTATGCCTTTGGTGATAATTAGGAATGAATAATTTTTAATGATGAACTTCATACTTCTCTTAAGCCTTATCAACTTCACATTGTCTTATGCTCTATCACTAACTCAATATCACACCGTTAAAACCCTGATTAGAACCTTTTTAGTGAGAATTTTGCAATGAGCACGTAGTAATAATATGACGATAGCCACGACCAGCAGCAATTATGCAAAAAGGTAATATTAAAATATCTATATCATGAGATGAGAGAGTGTAAACATTTTATACTAGAATTTAATATCAGTTGGAATACGTACTATAAGAAACTTGACAAGTGCGAGTTAAACTCGCTTGGAGAGGGTTCCGTACTTTGATTATGTATTTACAGTTATTATTCTATTTTATACCATAGAATTATTATAGATTTTCCTGTAATATATAACTAAAGAACTATTTTCTGTATTTTTCTCAAAATTCTAGCCTCAGTATTTACCGGAGATAAGGGGGGAATGGTCAATTTTCGTCTTCAATTGTCGTTCTTTCTTGAATAATAATTTTAAAAGTATTCATTGTAGAACTATAACAAAACATATATAATTGAGTTGTTTCCTAAAATTTTTTTTTGTTATAAATGGAAAGTTCATATATAAGTTTTATAACAAAGTTATTTTAGTTTTTTTATATTCGCTATAATTTAAAAGTTACATCAAATCAAAAATACGTTTTTGAATCCAGTACCGAAAACACGCCGACAGTTCCCGAATAGACCCGAGCGCGCGTGTGACGTCACTTTGTTAATTGCTATTCATTGCAGCATACAGCTGATACTGTGATTTGACTTTAAACTGATAAAATCTTGATATTATCGTCAATATATTGATAAACATATTAAAAATGCTAAACCTTAAAAGTTATCGTGCTTGTTTTGTACCATTACGTGTGAAGACTACAAAAAAGATAATGTTAAATGTGTACATTTATTCGGAACCTGTACATTTAATCCTACTTTCCTACTTAATGTTATAAATCTGAAATTTTGGATGTTTGTGACTCCATCACGCAAAAACGGCTGAACGGATATTATAGATGAAAGGCACACAGATAGTTTTTGACCTAACTTACCAGATAGGATACTTTTTATCCCGGAAATAGACCTTTTCCCGAGGAATAAGAGGTTAAATTTTAGTTTTCGTTCATAGATTCATTTTTAGGGTTCCGAAGTAAAATCAGAATTCTTATAGTTTCGTCATGTCATGTCCGTCCGTCCGTCCGTCTGTCCGTCTGTCCGTCTGTCCGTCTGTCCGTCTGTCCGTCTGTCCGTCTGTCCGTCTGTCCGACTGTCCGTCCGTCCGTCTGTCCAAAACAAAGCGCCGAAACCCTTAGTGCTAGAAAGCTGTAATTTGGCATGGATATATACATATATTTATTAAAAAAATTGAAAAGCTCTTCCAAAAATATTATGGGAAGACCATTTTTGGAATTTTGGGTCCGTTTGCGAAATATTTGCTTTAAAGTGCTAATTCTGGTTGGAGTCAAGTGTCCAGGGGGGACAGTTGGCTAAACGGTTGGAGTTGGACAAGTGAAAAAAATCTCAAAAATAGGTTATAATATGATGAATTTACAAGGAAAACTATCACGGCTATGTTAACATGAGTAGTTAATGAATAATAGTCGATAAACTTACTACTTCGGAACTCTACATTGCGCGTGGCCTGACACGCACTTGCCCGTTTCTTTTATGAAACAACTGATGGTTTTATTTTATTAGGTTAGGAATTTTGCCACGTTGATCCTACTTCAATTCAATGAGGATTTGATGATGGGTTCTGGGGCTACAAAGTGGAACTCCTCAATGGTAGAGTAAAACGGAGCCGTGTTTAAAGATAACTACTACTACTATTACTATCATTAACATTGTAAAATCAGTAGGAACATCATTAAATAAATAAACGCTTCACACTCCTATGAGTGTGAAGCCCCTTACTAGGATACCCTGAGTCGTGGGTGCCATAGACAATACAAGGACACACACCCAGACCAAGAACAGAAATTCAAACTAATCATTCAAACCACCTCGCATCGTATCGAACCCAGGACCCTTGACTCAGCGATGTGGCGTGGTATCCATTCGCCACACGGGTCATTGACCAAATTGGTGTATTTCGGAGACAAAAAAATTTATATATTGTACCAGTTTTATGTATAAAGCGCGTACAAACCCATAACGCCGCAGTAGGTTTCCCTGTCGCGGGTGATATGGACAACACGCCACTATAACACCCAAGACCCGAGTACAAATATTTATTAGATATGGCCGGGAATTGAACCTGGGACCCTCGCTTCGCAGGTTGGATCATATCGCTATCAACTAGGCTATAGGGTCATCGTATGTATGTACCTACTACTAGCATAGAATTTCTGTAGCATTGCATTGTGCATTTTTTTTATTAATCACATTCTTCATTTCTCTAAGGATCCATATCTGAAATTTACGCAGACGAAGTCGCGGATAGAAGCTAGTTGTATGATAAATGAAATATAATTTATCATACACCCCTGATTTCATACCCCTAACACCCTGCCCTGATTCCTCCCAGACACGATTTACTAGTAAACAGTGTAACCTTTTCTTTTGGTGTAAGTATATAATCAATGGAGAGTTTTATTATATTTAATGAAGAATAAATCATTTAACGTTTAAATTTACAATAAAATTACGTGGAATATCTTTTTGCACTAAATTTCGGATATTTTTAGTTAATTTACGTGTAGGAGCCGTTGAGACCGTACTATCGTGAAATTTCTTTAACAAAGTGACGTCACAAATATGGCGGTCAAATTTGGCGCGTTCGTAGCCACGTGATTTTTTTTCAACTTTTATTTCGTTATTATTAATATTAAAAATAGTTTTTAAGCGTTTTTAACAATGCCAATCAATATAATTTGTGTTTAAGATTTAAAATACATTAAAAAAAAAAATATTTTTTTTAAAATGAACAACTCAATTGGCTGTGAAGGGCGGTCGCCCAGACGCACGAGTGATTCTAAGGGTTCGATTTTTCGTTCGGAATCCTAAAAACAATAATGATCTGAGATGCCAAAGCATTGGAATTATAGGTGGGTGGGCTGAAGCTTGTACAACCTGCACGGGGTGGCTTCTACCCTACACATACACTACACATGCTAATTCCGCCGTGAGGAAAGTGCCTTCTAGTACTTATTTATAAGTACTATTATTTCTTCTGTGCTTCTAGTAACATTGTTTTCTCTTGAGTTCGATTGTTTCTAGCGTATCTTACAAATAAGTTTTCGCAACTTACTTCACAGTAGTGATACAGCCAATAACTAGTATAAATTTAAAAATAAAAAAAAACCGCGTGTAACTAACAACGGTTAACTAACTAGCTAACCAGCAACGGTTCGTGAGATACAGCCTGGTGACAGACAGGTAGACGGACAGTGGAGTCTTAGTAATAGGGTCCCATTTTTACCGTTTGGGTACGGGACCCTAAAAATGAAATTGTAAAATAATAAATATGCTTAAAATTTTTACAGAATTACAGAATTATCGACTCCATAATTTGACATGAAATTATTTCAGTGTATTTATTGCAATAAATTATTATAATATAGCTCTATTTCATAGATTATCCAGGTAACTCTAGCAAATTATGGTGCCTTGAAATAAATAAGATATGAATTATTATTACATATTAGACGTTGCTTTTATTGTTTTTCAAATAAAACTCGAAAAAATCTTACCACCGATTTTTTTGTTTTGTTTCTATTTTGATTTTGAAAGAGGCGATGAAAGGTGGAAATGTTTTTGAGAACCTTAGACCTCCGATCCGTGTTCATTGGTCCACGTATTAGCTAGATGCTCCTCTATTACATAAAGTGCATCACTCAATGTGCAGTATTCAATGACGAAACCTGCAAATTTTTTTAGTGGAAGAAAGACAAAGACTTGTTACAATTCGGTCTAGTGCACACGAAATAGTTTAGTGACGCAGCACTCATAATTTGATGGTAAGTGGATATCGTCGCCTATGGCAGGCAGGCATCACTATTGCGTTGCCGGCCAAAATTAAATAACATCAATAATTTAACGATTCTACTAGGGTCTTTCAGCACCCATTTGACGCTTTATTTAAACTTTCAAACGTAAGACCCTCTAAAAATGCTGCCTTAGTGTTGCACAGCGCCCCTTGCTACCTGGCGCCTACAGCAACGACTCAAATTGGGGGCATCCCGGCCATTTGGCAACCGTACTTTTAATACACGATTGAAGACTTCTCAGATTTTTCCCATAATGGCATCTCGATCAGGAAAAGTGTTTGCGGTTAGTCTAAGCCCTATAGTTAAATTTTCAAATAAATAGATATACTATTAAGTTTAGCAATTAATCGATCGAAGTATACGATGGTTGTGATAACTTAAGTTCCTAATTACGAGTAATTGTGATTTTGTCACTAATTCCGAGTAAAACTATCGATTTCACAATATCGCGCACGGCGCAACCCTAGTGCTCTGTTGAAGCTCGTTCGTGGCCAATGGCATAATGGCCCTCATTCCTTTTTTACCAACGATATGGGCTATTTTATGGATCTTACGTTGATTTGAATTCTTTGCTCGATAAATTATCTGTATTGGAATTGAGTAGCTAAAGTAAATAAAATATTTGCTATGAAATATGGAATAATAATAATAATATGTGAAGGTCCTGATAAAAGTGTAAAAATATTTAACTTAATGGACTACGTATAAAAAGTATAAAACCAATCGTCACAACGTTCGTCTACTCTAGTCTACTACCAGTGACGGATTAAGACTACTTGATGCCCTAAGCAATCCACGCCTGTGGGCCCCCTATCCGTATGTCAACGTGGTTTTCTGTGCTTTTTTGTGCTTCTTCTGGTGCCCCCCCAGACTTAATGCCCTAGGCAATTGCTTAATTTGATTAAGGGTTAATCCGTCACTGTCTACTACACGCTAATCTTTGAAACCACTGAACCGATTTCAACTATAACGTCCCCCCTTCGCTAAACATTATTGTTACAACCCGTAAGTGGCAATATTAATTTAATTTAAAATATTTCCCAAATACATATTGCCACTTTCACGTTTTAACATAGGTATAATATAACGCACGCCCACGTTTAGTTTGGGCACAGAAAGGTTTTGGACCCTATAGGGTGCGGTGTTGTTGAGAACGTTGGGATCCACAAAGGGATAAACTAAATTAAAAATGCCGACCTAGCAAAAGTTATTAATTGTTATGTATTACACAAAACGCAGAATTAAGTAAAAGGGGTAGTAAATTATGATTGAAAAGGCTATCTGCTCTTCGAAATACTTATGATTGAAATACATAATTCTGAACTTCTGAAGTCATACGTACTGATTCAAAAGAATGTCGAGTTGGCCGAGTCTGCTAATTTAAAATCCTTAAATTACTTTCCAAGGGAAAGAATTTGCATATTTCGTGATTTGTGCATGGGTAGTTTAAATATTCAATTTACAGAGTAACTAGCACTCACACAAGTTGATGATTGATTCTTAAATAGCTCTCATAAATTATTATTAGGGCAATTTGGGCCCAGAGAATACGTCACCACAACATACGCCTCAAGTGTGTGTCGTTGGTAATAGTGGATAACTCAATTTTAGGTAGTTTTAATGCCGTCAGCCGTCCGAAGACCTCCGACATAGATTAACGAGTGCTATCTAACAATAACATCTGGGATCTTTGATGGAATCAAATTTTGCCTCAAGCATCACCCACCCAACTACCGACAGCTCCCGATGTTACTTAGCCGACTCAGCATCGACAGTCGACACAAGCCTCCGAGCTATTTGCGCATCTCTTCATTTAATTAATAATAATCCTTAAGTAATATTTA
Organism: Thymelicus sylvestris; assembly: GCA_911387775.1. NCBI lineage: Eukaryota > Metazoa > Arthropoda > Insecta > Lepidoptera > Hesperiidae > Thymelicus > Thymelicus sylvestris. The sequence continues at coordinate 12,640,463 of OU426887.1, read as the reverse complement.
TATTCAAAAAAAAAATCCACATTAAAAGATTAGTACCTATAAGATTCACATTATTTAAAAATGTTCTGTAAGTGTCCATTACTTGTACAAACACCCTATGTTTTACTTTTAATGTCATCGAGTTGCCAGTCCTCAGCATTAAATCTAAAATGTAAATCTTTTTGGTATTAATTGGTCAATGTAATTAAGTAGTGACTATTTTTATAAGTGCAATGGAGAAGGACTCTTTTTAGTGACTTATCATCATCACAGCTTATGACTGTCCCACTGCTGGGCTCAGCTCGCCTCTCACAATATGAGAGATACAGGTCGTTGTCACGTAAATTGGCACACTTCACCTATGAGAGCATTAATGATTATGGAGAATTCTTGGATGCAAGTTTTCTCACGATGCTTTCCTTTACGAAGTACGTGATAGTTAAATTATTTTAACATGCTGATAAATCCTTCAAAATTAGAAGTGTGTGTAATATTCAGGCTCCGCGTTTGTTAGTCCAAAGTTCAAACCGCTGAATTATCACTAGACTATCCTTCCTAGTCTTCCTACTAATATCTTACTCCCTTTCCTATCCTATTTCCTACTTCCTTTCTACTAATATTATAAATGTGAAAGTTTGTAAGGATGCATGGATGTTTGATACTCTTTGACGCAAAAACCACTGAACGGATTTTGATAGAATTTGCACACAGGCAGACCATGATCTGAAATAAAACAGTATAATATAGGGTACTTACACTTACATAAAATTTCATGAAATACAACATCAGTGAAATTAAAAAATTAAGAAAATTCCATATTTAAAATTATAACAGCGCGACATAAAAAATCTACTCTAAAGTAATGCGCATATTGGTTTAGGGAGTAATGCAGCGGTTCCCAAAGTTATGCAATTAAACTTTAAAAATGTTTTACAGTTTACCACCCTTATTCCATCTGAGTTTACCACGTTATTAAATATTGTTATAATATAGGGTTGCCATCCGTCCTGTTTTCCCAGGACATGTCCTGGTTTTTGTAGTGTCCTGGGACGTCCTGGATAGTTTTTAAGCAGCGTCCTGGGTTTTTAAATTTTAAAATTCGCGCGCCTCTTGTAAAATTTTTTACGTTGAAATTCCGAGATTTCGCAATTTCGGAATCTCGGACAATTTTTCAGTTCCAGAATTGAGTGTTTCAATATCGTAACTCCGGTATTCATTGTTACTAAACAAAAAAGATATTTCGAGTGTTTATTTATTTCTGAACGCACCCACGAACCCAATTATCCAATTCTCTCTATCCCTTGTTACCCCTAGCGCCACCATTATGAACTTTATAGATAGGCTGACTAAGAAATTGTAATATTTGTATGAAATCAATTTTTTTATCGTGTTCAAAAGCAGCATTTGATTCAGAAAGATTTAGTTGTAATCCGTAAATATTCAAAAATATGCTATGATGAACATAATCTGATGTAACTTTAATCAAATAATTAATTTTATTATACATCCATTCGTCCATCCACTCGCCTTTAGAGGTCAACTGCTGGACATAGGCCCCCTCTAACTGTCGCCACTATGACCGATCCTGAGCCTTCCGAGTCCAGCGGATGCCCACTGTTCTTCAGGCCGTTAGTCCATCTGGTCGGGAGGCGTCCTATACTTCGTTTTCCGAGACGTGGGTGCCATTCGAGGACTTTTCTTCCCCAACGGTTATCGGTCCTTTGAGCTATGTGGCCAGACCATTGATAATTCAGCCGGTTTTTTTAGAAATACAGAGCATAGCCCTCTCCATAGCATGTTGTATGATTTTGAGCTTGTGGATTCGGACGTTAGTAAAGCACCACGTCTCGGAAGCCTTATGTCATCACTGGCAACACACACTGCTCGAATACCTTCGACTTCAGGCACTGAGGTAATGTTTTGGACGACAAGATATGACGCAGTTTCCCGAACGCAACCCGATTTGGATTCTATGAGTGACTTATTTCTCGAAGTTCGATTTACCCATTTAAATCATATATCCCAGGTAAATGTATTTGTCTGTAACTTCGAGAGTAGCGCCGTTAACAATACAATACAATAAGGATTAACAATGCAATATGGGTATCAAATTAAAGAGATCTTCATAAGGTTTTCAAAAAAGTGTATCATAATATGTAGCTTTTTCATAGAAGGCGGTTTTTTTTTAATTTTTAATTTCAACAACCAATATCGGAACTAATTCCGGAATTCCGGAATCTGAGGTTAATATCGTAAACTAATTCCGGTATTGAGAATAGTTCCGATATCAAATGGCCTAATTGCAACTCTATTATTGCGTCCTGTTTTTAAACTGAGTTGTCCTGGTTTTTCCGACTTCAAATCCTGGTTTTTTAAATTTGAGGTTGGCAACCCTATTATAATAACGAGTCATTGCTATGAAGTTATTAAAATGTAATATGACATCCCATAAGCACGTTGTGTGATGGTATGTAACTCTAGCTAGAGTCTAGACAGAAACAGCAGGCACAATTCAAGGATTGTCTCTAAGTAGCATAATGCTTAGTTAATTTCAAATTTTATAATTTGTATTCTTATAAAGAAAGGATTTGGAAGCATCGCTTATATTACTTAAAGAAGCTTCATTCACGATGAAAATACTGGCCATTTACAACTTCAATATCAATAACTATTAAAAAAGTAATTTGAAAACGGGTAATTAAAAATAGATTGGGATTTAAAAATTGGAAGGTATCGGCGCTGAAATAGTTATTTAACGGAGCGGATAATCATTAATGGATTGCATATCGATTCGATTGCACTACTAATCAACATGTCGATGTCTACATATACGAACGACATAATATCGGTACGCCCTAGTCAATTACACTGACTGTATTCAATGCAGAGCTTTGTTGTATAATCGGCTCGTATACGTTGAAATACAATGCCATCAAAAACATAACTTGTAAAAAAACCCAAGTCTCGCAACTCAGTTCTTCTACCGTAAAAAGTTGTGAGATCAATGTAATACCAAGTCGGTTAATTTATTCAGTTCCTACTTAAGGTTCCTTTTGTCTTAAGTTATTACGTAATTAGCTAACCTAACAAGTAACAACATCTTATAGTGACCATATCAATATTAAAAATCTTTTATGTTTTAAATAAATAGATCGACTTGACCATCGCATGAAAACACAATGTATCTCACAAGTAATATCTACCTACATATTATATTTGTTTAGTGCGATTGCCAAGTCAATCTATTTATTTAAAACATAAAAGATTTTTAATATTGATATGGTCACTATAAGATGTTGTTACTTGTTAGGTTAGCTAATTACGTAATAACTTAAGACAGAAGGAACCTTAAGTAGGAACTGAATAAATTAACCGACTTGGTATTACATTGATTTCACAACTTTTTACGGTAGAAGAACTGAGTTGCGAGACTTGGGTTTTTTTACAAGTTATGTTTTTGATAGCATCTCATTTCTTTTTGTAGATAGTCCTATTTTTTTTCCTTTTACAAGTTACCTTTGAACATAATTATATCTATGTACCTATCTACACCTATTATTCCATTATATTATATACATACATGTACATTCATTCACTGCAAATGTAACTTTGTTATACAGGTACAGTGATTCATTAACTGCAAATGTAACTTTGTAATCCTATACCTTTATATAGGATTACAAAGTTACTTATGCAGTTGATGTATCTAGAAAACTGGAGTGAAATTGCAAAATATTTTAGTTTTTCCTTGATCTATACACTAAACACTAATTGTGTTCCAAATTTGAAGCTTCTATGTCTGCTAGAAGTGCCTTAGAGTTTTGATGATCGGTCAGACAGTCAGTGAGTGACGAAATTAAGAAATTTTGACTAGTTATAATTCTTAAACTACTGGTTCAAATTGAATGAAATTTGAAATATACTGTGTTTATACAATGCCTGCTTGGTTACTAAAAATTCAGGTTTCTAGCTTTATCCACAACGAAGTTATAGGGGGTCGAAAATGGCCTGAATTGCTTCGAGAAAAGGATGGTACGGCCGTGCCGCTTTTTTGCTCGACTTGGCGGGGGCACTGCCGTGCCCCCAGATATTATCTGTACACCTAGTCGCAAAAATAATGAATTTTCGAAGCGGATTGACACACTTCATTCATTCAGGTGTACATGTACTCTCGCGATAATTTCTGTAGCTTCGGATAATGTACATATTTTCTAAATTATGTATGCGGAAGAACTGTTACTCGACTGAGTACAAATACAAATTCATTATGTATAAAAATAATTTTATTAAAATAGAAGTACTTATATATCAAAGAGATTAGGATTTTTTTTTGTTTACACTGCCCGCATAGGATTAGCTATTGGATGGAATAAACCAATTTCCGAAAATAGTTTTATATAAATAGCTGGCCATAAATACTAAGTTTGACTTCAAACAAGGTCCGTTTGCGAAATAATGTGGGTGTTGTGTTGGACACGTGAAAATTCACGGAAAATAATGATGAATTGTAGCGTGGTTAATAACAAATAAATAGTAGTAAACTACGGAACCTACCTTGCACAAGGCCTGATACGCACTTGACCGGTTTTTACTTTATGAGCATTGAATAGAATATTGAGTTTGTGTCAACTGTCAGCTGTTGCTATGCAACTGACTTGAGGACAGAATTTTGGGGGAGGGGCTCAGCACAGAGACGACTAAAGGACTTACTTGCTCAGATTGCAACTTGCAACCCGAGCTAGAATTATTAGCTTAGTTTTTTTTCCCTTCACGGGAGGGAGGCTGAAAATGCACAATGCATACCAGCATAGGCGTCTGTGCTGGTTATGTGGGACTCGCACCCACTAAACTCAGCCTGAAAATGGCTTTGGTTATGCGACCTTCAAGCCTTCGTCGGATGCGACACCGCTTGGAGAGGCGGGGCGAATAGCTTAGTTAGACTCAAGAATAAAAGAAAAGCCCCATTTGACTCATCGAGGGATTCACCATTGCGGTAAATGCTTTTGATGACCGGCATCCCCAGCCACGCTGCTCCAGCGCTCGTGTTTCATTATCACACAATTTGCACCGTGCACTGTATTATAAATAGTGCAGTACGTTCAGAGTTGAGCGGCGTAAAATATCTATTTTTATCCATAAAACAAAGTGAGCGTTTTTCAAAGCGGCCGAGTAACGTTATTCATACGATCTGCCAAATGTGTTGATGCGTGGCGCACACGATTGAGGTTTTACTGATGTGACATACATCAGTCCTCTGAAGGGTATTCAAGTCTCGTTCTACTAGGAAGCTTTTTTATTTTTTGCTTCATTTTCTTGGCTGATTTGTAAGCCTTTTTTGTTTTTTTTTTTTGAGATGTGTTGCCTAATCTCAGTGTCTATCTGTGTGCTAAATTTCATGGAACTCCGTTCAGCGTTTTTGCATGATGCATGATGATGCATCATCAAAATTTTTATTTACTTCCTAAAGTCCTATAAAGCTGAAATTTGGTGTGTAAGCTACTATTAGTACACAAAAAACAGAAAAATTCTAAAACTCGGTACTTTTAGCCCCTAACCTAACTAGTGGAAGTTTATATGAGACTTACGAAAATTTTGATGTTAGAGATTTGAAAATTCATATACCAACTCCTTGTTATAAATAATAAAATTTATTTTAGGGATTTAAGTACACCCTCACCCATTTTCATCCATATATTGTCCATAGGTTTTCCATATATTGTCATACTTACCAATCAAATGTTGCCAATATGAGACCATAATTTATGAATGTCTCGTCTTGTCAACATTAAATGGGATTAGTGATAAAATAATTTTCTCTAACAGTAAAAAGTAACAGTTATATATACAGAGTGTTTTGTATTGTGTTGGCAATCCGTTAAGAGAATGGATCGATGGATACCGACCATACTATTTTTGTCCTACTGTCTTAAAAATTACAAATAATACGGCAGTCGCTAATCATGTTTTATTTCTCCTCTTTTGTTACAATTGGACGTCATCCACGTATTACGCACACGTACATCGATGAGTCAAGGGTGGGATCGAAGGATTCAAAGGATCAAAAGTGTTTTTCTTGAACCTCTCAAGCAACTAATTATTTTGTTAAACGTTTTAAAAGCTTCTTGTTTCAAAAATTTACTGTAAAAATAAGTGCCTTGATTTTAATTAACTATTGGAGTTTGTACAACCAATTTTCAATTTCTTGTATCTTATTTTATCTTGTTAGATAGCTAATAAGTTGTACATATGTTTAAAATGTCCTGCCGATAAAATTCTTCAGGCTTTTTTTTGCAGAAAACACCTATTAAAGTTGAAGAAACCTGGTTGAAATATGAAAATTTAAAGGATAGGTTGAATATCGCACATTCTTGAAAAGAACATAATATTGAATTACTCGATAATGGTTGATATTTAGATATACGTCATAATAGGTAATTTGGTTGCAAATGACCTCCTCTAACATCCTCTTAACGGATTGCCAACACATTACCAAACACCCTGTATATTCTAACACAACCACTGCAGGAACGGAATCGGTCGAACATATTATGTAAAATTATTGAAAGTTTACTTTTGTCATGCATGTACCTTAGCGGCCGGATGCTTAGCGGACAGCGGCCCTCAAGCTGCAGGAAGGGGTCGATGACCAGCGAACCTGAGACCAGGTCTGACTGAGGCAAGCCAAGATTGGGACTAGTTTTTTTTTCTACAAACCATTAAGTACCATGCTGGATCGCTGCACCAAGGGCTCATTTCCCAGCGAGGCGGAAATCTGAATGATGATTTTGTATTATCAAAAAATAAAAATAAATCGATAATGCAATACGGGTATCAAATTATAGAGTTCACCATAAGTATTTCAAAAAAGTATATCATGTTAGGTTTTCTGATAGCATGCGGGCTTTTTTAATTTTTAATTTTATTATGATGTACACAATTACACATAACCAAGGATGCACTTGCAGAGGCGTGTCTGTTTTCAATAGCCAGCATTGCAACTGCAACCGACCATCAGAACTGTCACACACCAAGTCATTACCTATAGCAAATATGTACCTAGTACAAAAATAAGTTTATATTTAAGGTTTGGTAACCAGGCCTAATTTCCGCGTATAATTAGGCCGACATACACACACATGTGCAGTAAAGTATAATACTAAGTATAACATTTGCATCGAATACATACACACGATGTACACTCGCGAGACACGTTCTATTGCTGGACGATGACGCAGCGCTAGATAATTCCGCACGGTGTACACTCGCGTCGATAAGTGCAACGAAAAGTTGGGTAATTTACTTTTGACAGATAATAATAGGGCTGTCGTAACAATGACGGAGAATTTGCCAATCGATTACAATACCGGTTACGAAGAAAATAGGTAATGACCAGCTCATGTTCGATGCTGACTTATATTTGTATTGAAAAAGTAATTTAAAATCAAGCAATGTACGATCATATCGTGAAGAATTAAAAAAATATTAATTAGCAAACATACATTTTTGAAATATTCGTGTACTCGTAAAGCTCGAGATCTTGCGAGAATACATTTCCTAGAATCCCTATAAATACATCGATCGTATCATTTGTCCTATCGAACTGTAACACAAGTTGCTTACAACAATTTGTTTAACGAAACAAGAAATGTTGTCTCGATGCAGGGAGCCCTACAGGATTCTACAATGTATCAGATTTTGCTATCCTTGATGACTTAGGTACGCTAGTGTTGTCAGAAACAGAAACATATTTACTAACTAGCTGTTGCCCGCAGCTTCGCATACGGAAATTATGTTTTACCTTATTTGAACCTCTTGTAGAAGGAAATTTAAAAAACGGTGAATTGATATTGAAGTACTTATATTTAGCAATTTATATACTGAAACCCACGATAAAATCCTAAAGGATTCCTCCAGGAGCGGGTTTTGAAAAATAAGCAATTCACATTAATTTGTATTTTTTTTTTCTTTTTTTTGGAAAATTTTGAAAAACTGAAAAATATATGTTCCATAAATTTAAGCAAGGAATATTTGTTGCAAATTTGAAGCAAATCGGTTGATGTTTTAAAAATATTCCATATAAACTTTCATCCCGTTTCCCGGGGAATCCTTTTAATTTTCCGGGATAAAAAGTATCCTAAAATATGACCCGGAGTATTAGTAACAACTTTACCAATTTTCATCGAAATCCGTTCAAGGGTTTTCATGTGATGTCCGGACAGACAAACAGACAGACAGACAGACGGACAGACAGACAGACAATAATTCTAAAAAAAAAATTGTGTTCTAACACGTTATTGAAGTGCCCCCTAATCAAAATTTTAAAAAATATTCAATGTACAGAAAATTTGCCCTTTGAGTTTTATTATAGTCTAAACACGTTATTGAAGTGCCCCATAATCAAAATTTAAAAAAAATATTCAATGTACAGAAAATTTGCCCTTTGAGTTTTATTATAGTATAGAAGACTTTTCTTCGTGAATGTACACAATAAGTAATCCTACACTATCTGTCAAAGGCAATCTACAATTGCAGATTCTGCGTTACATTTAATAAAGTTTTAATAAAATTGCTTTGTCTCGTTACTTTGTAAAAGATTTTTTTCTGTGTTATAGGTTGAAGTGAATTTAATAGTTAGATAATACTAATTAACTAGTTTGGTTATCTGAACTCTGTAGACATAATATCTTTGAAATAGCTCTGTTGTCATTGTGCATTGGTTGTATTGTAGAGCCGTGTTGGTAGAGCAACGGGTACCAGGTTTGATTCCAGTGCAGTATACATAATTATGCAATTTCCACTGTTTAAGTTAACCTAAGACGCTAGAAATTTTCACTTCTCATGAATATCGGAATTAAATGTACATAGAAACTCACCTTTGTATTTAAACACTATCTTGAAAAAGTTAATCCATCAAATATACCTATATATTTCGAGTTTAGCTGCCACAAACGTACAGATTTTAATTAATTTTATTTTTATAGATTTGATCCAAGATATCTCAAGCTTAACATTTAGTATGGAAAATATCAACGGGTGCAAAGTAAAAAAAGTTTCTGCAGTATTGCGATTTTCTTATTACTGCGGTACTTAACTTACTTTTAAAATATTATATTCTACAACATGGCAAAAAAATATTTACAGATATCGCCTTCTTTTTTGCACTTTTAATACGTAAAAGCAGACAACTACTCCTATTTTGTAAAAGTATGCGTATATCTACCACTGGCCATGTGCGCGCGGGACGCGCGAGTAGTGCGCGGATAGTCGTAATGTGTTATCAGTCAGATGACACGTTCTTCGCCGGCCGCAATCTTATTCGTTTGGTTTTGCTTGTATAGTTTAGAAGAAAACATCTGCCCGATTACGTTCTGAACATGGTCATAGTCATAGTCAAGAACTAAATTTTATGTATATGACTTGTTTTTAGTATTTACTGAAAGTTTTGAACAACTTTACCCTTAATCTGTATTATTAAATTTCCATGTAGATACGGCTAAGTGGTAGTTAACACAGTTGCCACATTTTAGAGTACAATGTATGCAGACTACTGCAATATATCGTAAAATAAACATAATTAGTAAAAATTTAATATAGGAGTTTATTATTATTCTAAGGGAGTACATATGGTTGCCTCTATAGCTATACTAATATTATAAAGCTTTTGGTTTTTGATAGTCCATTTGTCGAGGCTATATTATATGCTATTATAACATCATATATTTTAGTAGGTAGTTAGTTTTATCCACAATTTAACGCGGGTGAAACCGCGTGGCACAGCTAGTTCAATAATAAAGTGGTGGTGAAAATTTCAACAAACTTGGTATAATAATAACAAAATGGGAGCATTTTTTCTTATTATGCGTTCTAATGAAAATAGCTGTTTTGGATATTTACTCTTTTTACTTTGCACCCGTCGAATGTCGATAATATGGAAATCATGATAAGTCATTCAACGTTCAATGTTTATTACCTTGCTGTTTCCTTCCAGAAAAATCAGAATTAGGCATACACCTACATTTCCTGAGAATGTTCTAAACAAGAGATAACCCACGGGATATGTTGTGCATCAGACTTGTGACATCGGTTAAAAAAACTTAAGGGCTGCTTCAAAACGCCTTTGTCTGGCGGGGTAAGGGTGTGTCCACATATTCCTGGACGTAACTCCAATTTTATTGTAAAATATTTACTTATGATCTTCTGTAATATTTAATTATTTCTTTAAAGAAGCTGTAATATACTAAGCTTGTAGTAACGTGGGCACACTTTGTGAACACAAGAATGTGGAACGCAAGAACGTCACATCAGGGGAATAAGTTTAATTATAATTACTAATTATAAGTACTTACTATTATTTCTTGAAGATCTACAATAGACTATATCTATTCGCTGTTGCCCCTGTAAACGTATGTAAAAATAATAAATATGTTATAATTTTAAAACTTTTAAACATCTATTCTATACTTATTAATTATATTAGTTAAGCATCTATTCTATACAAGTATTAATAAATAATTAATTATGTTAAAAAACGAGCTTTTTACCAAGTGCAATACAAATTTAATTTTACAGGGGAGTTCGATTCGATACAAAATGTACCTAATTATTTTATTCACATCCTGATAAAGGCATACCTAGTGATAAAATTACATTAATAAGTTAAAATAAAACAACATTATACATTGCGAGCACAGATACTCGCGTCCCAGGTTGTTAATCGGTCATATAAACAAAGGATTATACATTTTTATACATTTTAACTGTTCCCTTTAATGTGACGCAGCCTTAACCCATCACTCTATCCCTGTCTAACGCATACAGCTGTCTCTCTGCGCCCCGAGCTGTTCAATTTTATACTTATTGATTCGGAGGTCGTAGGCAGTACTGATGGCATAAAAATGGTAATTTTCATTGAGAATATTATATTTGATTTTTTCGCATATTTTACATTGCTATTGGAAATGGTACGTAGTGCTATTGTTTATTCTGTATTGACACGGATTACCTACATTACAAACGCACGCGTTAGGAAAAAACAATGTTACGCACATTTTGTTAGCGTTGAACAAAATCGAAATTGACATGAACGATTGGATGTACTAAGTTTCTCCCCGCCAACGCAGTGCCGCCGTGACCATGATCCATAAAATACAAACGTCATCAATTTTATACTTGAAGCCATCGTTATATATTTGACGTCTTATAATAATTATAATTCTTGACAAAAAATAACCGACTTCAAAATAATTCAAAAACTACTTGTCAGATCTCGCTCAAATTTAAGTGGGACTACATGACAAGCACCAGCTTTCGATTAAAAAAGAATCATCAAAATCGGTTCATCCAGTCGAAAGTTCTGAGGTAACAAACATAAAAAAAATACAGTCGAATTGAATACCTCCTCCTTTTTTGAAAACTGTTTAAAAAATGTTAAACATCCTAAAAAGATAAATGACAAGTGGTTGTGTAATGAATGCGTCCTAATTCCTTACTTATTATACGAGTAGACATCTATTTCCAGTTTCCGCAAATTACTTAGCTTAATCTATATATATAGGAGAGTATAGTATAATATAAACAAATTATTCTTATTATGTACTAACATTAAAGGTAAATAATGTCGTTGGCTTACCGTCCGCCCAGTTTGGCAATACTTCCAGGAAGTTGAAAGGAAGTACTTCCAGGGTAGAGTAAAATGGAGCATTCTTGTATCGGAGACAAAGACACAGTTTGGTTCACTGAGTCAGGATAAGTTTCTTTGGCATTACGCGCCAATAGAAATACTTAAATTACGTGATTCTTAAGCTGTTATTAATTTGAAGGTCGTCCGCTGTACCGAAGGCATTTTTTTCCGTTAATAAGATGGCGTGATAATCTTTATTTATCTAAGCAGTCTTTATTTCGTTAAAATGAAATGATAATAAAAGTTGATAATAAAATATGCTTGAAACATGGCGAACGACTGACATGATTCAATTCAAATAAATCAATGAAATTCAATTTCATGAAGACCAAATAAAACTCGATTTTATAAAGATACAATAATATACCTTTAATTTTAATTTCACTCTTGTAATAAAAAAGTTACATCATTGCTGACTCTACACCTTAAGATTAAAACTTAATTTAGTCTCGTTAAAAGAAAATAATTTTGGTGTTTCTTTCATCGGTTAAAACAGGTCTTTACTTAACGTTTCAGTTGTTTATAGTTTTATAAAGCAGTTGTAATTAAACGATCCATTTGAATATTCAAATATTTGAATTATTTATAACACTCGAAGTATTATAATGTAATTCAAAGTATTTATCTATAATATAATTAGACAAATATTAAACACCTTTTTGACAAATTGTTATCAAAAAAAGTATTAAACTTGGTCCTACTAAGTATGTCGCTACAGTAAACAAATTACCGTTAACACGCTGTAATTAATTGACGATACGGTTATAAAATAAATGCTCTAATTTAAATAATAAAATAAAATATCCAATCGTGTTTGCTGTCCGTACTCGGTATTCCTTAAAACTTCATTTTGCTTTTGAAACATTTTCCTATTACATTTCTGCTGTCGGTACCAACTGATGTTAGGTATACATCCCGTGTACAGATTGTAGGCCCGCAATCTGTGAAGTTAGTTTCATATTAGATTTATTTAGTGTTTTCACTAGTTGAATAGTTTCAAAGTTAAAATCTAATGTTCATATTTTCCGCCTGGATTGGGGTAACGGTTAAACGGTGATTAAAGTAAGTTTCTACCCATATTATCTAGGACTTCATATTTAATTACCATCAGGTGGTTTTCAATCATTAGCTTATTTAGTACACATTAAAATAATTACTTTTTAACAAAAAATAAAACCAACGAAAAAAAACTGAAAAGCAAAAAATAAAATAAACCGGATATAATAAAATAATTTTGAGATCGTGACAAACAAACAACCAAAATTAATTACATAAAGTTCATATTATGAGGGCAGCGGCATGCGATGGACACGGCAGCAGCAGCGCAGCGCACATCTTTTCACCGTTTGTTTTTTCATTGGTTTGGCACCGCCTCAAAATTATTTTACTATATCCGGTTTATTTTATTTTTTGCATTTCAGATTTTTTTTTCGTTGGTTTTATTTTTTGTTAAAAGTAACTATTTTTTAATTGTTAGTTGCTACAATACTTATAATTAATAATTATTTATTGGTGGTAGATTCAGTTACCAGGTAAAAATGTAGTTTGTGAAATATCAATCATCCCCTATTTTCGTACCTATAGGGGTAAAATTTTGTTTCGAAATTTAAACAAGAGTAACTTCAAGCTATACAAAATTCAATAAAAAAAGAATCATCGAAATCGGATCATCCAGTACAAAGTTATTGGGGTTAACGTGTAAAAATTCCGGGTAAAAAACGGGTGAATAATCAATCATTCCCTATTTTCGTACCTTTAGGGTGGGAATAAAATTTTCAAAAAAATATGGGACCAACTTCAGGACATACCCTATCCAATAAAAAAAGAATCATCCAAATCGGACTACCCTGTGCCGAGTGCTGCGTGATCATACATAAAAAAAAATATACGTGTTGAATTGAGAACCTCCTCCTTTTTTTTTTCGTCGTTTAAAAAATACGTGTCGAATTGAGAACGTCCTCCTTTTTTTTCGTCGGTTAAAAAAAAACAAAATTATCGATTTGCTTCAAAGATACATACGTCTACTTAAATGCGTGCTGCGTGTAGATCTCTAAACGGTTAATACTAGGAATGTTTTTCCGGAACATTTTGAAATAGATTCCCATCTCTTTCCCATCTCTCCAATTCTCTTCCCATAATTATTTCCGTTATTCGTTCTTTTAATAAATAGTATAGACAGTATTATCTATACTATAATTATGTAAATAAAAATATCTAATCCAACGAGCGTGGTACGATCGTACCATCTGCACGATATAAATAAACTATTAAGTTCAATTTTACTTAAAAAAAACTTAAAAGCCAATAATTATTTACTATGAATTGAGATGTCGCGATGTCGTCAGATGGCTGTAATCTGCTTTTATGACCTGCTTACACGTTAGTGAGACGGTGTGCGAAGAAAAATTCACCAACTATGATTTTTTCTAGTCTCGCGTAAATTAACTGGCTTCGCTACACAGTCACACAGATCTGATGGATTCTCATTATTACGACGTGTTTATTATGACGTGCAGTCTTAAACACCGATCAAGTTCAAAACCCACTCACTCAGTTCCGAGTTCCAACATTAGGGCGTGTGAACGCGGACGGGTTACCGTTGAATTATTTATCCCTGCGCAATACTAAACTGCCGTCTTATATTTATAGATTTTATATGTATTGATTGGTGACCTATAAGTTCTGCAGTTGGTGATGGTACTAAGTGCTTGTTCACACTGAACGCGCGGGTAGACGCTACATACACCGCGCGCACGTTTTGATGTGAACACTTTCATAGTAGGTCATATGTTTGATATTTCGCGACCGCGCCCGCGAGTTAGTGTGAACAAGCACTAAGTGGTGTCCACTGTAGCAAAGCAACAACCCATAATTGTCCCACTGCTGGGCTCGAGGTCTCCTCTCACAATGTGAGGGGTTTTTAGGCCATAGTCTACCACGCTGGCCAAGTGTGGATTGGTAGACTTCACACACCTTTGAGAACTTTATGGAGAACTCTCCGGTGTGCAGGTTTCCTCACGATGTTTTCCTTCACCGAAGCAAGTGATAATTAACTTCTAATACGCACATAATATTTGAAAATTTAGAGGTGCGTGCCAGGATTTGAACTCGGGCCCCTTCGTTCGGGAGACCAACGTTCTAACCGCTAGGGTATCACTGCTTGATGTCCACTGTAGAGCTAATAATAAAACCGTAGCGAGTCGCATCTGTCTGGCTTTAAAAACTTCAATAGTTGTAACTATGGCTCGTCTTTCCAGTTGGTGGGTGCTCCATGCGGTCAGCACGGGCAGTACACGTTCTACAAGGCGATCAGGTTCACCGGCGCCCAGGAGCGGATCGTAGCCATCGGAGACTTCTTCTTCGTCAAGATATGGCAGGACTCCGAGCTCGTCTCCATCGGTGAGTCGTCGCAAACTGCGTCACATCTGTCCCAACTCCCAACTCTCAATGCTGTGCTCCAGTCTCTCACACTAGGTGTACAGGCTAGATGACGCTGGCTGAATACATTATTTGACTGCAGTAATTTACAAATTACATAAATGACGACCCGTGTGGCGCAATGGTTATCATGCCGGATCGCCGTGCCAAGGGTCCAAAGTTCCAGAAAGAATTTCTGATCTCGGTCTTGTCCATGGCACCCAACCCACTACACGAGACAGGGAATCCTAGTTTGGCTATGAGTGTATGGCGTTATTTATTTATTTAATGCATTGTCGGCTTCTAACCGTGTGAAGCTGTAGTTATGTAGGCTAAAAAGTTACTAAATTGTCTGTTTACACGTATTAATTTACTTATTTAATTATTTACTTAACTACGATACTTAATAAGTGTAAATCGGACTTATATGCCGCTCTAGAGTCAACAACACCGAATCCCAATTTTTTAAACTTATTTATGTTCACCTACTTTTTGTTGATTATGTTGTTAGATGTTGACTCAGATGGTCCAACTACGCGTGACACGCAAGTACCTATCAGTAAATGAGTGAAGGAGTTGGAATGTAATCTTTAGCTTACCAGTGAATGAGTGATGTAATCTTTAGCTTTGATGTTCCAATATAAAGTCGATATTAGTGTATAAGCTATCTAATTGTAACCTCAACGAAACGGCTCCTGTTGTATAATAAGGCCATAAAACTGGGTCACCTGTTAGCGGAAGATTATTAGCCTTCATTCCCGGAGCCCTTGCTCGTAGCGGGACAGTTTCCGTAAACAAGTCAAGTGTCCTGGGAATGTGTAATTGTAGCTCTAATTCTCCAGCCATAATCAACTCGAGGACGATTCGGCATTTTGTACAAACGTAACAGTTATCGGAAGAATGTGACCTAACTAGCCATTTTGTTTTATAGTCTTAAAGGCTGATGAAGTAGTCGGAGACGGGCCACCTGAGAATAAGTGGTCATCCTCGTCTATGAACTTTAGTGATAAATAGCTTTTATTTACTTAAAAATAAGTTAATGTTAGACAACCTGATGGTAATCGGGGATGTGGTCCATGATGATGAACGCACTAACTTAGTAAAGCCTAAAAGCCTATTGACTCTTTTCTTTTCTATGTGACGACTCGAGTGATGAGAGCTCCAAAAACAAGTTCATTATTTACTCATATTTGTTTGGTCCGGTCGTAAATATGATTAAATAAATAAATAAATATTATTAGACATTCTGGAAGAAATATTGCTAGTTATGTTACTGGTATTATATTTTATAATCTTAAATTTAAAAAAAAAACCAACAGTTCCAGTTACACATAAGTAGTAAGTACTATTTATGTCTTCTGTGGTTACACTAAACATAGCTAGAGATACAGACGTACAGACGTACAGATACACACATAAGCAGACAGCCAGACACACAGATACACGGACACGTCAAACTTATATTAAACCCCTCTTTTTTTCGTCGGGGTTAAAATATCGGGTTGGGACAGCTATCCCAAGGGCCACTGCGAACAGACTTAATCTATTGTATCTTATATCACTGGTGTACCACCATTATCAGTCCATCACTGACTTGAGTCCGGTTGCAGGGGAGCTGCAGCTGCTGTGGACGGACCGCGTGTCGGACCAGACCCTGGTGAGCCTGCGGCTGTACTTCCTCCCGGAGAACACGCCTGACGGACGGGGACTGCATGGCGAGGTTAGTGCCAACACTACCACACTAGTAGGATAGAAATTTCAAAACAAAACAAAAATTCTTAACTAAACCAAAACCTATTTCTAGCCGAAGATTTTAAAATTCAAATATTTTATTCAAAATTGGTTTGGTTTACAAACACTTCTTGAAAGTCATGCAAGATAGGCCAGTGCCTCAACAAGGCCCTACTGTGAGAGGGCCCGGTAGAGGAAGCTAACCGGGATAAGAAGAATAGATCTAAGTTTAACCACCTGTGACCGGCTACACCTAGACCAGCTAGACTTGTAACCGCACTTGGGCTTTTAGCTGTACAGCCTGTAACCATCCTGTAACATAGACATCTGGACGGCAAGCTTTGAACCGTACCTGAAGACGAATTACGTGACATTAGATGCATAATTTCGACCAATCATAGACCTGCGTGTGATGTGTAACTTCAACCCCAGAGAGATTCCGGGTTAGATTCCCAGTCTCATGACGTCACGACTAAAGAGTGTGTAAACGTATTATTCTTAAAATAAAACTTTTGAAGGTTTTAAAGTAGGTGACTCACACATAGGTTGAAATTTTACAAATTCATTTGATTCTGATAACAATGCATACATTATATTGGATTTGTATGATATTGGTGACCTGGTACTGTTGGCTCCAGACGAGGGAACTCCTCAGCGGCCAACCACACGTAAATAAAAGAGCTTAAAAGTAATTTTAAAAAGCGGCCAAGTGCGAGTCGGACTCGCCCATGAAGGGTTCCGTAGCAGCAAGTAACATAATATAAAAGTTCTTGAAGTTCGTTGTAACTTTGATCGAGGTAAATTGCGGTTTACGATTTATGACGTATTAAAAAAAAACTACTTACTAGATCTCGTTCAAACCAATTTTCGTTGGAAGTTTGCATGGTAATATACATCATATATTTTTTTTAGTTTTATCATTCTCTTATTTTAGAGGTTACGGGGGGGGGGACACACATTTTTCCACTTTGGAAGTGTCTCTCGCGCAAACTATTCAGTTTAGAAAAAAATGATATTAGAAACCTCAATATAATTTTTGAAGACCTATTCATAGATACCCCACACGTATGGGTTTGATGAAAAACAAATTTTTGAGTTTCAGTTCTAAGTATGGTGAACCCCCAAAATTTATTGTTTTTTTTCTATTTTTGTGTGAAAATCTTAATGCGGTTCACAGAATACATCTACTTACCAAGTTTCAACAGTGTAGTTCTTATAGTTTCGGAGAAAAGTGGCTGTGACATACGGACGGACGGACAGACAGACAGACAGACAGACAGACAGACATGACGAATCTATAAGGGTTCCGTTTTTTGCCATTTGGCTACGGAACCCTAAAAAGGAACTATGTATAACCTCTTCATGTCTGTAGCTCAAAGATGTGATGTAACTGATTCTAAATATACTTAGACAAGAAAACCCTAAGGCTACGTCCGCACAGACAGGTGGCTTGCTTAGCGCCTAGAGCCTAATTAGTCACCTAGCGAGTAGCTTCTTATAACGAACGCTCTAGAGTGTTCGCGACTGGCCGCACTGCGCGCTTGGTGCCTAAATAGTTGCTTAGCGTGTATCGAAGTAAACAAACGTGTTGGTTTTTTGTCACTAGGCGCTAGGCATTTTTGAAGCAAAAATGACATTGACGGTCGGGTTGTCATGGATATAATATTATTGATGAATGTCAATGGCATAAACTAAAAGCTGAAACGAGAAATTGTTGCATTTATTCCATTAATTTTGTAAGATATTTTTGAGAGTGACATTTCATCAACGTGCCGATAAGCAAAATGACCAAAGCACCTAGTGACCCACCACGCAAACCACCTCTCAGTGCGGCCACCTTGTATCCTAGCAAGTAGTCAGAATGCAAACCACTAGGCTCTAGGCGCTAAGCAAGCCGCCTGTCTGTGCGGACGTAAGGCCTAAACTAGTACTCGTTATCGCTTCGAACGTTACTTCCTAAAATTAAAATATTCAGCTAAGTAAACATAACGCCCCGTTTATTTTGCCGTACCGTAAGCAGTCCATAACATTAAAAATACGTTAAGTATCGGTTCATCTCAGAGTCAGGCTATTCGCCCACGTCCGATAATAATCGGTGACCGATTTTTTGTAGGAGATAAATAGAACGTAGGTACTGATACCGCCCGGCCACAGCTACCAGCGGCGCGGATTGCGGCGCGGTGAGCGGCGCGGCAAGCGGTGAGCGGCGAGAACAAATGGTAGACAATGTATGGAGTATGCCACAGCTACAGCAGCGCGTTTTGCGGCGCGGTGAGCGGCGCGGTGAGAGTCGCGGCGGCGGCGGACTGCGCGGTGCACGAGTGAAACAAATGCCGCGCGCGGCCGTATCGGTGGACGAACTCAGCATGTATTATATTTATCTTATTATTTTTTATTTTTTATTCTTGATGTATTATATTTATTTTTATTTCATGAACAATAGTAAAACAATCGGTTGCTTCAAAGACTAGTTCTCATCATATTTTCTTAATAATCCATGTGACAGCTCATTCCATCATACCCTTTTGTATTCGTTTTTCTTATAATGGAAAACATGGCCGGTAGGAATCTTAATTAGGTACCTACTTACATTGTTATGTTATTTATTTATTTATTACATTTAATACTTTACTGTTTGTACACCAAAACATAATATACATAAAGAGCACAAGGAAGGAACACAAAACAATGTTATTATTTATCTACAGATTATTTATCAATATTATTATATAAAATATTATTATATAGTAGTCTAAGTACGTCCACCGCTGAAGCCGCCGCGGTCGCAACTAATCTAGCTGTGGCATACCACCGCAAATCGCGCCGCCCGCCGCGCCGCTCACCGCGCCGCTCACCGCGCCGCTCACCGCGCCGCTCACCGCGCCGCTAGTAGCTATGGCCGGGCCCATAGCAATAGGGCAACGCACACGTCCTACAAAAAGTCGGTCAGAAATAATATGAGAGGAAAAATCGGCCCGATTATCTGTCCTACCTGTTAAGTTTAACTTTATGTAACCCTAGTGCGGACCAACGTCAAATAACCTTATCGATAATTATATCGATGAAGTGTTAGTGTAGCCACATAAAAGATAATATTTATTTTAATGCTTTTAGAACGTTATATATACTAATAAAGTCAAGAAATTCGTTTACTGTTTTTATGTAATAAACACAGTAAAGTATGTAGCTTTTTTCTTTAAAAAGATAAAGAACTTTCACAATTTTATTTATGGCAGTACTGCTAGATGTAAATGTCAATGGTTGGTTTGACTTGAAATTATTTTTTTTTATAAATAAGGTATGTATATCATGGGCGTAGCCATGGGGGGTTTGAACCCCCGAACCCCCCCCCCCCCCAACCCCCCCTCGAAAAATTAAGGACTGATATTTTTATGTGGTAATAAACCCTTAAAAAACATTTTTCTAGACGTCATTCCGAATCGAATGAGCTATCGCACATATTTTTAGGAGCTTTATTTCTATTAAACACGTTTTTGAACTTTTTGACTAAACTAATAATAGATGGCACTACATACGTCGTGAGAAAAAATAAAGTCTCAATTTTCTTTAGGGTTATTTTATGTACTTTTAGTCGTTGTATTTTCTTGAACCCCCCCCCCCACTCCCCTCCCCCTAAACTTGAACCCCCCCCCCCCCCCCCGAAACTAAAACCTGGCTACGCCCATGATGTATATAGTTATGTCTTTCCATTCTCTACTAACAGTAACATCATAATTTAATGTCAAATATCCTAAATATATTTTTTGTCTTTATAGTTGGAAGTTCAACAAATTTAAAAAGCAGTGTTACTGGAAAACAGAGAAACAAGGTCTTACTTGAAAAAGCTAAGCCTTAATTGGAGAAAGTGAAGAAAAGTGATTGAGATACAAAAGGTTTCATTAGATCTGAAACTAATTGTGGACTGTGCACAATTTACTTTTTAATTTAAGTATTTTAAAAAACAGTAGGTATAGCTGTATTTATTGAGAGTAAAGTAACTTTTTTTATGGATATAGTCGGCAAACGAGCCGACGATCCACCCGATGGTAAGCGGCTATCGTCGCCCATGGACATCAGCAACACCAAAGGCATCACCGATGCGTTGCCAGCCAAGAACGAGAGAAGAAAAAGAAAGAAAGAACTGGCTCTCAAACTAACAGTTTGATAAAATGAGCTTATTATTTATGCATCGTCATTGCAACCTCTAACTTCCCCGCCGCTGAAGTCAGGTCTCCGGCCACAATGTGAGGGGTATAGGTAGGCCTTCTAGCATCTAGCGTGATCAAAAAATTCAATAAAATTGTCGAAATCAGACATTTTGCTTTGCGAATCACTCAAATTGCAAACCTAATGTCAAGTCAACGTCAAAATCAATCCTAAGTAAAGGTATTTGAATAATTAACTTTAATTGCCTTTAGGGGACTGTAACGGCCCATTAACTGACTCTGGGGGTGATTTTATGTAATTCTCTACTAAGGAGTGATTTAAGTAACCGTTATGTGACTCTGAGTTGGGGGCGTTGGGGCGTATGATACCTACTTACTTAAGTGCTTACTTAAGTTTCTATGGATATCACAATCACAATATTCACAGTTCAGGTAGAGTCTAATCAAAGACTATCTACAATAATACAAATAATGTATACAAAAAGAGCGATTCCATAGAAACCTCAAAAATCGAGTTCAATTCTACGAAGCGTGCCGTCCCGTTTGCTCGTATAGCGCTGTCCCGCTCTAGCCCCTATTTGGTAACGCCAACTATTTCATGGATGAAATTACGAATGGATTGTGGTGCAAGTTATACGATTTCGCCGGGATAATCGATTAAGTCACAATTTCCTTGCTTTTAATTTATCAATTAATTTTACTAGTTTACTTCTTCGCTTCCTTTCGGGAAATTCTGTCTAAACTAATATACTTACGTTATTCGAATTGGTAATTTCTTTATTTTCTCTTACATCGTTATCGTTTGTCGTAGCCCATGAACCCAGTGCATAACGTACTTTGATGATGTCCAAACCACGAAAGCACCCATTCACGAATTATCCGTGCACCCACCGGTGGGTGAAGCCAGTGGGTGCACGGGTAACGGCCCTTCCTACGACTTCTTACGTTGCGATATCAAAAATT
Source organism: Thymelicus sylvestris (assembly GCA_911387775.1). Classification (NCBI taxonomy): domain Eukaryota; kingdom Metazoa; phylum Arthropoda; class Insecta; order Lepidoptera; family Hesperiidae; genus Thymelicus; species Thymelicus sylvestris. Next base: position 12,618,527 of record OU426887.1, on the reverse strand, counting down.
ATACAGTACTGTTTGTTATAAATAACGTAATTGCTTGATTCTAATAAAAAGCGGCCAAGTGCGAGTCGGACTCGCCCATGAAGGGTTCCGTAGCAGCAAGTAACATAATATAAAAGTTCTTGAAGTTCGTTGTAACTTTGATCGAGGTAAATTGCGGTTTACGATTTATGACGTATTAAAAAAAAACTACTTACTAGATCTCGTTCAAACCAATTTTCGTTGGAAGTTTGCATGGTAATATACATCATATATTTTTTTTAGTTTTATCATTCTCTTATTTTAGAAGTTACGGGGGGGGGGACACACTTTTTTCCACTTTGGAAGTGTCTCTCGCGCAAACTATTCAGTTTAGAAAAAAATGATATGAGAAACCTCAATATCATTTTTGAAGACCTATTCATAGATACCCCACACGTATGGATTTGATGAAAAAAAAATTTTTGAGTTTCAGTTCTAAGTATGGGGAACCCCCAAAATTTATTGTTTTTTTTCTATTTTTGTGTGAAAATCTTAATGCGGTTCACAGAATACATCTACTTACCAAGTTTCAACAGTGTAGTTCTTATAGTTTCGGAGAAAAGTGGCTGTGACATACGGACGGACAGACAGACAGACAGACAGACAGACATGACGAATCTATAAGGGTTCCGTTTTTTGCCATTTGGCTACGGAACCCTAAAAACGTATTAACTGTTCAAAATATATCTATTATTAATCAACCGAAGTGTAATTAAAAATTGCTACATTGATAATTTCCTTCGCATTATTTTTCTCTTGCACCACACGCCAAATCCCATTGCTCACACAATTCCAACTAAATTGGACCCTATTACAAGCGCATAAAGACGACAGTTCCTCGGAGAGCCAGCTGAGTAATTTTGTAGTACTTTATGGGACGTGTACGGCGATGCACAGTTTTGATACTTGAATTTTACGCATAATATTTAAGTAAACGAAGTAGTAGTTGTTAAACTTGTATCTATTTAATTAAATAGATTTTTCAAATACTTTATTTTTACAACGATTTACTTCACGTTTAATATATGGAAAGTCAGTAGAGAAGCGTGTTTACCATTTTTTGTCCGACGATGGGACGCGTTGGTGACGCCCGTGATGTCGCAGACATACCTTATGATGGGCTCGAAATACCACTACAATACAATACAGAATTATTATCTGATGTAAAATAAAATGATAAATAATATTAAATTAAAATTAAAAAAACCCGACAATACAGACACGTCAAACTTATAACTCCTCTCTTTTTTCGTCGGGGGTTAGTAAAATGTATTTCATAAATGTCATAAACTCATTACCATGTCTCATATTAACTGTATTAACGGAATCCTTGAGTTGTTATGGTATTACGTACTGGCATAATATAATATGTAAGAGCTGGAACAATAGAACTTAAAATTAATCAATGTTTAATGAATTTAATTTATAAAAGCAAACATTCATACTGATAATATTGTCGTGTGACTAATACGTGATATCATGAGAATGATAGTGAGTTATCTATAACTTATAATCGTTTGTAGTGGATTCTAATGATTTAACTGCGATTTAAATGTTACGGAATGTTTGAATGATAACGTAATAATATCGTCCAAATCGTAATAATGGTACTTCCCACTTTTTAAGTAGGTATGGAATAGATAGATTTGAATTTAAATCTGCTAGAAAATTATATTTGGAATAGGAAATGTAAATGATGAAAGTTCCCAAAGCATTTTTTTTATTAAACTAATATAATTGATAAACAATGGTGCAAACAAGATATAAATGTACAGTTAAATGTTTAGTGTTTTTCAAAAAAAAAATGTGGGCTACCCTATCATTTCGTATCCTGTTCTACATTATTCTTATAGTAGTTTGCACGTTAGTATGGTTACGATAACAGTAATATAATAATTATTTTATTAAGTAACAGAAACACATAGTCACATACCTATTTTTCATTATACATAATTTATTAAGTAAATTAAATAGTTAAAGTAAATAGATTTCGTCAAAATTTTTTTTAGTTTTCAAAATGTATTGAACAGTAATAATAATAATAGGCGGATCAAGACTGATCGAACAGCGCACACGATACACTCACCCCACCACACCATGTGACGACTGTGGCACAGAGCTGCCGTAGAGATGATGTTCTATTATAAACTTTATTTTTTAAATTTTACTAGTCATTTTACTACATTAAAATGTGTTCAATTTTTATACCAATGTTTACTTTAAAAGGGTTTACAATACGTTTAAAATAATTAATGTGTTTTCAATTACCAAAATGAATTTTTATAATATGAAGTCACACTAAAATACAAAAATATTTTAAAATTTATTGTTATGGTTTAGAAACCATACGAATATCCAACAATCTTTTTTTAGATAAATCCAAAAAAGTTGTCAAATTCATTTCGTTTTTTACAAAGCAATGAGATCCTCACGATTACGTCCAGTTTGCAAACATTTTGAAGTTAACTGTTTCCATGCATCATCTGAAATGACAGTTTATGTCAATATTCAATTGTAATTCTTATTGTATACATGTAACATGTATTGTATACATGGAACAATTATTTCAGCTGTATTCGCGCATAACAAATGGTTTGTTTAAATATTTAAACAAATGCTTCTTTAAACTATAATGTTAAAAATTAACATTTAGTATTCAGTGTGTCATAAACGTGTCCTTTATTAATAAAATCACCAGAAAAAAGTACCTTAATACGCCAATCATACACATCGAATGTTTGACGTACTATATTCTAAAACGTCGCTAGATACATATTTGAATATCTTATCTTGAGTTCACTCTGTGTAAATAACAGATAACGCCGGATCGTTATTGTACAGTCGTCTAGTAAAGTTATTTTACTATATTATGTGTTAATTTTCAAATTTCTCTCTTTTTTAATAACTTTTGAGTATGGTATCTCAGAGGTTAGTTCACAGTTAATTGACAAATATATTTTAACTATAACATGAAATGACATTTTTATGCAAACACATATCAAAAATGGAAACATAAAATAGTTTATTGCGAATATTTAAATTGAAAAATACGAGAATTAATATTACACCCCATAAGAATTGTGAATTTTAACGACTTATTATTCATTATATTATTTGTTATTTAATTGTTTTATCACTTTTTCAGTTTAGATAAAGTCTCTTTTTAACAGTTTTGCGTTCAATAGTACACTCAAGTAATAATAATGATATTTTGTAAGTCGGACGGAGTGAATACCTTTTTTAATGTCCGCGCAGCGATAAGAAACGATATTGGGCACAGGTTCTTAAACTTTGATCATATTTGTTTGTGTGAAAACGCAAGTACATACTTAACTTTCGAAATAGCTGAAGTTCTTCTTATATTTAAATAAATAAAATTAATGTTCTTTATTCACAGTCCAAACCAAAACGACAACAACTTACAATAATACCTTGAACTAGGTATATAATAATATTAAAATTTTATTTAGTATAGAATTAATAGTGATCTTACACAATATCACATAAAATTGTTGCGTTGATTACTTTTCTTTAGTGCAGTTATTGTTGATTTTGTATGGTCAACCCATTGTTCTGAGTTTGATGCCATAGCCGGGTCAAAACTCTTTTTTCATATGAAAAATCTCCTTGCTTGTCTTTGAAGTCTTTTAATTATTACTGTCATACATTTCAAATATAGCAAAAATATTATTTAGTCTCCTGGACTAGATCTATTTGTTTCTTATCTATTTGTACTTGCTGATCACGTCTACCTAGACTGCAAATATAGGTAATAATAATAATTACTTTTCAAATCAAATCAAATCAAATCAAAATCTTTTATTCATATAGGTATCACTGATACACTTATGCACGTCATTTTTTAATCTACCAGCTTTTCGGAAAGGCGCTTTGTCAAGGAGGAGAAGAAAAGCCGAAAGAAACTCCTCAGCGCATCTTTTAAAATCATGGATGGTTACATAATATAACTTTTAAATATAACTTCCTATTTATGGTGTTATCAAAAGTTCAACCGAAATTTGACAAATTTTAACTGTACCAAATTCGTACACGTAATAAGCTGAAAAAGGGGCACATTATTTTCTTCACGTATAAATACTATTAATATAGAAGATAATTATATTGTAATATTTTTCAAACGTTGATCTGGATGCGACTCCACGGATTCCCAGTTAAGCAATTATTTACCAGTGCCTAGCGCAGGGCTGCCAACGTCGGGATTATATTTTTTAATGACGCTAACGTGAATATCTGCGTGTCTCAATCTTTAACAATATGGTTCTTGCTTTGTTTGTCTGTTTGTTTGTATGTTCTCCGAGTGTTAGTGAATGGCTCGTGTCAATCGTTATTCATAGTAGTTAGATTGGTAGTGGCTTATTTTACTAAAAACTTCTGGTCCGCACCGGCATAGTCTAGGTTGGACAATGATTTATCTCAGTGCAAGCTCTCGCGTCTTTTCCCTGATTTACGAAATGTTTCACAAAAAAGAGAAAGTTTCACAGTAAAGATTAAGGAAATTAATTAAATAATTTATTTTAATTACACCTGTTTCATAACTAATTTGAAAATGTATTAAAGAAATGTTTTAAAACTTGTAAAAAATAAAATTTAAACTCACTAATTATTATCTTGTTAAAACCGTTTCGATAAAATGTTAACTTCGTTTTTGGAAGCAGACAAAAACGTAGCTGCTGAATGATTCAATGAACACAGTGACAAAAAATAGCATTATTCTGTTTCACTTTTTGCCTCTCATGACGCATAAGTCGCTCTCATTCGTGTGCGACTGAAACGGAATCACTATACGTCTATTTATTATTATCTGTCTACGTTTAGGTAATTACGATTTAGGAGTTTACGAGCGTTTCCTAAAATGTATGTTGGAGAGCCAATAACAATGCGAGTCCTGTTTCGGTTACAAACGCGTCGGTGATGGCTTTGGTGTTACATGTTTACAATTTACAAGTTACATGTTAATTGTTACATGTTCCGTGACCACTTAGCATTTGATGGTTAGTAGATCAAAATCTATGTAGATAACTAGATAAGTATTTAATTTATTTAATAAGATTATTATCATTATTTTTCATTACAGATTTCCAAAGGGTTCGTGAGTCATTGTGTTTTCATTTTTAAGTAATATTTTTCTTTATTTTGCATAACCATGCAGGTATTGCCAATGATATTGGATATAAAAAAGAAATATCATTGGATATTGCAGGTATATTTTATTAACATTTTAGGGTTACAAAAGTTTCTTTATCACCATGGACAGGACAGCATTTTGCTGGGTGGTATGCCCACCGAATACCGATACCGATGGAATATAGCACCATAACCTCGTTGTTCAAGATGGTGCAACAAGGGATTTGAGTAGGGGATGATGGCATAGGATCCCTAAGATCCGTTTTCTGAAAAAATAAATTTCATTCTTCACAATTAGTTCCTTCATAAGAGGCAAAACAAATATATTTTACGTAGGTAATGTAATTATCGTACGAGCGTGGGATTTTTATCTTGAATTGAGAAATCGCTTGATTTACGAACAACATTCATACGTAGCGCATTTGGCGCAACGAGTGTGGTTTGGAATAAAGGTAACTTATTTTGAAAGCATTTATTTTGAAAACATTTTAACACTATAGTTTGTACGTTTGTACTATAGTTTCTACTAGCTGTTGCCCGCAGCATCGCATACGGAAATTATGTTTTCCTTATTTGTACCTCTTGCAGAAAGAAATTTAAAAAACGGTGAATTTATATTGAAGTACTTATATTTAGTAATTTATATACTGAAACTCACGATAAAATCACAAAGCATTTCTCCAGGAGCGGGTTTTGAAAAATAAGCAATAGGTATTCACATTAATTTGTATTTTTTTTTTCTTTCTTTTGCAAAATTTTGAAAAACTGAAAAATATGTATTCCATAAATTTAAGCAAGGAACATTTGTTGCAAATTTGAAACAAATCGGTTGATGATGATTTGATGTTTCAAAAATATTCCACACAAACTTTCATCCCGTTTCCCGGGAAAACCTTTTAATTTTCCGGGATAAAAAGTATTCTAAAATATGACCCGGAGTACTAATAACAACTTTACCAATTTTCATGGAAATACGTTCAAGGGTTTTCATGTGATGCCCGGACAGACAAACGGACAGACAATAATTCTAAAAAAATATTTTTGTGCTCTAACACGTTATTGAAGTGCCCCTTAAACAAAATTTAAAAAAAATATTCAATGAAAAAATTTGCCTTCCAGAAAATTTGCCCTTTGAGTTTTATCTTAATATAATAAAAAAAAACACGATTTACCAAATAATGTCTGTAAAGTCGGTTTACGGACGGTAGTTTAACGTGACAACGTCATGACAAAACATTGATGAAATGATTGCATACTTTTATACATAAAATTAAGCGCTTCGGCCGATCGTGCCTCTCTATCGATTTTGCCGCTCTCTCGTTTGCGGAACGCTACAGTTTTTCGTGCGTGCGCCCGGCGTTCATCGTTTTAATAGACGTTATCACGTCAAAATACCGAGCAAAGCTCGGTCATCCGGGTACTATTTGTTTAAGTCCGAACATTATAATGATAATAATATTCATAATATGTGAATAATGTGATCCAAATGACCATGATGAATACCGTCATAAATGTTATATTGATCACACGGCGAAATCAGCTGTTTAATGAGATGTGAGTTTCTAAAATTTTAATTGATATGTTTCAATGACTTGTAGTTGAACGGTCTGAATAACGGATTTAAGATTTAAGTTAAGACCTAAATCTAATCCGAATGATATCGTTTTGACGGACACCGTCTCGGGTCAGTGCACGCTTTCTAACCGACAGTAAAGTGATGGCTGTGACGGCCCGCTTGTATTGGACCTCTTAGGGTTCCGTAATCAAAACGAAACCCTTATAGTTTCGCCATATCCATCCGTCCGCTTCAAAAAAAAATTGGAAAGACCATTTTTCGATTCAATGTCCGTTCAGTTTGGCAATACATTAGATACCTACTGAAAACTTTTAACCAATCGGTTCAACCGTTTTTGTAATTAGCAGAGAACAAACGTACAGACAAGCTGACATTATACCTAAAGTACCTATTCTATGAATTTTACCAAGAAAAAAATCATCGACTTCAAAATAACTCAAAAACTACTCGTCAGATCTAGTTCAAATGTAAGTGGAACAGTGGGACAAGCACCAGCTTTCGATTAAAAAAATAATCATCTGAATCGGTTCACCCAGTCGAAAGTTCTAACGTAACAAACATAAAAAAATACAGTCTAATTGATAACCTCCCTTCTCCTCTTTTTTTTGAAGTCAGTTAAAAATCAAAACCACAGATAAAATTTTTCTGAAATATTTTACACCAGTGGTACCCAACATGTGCTACTATACTACGCACTACATTTTGTTTACGCTTCCCGCCCACGTCAGACTTTTTGTAGGACCGATAATGGGGCCGATTTTTCCTCCCATATTATTTCTGACCGACTTTTTGTAGGACGTGTGCGTTGCACTATTATTGCTATCAGTACGTTCTATTTTTCTCCTACAAAAAATCGGTCACCGATTATCGGTCGTGGGCTAATAGTCTTAGGAAAGTCGAAAATCGACTCTTTGAATGGACCGAATGTCCCTAATGCATTGTTGTAGTGATCTTAAACTATCTTCGCATTATTGCCTTTCAAGTGAGACCAATTTGGTGCACATCGGTTGGATGGTTTCAGTCTATAAAGGACATCCGTAAAAAAAAAATGTGTTTTATAGATTGACAGACATCGATCAATCAATAGTTTTATTATACAAATAGATTTGCGCACACCAGAACCTTAATTAGTCAATTGAGGGTTAAAGTTCCCCTTTTTGAACAGGAGCCAAGGAACCCTAAAACAATGAAGCGGTTTAATCCTCAAATATACATGCATCGAGGCCAAGGGCGCCCTCTCGCGGTATCGTGTCGCACACGAATTGGTTAAACGATCGTGAGTACATATTGTGTACTTTATAATGTGATGTGATGGCTGCCGAGGAAATAGCCACGGACCACAGACAAACATACTGACTTATGTCATTGTAATTTTTGATGTTTCGAGCTTTTTTTTTTTGGTGGTTCAAATTCGATCATATTCCTTATTAAACAATTAAACATCTGAAAAGTGGTTATTGTATGCTAACAACTTTTTTCTACGTTTCTTATTTACTTATTTAGATATTTATTTATTTGTATTTACCAGTATACGATTTAAAACAATTCAGTATAATTTTATTATTATAATGAATCGGTTGACAAATATCCGAAAAAGGGGTGTTTCCGTTTTATCTTGGCCTGTTTACCTATATTTTAAGCGCTTCCGTGTTCTAAAGAGTAGGTACATAAAGTCTACGTCTGCTTATTTTTCTTCATTTTTTAATTTTTATGAGATTCTACTTTCTTAAAAAAAAATAGGTAGTGTTTGTTTTGTTAAATTATAAAGTGGGTGATTACACGTCACGAAGACCATAATGAATTAGGTATATTATATATATAATACAATTTATTATATTGAGTAAACACAAAGGACTTTTAAGTTAATCATAAAACGCATAGCTTTTTAATTATTTTGAGCGCCAACTCTAGGACAGCCTAGATTTAGCACAGATTAAACTTGAAAAATAAACGAAAAACCTAATAGACCCTTACGTCACTATTCACACATACAAACGCTATTTACGTACTAATTTCAACCTTCGTCCCCAATGATAAGACTGACAACGCTTTACAATCAATGGAGATTATCAATAATAAATTGAACCTTAATGTAAGCGTATTAAAATTCTAATTCTGAAAACAATCCTCACAGATTCGGCTTACGCTCGACTTGGTTACGTCGTTCCGAATTCCGAAAGGTCGGAAGTTATATTTGTTTACGCGAAAATGAATCATATTTATATGTACGAAAGGTTTAGTTTTAAGCGAGGGAAGCGCTTGTAGGTGTGCGTGACCATAAAATTAGTTGTTCCTGTGTGGGTATATTAAAGGTTGCTCGGTAAACTGACACGAAAACGGTTGTAACTCTGAAAAGAGCTACTTGGATTGATTAGGATATACAGTAATGTTAATCTAGGCCCTTATTGACAAAGCGATCTCAGCTCAAGAGCGCGATCTCAGATCTTAAAAATTTAATGTCATTTTTACATACGATCTGACGGATTTCAGAATCTCAAGCCGAACCTTGAGATCGCAGAGATCTTATGATCGGTTTATGAATACGGGATGCCATCAAAAACATAACTTGTAAAAAAACCCAAGTCTCGCAACTCAGTTCTTCTACCGTAAAAAGTTGTGAGATCCATGTAATACCAAGTCGGTTAATTTATTCAGTTCCTACTTAAGGTTCCTTCTGTCTTAAGTTATTACGTAATTAGCTAACCTAACAAGTAACAACATCTTATAGTGACCATATCAATATTAAAAATCTTTTATGTTTTAAATAAATAGATTGACTTGACCATCGCACGAAAACACAATGTATCTTACAAGTAATATCTACCTACATATTATATTTGTTTAGTGCGATTGCCAAGTCAATCTATTTATTTAAAACATAAAAGATTTTTAATATTGATATGGTCACTATAAGATGTTGTTACTTGTTAGGTTAGCTAATTACGTAATAGTAGTTAGATATTAAGGTCTCTGGATCTGGATCAATCAGAGATCCAGATCCAGAGCCCTTAATATTTAACTTTTCACTATTCATCTATCAATTTTAATCTTTCATTGTGGTATGTATGTCCTTACTATTCATCTATCAGTTTTAACATTAAATTTATCAGCTTTCAAATTTTAAATAAAACGAAAAATATGTTTTTTATTATTATTTATTGAAGAAAAAAATACAAGGAAATCTTAAAAAATACAATATATTCATACAAGTATATTATTTTCTAAACACCACTTATAAAGACAAGATACATTTTTTAATGCACATATTTTGTTATGATAGATACATCTTAAAATATCTGAAGATAATTTATAATTATCATACAATACACTTAAACTCGGACAATTTTTATCTTCTAAGTCGTACACATTATCAGTTTGTAATATTTTTTTTAACCAAACCACCTTTTCAACACCTTTAGTAAAAATATATTTGTTATTAAAATAATCACTGATAATGAAATTTAATCTAGTTGAGTATATATTACATACAGAGTTTTACATAGCATAATAGAACCACATTACAATAATAATAATAATAATAGTGAAGTTAATACATTTTATTAAACGATGATAAACTGCTCATTATTGAAGAAAAAAATACAAGGAAATCTTAAAAAATACAATATATTCATACAAGTATATTATTTTCTAAACACCACTTATAAAGACAAGATACATTTTTTAATGCACATATTTTGTTATGATAGATACATCTTAAAATATCTGAAGATAATTTATAATTATCATACAATACACTTAAACTCGGACAATTTTTATCTTCTAAGTTGTACACATTATCAGTTTGTAATATTTTTTTTAGCCAAACCACCTTTTCAACACCTTTAGTAAAAATATATTTGTTATTAAAATAATCACTGATAATGAACTTATAATTTAAATACGGAACATATCCCTCATTCCATAATATTCCTCTATTTTTTTCAATCCAGGCTACTTGTAAACGTTCTTTTTTAGTCAAATCATAAAACGGGTATGGAGGTTTTATCAAGAGTGTAAAGATTTGTCCTGCATTTTGAATTGCTATTTCTTTGGGTATAAACTCGTTGTTTTCATTTTTAAATCCTTGGACATCGACAATAACATTCATGATAATTTTCGCACAATGTTACTTAACGGCTTGTACTCAAATAGACGCTCGTTTATGATCAAACAGTAGGCTGTTGTGTTATCTGGTATATCTTTTGAACACTCAATTTCCAACCGAACATCAACTGGCCCGGTTTTTAGTGAATCATTTTGTCGTGAACAGTCAATAACAAACAGCGGAGCTTTTTCTTTGACCTGTAAAAAATATATAGTTATATATTTCATTTATTTACACAAATAATAATTAAAAGGGCCTACAGTTTTAATGATTGTACCAGATTGATTAGCATGAGCGAAAAGTTTACTTAATTAAAAAAGAAAACTGCACAAAACAATAAATAGGTACTGTAAGACTAAACAGAATATAAATGATCGATCAACCATCATGATCATTATTGATTAAAACTAAAACTGATGTAGGTACCTAAATGAATACTGAAGTTATGAATACTGAATGTATGAATACTGAATGTATGAATACTGAATCTAAGAAAAACGAACATTGATAACTAAATAAATAAGTATATTGATTTATAAACGAAAACATAACTTACATTTTTTTTTCAGATGTCCCTATTTTCTTTTGAGCAGTTTATCATCGTTTAATAAAATGTATTAACTTCACTATTATTAATAATTGGTACTTTTGAGATCCTAACTGTTGGTGTCCCGCTTCCAGAAAGCACAGTGATGCTCCTGTGCATTCGTATGACTTAAATATCATTAAATCCACGTGATTAAAGTACAAAGTCCAACCTTACCCAAAATGGAAAATGCTTTGCCGACAAAAATAATCATAAGGAGATAGTCTTGTATCGTTCATACTAGTTTTCTGCCCGCGGCTTCACCCGTATGGAATTCGATTAGACATGTTACGCTCATAGTTGTATTAATTAAAAATATTTTAGGTAAAAAAAGTACCAAATTTCATCAAAATCGGTTCAACGTTTAGATTTGAAAAAGTGTGTGTACGAGTAGGTAAGTGCCACTCGTTGACATGTAACAAAATTTTCGGTTGATACTTACTTGATGTGCATATATCTCGCCCCGTACTATATGCAGGTTACCTAATTTAGGTTACCTAGCATGGTTATTTTCGTACTCATTGTAATTAAAAGAAATCTAGCATTTATTTATTTATCATATTATATTCCCTCATCTTACAAATTTCAACTAAATTGGTTCATCAATTTAAGTGTGAAAGCATAAAAGACAGACAGACAGACACAAACAGACGAACGCAAGTTATTTACAGATTTATTATATTAGTATGGACTGGGGCAGGGATGCTTAGACTTGGGGGCTCTATCGATAGGCCTATCGATGCTCGACGGATCAAGCGATGATGCAGCCCGCGGTCTAAGCACGCCTGTGCGCTTGACTCTAGAGCGGAAAGTGCTCTGCCAGCAAATACCCAGCTCCGACGTCTGTCTGTCGGGAGAATCCTATTTCACCCGCACCATTTTTGTAACAGCGTTGAATAGGTTACGAAAAAATTCAATTTTAAACTCTATTAACATTATTCAAATATATAAATATTATATAATATGGAAACAATATAAATACGCATTAAAAATCGAAATTTCATTCATTCTTCACAACGCTCCGTGTAAACGCTCCGTTAAAATGTCGGTAAGTACTAAAATTATTATTTCGTGTTAGTCTTAACTTATTAGTTTTTAACAAAGTTATAATAAATAATAAGAAGAAGTATTAATGTTGTGTGGAGACAGTTAGTTATAAATAAATAATAAAATCACTCATCATTTTCTTCTTTTGGTTTGCGACCGCCTCAACAGCATTATCTTGCTGCTGCATGTAGTTGCCTACGCGCTGTGCAAGAACACTTTGATTTTTTAATTGAAATGGAAAAATATCTTCCGAGTCCTGAAAAGTAAGTAAATTAAACATGTTAATATTGTAGATAAAACTGTGTAGTATTATTAATTTCGTATTGATGAGTGATTTTATTATTTATTTATAACTAACTGTCTCCACACAATCTGGATCAATCAGAGATCCAGATCCCTTAATATTTAACTTTTCACTATTCATCTATCAATTTTAATCTTTCATTGTGGTATGTATGTCCTTACTATTCATCTATCAGTTTTAACATTAAATTTATCAGCTTTCAAATTTTAAATAAAACGAAAAATATGTTTTTTATTATTATTTATTGAAGAAAAAAATACAAGGAAATCTTAAAAAATACAATATATTCATACAAGTATATTATTTTCTAAACACCACTTATAAAGACAAGATACATTTTTTAATGCACATATTTTGTTATGATAGATACATCTTAAAATATCTGAAGATAATTTATAATTATCATACAATACACTTAAACTCGGACAATTTTTATCTTCTAAGTCGTACACATTATCAGTTTGTAATATTTTTTTTAGCCAAACCACCTTTTCAACACCTTTAGTAAAAATATATTTGTTATTAAAATAATCACTGATAATGAACTTATAATTTAAATACGGGACATATCCCTCATTCCATAATCCTCTATTTTTTTCAATCCAGGCTACTTGTAAACGTTCTTTTTTAGTCAAATCATAAAACGGGTATGGAGGTTTTATCAAGAGTGTAAAGATTTGTCCTGCATTTTGAATTGCTATTTCTTTGGGTATAAACTCGTTGTTTTCATTTTTAAATCCTTGGACATCGACAATAACATTCATGATAATTTTCGCACAATGTTACTTAACGGCTTGTACTCAAATAGACGCTCGTTTATGATCAAACAGTAGGCTGTTGTGTTATCTGGTATATCTTTTGAACACTCAATTTCCAACCGAACATCAACTGGCCCGGTTTTTAGTGAATCATTTTGTCGTGAACAGTCAATAACAAACAGCGGAGCTTTTTCTTTGAATGTGGACAGATCAAGCAGCGGGTCCACAGGAAGGTTGTAATAGGACTGACGGAAAGATGAATACATTTCATATAATAAAAAAAGAACGTTTACAAGTAGCCTGGATTGAAAAAAATAGAGGAATATTATGGAATGAGGGATATGTCCCTTATTTAAATTATAAGTTCATTATCAGTGATTATTTTAATAACAAATATATTTTTACTAAAGGTGTTGAAAAGGTGGTTTGGCTAAAAAAAATATTACAAACTGATAATGTGTACGACTTAGAAGATAAAAATTGTCCGAGTTTAAGTGTATTGTATGATAATTATAAATTATCTTCAGATATTTTAAGATGTATCTATCATAACAAAATATGTGCATTAAAAAATGTATCTTGTCTTTATAAGTGGTGTTTAGAAAATAATATACTTGTATGAATATATTGTATTTTTTAAGATTTCCTTGTATTTTTTTCTTCAATAAATAATAATAAAAAACATATTTTTCGTTTTATTTAAAATTTGAAAGCTGATAAATTTAATGTTAAAACTGATAGACGAATAGTAAGGACATACATACCACAATGAAAGATTAAAATTGATAGATGAATAGTGAAAAGTTAAATATTAAGGGCTCTGGATCTGGATCTCTGATTGATCCAGATTGTGTGGAGACAGTTAGTTATAAATAAATAATAAAATCACTCATCAATACGAAATTAATAATACTACACAGTTTTATCTACAATATTAACATGTTTAATTTACTTACTTTTCAGGACTCGGAAGATATTTTTCCATTTCAATTAAAAAATCAAAGTGTTCTTGCACAGCGCGTAGGCAACTACATGCAGCAGCAAGATAATGCTGTTGAGGCGGTCGCAAACCAAAAGAAGAAAAAGGAAAATGAAACAATATATTCCTACATTAAGAGGCCTAAATACGGAACAAAAATTGTTAGACTGGAGATATATGATGTCGACAAAATTGATAATATTCAAAGTAGAGTATTTTGTGAATGTAATGCGAGAGTATGCATGCAATATGTTGTAGATAACGATAATATGTACTTTGATGAAATATATAATTCTGTAAAAAGCTTGATGATAAAAATACAAAACAGTATGGAAAAATTATAAAACAGTAACAGTTGAATAATATACTTATGTATAATGTGAAAAAAATACAATAAAATATATAAATGAAACTTTAACAGTTGTTTTATTTAAATTTTTATTACACATTTTATACAAGTTTCCATTCATTCGATTTATACAATATAGGTAGTATTTCTGTACATACACTAAAGAATAATAAATAGATAATAAATAATAATAATAAACACCTTTTTTCGTTTTATTTAAAATTAAAAAAGCTGATTATTTAATGTTAGTGTCTTTTCACTATTCATATATCAATTTTAATCTTTCATTGTGGTATGTGTGTACTTACTATTCATCTATCAGTTTTAACTTTTCATCTATCACTTCTAACATTAAATAATCAGCTTTTTTAATTTTAAATAAAACGAAAAAAGGTGTTTATTATTATTATTTATTATCTATTTATTATTCTTTAGTGTATGTACAGAAATACTACCTATATTGTATAAATCGAATGAATGGAAACTTGTATAAAATGTGTAATAAAAATTTAAATAAAACAACTGTTAAAGTTTCATTTATTTATTTTATTGTATTTTTTTCACATTATACATAAGTATATTATTCAACTGTTACTGTTTTATAATTTTTCCATACTGTTTTGTATTTTTATCATCAAGCTTTTTACAGAATTATATATTTCATCAAAGTACATATTATCGTTATCTACAACATATTGCATGCATACTCTCGCATTACATTCACAAAATACTCTACTTTGAATATTATCAATTTTGTCGACATCATATATCTCCAGTCTAACAATTTTTGTTCCGTATTTAGGCCTCTTAATGTAGGAATATATTGTTTCATTTTCCTTTTTCTTCTTTTGGTTTGCGACCGCCTCAACAGCATTATCTTGCTGCTGCATGTAGTTGCCTACGCGCTGTGCAAGAACACTTTGATTTTTTAATTGAAATGGAAAAATATCTTCCGAGTCCTGAAAAGTAAGTAAATTAAACATGTTAATATTGTAGATAAAACTGTGTAGTATTATTAATTTCGTATTGATGAGTGATTTTATTATTTATTTATAACTAACTGTCTCCACACAATCTGGATCAATCAGAGATCCAGATCCAGAGCCCTTAATATTTAACTTTTCACTATTCATCTATCAATTTTAATCTTTCATTGTGGTATGTATGTCCTTACTATTCGTCTATCAGTTTTAACATTAAATTTATCAGCTTTCAAATTTTAAATAAAACGAAAAATATGTTTTTTATTATTATTTATTGAAGAAAAAAATACAAGGAAATCTTAAAAAATACAATATATTCATACAAGTATATTATTTTCTAAACACCACTTATAAAGACAAGATACATTTTTTAATGCACATATTTTGTTATGATAGATACATCTTAAAATATCTGAAGATAATTTATAATTATCATACAATACACTTAAACTCGGACAATTTTTATCTTCTAAGTCGTACACATTATCAGTTTGTAATATTTTTTTTAGCCAAACCACCTTTTCAACACCTTTAGTAAAAATATATTTGTTATTAAAATAATCACTGATAATGAACTTATAATTTAAATAAGGGACATATCCCTCATTCCATAATATTCCTCTATTTTTTTCAATCCAGGCTACTTGTAAACGTTCTTTTTTTATTATATGAAATGTATTCATCTTTCCGTCAGTCCTATTACAACCTTCCTGTGGACCCGCTGCTTGATCTGTCCACATTCAAAGAAAAAGCTCCGCTGTTTGTTATTGACTGTTCACGACAAAATGATTCACTAAAAACCGGGCCAGTTGATGTTCGGTTGGAAATTGAGTGTTCAAAAGATATACCAGATAACACAACAGCCTACTGTTTGATCATAAACGAGCGTCTATTTGAGTACAAGCCGTTAAGTAACATTGTGCGAAAATTATCATGAATGTTATTGTCGATGTCCAAGGATTTAAAAATGAAAACAACGAGTTTATACCCAAAGAAATAGCAATTCAAAATGCAGGACAAATCTTTACACTCTTGATAAAACCTCCATACCCGTTTTATGATTTGACTAAAAAAGAACGTTTACAAGTAGCCTGGATTGAAAAAAATAGAGGATTATGGAATGAGGGATATGTCCCGTATTTAAATTATAAGTTCATTATCAGTGATTATTTTAATAACAAATATATTTTTACTAAAGGTGTTGAAAAGGTGGTTTGGCTAAAAAAAATATTACAAACTGATAATGTGTACGACTTAGAAGATAAAAATTGTCCGAGTTTAAGTGTATTGTATGATAATTATAAATTATCTTCAGATATTTTAAGATGTATCTATCATAACAAAATATGTGCATTAAAAAATGTATCTTGTCTTTATAAGTGGTGTTTAGAAAATAATATACTTGTATGAATATATTGTATTTTTTAAGATTTCCTTGTATTTTTTTCTTCAATAAATAATAATAAAAAACATATTTTTCGTTTTATTTAAAATTTGAAAGCTGATAAATTTAATGTTAAAACTGATAGATGAATAGTAAGGACATACATACCACAATGAAAGATTAAAATTGATAGATGAATAGTGAAAAGTTAAATATTAAGGGATCTGGATCTCTGATTGATCCAGATTGTGTGGAGACAGTTAGTTATAAATAAATAATAAAATCACTCATCAATACGAAATTAATAATACTACACAGTTTTATCTACAATATTAACATGTTTAATTTACTTACTTTTCAGGACTCGGAAGATATTTTTCCATTTCAATTAAAAAATCAAAGTGTTCTTGCACAGCGCGTAGGCAACTACATGCAGCAGCAAGATAATGCTGTTGAGGCGGTCGCAAACCAAAAGAAGAAAATGATGAGTGATTTTATTATTTATTTATAACTAACTGTCTCCACACAACATTAATACTTCTTCTTATTATTTATTATAACTTTGTTAAAAACTAATAAGTTAAGACTAACACGAAATAATAATTTTAGTACTTACCGACATTTTAACGGAGCGTTTACACGGAGCGTTGTGAAGAATGAATGAAATTTCGATTTTTAATGCGTATTTATATTGTTTCCATATTATATAATATTTATATATTTGAATAATGTTAATAGAGTTTAAAATTGAATTTTTTCGTAACCTATTCAACGCTGTTACAAAAATGGTGCGGGTGAAATAGGATTCTCCCGACAGACAGACGTCGGAGCTGGGTATTTGCTGGCAGAGCACTTTCCGCTCTAGAGTCAAGCGCACAGGCGTGCTTAGACCGCGGGCTGCATCATCGCTTGATCCGTCGAGCATCGATAGGCCTATCGATAGAGCCCCCAAGTCTAAGCATCCCTGCCCCAGTCCATACTAATATAATAAATCTGTAAATAACTTGCGTTCGTCTGTTTGTGTCTGTCTGTCTGTCTTTTATGCTTTCACACTTAAATTGATGAACCAATTTAGTTGAAATTTGTAAGATGAGGGAATATAATATGATAAATAAATAAATGCTAGATTTCTTTTAATTACAATGAGTACGAAAATAACCATGCTAGGTAACCTAAATTAGGTAACCTGCATATAGTACGGGGCGAGATATATGCACATCAAGTAAGTATCAACCGAAAATTTTGTTACATGTCAACGAGTGGCACTTACCTACTCGTACACACACTTTTTCAAATCTAAACGTTGAACCGATTTTGATGAAATTTGGTACTTTTTTTACCTAAAATATTTTTTATTAATACAACTATGAGCGTAACATGTCTAATCGAATTCCATACGGGTGAAGCCGCGGGCAGAAAACTAGTATGAACGATACAAGACTATCTCCTTATGATTATTTTTGTCGGCAAAGCATTTTCCATTTTGGGTAAGGTTGGACTTTGTACTTTAATCACGTGGATTTAATGATATTTAAGTCATACGAATGCACAGGAGCATCACTGTGCTTTCTGGAAGCGGGACACCAACAGTTAGGATCTCAAAAGTACCAATTATTAATAATAGTGAAGTTAATACATTTTATTAAACGATGATAAACTGCTCAAAAGAAAATAGGGACATCTGAAAAAAAAATGTAAGTTATGTTTTCGTTTATAAATCAATATACTTATTTATTTAGTTATCAATGTTCGTTTTTCTTAGATTCAGTATTCATACATTCAGTATTCATACATTCAGTATTCATAACTTCAGTATTCATTTAGGTACCTACATCAGTTTTAGTTTTAATCAATAATGATCATGATGGTTGATCGATCATTTATATTCTGTTTAGTCTTACAGTACCTATTTATTGTTTTGTGCAGTTTTCTTTTTTAATTAAGTAAACTTTTCGCTCATGCTAATCAATCTGGTACAATCATTAAAACTGTAGGCCCTTTTAATTATTATTTGTGTAAATAAATGAAATATATAACTATATATTTTTTACAGGTCAAAGAAAAAGCTCCGCTGTTTGTTATTGACTGTTCACGACAAAATGATTCACTAAAAACCGGGCCAGTTGATGTTCGGTTGGAAATTGAGTGTTCAAAAGATATACCAGATAACACAACAGCCTACTGTTTGATCATAAACGAGCGTCTATTTGAGTACAAGCCGTTAAGTAACATTGTGCGAAAATTATCATGAATGTTATTGTCGATGTCCAAGGATTTAAAAATGAAAACAACGAGTTTATACCCAAAGAAATAGCAATTCAAAATGCAGGACAAATCTTTACACTCTTGATAAAACCTCCATACCCGTTTTATGATTTGACTAAAAAAGAACGTTTACAAGTAGCCTGGATTGAAAAAAATAGAGGAATATTATGGAATGAGGGATATGTTCCGTATTTAAATTATAAGTTCATTATCAGTGATTATTTTAATAACAAATATATTTTTACTAAAGGTGTTGAAAAGGTGGTTTGGCTAAAAAAAATATTACAAACTGATAATGTGTACAACTTAGAAGATAAAAATTGTCCGAGTTTAAGTGTATTGTATGATAATTATAAATTATCTTCAGATATTTTAAGATGTATCTATCATAACAAAATATGTGCATTAAAAAATGTATCTTGTCTTTATAAGTGGTGTTTAGAAAATAATATACTTGTATGAATATATTGTATTTTTTAAGATTTCCTTGTATTTTTTTCTTCAATAATGAGCAGTTTATCATCGTTTAATAAAATGTATTAACTTCACTATTATTATTATTATTATTGTAATGTGGTTCTATTATGCTATGTAAAACTCTGTATGTAATATATACTCAACTAGATTAAATTTCATTATCAGTGATTATTTTAATAACAAATATATTTTTACTAAAGGTGTTGAAAAGGTGGTTTGGTTAAAAAAAATATTACAAACTGATAATGTGTACGACTTAGAAGATAAAAATTGTCCGAGTTTAAGTGTATTGTATGATAATTATAAATTATCTTCAGATATTTTAAGATGTATCTATCATAACAAAATATGTGCATTAAAAAATGTATCTTGTCTTTATAAGTGGTGTTTAGAAAATAATATACTTGTATGAATATATTGTATTTTTTAAGATTTCCTTGTATTTTTTTCTTCAATAAATAATAATAAAAAACATATTTTTCGTTTTATTTAAAATTTGAAAGCTGATAAATTTAATGTTAAAACTGATAGATGAATAGTAAGGACATACATACCACAATGAAAGATTAAAATTGATAGATGAATAGTGAAAAGTTAAATATTAAGGGCTCTGGATCTGGATCTCTGATTGATCCAGATCCAGAGACCTTAATATCTAACTACTCGTAATAACTTAAGACAGAAGGAACCTTAAGTAGGAACTGAATAAATTAACCGACTTGGTATTACATGGATCTCACAACTTTTTACGGTAGAAGAACTGAGTTGCGAGACTTGGGTTTTTTTACAAGTTATGTTTTTGATGGCATCTCATTTCTTTTTGTAGATAGTCCTACTACTAGGTACTATCTAGGTACCTATCTACACCTATTATTCCATTATTATATTATATATGTACACTGATTCATTAACTGCAAATGTAACTTTGTTATCCTATACCTTTATATAGGATTACAAAGTTATTTATGCAGTTTATGTATCTAGAAAACTGGAGCGAAATTGCAAAATATTTTAGTTTTTCCTTGATCTATACACTAAACACTAATTGTGTCCCAAATTTGAAGCTTCTATGTCTGCTAGAAGTGCCTTAGAGTTTTGATGATCGGTCAGTCAGTGAGTGACGAAATTAAGAAACTTTGACTAGTTATAATTCTTAAGCTACTGGTTCAAATTGAATGAAATTTGAAATATATTGTCTTTATACAATGCCTGCTTGGTTACAAAAAATTCAGGTTTCTAGCTTTATCTACAACGAAGTTATAGGGGGTCGAAAATGGCCTGAATTGCTTCGAGAAAAGGATGGTACGGCCGTGCCGCTTTTTTGCTCGACTTGGCGGGGGCACTGCCGTGCCCCCAGACCTAGCAACAATAATCGAGCCGCTTAACAGTGACCGAAGTCAGAAGAAAAATTAACAAAAACAATTGGTAATTATAATGAATGTTGTTACGAAGTAAAATAAAGAATTAATTCATAACAATTTCCATTAATAATACTCATATTAAAAACAAAGAACAAATAATAATAAACGGTATATTTAAAATTAATTTGCGGGGCTGTGGAGATTATGATAGAACTTGTAGTTAATTTCACGTGTGGAATTAAAACAATGACTTTAACAGTACTATTAAATTTGATCTTTCAAAGTTTAGCTAGTTACCATATTAAATTATTTTGTTTAAAAAAGGGTAATTTTAGTTAGATGAAATTAAGTACTTGATGGAAATATCGTGGAAGTGAAACTATAATGTGGGAATATACATTTAATAATATATAGAGATCAAAAAGCAACACAAGAAGACATGGTTTTAAACGGAGTGACAGCTTTGTCATTTTACCATTTTACATATTATTTTTTATTCCCAACACTAGGCCTTAAAAATAACTATGTAAATAACAACAAAATATAACAAGGACTCTATAAAACAACATAATATACTAGGCCTTAAGAAAAACAATTTACAATTTAAGTTTTAAAAATAATTGTAATAAACTTTACATGTTTTTCTCTTGTTAGAGGTTTGGTCATTACATCAGCAACCATCTCTTGAGTACACAAATACTGCAAGTTAATAGTTTTATTGCTACAAAGTTCTCTAACAAAGTGATGCCTAATGTCAATGTGCTTTGTCCTTGAATGTGCAGTATTCTTGCATAGTTTCTGTGCAGACTGATTATCATTAAATAAATTTATATTACACTCAATACTAGTACATTCCGATATAAAACTGCGCAGAAACAATGCCTCTTTACAGGAATCAGAGATCGCCATGTACTCAGCCTCAGTACTTGAAAGTGCAACTGTCCGTTGCTTGCGACTTTCCCATGAAACTATATTATTACCCAATTTAAATACGTACCCTGTATACGATCTGCGATCCAGATTATCTGCACCCCAATCAGCATCCGTAAATCCAGTAATATCCATATTACCCTTTTTATATGTAAGACAGTAGTGCGATGTACCCTTTAAATAACGCAATATCCTTTTTCCTGCCTTCCAATGACTATCCGAGTAACAGTTGTTGAACTGACTTAGATAACTGACACTATGTGATATGTCAGGTCTGGAACATACAGCTAAATACATTAATGAACCTATAAGACATCTATAATCATGTGAACATTGACTGTTTTCTTCCTTTTCCAACTTTATACCAACTTCCATAGGTGTTCTTGCTGGTTTACAATCTGCCATATTAAATCTTGCCAAAATCTTATTAATATAACCAGTTTGATCTAGCGTAAATCCGTTATCCGTTTTGGTAATCTTCATTCCTAACGCTTGATTAACTTTACCTAAATCTCTCATTTCAAATTCATTCATAAGTAAGTTTTTAATTATATTCTTCTTCTTACTAGCTTTCTCCGATGAAAATAATAATATATCATCAACGTATATCGCAATAACAATGATGTCATCCTCAAATTTATGTATATAAACACATTGTTCTGACGACAATTTGTTAAATTTCAATTTATCGATTAAAACACGATTAATCTTCTCATACCATGCTCTCGCCGCTTGTTTTAAGCCATAAATTGCTTTACTTAATTTACAAACTTTATTTTCATTACTTTCTGAAATAAAACCTTCAGGCTGTTCCATATAAATGGTTTCTTTGATATCGCCATTTAAAAATGCAGTTTTAACATCCAAATGTTCAATTATCATGTCATATTGAGCTGCCAGAGCAAGTAAAATCCTGATTGTAGAATACCTAACTACAGGTGCGAACGTTTCCTTGTAGTCAATATCATATTTTTGTGTAAACCCCTTTGCTACTAATCGAGCTTTATATTTTAGCAATTCTCCATTTAGTCCTCTTTTCTTGCTAAATATCCACTTACACTTAATCGGTTTTACTCCATGTGGCAAGTCAACAAGACTCCAACATTTATTTTTGATAAAAGCATTATACTCATCTGCAATGGCATCTTTCCATTGTTTTCCTTCACTGCTCTGTAATGCTTCCTCAATTGTATTAGGACAATCATCTTCACTGTCCTTGTACATATCTACAAGACCTGCATACTCATATGACGCCTCTGCATCCTCGAAGCTTGACCCTTCTGTTTCCATACTGGAAGATCCTGGAATATATGTAGGATCGGAAGAGTGTTCTGAACTTGAAGAGCTTAAAGTTTCATTTACTATATCTATACCGCTACTGTTATTTGTTTCAAATACAGTTTGCCTGCGGAGATTCCGTTTTATAGTGTCATCAGATTGCTCACATATGGAATGATCCATATTTGTAGAAGATAAAATACTACCTTCATTAGTATCTACAGGAATTCTTTGTAAATTTACAGTAGCATTACTATTATCTAAGATCATTAGTGTATTTTCAGATCTTTGCATATCTTCATCTGACACACGGCTTTTTATAAATTCAGTTTCTATAAAAGTAACGTGTCGAGCTTTGATACATTTCTTTGGACACGAGGGATCAAGCAACCGATACCCCTTGCTATCCTCGCAATAACCAACATGTATATACCTCTTGCTCCGAGCATCTAATTTATTAGATTTCTCTACTAATGCATATGCTATACAACCAAAAACTCTTAGATGTTTTACATCTACCTTTTGTCCGGTCCACATTTCCTCCGGTGTAGTTCCCATGACTGCCTTGGTAGGTGAACGATTTTTCAAGTACACCGCTGTATTCGCCGCTTCTGCCCAGTACACCTTACTTAGACCAGAACATTGAAGCATACAGCGAGTCTTATCCATAATGGTTCTGTTCGCTCTTTCCGCAACACCATTTTGCTGACTACAGTACGGAATAGTAGTTTGATGTTTAATTCCGCAACTCTTCAGATATTCCTGAAATTTGTCATTAATATATTCACCACCATTGTCACTTCTTAGAACTTTTATCTTAGAGTCAGTCTCATTTTCTACAACAGCTTTGAATAATTTAAATTTATCAAAAACTTCACATTTCTTTTTCATAAAATAAATAAAAGTTTTCCTACAAAAGTCGTCAATGAATGTAACAAAATATCTATATCCACTCAATGATGATACCGGCATAGGTCCACACACATCTGTGTGTACAATACCCAACTTTTGTTTTGCTCTCGTAAAACTCTTTTTAGGAAAAGGTAATTTAGTTTGTTTCCCCTCTATACAAGAAATGCATGGTTTAAAAGTTGTAGATTGAAAATTCATACCTGAAACTAATCCATTCTTCATGAGATTCATACTCCTAGAATTAAGATGCGCAAGTCTTTGATGCCAAACATCTTGTGTCACTTCCGTGCTATTGCTATGAGTTAAACCCGGTTCCTCAGCCTTACCCTCATGTACCGAAGTCGTGATGGCTGAGTTCATGACAATCTCTGGCTTCCTAAAAGACCTATACTGCACATCCTTGGATGTATCTAATACATATACACCATTACGACACGTAGCAGTAGCAATTACATTTTTACCATCATATATTTTACATTTATTCATGTCAAAATATACTTTATAACCCTTTCTGTTTAATTCACTAACAGACAATAAGTTCGTTGACAACCCTGGCACAAAATATACATTACTGATATGATCAACTTGACTGTTAAAGTTTAATTTAATTTTTACTTTACCAAATCCACCCGTTGAAATCTTTTCACCATTCGCAACATTTACTTCCAATGGTTTGCATACTTGAAAGTCATACATTACATCCTTATTGTTGCACATATGGTTTGTTGCTCCAGAGTCGATATACCACGAATTGTTATCAATATTCGCCGACAATGCAGTCAATAAACCCTTCTGCTTGTCTGTATCAGTCTTCACAAACTTCTTATGTCCGGACTTGCAATCTTTAATTATAATATTATGTCCTTTATCTTCGTACGCTTTAGATAAATTACCCCATGCTTCATGTGCCGTCTTCGCATTACGTATGTGAGGTATCACGGACGCATGAACGGACAATGCAATTCGGGCCATTGCTTTTGATTGCTTTCTTTCATCAGTCTCCTTATTCTCAATGCAATCCCACAAATCTTCTTGTATCAAAATCATTTTCATCATAAATTTCCATGAAGAATAATTCTCTATTCCTTTTAGTTTTTCGATGGAAATGAAATTTGCAGAAGATGCAGCCATCTTGACAAAATTTTCGAACACGGCAATTCGACGAACAAATCACGTTTTGTCAATTCTGTATTTTCGTATCACAATCCGAAAAATATTTTCCCACAGCAACTCTTTAATTAGTTTCCCGGTTGCTGGGCCCATAACCTGATGGAAATATCGTGGAAGTGAAACTATAATGTGGGAATATACATTTAATAATATATAGAGATCAAAAAGCAACACAAGAAGACATGGTTTTAAACGGAGTGACAGCTTTGTCATTTTACCATTTTACATATTATTTTTTATTCCCAACAGTACTTTCCATAATTTCACACTGCCAACTGTGGAAGCGGAAGTTGTTTACTATTTATGAAAGTTTAAATAGTTAAGGCGCTTAATGTATAAAACATTTCATAACAAAGTGGTAGTGAGATAAAGTTAATAATGTAAATATCTGAAATTGCGTGCTCCATGTATGTTCATGTTCAAATGCATATTTTCATTTGTAATTTTATGTGTACAATAAAAGTAATTTGTATTTGTATTGTATCTCATAATCGATGAAATTACAAAGTCATAGGTATTGTGTTCACCACACACTAATATTGTAAGAAATACTAAAAGTGACTTGTTAAGTCTAATATAAAACAGTTATGCTACTCTGTTTAACTCAGTTCTGGGTTTTACTACGGTCTGATTTTGATTTTATTGATTTTTGATTTACATCTCTTGACGAGGTCTGGTTATCAATAAAAAAGATGATATAAAATTTTATTTTATTTTATTTTATTTTATTTTAATTTGATTTAATTTAATACAATTTAATTTAATTTGATTTGATTCAATTCGATTTAATTTAATTTAATTTGATTTAATATAATTTAATTTGTTTTGATTTAATTTGATTTGATTTGGTTTAATTCAATTTAATTTAATTTAAG
Organism: Thymelicus sylvestris; assembly: GCA_911387775.1. Classification (NCBI taxonomy): domain Eukaryota; kingdom Metazoa; phylum Arthropoda; class Insecta; order Lepidoptera; family Hesperiidae; genus Thymelicus; species Thymelicus sylvestris. The sequence goes on along the minus strand of OU426887.1, from coordinate 12,592,025 downwards.
TTTTATGTGTTGATTTTTGTGTTAATTAATTATTTACATTATGTACTAACATTAGTTTATAAGTTTCTCTGCTACTGACCCAGAATATGGATGTATTTCCGAAATAAAATGATTATTATTATATTATTATTATTATTATTATAAAAAAGTTTTTTTCTTATATTATACATTTGATTAATTTATATTAATATTAAAATATTAATTAGATTCAGAATAGACTTATTATCTTAGAGCCACAAATGCCACAATACATGAATGACATAGAAAAAGTTAAAACTGACTTTGAAATCGAACTGCAATAAATGAGTATCGAACACCGTCGCGCTTGTACGCTATAAATTAGTTGAAAATAAAACGAGTGAGCTGCAGCGCTGTGACTGTGTGCCACGTAAATATCAATCCCATCAAAAACATGAATGTAAAGTAAAAGCCAATTTTAAAAAAAAGAATTGAGATCTAAATGGGTGCCAAGTTCTGTGTAGAAAAGCCTAAAATTGTAGTCACAAGAACATGTAATTCAAGCTCCACATTTGACTTGGTTAGTTTTCACGTACCTATCTAGGCTATAATATTATATTTGTATAATTATCTTTGTTAAGTCTGTTAGGTTGATGAACTATGTTACTTTTCTAAAATTTGGTTTGTTGGTTGCTAACTAATGAAAACTAGCCAATTCAAATGTAAAGCTTGAATTTCATGTTCTTGTGACTAAAATTTTAGGCTTTTCTACACAGAACTTGGCACCCATTTAGATCTCAATTCTTTTTTTTAAAATTGGCTTTTACTTTACATTCATGTTTTTGATGGGATATCATTACTTTTTGTACAGAAATTATTAGTAGGTACTTATTCATAACGTTAATTTTGTTACCTTATACATGAACTGTAGTAGTGCCCTTCAACTAAATCTAACCTTTTCTGTTTTCCAATTTTGTCTGTTAGTTTGTTAATTATGTTATTTTCATTACTATACGATATTTTTTTCTTTGCGTAGTACAACTTCAACGATATTTTATTTATTAGTGGATTTTTTTCAGTGTAACGTTTTACCGCGGCCATATGCACCTCTGGATTTTTATCCGTATAACATTTTACGGCTGCCTGATGCACCTCGGGGTGTTTGTCTGCATAACGTTTCTGAGCATTTCGAACTACTTCAGGATGCGTTTGTTTATATCGCCGATTAGCATCACGCCGTTGATATGCACGGGGTTTGTCAGACGTTTTGGGTTGACCTGGTTTACGCTTTTGTGGACGGCCCCTTTGCAACGAGTTTTCGTTTTCCTTCAATGACTTGTTATCTTGAAGTGTATTGGGAGAAATACACGCATTATCGATGTCTTGTTCCACTGGAATACAAACATCATAATGGCCCGAAGAGAGATTTCCTGTAAAGAGCAAGCGCTTTATAGGATATCTCTCTTCGCCGAACAAACCAAGCAGAAAACCATCCTGATGATACACTTCGATCTTAATATTATGCAAATCCACTGCAGCCTTTATTTCAGAAGTAGCTCCGTAAGTTGTCGAACAAAGCATGCTTGCGCGATACACTTCTTTAGAGCAGTAAGGCCAGTAAGGATCCCCGTTTGGAGCGCTAGTGTAGACACTTAACTCTTCCCAGTTACGACATACATCTATACTATAATAAAACTCAAAGGGCAAATTTACTGTACATTGAATATTTAAAAAAAAAATTGATTAGGGGGCACTTAAATAACGTGTTAGAGCACAAAAATATTTTTTTTAGAATTATTGTCTGTCTGTCTGTCTGTTTGTCTGTCCGGGCATCACATGAAAACCCTTGAACGGATTTCGATGAAAATTGGTGAAGTTGTTACTAATACTCCGGGTCATATTTTAGGATACTTTTTATCCCGGAAAATTAAAAGGTTTCCCCGGGAAACGAGATGAAAGTTTGTATGGAATATTTTTAAAACATCAACCGATTTGCTTCAAATTTGCAACAAATATTCCTTGCTTAAATTTAGGAAACATATATTTTTCAGTTTTTCAAAATTTTGCAAATAAAAAGAAAAAAATACAAATTAATGTGAATATTGCTTATTTTTCAGAACCCGCTCCTGGAGGAATCCTTTGTGATTTTATCGTGGGTTTCGGTATATAAATTACTAAATATAAGTACTTCAATAAATTCACCGTTTTTTAAATTTCCTTCTACAAGAGGTGCACTGGTGCAAATAAGGTAAAATATAATTTCCGTGTGCGAAGCTGCGGGCAACAGCTAGTAGTCTACTATAGTCTCACGCAACCTATTGGTTTGTTGTATATCACTATACTCAAACAAACAATATACATATACAATTGAATGGAATAGGCAGCTTCCATCGGGAGGCATTGGGATGATATAATGTAAGGTTGGTGTGCCACTGTCACCCACCAGTAATTTTATTTTACGACTCATTATGCAATTTACGTAGTAAAAAGATGAAACCACAGTATATAGATTTAGTTTTTACGTTGTAACTTGTAATAATAATAACTTGTAATAAGATATATTTCTTAAAGAGGAAACAACCAACTGTTTATTTATAAAAACTACAAAATACACTCGTAGCGTGATTCACAAAGCTGGTCAACGCCATCTATTGACGTAATCGTTAACCATCTATTGACGCTATCGGCAAATCAGTAACAACGTTACTGATTAATTATTTTTGTCTTAAACATCAACAATGGTCTTCAGTTTAATGAATAATAAATCCCATTTATAGTATCGTAATAATAATAATAATAATAAATACGATAGTCGAATATACTCTTATTAGTTATAAGTAGTTTGTGTTCGATGACTACTTGCTATGCACTTCCAACAGGCACTTGGGACACTGAACATCTTCCCCCGTTGAAAGCTTCACAAAGTACTAAAACTGATATGTTTCGATTAAAAAAACTTAAGGGTGGTATTCCACTCGTTAAATATTCCACATAATGACCACCTGTCAAATTTCAGACGTTATAAGTAAGTGTTCCTAATAGAATCAATTTTTTGAAAAATTATCATAAAATGATAAAAATTTACTACTTTCAGATTTATTCCTTTGTATTCACCCGACTACCTATCTGCATGCCAAATTTTAACTTTCTAGGTCACCTGGAAGTTGGATATAGTTTTGATCTATAGGTCAGTCAGTGTTAAATTTCTCGATTTTTGGACGTTAATATCTAAATAACCGTTTGAGATGTGTTTATGAAATTTGGAATACCTATGTATTTCGCAAGTTTTAATAAATCTGCCAAATTTGACAGGTTTATGTTGAATAGTTTTTGAGTTATGAGGTGGTCAAAAGTGGCTCCAAATGGTTCGTGTAATATTACACACGGTGCTGCTCGCCAACTGTTAGCTAGAAAATTGGCTTACACGCTACCGCGTGTTTAGATGTACAGTCGAGGTAATTTCTCTTTGGTTAACAGCTGGTGCGCCCGGGTTTGCTTGCCGATTACTGTATTTTATCTATAAACTAATTATAGCCACCCTTATAAGTATTTAATATGTGGGTACAATATCTGTAAATGGTTTTCTGTTTATGTGGTTAATTATACTGTAATTACTACTGACTTATGAATGATTCATAGAAAATTTATTTATTATTGGATAATTTTGGTAGCTTTAAAGTTATGTAAAAAAACATAATAAGCTGATAAAAAAATATTAAAAGTTACAACCGTTGGAATGTGAAGTGTGAACCAAATAAATATGGCCAATAACTTGTACTTTTGTCCTCGACACATTATACAGTTTCATACCACCTGAGGGTATTCGCCCACGTCCGATAATAGGTGACCGATTTTTTGTAGGACAAAAATAGAATGTACTGATAGCAATAGTGCAACGCACACGTCCTACAAAAAATCGGTCAGAAATAACATCGGAGGAAAAATCGGCCCGATTATCTGTCCTACAAAAAGTCTGACGTGGGCGAGGGCACTGAGTGTACTTATTTCACTATATTTTTATATTATAATTTTTAGGGTTCTGAAGTAAAATCGGAACCCTTATAGTTTCGTCATGTCCGTCCGTCTATCAGAAGCAAAGAGCAGAGACCCATACCTAGTGCTAGAAAGCTGTAATCTGGCATGGATATATACATATTTATTAAAAGTCCAGAATAGTAGAATAAAATATTGAAAAACATTTTCAGGGTACCTCCCCTACAGGTAACGTGAGGATGATTTTTTTGACGTGATAACGTCTAATTAAACGATGAGCGCCGGGCGCATCTATGAAAAAATGTCGCGTTCCGCGAGCGAGAGAGCGGCAAAAGCGAGAGAGAGGCAATATCGGCTTCGATCGGCGTATCGTAGCCTATGCCGTAGGCGATCGTAGTTGAGTGGAGCGGAGCGGAGCTTTGTCATTGTCATGACGTTGTCACGTTAAACTACCGTCCGTAAACCGACTTTACAGACAATCATTTTTTTTATTTGTCGCGTACCCTAGGTATAGTGTGAGGCATCGTTGAAAAGGTCTTCCAAAATAATATAGGTTTTTTAAAACCATTTTTGAAATTAGGGGTCCGTGGCTCCGTGCAGCTTTAAAGTGCTAATTTTGGTTACAGTTAAGTGCCCCCCTGCTGGCTAAACGGTTGGAGTTGGACAAGTGAAAAAATTCTCAAAAATAGGTTATATGATGAATGTACAAGGAAAACTATCACGGCTATGTTAGCATAAGTAGTAATAGTCTATTAACTTACTACTTCGGAACCCTGCATTGCCGAAACTACTGACGCTAGAATTTTGAAAAAAATATAGACAATAGTATATTATATATTTTAATATTTTCTTAAATATTACAGGAAAGCCTATAAGAAGTCTATGGTCTTAAAAAAAATGACAAAATAAATAAAATAGAAAAATAACGGTAAATACATAATCAACGTACGGAACCCTTTCCAAGCGAGTTTATCTCGCACTTGTCAAGTTTGTTTTACAGATTACTCAAATCATAGTGTGTCGAAGTAGCCACAGTAAAGCCTACTCATGCCAACTGTTTCCAATAACAAATAGGAGTACGGTATGGATAACTGAATCGGTTATCACAAGCGAACATTAAACGTTATCAGCGGTCGAACTAGCACACACCACATACACATTATATTATGTATATAGGTACCTCATGCATGTACGAGGATAAGAAATACGTCGTTTCTTACATTTTAAGAGATTTATTTTCAAATTTGGATTTCTTACCCGATTTGACTCCTTTAGGGGTTACGTTGGTATTTACTTTTTAAGCAAAGTGAATCTTGGCCTTAGATACTTAAGTGTAGAGACACTTGTACTAGGAAACGGGATAAGGTTTGGATTGATGTTGTTTTTTTTTTAAATACACGTAAAAAGCATGAAGTTTTAGGGATAAATAAAATATCAGCTTTAAATTGGGAGAAGAAACAAAAGAAACTCCTTAGCACATCTTAAAAAAACAAATATGTTTATTACTTATTTATTGCAGAAATATTTGTAACCCCTTGTAGATCCTTGTTCATTTTCACAATGATATATTAGTAAAGATACGTTATACCCTTACAAATCAACCGAAAAATTTGTTCCGAAACACACACACGTTTATCTTTTGTTTCCCTACACCAATCGGGCAATCACTACATTGGTAAATGATGTAAAAGGGATAGCTTTACTAAAACCATAATAGTGAAAAAGACAGCTAGTGTTTGTCGTTCGCGTCACCAAACGTTGACCAGTGTTGTCAACAAATAAAATTGTGCAAAATTGTGCAAAATATTACGTTAAGAAAATTATACTTATATTCGTAAATCAACTTTAAATCTTAACAATTTCTACTAAAACTGACTCGTTTTCAATCTGCACAACCTTTTGATTTTCAGTTTAAACTAGATTTAATTTTGGTGGTCTAAACTAAAAACTGTGAAGATATCGAAAAAAATTTAGAGTTGGCAACTCTGCCCATTTGCACAATATTATCGTGCAAATTGGAGATTATCGTGCAAATGATTTGATTGGCTGGCTTCGGCAAAGACTAACAAATTCAGTACAGTCAGTAGATTGAAAGTACCTAAAAATAAACTTAAGGAAGGAAGTTGTAATTTCAAAACTATTTTAAGCAATGTTTTGGAATTTCGGTGATGAAATATTAAGTATGGTGACACATTTACGAATAAAGTAAATACGCGTACTTATAGGGACCACGACCTTTTTCATGTATATGTAAGGAGTAGATATGGCGTGTTATTCATTATCTTATTACATAGCATCTTATTTATTCTGTAGGTAGATAATAAAAAGGCATTTCTTTAAAACATTAATTTATTATGTTGGCACCGCAGTTGAACATAGTGAAAGACGTACTCAATACGAATACGATATCGATATTTTTAACGTGGTTTTTTGTATGTTGCATCTACTTTTGTGACTTCGTGTAAAAAATTATTAATTATCATTTATTCAAATAGTTTACATTAATAATTGGTGGTTTATATTTGTTTAATTTACGTAAATAATAATATTAATATTAATTAGAATCAAATCTATAGTTTGATACAAACCAACTTCGTCAGTTTTAGAGTTACATATATAACTTATAATATATATATATTATAAGTTTGAACAAAAATTGACTTTAACACATTTTTTTAGAAAGTCATCCCTTTAGTATGAAACATCATCCCCTACATTTATTCAAAAAATGTGTTTAAGTTAACTTTTGTTCATAACAATCATAACTATAAACTTATACTATAAATGAATTATTAATTAAGGTGTATGTTTGTACGGAAACTTCGTCAGTTTTGAAGTTAAAAATAATCTAAATTTTACTAACAAAAAATAACCGACTTCAAAGTTACTCAAAAACTACTTGTTACATCTCGTTCAAATTTATGTGGGACCACATGACAAGCACCTGCTTTCAATTAAAAAAAGAATCATCGGAATCGGTTGGCGTGATATTGAGTTATTCGTCAATTTGTCGCGCACATTCTTAATACAAATTTACGATTTATGTAGTTTTCTCATGGATACCATTGTCAGATCTCAATAAAATTTATATGGGACCACATGACAGCCACCAGCTTTCGATTAAAAAAAGAATCATCAAAATCGGTTCGCCTAGTCCAAAGTTCTGAGGTAACGAACATAAAAAAAATACAGTCGAATTGAGAACCTCCTCCTTTTTTTGAAGTTGGTTAATGATAAAAATTGTTTATTAGCTCAAGGTAAAGATGAAATGTTATATATATCATCGGTTTTTGGAAATTTATCCCCTAAGAGGATAGTAAGGGATGAAAATTCAGTTAAAACTTCTTCATTTTTGATGTTAGAAACATAAAAATTGTACATTTTTACCGCTGATTGTTGGATACAAAAGTTACTGCAATATATTTTTTTGGAAAATCGTTCCCTATAGGGATTTTTAATGCCTTGAGCAGGAAAACGATCAAAGGGGTTCGAATTTTTGTATGGAACCTGGCATACCAACAAGTTTGCCATTTTGTAAAAGTTTTGTTTCGGCGGCCTGTGATGAAACATGTGCCAATAGACGGAGTAAGTGATTACAATCAAAAAGTATTCAGTGATGAAGTGTCGTAAATTATATACTTTATGAGATATTTGAGTTGAAGAATAAAAATAATTATTAAAATCTAAACAACTCAGAAAGTATATCACTGACGACATTTTATCACTGAATACTTTTTGATTGTAATCACTTAGTTTATCGATTAACACATGTTTTATCAATGTCCGCCGAAACTAATATTTTTGTTAGATTTTTTTTACGGTTTTGAATTCAAATATCTTAGAAAGTGTATCACTTACGACATTTCATAACAGAATACTTTTTGATTGTAATCACTTACTTCGTCGATTGACACATGTTTCCTCACTGGCCGCTGAAACAAAAATTTTTCAAAATGGCGGTACTTGTAGGTATGCCAACTAGGTTCAATGCCCTTTAATACTCTCTGATTTGTTACCTTTCAAATACCCTCAAAAAGATTTAATTTATTTCTTTTTTGTCGATTGTAAAATTTTTCGGTTGCCGGGTTATTTTTGTGAGCAAAGTGCATACGTACATTTAAATAGGTATCTATTATAACTATTAATAAATTAAGGCGATGATTTGCAGCAGGTGGTTGTAGTCTCGAATGTTCTGAATAAGAATGAGAATTAAATAAATTACTGTGGATAAAACATTGAAGTATACGGGTTTTCAGTAACTGGGTACAATTAATGTCTGGAATTATTATTCCATTTTCTTTAATATGGGATTTTATAATTGTTTCACATACAATACATACTTGAAATAAATCTTCCGAAGAGTAGCATAAGCCACCCATGTCTTTAATTGTAATTAATTTATGAAACCACAATTTATTGCATGTAAACAACTCATCAATACATACTTCACATCTAATGTTTTTAGCCAATTTACGCGCTACCCAACCAGATATATAACCTACAATTTGATGGATTATATCAGGACTTTGTCCATTAGTTAGGCTTCCAGCCAGTATTGCTACGTTGTTTTTGGCAATTGTATCACTGGGAGTAGAAACATTTTCAACACCCTCGTCAACATCTTCATCTTTTTGCCTGTCTGATGAACGATTCAAATTTAATATTGCAGACGAGCTGTTTAGAATGGGAAAGTATTCAATTGGTACACAATTTCCGATGAATCCACTTCGCATCTCTAAATGGTGAACCAACTTTTTATATATACCTTTAAATTGTACCGTATTCGGATTGTTATTATAGCCTCCGTGTCGGCGCACATTGCCAAAAAATAATTCAATGTGATCCTGACTGAGGCGATATGTAGCTAAATAACTTAAAATATCATTCTGTACTAAGCTTGAATACAAATGTTTGAGGCTTTCAATATTTATTAGAAACCCCAGGAAGCCAGTTTTGCATTTACATTCAATAATGGGTCTCTTAGATACTGTCATAATTATCCTTTTTCTTACGACTCGCCTTGATTTGTTATAGATACGCAGAGATAAAATATAGTTCTTTACATTGTCTAAGAACGCCATTACCTCCTTACAATTTTGTTTGGAAACAGGTTTCTTGAAACCTAACATGTCTCTGGCACGCGAATTAAAAATATCAAATAATATGTTAAAATTATTTATAAATTCTACCGTAGCTTCAGTCTCTTTAAATTTGGAAGAAACGAGCAACTCATTACATAAAATTAAAGCACTTGCAACACTTTTACTTAGTAATTGAGTTGCAAGTTTAACTTTCATAATTTCATTTCTGAAATGTATATGACGCTTTGTTAATTTATTAGCAAAATTGAGGCCTTTATCTGTTTGCAATTTATTGAGATTAATTAAAAGCTGCCATCTAATCAACTTGTCACTATTATTAAAAATTATCCTCTTCGCCTCAAAAGTATTCCGAACTAATTTAAGCATGTGACAAGGATCCAGGAGCACGGCAACTTCTTTATCACATGACGGGTGTTTAAAAGTAGTTTTTAATTTTTTTGCGTCATATAAATTGCAACCCAAAAGATTGGCGGCAGCTATATTAGACGAGCATCCATCGAAAGTCAATGCCACGACATCTACACCTGAATCATAACTTCTCATCAAACAGGACTTTATCAAGTCTGCTCGAGTTTCACCTTTTAAGCTGTTGACAAAAAAATATCCAACAGGAATTTTCCAACACTCATTAAGACACACTAATATTAACACATAAACTTGTGTAGCAATGGTAGTGCTAGAAGAACCACAACCGAAATCTACAAGCCCTTCTGTTTTTTTACCCGTCCAAACTGTTTGATGTCTTAAAGCCATTTCATCAACTACGAGGGTGCAAATCAGCCTTTTTTTGGAAATTTTGCTCTTATTACTTAATATTACAAAAGCTTGACCTGTAAAACCCGGCGATATAGTTGTATTTTCGTACCATTTTCCAAGAACTCTCGGGTGTGGTAAGGCTGTATGAAATACGCGTCTAATGTACTTATAAGCTGCAGGGGAATAAACATTTAAAGTCATTGCAAATTTCCTGAGCGCGGGGGGATATTTAGTGCGATAGGATTTGTTACATTTTTTTTTGTTCATTATTCTATTTATCACATCAATAACTTCAGATTTTAAGTTCAATTCCATAAACTGTTGCTCTGATATATAGCTTCTATTTTTTAATTTTTTTAGAATACTGCTCATGCTTGCTACTTTCTTTTTCAGCCTTTTATTTTGCTGTTTTAAAACCTTATTTGTTTTCTGTAAATTTTCCTTTTCGAAAACTAGCCGACGAACTCTTTTCTTTAGTGCAAATTTTCTAGGTGTATCAAATATAGAGGCCAAGTCAGATATGTCTATATCGTCAAGACTATTTGGGGAGTCACTTTGTCGAAGACGTAAATTTTCATCTATCTAAAACAAAATGAAAAACATTATCTACAAAATTTGAAGTCGGTTAAAAAAATGCTCAGCTTCTTGTTTTTACTTTATTTTTTATTGGTTAAAGATAGCAAACGAGAATGCAGTAAGGGTTACCTTGAAAAAAGGTACGGCAGTTTTTTTCAAATGTGTCAGTCCTTTCGCAGAAGTATATTTATCTTTAATATCAAAATGATCCGAACATATTTTACTATGTTTCGTGGGCATCCAGTCATATTCGCTTCTTTGTTTGCGGACAACAACGATCCACTTTTGGCGCATTAGTTCATCCGATGGAAATCTATAACAGCAGTTAACCACGTTATTTCGTTAATTTTATATTTTAAGGCCTAATCCAACAAAACCGGAATATTTTTACAATAAGGGTTCAATTTTTCTATTTGCTTATCGACGGATACAAAAAAGTTTTAAGTATTATATACTTTTTAGGGTTCCGTAGCCAAATGGCAAAAAACGGAACCCTTATAGATTCGTCATGTCTGTCTGTCTGTCTGTCCGTCCGTATGTCACAGCCACTTTTCTCCGAAACTATAAGAACTATACTATTGAAACTTGCTAAGTAGATGTATTCTGTAAACCGCGTTAAGATTTTTACACAAAAATAGAAAAAAAAACAATAACTTTTGGGGTTCCCCATACATAGAACTGAAACTCAAAATTTTTTTTTTCATCAAACCCACACGTGTGTGATATCTATGGATAGGTCTTCAAAAATGATATTGAGGTTTCTAATATCATTTTTTTCTAAACTGAATAGTTTGCTCGAGAGACACTTTCGAAGTGGTAAAATATGTGTCCCCCCCCCGTAACTTCTAAAATAAGAGAATGATAAAAATAAAAAAAATATATTATGTACATTACCATGCAAACTTCCAACGAAAATTGATTTGAACGAGATCTAGTAAGTAGTTTTTTTTAATACGTCATAAATCGTAAACCGCAAAAAACATCGATCAAAGTTACAACTAACTACAAGAATTTTTATATTATGTTACTTGCTGCTACGGAACCCTTCATGGGCGAGTCCGACTCGCACTTGGCCGCTTTTTTATTTTTATATTATACGAGTAACCGTCCTCGCTTTGCTTCGGTTTTCTTATTTTTTTACACCTTGGGTTACATTATTGGAGTTTTATTAAGAATCCCTAATTTTTTTGAAAATATAATATAGCCTTTATTACTCGGGGATAGTGTAGCTTCCCAACAGTGAAAGAATTTTTCAAATCGGTTCAGTAGTTTCGGAGCCTATTCAATGCAAACAAAAAATAAAATCTTTCCTCTTTATATATTAGTATAGATTATTTATGAATTTCTTTTTGTTAGGCTCTATTACAATACTCGATACTAATACGGTACGGCTTTATTACAATACGGGTACTCGTGAGAAAATTATCCATCGATTCCTCTGTACTTAACAATAAACATACAAATGGGGACAGCATCAATATATCGTCACTTCTGTATGTTAATCTATGTCCGCCCTATGTTCGGCCGGCATTATCATGCCGCCATATTTATTTTGTTAGAGAAATAATGAAATTATATAAAATGCAATAAATCATGATTACTTACTTATGGTATGTTATTCCATGAATTTTAATTCTTTTACTTGTGTAATTAGTGCATTTACGCATAACACACGAGGGCATTTTAACGCTGTATGTCAAATCTCAAGGACTTCTGGCAACAATAAAAGCGTGCGTACCGACAGAGTATTGACAGAGCGACTGCGAGCCGGTGGGCTAGTTGTCTCACGTTACCCTCTTCATCTTCGGCGCGCTAGTAACATATCTACCTCTATTTTATAATATCATTGCATTTTCATCGATTATTCTCATTTATATTTAGGTACTAAGAATTAGGTGTTTGGGAAAAGCAAAAAAAATATTAGGAGACGCCTGATGAAAACAAGTTAAAGTGCCAAATACCTAATTGATTCGTATTATATCGTATTTGCGAAGGTAGGGAATTAGGGAAGTAATGCGGCTCTTCTAGTCAATAAATAAAATTGATTAACGACGTCAATCACAGCGTACACGACTGACGACATAATGCAACGTCATAGCGATGACGTCACGAATTGCCAATAATAATCGTCTTATTACAAAATGGCTACCGTAAGCAACTTGCGAATATTTAAAGGATTATTTAAATTCGTTGTCAGTAAATGTAAGTAAATTTTTTAGACAGTTTTTATTTTATGTTATAATTATTTTGCAAAATTATGTGTCTTTTATTTTGATGTATTTGACTTGATAATATAGTAATTTTAACTTTTTATTTTGCATAAAAAACAAAGATATTATACATTTACCTAGGTTTTGTTGTTCATTGAAGTTTTCTAGATATTATTATGTTACGCTTAAATACCGAAAACGCTCATTGAGCGCAAAACCAGCTCACACTCACAACGTAAAATTCGCATTCAGACGGACACAGAACTATTTTTATACTACAGTATACCCTGTAGCCTAGTTGGTGGCGGCCCTGCCTGCGAAGCGAGGGGTCCCGGGTTCGATTCCCGGTCGGGCCAGATATTTATGTGACAGATAAATATTTGTGCTCGGGTCATGGATGTGATTATAATTATGTGTCGTCCGTGCCACCCGCGACATAAGTACTAACCTACTGCGGGGGTATGTGTTAGCGTTTATTTATAGATGGTATATACATAATACTAGCTGCCCGGACAGACTTCGTTCTGTCAAAAGTTTTTTTTGAGATGTAAGCTATCTTATCTTTCAAGTTGGATCAAACTGCACACTGTGTGCAAATTTGATTAAAATTGGTCAAGTACTTTAGGAGTCCATCGCGGACAAACAACGTTACACATAATTTATATAATTATACTAGCTGCCCAGACAGACTTCGTTCTGTCAAAAGTTTTTTATTTATTTTGAGATGTAAGCTATCCTATCTTTCAAGTTGGATCAAACTGCACACGGTGTGCAAATTTGATTAAAATCGGTTCAGTAGTTTTGGAGTCCATCGCGGACAAACAACGTGACACGTAATTTATATAGGTATACTAGCTGCCCGGACAGACTTCGTTCTGTCAAAAGTTTTTTTTTATTTTGAGATGTAAACTATCCTATCTTTCAAGTTGAATCAAACTGCACACGGTATGTAAATTTGATTAAAATCGGTTGAGTAGTTTAGGAGTCCATCGCGGACAAACAACGTGACACGTAATTTATATATATTAAGATTAAGATTAAGATAGTCATAGGTACTGATAAGATATAAAGAAATCCATTTGAAGTCTTATATGCAATCTGGGTACAATTTAATTACATTATTTGTAATTCGGTTATTGGAATTAATGTTCCATACGTAATTGTATGGAAAGTGTCAAAATTCTCTATAGTTCGGCAAGACGAGCACTGAGCTATGACTGCCAAGAGGTGTCACCACCACACCGACGATAGGAGGAAATAGTTGTGTGCAAGTGAACGTCATATCCACTAATGTAATGTCGTCAGGTATAAATAATATGTGTTTAAATAAAAAACGATAAAGTAAAACGTACAGTCACATTCTCCCACTTTAGTTGTGTGCGGCCGCTGTGTGGTAGGCTACTGGCTTGAGATATTTTTATTGTATTTTGTACTACTGCTGCCCGCGTTTCCGGGATAATAAGTACCGTATGTTATTCTAGAATTCTAGATCATGGTGAACTTGTGTACTAAATGTCATAAAAAGCCGTTTTGTAGTTTCAGCTTAAATCATCCAATTTTTTTGACGTAATAACTGATAACGTCTATATTAAAACGATGACCGCCCCGGGCGCACGCACGAAAAACCATGACTCATTGTCCAGTTCCGCGCGAGCGAGAGCGCGGAACAAGCGATAGAGAGGCACGATCGGCTACGATCGGGGTGAAGCGAATGTTTTGTCATGACGTTGTCACGTTAAGCTACCGTCCGTAAATCTACTTTACAGACATTATTTATTTAAAACTTAATTCAGAAAAATGTGTTGCATACATGATGATAATTGGTAAACGCAATGCAATAGACGGCCTAATAGTTGGTATTGTTATAATATTGCAAGTGCATGCGGCCGACTGTCGGTGAGTCGGTGAGTGAGTAGTGTGCGTTTACGCATACATTTCCGAACTTTCATTTTTCACCGATAATTAATCGGATCAGTCGGGATGCACCGATTTTATTTCTGACCGATGTTTTGTAGGACGTGTGCGTTGCACTATTGCTATCAGTACGTTCTATTTTTCTCCTACAAAAAATCGGTCACCAATTATCGGACGTTAGCGAATAGCCTACGGGTAAAAATCGGCCCGATTATCTGTCCTACAAAAAGTCTGACGGGGCGAGGAGCGTTAACATGTTTAGCAAAATAATTTAATAACTCTTATTTTTACCATACTACGTTATTTTGCCACCCTTAGGTGAGACCCTTTTAATTTAAAATCACAATATTAACAAAGGTACATAATATCAGCAGTGATAGCCTAGTGGTTAGAACGTTGATCTCCCGAACGCAGGGACCCGACTTCAAAGCACGCACCCCTAATTTTCAAATATTATGTGCGTACTAGCTTTTGCCCGCAGCTTCGCCCGCGGTAGAGATCGATTTTTTACAAATCCTACTTACTTTTACTTTGTTTAATTTTAGTTGCCTATGACTTTTAAGTAAACATGTGTCATATTATGATAGCGTGATTCAGAACTTGCAAATGAATTTTACTAACGCCATCTATTAACCACACCCGGAACTAAATATCTAGCAACTAACAAAATATTGATCTTCCCATGGGGATGTTTTACCGCGGTAAAAACTCCGTTACTCTCCACCCTCCTCAAATGGATGGGTTTGGAGATAGCTCCACACACATAAACCATACCATATAACAGCTTCGTTGCGACGTGAAAGACGGATAAACAAACAAACACACTCACATTTATAATATTATAGTATATAGTATGGATTATAAGTTAATTATCATTTGCTTCGGTGAAGGAAAGCATCGAGAGGAAACCTGCACACCGGAGAGTTCTCAATATAGTTTTCAACGGTGTGTGAAGTCTACCAATCCACACTTGGCTAGCGTGGTAGACTACCTATGGCTTGTAGCCCTCATTGTGCGAGGAGACCCCGAGCTCAGCAGTGGGAAAATCATGGGTTGTTGCTTTGCTTTTCTTATATAATCTAATATATAAAATTCTCGTGTCACGCTTTTTTGAAGTTGAATTCCTCCGTAACGGCTCGACTGATTTTCGTGAATCTTTGCGTGCATATCGGCTAGGGTGGAGAATCAGACAACATCTATTTTTCATCCCCCTATCCCTAAAAATTTTTTGGCAGAACGTTTGCCCAGTCAGCTAGTATCATATAACAATTCCTACCAGCTACATACTTTAGTGCACCGTGAACCCTTCGCGCGGGGGGAGGTCGGAATTAACGTGCGAGCGAGACGCCCGATTGTTGTTCGCACAGAGGTGACGTGGAGACGGTTCGGTTCTTTTGTATACTCTAACACGTTAGCAGCCTGGACACGTGTCCTTTCATAACTATGATTTTTTGGCCGTTTGTGTGGCATTTTGATGTTTAGACTGATAGTAAGAAAAGTTAGTAAATTATTTTTATCTGTTTTTAATAAGTATTAGTGATCGCAACTGTGTATTACGTAACATAATTCATATAGAAATAACAAAAAGCCTTTACAATCCACTTAACATTAACTATTCAATGCTACCGATGGGCACCAATTCAACTTTAGTTAACGTGTTTGAGTTCAGTCTTTAAAGTATTGCTATTCCTGAAGACTCAAGTGAACGCTTTAAAATCTTCTTGATCCCTAATTATCGCGTCAAACTGGATTATAGGATTATTCTAAACATTATTTTTAAACAGAATTATCAGGTGTGGTGATCTGGTGACGGTTCCATCTCCGATACTAATTAAAGTCGGTTATTGTTTCAGTTGAAATTATAACAATAATATTTTATATAAAGTCCACTCCACAATTTTATTCATTTAGATAAGGATAAATAAGAACGATTTTCATATTCACAATACTGCACAGCTAAAGTTTCTTTATGTGAAATGAGTTATCAAGCAGAAATTGCTAGTATAACTTAAAGTATTTATAACCAAAGAAAACAATAATGTCATCCTTCGTAAACAATACTTTTGTTATCACAATAATTTTGATGTTATTATCAGCTTGTTATCAAAATATTGCGAACATTATTTCGATAGTGATAATTCTGTTTGATTTATTTTTAATCTAATGATTTTTAAGTGTCTTATAATTTCAATAACTTGTAATGTTAAAATATTTTGTAGGTAGAATTTTACGTAATATAAATGTTCCATAAATACTTTAAATTTTGTTATATATAAAGTATAGTTTGGGATATAAAGTTTTAATTAAACCTTAAGTATTTTCATGTCCTTGTTACGCAGTTTTACTTATGAACACGCTTAATCAACTGCGATAAATTCGCATTATTGAATTTAATGTTTTGATGTGAATAGTATCCCTATTTAATTCAATATTTGCACATATTTATTAATATAAAAATGGTACAAGCATTGTTTCATAAAAATAGCAAAACGGTATGTGGTTGTATGCACGCCACACTTCCGGTGGTCCTTGTTCGTGCACCGATAAAAATTATTCGCATAAAAAATCAATAATTCTAAATCGACTCGACGGTTTCCTGTTCTCCCAGTGAAAAAATATCGGCCGCGCGCATACTTGTGTAGTGCGCAGGGCTGGCACCGCCGCCGTTATTATTATTATTACGCATTTAATTTAAATTAAAAATTATTAATGTTAATAATAAAATTACAATAGCTGTATTAGGGCGGTTTACAATACTGACCCCAATCCCATGCCAGCATACAACTGTGTCGTGTCGTAAGAAACGCCAGAAGCCGGCCCGCTTGGTGATAGGGCTTCACATAAGGATTATATTATCAATTTAATTATTAAGTATTATTACTGGTATTATTATTTTTTCGTAAAGCCTGCCTGGATAGCTACCACCCTTTTGCTTTAGTTAGCCGCCAAACGATTCGTCGTGTTCCGGCTGGGGGCTTAAGAACCAGCTAGTACTTAAATAAAATTAAGAGAGAAGGATCCGTTGTAGATGTTATAATAATCATTTTATATTCTATTTTTACATAACGTTATAAATTGTTACGGAATAAATTTATACTTTTCTACATAACAAATTAAAATATAAAAATATAATTGACACTAAACATCACAACTTTATTAATTTAATACGTATATTCAAATCGAGTTTATGACCATTAAAATGCATTTGTTACGCTCAACAAGGCAAATTAAGGTAGGTATATTGTTTTATTTTAACAAAAAGTTTATTAGTAACATTCTATTGTTCGATTGCAAATCAAAT
Source organism: Thymelicus sylvestris (assembly GCA_911387775.1). Classification (NCBI taxonomy): domain Eukaryota; kingdom Metazoa; phylum Arthropoda; class Insecta; order Lepidoptera; family Hesperiidae; genus Thymelicus; species Thymelicus sylvestris. Next base: position 12,574,215 of record OU426887.1, on the reverse strand, counting down.
GCACGGAATTAATCTGTTGGCGGCAAAGTCACTTGGTAGTGACATTCAGTTCTTTGAACTTTTCGGAGGTTACATATGTTTTAATTACCCGAATAACCTAATTACCTGAATAACGAGGTATGGATTTGTTAGTCACATTAAGGTTAGGGTAAGGTTATTACTAAGCATGGGTGTCTCTTATTGAGGAAACTAGACGAGAGCATAATCCACCACGATGCTTCAATGCAGATTGGTGGAGTGGTTAATAGTGGCTAAATGTTTTCATGTTGCCCAAGGCCTCCAAAATAGCTTAACGATTGCTATCTTACGATAACAATTGCGGCTGACTTTACGTGCCCTGCGGAATACGAAAGTGCTCAAGAAATTTTTGTTACTTGCGGTCCAACTTCCGACCGCGCCCGATCGATTGATGTCAATTTATTTAAAACCCATAAAAATGTAATTGTTCAAAAATCTTATAATTATTATGTATTAGTGTGTATTATTAGTAGTATAGTCGTATTAGTAGTATAGTAGTATTACTTAGTAGTGTAGTATTAGTAGTGTAGTTTTAACATAGTTTTTATTTTTAATTTTTTACTGACGAGTAATATAACGTGCGGTTTTCTTACTGCGGGTGTCGATAAAAATAGCGTCAGAAAGTAAAGACTCAACTGCATTTAATTTTTAATCATAGCATTAGATTTAAACATATTGTTGTATCTGTTGCAGTGCCCTGTGAGCAAAATAAATGTTTTTCTTTCTTTCTAAAAATAATTATATAAAAGCAATGATCCAAAAGTTTAACGCTTCACATAAAAAATATAAACACTCAAATTTCTTATACAAAAAAAAATCCCGATATAATATTAAATAAACAAATATTTAAAAAATATAGTGTAGTGCAAGCCCTGTGCCCTCGGGTTTGCTTCGTTTGCTTGCTTTACTTAGCGCGTACTATCGGCGCATGGACGCAACTGAGAACTGCTACTATTTGCCTATTATTTGGTATCATTATAAATATTGTAATTAAAATATTGTTTTTGTTAATTATTGTGCTATCAATCACAATTTGTAAAATGTTCATGCTTCTTCTACTTTCTTTCTTGTCCTTTTTTAGGGTTCTGAAGTAAAATCGGAACCCTTATAGTTTCGTGACTTGATGTTATGTTCAAAATATGGTGTGCACGTTTTATGGTTATGTACATGAAAAATACTTACTTGGATTAGACCCGTTTTAGAAGACTTTTTTTATTAATTGATTTTATTATTGTCCAAACATCATTAAATTAACACGAAAAAATAAAACTTATGTATTAGCAACACGATTTACACAAAATCTGCAGAGCTTTTCAATTAAGCAAATTAAAATAAGTGGTAACTGCACAATCCTTGATAAATTATAATGAAAATTTCCCAGCAGGTAAATTATCAGTAGCGTCGTTCTACCGGCTGGCCGCCGTAACATTTCGTAAGCGTCGCGCGACGTCGGATTCCGCCCGCTGTAGCGCGCTCGACACCGCTTGATATTTACAGTTTTATTAAGTAAAATGATATTTGAATTTTCTTTGCATTATAAAACAATATTTCCTTTATCACCTATTCTTGCATTTAGTACTTATAATAATATATTATTATACATATAGTTCGTAAAAAGTTTTTATAATTGAAGACATGAGTGGATGAAGGGGTTATGTAACATTTTATTCAAAAACCATTTTTTGCATTGGATGAAGGTGTTATGTGCCTATAAACCATATTAAACCTTCAAACAATCCCATTTAGGCTTAGTTTTAGAAATAGCAAGTGATGAAGGAGTTATGTACCAACATAAAATGATAATCACACTGAATGAAAGTGACATGGGCACTTAGCCATGTTCTTTAATTTAAAATTATTTAAATCTGTGTCTTTCTTGCGCGGATGAACGAGATAAGTGCAAGGAAACGCGCGGGTGCGTTGCGTTGTTCTGAATGAAGGTGTTATGTGATGTACTTGTCTCTTTCTTTCATTTCGCGTCGTGTTCAATTGTGCTGGATCATGGGTCGCGTACGCATGTCACGAGTGTTTTGTTTATTGTTTATTTGATTAAAACTAGTGTTTTTGATTTTTTTTATTACAATAATTTCAAGAGCTAAAAGACTTGTGGACGCTGCAATAAAACCTTCAACTTTAAATTATGATTTCCTAAAGTACGACAATCCTTACCTCGAAATCTTAGACAAAAGTAACTTTCTTCCCCAAGGGTTATCGGTCCTTCGAACTATGTGGCCAGCCCATTGCCACTTCAGCCGGATAATTCTTTGAGCTATGTCGGTTACCTTTGTTCGCCTACGGATCTCCTCATTTCTAATGCGATCACGTAAAGAAATAGCGAGCAAAATAGCCCTCTCCATAGGCTGCTGCGCTACTCTGAGCGTGGATTAGGGCACCATGTCTCGAATCCGTATGTCATCGCTGGCAACACACACTGCTCGAACACCTTCGACTTCAGGCACTGAGGTAGTGTTTTGGACGACAAGATATGACGCAGTTTCCCGAACGCAGCCCATCCGAGTTGGATTCTACGAGTGACTTCTTTCTCGAAGTTGGACTTACCCATCTGGATCACTTGTCCCAGGTAAATGTATTCGTCTGCAACTTCGAGAGCAGCGCCATCAACGACAACCGGTATGGGTGTGACGGGTGTGAGGTGTGTGACGTATTTGCCATTGATATTGATGCCACGTCGTTTCCGCTTAGTGACGGAATCGAACAGTTTTTGGAGCGCCACTAGAGGGATTTTACCTCCAGCTCTTAATAGCTCGGTTGTGATTCCGTCATCTCCCGGTGCCTTGTTGTTTTTAAGCTGTTTGAAAGCCTCTCTAATCTCATACAGGCTGACGTCTGGGATATCCTCTGTGTAGTGTCGGGTCAATTTAGCTCGCTTTTCGCTTTCTTCGCGAGGAGGTGGAGCTTGAGAGGAGGCATACAACCGTCCGTAGTAGTTTCTCTCAGAACTTCCGGTTTCGACGAAACCATGGTGCCGGACTCGGTCTTCAACCTCGTAAGCTGACTTTGCCCAATAGACAGATCCCTGGCGAACATTTTGGAGCCCTGGTTTCGCTCAATTGTGTTTCTTACACGATTTGCTTTGTGTTTTCGCAAATCGCGTCACCTGCACTTGGAGATCTGTTCATTGAGCCGACGGTATTCCCTCATGGAGGTTGGAGACTGCACACATAGTTCTCGTCGATCCTTCATAAGATCGAGAGTTTGTTCTGAGTGAACCTGAGATCTACCACTTGGGTGGGTCTTGAAATACTTCGACCCTACCTCGTGGACAGTTGTTACCATCCTGGTGTTAAACTCGTTCACTGTCGTGCACGATTCTAGGCACGCAAAACGGTTTTGCAGCTCAAGTTGAAAGTTTTCAGATCCCTGGATTTGGACGGATGTTGGGCGAAGCGTAGACTTCATCAGGCGTGACCGTTCCAGCTTCAGGTCGATATTTAATGTGCCTCTTACAAGACGGTAATCGCTTCTGGTTTTGAACCTGCTGATCACAGAGACATCATCAAATATGTGCCGTTTGTCTGCCAGAATTAAGTCTATCTCGCTTTTCGTGGAACCATCAGGACTTATCCAAGTCCACTTGCGTTGTGGCTTCTTTCTGAAGAAGGAGTTCATCATGAAGAGATCTTCCTTCACCAAAAAGTTGGCCAGCAAGTGTCCTCGGTGATTCCGTTGTCCAATTCCATAGGGACCCACTTTCATCTCGGCGCCACTTTGCGTGCCCAATCTCGCGTTGAAGTCCCCCATCACAACATTGAAGTGAGCTTTAGAGGTATGTATGGCTCTGCTTATGTCCTCATACATAACTTCAACCTCATCGTCGGGATATGTCGAAGTCGGCGCATATACCTGCTGTACCACCTTCAACGAATACCGTTTGGATATTCTGAGTGTAAGGTACGCTACCCTGGCCGACACGCTACCAACTTGCACAATGTTGTTGACGAGGGACTTGTGAACGAGAAACCCGACACCCCCTTGGGACAGGTGTTCGCCCTCCCGGTGATAGAACAAGTTTCCGGATTTGAGTATTATCGTGTCCTCCCCCTGTCTTCGTACTTCAGATAAACCCACAATACTCCAGTTTAACTTGTCTATCTCCTCTTCCAGCTCTTTTACATTATCGTCGGTCCTCAGTGTCCTGATGTTATATGTTGCCAGCTGCAGAAGTCGTCGTTAACTTACAGTTAACCCATTCATCTTTAATTTAAGTATGCAACTTCTTTTTATTTAAACGCTGAATGAAGGAGTTATGTACATATTTTCTTTAATAAATACATATTCTTAAACTTTTATTTTATTTTTCCACTCCATATTAGTAGATGTGTATAATTACTACAATTTGATATATATAGTTAGTAAATAAATAACAAGAAAAAATATTTATCTCAATAATAAGTAACAAAACTTTGACGTCCGTTTTCTCCACATTTAAATATTGTATCATATCCCCTTCATCCACTCATGTCTTCAATTATCATATTACTCGTAATACTCGTAATATCAATACATGTAATTTTATTTTATCCATATATAATTTTATCAATATATATTTATCCATATGGGCGTGTAAGTAATTTAATTATATTTTTGTTTTTATTTTATTTTTATTCGGTATCCAGTACAACAAATGGAAAGTATCGGCAATCTTGCCAAAATTAAAGTCATTGCTATCTACGTTGTTCACAATCGATTTTCAAATATATTTTAACCAACGCCTCCTTTGAGAGCGAGAGATTTTTTGTATTACATTTCATCAACGCCTCGAGCGCCACACTAAAAATAGAACTTATTAGAGACAGTAATAGCACAGGTAATACCGCCGAATCGTTACAACTGGCATATAATAAAGAGCTTTTTTGCTAAATTTGCTAATAATAAATTTGATAATACTCTCAAGTTACTCAACGAGCAGATTAGATTCCATTTTCAACATTGGCTGAAGGCTGATGGTTCTCGCATTTGTTTGCTGAATCTAAGATGTTTTGTGAGTTGAGTGACGTTTCATTGATTTGCTGTAGTTAATGTTTGGTCACATGTTGTCCAATCATAGCTTTTAGCTGTGTGACTTGTGTGTGAACAACAAACCGTATATAAACAACTTAAAGGTGTTTGTGTTTTCTCATTTTCTATATCTGTCCATTTGCGTCCTTGAGTGTGCGACCTTTTATATTATTTATTTATTTATATTTCAGTAAAGACTTAAGGTAAGGATACTGGGAAAGCTGGGCCGTTGGCTAATATATCATTTCATGTCATTCTATTCGCCCGATCGCGAGGTTGCCTAACTTCGTCGATCAGTTCCATTGAAACAAGCCACAGGGTTGTAGGCCCTTCAACATCTATATAGGTTCGTTTGATTAACATTTCGACCGATGCAAACACATATCCGCTAAGTCAGGAAAACGGTGTAAGGCTCCGTACACACTGGTTTCCGAGTTTAAGGGGTCAAGGGGACATCCGGTCAGTTGGCTCGAATTTACTCAAATTTTTATTAAGTGCATCCTGCTGAGGCTTTGGTGCCATTAATAGCTGTTGGAAGCTCCCAGTAGTACAAATTACAGTCAGGATTACTGACAAAACTCGTTTATGTTAATAAAGTTTTCTATCTGGCTATCTAATATTCTTTTTAAACAATTGACCGTGAAATGTTTTTGTTTGACTGCGATGTCGAAGAATCATTTAAAACAATACTTATTAGGTATGTTCAAGATTGAATAGGTTAGGTTAGTGTGTAGATGTCGTCCTAATAAATATTAGTGAACGTACTGACCAAATATACATAAGTACTTCGAAAACTCAATTATTAAGATAAATTTAAATAGCGAATCGATAGACCGAACGTATTCATGTCAGCATAAAATGCAATTTATCAAAATTTCATCGCGTCTTGTATCCGACAATTGGCAACTGACAGTGCGTTAGGTGCTTTATATTATCACCTCCGGAATGGAACAAGCCGGTTAGTTCGAGTTCTAGCCGGTTCGCGGCGGTTGCTCGTTGAAGTCGCGAGCGGTTGGTAAACGCAGGTTTTGTTTTTTACTAATTAAATTACGGTTGCACATTGTATTCCTTTATACCTGGATCTGTTTATTTCGATCTGTATAAGCTGTTTGTTGTAGACATGTGTAACGTTAGAAAGGAAAATAACTATCTTGCTCTCTCTGGCTCACACATACACACTAGTAACATCGATGTGTGTTAACAAACAGACAAAATGATGCATCAATGTTATAATTATAAGTAACCTCGTTTATAAATATACATAATAAGATATGCTTAACAGAAATTAATTTGGAATAATTATACAACATTGTAGCGGCCTCCAGACTGTACACTTTGAATTGGAGAAAGGAAATTAATTTGAACATGAAGACATAACACGTTTAAGTTTATTTTCACTTTAGATTCATATTTAATTTTTAGGCTATAGACATCAGAAATGTTAAGTCAGTAACTATTATTAAAAATAAGATTTTATACCTGGATATGAACAATAAGGATTTATTACATCGACACTATTTTGGAATTATTAAAAAAAAAACCTAGAACAATATGTGTAGGCAATTTTAAAAGTCAGTTGAATAATCTCGATGTTTCTTCTACAGAAGCGGACATTATTTTATTAGGAATATGTTTTCGCCCGCTCCCCGCTGCGCCTGTCACAGTGACCCGGTCTCGTTCTATTATTAGTAACCAATCGATAAGTGCTTTAAATGCGACAGCGTACGTCCTCCGTCTGTTCGTCAGTTCGTTTTAAGTGATTATAGATGGATTATAGGTGTTTGTGTCCTTTTATTTAGTCATATACAAATTAAGATATGGCACGTGGTTCGCGCCGAGAACTTTCTAGATTTAGCTGAGATCATTAAAGAAGGGTTATAGAGTTTCTCATTCTCGTGCAATAAAAGAGCAATAAAATGATTGTTTTGAATCATAATTATGAATAGGTGGGATATGAATTCAACTGTACTATATTTTTATATTATTTAACTGTTTAACTGTATGTTTCTTATTTGATTTCTATTGTGTTGCTCATATGCATAGACGGCAGTCACTACTCACTATCTGGAGGATATAAAAAAGCCCATATCCATAAAACATAATACAAGTTAGTAGTTATCCTAGCGTCATTGTCATTACGCAGGTATTTACGGTTCTTTTTCACGATACAAAGCTGCGAACCTCATCTAATTCGGGCTAGCAGTTAGTTAGCGCAGGTACTGGTCGTTAATTGGCACGTGCTAGTTAAATTAATGTCGCTTCCCCGTCGCCGTAGCAACGGCTCGTTACTACTGACTACTGCTATCAAAAATCAATACATTCGATTCTGTCGTGTCCGTTTTATTAATTACGTATCTGTTGATGTTCGTAGTTCGTAGTGCAGATAGCTTGAGGTCAGTGTGCCGAATTTAGTTCCCAGTTGAAGTTATCTTGTAGAAAAAATTACTTTAGAATGTCTCCCATATATATATCGAATACCTAAAAGCCAAACCACAAGGTTTTGAGGTAGCTTTGTTCATGTCAGGACAGCAGCAGGTGTATTTTTTATGATATTATTCATTAATTACCTAATAATAGTTAACCATAGATATCAATAACAATGAATACAGTACCAATTTGTCAACCTCAAAGGTAACAAAGAGATGGATTATAAACAAAAAAATTTAATGATAAGTTTGCCATTTCTACCTAGTAATTATAAAATACTAGAAAAAATTTCACATCATTATCTCGCAATCCATAACTCGCCCACTGCTGGGCTCGTTCGTTAAGTTATAAGTAGGTATTTATGTAATGTTAAATTTTAACTATCCACTTACAAATGGTAAAATTCACAGATAAACGAACGGAAATCAAAATTTGCCAGTTTAAAGCAACTCTCGTCTCTCGTCAATGAAATAAAAACTGTTCATTTAACTAGTGTGCATAATAAATTGAAATAAAAAATGTTAACAAAAACAACGTTTGTACCTAATATCCAAATTCTATACCGGCTATATTAATAAGTTATGCAAACAACTTGGTTGGAATGAACTTTATGACTTTGTTATAAGGTGGGGATTCGCTCGCGCGGGAAATGAGCGATTTTGCAGTTACACCCTTTTGTGTTCATTATGCTTTCAAAACTTGGTGAACGTTGTTTAACTGCGAGCCGCGAGTCTTGATACTTGGTTTGTGTTTGATATTAATGAACAATGCTGTGATGAAGCCAGTCAAAATATTTGTTTTTATAACGGAATGTGGGTAAGTGTGAAAATTTAAATTAAGTTGGCATTATGCCAAAATTAAATAGCTGCGACTTCTTGGCGTTTATTAGTACTTTGTACAGATATAGTTGGAACATAAAGATATTTGTGTATTATTTAATTACATCCATTTTTTTCCATTGTATTTTTGATTTATTCTTTTGACATGGCAGATCTACTTATCAAAATATTAAATAAAAATACTTGTATTTATATTATTTTCTTGTATTCAAATTACATATATATTTGAATGACTCTTAGTGTTTATGTTTGTATGTCACTCATTCCTTATAACACTGAGTAGACATTTTACTGTTTGCTGTGAGTATTGCTGTGATATAATAATATGCACACAAAGATAAGTTTGAAATGTGCTTGAGTAAAATAATGGGACAAATGACTCATTATCACTAAGCAGTGTTATGTTTTGCGGATATTGTATAGTTACAGTTATCAAAATACTGACATAAACTACTGACATAAATACTGACTTTACCTTAATTACCAAATACATCTATGGAATGTTGCACATTACTTGTATTTTGGCAACTTACAATTAGGTTAAATGTCTTTAATTCATTTTTAACCAACTTCAAAAAAAGGAGGAGGTTCTCAATTCGACTGTATTTTTTTTTGTTTATGTTCGTTACCTCAGAACTTTTGACTGGGCGAACCGATTTTGATTATTGTTTTTTAATCGAAAGCTGGTGCTTGTCATGTAATCCCACATAAATTTTAACGAAATCTGACAAGTAGTTTTCGAGTAATTGAAGTCGGTTATTTTTTGTTGGTAAAATTTAGATTATTCGATATTTTACTGATGAACGCCTTTTTCGTATTAATTATTAAGTTGTATTTTTTTGGTAAGATCCCGGATAAGCTTGCTGCGGCATCACACGATTACACAGCTGTACCTACTATTCAACGATATTTTAAATTTACCTTTTCAACATCAAATTTTGTTGACACAAAATTATTTAAACGGTAGTGGATATTACATCTAACGTTAATCTGTCGCTATATACGTAATAAGAAGGCTCTTCGCGTTTATACACTTGGTGAGTCATAATTATAAACATCACATGTAATATTAATATTCAAACTTGTGATGCCTATATACGTATCATGTGGACGGATTGTGTTAGTTGTTAAATCATCGCTTAGTGTAGTTTCATTGTTCATTATTGAATGATGATCAATGGCGGCTGTTTTTCAATATTCATAACCAGACTTTTGTATAAATAGTAAACATTAGCCAAATAAAGAAGCCAGTTTGAATCAATACCACATATTATACCAATGTTTATCAGCCAGAGTTCCAACAGTACCAACGGTGATACTTGGCACCATAGCTTCATCCGTTGTCCAGCAGGGTTCACCATGAGCACGGGAGGTACTAGAAACCCAAGGCTGGATGGAATCGCATGTAACTCAAAATTTATTTACGTATGCTTTTATTTAGATGGCACTTCTTAATGGCCATCACGAAACGTGAAGTTTAGTCCAGGCAGAATTGGGCGGATAACAGATCTGTTCGTAGGTTCGGCGACATAGATTTTTTATAGGTACATATTTAAAATGAAACACAAAATCATTATTCATCTAGGTATTTTTCAGAACGTTATGTTTTGCTATTACTACCGTTTAAAAAACGTGCTTTATCATTGAGAAGAAACGGCGAATAAAACTTCTCAACACATATTAATATAAGCATAATCCTTATCTAACCATTTTATTTCAACAACAAACAAACCGCCAACCATTCAATACTAAAAGGACTACATAATCACGTAATTAGTTGCATGTTGCACCAACTGCTCGCTATTTGTTATCGATACGGATTCCGATCTCCAGCGAAACGAGCCGTGACCTTATTATGACACACTCAATGCTTATCGTGCAGCTTCTACTGTGTATGGGAAAGCTTGTCTGTTCGTGCGTTTGACATGGTCTTGTTCAATTAAAGGTGTCTTGAACGTCTCTTTCTTTAAATTGTCTGCACTACAGTTGGTTTTTGTTTTAAATTAAAAGTATTGTTAATTTTGTACACGGTATTAGTTTTAAATCGTATGCAAATAACTACAATAAGAGTAAGTATAAAGTAATAAAGGAGTGGCAAATGTATGATGTATGTATGTAGGTAAAATGTTTAATTAATCATACAGTTTTTATTATCTGTAATGTTGACTTAAAAGTATTTTATCAGTACCTACAAGATTAGAATGTGGTTCATTGATCACGACTTCGGTCCCTTTTAGGTTGATCAGAGATAGTGAAAAAATTTTTTGTAGCCAAAAATAAAATGTACCTACACAAATTGTTATTTACTTTTACAATTTATGCTAAAACCTATTTGTTTCGTTGGAACTATATTATTTATTACGTAATTGTCCGAGGATCAAAACCCATCGGTCCCGCGCCGACCCGGCTCTCATCTTTCACTGCTTTCCGCCAGGGAGGCACTTTTTTTTATTGTATTTGTATTTTTTTTTATCGCTACCCGCTTTTATACCAAATTGGTAACATTTCTGTTACATCTGAACATTCTGAACTATTGATGTGGGTTTGAATTGACTGCAAGCTGCAACCCTTTTTCTTGGCCCTCTGTGGATGTGGGATTCTTTACATAGATATTTCAATGTAAGTTTTTCTATAAAATATACTCTTTGTTTCCTTTTTCATAAAAAATATTTCAATACATCGAATATATTTTTTCTTCCAATTTTAATCTATACAAATAATAAAATTAAAGTCGGTCTGTGATTTCAAATTAAATGATTTTTTCAAGTTGCAAATCGTTACGTGCACGATACTAACACCGAAAATGAGTCTTTAAAATTTTTGTCTGTCTGTCTGTTTATTTGTCTCTGCTAATCTCTGAAACTACTGAACGAAATTTAACAGGACTTTAACTAGGATATTGAAAAGTCTTCAACTTAAAATTAAGGCTATTTTTTAGGATTACATACCAAAGGGTTCCTTAGGGATAGTTTGTTTGTATGGAAAAATAAAAAAATGTCAGCTGATTTCATTTAAATAATTAAAAACATTTTCTCCTTACAAAAAGGTTTATATATATTATTATATGCATTTCTTAGATTTTACTTAATTGCATAGAAAGGCCATAAAATGCCTTTAAGGGTTATTTTTTCATTTCTTCAAATCCCTATTACTGAGTGGATATCTATTTTTTTTCAAGAGCATAATTTTTACATATCTATGTCCTCCAATATAATTTCATCATTTTATAAATTTCAGCTTGGATGTGATGGAAAAACGCGAATTAAGTCTGTATGAGTAACCGATATTCTACAAATAATCGATTACTATATTGGCCCATAGATGGTGCTGTATTTGTTAACTAAAGTAAGTATCTACAATATTTTTTCCGAAGCGAAGCAAGGGCGATTGCTAATATCTAATAATATCAATGGTACATTATTGCTAACATGAATTAAAAAAGCCCATTAACTTAGGTAATCCAAACTGCATTATTCAATTAGTGTTATTTATGAAAGTTGAAAATCAAAATTGAATCTAATCAATTAATTACATGTAGCAATTACATCAAATAAATATACGCTCTGACGTAATCTGTATAACAATGTAAAAAAGATACAAGGAAGTGAAATATTAAAGTATACATTTAATAAGTAATAATAATAACGAGACGCGCAATTCGGCCCTGTGCCCCGCCCCGCGCGCCTCCACTTCGTGTTATTGAGAATTTATGTCGATAAGGGGTAGTGCACACTGTGTGTTTTATTTAACTTCTTCACGTATAAAATGTAAATCATACTTATCACATAGTGAAGAATATTTTATATTTATTATTAATAGACTTCGAGGCTTACGTTATTATAATATAGCTATCGGTTGTTTTATTTTATAACGGCCGTTATTTAGGTATGTCAAGGACCAAGGTTGATGAGACAATTAGGAAGTACGAAGGTGTTAGTTATTAACTTTATTTATTACTCCCGTTTTTCGTTTATGTAACTGAATTTGTTTCATACACTTTTAATTTTGAAATTTTCTGTTAACTTTAATGTATCTACTAGGTAAATTAATTTTCTATTAACTACAATGTATCTATCCTAAATGACTAGTATTATGGGTGTAACGTCGAGTACCTACATCGCGCCACTGTAGTTTTTAACTTCTCAAACGATAAATCAGTACATACATTGTAAGTTTTCAATTTCAAATCTGTAAATTAATTCCTCCTTTCCTTTGTTTTAATAGAATAAAGTAAAATATATTTTTTCTACTGGGTTATATGTTCTTCAAACTGTTTTCAACAAAGACATAATAATTGTCTTTAAATATCAGAATGTATAATTAAATAAAATCATACAAAATACTCGTAACAGAATAATACAAATGCGCACCAATGTGTCCGGGGCGCGAGCAGGGCGTTGCACCGAATAGATCCGACGTTATCAGTTCCCGGCGATGTGTGCGTGCGTGCGTTTGTGTGCCGCTATACAGGATGATTTTAATTGATTAATAGAAGGTATTTGATTTTTTTATTCACTCTGAAATTTGTTTCGATACTTGTTATTGTTGAGATCTTGGCTTGCATTTAAATTCAATCTGATGTTTCAAACATGTTTGTCTATTATGAAAATTATGAAGTGCTCATCTAGCATCTAGATTAGTCTTCCTAATACGGAAACTAAGAACGATGTTCGACTCACACCTCCGGCGCACGCTGTTGTGCTTAAATGGTTAGGTAACTACTACGATCTAATAATGACAAGGTTGACTATTGGTAAGCTTGAAGTCCGATTAATGTATCTGTTTTAAATGCAATGAAGTCTTTTAATTTCAAATTTTTTATTAAACCAACATCAAACATTTTCTGAATTCCCCATATACCATTGGAATACATGTTTTTTTGTAATAAACACATCACAATAAATTATGTGTCTGAAAATAGAGTATTTATAAAAATGAGTAAAGCATTAACCTGTATATGGTCACCTTGTTTTCGACACGAGTGTACGGCTTACGGAAGTGTGCGTAATCTACATATACGTACAATATTCATCTGTGTTCCTTTGACTGTGTATATAAATGTTTATATATTATGTTTATACATTCGTGTCTATGTATTGTAATAAGCAATAACACAGTTATTGAAAGTTAATTGTTATCTTTTGTCTATGTACGATACTATTAAAAGGTGAAAACATAATTATTGGAATTAAAATTATACGAACTGACCCATGCGAACTCTACCTAATAATTATAATTATATGATTGACATTTTGCTATGATTTAATTTGATTTAACGATATGAATGTTGACAATACAACACGTCAGTGATGCCTTTTTGGTTGCTGATGTTCATTTCATAGGGGATAGTGACAAGTTGACAATTTACCATTAAGGTGGCTTTTTCTGTTCGGTTGTAGACTGTTTAATAAACGAATAAAAATATTTGATTGTTATAAATAAATAGATGCAAAACTACAAATGTGTCGCTAAATTTCCTAAGGTAGGTAACCTTCAGAGTAACAAGGACAAGTGATAACATACTGAAATTATTATCTTACATAGCAAGAAGTAAAAAAAGAGTAGTTGTAGGGTGTCAATAATAATTAAAAAAAATATAGGATAATTTTATAAAGATAATAGACACATTTTAAAGCGTATTTATAAGGCGCACATTTCTTTGATAACAACGTTGAAATTACGTTGTTGAATAATCGTAATATTAAGGTTCTTTTAGAAATTTATAACTAACTCTCCATAGAATTGCCCACTTTTTCGTTCGGCCTTATTCTCAGATTGGAAGATTACTGACTCTGGAAAGTAGCAATGCATCTGGAACGAATGCCTAGGTAAAGTAGTAGACTACAATAACAGCTTGAAATTGATTGATTGTCTTACTATAAAAATATGTGTGAATTTATCAAATCAAAGATAAGTAAACGAAGACACTTATAATCAAGGTATGATAGTCATCTATGTATTTTTGCAATGACATAGGTAGCGATAATGCTAAAAAAGCAAAGTCCAGAATAATCACACGAGTTGGTTACTTATTTGAAAGCAATTTTGTTTCCCCCCCTCTTCATTTAGAATGGCACAGGGACGGACTTAGATCCGTTGCTTAGCGAATATTTTTGTGTCCATTGCGTACAATAAAATTGTAAGTAACATTCAAATACGGCATTTTTAAATTAATAACTACTTACGTATGTATATTTAATTAAAACATAAATACTTAGCAATAACAGAAATATTTATGTGTAGAATCCACTATTAATTGGTAGACAGACACTATACATTGGGTCGACGTTATCGGTATTACGTTATTATATTTTTATAATATTAGTGATACGTTGTTTTTTTATCGATTGGACAAGCAAATGAGATAAGATACCACCCGATGTTGTACCGATTGCATTTCATAGAGATCGTAACTCATATTATTACTGCTATTAATTATTGAAAGTCTCACAAGTCTATAGTAAATTGCTTTCTCATATTTAATATTAAAATAAGACTGCATTCCATTAATAAATTATTATCATTATCCTATACCTACCTTATGTAACTCGTCAATTTAATTAACAATTTTATTATCGTAAATACAGTAACATTACAGCACTGTCAGCCAAACATGTCGCAGTTCAGCCCTGTGCCACCCTCCCTAAGTGCCGCCCACTCGAGTGATTTCACAGGGCCGGATTTAGGTTAAGCCTGGACTGCTTTATCTAGTGTTATTCTTTTGTATGAAATCAAATTAACTTGCTCTATAAAACGTATATCAGATTGTTTTAATTTGAATTTGGCACGAGGTCTTTTTTAAACAAAAATATGAGTAAATCTGTTTGTGTCACGAAAATCTGTCTACTTGTCGTGTCGTAATTGTACTTATATATTAATAGGTCGTGTAATTCTATGATTGGCTTGCCGATAAAGGGTTATTGGGTTAGGTATGTTTTCGGAAAGGAAAGACATTCATATGACAAGTAGATTTTGTTTCCAGCTTGAAATTTAAATCACTTATTTTTTAGCTTTTTATTTCAAATTAATGAATGGAATAGAATATCTTATACCTTAACTAATTAGTATTATATAATATTAGGTATTCATATACATAGACACAGAATTTTGAAAACTATCTCAATTTATAATGACAACAGTAGGTATGGGGTCCAACAAGTACATATTATTGGTTGCAAATAACTAAATTTTCTGTTTAATCTGAATCTTAAAATACTTTGTGACCGCTGAATTGTTTAATATTGGGTAATCACTTTTGAATCCGGCCCTGTGTCAACCCCCTGCCTCCTACCGTGTAATTCACAGAGATGTACTCACGTTTTATCGATCTGGTTGTCATATAATATTAAGGTATTTAACTATTTAGTATTTAGTAGTACCTAATAGTACTCAACGTTGATTTTATGAAATTTTAGACTACATGTCTAAATAGCTTACTTTACAGCCATGAAATTATGAATTGTTTAGAAAGCCCTGTAGGTGGCGTAGTAATCAAGTTATTATCAAATTCCGTATTTAAACTGTAATTAATATTGTTATACATTATATTGCAAAACAAACTCTGATACCAGTCTCTCAGTCCAGTTATACAGGATGTCCCGTAAGTAGCGGATCAACGGAAGGTGGCAGATAGCTTGAAGGTTGACCTATCATATTATGTCAAAAAATTACCTTAGTAAAAGCCCAGTATATAGATCTAAAAGTGGTAAAAGTGTCACCGTTTTCGAGATATTGACCATTTTTTAAAATTTAGAAAATTCGGCTCCTTTGCCCTACTTTTTACTGTTGAGTCCACAAATGAGCAGATATTTTGATTTTTTTTTCCTAGAGCTCTCAGATAGTTGCTTTTTATTATCAGTATGTAATATTGTTAAAATTATTAGAGAATGCTGAGAAAATAGCGTCTACTTTGGATATTTTTGTTTTTGATTTTCTTCGACACAACTTTGATGCGAGGTGGTTGAAAAAAATGTACTGGGCAAGTATGCCCCGGTATTTTAAAACTTGTCTGTTTAATGCAGATTTTAAAAAGGTACAATACAGGCTACTTTGATAGGGAAAATTTTCAAGTAAAAGCCATTTCAGTGTCAAAGGGGTGAATTTAAATCATTTATTTTATTGTTTACTGTTATGAGATGAAGTTTTTGAATGGTTTTTGCTTAATATAACGTTACGTTAAATTATTGATCTAATAAATATTTAAAATAATGATTATTTTGCGATATTCCAACCTTATGAAGCCTATAAATCTTATAGCGCCATCTAGTTACAAAGTTGGGCAATCGTCGTCTCTGTTGTTATTATAGTAAAGACCCGTGATAATCTGTAATACATTTTGGTTCACCTGTCTCTCATGACCTTCATTTCAGTCATTTCCAATCCTATGGAAGATTCGACTTCAAAGAAGGTTATGGGTTATGACGTAGTGACCTCTACAGAAAATAATACGAAGTGTAGGTATACCTAAATGTTACGGATTACACTACAATTAAGTTTTTATCAATCACCAAGATTCTACGTCTGACTTTTTTGTTTCCACGTTTAAATACGTTGTTCTTGAATTCGATGCAAAAACTTGATTGGCCGCTTTATTCGATGTTCAAGTGTCGAAGGTTTTTAACATTAATTTTGTCACAGTCGCTTTGGAAATAGTAATTAAATTCTAATAGGTTAGCAAAAATGATGTGTAAGCTCCATCCATGCCGGAGTCCAAGCCACTTTTCATAGCTAGTCGACAACCAGCTGGCTATGGACGCTATGGTACGACGTACGTGGTCAGTTATAGGTCACCGTACTCCGTTATTGGAAAGCATAATATAGCAAATTCATAACTTTACCAAAAAAGAAAAGCACCTAAGATCGATCCCTGCGATACACCCATCTCAGCCGGTGACTTATTTATGCAAACTTTTTGTTTTCAAATCATTGATGATCATCAATCAATTGTATCAATCGATTGGTGAACTTAGTAACAATCCGGAAATAGACATTGACTGATCCATTCTACCCTCAAACGTATGGTATCCACGGTATTTAAACTATTTTTCGTTCCTACTTATTTATTTCAATTTTATTTACTTACTTATGCAGTACACTATGAAATCCTTTTGTACTCTTGCGAGGCTCAGATGATTCATCTGAGTTGCGAGGGTGTAGATCCTCCACAGTAATAAGTAAGGCTCTCAGGGCGGGGTAAGTAAGTAAATTACTTGAATGAGGTACTCCGATTTTTCAAATTATTAGGTATATTGCTAAAGCAATAGCCTTTACACAGTATTAAATTAAAAAAATATTACGAGTTTGTAACAACCTTTTGTTTCTTTTGTCCCCAGGACGAAGTGCTAGCAATCAACGACAAAGTGGTAGTGCGGGCGGAGGATCTGGTCAGCTGGGTGTGGAGCGGCGCGGGCTGGCGCTGGGGGCTGCGGGCCGTGTGGCGCGGCGCCTGCGCCCCGCCCGCCGAGACGCAGCCCTCCGCGCCGCTGCACCAGGCCAAGCTCGACTTCAGCGATGTGGACCAGGAGAAGAACGCTATGAGTACGTGTTCTGTTGTTTGTTTGATGATCTGTCCACGTGGCCAAGGCATCGTGAAGTCAGTCGCCTTACATTTCAATGGCTGGCTTCAACCCATTAATGGCCCACTACTGGGCACGGATCTGTCCTCTTGAAGAGGCCTAGACTATCCTCTACCACGCTGCTACTACACTGTTACAATACGTATTGGTGGGGTAGTTAGTGACAGAAGTTTCCATGCCGCCTAAGGGCCTCCGACATGGCATAACGACTGTTACCTATCTTACGACAAAAACCAAGACCGACGGCTTTACGTGTTGCCCGAAGTACGGAAGTGCTCAAGAATTTTTTGCCACTAGCGGTCACCCATCCAACTACCGACCGCGCCCGCTGCTGCTTCACTTTGTCGATCACTTAAACACAAGCCGCCGGGCTATGAGCGCTAGCACATTACATTTGACTACCCCTGTGGCGCAATGGAAGGATGCCGGATCGCCGTGCCAAGGGTCCTGGGTTCGAATCCCAGCGAGGCGGATATATGTGGAGGCGGAAAAGTGTGTGCTTTCTTGTCTTTGTATGTTATCCATGGGACCCAAGACACAGGGTATCCTAGTTATTACCATCAGCAGCCTCGAGACCACATACCATCAGCTAGCCCTTAGCACGCCATTAAGAGTTCGTTCTCTCCCTCCCAGCGGTGGACTCGGACAGTCCAGGAGTGGTGGTGTTCTCGTACCCGCGGTACTGCCGGTACCGCGCGCTGCTGAGCCGGCTGGAGGGCGTGCAGGGCGACTGGCTGCGCGACTCGCTGGTGGCCGCGCTCGGGGGGTACGCCGCGCCCACCACCAACACCAGGATACTGTATTGTAAGGTGCGTTGGGAGCTTGTGACTTGTGGTAGAGGCATTACGTCTCCATTTATGACATTAGATACACACAATGACAGAGATTAGAGACATCCAACGACATCCTCCTACCCGACCTTCGGGCCAGACCGGGGTCATTCATAAATTACGTCACACGGTCGATGCAGTGTGACATTTCCTGAATTTAGTGACGTCACATTTCAAAATCGAATAATTAGTAATTATTATGTATAGGTAAATATTAAAAAAACAATTAATGGAAATAAAACTTATTTCGGAACTGCTGTTTTAATTTAATAATTTCTAGGTGTAAAATTTCATAATATGTGACGTCACACTAGGGGGGGAGGTCTCACAAACCAGTTGTGGCAAGGAGGGGGGAGGGGTCAAAAAGTCATGAAATTAGTCTGACGTTTATGGATGGCCCCATATGGTGACGCAGTAATGACTTCACATGGCGACACTGCTACCTCACCACATCGGACTGGTGTACCGTGAAGTATTATACAACAGGACCCTATGGTGTGAGGTGCGTGGAAACTGGGTCACCAAATAAAGACAATAGCACAGCATACAATACCGTTTACGGAACGAAAATAATACTGATACTGAAATAGGATCGAATCGGATCAGCATTGAGCAGATCACAGGTCCGTGAACAGTGTATGTGTCTACATTATGAAGAACTTCGTCTACATATGAAGTCTTCTTCTTGTATTCTTCGAGCGCTTGATGGAGTTGTACTAAATCCGATTGTCCGTATCTTCCAGGACACGTTCGAGTACCCGGAGCTAGAAGGGCACGAGTTCGTGTGCAACCACCTGGCGCCGAAGCTGAAGGGCCGGCCGCGGGGCCGCCGCCGGCGCGCCCCGTCCCGGGAACGCGACCGGGACCGGGACAACTCGCGGTCCTCGCACTCCAGCGATAGTGATGCACCTGTACCGCACTGCGCGCCGACTGAGTCTGCGGTATGCATAGACATAATACTACTAGACTAGACAAGCGGGCCTTCTTTGCGTCACGCTATTAGAAAGAGAAAGAGACCAAGGAGACTCGCGTAACTCGTAAGTAAGACAAGGATAGGTTTATCTCCTGCCTTTCTTCGCAGCGTGACGGTTACACTTACATTATGCTCAGATACCTTGGTAAGACAAGGATAGGTTTACCTCCTGCCTTTCTTCGCAGCGTGACGGTTTCACTTACATATGCTCAGATACCTTGCCTAGTCTAGTAGTATTATGTCTATGGCGGTATGTCACATATGGAAGCTGGTTATTGATATATGTATATTATAGGTACCTAATTCAAGTATCGTTCTTGTGATGTTGGTGAAGCGCGCACTACTGCTGTAGCCCCACACTAGGGTTCTCTGTGTCGTGGGTGCTGTGGACAACATTACACACAAAGACTACACAACATACAGCAAGAACGAGAAAAGAAATTCAAACTCATCATCTTAATTTCCATCTCGCTGGGAATTGAATCCAGGACCCTTGGAACGGGGATCTTAAATGGTAACCCCATGTTAGATCTAATCTTCACAATTTTTGTCGAGTTTTGGGAATATGGTAGAAATGTAGCTGCTGGGGGTCCACCGGAACCAGCTAAATTTTGAAATTGGTTTATGAGATAATTACTTTTTAACAAAAAATAAAACCAACGAAAAAAAAAACTGAAAAGCAAAAAATAAAATAAACCATTTAGTATTATAAATTTAGATCCGAAATTAACAGTAAATAAATAATTTTGAGACCGTGCCAAACAAACAACCAAAATTAATTACATAAAGTTAATATTATGAGGGCAGCGACATGCGGTGCACACAGCAGCAGCAGGGCGGCGCACATCTTTTCGCCGTTTGTTTTTTCATTGGTTTGGCACCGCCTCAAAATTATTTATTTACTGTTAATTTCGGATCTAAATTTATAATACTAAATGGTTTATTTTATTTTTTGCTTTTCAGTTTTTTTTTTCGTTGGTTTTATTTTTTGTTAAAAAGTAATTATTTTTTAATTTGTAGTTGCTATGATACTTATAATTAATAATAAATTATTGATTTTATGAATTATAGATTCAGTTACCAGGTAAAAATGTAGTAGGTGAAATATCAATCATCCCCTATTTTCGTACCTATAGGGGTAAAATTTTGTTTCAAAATTCAAACAGGAGTAACTTCAAGGTATACACTATTCAATAAAAAAAGAATCATCGAAATCGGATCATCCAGTACAAAGTTATTGGGGTTAACATGTAAAAATTCCGAGTAAAAAACGGGTGAATAATCAATCATTCCCTATTTTCGTACCTTTAGGGTGGGAATAAAATTTTCAAAAAAATATGGGACCAACTTCAGGACATACCCTATCCAATAAAAAAAGAATCATCCAAATCGGACCACCCTGTGCCGATTGCTGCGTGATCATACAAAAAAAAAAAAAAAAAATATACGTGTCGAATTGAGAACCTCCTCCTTTTTTTTTCGTCGGTTAAAAAAAGTCTGGGAACCTCTGACTTTAGCGGGTGGCACAGACAACACTAATAAGACATCAGAACGACCGTGACTTGTTTCATCACAGCGCAGCGTCACCAACGAGTTACACAATTTATTAATACATTTGAGAACCACAAAGAATCAATTCAACCGTAACTATACTTGAGTCAAACTCGCATCAGAATCCTTGTCAACAAACCATTAAAATTCCTTTATAGGGTTTTCACAAACTGATTTGTATTTCGCACACCAAATAACTATTAAAGAACTAAATAATCATTATAACGTTTGTGACATCTTCATTATTTTACTATTGACCTATAACAACAACACACTAAGAGAAAACGACGTAAAAACCAACATCATAAAACAATTTTTATCATTGAATAACTCACGCTCGCACGTCCTTAATTTCGTGAAGCGACTTCAAACCTTTGCACAAAATTATTGTTTCAAGGTCTACTTGCCTATGACTATAAATAGAAATGACTACGAAAACCTCACAGCTATAATGGCGCTTACATGCTTTGCAACATGGTCGTATTATATTTCAAAATACAGTGAAATCAACTTATCTGTGACTTTAAGGAGGGCGCTGTCGGACGATTGGACCAATCATAGTGCGCAATTCGAGACGTATTAGTAAGTTATGAATGAAACGGCATTAGTTCCAATTTTCGCCACGTCACAAATAAGTTCTTCAGAGATAGCACTGTACAGATTATACAGATATTTCATTCCACTCAATATGCATGACCATAAAATTATTTATAGGTTTAATTTCATTAAAAAAAACTGAATAACATTTTATATTTATGTTTATGTATTTTAAAACAGTCTATATCGATTTTATACGTAACTATTCAGTGTTATTTTAAACTTTTGCCAAATAAATATTATGTTTAAAAATAAATTAAATTATAAAGAGTGGAACGGAACGCGACTTGCGAACTCCAGATTTAGTTCAAACGCACTTTATACGACCAAAAGTTTCATGCACCTGTTTGTTTGTGGTTGCTAGGTAACACAATGTGTATGTAAATTCTGATTCGAATGTGAATATAGTGTATATTCACCAATTCTCCCTCAGACCCCGAGAAGACTGTCGCTCCGCAATGGCGCGGAGAGACGCAACCTGAGCGAGGAGGAACGCGGGGGTGGCGAGCGCGGGGAGGCGCGTGGGGAGGTCGGGGAGGGGCGCGAGGGGAGCGCGGAGGACGTGGCGTTTGTCACGCAGCTACGGACGTTCTACGCGCGCAGCGAGCGAGCGCACGCGTTGCGAGGCGTGCCGCACCGTGAGTACCTTGTTGTTCCCTTGTTGGTTGGGATGGGCTGAAAAGAAGCTTCTATTGATAACGCATTGTGAGTATTGGCTTGTCTTATCGCTGAGTTATGGGTTCGAGTGAGCTGAAGAGTAGCTCGTATTGATCCGATCTTTAGAGCTCTGCGATGGACTTGGTTTGAGATAGTTGTATTCGGATGGCTTAGAATACTAACCCCAGTAGTACCAACGATGTCATAAGAGGCGAAAAAATCCGGCGCGGTGGTAGTACCCCTCGAAGAGATTATATTGGTAATATTGATTTTAATATTTCATCTATAGTAATAATGATTATTATTTCTCCGTGGGGTCCGCCATCAGTGACGCCTTTGGTGTCATTGATCCATAGGCGACGATAACCGCTTACCATCAGGTGAATCGTCAGCTCGTTCGCCGGCTATATCAATAAAATAATAGACAATCTACCCACGACATGACTAACGCCGCTGTGTGTGTGCCAGTGTCACTGCGCTCGCTGTACACGGGCGTGGTGTCGCGCGGCGGGTACGAGGCCGTGTGTCGCCGGCGGCTGTGGCGCGCGCTGCACGCCGACCAGCCCGCGCGGACACGACGGCTGTATGAGAAGTGAGTACTGCACATCGTACACTATAGGCCTGTACAGTATGGCCGCTGTATCTTGGCGCGTCTGAACATAGGCTTTGTGAACTTTAGCGCATGTAAGACAGAGATGGCGACACGAACATGCTAACGTATGACTGAGACATAATACACCGCGTATCGAGTATTGGCGAATTATGTTACTGCGCAGCCTTCTGCGCGAAGTTCAGACGCGCCAAGATACAGCGACCGTACTATAACACTGGACTGCCACCATGGAGTATAGTCAGTGACTGCTACATACAGCTAACTGGATACAGAAACATAAAATGTAATAAGGGCACTGAGCGAATCGACCGCGTTTTTCGTGTCCATTAAAGGTGTCGTCTGCGTTGCTCGAGCGTTGTACAAACAAGTGACCACTGTCACTTGCACTGGTCATCGATATTGATTTAGCAATATTCAAGTAAAGAAAATATTTTATATCCGGCTCGAAGGACCAAAATGAATATGCGATTTATTTAATATAAAGTCGAGTGCAGTGCCAACGTGAAATATTCAAAAGAAGTAATAAAACATACGACCAAGCTAAATGCTGATGTTTACTGCACTAAATAAGAATAGGAAGGTTAGGTAAAGTCATGGTAAAGTGCAGACTTTATAAACAATGTTCTGTACGTGCTCGTACAGTCCCATTTCTAATACAAATCTGTAATGGTATCCCACTTCTGAACATCCTTTCCTGTTACCAGATACCTCCTCCCCTTCGAGAACCACGAGCGGCGGAACGGCTCGAAGCTATACAAGCTGAACGGGCTGCACGAGCCGCCCACCATCGCCACCATCGACGTGACGGACTCCCCGCTGCGGGACGCGCCGCCGGGGGGACCGGGGGGACCGCCGGGGGTCGAACCCCCCAGCGACAAGCGGCTGCGGACCCCCGAGCCCGACGACAAGTATAAGGAGGAGAAGATTGTGGATAATGAAACTGGAGAGGAGGTTAGTTATCTATCTTATATAAAACACAAAAAAAAATATATAGATGTCCTTTATAGACTCTGAAACCATCCAACCCAACCCAAAATAGTTTTATTTGAAAGGCAATAATCCGAAGGTGGTTTGAGACCACTAAAAAAATATATCTTAAACATCCATACTATACTTTACTTACTAATATTATAAATGTGAAAGTGTGTTTGTTTGTTTGTTTTTCCGTCTTTCACGTCGCAACGAAGCTGTTATATGGTATGGTTTTTGTGTGTGGAGATAGTGAGGAGGGTGGAGAGTAACGTAGGCTACTTTTTACCACGGTAAAACATCCCCATGGGAAGATCGATATTTTGTTAGTTGCTAGATATTTAGTTCCGGATGTTGTTAATAGATGGCGTTAGTAAAATTCATTTGCATTTCACGCTATCAAATGATACTTGTAAATTACAACTAAGTCTAACTAAGTAAGAGTAAGTAAGTAGGATTTGTTAAAAATCGATCTCTACCGCGGGCGAAGCTGCGGGCAAAATCTAGTACAACAATATAAAGATAATTAAAGATGACACATAAACAGACTCAAAACAAAAACACTGATCTGTCATTGTCATCAGATTTTTAGCGTAGTGGCACAGGCTGGATATCCACTAGATAGTATTATAATATAATGTTGTTACTTTAGCAAAGGAATATCTCCCGCCAGGCGAGGCGGTGATGCTTGATACTTAGATACTGAAAATTTCGATAGCGAGGTTCAGGTCGGCGTGACGTCACCGTGTGACGTGTGTGCATCGTCGCCACACTAGTCATTCTACTTATTTAAAGTACTACTTACTATTCGAGAAGGAACACTTATTGCTAACATAATTATTTGCACAGAGTACTTAATCACTACATTATTTGCTCTCGAACCATCGAACCAGACTCTTCGCTTCTGTTCGGTTATCTTATATGATGGCAGAAATACATAAATGTGTCACCTCTCGTAAGAAAAAAATGTGAGTAAGTCGACCTGAAAAGTAATAAGTCCAGCTGATACAATATGAATAATTGATCAACACATATGTCGTATGTCTTACATTATTGCACTCTAATAAAGGACCTCGCGTTTTTAAATAGTATTATAGTATAGTTTTAATTTGTTCAAATCACACGCCAAACTCTGGTCTCAGAGAAGGAGCCTGTTAATAAGAAATAAAATAACAATAAATAAATATTTTACTTACCAGACAAAGTGCTTGGTTCAATAGTATAATGGTGATAGTGAGATTTAACATACGGTCAATTTGTTTACAGGTGACGACCAAGGACGAACTGAACATAACATCGAAGCCCGCTGAGGAGTTGAACAGGGAATTTCTGGACTCCTTGCCCAAGGAACCCGCCAAAATCACTGTCAAACCGGTATGTATTTTACTGGTTTGAACTTGTTCTTCTATATATACAGCTATTAAAGTAAGATAAATATGTAGTATATCTACCTTTTCTACGTCTGCACACGAATACGAAGTCAAAATATACATGTATTTTGGTTTACAATAATTCGCATAGAGCTGAAAATGGTTACACATGTTGCGAACACTATTATGTATAAAATGTGAAGTCCACATCGATCCAATGTCAGAAAATTTTTTATTCAAGGTCAAAGTTGACAAAAATAAGTTTTTTGCATTTATTAGCCATGTTGTATCAATAAGTATAGGTAAACTTTGTAGCTTATCATTTTTCTCGTCTGAGGTTTCACAAGCTCGCCAGAGCAAGACTGCTGTTGTAGATCTCGTTGTAGATCTCGTTACATTAGCTGGCATAAAGTGCGAGCAGGGCGAAGCATATTGCGCGCTCACTCGCACTTAGGTCTTTGGTCTATTCGGCTGTCAGTCAATGAGTATGGTATTGTTGCAGGTGGAGCAGCTACTAGAGCGTCGGTACGAGGGGGGCGCGCGGCTAGAGAACGGCTCGTCTGCCGAACCCGCCGCCCCCGCCCCCGCCCCCGCCGCGCCCATAGACCTCGCTGACCGGCTACACTTAGGTAATACTCATGGCCGTCTTTAATCTATTGGAGGCCCTGGGCATATTAGAATAGTAAATAGGGCCCCCCTATGACATTTACAGAACACTTTTTTTTTTGAACAAACAAATAAAGTACATAAGCACGCCTCTATATTTTTTTATATAGAATAAGCAAATTGGTATTGTAGTCAGTAATTTAGATTCGATTTATTCGAATTAAAAAAGCTTTTCAGTAATAATCATCGGTTATTGCACTTTCCCACTGGACACCCTGGGCACTTAACTAGAGTGTCCAGTCCTTTGTCACTCAACTAGGACAAAGGGTAATAGCGAACGCAGTGATGCCGCGATGCCCCAATTTAGGTACCACCGAACACTACACATACTAAGGATAATTTTGATTGTATATAAGATACCATTTTCTATTTTGATTCTGTATTTCTATATAACAAATTGAATATAATAAAGCAATATTATGTTGCAGGTAATTCAGAGACAGCATCGCACGAACTCCCACCCCCTAGCGCGGCGGCCACTGCGCTAAGCAGTCTGTCCTCTCTAGGGGACAAATACGCTGTCAACGGTCATGCTACGCCCCCCGGGGAACAGGTAGATACGAATTTTTGGACTATTTTTTAAAGTTTAAAATTAAGAATAGCGAATTCTTGGGTGAATCTGATTATTTGTCAAATAATCTTTCCATTATTGAATAAAGGCAATAAGTAGGCAGTGACGGATTAAGACTACTTGATGCCCTAAGCAATCCACGCCTGTGGGCCCCCCTATCCGTGTGTCAACGTGGTTTTTTGTGCTTCTTCTGGTGCCCCCCCAGACGTGATGCCCTAGGCAATTGCTTAATTAGATTAAGGGTTAATCCGTCACTGAAGTAGGTACCTGGTATACATTGTTGAGTTGTACATATTCCATACTGATCCCTTATCAATGTCACAGATATAATAAATCGAAGCAAAGCATCGATTATGTGCTCCTAGAAATATTTTTCCGCTACAAAGTTGTGAACGTCTGCCCCAGCCGGGAATCAAACTAGGGACCTATAGCTCTACGGGCAGTCATTAGGATTTTATAGTAAAAATATATATAAAGGTTTGTTTGTCTGTTTGCCCGCAGAAAGTGCGTCCTGGGAAGAGTTCGTTGCGCGCGGTGCGGGTCAAACCGATACGCACGCCGCTTGCGAGCAGTTCTGCCAATACACGTAAGTATCTAACGCTATATAATTTGTATTTGGAATCAATTTCACATGTTAAACTGTTTATTCCTTGATGAGAAGATATTTCGTTACGGTATTACGTCTAAACAATTTAACCAAGTCCCGCGTAGGTTTAAATATTACTGTTATATTTCTGTAATATATAAATCTTGTTTTAAAAGATGTGCTGGGGAGTTTCTTCAGCCATTTCTTCTCCTCTGTATCTAACTTGCTATAAATTTTATTGTGAATTAATCTCACATATTAAAATCAATAAACTGTATTGTGAATTAATCTCACATATTAAAATCACTGTTTATTCCGTGATGAGAAGATATTTCATTTAGGTATTACGTCTAAGCAATTTGTCCCGCGTAGGTTAAAATATTGCTGTTATATTTCTGTAATCTATAAATCTTTTTTTTAATGGAAATAGCCGGCAAACGAGCTGACGATCCACCTGATGGTAAGAGACTATCGTCGCACATGGACATCAGCGACACCAATGATGCGTTACCGGCGTACCGGCCATGAAAGAGAGAAGAAAGAACTGGCTCTCAAGCCTCAAACAAAAGCATTAACAAAGCACCTTTCTGAAATAATTTCGACGTTTCTCACCTGGTGGTGGCCTGCAACGGCTCATAATGTCGAATTATTAATTTAATATACGATAACAATGTATAATTTAGTATATCAAGTATACGATGGCAATGTATTGTCGCAGCGCCCAACCCGCCCCCGCCCACGAGCACGAGCGCGGAGCCGCCCGCCGTCACCAACTTCGGCATCCACCGCCCGCCGCCCGCGCAGCACGAGGACGACGACATCGTAGAGGTATACAACTATACATCACACGCTGTCCAGCTAACTATAGTGCCACCAAGTTATCTGTGAAATGGCGAAAATTGGAACTAATGCCGTGCCATTCATAAATTCTTTGTGATCATTCATTTGACATTTACTACCTCTCGAATTGCGTCCATTGATTGGTCCAATGCGTCCGACAGCGCCCTCCTCCAATTCACAGATAAGTTGGTGGCACTGTAGTAGCTAACGACAAAGACTGCCCGTCCAGTGACGTAGCTAGCCCTTAGGAGACCTCATATCAATATTTGTTGTGGGGCCCCCTCAACGTCAGCTGTCAAATATAAAAGGACCAACTGTAGCGGTCGTAGGCCGCTGGCGAGCTTTTTTTGGGAGTGTTATTGGGGGCCCCGTATAATTGATATGGCTGATACGGCGGTAGCTACGCCTCTACAGCCGTCTGGTAAGCGGTCGCCCACCACTATGACCAATGCGATGCCGATCGAAGAAAAAGCGGTGGGGTGTACCCGCTTTATTACTCTTAACATTATACTACATGGTCAGTGGAAGCGAGAGCGCTGGAGTAATTACTATATTCGTACATGGTCACAGCTTTCCGAAACAGTAGTATAAGCAAAATTAAGTGCATACGGATAAGGCATTAATGGTAAAATTTCATGACCCCCAGGTGCCGTACAAACCGAAAACCCCAGAGATTATAGACTTGGACGAGTATCCTGAAAGCCCGCAGGCCGTCAAGAAGAAGAAGCTCGACATTCTCAAGGAACGGGGATTGGAAGTAACTGCCGTCCCCCCCACCTGGACCCCGCTCAACCCCATCACCCCCCTCATTACACCGAACCCCCTCATGCTGAACCCCGCCGTGCAGCATCAGATCATGAGCCAAGCTCAGATCTTCCAAATGTACAACATCATCCCCCCGAACTATCCGAATGGCGTCCAACCGCCGAAAGTGTTTCAAGCGACGAGCATCTTCGGGTCCTCCGGGCCGGAGAAGACGGTGTACGGGAACCCCAAGGACCCCTTCATGCCGCCGCCGCACATCCTCCACGGGACCCCGGTCAAGCCTCAGAGGATTCAGACTCCGACGACACCGCCTCAGGATATCCTAGACTTAACCTGCAAGACCTCCCCGGGGCCCAAGCCGGCCGTCGAGATAGTCCGGGTTCCCTCCGCACCGTCCCCGTCCAAAACCTTATCCGCAGCTCAGAACTTATCCAAAAACTACACCCTCGTGGACGGGAAGGCCGTCGTCGGCTCCAACCTGGAGATAACGTTAGTCAATCCAAAGACCCAGCCGCAGACCCCAAAGCGGCCGACCCAAAAGCGGTCCTCCAACGGCAAGTTCGTGTCGGCGAAGACCCCGACGCCTCCCAAAGACATCCCAAAGCCGTACCAGTCGCCAGCCAAGAAGAACCCGATCGTGGTGCCCAACTTCCAGTCCAACTCCCGCGACGACGTGTCTCCCACCAGCTCGACGGGTTCCAGCAACTCGCAGACCGCTCAAAGCAATCTCCTGAACGCTTTCAAGGGACAGAATCTAGCCCAATTGATCGAGATGCAGAAGAATGTCCCGAACATGAGCCAGTTCATCGATCCGATGTACATGAGCGCGTTCTACAACTCCCTCGGCCAGATGGACCAACGGCAGCTGGCCATGTATAGAGACTTCATGGCCAACCAGTTCAGAGGGTACTCTGGCCTGCTGAACATAGGCACCCCCACGACGAAGAATTAGGGAGAATCTAGTCTTAAGCTTAGTTATTGTGATACATTGTTAGCTAATGGTGCGTTTTGCTGGTAAAATGTGACTTGGAGATTAAATTATTATGACTGATAATTCTGATAATAATGAAATCTAGTTTCAATGATAAATAAGCGCTAGTAACCTATCTTAACTTGTTTATTGTTGTAAAGGTAACTTTAAATTATAAAATACTTGTGATAAAATACAAAATTGTTATATTTGAGGTTGATTATGGATAAATATTTTCATTTAAATTTTAAACTTTATCAGGGAATAAGACTTATTTACAAATACCCACTACTGTATTATACCGAACTGAGTAAACATAGTATCATTTTAAAGCAAAACGCAGCCACAACCGATCTCTATGTGGAGGAACCATGGGAGCAAACCTTTCTGTAAATACGTCTCCTATCGCGCCCGCGGCACAGTGGCGCGCCCTAGCTGAATTCGTAGCGTAACTGTTGTTCGTAGGTTTCATATTTTGTAATTTGCAATTTGTACATAGTTTTGACTCGTGGGCCGTCGCTCGATTGGAGCGCGGCTTGCGACAGGTATTATATAAGTTCATGATCGCTGTACAAAATAAAATGATAAATTGATTTTCGTGTATTCTATTGACTCACAACTACCTATAATGCACGACACAGCAGAGTGATTACTTAGTATTCTAAAATATTTTTTAGAATAGAACTGAGGCCAGTGCGATAAGTATTGTAGTTGATGTAAAGATTTACATATAAGCTAAACTTACTGAAATCATCCCGCAAGGAAATCAGGAAGCCCTTGTAGGTGGCACACATACAAATGAAAAATTACAAATACCTGTGACAAATACCCATGAGCCATGTGTAAATTATCTAAGTTATCTGTGTCATGAACAATAAATAGGTATACATATCTGGTATTACAGGGTAACTAGCAACTAAGCTACAAGTTGGACAGGAATCAAACCTGAGATCTCTCGCGTTGTAGACCACAAGCAACGTTGCTATTAATATCACTAACTAGCGCTCTGTTCACTGCCTTGTCTGCGTTTTCCGGACAATGAATACATTTTAACTTATTCCAGACCGTGGTCTGAATGCTAAATTTCATAGAAATCCGTTTAGTAGTTTTGCGTGAAAGAAAAACATCCTCACAAACTTTCATTCACATTTATGTTATAATTCTTGACAAAAAACCGACTTCAAAATTAGGGATAACTGAAAAACTGCTAGGCATATCTCGCTCTAAGCGGGACCACATGAGCACCAGCTTTCGATTAAAAAAGAATCATCAAAATCCATTCACCCAGTCGAAAGTTCTGAAGTAACAAACATAAAAAAAATACAGTTGAATTGAATACCTCTTCTATTTTTGAAGTCGGTTGAAAAGGATTAGAAAGGCGCAACCCAAAATTGAGTATTATACAAGCCAAAAATCATTTATTCTTGGGTCTGTTCTCCTTGTCGTGCGCGGCGCGCGGCCAGGCGGGCGAGATGGCGCTCCGCAGCGTGGCCCACAGCGCATCGGGGTCGGCGCGCTGCTCGAACGGCTGCAGCAGGTGACGGGACTCGCTCTTGATGACTGGACATGGCTCAGGGTTGTTTATTGACCACTTTTTAGAGCTATGTTTGGAATAATAATAAGGTTTATTGACCATAAATGTAAGTACATTTGAAACAAAGAGCAGTTGCATCTGCAATTCATTCAATCTGAAGAATTTAGAGTGTGCAGTGGAATATGCTTACAGAAACAATATTCTTTAGCACTAGATGTGTGCCATGTTAACTGAAATGCTAATTAGTTGATAATATTTATGGACAATGAGGTACTAGAACTTTGTTAATTATTATTTTCCTTGAAATTATAAAAAGGATACATCCTTTAGCGACATCGGGTGGCGCAGTGAAGTCGAAACGTATTCCTGTCAGCTCCTTAGCAATTTGATATATTTCTCTGTAAAAGAAAGGTGAGATAAAATTAATAATAATGCCTGAAATTACATTGCAGCTTGATTAAATACATTTGAAGGATTCTGAAGTGTAGAGGAGACTACGCATTACAAAATCTTACTTAGCATTTTCCAATCGATTCCGGTCACTGTCAGCTATGGTGAGGTTGGACTCAAAGCTGGCACACACTCTGTCCAGCTCACAGCTTCGTTTTGATATCTCGGCCAGCTGCTGTTTGAGGTCAGACTGGAAATGGAAATGATTTAAGTAAAATGAGTGGCCCCAGTTGGCAGTCAGATGAGGGAATCTTATCTTTGGCCAATGACAGGTTAATATGCTCAAAAATACAATTCAACAATAAGTAAGGGAGAAATAGAACAGATTAAATTGGCAATAATTTGAACAGAGATTAATTTGGCAAACATCTCCAAACCGTAGCCACTGCTTATCAATAGAAATGTGTTGATAATGTAACTTAGTATGAATAATAATAAAATAAAAACTTACATTTAATTTTAATTCTTGAGCCATTTTACTCTCCAATTCATGTTTTTTCCGTCGCGCCTTAAGTTGCTGCTGCTCTTTATCAATCTTTTCTGTTTCGAACGAAAATGATAAAAGAGAATCAAATCAAGTATCTCCAAGTATTGACAAAAATTTACTTGAGCAAGGAGATACCCTTTTGTTCTTTATTAATCTGAGATAGACACAATGTATACAAACCATCAAGCTTTTTGCAGAAGTCTTCTATTTCTTCATCTACTAGTAAGCACCATGACTCTTTTAAATCTACAGACGCACTCATTGTGAAAATAATCTGTAATATATTTTGTAATAGTTGTAGCACTCACGACTCAACACAACGGGTAAATTATTTGAATTCAAAAATTGTTTTGACTTTGGTTGTTGTTTTGCTGTCAGTGCCGTCACCGTTGACATATGTAACAAGACCTAACAAGACAAAGGCATTGACTTGATTGACCAGCACAGAGTAATTTGAAAATATAAACATAGGCTAGAAACTAAAAGCATGCTATTAAAGCATGCTATTACAATTCATAAAATGCTATTTTATGGTTTTACGTACTCTGTGATCTGTGACACATTCTCAGATTTCTCAGTAATAAAATTACAAATACATACATATTACAAATAAAATTTCAGCATAAATAATATTTACATTAAAAAAATTAACATAATTTACTATCTACAACTTTAACTTATTTTTTTTCATTACCTACGTAAAGTTTCATGCGCTTATCAATGATAACCCCGGTCACTCACATGCGCGCAAATGTTTGACATTTTTACGAATGTTTGCACATATGTATGTGAAGGGCGGTCAGGCAAATGGGTTCGCATATGAGTATACAAGCCCATTTCCGCTTCCTCCTACACTTTGTTCACGAATGTTCAATCTTGCTGTTGTTATTTATGTTGTTGTCATTCAAATCCATTTTCAATACAGAAAATAAATGGTAGTACGATTAGACGCCACGAACCACGAAAAATTAAGAGATACATCATCTTTTTAGTCGTGTCACGTGTGCGCAACTGGTCGCACGAATGTATGAGAGACTACACGAAGGTTCGAGGTTCGTGCACTTTGATGTGCGACAAAAAACCGACACAGCTTGGAAAACCCCGAATGCCTCGAAAACTTCGCATAATCATTCGCGAAGGTCGTCCCACACTTGTGGGTTCGCGTATTCGCGCGAATGTGAGTGACCAGCATAAGGATAAAGGTCTTATCAATGGCATTATTTTATAGTGCTAAATAAAATAACAGTACCGACTTCATACATTTGCTTAATTTTTTTTAGAAAAAGGTTCTTTTAATTTCTGTTGCCAACTATTTTAATTAACACCAACAAACTATAAATTGTAATTTATTATTAATTGAGTAAAAGAACAATACTTTGATTTTAGTGCCAACAGTGGCGCCACGCTGTGGGGTTTGCTAGAATCATTTTATGGCCATTTTTGTGATGGCGGCCGATATTTATAGATCGTAAGGGTGTTGTTAGTTTTCAATAATAAATGTTATAAAATGGAGGAGACGAAAGTTATCTACTACATAGACGATGAGGAGACACCGTATTTAGTTAAAATTCCGATATCGCCGGAGAAAGTGACGTTGTTGGACTTCAAGAATCAGCTGAACAGGCCGAATTATAAGTTCTTTTTCAAGTCGATGGACGATGATTTTGGTGTCGTGAAGGAGGAGATTGTGGATGATAACGCTCATCTGCCGTGTTTTAACGGTCGGGTGGTGTCGTGGCTGGTGTCCGCGGAGGGCTCGAACCCGTCGGACGGAGCGTCTCAGTGTACGGATAGCAATGCAGGGAAAGGGAAGACAACGAATGTCCACGGAGCTCCCACGGCGCCCTTAACTCGGGACACCTGTACGGACACGGATAGTACGATAAGCTCCCGGCCGGGGCATCGGGCTTCCTGCGACAAGTACAAATACAGAGGTCTGAGAATCAACGGTCATTCCAAGTACGGGAACCATGGACTGGAGTATGAAACGGCTTCGGTTCTTAGCTCCGATCTGGACTCGACGAGCCTCTTCGATAGTCAGTCGGAGATCACGACGACCACGGGGAGGCATACGAACGCGTCCGTAGACCGCGCTCTGACAGACTGCAGCAGTGTCTCGCACCTGCAGGTCAGCTCCAGGAAGCGTCCTCAACGCAGACGAAAGAGACCGCAAGTGATGTCCCGAACATCCTCGTACTCTTCCATTACTGACTCGACCATGTCAATGCATATAATTACGGTGACATTAAACATGGATACTGTCAACTTCCTTGGTATCTCTATAGTGGGGCAGTCGAATAAAGGTGGCGATGGGGGTATCTATGTCGGCAGTATCATGAAAGGTGGTGCAGTTGCGTTGGATGGCAGGATTGAGCCCGGAGATATGATTCTTCAGGTAAGTCTAGATTGTTTTTATTAGATCTGTTATCACTAAATGTTAGGAGTCGAGCTGGTTTACTTTTATTCATGTCATGAGCCTTTAATATAAAATGATTAGTTTCAAATGCAACGTGCAAGTCAAGTATAATCCTCATTGAAACACAGGTGTCATCAAAAAAAAAATCAAAATTATTTATTGCTCTTCTACAAAAATCAGTACTTAATAAATAAACAGTTGTTGGGACCACCCTTTGAGCATTTTATTGCTTGTGTTGGGTGGTCCCGCTCTTCCTTAACATATATGGGTTTATGTGGATTATGTAATAAAATGACTAGATGAAATATAAATTGCCTCCAAAACCACTGTAGCCGGAGAAAATAACAAACAGCTGTAAAGTTGTTGAACTGGAAGTTCTGTGTTGAGTTTTTCATATTGAAGCGGCTTACAATGCCGTCCTCAATCCCATACTGGCATACTGAGGTGTCATAAGAAGACTCATTGTGTTCTGGTTGGGGGCTTATGACCGGGCCATTTATCATCAGGTAGATTGTTATGTAATTATATAAAACAAAAAATAGATGTTTGCACTTTATCATGGCAATTTATATCTGATAAAGGAATTTGTGATAAGAATGTGCACTGATTATATCAGCCGTTTGGATTCAAGTCTACCTGGATATGAATCATAAATGCATCTTTGTAGTCTGTTTATTTAGATGAGTCTTTTTGAATAAACTAAGCACTTCTTTGTATTGAAAATTGAATTTATTTTTTACTTTATTCTTAAATTCTTTTTATTTTGTGAATGACTTATTTTTTAATTGCAAATTACAATACAAAATGACTGTAAGATTGTTTTCTAAATAAGACTTTTCTAAAAAATCGTACTTTATATTCACTTGAAATTAGATAGCACTCGCATGTGGTGTATTGACTAAGTTCAGGACCCTTGAAAATAATGTACCGTTATGTTTTCATTGATTCTATTCTTTAAATTTTATTGATTGTATTACAACAATAGACAATTTAAAACCATGAGAAGTGTGGATATTTTAATTACACCGTTATAAAGTTTTGATTGTTTTTTTTAGGTATTATAAAAGTTATAATACCATTTAGTAGAAGATTCCAACTAGAAACAACCTTCACCCATCTATTAAATTTGATGAAAACTATTTTAAATCTAATTTAGTTTACTAAAGATAATATATTATGAGCGGGTTGGCAAAATCTTCCTGGCCAAACTATAACTAAGGCAAAGGTGGTTTCTAGTTCAGATCTTAGACCGTTTAACTAGAATTTGTTTTAGATTCCAATTCCACTCAATAAAACTTAAGATAATATAAACAACGAATGGGCTTTAAGTGTGAAGTTATGTAAAATCACTTAAATTCTGTGAAGTATATTTCAATTAATTTAAGTATATTGCCTTTGTCAGACTGTCAGCTTTAAGAAACAGAGCCCTGGCAACTCCCTTAACTTGCTATAGTTTTGGTAATATGGCTGCTTTTCCACCAAGAGATAAACATGTAAATGCTTAGACATATTCATACCCCCAAAGTAGGATCTGTGAGGTAGCAAAGTTGTATGCAAGGTCAGAGCTAAGCTATGATAGTTTTCAAATATGTATTTATTTGTCAGCTGTATGAAACAAATTCTTGGCCTTTCACATCAGTTATCTCAAACTATGGCTTTGGTATTGACTCATGGTTAACTTGCAGGTGAATGATGTAAACTTCGAGGACATGACCAACGACGAAGCGGTGCGGGTGCTCCGCGAGGTGGTGCAGAAGCCGGGGCCCATCAAGCTGGTGGTGGCCAAGTGCTGGGACCCCAACCCCAAGGGCTACTTCACCATCCCTCGCACCGAGCCCGTACGGCCCATTGATCCTGGTGAGTTGGTTACTGAATGAGGAAATGACTCCTGAGCTTTTGTATTGAGACCTCTGGACTTGTCAAGCTTAGGTCTTCTCTTATTTTCGTAATAGCATGATATATTTTACATGGAGAAGTAGGACAAACGGCTTCCATAACATGTACATGGACCCTGGGTTAACTGGTAGAGAATGCCTCTAGGTCTTGAAAAAAAATTAACTAAAATAAATAAAATACCTGTGAACCTATTGCATTCTTTTTCCAGTCTAATGCGAAAGATTGAGCATCTGCTATAGCATCAGCTTTCCTATAACGCTCTACAGACTCGTAAAAATGTCAAAGTATTGACTCATTATATTCCTTAACCCACACGATCATTTCTTCAGGTGCATGGGTGGCGCACACTCAAGCTCTGCGCGAGGCGTACCCGCCGCCGCCGCTGTCCGCGCTGGGCTCCACGGTCCCCGAGCGGTGCTCCGAGGCCGGGGGCGTAGCGCCGCGGCCCGCGCTGCCGGCGCACGAGCCGCAGCTCTCCGTGGGGATGGACGTGGCGCTCGTGGTGCGAGCCATGCTTAGTCCTGACTCTGGTAAGTCATTTAATGCTACAAACTATATTTACTCTTTTGAAGTAATCTAAGCTGATCGGATACATTCTGATTCACAATCAATTAAATGATTTCATTGAGATAACTACACAGCATTTAGTGTGAGGAGGGGTTCCATTCATCTTGTGTCCAATGTCATCTTGTTTGTGTGTACCCTTTTGATGCACTAGTTGCAGGGTCCTGTACTATCCAGAATAATCCAGATGAATATTTTTTTCGATACTTTGGTTGCATACCGTAACATGGATGCAAAAGCCTATTCAAGTTCCTAAAACATTGAAATTCATAAACAGAATGATAATTCTATACGACCTTGACAAATAATTTATACCCAAACAAGTACTCACGATTCTA
Source organism: Thymelicus sylvestris (assembly GCA_911387775.1). Lineage (NCBI taxonomy): Eukaryota > Metazoa > Arthropoda > Insecta > Lepidoptera > Hesperiidae > Thymelicus > Thymelicus sylvestris. Next base: position 12,536,694 of record OU426887.1, on the reverse strand, counting down.
GTACATTATTCCAATATTTCGACCTCGTAGCTACGATATCATTTTAATATCTTTTAAAACCTTGTCTGTCGGTGTGTCAGGGCTGGAGATCAGGGACCGCATGTGGCTGAAGATCACGATCCCGAACGCGTTCATCGGCGCGGACGTGGTGGACTGGATCCTGCAGCACGTGGCCGGCGTCGCCGACCGCCGCGACGCCAGGAAATACGCCTCGCACATGCTCAAGGTCAGTGCGCGCTACACACCACAAATACATCGCAAATATACCGCAAATACACTGCAAATACACCGCACACACATGGCACATACACTACACTACACTTGTAGTATATCAGTTATGGCGCGCACGTTACACACCGCCCATGTACTTTGTAAACACGCCACAATAAAATAGTGTCACTGGAAATGAACAAAAAAATTGGTTCACCAAAGAAACTTTTTTAACAGACTTCAAAAAAGGAGGAGGTATTCAATTTGACTGTATTTTTTTTTTGTTTGTTACCTCAGAACTTTCGAGTGGGTGAACTGATTTTGATGATTCTTTTTTTAATCGAAAGCTGGTGCTTGTCACGTGATTCCACTTAAAGAGTACATCTGACGGGTAGATTTTGAAGTCTGTTATTTTTTTGTTGGTAAAATTCAGATTATTACAATTAATCAATTAAATGAGATTTTCTAATCATTTTGATAATTAAATTCCAAAGTCTAAAAACCTTAAATTTTAGGAACCCATGAGAAATTGGAATGGTGTTGTCAAACTACCTACTGCCTCGATTGTGCTACCTCCCTTGTACTATTCTATTGTATTCTCATTTTGTATTTACGACTCCCAATATAACATTTTTTACCACTTGTAATGTTACGTCTCTCGTGTTCTGTGTCGGCAGGCGGGCTTCATCCGGCACACGGTGAACAAGATAACGTTCTCGGAGCAGTGCTACTACGTGGCGGGCGAGCTGTGCGCCGACATGGCCGCGTTGCGCCTGCGCAGCGCCGACGGCGACTCGCTGGCTAGTGACACGCTCGCGCCGCTGCCGAACCCCAAGTGAGTTGCACGTGGATATGGATGGATAATGTATATAGGAAATTCGGCTCTTTTACCCTATTTTTTTATAGCTGAGTCCATAAGGTGCAGCGCAGACGGCACACTGTCTGTGACGCTCTTTTAAATCTGTGAAAATAGAACCTTTGCAATTATATGCAGAAACGCATACGACGCGCAATAAGTGCGGTGCACACAAAATACGTGTAATTCGGGCAGCCCGCGCCGCACCGCGTCGCGCAGCTCCGCACAAATGGTGTGCGAAAGAAATACAACGTTTGCTTCAACACGCGCTAACGCAGACGGCGCGGCGGCGCACACTTCAGTCTGCAATCTGCATTCGTTAGTGGTGGGCGTAACGTATGCGATATTAGCATGGCGCCAGAGATCGATTGAAATACAAAACAGACCAGCACTTCCTCATTATTGTTTCTGAATGAGTCAAAGCTGGTCTTAAAATAGATAACAGTTCATTAAATGTTGTAACATATATTTTATAGAATTTGAAAAATGTATCCGGATATTGTTTCAGAATTGAATGTTTATTTAATATGGAACTGTCCTTTCAGTAATCTCCCAGTTTCAGTTATCTTTCAGTAATAGAATGTACCCAAAATTCTCTATTTCTTCTTTTTTTCTGTATTTCAAATACAAAATAATGCATCGCGATCTCTGCGTGATTTCCATAGCGTGTACGTCCCTATAGTTCTGCCGACAGAATGATCGAAGGTGTGCGTCGTGTGCTTTGAGTCTGCGAAAAATCCGCGACAGCCTTTTTGCGCGCCATGTGGACGTTTGTGCGCCCGCAGTCTCGATCGCTCAAAAAGAGCGTCGTCTGCGCTGCACCTAAATGAATAAAATGACAATATTTTCCTGTGAAGTCTTCCTGGTTAGTGACCATCCTTCTGGCTTGTCTGCCAAAATCCTGTCCGTATTCCGGCTAGGACCTAACCAGTTCATTTCTGTCTACTTTTTTTACGCCAAAATGATTCTTTAAACGATATTTCCCCTGTTTCCAGCATGATGGGCCCGGGATACATGCCGTACGCGGGGTCGTACGGCTACCAGCCGATACCCTTCAAGTATTCCAGCTGCGTCACCAGCGAACACACCATTTATGGGTATGTTTGTAATTTTTTTTTAATATATAGCCTGAGGGGCTTACGAAAAATCAGACGGGCCACCTGATGGTAAGTGGTCACCGTCGCCTATGGACATGAGCGATACCAGAGGGATCGCCAATGCATCGCCGGCCCTGAAGGAAAACTCTTTTTACACATTTTTTGAAGAACCCCATGTCATAGCGCTCCGGGAATACCTCAGAAGGAAGCTCATTCCACAGCTTTCAATTAGTTTGTTTCGTACAGTTCATAAGAAAAACGATCATGAAAGCCTGCGCCCATTAGCGGCACGGCATCTCTAGACATTTTTGCGGCGAAAAGGAATATACTTGCGCCCCAACTCAGAGTCACTAACGGTTACTTAAATCGCTCCTTAGTATAGAATTTGTGCGGTGATTCTTTACTAAGGAGCGATTTAAGTATCCGTTAGTGACTCTGAGTTGGGGCGTTAGACTTTAATTGTGTGACGCTAAGGTATAAAGTGCCTAGTCCCGCTTAAAACTATTTAATTTTATAATCAGTTTTGCAATGTAGTCCATTTGTGAGTTTTGATATATTTAACCATTTATTCATCAAAGATTGTTACAGGTTTACCCCCTTATTCATTACAAAAGCAAAGTTATAGAAGGCTTGTAAAGTGTCACTCTTACGAAAAACGATAGAGATTAAACATATTATAGTATAGTGCAATAGCTATAATATTATAGCTTGTATGATTCTATAATATGTGGCATGCAAACAATAAAGAGTCTATTTATCTATTTAGATTTATTAAGCGTTTATGAATATGAACAAGACCATAAATGCCATCAGCTATTTCCACATCCACCCAAGGTTGACTGGTGGACAATGCCATTTGATTAGGCATTAACTTTACCCTTTCTTCTTTTTAGGAGGTGACATATACATGTAAATAAATAATAAATAAATAAATAGCTACAACTGTTATGTTTATAGTTACAATCGCGAGGAGAGCGTGTTATCGGGCAGCGGGGGCTCCAGCGCGGGCTCGGACCATCTCACTGCCAAGGAGCATCCGAGTGAGTCACTGCCGTGATATTTCCTCGTATATTTGTTATACACATATAGCGTTTGCTGAAGGTCTGCTACTGTCCTTTTCAATAATTTTTCTATCTATAATCTCTGGTAAAACATGTTGCGAAATTTTGACAGCTGCTAAGCAACCATCCGGGCCATCTCTGTGTATGAAAAGTTTCCGTAAAAACGCGTCCAATTACGGGTGATGCAGCGGTGCGGCCTACAACAGCTATGTTCGAATATCTATTTATCAGACACTAGCGCCATTCATTACGGGTGGCATAACTCAGCAAACTTCACTCCGTCTACAACAGCCATGTTTATATATCTATTTTTCACACACTAGCGCCATTCTGAAATGGCCATTATTGGAACCTCTATTTTCAGTAAACAGCTGGACACTTTCAACTTTCCCCTCATATGAGATGGCCCTCCTACCTTCTAAGCTCCATGAATTAAGTGGAGGATAATGTATAGCTACCGTCTCCATACTGGTGTCAATAAAGTCTTAATGTATCTAATTTGGAGGCCATACACGATCAAGTATACTTGTCAAGTCAGCAGTTTGACTTGTCAAATTTGCAGTTTGACTTGACGCGCCATGCAGTGTGCATGATACAAATATAATAATATGGCAGATAGCTATACCTTGGCCATACACGATCAAGTACACTGGATGCCCCGTCAAGTCCGCTTAACGCTTCATCAAGTACTTGATCGTGTATGGCCTCCCTAATGTTAATCCTACCCCTCAGCGGCGGCGACGGGCGAGGTGAAGTCGACGTCGAGCTCGGGTGCTTCGCTGACGGCGGAGGGCGGCGGCGGCGGCGGGGGCGGGGGCGGCGCGCGGCGCTCGCGGTCGCACTCCAGCGGCTCCGAGCGCGCCACCGACCGCCCCGTGCTCTTCCTGTAGTCACTGCCGCCAGCGGACAGCGGATAGCCCGTGAGTAGCGGTTCTAATCTAATATGACGTCTAACGCTAACCTGACGTCATTTTACTATACCCTACCGAGCACGGGCCCGTTCTCGTGCGCATAAAAAAAGCATACTTCACCACGCTGCTCCAGTGCGGATTGGTGGAGGAGTTAGTGGCTAACCCGAGTGTCGGAAGTTTTCATGCCGCCCGAGGGCCTTCAACATGGCTTATATGGCATGATTGTTATCTTACGATAACAACCGGGACCGACGGCTTTACGTGCCCTTCGAAGCACGGAATGGCTCAAGAAATTGTTAGCCCCCACTCCGCGGCGCGCCTGGCTATAAGCGCTTCAACCTTACTTTACCTAACCTATTTTAGTTACGAGTTAGTGCTTTTCGTGTTCTGATATACTTACGTTCAGGAAGCTCTTAAACTAAGGTCTATTTAAAAATGTATAATTTAGATTCAGTTTTACTATTCAAAACACGAGTTACTTTTTAACCGACTTCAAAAAAGGAGGAGGTTCTCAATTCGACTGTATTCTTTTTTTTTATGTTTGTTACCTCAGAACTTTGGACTGGGCGAACCGATTTTGATGATTCTTTTTTTAATCGAAAGCTGGTGGCTGTCATGTGGTCCCACATAAATTTTATTGAGATCTGACAACGGCATCCATGAGAAAACTACATAAGTCGTAAATTTGTGTTAAGATGTGCGCGACAAATTGACGAATAACTCAATATCACGCCAACCGATTTCGATGATTCTTTTTTTAATCGAAAGCAGGCGCTTGTCATGTGGTCTCACAAAAATTTGAACGAGATCTGACAACTATGTAGTTTTTGAGACTTTGAAGTCGGTTATTTTTTGTTAGTAAAATTTAGATTATTAAAAAATCATTCTGCTGCAAAGGACTAGCAAATGCTAATTTAACCTGTCTAGGATTATTTTATATGTATTTTTGTGCATTGTAGCAGATTGTCATCATTTTTAAGTGTCTTGTCACGATTTTCATTTGTTCCAGAAGCGACGGACCCTGCCAAATAATCACACGTACGTTACGTTAACTGTAAGTGATTGTTGCTGTTCATTGCACGTGACATTGTGTAATTATATTTATAATTAATTAATTAATTATTATAATTGAGCATCGTAAGTTCAGCGGTGACTGTACCACCGATCATAGCGATGAAACACTGCCATTTTGTATGTTTCTATTTGGATGTTTTTATAATTGTCATGGGAGAAGGATATTTTTTTTTTATTTATTGTCCCTTGTCAAGGACGCGATGATGCGTCCTACAATGGTTACATCATAAAAAATGACGCGATATTGTTATATAGCGTTTGCCACTGTAATGTTGACGCAGACGCCATTTTGAGGGACGAACCGGTTCAATAAAAAGCAATATAAATGTCTGCAATGACTCGGTATTCTGTAACGCACAATAAATTACAAAATACAAGCATTATTTATGAAACTAACGTCTACCTTATTTGACGTCATCTTACATTTTTACGACAAAATAATTATGGATAACGAAAAATAACATTATACATAAACATTACACGTTTTATTCTACGATATTTTTGTCCGGTACATTGTATCGGATCAGATATTGCGCAATAAGTGTTACTTAGGCAGTGTATATAATTATTTTACGCGAAACAAACAATTTGTTTTATATTATTTATTGTTTTGATTTTGGAGAATCATGTATAATCGAAATCGTGCCATTTTGTTATATTTTTTCCTGCTAAAAGTGTTTATTTTTAAATCGTGCTTTATAGCGATTTTTTTTCGTTCACATTATGTGAAATGGATTTGATACCCTTTTTATGCTAGGAACATAATAACAGAGTGGAATTGTTAATATGTTCGTAGGTGTATTGGGATGTGATGTCGGGATGGATATGAAGTTTCGGAGAAAAATAAAATGCCAATTACTTTACTAGGGTCAATTTGCAGCCGAAACAAATTTAAACAAACCATTAAAATAGTTTTCTTGGGTTTTCACCAACTGACATGAATTTGTACACCAAATGCGTTTTATTTAGACAAACTACTCATTAAGGCAAAATAGTACATTATGTTAAGGGCTTGTACACAAAACTGCGATGCGACGTCGCATCGCAAAAACCTGCGAGCTCGCACGTCGCGTCGCAAGAACTTGCGAATTGATTCGCATCGCGCATTCCTGCGATGTTACGTCATACTTGTTGACAACACTTTTAAGTCGGCTCTGAGACAGCGTGTGGGCAAGACGTTCACACATCAAATAAAGTTTGAGATCACTTTGAAAATACGAAATCTTTTTTGTTACGTTAAAATGAAACGTTTTTTCTTTTTCTTCTAAGATTCTTCATTTAAAAATCAAATCGTTTAATAACAAATTCATATTTTCGATGAAAATAGTTCCCTTCGGCGTTCATAATAGTAATAAATGGATGAACCCAAAATCTTCTTTGTATCTTTTGCCTGTATCTCCTAAGCAATAACAAAAGTGCACACTTCTTTTTACGATCCATGTCACGACCTAGTTTTCAACGGTCGTCAAAGGAATGGTCACCTTATCGTGGAAGGGACACGCCTTGCCGCACGAAATCGCAGCGCAGCAATTCGTGTCGCAACTTTTTGCGTTGCGACTTCGCATCGCGTCGAATCGCAGTTTTGTGTACGGGCTCTAAAGGTTTCAAATCGTTTCTTGGAAATAAAGTTGTCATTGCAGTGTTTGAATGATGACAGTGTTATTTAGTTTTGTTTCGTTTCCATATTTACTCTTAGTTTATAATTGTTATGGATCAATTCACAAATACCTTAATGAGTGGTGGACCTTGGACCGTGTAAACAAAAAATTACTATGTTTTATCTAACATTAATATCCAGCCCATTCTTATATTTGTCATTCTAAAGTCATTAATTGATCTAAATAGGACATAGACAAGTAATAAAAAATCATCGCTTTCGTTTTATGATTTATTTTATTACTTGACGTCTTTTTAAAGGCAGTAATAAAAATACATTATTATTATGTTACTAAAATGTGTACAATTTAATATATTATCATCCTAGTTTTGTTTTTTTTATCGAATTATTTGTATGATAAATAGATGAAGCATTTTAATAAAAATTTGTAATAACAATTTTGGAAAGCTAATTTGCATAGTCTGAGCTTCCCGGAACTCTTAAGACTATGCTCCAGGTAATTTTTAAAAGTATTAATAGTATATTGGAATTTACGAAAGTTCCAGTTTTGTAATTTTTCTATATGTAATTGAATATGCAGCCATTGGAATAAGTCTATTGTCAATATCGTTGATGCCATAGAAGGGTGTAGTGTAAATCTATTACGTATTACATACTATGTACTCCTTGACGGGCTTTCATAAATTTACATGATGAAACAGATTAATACATTCTAACGGTACCAATGTATGACGATTTTACTATTATGTAATGTCAAATTGGTGCCAGCGAGGTGCCATAACGCTCTCATATAAATTATGACAGTAATAATTTAACAGATTTCAATTAGACATTAATGTTAGTCGGGAAATTAGGGCACATAAAATTAAATCAATGTATACGTAGATTGTCTATTAAATGGGATATAATGATATATGAGGGTAATTATATTACTTGTGATTGTTGAGGGAAATAAGTACTATGGTTTGTGCAAACATGTACCCAGTTGAAGCGTTTTAGTTTATTGAAACATTAATGTTACAACCAGAAGAGTATTATAGCAAAAAAATGCGAAACAATTAACACTTAAAACAAAATCATTTTGCCAGTGCATAATTTATATTTGAATTTTTTTTATTATATCCGCACTGCTTATAAATGGCCTGGGCAGGTTAGTACTCTGTATTTTGAATTGTTTAAAAAAAAACACGGCTACGTTGGCGTGCTTATTATGTAGCCCTTGACGCCATCATAACGTAAAACTATTAATTACTAGCTGCCCGGACAGACTTCGTTCTGTCAACGATATGGCTGTGATTGGAGTTAGTGCTGAGATTATCAATTTCGATTTTTAGTTGATTTACTTTTACAACTGTTGATCTTCTTTTATCTGCAGTTGATCGACGACGATATAGCTGTTACCCATTGTTCCCGGTATCTAATTGTTTCTGCTACTAATTCCCGTGGATACCATTTCGAATATTTACCATCTACCATACATGCTGAAACAAATTTTTATGTGAAAAGAAAAGTATTGTTTTAGTATTGTCCGCGCATTTTTTTTTTAATATTATAAAAATTCATTTAATATTAAAAAAATTATAAAAAGCCGTTCTCGAGTTTAGCGCTTAGCAACATCCATTTTTATATATATAGATTAAGCTATGGTCCCAGGATAATTAAATTAAAGTTGAATTAAAGTTTACTTATCTGTTATCGAAGATCACTGGATAGATGTTTGCACAAAGCTATGGCAATCGTATAAGGTATTTAAAAAGTTTGTGGAATATAAAGTTTTATATACTGGGTGGTTAATGGACACTCGAACACTTTACCGACAACCAAGCTATAACCACATAAATATGGCTATGGTAACGAAAGTATTTTACCACGTTTAAAATGGGGGATGTTAACTTTAACGTCGCATGATTACTTCCCAATAATGCCACTGTCAAATAAAAAGTTAGATTTTTCTTTTCAATGGAGTTTTACAGATATTTTCAATTTCAAATCTTTGAAATAACTTTGATTTGTTTTTATTACAAATGGCTAAAATTTTAATATATGTATTGTACTTGAAAATATTAAACATGTAATGGTGATTTTGAGAAGTAGTCATTATAATGTATTGGAAGCAACAACCCATATTTAATTAATATTATTACCCCCAAATGTGGTAAGGTAAAATATTTGTGTCCATATGATTTGGAATAGATGTGAGACACCCTGTATATGTAGCTTATAGCATTTAACTGGGTGTATTGATGTAGTCAATTTAGTTTGGTGTAGTTATTTATTGTTTATTAAATGTTTTCACAGCGTTAAATTAATAGGGCCTTTAAAAACAAATATGGCAACACTAAAATTATGAATCGATTGGTAATAAATACGAACTTTAGTATTGAAAGTGTTTTTTAATACAAAAGTTTTATATAATTTTCTTAATGCTCTAAGCTTTTGTTTTATTCAAGGACATTCATCTTTTAGCCTATTTATAAAAAATGTAATCCAATTAGGTAGATTAAAAAATATACGTACGTACAATTTATTCATACATACATTTTTATTTAGTGCTATACTTTAAACATATCAGAAATTTAGTTTATGTTCATTTAGAAAAACGCTAATTTATTAGAACTCGTGTAATAGCATTTGTTTAGAAACCATTTATTCGTAACATTAATATTTTTTAATCTGTTATAATAAATTACCAATATATGTATGTTGATACAAAATCTACCATTTTAATTGTTTGCAGCACTATTTTTAATGGCTTGAAATAGAGGCTGAATAGTCTATGGCTGTCTCCATAAAGTTTTGGCAATCAGTTGCCCAGAAACGACGAATTTAATAATTAATTAATAAAAATGTATTTTTAGATTTTGTATAACATATGTATATTTAACATAATTTTATGATCATTAGACATACAAATGACACATAATTTAGATTGTATATAGATTCAACTGTAATTTTTTATAATACTCAACCGATGGTCACAGGATGAAGCATTTATTCTTATTTAAATACGGTAAGTTGGCAACACTGAACCGCCATGTTTCGTGCTACCAACGTATCGGTGTATATTATGTTGTGATAGAGGCAGCCTAAAATTTATTATAAGTTGAACTGTTTATTGTATTTTTCTTTGTATATTATTAATTATAGTTACATTTGAGATAGTTATGAGCCGATATGTTTATAACATGTGTAATTTTTAATAAACAAATAGCATTTTGTAATTAATCTGTTGTTTTATTGTTATTTACCTACATAAACCACAGTAGTAATAATAGTACATAAACACTGCTGAAGCATTGTGTAACATACATCACTATGACAGTTTTTTTTTTAAGTTTTTTATTAATTATAATGAATAAGTAATTAAAGGTTTTGAAGTTATCTCACAGCCGCCATATTTGTTTTTTTTTTTTAATTTCACTTATCTAAGAACACTGGTTATCAAGGACAAATGTAACAATATCTTAATTATATAAATCCGTTCAGCAGTTTGGAAGATACGAGATAACAAAGAATATTACGTACATACATACATAGAAGATACGCGCTAAAACATTAAACCCTTGCTGACAGTCCGGTAAAAATGGTTTTTATAATCTTGTCCAATAGCGTATTTTTGAACAACATTGTTAAAAAGTCCATAACTCCAGAAGTGCAGTTACTTTAGTTAGTATCATTATTCATTTCCATTATGAAATGATTATTGAGCATTAATTCATAATTATCAATCGTCCTTCGGAGTTTCCTTTTAACTAGACAATGCAAAGTGCGTAAAATTTACATGATAGTGATACTGATCGAGCGCTTTCTTTTTTATCATAATGTTGCACGCGATATTACGAAACATTCTAATGTTTTGGCGATATTCCAATGCAAACGATGCATGCGTTATGAATGTTACATGCAAGCGTGAGAATGGCGAGTCAATGAACGACAAGTTTATTATAAAAGTCGTGCTCACATTCTTCACAAGGCGCTGTAATTATACAGTGAGAAAATGCCATAAGTTCCTATAAGGATGATACGAGTGCGAAAATTACTTTTATGTCAGTTATTGTAATTATTTATATATATAAACTAGCTGCCCCAACAGACTTCGTTCTGTCAAAAGGTTTTTTTTTATTTTGAGATGTAAACTGTCCTATCTTTCAAGTTGGATCAAACTGCATACGGTGTGCAAATTTGATTAAAATCGGTTTAGTAATTTAGGAGTCCATCGCGGACAAACAACGTGACACGTAATTTATATATATTAAGATTACAATAACTGACAAACGGAATGACGAGTCATCCGATGGCAAGTGGTCATCGTCGCCCATGGACACCAGGCAATTCAATAGCTTATGCATCACCGATGCGTTGCCGCCAGAACACGGTGATTCATTTGATGGCTGACTCAAGGTTAGCTAGCCAAGCAGAAACCGAAAGATAGTATTCTAATATCGGCCTATTTTTGAATTAAGTTAAAAAGTTTACAAAAACGGTAGGTGACACTTTCTAAGGATTTTTTACAATAGGGCAACCTCCAAGCTATTTCCCCTTTAAGTAATGGGACACCCTATATCTTTGTACTGTAGACTACCAACTAATGAAAGAGTTAATCTTTTAATATCCATAGCAGCGGTCGAAGGGGGAGATTAGGAATGCATTCCAGTTAAAAGTGAGGCGTGCCGCGTGGGTGAGATAAATGCCCGAGTAATGCCCTATAGAATTGGATTTGTCCCATCCCTGGGCGAAAATATCCTGAATTTTCTCCACCCAGAAGCAGGGTACGCGCAAGTATACCTAAATATTGTTTTGTTTGTAAATAGCCGACAAAAGATGAGTTCGTAGTTCCGAACCTATAAAAAACATTTCATGATTTTTTATAGAATGGAAGGTGGTGGTAAGAACTATAAAGCCAGCGGGTTGTAAGCTCCAGCAGGCGACAGGCATGAGCAGTAGGTACCTACCGTTAAGATTAAACTGGGCGGTGTGGTACAGGCAGGACAGGACCCAGTGACCCGGCAGCAGGAGGGACCGCGTGATCGCCAGCGTCGCTGCTGTTCAGCAGGGTGCACCGCGAAGTCCGTGAATAATGAAGGTTTGTTTGGTATCAAGGCTCTTTACGCTTAAAATATTTAATACCTAACAATGTTTCTTATATAAGTTAATAAATAAAATAATTATCTATACTAATATTATAAAGAGAAAAGATTTGATTGTTTGCATTGAATAGGCTCCGAAACATAAAATAAATAGATTTTTCAAATCTAATTTTATTTTATTACTTTTATTAGTAAAAATAAAATAAAAATATTGGTACTGCAATACTATCTGTAAGCTTGCAACACTGCAGACAATTACTATTATAACTGCAATAAACGAATGTCGATATCGATAGAATTTATAAAATTTATTTGTGTTGGTGTACATGAAATCAATGTATCAATTTATTTTGTTTTACCTTTTTAGCGTTATGGCAAGGTCCAGTCTCTGCTTTCGTGAAGCTGTAAAATCCGCTAGTGCCAACAGCAACTGGTCAATTGAATAAAAATGGTATAGTTAGCCAGGCACATTTTAAAATAAAGCTATGCATTATTGCATATTAAAATAATTTGTCTACTGTACTAGGTACTTTGTAAATTGTTCATTTGTTTTCATCTTAGTAGACCTTAAGCTTATGTAGCTAAACTAATCAAGAACGTCACTAAGTCAAAAATACACATTTATCCACATTATTATGAATTAAATTTAGTGTTACATTAATTCAATGTATAATTTAGTCCAAATTATTATAATCTAACGAATTATAATCTAATTAATATATAAAGAAATATTCGATTATCGACTTTTTGACAATTGCTGCGCCGCACTAGCCCGACATCTGCTGTGCTGTCTGCCTGTCTGTCGCTCAACTCATTCAAGTGTCAATGACACCTGTGCGGGCAGGGAGTGAAGTGAATTGAATTCGTACTGTAAAGTTGTTGCAACTTGCAACGCAGTCCATTCGGATACAAACGAGTCGCCGAGTCGGGCCAGCACTCAGCAGCAAATAATGAGTTATTTGCATTAGGCCCGTTAATAGCTCGAGGCTTTGACCGCGCCGACGTATCACATAAAGTAATACGATCGCATCTACAAAGAGATCGCTATCGTAACCGATAAAGTTAAAGAAAACGTTACCTATTTAATTAGGAAACAGTGTCGAAATCAGTCAGTCTGCTAGCCAGAGAGAAAGGAAGATGGTTATCCAGAAGATATGTTGCCTCGGCGCAGGATACGTCGGCGGCCCGACGTGCAGTGTGATCGCTCTGAAGTGCCCGAACATCAAAGTGACTGTATGTGACAAAAGTGCTGAAAGGATCAACCAGTGGAACTCTGAGAAGCTGCCCATCTACGAGCCGGGCCTGGACGAGGTGGTAAAACAATGCCGAGGAAGGAATCTGTTCTTCTCCACCGACATAGCTAAGAGTATACAGGAGGCGGATCTTATTTTTATATCCGTCAATACTCCGACGAAAACTTTCGGTAACGGTAAGGGAAGAGCCGCAGATTTGAAGTATATAGAGGGCGCAGCTCGCATGATCGCTGACTTGGCGACCAGCAACAAAATTGTGGTAGAAAAGAGTACAGTCCCGGTCAAGGCATCTGAAATTATTATGAAAATCCTTCGGGCCAACACTAAACCCGGTGTCGAGTACCAAATTCTGTCCAACCCTGAGTTTCTTGCAGAAGGGACAGCTATTGTGGACTTAATCGAAGCAGAGAGAGTATTAATTGGTGGGGAGGATACCCCGGAAGGTCAGAAGGCCGTCCAAGCACTCTGCTGGGTGTACGAGCACTGGATACCGGCTAAGAACATCTTAACAACAAACACATGGAGTTCAGAGTTGTCTAAGCTGGCGGCCAATGCATTCCTTGCTCAACGTATTTCTAGTATAAACTCCTTATCTGCAGTTTGTGAAGCCACAGGTGCTGATGTGTCGGAGGTTGCCCGGGCGGTGGGCCGAGACTCTCGTATTGGCCCCAAGTTCCTTGAAGCATCCATAGGGTTTGGTGGGAGTTGTTTCCAGAAAGACATATTAAACTTAATATATCTGTCTGAATGCCTGAACTTACCCGAAGTTGCAGCATACTGGCAACAGGTAGTCAATTTAAACGACTGGCAGAAGACTAGATTCACTAGAAAAGTCATAGAGTCCCTGTTCAACACAGTGACAGATAAAAAAATTGCTATACTTGGTTTCTCGTTCAAGAAAAACACCGGTGATACGAGAGAATCACCCGCAATATGTGTTTCATCTACATTACTAGATGAAGGTGCTAAATTGCACATTTATGACCCAAAAGTTGAAGTGGACCAAATATACTATGAGCTCACACATCCGCAGGTCACTTCAGACCCCGAGCTAGTGCGTAAGAACATTGAAATACATGATTCCGCATACTCTGCGGTGTCGGGGGCTCATGCAATAGTATTATGTACGGAATGGGATGAGTTCAAGGAGTTAGACTTCAGGAAGATCTATGAAGTGATGATGAAGCCGGCCTATATATTTGACGGAAGGAAGATCTTAGATCATGAAGCTCTGCAGAACATTGGCTTCCATGTTCAGACCATTGGGAAGAGATTGTCAAGAACGAGCAGCATTAGGGCACAAGGGAGTCAGACTATGCCATAGGAGTTACTGTAAGTGTTTTTTTATTATTTATTTACTAACTTAACTCACTTCATATCAAAATACCTATAGTATACTAGCTGCCCGGACAGACTTCGTTCTATCAAAACTTTTTTATTTTGAGATGTAAGCTATCCTATCTTTCAAGTTGGATCAAACTGCACACGGTGTGCAAATTTGATTAAAATCGGTTAAGTAGTTTAGGAGTCCATTGCGGACAAACAACGTGACACGTAATTTATATATAATAAGATATTAACAGCGAATGTTTTCCCATAACTTGACAATCTTTTAAGATCATCAGGAGTCTAGATATGTTTAGTTAAAAAAATATATTTTAATTTCTTACAGATAAGCATCCTTATGCAATGAGACAGTGATGCCACACAGAACTGTTATATTTTTGCTATTCATGTTCGTCATGAACATTAATTTAATTTAATTTATTAAATCTAAAATTTAATAAACCTCAGGTATCAGACAACAGAAATCTATTAAATAAATTTGCAAATTCCTATGCTACAGTAAAAAAACATAGGAAATACCTATTTGTGCTTTATTAATTAGTAATTTTCATCAGGCATTTCAGGTACAAAATATGATGATGGTTAAAACAAAAATATCTGCTTAAAATTTTAGGAAATAACTTCAAATAAAAAACTTTGCATATTGAAGCCAATAGCCTGTTTTTGTGTCAAAACGTATTTTATAAAACTGCATATGTTAATGCACCCCCATCCTTAAAATTTGACTTCAACATGTGCAGTCAATGTGTTGGTTTTTTTATAAATACATCACATCTGCTCCAACCCCAATTTTAGGAACAAATTTTTCAGTCCTGTGAATTTTTTTTTTACTATGCAATATCCTCAAAACTTTTGTTCATATTGTTCCGTTAACTTCAAAGTAACAAACTTTGCTGTACTCAAGCCTAAGCTCCCTCAGTAATATTTCATCAAGGTACAGTTATAAAAATACGTAGCTAGCCCTAAGGAGGCCCCATATAAATTTTTGTTATGGGGCCTGCTCAACATCAGCTGTCAAATAGCGATAGCGATAATATAAATAAATAGGATAGCGGTTGTAGGCCGCTGGCGAACCTTTATTTTGGGAGTGTTAGTGGGGGCCCCGTTTAATTGTTACGGCTGATACGGCGATAGCTACGCCCCTGTCAAAGTAGCTAAAGGTAAAAGGTTATCATGAAAGTTTTTTTTTATTTTATTTTATGAAGATAGACGGCAAACGAGCTGACGATCCACCTGATGGATGGATACTATCGTCGCCCATGGACATCAGTTATCAGATTACAAAATTCGCTACTAGATTCTTGGCATGGAATGTCCCCCAATCATTTTCCTTTTTGTATTTAGTTACTTTTTGGTATATCAGTGGGTTTCCAATATGGAATTGCAAAAGAATAGGCAGTACATAGGTAAATATCAGTCAATGGTCGTTGTGCTTTACGATTTTGTCATAGATGTAATTAAAAACCATTTTTTAATAATTACAACATTATGGTTTTTGTTGTAGGCTATGCAATGTAGTCGCTCGGCGATTACAGGAAAATGAGTCATTTCTGTCAAGTCTTATCTATTCATGTACTTAACCGACTTAAAAAAGGTGGATGTGCTCAATGTATATAAGATAGTTGTTAAAAACATTTATAATGTCCTGTTTCCGTGAATTTTTGGTCTAGTTTGTTCCTTAGAATGTCCATGGGATGGGGAAAAGCGAATACATACATAAAAGCAACTATGGGTAACTTAAACATTTTATACAAATGTAAATATTTTTAATCCCAATCATTGCATCTATCAGGAACGAAATTATAACGGGACTGTAGCCAATAGCAGTCTCAATCTCGTGTATCTATTTTCCTGCCATCCGAAGAACAGGAGAATCCACTGAGCTTTCTACTATGCAGTTAGGGTTGCCAGGTCGTCAAACCAAATAGCCGGACAGACCAGCCAGTTTGGCCGGACATTTGGGTAAAAAGGCCGGACACCCTAAATTATTGAGTTATGTGTCTTAGAATTAACAAGAAAAATTTTGTAGTGTCCCCCAAGCCTTTGTGATCCTTTACCATAAATCTTCTAAACGACGTGACAAGTCGAATGCAAAAAGCCTAACAAAACCGGACAGGCCGGACACCGTTCAATTTGGCCGGACACGCACTCAAAAAGCCTAACCCTGTCCGGCTTTATCCGGACGTCTGGCAACCCTATATGCAGTATGCACGTACACTTACAGTCACCTGCAGAGAAAAGTAACCCATCTGTTTATAAATATACGAACAACAAGGATTCCATTGCCTGTTGCGTTGTATACAGATGGGTTACTTTTCTCTGCAGGTGACTGTACTTTAATGCTTATAGTATCTCAATGAGGGAATTTTAGAGCGAGACACACCCCGGCACGTGCGTTGATTTACGTATATTATTATTATAGCACAATAATAATAGCGTTGATAATGGGCAACAATTGCTATTTCCTTTTAACGTTTACGACGGTTATATAATAATTGTTAATCAGCTAACGAAACGCGTGCCAAATTACAATGTTCTTGGTTCTTGACAATAATGCAATGCCAATACTTATCGCGACTAATGCTATCGGCTCATTAAAATTACATAAATGAATACATTAGACGGCCAATAAACTCGATTTTACTACACAGTCTTTTTTACGATGTAAGATTAGAAACTAGTCGTAAACTATCACGCAAAGTGTAGTTTTGGTCCTTCGAGATTTTTTCGAGATCGGAAGATATCGGATTGGTATATTTTTTATATTTTTTTCATACTTCATTTGGAAAAATGCGTATTATATTTAACTTAAATAGCCGCATTAAGCTTCTCAGAATAACAGCACCCAAAAGTCCTTTTAGGAGCTTTCTTGTGGCCTAATTACCATTTACGATTCCCGACACCTGCAAAAAACGCTTTTAGTGCCAATAACTTCCCCATAGTTTCTACTAATCCCCAATGTT
Organism: Thymelicus sylvestris; assembly: GCA_911387775.1. Taxonomy (NCBI): domain Eukaryota; kingdom Metazoa; phylum Arthropoda; class Insecta; order Lepidoptera; family Hesperiidae; genus Thymelicus; species Thymelicus sylvestris. The sequence goes on along the minus strand of OU426887.1, from coordinate 12,519,217 downwards.
ATTTGTTAAAGCTCTTCTAAAGCGGTCACGATCACGACCAATAGATCCCAAAAACTTATCGACCGGGTTCCAGATACTGCAACTGTGACATATTAAAATCACTTCACGCATTATTTTAAGAAGTGGGGTGGCAGCATTGGTGGCATCTAGCCATTTAAAAAAATCATATACGTATAATGTGTGCGTGTGGGAATTATTTTTCTGATGTAGCCTGGAAGTTGTCTGTCTAACAGTTAAAATAAACAAGTAGCTATTCTTGGAAGTTATAATCACCTAATCTCTATAACATAAATAAACTGGCTGTGGGTATTTATTCTAAGGGTATAAGGTTATTTTGAAATACGTTTTTCGGAATATAATAAATAATAGAAGGAAAAAGGCATATTAATAATTATTCTTAACAAAAACAACTGACTCCAAAATTAGGGATAACTCAAAAATTACTTGTCAGATCTCGCTCTTTAAGTAGGACCACATGACAAGCACCGGCTTTCGAATAAAAAAAGAATCATCAAAATCGGTTCAACCAGTCGAAAGTTCTGAGGTAACAAACATAAAAAAATACAGTCGAATCGAATACCTCCTCCTTTTTTGAAGTCGGTTAAAAATAGAAAAGTTATGTGATTTTTAGCTACGAACAGTGACTTACCGGCAAGGGTTAGTCTAGGTTTAGTATGTGCAGTATTTGAAACCTCTAAAAAACCTTGACAAAATAACTGAGTAACGATTGTTATAGGCATGATGAGTATTTGCGAAGATTTAAAGGATCAAGTTTCTCGAATTAAAGTTATGTGTTAGTTAAGTGTATCTAATTGAATATGAGTCATGACATCCGTTCTGACCAACATTAAATAAATAAATTAAAACCATCGTTGCTACAAACCAATAAGCGACTCGGAAATCGTGACTTCGCTACTAACAGTGACTAAATGATTTCAAGTTAATGATGACGTAAGCAGAACATACGTCTTTGGAACTCTTTTGTTCTTAATGCAAAGGTTCCGAGGTATGACGTCATGCACGTCACGACTCACGATTTTTGTGATATGGAAGTATAAGAGCATCTTATTAGGATGCATGCAGTTGTAGAATCAAATAAACACAAGTTCATTAGTACCACGAAATCGTGATGATGTTGGGCATTGTTACTTTTGGCTGTTTTGGCTGTTACCCATAAATATAAGAATATTTCACAGTGTAGCTTGGAACTTCCTGCCAAGGCAAGAAAGCTTTAAAAAATACCATTAGCATATACCCTACTGATAGCTCTTAATAAAGATGCACTCACAACGACTATAATAAACCGACCTTAAGATCTCTACGATAACAACATTCGAGATGGTGAAATTATATGAAATCGTATGTAAAAATGATATATTGGTGAGATCGTGCTCTTGAGCTGGGTAGTAGTTAGGGCAATGTTCGAAGACCTAAAAGGCTTTATCAGCAACACGTATTTTATTCACACAGAGAAGTAAACGTTTCGTATGCAAGTGTGGATTATTTCTGATCGGAAAACCCCAGATAAGAGTTTATTTCTTATTTGCATCGGAAAGGAATGTACTACTACACTATACTTGTACTCAATGAACTAATATATTTTACTGCTTGTACTATTTTAAACCTTATTTTATTGAGTGAACATAAATGATACCTGCATCTTGGGAAGATCGATCATCGATGTTTTTTTAAATACAATATAGAAAGAAAATTTATGGAAATGTGTAAAGTCCGTTTCCTGAAATAGGCGGTTTCAAAGATCCAAAGACACGTTATATTTTGTGATTACCGATTTTTTTGGGTAAACATTTAAATTAAGAAAAAAAACAGTTGCTTCAACTTCCAGTGCGGGTACTCTTTCTGAAAAACAGTACCTACAGCTACATTAGGTAGTTTTCTGTGGCAAACTTATCTACCTACTAGTAATATGTTGCATATAATACACTGGTGAATTGAACCACGAATGATGTATCGTACGACGATCGCACGACCTCAGGAGTGACCTAGCCACTTGGTATTGAATCGATGATAAATATCACGAAGGCTGTCGAGCAATGTCGGATGTTTCGTGACTTGGTAGATGAGGATCAATTAATTTCTCCTTATTATAAATATAAACAATAGAAGGTCAGTGATATATTTTCCGCTTTACAGCGACCAATTTACCTACTTGGAACCCTGGTTTGGGACATCGGTGTGATAGCAGAATTAGTAGAAAACTAGTTGAATTTAAGTAGTTTCAACTCAATGGTAATAATGGCAATTGAAGTCTGAATCCATCTTGACAAAAAGGGAAAATTATCTGAGAAAATTTTAACAAAGGTGTCTCGGCTCAAATCGAATCCAGAAAGCTTGCCTGCACTTTTGAGAGTAGGTGAAGCTGTCAACCCGGACTTGGCTAACATTTTTTAACAACATATAAAAAGCATATTTATAACGGTGATACACCAAACCAAACCCAGACCAAATAATATCACACTAAACGAGAAACCTAACACACGGGGACACAGCAAAAGGCCACAGAGAAATCAAACAAGATTTATTAGGAACAACGGAATTTAATTAGCACGTTGCATATTTTCATAATTGATTGGCCCTGACATATTGTGTGACATCTGTCAAACTCAAACATCCTAATTAGGAAGGCCATGCGATGCAAACTCCTCAATTAAGCCTTTTTTGTCGTTATTTTGTTTTTGTAGTAATAGGGTCCATACTTGTTATGAGTCCTTCTCATAGAGTAGATATCGTTTATCAAAAAATAGCCGCAGATGAAAAACAGATAAAAAATTGATTGGTATGGTTTCCTTGTGGACTAACTACGTATCATAAAGATTTTAGAAAAAAGAGACGATAGAGAGAAAGAGAACGTGGAGGGTTTCCAGACTTTCTAGTTTCTACCCTCATTTTGCCCCAGTCCAATGGCCAGGCTGGATGTCGTATTTCCACTCACGTGACTCCATCATTTCACGTCTAAACCTTATCAGGTTACATTTGTTACAATTTTAACATAATTGATAATTATAAAAAAGTAATGTGACATAAGTTGCTGTAATTTTAAAAGATAAAATTTTTAAACATCAATAGATAATTATTACAGTTTTGAAGATAAGTTTTACTAGTGTTTTAGATATAACATACTAGTTAGATAGGGATCTATAGTGCAATCGGCAAATAACACATAGGAAAGTACTTAAAATTACAGTAATAATTTAACAAGTATTTATGATTAATTGTAATCGCGTGTAGAAATAAAATGTAGTTACGTTAACTACGTAATATCAACTTACATTCTAGGTTTTTTTTAATAATTAAATATGAGTTAATGCTTAACTACATTCCTACCTGATAGCAAGTGGCGATTTAGTCTTGAGTAAAAGCACTAACTTAGTAAAAGCCTATTTACTCTTGACTTATCATATAAAAGGTAACTCCGAGTGGGTACATGGTACCCACGATTCCTATCCTCGGTATATTGTACTACAATAACTCCGACCTATAAATTGACTAAGTTTCAATTAAGACTTATAATAATACGACGATTAGTCTACCAGATAGAATCTATTAGATTGAAATATCAGCACGTCTATATAAATGTTCAAACCAATACGGTAATACCTGTTATAAATAAAATCATATTAAAATATTGGCTAGAACTCTTTGTAAAATTACACATCAGACTAATATCTGATGGGACCAGCCGATAACTAAAATAAACTTTATTTGCTAATAATTGAATGTGTTCATTAAAAATACTGTAATGAGTTATTATCAGTTAATGTAGTTAAAAACGCTTCCTGCGACCGATAACAGTCGTGCAGTCATTATCACGCGGTGTTTTAAATTCAACGAAATAACCACGTTATAACAAAATATTTCTAAATGTTGCATTAGTTTTAATAATCAGTCAGTCACGCAAGACAACCCATAATTATCCCACTGCTGGGCTCAGGTCTCCTCTCACAATGTGAGGGGTACAGGCCATAGTCTACCAGGCTGACCAAGTGCGGAATGGTAGACTTCACAGTCCTTTGAGAACATTATGGAGAACTCTCCTGTGTGCAGGTTTCCTCACAATGTTTTCCTTCACCGAAGCAAGTTATAATTAACTTTTAATACGCACATAATTTTGAAAATTAGAGGTGCGTGCCAGGTTTCGAAAGGGATGCCAGGAAACGTTCGGGAGAGCAACGTTCAAACCGCTAGGCTATCACTGCTTTAGTTTTAATAATCCGTTTAATTTAGCACGGCAACGCATTGGTGACGCCCCCAGTGTTGCTAATATCCATGGGCGGCGGTGATCACTTACCATTATGTGACCCGACTGCTCGTTTGCCTGTTCAAGGCATAAAATAATATAATATCGCTAATTAATATGTTGTCCTTAATTTTATTAAAAGATAGTAATGCATGAATAAAAAATACTACTAAAGTCCTTGGCTTAAATTTTGTGATATTGACATTTGACGACATACATATTTTTTATGTCGTTAATTTAACGTGAAAGTTGTTATTTAAGGTATCACCTTACATAAACTTCAGGTACACCTTATTAATTTTATTAATCGTGCATCCCTGATGGTGCTTTTTCATCATTCCTATATACGTGCTAACACCATAATCTAATATTATTGTTTCTTTGTTTCAGATTATATTATAATGTTGAGCTTACAAGATGACTGCCAGTTTGGATGGATATTGTAAGAATGAAAATTTTTTCAAGAATTACATTAAGCCCAGATGTCAAATGGAAAGATAGAAATGAAGTCCAGCGCTCATTCGATCCGTCGCATCGCATCGCATTGCAAAAATTTTCTAATTACAAATATTTAGGCTCCGAAATGCATAAGAATATTTGCTATGAAAATGTTTTTACGTTTAAGTATTTAACTTTGCATTATTGAGATTAAGGTCACAGAAAAAATATAAGTTCTCATTTAAACCAGTGAGCGTGGACGTAAAATGTTTTTAAGAGGGGGTGATTGTTTTCTAATCTATATAAAACCTTAACCTTGAATGAAATGAATTAAAGCAATATAGCATGTCACAATTAGGTTAGGTACTTTAATTAAAGTTTGTGTTAAGTTGCACTGAAATATATAATTATGTATGTTCTCGTTTTCTGGCATTCATAATTTAACTAATGACGTCATGAGATTGCCTTCATAGCTTCACTACGTGCCTTCCTTTACGGAAAAATGTGTATTTTACCTATGTTGATGTTGGATTGACTGTTCAGTTATACAATTGTCCCAATAATTCACCTTTTTAAAGTTTCAAAATGTTCCGCTGTGAAGCAATCCTTACATTACGGTGCATCTATTTTATTAATATTCATTGTTATCGTTAGATGTCATGGCAATGTAATAACGGCGCCAACAATTATGCTATTGAATAGCTTTTCATTTATTTGCATTCCATTTTACCCTTTATTGCAATCAATCTACATAGCCATTATTTCTCAAAGCAATGAAATAGAAATATTTTTCCAAAATAAATAGCTATACAAGAAATAGATATTTTTCCAATAAATTAATAATGTGTTTTGTGTATCTAATATTATTATTTGATTTTAAATTGTGATTATTGTATTAGATATACAGGTGAATTTTTAAGTGTGCGTAGATGGCCAAATTCGAAACTATGAATGAGGAATAGCGAAAAGTGGTCAAAGGAGTCTCAGGGCTAATTTTGATGAAAATTTAAACTGCTTCATTAGATTTTTGGGAAATAAATAACCCTGGTCAGGAATCAAACCCACCCCCCACAAAATCCGCACCCCAAAAAATCACACCCTGTATTATTACACCATTCGATAGTGTTGCTAACAAGGATCAAATTCTGGAAAGTAATGACTGAGAAGTATGTAGTGAGGATTTTGGCCATGCATGCATACTTGAAAAATTCACCCTGTATACCAAAACATATCTAACTTTTCAATCATCACTTTGTTCTATCCGAGTTTGAAACTCCATTCAAAATATAATTATTATATTAAAATTACATATTGGAGTCATAGTTTATTTCACGACTGTACTTGCCAGTGTGTGCCAATAGTATGAATATTGATTGTGCGGGAAAAAATATATTGATGCAGTAACTGGATTTTTCTTGTAGATTTTAAAGTTACATTAGATTAGCTGTAGTGCTATGAGTCTCTCCTTAAAATATTATCGAAGAAACCTAAAATATAGTGCACCTAGATAGATATTAAAAATTACTTACTGTTTACCGTTATTGAATTCCACCATAAGGTGTGTGGAGAATATAGATACATGACAATCTTTATATAAAAAATTGACTTTAAATAAAATCTATAAAACTGTCCAGTTACTGTCTCAATATAAATGCCTGAAAACAAAAATAGACCTATCAATCTACAATTATATTATTTTACACATTAAATATTAGTTTATTATCAATTTTATGAGCGAACTAAATAGTTGTATTTTTAAATTTTATTTTAGTCGTTAAGTTACTTTATTAGTTAGTCTATTTTTACTACTTGACCGGTTTTTATGTGTTAGTGCTCTAGAAAACTTATGTAACGTGATAAATATCAAATGGGAAGTATAAATTGCGTTAAATTTTAGACAGCTCCAAATGCATCGTTATACCTAATATGCGAAATTTTCAAACGAAGCATGGTTCAGAGAGTTTGGCGTGACTTATTTCTTCTCCTTTCATTAACGTTATGTAGTATTACAAATTAATTTAATTGAAATTTAAATACCAGGAAATCAGATTTAAACTGAAATGAAATTTTTATAAATGAAATGAATGAAAATGAATTTTGCATGTATTATGTGTGACTCACAATATGCATACATATTTTTGCCAACATTTCGAGTTCGACAAAGCCGTGACACTAAGGCGCTCCACCCACTGAAGACGCGTCCCGCCGCGGTGCGCGGAGCGACGGAAAACGCGCGCGGCGACGGAGGCGCAGATCTGCCTTACTTAGCGGTGTAATCTGCTCCCCCGCGCGGTGTAGCAGATTACGACGGCCTTGCGCTAAATAAACTCATGTATTCACTGTGTTGTCGATCGTCGTGGAGAATGGACGAACTTATTCAATTTCAAGATGTTGCAGTTATATTGTCATTTTGGTTTTTGTATACAAGAATTAAAAGACACTGCGTCCATAGAAGATTTTGGATACATCCCTATTTACGATCGAGATCTATAAATGGATCATTTGCACTGAATTACAAAGACTTAAGAAAATATGAAGATAAATTATTTAGCTACAAACGTATGTCAACTGCATCTTTTGATTATTTATTAAGCAAAATTCGAGCGACCATTACTGGAACAGATGCAAATTTTCGTCCTTGCATTACGCCGGAAGAAAAACTTATTGGAATTCATTAGACGGCCATACCCACGGGCAAGTCTGCAGACATGTCCGCCGGGCCACGCTACTATAAGTCTGTGCAATGTTTGCTAGTGTAGGACCGTTGCAGTCAGTCTGGCAGACTTGCCTGTTGCAAGTCCGCGCGATCTCATTTTGTCGTTGTAGCTTAAGCAATAAGTTCAAAATTCCGGTAAAGGTCAGACATGCCCGGTCGTACCGCCAGTGAATTCCCCGCTTTAGGTACATCAACAGTATCAAATCACGCCCGGTACTGCGGAACCGGTGTGCCATACCCCGCGTCACGCGCCGCGCTCCCGCGCAGATTGGCAGAAAACGCGCGCGGAACGCCTTCCCGCGCGGTGCCGCGTCGGCAGTGTGTTGTACTAGGCGTGATTTCTATATAAATTGAGATATTTGCATACAATGGTAAAATCTGCCATCCCGCGCCCCGTCGCGGTGCGCGGTGCAGTGGGTGGAGCGCCTAATACGCATTTCACACATTTGTGATCCATGTTAGCTTTATACAAATTCGCTCCAAATTACTTGTGTTACTGTAATGCTAAAATTTTGTTACAAATAATAGCGTGTTCATTGGATTATAATGAGTGCTTTCAATTCACGAGTGAATAAACTGCTACTATGTTGATGCGTTTTACCACCCAAGACTATAGGTACACCACCATCTTTGAAAAAAAAAAAAATTCTCATTGGAACGTTAATTTACTATTCCAGATTTACTATTGCGTTCCAATTCTTCTACAGAAACAAAGACAAAACAATACTACAGCTAAATTTTATATAATAATTGCCCTTTCTTCACCTAATACTAAAAACTGGTCGACTATCGCTTTGACTACTGTGTCTCAAATTTACACAAATTTAATGTTATTTTTATAACAATTGGTATTTTATCGATTATAATTTAAGATGAAATATTTTTTTCACTAAGCCCGCCGCTTCAGAAAGTCTGTCGCACGGTTATATTTTATTATATGTTCATTATTTTTACATTTTTTCAAGTAAAACGCAAAATATATTTTGTATGTAAATATAATATGACTGATTGATGATTGTTTTGTATACTTCATAATGTCATTGTTTTTTTACACTGCCTTTGTTGTCCCACTGCCTGCCCTAAGGTTGAACAGAAAGCTAAGCAATAATAGTCCGCCTTTTGATCCATAAGTAAAATGTAAGGCTAAAAAATTAAATAAATAATAACATGTGCGGCGCGCTCTAGTGTGCGCGGGTCTATAAGTAGAGTAATTATTATAAAAAGTATTATTTTTCTACATTTCTTATTTTTTACTCGCATTTATGTTAATGGATTAATTTAATTAAACACATATCTGTTTAGTTGTAACATGAAATGCTGAAGTTTTATTTCGTATTCTATTTCATTGGACAGTTATTTTTTATAGGACTCTTTACAAAATGTCAATTTTTTTAATGGAAATAGCCGGCAAAGTAGCTGATGATCTACCTGATGGTAAGTAGCCATCGCCGCCCATAAACATCAGCAATACCAAAGGCATCACTGATTCGTTGCCGGCCAAGAAAGAGAAGAGAAAGAAGGAAAGATTATTTAGAAAATTGGCCAATTATTAAGGACTGGACATGTTGATGTTTCGGGTGCATTACTGAGGAGCTGGTTAAAGAGGACGTTGAAAGCATGGAAGTGATAATTTTTTTTATTCTGTTTGATTGTTTGTGCAGTTGGTGCAAAAATACTGACTAAAATCCATCGCGGTTATGGTATATGGTTGTTACTGGTAAAAGGCTCTAGCTCCATATACATATTTAATATAATTATTAGCATGCGTATGGTGGTTATGTTGTAGTACGCAGTGAACGAATATATGATATTAGTTCATTGATAGTACGTACAGTCACCTGCAGAGAAAAGTAACCCATCTTTTACTGTGTGTTTATTAAGAGATGGGTTACTTTTCTTTGCAGGGGACTGTACATTGTAGCGAATAAAACAAAGGAATAAAATTAAATATACTTATTTTATTAAGCAATATTTATTTTGTACATTCATGCGATAGTGACTTTTTTATAGCCTTAGGGGCTAACGAAACCTGATGGTAAGTGGTCACCGTCGCCTATGGACATGAGCAATACCAGAGGAATCGCCAATAGGAGAACTCTTTATAACAATCAATATTACAATCCAAACTGCTCAATCGCTACGCTTGTTTCCGTTCAGAATCAGAGACGAGGCACAAGTATTCCCTCCTTTCTTTTCTTTTCCTCTTGGTTTTACTCCTCTCCTCTTTTCTTTTCTTCTCTCATCTCTTCGCCAGTTGCTTTGGATATAATCTGATGATGTAGTGTTTCTCTGTGGCCTCACGCGAGATCCGGCGCCCACAGCTTGAGCGTGCGGTCGTAAGACGCGGTCGCGATGAATTTGTTATCGTACGACAAGTCGCAGCTCATTACCTGTACACACATTACATTATGATAACATTATTTGATTAATTGGCCAATATCACGGACAGAGAAAATCGTCAAAATATTAGTATTCATTCATGTAGCCATTCATTAATTACGTAAGGGTCCCGAAGGGGAGGGGGGTCCTCAAAATTTCTACATACTAGTGTTGTAAAGTCTTTCTTACGTATTATTTATAAGTAGAAATCCTAATACTCTCCGACAAACTATACATTCTTGACTTAAAAAGTATATTGTCAACTCTGTGTGGGTTGCTTGTCAGTGGGGTAGTGTTTAAATAATCTGTGGTGTCAATGTCAATTTTCAAACCTTGTTGTCATGTCCGGACAACGTCCGCAGCGGGTGCCAGGCGGGGTTGGACCACAGCTTGGCGCTCTTGTCATACGATGACGTCACCAGGAAGTGCCCGTGACTCCTCTGGTACCTCACATCTTCAACAATACACATAATAATAATAATAACGTAAATAATGTAATAATTATATGAACAGTGTTTATTTAAAGAGTCTACTATCGAGCAGACTGGCTACCTGATGAGATGGTAGTATGGACATCAGTAACATCCAAGAACTTTAAATATACAACTGGACTCCAATGTCACGTGGTCCATCTTCAAGTACCTCTTCGAAGCTTGGAATCCAGTGAGACCAAAATAATGTAAAAAAACATTTTACGGTCGGCCAGGCAGGGTAAAACTTTATCAGCACAACGCTCATATGAAAAGTTATTAAAACTTGACTTGAAGATGGATGAAGCCTTACACCCAAAACTTGTCTATTTGAATTTAGTAGGTTCTCGACTTCAAACCAATGCATCCAGCAAGTTCAATTATTTCCATACAATAAAAAAATATAAGCTCACCGCTTATCAGATGCGTGTGCGCAGGAATAGTGTAAATGGACGCCCGCTTCCTCAAGTCCCAAATTTTAACCTGTCAACAGAATAAAATTATTTATTTATAACCTTAAACATATGGCTCATAGAGTAACGGGTCCCTTCTTTTAACAGAGGAGGCTTAGTTTATGACAAACGAGCAGCCGAGCTGATGGTGGGTGGTCACCGTCGATCGAAGAAAACATGGAAGATAAGTGTATCAGTGATAAATGTATGAATACATGACTTTTCACTCAGTTTTACTCTCGTCCAAATCACAGGGATAGGGAGTGGCTGAAGAATAGCGCTGCAAAAGACCGCCATTCCTGTCAGCTCAAACAGAGCCACATCTTACCGCTCATTCATTTACTTATTTTGTTTCTGATTTAATTATGTAATTTTTGTGTTTGGCACTGAATAACTTATTATTATTATTATAATAATTTATAATGTTAGTCCTTCAAACCTGATGGTCGGCGGCGCCGGTGGCCAGCTGGTGCCCCGCGGGGCTCCAGTCGGCCGCCAGCACGGGCCCCAGGTGCCCCTCCAGGAACATGACGCAGCGCCCCGTGCGCAGGTCCCACACGCGACCGAACGCGTCCATGCCACTACACAGCATAAACGTCAGAACACATTAGAAATGTAAAAAGTTTGCGTATTAATGTACACGCGTACTAAGTGAGACTTCTTTACATTTATTATCATATCAGAGTTATTTATTTATTTATTTATTTATTTAAATTTATGTCACCTCTTAAAAAGAGTAACAAAGGGCAAAACTTAATGCCTAATGGCATTGTCCACCAGTCAACCCTGGGTGAATGTGGAAAAAGCTGATAGTAGGTATTAAATCATGATTATCAGAAAAAAAGGACAAAATAATATATAGTAAAAATGTACGTATGATAAATATTATACCACTAATAGTACATAAATTAATAATACAAAAATATAAATATCTATAATATATACATATATATATATATACATACATACATACATACATATATACATACATACAAATCACATACATATATCCATGTATATATACTTTGCACACAATGCTGTAAATGAAATGAGACGAAATCAGTCAGTAATCGAATTTAATAAATGCTCACGAAGACGTTTTTTAAAGGAGAACCTGCTGGGAGCCTTCCTCAGCTCCACAGGCAAGGAGTTCCAGAGTAATATTGCTTGCACAGTGAATGAGTAGTGGAAAAAACCGCTATTATGTGGTGGAATATGGACTCTGAGATTAGAACACGACCGAAGCATCCTATCATGAGTAGTGTATAGATACTGGAAGTTATCCTTGAGATACTGAGGAGAATTAGGATCGTTTAAGATGGAGAATAGTAATAGCAGAATTCTAGAGTTACGCCTCTGACGAATAGTGAGCCATTTTAGTTGACGGCGAAATTGGGAAACATGATCATATTTTCTAAGGCCGAAGATGAAGCGAATGCAGTTGTTGAGGAGGCGCTCTAATTTGTTGAGAAGTTCTTCGGTCAGGTCCGGGTAACACACATCACCGTAATCAATTATGGGTAATACAAGCGTATTAACCAGCAATAGTTTAGTTTTTACTGGTAGAAAATTTTTAAGGCGATAAAGGGAGCGCAGAGTAGCATTAACTTTGCGACAGGTTTCTACGATTTGAGCACCCCATTTTAAAGAGTTGTCGATGTAAAGCCCGAGATTTTTTACCGTTTCACTTAACAGTATTTGCTTTCCGTTGAAACGGATCGCTGGAAGAGAACCTTGGTCGATCCCGGCTAATAATCTAGAGCTACCCACGAGTATAGCGTGACACTTCACTGGGTTTACAGAAACTCCATACCGCAGAGACCAGTCGTGTAATTTGGAGAGATTAGTGTTAATGATATCAATTGCACCATTAAGGTTATGGGGTTCAGCTTGGATGTAAATTTGCAGATCGTCGGCATACAGATGGTACGAACAGTCGAGAACAGACGTGACAGAGTTAATAAATATCGAAAACATTAACGGAGATAGTATGCCGCCTTGTGGCACGCCAGCTGCAAGATCAGCCCAATTAGAGGACTGTTGCCCTAAACGAACAGACTGCTGGCGCCCACGAAGATAAGATGCGAACCAATCCATAGCTGCAGGAGTAAATCGTAGGTGGGAAAGGATGCCAAGAAGGATGTCGTGGTCAACTGTGTTGAAAGCATTAGAGAAGTCGACAAGCACCACCACCGTGATCTTTCTGTCATCCATTCCACGCCTGATATCATCAGTTATTTTGACCAATGCCGTGGTGGTGCTGTGTCCAGGACGAAACCCAGACTGGTAACTACTCAGTAGGTTATGTTTTAGTATGTGTGAGGAGACTTGCTTGTGAACACAGGCTTCCAAAACTTTGGAGAGGAATGGGAGAATAGATATGGGACGATAGTGGTTAGGAATTTCAGGAGCGGGTACTTTAGGTAGGGGACAAACAAAGGCTTTTTTCCAAATGGTAGGATACTGTCCGGACGTTAACGAAAAGTTTACAATGTCGGTAATAGCAGGGACGAGGTAATCTATAATGTTAACTATCATAAGCCTGCTGACCTCATCACAACCCACGGCCTTCGATTTGATGGAGAGAATAATTCTTTTTATCTCTTCTCTTTTAACTGATGAGAAAACGAAGGCTGGACAATGAGGAGAAAGCATTTGTTCAAGGGAAGCTAAAGTCTGAGAACGAGTTGCGTCGTCCAAGGCAGTCATAGAAGTGAAATGAGTATTTAAGGAGTCTAAGGAAAGGGTAGGTCTGCATTCAGCTGTGCATGGCGCACCAATACCTAGAGAACGAAGGAATTTCCACACATCGGCGGGAGAGGAATTATTAATATTGCTATGGATATATCGGCGTTTAGCTATTCGTACCATCTGGTTGCAACGATTGCGTGCAGCCTTAAAAACCGCCCAGTTCTGCTCCGTGCGCTCCCTTTTGAATTTCTGGAAAGCGCGGTCTCTTCTGGCCATGGCTGCCCGGATATCACCAGTCATCCACGGAGCTGGAGGTCGCTTCAATTTTACATTCTGTACCGGGGCATGAATGTTGTAAAGTGACAGAATTATACTATTAAGAGCATAAATTTTATCGTCTACCGTAGGCGCCTCTGCTAAACGTGCAAAACTAATAGTAGCCGCATCTTTCCGAAGTTGGTCTACATCCATTCGTGCGAAATTTCTTAGTAGTCGTGTGACCGGCTTTGCTTTAGGTGGCTTAATATTATAAGACACATAGATAAGGTCATGACGAGAAAATCCTGAGGCAGATATTTGACCGTGAGTCTTAACAAACTCAGGGGAACCCGTGATTATGAGGTCGATCCAAGAGTCGCAGGCCTGAATGTTATGATGAGTGGCGTTTAAAGCAAGAAGAGAAAGGTTGGCCGAATCAAGAATAGACCGAAACTTAAGCGAGCGGGACGTCATTTTTGACATGTCCGTATTAAAATCGCCCATAATTACAGAATGTGTGTACTCAGACCCTAACGTGTCTAAAATAGGTTCAAGATCAGAAAAGTAGTCTATAGAGGGAGGGCAGTACACCACCCCTAAAACTACCTTGGTGCCCGTAATGTCCAGTTCCAAAAAAAGGTACTCGGGTGAGGCCGTATAAGAGGCGGGAGATGCTTTAATAATTCTATAATTGATGAAGCTACGCAAGTAAATCGCTACACCGCCTCCCCGTTTGCCTATACGATCATTACGAACGAGACAAAAATTTGGAACTGGATATAATGTTGAGTGTAAGGAAGGCTTCAGCCAAGTTTCCGAGATAAGAATGGCATGCAGGTTATTAATCGGTAAGGCAGCTTCCAACTCTGAATAATGGCTGGGGATACTTTGTGCATTTAAATGAAAGACGTTGAGAGATTTATGATACGATGAAAATATCCCCGTCAGTTGGTTATTGATTGACCTGGAACAACTGTCGTCATCCGAAAAGCTATCAACACATGAATTAAAAGAATCATTTACAGCTGAATAAAATGAGTCATCACTCTCAGACATAATGTGCAAAAAATATATATATAAAGTATAAAAATAAAACCAAAATATATAATTATACTATAAAATCATAAAAAGTAGAAAAAAAAAATTAATTAAAAAAAAACAAATCAACATTCACCAACACCAGACCCAAATAATTGACTGTTTACAATATGTTATAGCTAACACTAGTTGCAAGAAATCAATATGGTAATAAACTAACTAAAACTAGAGAAACTACTAAAAACATAAATCATGACAAAAAATAATAATAGTACCGACTTCAAAATAAGGGATAACTCAACAACTACTCGCCGGATCTCGCGCAAGAAGTGGGACCACAAGACAAACAACAGTTTTTGAATCTAAAAAAGAATACCCAGTCGAAAGTTCCGAGGTAACAAACACAAAAAAAAAGAACAGTCGAAATTTAGAACCTCCTTCTTTTTGAAGTCGGTTAATACAGATTAGGGACTGAAAAAAAAACACACAAAACAATAAAGTAGCATCATTAGCCCGGTAAACTCAATTGTAAATGCAAAAATCCTAGGGGTAGAGTATGATATATTAAAAAAAAAAAAAAAAAAAAAAGGTAGGTATTTAAAGTTTAGGAAGTTGACCGGACTATAGATTACAGAATAAAATCAATGATTTTGTGGTAACTAACAACAGATGGACACAAGAAGCATAAATGAAAGTAATTATAGCAGAATCCATAACTCATATTTTATAAACCTAGTTTAAAAGTAGTATACAAAAAGAAAGTGCAATGGTAAGTGTTGATATTTAGGTCCTGCAATACACCATGAAAAAACTATGTCTCGGCGTGTAAGGATGTCAATGAGACCATGTTCAGTTTGAGTTTTTGAATTAATAATTACATAAAATAAATACCTTCCATTTAATAATTTGCCACTGACTAAATTCAATAAAGCAGAATTGAATAAGGTTATATTTAAAAAGAATACAGGGATGTAATTAGTAAGATACCAACAAGGAGTTTAAAAGTTCGTAATTAAATCTATAATAATATGTTCTGGCAACATTTATACTTTGAGTCTAGATGAATAGGGGTTGCCCCACCTAATTATAGGGTGTCCACACTTATTTAGAAAAGTTATGTCCTATTTTGATATGATTCATCAAAATGTTCTCCATTGGAAATTTTTCAGGTGGTAAAAATAATAATATTGTAATGGTACATAATATACCATTATAAAAATCGCAATCGAATGATATATCCTGGGACTTTAGATAACATGGACATAATACAAATATGGTCATTCCGTTATGGCATCATCGATCCTCAGGTACCCCTACCAAGCTATATATCCAGTCAGAGTAATTCATCCATGGATTCTACTATAATCGGTTCGCACTGACAAATGACAATGACATGTAATGTTGAACGACATTGACTTAATTATGACATTGGAGTATGGTTAATCATTTGGTGGCAGTACTGACTGGCAGTGTCATATTTGTCATATCATTGAACATGCCATGCATAATTAATTTGGATCAATCTTGTGATTAAAAATAGCAAAGCGAATATGAACATACCAATGTACCCTCTAAAAGTCACTTAATAAGTTGTAACTACATATGTATGTGTGATCGAAAATGATTACTACAATCTAAAAATTAAACAAATGTTGAAAGTACATACGCCGGCCGGAATTACTTTTTGGCTCCAGCTCGTCTGCTTCGTTTGAGGTCCGCATCGGGAACTGCACCGAGAGGCAACTTACGCCTGGCGTCATGTACACTGTTCACAGGGCCCAACACAGGGCGACAGGGCCGCACAACCTGGCTTTTCTCGGCGCCCCCGGCAGAGGAATCAGATTCAGCTCCATCCACCGTTACTGAATCGCCACAGGGGTGTTTGGTCATCAATGCAACAAGGGATGCCTCAGTCTCGACTCGTTCACGGCTGCCTCCTGGAACCTTCACATATATAGACCCATCAAGAGTCCAAACATTTCTCATGCCGAAGTGCTTGCGGGCTTTGGCATGCATAGAGTGGCGCACACGGGTCAGGAACTCGGACATGGTGAACCCAGAGCTCTTCAATTTTGATTTGGACTTCCATACCAGAGACTTTATGTGATGTTCTTGAAATTCAACTAAGACGGCACGGATTTTATTACTTCCCTGAAGGCCCAAACGATGACACCTCTTAATGGAAGACCCACAAATGTCTGGAAGCTCCAACTTAACTTTAATGATGTCTAAGACTTGCTGCTGAACATCACTGCTACCGTTGTCAGGAATGCCTTGAAATAGGAGTATATTTTGGCGCTGCCTCATATCCATGGAGTCAATAGAGCTAGTGAGCTCAATAACTTGCTTCTTTAGCAGTGCAATTGTGTCACAAACAATATCCCTGAAGGTGTGGAACTCCTCAGCCAGCTGCGTCACGGTGGGATTTGTAGGGGCTGTTACAGCCTTTAACCGGTTCTCAAAATCAGCCATTTTGCGTGTCCAATTTAATTCCAGCTCAGTAACATTTTCCATCTTATATTTATGTGACTGTTTACTTCATTAAAGTTTATATGTTATATGACAACTGAGTGTTATTTCAAATGAATGAAGTTGGGTGGTGCAGGTGATATCTACTTCTTGACTATATGGAGCATTTACTATATTATTCAAATAATATACACTATAGTAAGTACAGAAACAGCAAATTTAAGTATTAAAAGTGCTAATATACTTAAGAAATAATTTAATTATTGAAGAGCAATAAAAGTGCTGTTGCAAGTTTAACACCTACCCACAGAAAAAAAAGTTATCAGTCATATTTCGTATTAAATTTATACTTTACTTTGTTTTTGGTGTATATACGCATGCAGCCGTGACGGCATAACGTTACAAGAAAACGTTGCATTTTTCACAACGTCAATATAGAAGTTAAGACTTTAAAGTTAAAAAATTTTACAAGACATCTTATTACGATTAACCTAACCTCCAAATTATAAAATGATCGAAACACGCCTCTAAGTAAATAATTAACAAATAATGTTATAACATCTCACCCGGTGGCGGCGAGGGAGCCGTCGCACTGGAACGCCACGCTGTACACGGCCTTCGCGTGGCCCTCCTGGTGGAGCACCTCCGTCGCTGGACACACAAACAAATATACATCGTTACAAACAATAACAGTCTGCACTACACTCTTAGCTGAATAGGAGGCAAATACTACACTTTTGACTGATTATTAACTAGCTGCCCGGACAGGCTTCAGGCAGACAGAAACTCGTAGATGTTAGTTAGTTCCCCTCACCGGTCTCCAGGTCCCACAGCCGCCAGGAGTGGTCGAACACGGTGGCGGCCAGGAAGCGGCCCGACGGGTGGAACTCCACGCGCGCCACGCGGGCCGGCGCGTGCCCCTCCAGAGACGCCAGCGGCGACTCACTAGGAAACAACATGCTCTTTACATTATGTTCGTGCTAATTCATTTTGTTTCACATGTTAGAGTCCACTCGATATTAATGTTAGGGACTGTAACAATAATATAACGCCCCACGTTCATTTTTAGGGTTCTGAAGTAAAATTGAAACCCTTATAATTTCGTCATGTCCGTCTGTCCAAAGCAAAGCGCCGAGAATCATAGAATATAATATTGAAAAACAATTTTTTTCAGGGTACTTTCCCTACAGGTAACGTGAGGATGAATTATTTATTCCTTGCGTACCCTATAGTGTGGGGTATCGTTGAAAAGGTCTTCCAAAAATATTATGATATAATATTTGGCTTTAAAGTACTAATTTTCAAGAGTCAATTTGAAAATTACAAATTACGATTAAAAGACAATGTTAGATTGTTTACCAAAAAGAACTCATCTAAAAAAATGGAGCATAAACTATGTATTCCTCAATGCTATGAGTAGTATAAGAGAATTCACCTGACGAAGTTCCACAGGTGCACGGATCCGTCGTACGCGCAAGACGCCATCGCGCACTTCTCGGACTTCTCATCAATCACTTCCATTGATTCCGTCGCTTCATTACCTTGCTCTTTGGATGCCTTGATCTGATGACGACACAAACATGACTTGTTACCATCATCACTATTTGTCTTAGTCCAGTATTGACTGAAGATTTTTTCTTTTTCTAATATATTTGTCCGGTGAAATTAGTATTTGATCTTGAATTCTTTAGTAACTACAATTAGCTATAATCCAGTCACATTCGGTTTGGACTTGATGTAAACAAACTGTTGACTAGCAACGACAAACAAACAGGTGCATGAAACTTTTTGTCGTAATAAAGTGCGTTTGAACTAAATCTGCAGTTCGATGTAATGTTGGTAGGTAATTGGTGGTAAGACGTTATATAAATAGCGTGTGTTACCATATGAACAAAGTGCGGTGGTATTGAGGCCTCTGGATGGAAGACGGCGGCGCTCACATTGCACGTGTGGCCCTTGAGGGTCCGGAGCAGCGTGCAGTCTGGCACCGACCACACCTTGATCAGGCCTGACCTACAGGTGGGAGACGGGAAACTCATTATGGGGGTCGTATAGGGTATGTTTAAGGACTTTAATAACGCCAAAGTTATGTATTCTCTTTGTGTGTGTCTAGTAAAACAGTATTTTTAACATCAACCACGTTAAATATAATTCAACATTCATTGACGACCCGTGTGGCGCAATGGTTACCATACCGGATCGCCGTACCGAGGGTCCTGGGTTCGATTCCCAGCGAGGCGGAAATTTGAATGATGAGTTTGAATTTCTGTTCTCGGTCTGGGTGTGAATGTCCTTGTCTACTGTGTTGTCCATGGCACCCACGACACAGGGAATCCTAGTGTGGGGCTATGAGTGTGAAGCGTTATTTATTTATTTATAAAAACATATACATGTTTATAAATCGTGAAGACTTACCAACTGGAAGTGATGAGCATTTGACTGTCCGAACTGAATCTACAGAAGCTAATGGGCCGAGTGTCACCTATCTGAGGAAAACGTAAATAAAAATTAAATGAATGAACGAAAGAAATGAGGAGATTAGTTAAATAAAAAGATTAGTTTTTTTACAACAAATAAAGTAATGTTTGACCGTAATCCCACCTGATGGTAAGTGGAGATGTGGTCCATGAATGTACATAAAGTTAGTAAAAGCCTATTCACTCTTTTGTTTAAGACAAAAGTGTAAAAAAACATTTTTTGAAGTCGATTGCCACTACCGTTAGTGTAATGAGCAACATGTATAAGAGCTGACCTGACTGCAGTAGATAGACATGGCGGAGGCCTTCCTCTGGGACTCCTGCTTGGCGGCCGCGCGCACGCTGCCCGCCAGCTGCAGCTCCTCGCGGGCTTTACTTAACCTGCAAGCAATTATAATATTTATACACAATAACTTTAATCACCATTTCGAATAATCAATTAAACCTATCTTCATTCAGGGTGGATTATTCAACTGGGTGGGGATGGCTAAATCCGAAACTATAAGGATGATTTATAAATTTCTTTTTTAGCGTTGTAGCACACGCTGGGTATGCACTTCGGTAAACTTGAGTGTTACCAAGAAATTTTGAATAAAAAATAACCTAACAGTACAATACTGACCGCGTCTTAGCTCTAGGCAGCGAGTACCGCGCGATCCACAGCCGCGCGACCCGCAGCTCGGGGGGCCCCTCGTGGTACCACGTGCCCTCCCGGCCCCGGTCCCGCTCGATTCTGGCCTCCTCCTCTTCCAACTTCTTGTTTATCGCGTCCTCGCCGAGGCTAAGATTTCAATTGAAGTTATGATAATGTAGATCCAAAATCATCTTTTACTCGTATATATTAAAATTGAGTCTCAATACAAAAAATATGCCCTTAGACAAAATCTGAATTGATTCTTAATATTACAAGGCTATCAAGCATTAACTTACGCTCCTTTTTCTAGATTAGTCCTATTTGGTAACCAATCTGACAGTATCTGTTCATAGTAATTTGTAATTTAAAAATAAGGCTGACATAAAATGAAAATTTTTTTTAGTAGTTCCAAGATTAATTATTAGCCAATAACGGAGATTGAAATAGTGAGCCGTTATCATTCTAGTTGAACACGGCAGAAGAACATAAAGAATAGTCTGTACACTGAGTCCAGATGTCCACTCGAACAATCCATCTTCAATTAGACATCAGTAATCAACAATCAACACGATTGACCACGATTAAACCTGGGAATGCGGTAAGTTCGGTACAGCCAGCGATCGTCCTTCTTGACTTTTAAAATGGACTATAAATAAATGTAATAAATAGAACTTACTAGCTGAGCAAGTCTCTCAAACGGACTCTTCTCTCTGCAGGTCCTTCTCCGAAGAGGCACACTGGTTCACCAAGCTGACGGAGACTCCTTCGTACCTAACAGAAAATATACAAAAATAAATTTTGTGTCAACCAATAATTATTATGTTTAATATTTCAAATGTTCAATTCAGAAATCTATTGCCAAAGAGCTAAATTAAAGTAAATAAAGTTACCTCATCATCGTCAGTAGACACATTTAGCTGACGAGCCTTCCGCCTCCTCTCAAACTCTTCCAGAAGAGCCTTCTTGTCTTTTGACATTTCATCTTCAAGGTCCATATACTCTAAAGGGCAACAAGAATACTAAAAATGAAAAAAGTATGATGTGGCTAATGTTAAACTAAATTTGATGGGTTTTCTCTGGCAATGTTCTTGGTATTTGCATATAATGTTATATGCATAATGAAGAGGAATTAACAGAAGTATAGGAGAGAGAAATACTTGCCACTAGAAATCTGTATATCCCCAAATTCTTTTCCGCTAGTCTCCTCAACTCCCTCCCTGGAAGCAGCGGCCAGCGCGGCCAAACGAGCTTTTTCCTGCTCCTCCAGTGATCCATAATGAACTGTCTTCGGCTTCTTCGCCAGGATTATATCTTCATCGTCAGACATTTTAGGTTATGTTTTGTTTACTTGTGAATAATATTGCTTCTGTTAGGGAAAAGTTTTAGTACGTACTAAAATGATAAATTTATTGCGTTAAACTATAATAATCAATTTGCAAAGGGGTGCAAAAGTCTATTAATTAGAATTTTAGATTTCTGTAACCAATATTTACGTTGATGTAAATAAAAGTTACAACTCCATTCCATTTCACGTTAGTTAAGTTTTTTCTTTTTAGTGTTGTCATTGCATTGTTTAAAAATGTAGTAATTAAAAAAAAATTACCAATGCAACTGCTTTAATGTTAACATTAATTCATTACATAACTTTTTATTAACGCGATTAACTGGATCAATCAATAATACATCATTTTAATTTTTATTTACGAAAAGTTTTTAACGCTAGATTTAAGTTATGAATGTTAAAATAAGTTATGGCAAGTAACGGAACGTGAAAAACATAGACAAGTGTAATTTAAAACTATTTTTTGATGTGTAGCACAGTGCTGCCATTTTATACTTATTTATTTTAGAGTTTATATTAAAAAGTAAAGTTATATCATATAAAAAGACTCTAAAAATATTACGGAATTTTATTTAAGATTCAGGTATTTCAGTAGACTTGAAGAGAAAGACCTTTTGGTTGGGTTGAGTAAAAACTTTATTTATAAAAGCCAAAAAGCTTACGTCCAAAACAGCTTTTAAACTCTTATGTTATGGCGGCAGCGGCTCATGCAATGCAATGCAAAAATCTTCTGCTCTATGATCGATGTTTACGTCAAATAGAGGAAACAACGTTTTAGTGTTTATTAACAATTAATAAAGCAATAATTACATTAAACCATTGTTATACAAACAGTTGAAGACCAATATTTACAATCCAATCACTGTACGGTGCAAAACTGAGGACAAAATCTCGATGAAGTGAAGGTAACCTCAAAGCTGCGATAAATTTGATTTTGTGTTGTATTCTGGTTTATTATTGGAGATATGGCTCTGCAGCTGTCTAGACGAGAAGTCGAGGAGCTGCGCTCGTCGCTGGACCGCGCTATTTACCGGACGATCGGAAAATCTGACGGGTCGCTTCTGTCCACCGTTTCATCTTGTTTGACAAATGGGTGAGTTGACGCTATTAATAAAATTGTAACGTAATCAGGTTCTAAATCAATTCGGAACAATATTCATATTGATTTCCTTATTAAAAAGTACAGTAGGAAAAACAGGTAAGTAGAAAATATTGAACATGAAACGCTACTACATTAACTACTTTCATATCATGTCATTTGTGTTTACTTGTTAGCTTAGGGGATTCCGTAATTGCCCTTATTTATAAATTGAGTTCTGTAAGATGTTCTTGGTTATCACTTCTGTCTTTTAACATAATTGTAATCATCCAGAATGCTTGTTTACATATCTAATACCTACCTTTAAACAAGCAATTCTTGTATATATATTTTCTGAGTTTCGGAAACAGCAGCAACGATTTTCATGAAATTTGGTATGCAGGGAGCATTGCATTCATACATCTATCCTCACATTTATAATATAAGTAGGATATAGGTAATGGGTATTTTTCTTGTTCCTATAATATTTTTTTTGTAGTGTACAAACAATAGTGTTAAATAAATAAATTAATATATATTATGTTGTATGAACATACAGAAGCACACAATATTTCATGCATATCAGCCTTATCAACTTCCTGTTTATTAAATAGTGTAAAAGTAGCAAATATGTATGAAGTATATCTGGTTTCAAATGGTGGCCAAATCACAGACACATATGCCATATGGTAATTATTCAGTCCTGTCATGGATGAGCAGATCCGATTTGATCTTGATTGTATACAAATAATTTGTCACAAGAATCAAACTAGAAGTTAATTGAGCTTAAAGTTACTAACATCCCATTTGTATTCCAATCTGGTATATAAAGTAGGCTTAATTTTTAAGGTTATAAGTAAATAAAGAAAAAGTATTCATATAAACAAATCATAAGTTAAAATGTTAAGAAATACACAATCAAATTATCGCAATAGTTGTAAGGGCACATAAAAACCAAACTTTGCACTCTATCTCCCGTTGCAGGTATGAGCGGCGGAAGATCATTGACAAAGTGTCAGCGCACATTGACTCAAAGAAGGCTAGCAAGCTTGCAGACAAGGTCTTGGCCCTTGCACAGGAGTTTGTGTCTACTGCTAAGACTCAGAAGAGGAAACATGAGTCGGAGAAGGATAGAGATGTTAAAAGGTAGGTTTCAGAACTAATCAGTTCTAATAAACAAGCATTGGGACGCTCCCAGCCCCTTTGGTTTAGCCCCTATCACCTCTAGAATAGAACAATGCTGCCAATGCTGGATTTAGTTTAGACCTGTAAAATAATGCCTAAAAATCTAGAAACTGCATTAAAATCTATGCTATATTTTGTATACTGTTCGCAAAAAAATTGAACGAGAAAACACATCTTACGTAAAAAAAACCTATGCTATTGTAAATATTATAAACTAACCACCTTAATAATTAAAACAAGCCAAATTATAGAAGGCTAATAAAGTGTTTTATTTCTATCGCTCTTATAAAAAACGATACAGATAAAACATATTTTAGCAGTGCAGTACCTAAAATAGGTTTATTAAGCAAATATGAATAAGACCATAAGTGTACATAGACATTAATACCATAAAATAGAAAGACAACAAAAGCATAAGCAGAAGGGGTTTCCTAATGAGAATACATGCTGAATAATGGTTTATTCTATGGTTCATACTTAGTTCTCTAGTCATTATAGATGTGATACAAATGTTACACCATTTATATTGAATTCCAGGTCACGCCATGACGATAAATACGAACCGCGAGATGACAAGCGCGACAAGCAAGAGAAAGATAGGGATAGAGACAGAGGCAAAGATAGGGAGATGGAGAGAGAGAAGGAAATTCCCGCGTCGTTTGGGAATGGCGTGGAACTGCCTTCGATACTGCCTGAAGGAGAGACAATTGGATCTAAGATGGCTGGACTTAGTGCGGATAAGATAAAGGTATTTATTTATTTACTCATAACTTGCGTTTGTTTTCTTTTAGTTTGACGGATTTGTTACTTTATGTTACAAATTACTCAAAAGTCTTAAGATGGGTTTTATAAGTTTGATGTGTCTTTGTATCTGTGTGTCTGTCTGTGGCGTCGTAGCTCCTTACAAATGGACCGATTTTGATGCCATTTTTTGAAGTGAAAACTTCTTTACCTGCGATGAGCGAGTTTTGATAGGGGAACAATTTATGGATCCGCGTCACCGATGACCTTGACATGCTCGTGACGTTTACGCTTGCTAATGTATGCCGACATTTCGACAACAATGGCTGTACAAAATAAATATTGTAAGTAAGTACCCATATTATAATAAAATGTGTAAAACCATATACTGACCTCTACACCCCACAGCTAATGATGGCGAACGCTCAACGCGAAATCGAGGAGCGCAAGCGCATGTTGACGGCCATAAAGGGCGACGGCGGCAGCAAGCCGGGCGTCAACGCGGCGGCGGCGGCGGCGCAGCAGCTCAAGATGCAGCTGCAGAGCGCCATACCACCGCCCAGCGTTATCAAACCTGTGCTGTACTCCAAGCCTGGTGAGGATACTTGCTGCTTGGTAAAAGATTTTTATCATGATGAACATCCGTGTTCATCCGTGACCACAATCCATGCAACTGGGTCGAAATGTCAGAATACAAAATAAATATCGTGAGTACTCGTATTATAGTAAAATGAGTTCAGTCCAAGGTGAGTCAAGTTTAAAATCTGGTAAAAGATCACTCGAGAGCTCGAACCAACGAAATTGTCTGCTTACATCCCTTCACTAAATTTTATAAGAGTAAATAGAGTAAAAACTAACTCTAAAAGTCAGTAAAGCTGATTGGCATCTGATGTAATCCTTGCGTTTCTAATGAGAAACTTGACTTATCAAGGGTCCGTCGACCTGGTAAAAATCTATGTTCTGTTCTTGCAGAGGCCATGCCAATGACTCAGGAGGAGTTGGAAAAGCAACGTAAAATAGCTGAGCTGCAAGCGAGGATTCAGCGGAAACTATCAGGTAATGTAGTACCTAGATAACTCATTAAAGAAAAACAAAAACAGATAATTTTATTTTGTAAACTATAAGTTTATTTCCAACACAAAATGAAACACTTTAGGAATCACTTTAGGAATCACTAACACCTATATTTCTTACTAACAAACGAGACAACCTCTCTGTTCTAATGCTCGAATCGATGTGGAGAAACCAAGTAACTTAACACCATGTGAACTCTTAATTTTTTAGAACTCTACCCAATGTCCGTTTCCATTGACATTTATTTTTCCGCCATCTTTAACGACAACAGAACTGTCGTCGGAAGTCAAATTAGATACTTTCTTGTTGTTAAATAATAAATTGATTTTGAAAATCATGACAAACGTGTGTTGAAAATGTTGCAATGTATCAAGTAATATTTTAAAACCCACATTTACTAGGGGACGCACGCCATGTGGGTAATACGGTATCGCTCGACTTTGTTGGATGCAGCACTATATTTCTGACAACATAGCGCAACTTGTTCTGTGACACGTCTGCAAGACAATTTTGCCAGACTTGTCAGGTGATGCCACTCAACATCTTATTCGACACTTATACTCTTTAGAATCCAATACTTTGGTAGCATAATAAATATGTGACTTGTCTGTTTGTTTCACATAAAAAATCTATAACATTAGCATGGTACGGCAGGTGGAGCCCTAGTAGCGGGGCGCTCCGGTCCGGCCCCCCTGATCCTGGACCGTGAGGGGCGCACTGTGGACCCCTCGGGCAAGCGGGTGCAGCTCACTCATGTCGCGCCTACCCTCAAGGTATATTTGCAACTACCCTCAATAAATTTTTTTATTAACATATACAATCAGAAAATTGACTATTACTATCTAAGCGTGTCATCAGGATCAATATGTCCGTAACTGATCGTAATGTCTTTTCAATCACTGGCTTCCCTATATCCCAAATTCGTATGGAAGAAAGTAATTTTTCTCAGATCGTAGGTGTTAGTTGACCTGCTAAATGTCCGCCCTGTTTATTATTCTTTCTTTTTCTTCCCTCTTTTTAGCAACATATTAGTGATGCCTTTGGTGTCGCTGATGTCCACGGGCGACGATAGCCTCTTCCCATCATGGGGCTCGTCAGCTTTTGCCGGCTATTTCCATTAAAAAGGCATTTATTTGTCAGGCCAACATCAGAGCGAAGCGTCGCGAGGAGTTCCGGGCGCAGCTGTCAGGGCAGGCGACGTCGGAGCCGATAGGAGACGCGTCGTGGATGGACGAGCGGGTGGCCACCAAGCCGCCCACGCGCGCCAAGCGGGCCCTGCGCTTTCACGAGCCCGGCAAGTTCCGGCAGATGGCGGAGCGGCTGCGGGTCAAGGTGAGCGCGGAATTATGTTGCTTTGTGTACAGTGTACAAAAAAAAGTTAGGTTAGGTTAGTTTGTGCAGGGCTTGATACGAAAATGTGACATGTACATTTTGTGATGTCAATGTATATCTTTATTCTTTATTATCAATTAAATCATACCTTACATTTAAGATATCATAAAATTGCTAACTAACACAATTTGTAGGGTAATCTTATCGAAGGTTTTTGCATTCTTAACCCTTTTGCTGACTGCACCTCATGATCATTTATGAAGTCAAGCTTTTGTATAGCCGTAATGGACAGATATAATATGGTATAACAAATAATGTCACGATTTCGTGCAACGTTTTCGTGTAACGTTTTAACGTCACGGTTGCGTGTATCACAAAGTACAAATATTCAATTTTAAAGAAGTTTTGTTCCCTAAATATATTTGTTTAATAATGTATTCAAAATTTCTTTTTAAATATGATCTAGCCATATAATTAAATATTAAGAATGAAATGCTGTGTTAGCATTAAGCCTGCTTTTTGTACCATATTTTGTGAGTGCAATATAGTATTTTTTTCAATTCAATTCAATGACATTTAAGAATTAATGTTTTGATTTAGTGAAGTGTTTTTTTTTAGCCTAGTCTGTGTTGTTGTTTGTACAATCGACTGTAATGTAATTCCTCGCAGGCCCAACTGGAGAAGCTGCAGAACGAGATATCGCAGATAGCGCGTAAGACCGGCATCTCGTCGGCGACCAAGCTGGCTCTCCTGGCGGCTGACACGCCGCTCTCCGACCGCCTGCCCGACATCGAGTGGTCAGTTACCGTCATACTACCTTACATTAGAACTTATGTTCTAATGTCCCTGCTACACCGGCGTACAGTACGGCCGACGTATCTTGGCGCGTATCATTATATTATATTTCTCTTTTATCTTTTTAATGTAAAATTTGGTATTTTTTGTCTTTTTGTGAAATATCTATTTTAAACGCGTCTATGTTTAAATCTTGTTATGTTCATCTATAATTGACTGTCCATTTATTCCATGTTCTGCACTCTCAATTGATTTGTTTGTGTATTCAAATGTATCAGTTGTTGATGAACTTTAAAATAAAATAAAATATTTCAAGCGTTTACTCAGACCGGCGCGGTCTGACTGCCTGCTGTCTGAGCGACGCTATAGAGTTGTAAACAAAGAAGGCGGAACTTAAATATAGCAATATTGTAACAAACTAAACAGACGTGGTGTCCCGCAGGTGGGACAGCGTGATCCTAATGACGGCGGAGGAGCGTGCGGCGCGGCAGGCGAGCGGCGGCGGCGGGGCGGGGGGCGGGGCGGACGCGCGGGCCGAGTGCGCGCGCGTGGCGGCGTGCCATACGGGCGATGACGATATAGTGGACAATCTCAACGAGCGCGCCGTCACCAACCTCGTGGAGCACCCGCAGCAGCTGCGGCCGCCCAGTGAGTAGCTGTTGTTGTTTTAGAGTTACAACAGAAAACTTCTGCTAAAGTAGATTCACACTATAGGAATTTCTCTTCAAAAAATGTTTCCGTGTGAAATTGAAAATAAAACATGTTTTTTTGGTTAAAATTTATTTATTAATTACTATAATTAAATAGAGAGGCAATATATTATCTTCAAAGGTGCAAGGATAAATAAATTGAGAAAAAGGTCGATGCATACGTAACGTGTTTTTACCCCGTACGGGACGGGGACGGGGTGTAAATATACGTGCGTGCTGATTCCGCTGCGTATGCACTGTTTTATACATTTTCTATGAAACGATGTTTCCAAAACTTCACGTCCTGTCCCGCACGGGAAAAACCCCGTTACGTATACCTTTAAATGCACACATCAATGAATTTGCAGAAAAATTTTTATTACATGACTTATGATTTTTTAATAGGTATGCATCTGAAACCCATCCGTTTAGTGTTTGAGGGACATCCAAATGAGCCACACAAAATGCAACCTTCAACAACTACCGGCTCTTCTGTCGTCGGATCAGAGTCTAACGACTCTGTTTCATTATACACTGGGAAGGGATTGTAACCGTTATTAGTGCTCATACCGGTATCATAGGACACGGTGTTATTATAACCGGTGCCACTAACACTGCTATAACTGTTATTAAATTTACTGCCAGTGTTGTGAGTATAACTAGTAGAGTTATATTCTGTGCGATTAGTTTTGGGATATAACCCGTTATAAAAATTTCCGGTCGTATGATTGCTATATCCGTAATTTGGATACCCTTGATTACTATAGTTATTTCTTTGAATTCCGTAATAACTATTGGGAATAACAACTGCTGGAGTAGTATAGAAATTTTGTACGGCACTGATATTGTTTTGATAGTTGTTATAACTGTTAAATGGATAAAGTTGTTTGTTGTAATTGTAACCGGTATTTCTGTTGTAACTGAGGGTAGATGTATAAAGGTTTTGTGGGTTGTTTAGGTAATTCCAGTTATAGTTTGATGTAATTGTAATGTTTTTCCTTATGGGTGCATTATACATGTTATTTGCGGGGTAAGGAGCCGAATCGTTTGTGATTACGAATTTCTCGTGTGTATTCACTAAACTCTTCATCCATTTGAAAGCTGTGTCGAATGTTGATTTTTGGGTGACGTGATAATTATACATATTGTTCTGAGCTGGATCGTTGTTGAAATTGCTGTTGTAATTAACGTTATAATTGTTTGCTTGACTGTAACCGTTGCTACCGAAATTTCTTTTTGTTCTTTTGTCAGCAATATTCTCGTATAATAGATTAGTTCTCATCATTGATCTTTTGGAGCAATCTGTCGTACTTTTGCATTTTTTCCTTCTCCGATCTTGAAGTGATGTAAATGTTTTTGCTTTTCTAAGCGATTTTTTATCATGGTGTTGACTATTGATATCTTCTGGAATTGCGTCATGATTTTCGTTTTTACTAAACTTATCACTTTCGGAAGTTTTAATACTATTATCATTTGAAGCTTTATTTTCCGTTCTTCGATTGTTTGATGTTTCAATTTCTTTGTTTTCTAAATTGCCAGCTACCGGTACAATATATTCATTATTACTTTTTGATTCCGCATTAGTGAACTTAGAACGAAATGCATTCACGTTATTTATATTTTTATTTGGATTTTCTTCGTTCAATTCCAAAATTTTGGGCTTTAAATCATAAACTTGTAGTACGTTCACCGTTTCGTCTTTAATATCAACATTTTCATTACTTGCTGCGTTCAGCAAATCTCTTCTTACGCGTATCTCGTATGGAAGATCTTTAGGCGGACGGAAATTAAAATTGTGAGTTTTTGCGAATATGTTTATGAGAGCCACTATTGCATATATTGGCAGCAGCATGTTTATACACTTTTCACATTTGTTTGTTATTAAATTTTGTTATTACACTTATAAATTGGTTAAATACACGTGCGTTTACATTATGTCCTTGTATCGCTAAGTCGTAACACAGACTGACCTGACTGTACGAATTCTCGTCGCTGATAATGAGGTTAAAATTAGACCTATGTTTATATATATGTGTTATTGTAATGGAATACGTCATCTGACTCATGTTTCGTATGAAGTTTATCAATTAGTAAATATGTAATTAAGTTCTGTGTCGAAGAAGGAAAATGTCACGCGGTCCTGTGGTTTAGTTGTTCCTTCTTTGGCGATTTAATACGACTTCGATCTTATTTTATTTTGCTTTTTAAAGGCCCTGTATCCTATGTAAAATTGTCAAAATGCCACAACATTTACTGTCGATTAACTCCGTACTTATATAATTATGGATGTTATAGATAAATGCAAAAATAACGTGCATAAGTGTATCAGTGATACCTATATGAATAAAAGATTTTAATTTGATTTGATTTGAAATAGATTATTGAAAGCGGACGTAAATCGGACACTAATTGGAGCCTTGAACTGTGGCCGCTGAACGTATTATGAACGTTGTTATAAGAAATGCCCTTTAGCCTAAAAATATTTAAGGAAACGCGCTACAACTAGGGGTGCATCCGATATCGATATGTCGACACTATCGTTGTTTTTCTGATATATTGAAATCAGCGATTTTATATAGTTAATAGTATCAGGCGTTACTTTGCGGAGATCCATTGTTATTAAGTTAGTATTAGTCTACTTTGCAACAATACGTGGTTAACATGTATGATGGTATATACGATGGTTAGTCGCAAAGTCAAGACCATCGTAGAGTCGACTTACCCTGAGGATGCTCCGTTTCGGGGCGAAACACGTGTTGGTGCTGGTATGTATGTTGGTATATACGTTTAATTATTGTAGTGCATGTTTCCATTGTGGGAGGGAGGGAGGTGCCACGCATGTTTTAAAGTATATACCATCATACATGTTAACCGCTGATTGTTGCAAAGTAGCCTAATACTAACTTAATATCAGCCATTTTATTAACTATTCATCGTGTAAACAAGCCAACCCGTACTTAGGTCGTGTATTTAAACGTTCAAAAAAATTTCAAAATTTCGCAATTTATCTATCCTCAGAATCCTCATTTTTATTAATTTACCCTTAATACTAAAATAGTTTTCCAAATATAATATTCTAAATATGTCAGTAATTTTGTTTCAATATATTTTGAACCCAGAGCTTTTTACTTTGTATACCTAGCTTTTAAAGTTTACAGTGTCCGCATCGCTAACGGTATTGACGATACTTTTTTATAAATATCGGTATCGTATCGTATGCGTATCAATGCATCCCTAGTAGAAACTTGTGGGGCTTCAGCCAAGTTAAGGTGATCACACATTCGACGTCTAGCGAGTTCGGTTTTTTTAACCCCAAATTGTTAATATTTCAACTTAAGAAACCAAATGTTATTGTATTCCCTTGTTGATTAAAAAAATGAATTTCATAAGTGTTTTATTAATTCCTACCTACCTACATAAAATAAATGATTTGATCGTGTTCGTTGGTTACAGCCGAACCGCTGAAGCCGACCTACATGCCGGTGTTCTTGACGAAGAAGGAACGAAAGAAACTCCGGCGACAGAGCCGCCGCGAGGCCTGGAAGGAGGAGCAGGAGAAGGTCCGGCTAGGTCTGGAGGCCCCGCCGGAACCTAAGCTCAGGTAAATATCGTGCGAATTAATACTTAATCCAGGTGATAAAATATCAGTGGGCTAAATTTCATCGGAATCGATTCAGCCATTTTTCTGTTTGTGGTACTCTTGTTAGAATAATGCGCAAACGTAGGTTTGTGGATTTGTGAATGTATTTATTTTATTAAACGAAGTAATTAAGTTTATAATTATTTGTGTTAATGTGACAACAAGGGGCTCTTTGACAAAATAAACCGTCATCGTTTTGCTACGGAAACCCATGTCTTACAAAAAACTAAATCTTAGTATTGTAAAATATGTACTCGGGCGTAATGAACATTTAATTTTCGTATTTTATACGGATATTTGGATCCAGTTACATGGATCACGGTCACGGCGGGACTCAAGACTGTTTTGTCACACGGCCAGCGGGCCTATTATGAACTTTTATAAAACCATTCATGTTCCAGGCAATTCATTTATGGGGCTTGGAACGACGAATGATTGGCTAAAAAGTTTCACGTGACCGCTTTTTAGCCAATCATACGTCGTTCCAAGCCCGATAAATGAATTGCCTGGAACATGAATGGTTTTATAAAAGTTTATAATAGGCCCGCTGTATGTAAATGATAAAGGGTGTGTGTTTATATTGTGTGTGTAATTGTGTGTGTGTGTGTGTAGGATATCGAACCTGATGCGCGCGCTGGGCACGGAGGCGGTGCAGGACCCCACGGCCATTGAGGCCAAGGTCCGCGAGCAGATCGCCAAGCGGCAGAAGACGCACCAGGATGCCAACAAGGCGCGCGCGCTCACCAAGGACCAGAAGAGAGAGAAGGTTAGCTTTTGTCCTTTTGTCTCTTTTTAGATACGAAGTTCGCTATAACCTATTTTGTATAATTGTGTTTTTGTATCTAAAAAGCTACAACCTGAAAACTCAGTGTCTTATTCCTAAAAAAATTTTGTTTTAAAATTTGTTTAATATATTTAAAAAACACTAGTTTGGTTTAGTTCTTGTTTTGTTTAACGATAACTTTTTGCTCCACAAAGGGTTAACATGGATCGGAATAAGTAGTGCAATTTGAGGTTAATGAACTCAAACATTACACCAATGTGGATAAGACTTGGGGATTGGGATTTGCTACGATGAATTATTGGTATACCCATATTAAGATAACGTTTTGAAATCCCCCAAAATTGCACAACCTATTCCAACCTATGGTTATTAACCACATCATTTATAATTAACTTGCAGATCGATTTCGGTTGCTATATTTGCGATTATATTATGTTATTTCACTGTATATTTATTTATCTAATTTATAAATTGTACATTCTTACTTAAAGAAAATGACAAGTTAATTCATGTTGACGAACATACATTATACATATATCGATATTATGCTGTTCTAGGTGGACCGAAAGATCCGGGAGGACACTAGTATGGGGGTTCACGTCGCTGTATACAGGTATGGGATTGAATAAACGTATAAACACTAACACACTCAAACCCCCACAGTAGGTTATTACCTGTGTCGCGGGTGGCACGGACGACACATATCACAATCCCATCACAATCACACACATGACTCAAGTACAATTATTTATCTGTCACATAAATATCTGCCTGGCCGGGATCGAACCCGGGACCCCTCTCTTCGCAGGTAGGGTCGCTACCAACTAGGCTACAGGGTCGTCACAATATTGATTTTATATAGTTTTCTGTCCTATTGTTCAATCACATTTATTACTCTCCTGATCAGATTCTGTAGTCCTCAGAATCTATTTGTATTCAGCCAGTTGTCCATAACCGAGCACCGGTTGTCGTGTAGGATCAAGGACCTGTTCGAGTGCGCGTCGGCCAAGTTCAAGGTGGAGGTGAACGCGGCGCAGCTGCACATGACGGGCTGCGTGCTGCTGCACCGCGGCTGCTGCGTCGTCGTCGTGGAGGGCGGGCCTAAACAGCACGCGAAATACAAGCGGTGAGTGGGCAGAGGGGGATTGGAGGGGCTTGCACTGGGTGTTAACGGGTGATTGATGTCAAATAATGGCTTTAATCCATGGTCCTACTGAGGACGGGTCTCTCCTCTTGAGGCCTAGAGCATACTCCACCATGCTGCTCCAGTGTGGATTGGTGGAGAATAACAAATAATGTAAAGTGCGGCAAATATTCGGCTATTATCACTGACCATGTGTTGTGATGTCTAACCGTAACTCACTTTTCGTTTGACAATTGGACATGAGCTTCGACGGTGACGTAATTCGATGATCGAGACAAATAAATCCCTTACCGAATACCAATCATGTCAAATTAGCCTGAACAAGTAGTTTTTCTCACGGCCGCATCCTACACTGCGGCGCCACCTGTACTGTCGAGTTTTATAGAATAGCAATTTTGAAACTCACGCGGATTCCGCTGTCGAGTTACAAAAACTTCCTCACAGAATAGCCTTGTTCGTACTAACATCGTCTTCTTTATTATTATAATGTTATCCATATCGCCGTCAGGTTGATGCTGAACCGCATTAAATGGGAAGAGGAGACGGTAAAGGATTCTGGTGAGAAGAACAGCTGCGTGCTGGTGTGGGAGGGCGTAGCGCCCGCGCGCGCCTTCGGGGACATCAAGTTTAAGGTCAGTTGGCTCCGGACAGGGAAGAGGTTACGGAGAACTGCCGGCCTATTATGAACTTTTATAAAACCATTCATGTTCCAGACAATTCATTTATCGGGCTTTGAACGACGTATGATTGGCTAAAAAGTGTCACATGACCGCTTTGGTAACAAAAATTTGACGTTTACACTGGAACATAGCTGGATTAAGAATTCATAATGGCCGCGCTGGCAGGTTTTCTTGCCAAGTTTTTCTATATTAAAACAAAAATTTTAATAGGATTATTTTTTCATTTAGCGTTATATAGAAATCAGTAACAACAACAGAGGTACATATCACTAACGCATTGCTGGACAAAAATGAACCTCTCATTATTACCAACGTGAAGGTATTGGACTTACATCATATTTGCAAGATGTTTTCAAACCAGTTTGAGTTTTCACGACCTATTCAGAGTGCTTAAATATTAAGATTTTTTATAAAAGACGCATATTAGTCCAGGTGCGCTCATTTATAGTCACCACAGGTCTACTATTGTCTTATATTTTACTTTGTTGCATTTACGATATTAAGTATACCGTAGCAGACGTGACGATAAAACGTTTCGTTACAACGTTGTCGAATTTTCACTCGAAAAAGTAATTATTATATCGAGCATACCTCATGAACGATGTTAACACTTGCAGGTGATGCCTACAGAGAAGCAAGCCCGCGAGCACTTCCAGAAGCACAAGGTGGAGCACTACTGGGACCTGGCGTACAGCGGCGCCGTGCTGGGGCCCACCGCCGAGGAGCCCTAGGGCTTCGCCGCGCACCGTGGGTGACGCTGACGTGAGCCCCGAGCGTAACTTTCGTTGTTATCGCAATACGTTGTTTTAACTGTTACGGTCGTTTCTTTATCTATCTGTCGTTTGTGAGGTTTGCGACGCAATTTTATATTAATTTTTCTTCTTGTTCTGCTTGTTCTTCTCTTTTCCAGAGAGTCTCTCTTCGAAGCGCGCAGTAAGTTGTTGGTTGATATGCGAAGTTAAGTTAGTGACGCATTGCGATATTAACGTCGTTAGAACACCCGTTTGATGGTATTAGACGCGCTAATAGCGGGTAGTTCATGTATGAGATAGAAGAAGGGCCATTTCATATGAAGAGAAAGTTGTAAAAGGTTCTAATAATGGCCATTTCAGAATGACGCTAGTGTGACAAATAGATATATGAACATGGCTGTTGTAGACGGAGTGAAATTTGCAAAATGCCACCCGTAATGAATGGCGCTATTGTCTGCCAAATAGATATTCGAACATAGCTGTTGTAGACCGCACTGCAGCGCCACCTGTAATTTTACGCGTTTTTACGGACACTTTTAACATACAGAGATGGCCTTCCTTCTCTCTATTCCATGGTCCCAGTGAGCGATTCAACTTGAACATTGTGCAGTTCAGGCAATTTCAGATTATCTGACACGATCGGTGGCAATAAAATAGAATTTTTTATTAAAAGAACTGGCTCTTGCCCCCCGCCGGAACACTACGAGTCGTTTGGTGCTGACACAAATTTCATAATATTCATAATAATTTCATAACCTATAACAGTTATCAATATTCTGTCCATAATCCTCAAGCCAGTTGCTTAGCAACTATCAAAAAGTCACATTATACTGTTGAGATTATGGATAGATAGATTATTTATTGAAAACTGTCGTGTGTAACAATGGACAAGTCAAATGTCGATCTGATGACAGATTTTGTATTTACTGAAGATTTCAAGGTCATTAATGAAATTAAACAATGAATTAATTAAAGATCTTTTGACTCAAAATAAAAATTTCCTTTGTAAATACCGACTAGGACTCCAACGCCCCAACTCAGAGTCACTAACGGTTAATTAAATCGCTCCTTAGTACAAAATCACCTTACAAATTCTGTACTATCTATCTGGACTCAGAGTTAGGGCGTTAATTATGCATCGGGAAGGACTCTTAACTATGTATCGAGATTTAAGTACTGTAATAATGATGTAGTAGAAATAACTAACTTTATTGCACTTTGTTTTGGAAGTGTTTATTTGAATTATAACCACAGAGTACTTAAACACTTAATAACAAAGTCAAACATACACTGTGTGAGCGATCAACTTATATACAGTGCCACCAACTTATCTGTGAATTGAAGGAGGGCGCTGTCGGACGCATTGGACGCAATTCGAGAGGGAGTAACTGACAGGTGAATGACCACAAGAGTTTATGAATGAATTTTCATTAGTTCCAATTTTCGCCACTTCACAGATAAGTTGGTGGCACTGTAGATGCTACATACGCTACGATATATGATTACTAATTTTGACACCACAGGAGTCCTAGCCGAACATGTTAATAGGATTAATTTTATACGAGGTTGGTTATGAGATGGTATGGGCAGTAGTGTTGCCCGTTTTACATTAAAATTTAACATATAATATGAAGTTACATAATGTATTTGTGTGATTTTTAATTAATATAAATATGGAAACACAAAGAAGTCTTTTATTTTATGTTTTCATTAAAACTTATTTTGATGTTTAGTGTAGTTAATATTGTGGTCCTCAGTGTGTGAGAAGTCTACCCCAGCTGAGACCACCAATGATACAGTTAAAGGTTGTGAAATTTAATTTTTTTTACATAATTGTGAGCGTTCCAAATTCACAGACCTCATATTCTTAGAACGTATATAATATAAAAGTATAATTTAGAAGTGTTTGTAATACATTTGCAGATGAATATTAAAATTCAAACCATTGTAGATAGTGAGATCCAAGCCAGCGTGACTTGTTATACTTTAATGAACAAATCATCGGCGAGCTTTTGATTTATTTTACTCCTAAAAGGATATTGGGTAGGTGTTTACTTATGTATTGTTTTGGTCAGTTGAAATAAAACAACAAAATATATTTATTATTTAATAATATAACCAATAAATTAACAGCTTTAATACATCATTTGGTAATATTTTTTATCCAACTTTAATGACGTTGTTTAAACAAATCTAATATTGAGATACGAGAAATGCTTTTAACATAAAATAATAACAATTTAATGGAGCTGCGTGGTCGATGATGGCCCATGCCGTTATGTTTTAAAATAGAATACAGGCAGAGTGGACATTTGAATAAGATACACTAGAGATTACGAAGACCTGAAAAGAAACAAGTTGTCTCAACAATTTATATCAGCTAAGGATCGAGGTAATCCAGTTAATCTGGAGGCAATTTTTTTGTGAAAAAAAACGCAAAGCTATAATGGGCAACTCAATAGTGTAAGGTTGCAACCTTTGAAAATGCGCAAAAACTTTAAAATTGGGCTTTGGCTGTAACTTTACTTTTACAACCATGTCTTCAGCGTCAACTTTAGCAACCAGCACACACAAATTATACGGAAATACTTATTTCGCACAAAATTATAATTTTAATTTCAATACCAAATAACGGCAAGGATCACAACTAATGAGAAAATCGGATACACACACCTTTGAACCAAATATATACCCGCTCAATGCCTCAACATGATATACCTATTAGTCACACATAAAATATTGTATATTAGTCGCCCGCAGAAGATATGCCGATGAGAACCGATTTCTTACTTATATGTATATTAGGAGACAACCATTTTTTTGGAATATCTAAACGGAAGATCGCTGATTTCCAATTATTTATTTAGATAAAATCAAAAGATTGTAAAGTTTATAATGTTATTAGATACATAGTAAGCTCTTTGCTTCATACAAAGAAGCATAATGATAACGTTTGCATTCGTATATGTATCAAAACACTCATATGGTTAATATTCTACACCTCAACGCTATGTAGCGTGTGTGAGTCCTGTCCTCATCGGCAAACCTTCAACGCGCGATATTACCTAATATAACAATAATAAACATCTTTACCTATAATCCGATATGTTCTTTTACTACACGAACAAAATAAAATGCATGGGTCAAAATTTCATTTTATGGCCTTCAATGGAGTTTGCAGTCAAAAAAATTATGATTTTCATCATAATAATATTTCATTTTACAAGAGGTTTCTCGATTCTGGTAAATTTCTGCTAATTTTGCATCGTCTAATAAGCAAAAAATTGATTATTATTTACTGCGAAATTCTTATAAAACAGACTGAAATACTAAATGAAGTTTTATTCATACATAATGATGTACCGTAAAATAATGCATGGAAAATATATAATTTGATTTTCAGTAATAAACACTTGCTATGATATCACATAAGTATGTTATTTATTGAATAAAACATTATACATAACATTTTCTGTGTATTCTCTGCCCCGATTATTAGTGAACAGAAATAACAAGCATATTTAATCACAATACAAGATTTGGTTAAATATTTTAAATTATAATTTTATCACCAATAAAATGATACATGACTATAATTAATTTATCACTAACCTACGCCTACCATTCCCCTAAAAGACATTCATAGCTTATTCGCTCAAATTGTATTGATAAAACTAAACGCATTGCTGATCCCTTACTCCTTTTCGGTCGGCAATCCGTCGGTGATGCCCGGGGTGTTTCTGGTTCACGGGCGACGGTGACTTCTTACCATCAGCTGGCTCGTTGTTGACTACTTACATAAAAAAAATCATACGTTAAGAAGAAAAAAATAAATTTGTAATTATCTATGCAGAACAGCTGTCAGAATTCTAATTTATAAATGAATTGAGGAGAGATATAAGCTCAGGTGTATCTCCGCTTTCTTTCTCTTTCTCACTACATTTTGTTTTATTGTTCTTGATACTGTATTCACAAAGGGACTATTTAAAACATACATACACCAGAATTCCTAATCAGCGGTGTGAAGACCATCACAAATATTCAACCCTTGGGAACATACATCTATCCAAAACAAAATATATACAGGGTTTTTTTGAGGTTGTGCACAAACTTTACCAAATGATTCTATAGCATTTACTAAACATATCTTATACAGGTACTAGTGCATTATAAAGCTTAGTTTTTAAGTTATTGGTAATTCCATTTAATATGGGTGTACATTGTAAAAGGGTCTTTATTTGTGCTATGTTGCCGGTCAGTACGGTCATAATCATTCAAACTATTGTTTCATTTTAAATTTCATGTCATTATTGGCTTGACTTATCAATAAAGGCCCATTTTGACGGAGAGCTTCTCGTCTCGAAGAAGCCACGATCGAAATAATAAAAAAATCTTTCTTACATTTACACCTCTCGCTATTTGACGACAATTTAAAAAATAAAATTTCAAAAATAAATTTAAAAAATAAGATACAAAAAATAAAAAAAAAAAATTCAATAATGAATCCATAACGAAAGATGACCAATTTAATGGGCTGAATATCAGGCCGAAGTTTGTGCACAACGTCAGGAACACGGTGTATTTATTTATGTGATAGACAAAATGTATATTTATT
This sequence comes from Thymelicus sylvestris, assembly GCA_911387775.1. Taxonomy (NCBI): domain Eukaryota; kingdom Metazoa; phylum Arthropoda; class Insecta; order Lepidoptera; family Hesperiidae; genus Thymelicus; species Thymelicus sylvestris. The sequence continues at coordinate 12,479,086 of OU426887.1, read as the reverse complement.
AATGTGTTTTATCCTCATTGACGCCAGATTTCTATAACCAGTCTATGACTGTACATAATGACTTATTTGTGAATCAATCTATTTATCTATATAAAACACAAAAAATGTTTGTATGGATATCCTCTACCATGCGATGTGCCCCAAACTGATTTCATTTGAAAGGCAATAATGCGAAGATGGTTTGAGACCACTAAAACAATGCATTAGGCGCATGCGGTATGTAATAACGCACGACGGGTATCCAATAGTTTTTGATAAAATCGATGATGCCATGTTTAGTTTCAACAAAACAATTATTTAACAATTCATTTCTTAAACACCGATATAACAATCCGATTTCAAATAAAACCTTTATACAATTTTGTCCTGTAACAACAAGCAGAGCAAAATAATGCCTTCTTTTTTCTGTCATAATGATATTTCCGACATCTTCAACAATCACATCATCGTCAATTTTCATCCAACTAACGCAAAACCTTCCTGAATGTTTCCTATACATAAAACCTATCTCATACATCACTCCACTGTATTGGTGGAACGGTATGAAAATCCCTTTGGTACTTTTTTAGTTATCACGATCAGACAGACAGACGAGACGAGGGACTTAGTTTTGAAAAAATGCTTATGGAATAATTACAGGCAATATTGTACATATGTGTTATATAATTTGTAATATGGCCAATAGGATTATAACGTCTTACTCGACGATTACAATAGAGTAAGCGTCAAAAAGTATTGTAACTTAAAAACTTATGTTGCCAATATTTGAAAACAATTACTTTTCAGAATAATTGGTAAATGGAAATTATAAAATGTTAACAATTAAAAACAGTTATTGGCTTTAATTCATTTCTAGTTTTAACAGATGCGTTTGCTGACGATAGCTGTATAGTATAGTGCGGCCGACGTATCTTGGCGCGTCTGAACTTCGCGCAGAAGGCTGCGCAGTAACAGAATTCGGCAATGCTCGATACGCGGCGTATTATGTCTCAGTCGCACGTTAGCATGTTCGTGTCGCTATCTCTGTCTTACATGCGCTAAAGTTCGCAAAGCCTATGAACATATTCAGACATCGTCTGATCATATTCAGACGCACCAATATATAATATTACGTCGGCCGTATTGTATTTGGATATAGGGTTAATAGGTCGGCGTGATGACGCCAAATAATATGGGCCAAATAATAATGCGCATTTAAACGCGTGCGTGAATTGTAACGCATATAAGAAGGGTATAACGTGTTTAAAGACCGTAACGCACGGGATTTAACGTATTGACGTGGATTGTAATTAATCCCCGCGCGGGTTGTAACACGGTTACGAAGGATGTAACACGTTACAAAGGTTGTAACGTCCGTCAAATTACCGTTGCAGGTTGTGCAACTTGTCGCAAGATGGCGCCCTAAGTTGTTGCGCGTCTTTGTACTGCTGCGCGTCGCCAAAGTTGCGCGCCTTCCACACCATACTGTCGCGGTAGTTGCGTTCTCGCTGGCACGCGTGGCGTAGGTTCACTGAAACAACAACAATATTTCGTCACTCATCATGGCCATGCCCATGTTTCAAAATATTGACAGACTGTCCATCTGAGAACGTTATAGGACCTTTGGACTGAGGTGAGATGGTTTCCTCACGATGTTATCCTTCATTCGGTTATTACTTTGTGACAAACAAAATGCAACAATGGAACAATGAAATGAACGTCGCTTTTGTTTAATATCAAGTTATACTTAACTGCAGCATATAGCGGCAAGGTTACCCACTAAGTAACCACACTGCCTTCAATATCAACTGCTTCACATGCTTCCATTCCAGTTATTACTTATTATTAGCTCATTATTGCGATTTACATTGACTGGAATGGGCAGCCACATGGATTTAGTAGTCATTTCTATAAGTCATATATATATATATTTATTTCACTCACCGATATATTCCTCTTCGATGGCCATCTCAAGCCTTCGCAGGGAACCCTGGTAATCAGTGTGGAAATTCTCCTTCACGTAATATGGTACCTGCATAACATAAAGGTTCAAATGTCAACTATATTTTAATTATTATAACATAAAGTAACTTGTACTCTTAAAAAATGGATATGTGACAAGCCGACGAGCTACTGGATGGCAAGTGCTTCCTTACTAGACACTTTTTGGGGGCCCCCACTAACACTCCAAAAAAAAGCTCGCCAGCTACAGTTGGCACTCCTCTTATATTTGACAGCTGACGTTGAGGGGGCCCCACAACAAACATTGACATGAGCTCCTTAGGGATAGCTACGCCACTGAATATCACGTAATGGTCCAAACCTACCTTGAGGCTGACGGTCTCCCTGGGCACGGGGTACTTGGCGGAGGGCGTGAGGCTGAACACGGGCTCGCTGATGAAGAAGCCGGACATCATGGACAGCAGCACCAGCACCAGCACCGGCAGCAGCTGCACCAGCCCCGCGTGCGTGTCGCGCGGCTCCGGCTCGCGCGTGCGGCGTCGCGCGTACACCGTCGGACCGCCGCCTGGGAACGCTGCGGGGGGAAGTTATGTTAAGGAGAAAGTATTGACATTTTATGTCCCTGCGATACCTATACTCCATTTTTTAGACGAGACTTATTTGGTAAACAATCTTGGCACAATTTTTTATTGGAATATGTAAACAGAAATTAGTTTTGGGGTTAAATGATTATTTGTCTTTAAATTATTTGCATTTTGTGTCTTATTTTTAGGGTTAGGGTATTAAAAAAATGTTTTTCAATATTTTATTCTACGATTCTGGAGTTTAAATAAATATGCATATCCATGCCTTACAGTTTTCTAGCACAAAGGGTCTCGGCGCTTTACTTCAGACAGACGGACGGACATGACGAAACTATAAGGGTACCGATTTTACTTCCGGACCCTAAAAATGAGTATAAGTCGTAATGGGTTCAGAATGACATAACACAGATGTGACCGACATTAAAATAAGAAATATTGCAATTTAATGATGTAGTAGTCAAGCTTACCAAGCTACCATTTATTGCAACTGACCTGTAGCCCCAAAGAACATGTTAAACAGCTCCTCAGCGGTGAGGTCGGACTCGAACCCCCTGGCGTAGTACTGATGGTGCGTGTGCGGCGTGTGTGCGGGTTCCTCGCCGCGCACATCATACTGCTTGCGCTTCTCCGCGTCTGTCAACACCGCCGCAGCGTTGCCTATAGCCTGTAGGAGGTTGTACAATAAACAACACTTTATGTCATATTACCCAAAGAAATATGCTTTGAAAATCCCTGGTGCTCTTGCCCAACAACGCGCGACAACATACAGCACAAAAGACTCCAAGCTACAGGTTCTAGCTTTTCAAGCTCTCCGTCCTCTGTTTTACTCATCAAACCTTGCGAACCTTGTTTTTTGATGGAAGAAAAAGTACCCAGGACGCAATAAAAAATGTGTTTGAAAAGTTAGTTCCTGCTAGAGAATTATTTAAAGAACACATTGGTGTTCTTGCAACCAATTTGATTTGATCCAATTTTTGTAAATGACGGAGTTTGAAGGAAACAAACATATTTTATCCTCCTTTTTTTGGAGGCAGTAAAAAAAAATCTATAGGATTCTTCATGACGGGCTTTGGCTCCACCTCTAGCATTGGTCATCACAACCTTCTTTAACCATCAGGTAGCCCTTCTGCTTTTTTGTTAACCGTTAAGTCAACATAGCATCATTTAACATTTGCATTAGTAATTTGACAATCTCACATACCATCATCACATGTACAGCTCATGTGTAAAATGTCTATTGACTCGTAGCACCATTACCTTAAAAGCTTCAGCTGCCCCAGGAGCATGGTTCTTATCTGGATGAAGTTGTAGAGCGAGCTTCTTATAAGCCTTCTTGATGTCAGAGTCTGTTGCGTCTTTTGACACTCCTGAAAAGCAGTGCACTATTTAGTTCCTGATAACATTCTTAAATGACTTCTCCAGCAAAGGAAGATCTCCCACCAAGCTAGATGATCATGAAGAGTGGCCGTGCTAGAATAGTACGGTATGTGTATAGACATTGTGACCAAGAAAACTTAATAGACCTCCTTGTTGTGATTGGTTGCACTTGTAGTAAATAATGATTAGATTACATTAATGTCAGTATGTGATCAATGACATAATTGATATTATAGGTATTGATTCTTCTCCCACCTGTTATTCAGAGGAAGACACGACCTCTTGATACTTGACATGAATAAAAGTGTTATTAACTTGCATTTGTTTTCAATAATGGGTAATTATGTACAACAAACAGCTATTAAGCAATGTAATTTAAAATGAACAAATTCTTTGAATTGGACCATTGGACGTTTTGTGAATTAGACATTTTGTACCTAGACCGTTTAATAGTTTTTTTTTATTTAACAACTTTATTTTTATTCAAAGAAATGAAATTCAAATGTAGACTTATTGATAGTGTAATGAAAAAACTTATTTGCCAATAACATCAATAGTGTATTTATAGACCGAAGGACAACGCAAAAAAATGTCCTAGACTAAATGATATTGTATATATAAAAAGAGGCTTATACTTTAAAATTTTACCGTAACAAATTAATTAACTCACCTAATATTTCATAATAATCTTTGCATTTCGTATTAATCCTGCGCACTGCGTCTATTTGTTCCTGAGTGTACTCTCTTTGAGGCGGAGTATGGGTAGGTGTCTTCCTGCGACGGACTTCCTCTGCGCTTGGGCTGCTAGGAGGATTCCTCTTGGGTGCTGTCCCCGAGGTCCCAGCAGCTCGTACCCTCGCTAGCAACTCCTTAGCTCTAGTTGTGGGATATAAGCGCTCGGCCTTCAATAGAAATCGTTCAGCCTTCTCGTTATTGCCCGCACTGAAAGCGTTTTGCGCAATCTCGAAACACTTGTCTGCATCGTCTTTGTTACCTTCTATCGCCATGTTCACCGAATTATTTAAAAACTACAAATGGAATTGTAATGCAATATAATTCGGAGAAGTAATCTTATTCTAATTAGAATAGAATAATTCAATTATCTATTACGACAACATTACAATAGCGAATTTTAGTCACGGACAGATTAATTTGTAATTTCATCAATAATCAATGTCAGTTGATTTGACAGTTGACGCGAGTCGCGACACACTCGTATCTCGTACTCTGTGGGTCACAATCACTTATCACAGATAACTTACTGTTTTTGTACAAAATTAAAATAGATTGCAGATTAATCCAGCATTTCCGAGGTGAATTAATTTAAGTTACTACTATTTAAAATTTCAATTAAAAATTTGTTGCGATTCGTTTTTCCACTTGTTCGTTGCGATTCGTTTTTCCAATTGTCCGTTGCAATTCCTTTTTCTACTTGTCCGTTGAAGTTTCACTTCTGTATCCCAGCACACATTTCAATTTTTTTTGCATCAGTTATTAGAAAACCAATATATATTAAATATATTTATACTTACTTGTCTTGTTTTCTGTATGGTATTGATTTCTACCAGTGTTGCCATATGGGGCTATTAAGCGCCAATGGGGCTATTTCCGTTACCGAGCGGCTATTTTTCTCTTTGCGCCATTCTATGCCATTCACGCTATTTTGAAAATATGCTTGTAAAGTCTTCTGTGGCTTTATAACTTAACGTAGTTTGTGGATAACATAAACTTATAAAATAATTAAACTATATTAAAAGTTCCACAGTTAAAAATCAAAATCAACGACAACAATTAAAGTAAATGTTATAACTTTTATTAAATTGTTATACAATTTAATCATACAATGATTTAACTTAACAATCTAATAATTATTATAATAAAATGTGAATAAACAAGATAAAAACATTTAGAATATTTAGAAACAACATTTAGTTTTCATGTCACATTTCCTCATCTTGTGACATTTCCTCATCTTGTGACATTTCTTCATCTTCTCTTGATTTATTCTTTTGTCGACTGCTCCACCAGGCGCCAAACAAGCCAGCAGCAACGATAGCTGAAACAATTCATTATTTATCAGTCAGTCTAATGAGAAGTTATGAATTAATATCTTGCTCCATACCTAGAATCATTACAGATACTTACTTACACCGCCAATTATTAACCATGTAGGAATATCAAAATTAAAGTCAGGCATGCTACCAACTTTATCATACATCTTTTGTTGTAGTTGTATGTCATATTCTTTCCGCTTTTTGGGGTTTGTTAGAACATCCTTGGCATTACCTATCGCCTGAAACAGACAAAGAATGTGAGGTTGGAGGCTTCCCCACCTATTCCTACCATTTATTCTACCGCTTGGTAGCTACACTAGGTACACCCTGCTGCTAAAATATAATACATGATGCTATAGATATAGATGCAGAGATGAAAACCACAAAAAACAATGTCTCCATGTCCATAGAACACTGACTCTGAGTGATCTCGAACAACAACAACAACTTGTTGACTGCACAATAATTTTCTATCATATAACTTAAAAAAAAAGAAAAAAAGGCCTGTAGTGTAGCTGATGTCTGTGGGCAAAGGTGGCCACATATAGTATGGCTGACGTATCTTGGCGCGTCTGAACTTCGTGCAGAAGGCTGCACAGTAACATAATTCGGCAATGCTCGGTACCCAGCGTATTATGTTTCAGTCACACGTTAGCATGTTTGTGTCACTATCTCTGTCTTACATGTGCTGAAGTTCGCAAAGCCTATGTTCAGACGCGCCAAGATACGTCGGCCGTATCAGTTGGAGTGTGAGCTTTTGTCGACTAAGTAAACAAAAACAAAATTTTTAAGGGGTGTCTTAGCAACATAATAGCAATGTTAATTATTACCTGAAAAGCTGCATTAGCTCCAGGGGCTTTATTTTTGTCAGGATGCACAAGTAATGCTAGCTTTTTATATGAATCCTTGATCTCAGCAGATGATGCATCTGGGTTTACATCTGCAAAATTTGATTTTATAAAACACTAGGCACTAGATAAAAGTATATTTCGGATACTTATAATTTAGTTATCAATACCTACATATTATTAAAAACTTTGGCTTTTGCAATTTATGCCTATTAAACAGTTTGATAAGTTACAATGTGATTTGCTACTTTAATATCAGTTAATAAAGTCATAAACATGCCAAATAACTCCTGAATTGAAATTGAATCACAACTTAATAACATTTTAATTATATTAAACAATCTTGTATCCGATGACAAATAAATCAAATAAATAAATATAAACTACAGTATGCTACGACTGTAGGTATGTGATAGTATATTAAAACTATAAATTAAAACTATAATGGTAATTCTTGAAGAGATTTAAGGTGATTTGATTCAGGACAATATCAGAGTACAGGGACTGGTATTTTTTGTGTAGTTGAAACAACTAAAATAAGTAAAAATGGCTCAGAAAACTAGACTAACAATAAGATAAGAAAAGATTTCTGTGTATTAATTAATAGTATGAACTGGGAAGATAATGTTTATAAATTTGTTAATAGTTGCATCAGGTAGATAAAGGAATGAAACTTACTAAAAATTAAATAATAATTTTGTGCTTGGAAGACCCTTCGTACAACTGTCAATTGTTCCTTGGTGTAATCTAGTTCAGCTGATCTGTGAGACGAAGTCCTTCGCCTGCGACCTTGTCTCTCTGAGCTCGATGACGAGCTCGAGGTAGAGGGATCCAAGTTTTCTTTCGACTCTTGTTTAGTTTCTTTACTACCTGTTGCGTCAGTTTCAGAGCTCTTGGCAGCTTTAGTTTTTTGTATTATATTCAACAACTTTTTAGCATCAGGAGTTGGGTGTAGTTTTACGGCTTTTTGTAGAAACTTTTCAGCACTTATGAGGTCCCCTTTTTCAAACTTCGCCTGTCCGGCAACAAATAATTTCTGCGCTTGTTTTTTGCGTTGCTCCCTATTCAGCTCTTCAGAATGTTCCGTATGGTTTTCCATTTTGCTCGAGTGATTAGCGTGATGATAACAGTGCAATCGAATTTCACTTAGTAATATATCTTAATTTATTGTAGATATATATTTAATAAACACTGGTTTACACTCTACACTACACGGTGGGAAACTACAAATATTCCGAAATTCCTATGAAACTTTAAAACTATTTAAAATTGAAATAAAATAGTAATAAAAGTTATCCCTGTTCAGTTCTCAAACTTCTCAACATGTGCATTTCATTCATTTTCATCATGAGTGAATCATTCACAATTACCCAAAGAGTAATTCCCCGAACAAGAAATAGGAGTTATAGGACTGCACCCAAACTGCACCTATAACAAAGTACTCTGTGCTGCACTGCTGCACCTGGCGCCATCATGGATATATTACGCTAACTGGATACATAACTTCGTAGTAGTACGTGAAGATCGATGACGTCATAACGGAATGACCATTTTTTGTATTGTGTCCATGTTATCTGTAGTCCCAAGATGTATCACTTGATTGTATTTTTTTTTGTAATGGTATAAAAACATCTAAGATAATTATTAAATATATTATTTTAATAAGGATATACCTAAATCGTGTACCGTTATTTTTAATTTTCTCATTATTAATGGAATAATTTAAATTCGGTAATTATGAAGAAATTTTAACAAAATGTATTATTTTAAAATATGGGACGGGACGTGAAGTTTTGTAAACCATCGTTTCATAGAAAATGTATTCGATAGTGCATGCAGCGGGATCCCGTACGGAACGTGGCCGACGATGTTTTTCCCGTGGGACAAATCCTGTTACGTATGCATGGACTTAATTTTTACCACCAGGAAATATTACCAATAGAAAACATTTTTAAGAACCATATAAAAATAGGACATAATTTATCTAAGTGTGGACACCTTACAATTATGAAAAACAACCTCAATCTAGCCTGTGATTGGTCGAATGGTCAATGCGATATGACGTCAAGAGACAACAACAACACCACATTTTAGGCAACACAAACAAAAACGACGAATACTTACTATGACCACAATCTTCACAAATTCCCGATGACCGTAATCACTATTCTGAAAAATTGCATGGACTTTTTGGCTCAGTGTTACAAACTACCACACAATTACGGAACTTATATTATTCATCTTCGATGTTTTTATATCATTATAAAAAATTATACTCAAATGCATCAAATGATATCCTGGGACTATAGATAACATGGACACAATGGAAAAATGATCATTCTGATATGACGTCATCGAACTGCAGATACCTCAACAATGTCGATGATCCAGCTAAAGTATTATATGTCCATGGGCACCATAAACATGAGGTTCATGGCAGTGAACGAATGTACGTTAGTATATTGGTTCATGGTATAAACAGATGACACTGACAGCTACTGTGCTGCCAGCTACCACATAATTACAGTAAAAATACCGTAATCAGCTTCGATCTACCGTACGATTTTCAGTGTTTTTAGTACATTTTACTGTATTTTGAACCACACAAAAATCTGATTTATTAAGAAAAAAGCCTGGAATCCCATACAATCTACCATATTTTAATAGAATGTTTTTCATGGAAAGTAATCCTATTTTTAGACTAGGCAGCTATGTTTATCATTCCTCCAAGGCTATGACCATAGACATAATATTACTAGACTAGGCAAGGTATCTGAGCATATGTAAGTGAAACCGTCACGCTGCGAAGAAAGGCAGGAGGTAAACCTATCCTTGTCTTACTTACGAGTTACGTGAGTCTCCTTGGTCTCTTTCTAATAGCGTGACGCAAAGAAGGCCCGCTTGTCTAGTCTAGCAGTATTAAGGCCGCGTTCCACTAGACGCTCAAAACGCTCACAACGATCAAATTAGTATGATATTTTGATTGTTGTGAGCGTTGTGAGCGTCTAGTGGAACGCGCCCTATGTCTATGGCTATGACACTAATCAATATTGACATATTGACAAATTTGATAATTGACAGTAGCTACCTATGACGCATGCAGATACACTGACGTAACTACTTCGTTGTTAATTTCGTCGTCATCTGATTCTGACTTCATCAGGCAGCTGAATACAAGAAATAAAATATCTTTCAATTTTATTTCAAAGCCTATGTTTTATGTATATTGTCACACAATCGTCTGAATATATATTTTCCGAAAAGTGTTACGCTGTTTCAAGTGTAACCGGCGAAAGGAAGATTGTAAATAAAAAAATATGGCGGCGCCCCCGATTTATAACCCGGTGAGTAAATGTAAAATTTATATTTTTTTTACGGTGAATCGCAGATATTTATTGTTTAAAATACTCGCTTTCAACTCTATCAAGGACATCAAACAAATATGTAGTCGCATAGCATTGAAATACAATATTTACAGTTTTAAATTTATATGTGAACATCGATGTTTTCCTCAAAAACCATATACAGCTTGGCGAGTTTGGTCTAATTCTTCCAATTGTGGAATAGCCTAAACACTAAAAATTGATGCTGGTAGGATCACGTTTTTAATGACATTTTTAATCGGATTCCTTATAAAAATTATATTTTTATATTGTTGTTCACTATTTTTAGTAACTTAAATTCTTTTCAATAGTGGCTCAGTAATTCTGCTATCTTATGAACTTAGAATTCATTTGAATAGGCAGATAATTCAAATTATGTTATGTATTATGATATCCCAACGGTCTGCAACTATAATTTCATTAAGATACTGTAGCAGATAGTATGGATATTTTTCACTAAAATAATGCCAACAACCATTACCGAAAACACAAGACCCATCACATAAATATTGATTCTGGCTGAGAATCGAACCTGGTACTCTTTGTTTAGCAGTCACAGTCACTACAAGCTACAGAGGTGAACTACAGGGTCATACTAATTTAAATTAATATAACTGATCCTGTGGCCTCAAGACTTAATTAATTAATTCTCATTATATTTGTTATTTTACACTCAATAATTTGTATTTTCATTTCCAAAAGTACTTTATTTGCGTTGTATTTGCCTAAATGAACACCTTTAAGCTATTTATTGCTTAATTTGAAGTTAATCATATCTTTGAAACTACTGGGACAATACAATGTTTGTTTGTTGTGCAGTTCCTGTGGTAAGAATAGATGCTGAGTCATCAATCTTAAACCATACTTATAGACCTAGATTTTATTTTAATGTTGCCTCATTTCCAAAATTACAATAATTGGATATTTCATAACTGACTCACTGCTTCATCCTGGGTGTATGTACCTGAGAGTGGAATCTCTAATGTTATAGCCTTATCCTTGTTGCATTTTATTAACATCAAAAATATAAACAAAGAGTAATTAAAACAACAAAACCAGTGTATAATAATGTACAAAACCAGTGTACATATAAGAATGTTATCGGTTGTAAAGCTTGATCGTCTCAAATTTAACTCTATTTATAGGATAATGATGAAATTGCCAATCAACTTAAGAATCTTAATGCAAGTTTATTTTTAAAGTGAATTTATAAAATGTTTTATTACCTATCCAAAGAAATGATCAAAAAATCCTAAACTTAATTTTTAGTCGTTAAAATTATGTGTATTCCAAAGAAGTCTTCTTTTATTCCAATTTATATATTACTTTTTATACGCTGATGTAGAGAAGACATTGTTGATTTTATTGCTTTGTCATGCAGGTGATTCCATGTGTGCATCCGATTCCCGGCGGCTTGTTTCCAGGTCGCATGATCCGGTTTCAAGGGTCCGTGCCACCTGGAGCTCAAAGGTATGACTTTATAAAATATCACTGCTAATTTCTTATCTTGGGGATTTTATTAGTAAACACCAATTCATATCTGAAAGATGTCATATTATTATGCTGTGGCAAATTCAGGTTTTCTTCAGTGTATGTAAATATTGTAAATACAGAAGAAAGTGGTCTATGTACTGTCTATATTTTGATCCCCATTGAAAGGCATTTCAAAAGAATACGATACTGTTGCCCAGTTATAAAATTTGAACTTTAATTTGAATACTAATAGAATAGTTAAATTTAATTATTTATTAACAATCAACTAAAACTGCATGGATTTACATAGTTTCTTTAGACTATTTTATTAAGATACAGAATATGAATAATTGTTTTGAGTAGATGATTAAAGGATTATTAATATTAATGATAACATTCTCACGTGATTTTGAAAAGGAACGCATGACGTGGCCGCTATATTGTGAGCATGATAATATGACGTAATTGATATGGACATGCACAACTATGACGTCATGTCATTCCTAAACTACCAAGTCGCAAAAATAAATATACCTACCTATCTGTTGTACGTTAGGTAACCATCTGTTTACTTGTTTGCTTAGCTGTTTATTCATATTATAGTTAACTATACGTATACCAGGGCTGGCCGGATGGGCAAACTACGGCCCGCAAGTCATCTCAGGCCCGCGATTAGTTGCAATTCGGCATGCAATAATGAAAAGCCTGTATATTTTTATTCGAATATTTTTATTCGAATTCGATTTTTTACAAACTCTTTTCGAAATGAATTTACGAAAACGCCAAAAATAAGGAATATTTTGGGTGCGACTACAATTTGAAAACGATAACGATTAAGCGAGGCAAAGCGAAACCGGATTAGTTGTAGGTATTTAATTTGTATTAGTATGTAATATTTTGTACTGTAAAATAATTAAAGGGTAAATGTTCATACCTTATCAATTAAACAGCTTATACTTATGTATAACGCATAACAGTTGAATGTGGAAAATTATGCCCCAGACTTCTGTGGTTATTATGATTAAGCCTTAAAGCAAAAGCAAAGCAACAACCCATAATTGTCCCACTGCTGGACTCGGGGTCTCCTCTCACAATGTGAGGGCTATTAGGCCATAGTCTACCACGCTGGCCAAGTGCGGATTGGTAGACTTCACACACCTTCGAGAACTTTATGGAGAACTCTCCGGTGTGCAGGTTTCCTCACGATGTTTTCCTTCACCGAAGCAAGTGATAATTAACTTGTAATACGCACATAATATTTGAAAAATTAGAGGTGCGTGCCAGGGTTTGAACTCGGGCCCCTTCGTTCGGGAGACCAACGTTCTACCGCTAGGCTATCACTCGATTAAGCGTTAAGGACCTCAAATCTTCATGTACAAGCTTAACAAACGAACAGAAGATTCTCTGATCATCCTGATAGTAAATAAATAAATGAATGATCCCAGCAATATCTTCGAAGGTATCATTTGGTCACTGCATCCGAATCATGCTGGAGTCAATATTCCGTTTGTTAATTTTAACTCTAGAGTTAATGATACCCTTTACTCACTTCTTTGTAACTAGCCGAAAAGAAATAATAGACATTGTAATATAAATAAAATTAAATTTTTAAATTGGTTGTAACGTTATATGGTTATATGTGCGTGTAGGCCAAGGGCCGCCCTACACCAAAAAGTTGCACCGGAATAGAACATTGGACTATAGAAAAAATTTATTTATATTACAATGGGGTTCGCTTGGAAAAAGTAAACCGCATGAAATTTTAATAACAAATATTTATTACTATCAAAAACAAATATTTAACAATTCTTTAATTTTGTATTTTTCCAAAATCTTAATAAATTTAATTTATAATTATCCAAATATTTTATTTCAATTTATCCAACTTACTATCTAAATTACAATTTTGTAGATCTATATGCAAGCCAAAGGGTTAATTTTGAATTTAGGAATTGTTAATAGAGAAAAAAATGTATTTAATTAATAATTTCGGGCGCCTGGATGGCTTAATCCATCCTAAAAGTTAAATTGGAAAATTAACATTCAAAATTTATAACAATTTACTAATAATAAACCGACTTAAAATTAACTAGAGTAAGTAACCTAGTCTTAAAATAAATCGTACTTAAATATACGTAAAATTAAGTTGAATGCCCAGTTCCTGAGTTTGTAATGAAAATGTAATTACATACCAGGACGTCGCGATCCAAACTATAAGTTATATGTAAAAACGCGGTTGTAAAAACATCGGTTGTTAGAAAACCTTGTTGAAAAAACAGGCGATTAAACATTGTTCATAAGCGTGTTGAAAAAACAGGTTGTTAAAAAAACCCTTGTTGAAAAAACATTGTTGTTGAAAAAAACATTGTTGAAAAAACATTGTTGTTGAAAAAAAACACTGTAACAAAGAGAAATACTACGTTAATACTGGATACTAAGCAAGTATCTATTAAATTTTCGAATTTGAAGTCTCAAAAAAGTCTGACAACTCACCCGGTCAATCCGGTGTTTTTCACAAAATAATCCATTAGTTACGCAGAAAGGTATTTAATTGGAATCCTGTAAGACAACGATCACTATAAGAAATATGATTTCAACCAAAATTTAATTCGAGACGAAAAAGTTCTTACAAAACTTACCATGAGGCAAAATTAATCGCACATTATTTGGCGAATCGTCGAAGAATATTACAAATTATTTAAGAATAACAGCATAACTGTTTTTAAATGGAAGTTTTGTCACATTATTTGACCAAAAAGGTAAGAAAAGTTATAAAAAAGCAAATTAAATCACAGCTTCATTTTGTGATCGTTTGACAATCCGACAGGAAAGTAATTTTCCATCGCCGATCCAATACTCGTAAAAATTCGAAAGAAAAATGTAGACAAAGACATAGAGACATTCAGCCAAAATCCAAGGACCATGGAACCAAATACTGGATCCCACGTTAAACTGCATTGAACTGAAGCTTACTGAATTTGAATCGCTCAGTAGCGCCACCAATAGTTGATTTTTTGGAACTAATATTTATTATAGAGGCTCAGTGGCAAACGTCAAGTGACAGCTTGTCAAAGATAATTCAAAATGACAGCCCAAACAAATGTCAAATGAATGAAATTAATGTTTATAAGTTGTGAGGTTAAGTATGAATGTAAACAAACAATGGGTATGATACAATTTTGTGTAAAAAGGTTTGAAAAACGATTTATTCAACACTAGGCCACGCATGTAACGTAAAATACGTTACATTACCCCCCTGCCAAAAATAAAAGAGGAGCTCCGAAGGAGAAACTCTTTTCAGATGAAAATTCTAAGTTAATAAAGTTTGATAGAGTCATAAGAATCTACAAAAGTAAGGGAATTAAAGGCGCAAAATACCAAAAGATTAACGAAACAATCGTTAAAACGAAGAATTGTTCAAGTCGCAAGTGACTCTACAATTTCAAAACTCTACATTGAACTCAGAAGTAATCAAGAGACTACATCAACGAGTACCAATTGAAAGAAAAACCAGCTCTATACTAGCTCTACAAGTACAAAGTCAAAATAGAAAAGCTCTATATTGTCTCTACAAATATCTACAAAGTTATAGAAGAAAAGCTTTAGGTTATCTCTACACTCTTCATTGGAGTCGAAAGTCAATGAGAAAAACTCGAACTCGAACGAAAAATAAGTGAGTTATAACTTAAGTCTAAAAGGTAAAGCAAAAGCTCAAAGTTAAACTTTTCACTCTAAGGAGTTGAAAAACAACTAACGCGATCGCTACAAAACGAGAGACGCGAAAAAGAATGTAATCGTGATCGACACAACACCATCGACTTTCCGAACACGAAGACATAAAGGGAAAAATACCAAAAGAATGAATTTCGTGGTCGACTCTACACCATCGGCTTTTCGAACACGAAACCACCAAAAGCTTTGTCTGTGATCGGCCCAACACCACCGAACTCCCGAGCACAGAACGAAAAATGTTACTAGTAGCACCAAACAATAGCTACTAAATAACCAAATAAACCAAAACAAATGTTACTGCGACCGGCTCTACTCCACCGACTTACCGTGCACAGAACAAAAGTTGTAATAACAACTACAAACTTGAGCTGTATTACTAAAAAGGTGTGATAGACAACTACACAATTGAGTGCCATCAACAAAAAATGGAAAAGTTCCCGAAAAGGTTACTAAATCCAAAGGTCAAAGCAAAGGTTATACTCTCCCTGCAGTAGACGAGTACAAGAAACTGTCAATATCCGAGAAGTCAAATCCGGGTATATAACATTAAGCTAGAAACTTAAACTTAACAAATAAGCTTAAAAGTATTACTTAATTGTGTCAAACAATTATGCAAAATAAAATTAAATTAGTATTACGTTGAAGGGCGTAAACTAAACTAAGAAAAATTAGATCTTTAAAAATATAGTACAAGATCTATAAACAAACTTAAATCTAACTAATTTCTTATGCTTTGGGGAAAAGTTAAGATTTTAATTTAGAATATTCCAAAATGTCCTAAGTAAAATTTTAGTAATCTAATTATGAAGTACTGCGTAAGTTCAAGTTAATTCCTATCATACATTCATCTCACACGAGGCAAATCGAATCATACATCTCACTAATCCTTCCACAAACAATGCCCCATAAACTATCGCCAACGACAGTTCAACAAAAAGATTTGTACAAAGTGTACACAACCAAAAATTAATTAATTTTAAGGATATCTTTAACATGGTAACGTCCAGTGGAACGTTTTCCTACATCTTTCAAAAGGTAAACATTATCTGAAATTTTATTAATTATTTTAGATTTTACAAACTTAGGAGCAAGTTTAGCCGAAAAATAATGCAATGCATTAGACTGAACAAAATTCCGTCTCCAAACAGTATCTCCCAAATCATAGGAAATGACTTTCCTGCCTTTATTATAATAAGAAGCATTTTTACGATATGCTTTTAATAGAGAAGTGGAAACCAATTCAAAAATTGAACTAAGAGAGTTCAAGGAAGTAGAGTACCTTTCGCGACTACCTAATTGGATATCATCTAAATTATTTATAGAATTACTAAATTTATGTAGCGAAGCATCAATTATAACTTCTCTACCAAACATTAAAAAGTTAGGAGTAAATTCCGTAGCTAAATTAACACTACTATTCAAAGCTAATTGAACATGATTGATAAACTTCGACCACGTACGATGATCGTTTTCAACGTAACAAGCTAGACAAGTTTCTAAAGTTTTATGATAACGCTCAACAGGATTATTTTGTGGCGTATAAAAAGTGTTATAAAATATTTTATCAATATTATAATTTTTCAAAAATTCAACAAAAGTCTTTGAAATAAATTGTTTTCCATTATCGCATACAAAAATCTTTGGACAACCAAATTTAAGGAAAATATCTCTCTCAAGAAATCTACAAATTGATTTAGTAGTGGCATTACCCAATGGACATAACCAGCAATATTTTGAAAATACATCTAATACTGAACAAATGAAGCGGTGACCAGAATAAGATCTAGGCAAAGGACCAATGATATCAATAGATAGCATCGTCATAGGTGAATTTACTATTTTAGGATTAGACATGAAACCAAAGGGAGGAGAATTTGAATGTTTATAAGCTTTACAAACTTCACATTTAGAAATATAATCTTTTACATCTTTTGCCATATTGGGCCAATAATAATGAATTTTTAATTTATTTAAAGTTTTGAAAATACCAAGGTGAGCAGAATCTAAATTATCATGGTTATTACGAATAGTATCTAATATATTTTCCTTAGGAATAACAATTTTCCAAGATAAATTACTCTGAATTTCAAATCTAGGTTTACAGAATCTATAAAGAACGTTATTATCAACTCTATAATTTTTATATCTTAAAGGATATTTTTGACATCCGATGAAAATACGTTTATACCAAGGATCAGTAATTTCATCATCAGGCTGAACAATTTCTGATGGAACATCAATAGCATTAATTTGAATACGAGACAAAGTGTCAGGTACAACATGTAAATTTCCTTTTTTATGAATTATATCAAATGTAAATTGGGAAATACGAGCAGCCCAACGAGCTAATCGTCCACTAGGATTACTTAAACCTAACAGCCATTTTAAACTAGCGTGGTCAGTTATAACAGTAAATTTCATACCTTCAATATATGGTCTAAAATGTTCAATTGAATCTAAAATTGCAAGAAGTTCTTTTTCAGTTGTGCTATAATTAATTTCACATTTACCAAAAGTTCTTGAATAAAATGCAATAGGATGTTGGTTATCATCTTCATCTTTTTGACATAAAACACTACCAATAGCAAATGAACTAGCGTCACAATGTAAGTAAAATGGTTTTTCAAAATTAGGGCAAATTAAAACAGGAGCTGACAGAAGAGCTTGTTTAAGTTGAATAAAAGAGTTTTCACAATTAGAATTCCAATCAATTTGACGTTTAGAGTTTTTACTTCCTCCAGTTAATTTAGATAAAGGAGTAGCAATATCAGCAAAACCTTTAATGAATCTACGATAATAAGAACACATACCTAAAAAACTTCGAACCTCTTTAACGGTTTTAGGTTGGGGAAAATTTTCAATAACAGATAACTTAGAAGGATCTGTATGTAAACCTTGACTATCTACAATATAGCCTAAATAACGTAAACGATCTTTACAAAATTCGCACTTTTTTAAATTAACAGTAAGACCTGCTTCTTTTAAACGTGTATAAATTTTACGTAGCAAAGCTAAATGACTTGAAAAATCGCTAGAAACAGCTATTAAATCGTCTAAATATACAAAAACTTGGGAATCAAATTCAGGACCAAATAATCTATCAACTAAACGTTGAAGTTCAGCGGGAGCGTTAGTTAAACCAAAAGGCATTCGAACAAATTCGAATAATCCTTTGCCAGGGATTACAAATGCAGTTTTTTCACAAGAAGATTTTTCTAAAGGAATTTGAAGAAAAGCCTTTGACAAATCAATAGCGGAAATACACTTAGCACCACGCAAATTATACAAAATTCGCGATGTGTAAGGTAAAGGATAGGCATCTTTAACGGTAACAGAATTTAATTTTCTAGAATCTAAACATAATCTAGTTGAACCATCTTTTTTCTCTACAGCTAAAACAGGAGAAGACCAAGGGGATTTTGAACGTTGAATAATTCCTCCTTTAAGTAAAACCTCTACTTCATCATAAAGTTCTTTTTGTTTAGCAGGACTAATAGGCCAATAACGTTGTTTAATAGGATCACCAACAGTAACAATTTTGTGTTCCGTCAAATGAGTTAAACCCAAACCTTTCTTTTCATAAGAAATTTCCTCAAAAAGTTTAATGACTTGATCTAATTGATCTTTATCAATACAAGAAAGTTGAACCGAAGAAGTTATAGAATTAATGTTATTGTTATTACTTGAATTTAAATTACTTTCAAAAACTATGTTATTAAATAAGTCTTTAGCAAGGTCAAATACAAGCCAAAAGTCAAAACCTAGAATAATATCTGGTCTAAGAGAAGGTATAACCATGAATTCTACCATACGAGTAACGTTGTCACAAGTAATTGGTATATCAATAGTTCCTAAAACATCTTGATGTTTACCATCAGCAGTATAAGCTATGTTATAATTATTAGTTTTAAGTTTAAATCCTAATTCAATAAATTTTAAGTGACTATTAGAACCTAGAACACTCTTATTAGCACCACTATCTAATAAACCTGTGAAAGTTTTACCACAAACATGGAATTTCAAAAATGGACGAGAGTCGTTATTCTTAGTAAATAAAATAGGAGCAAATTTATTTATTTGAAAAAATACTTTTAAGTAATTACACCAATCTGAAAATTCTTTATGAATTTGTAATGAGTTAGGACGCGAAGAATTAAACGATGTCAGTTCACTGTTTTCTTTGTTAAGAATCCGTGACTGACAGAACTTTATACGTTTTTTGGAATCTCTTTACTAGATTTACAAGTTTCGCATGAACTAGTAGTAACGTTTTGTTTACCACATTTAAAGCAAATTACACCTGGAATCTTTTTACAATGCTTGTAAGTGTGTCCAGTTTCTTTACACTTAAGGCAAGTTGAGGTTAATGAAGTTTGAACAATATTAATATTTTTAACTTTACTATCAATATTATAGTGTTTATTGTTATTAGAAACATGAAAATCATCAATTTGTTTAGAAAGACTGACTAAAACTGATAAAGAATCTATAGAACGACCAACCAAATGTATTGAGTACATCGGTAACATATTATGTTTAATAATTTCCAAAAGAGTTGACTCGGCTAATGGATAAGTAAGTCTCTTAGACATATATTCAATTTCTATAATAAAATCTGATAACGATTCACTAGATTTCTGCTTCCTCGTTCTCAAGTTGTATTCTAAATTGTAATCAAAGTTAAGTGTATCAAAACGCTTCAATAATTCAAGCTTAAGTTGCTTCCAAGAAGTTATAGAACCACGAATAGATCTAAACCATTTCAGCGCTAAATCTGAAAGTACCTCAGTAAACGATATGAGTATATGATCATCAGAAATATCACGAGCATAACAATACTCCTCAAAAGTGAGTAAGAATTCGCGAACACAAGTTTTACCTGTAAATTTATGTTTGAACTTAGACAAATCAGGTCCTTTGTTATATGAAAGTTTGTTAGGAAAAGATAAATTATTAGGATGAAACGATAAATCCAATAAGTCATTAGAAGTCATAGGCATGGCCTGAGAGTTATTTGCTTCTGCAAGGTTAGAATTATCATTATCAATATTCGAAGTTAAATTGTTCAAGTTATCATCACTACTAGGTGGTTGTAAGATGGTGGGTAAAGATTCCTTATGCGACATGTTTGAGAAGTCCTAAATTTCCAGCGATAACACCGTATTAAATTATTTCAAAAATAAAGTTCAATGAACTCAAAATAAGTCAACAAAAAGTGGTTAGTTAATAGTACTAACTACAGTTAATAAGTATAAGTGAACTTGGCATTCAATTCACAAAATAAGCTTAGCTTGTATGTAAAATATCATAGACGATACATAAATACAATGGTCGAAATCCCAATACAAAGTTCCAATACAAAAGTTGAAAAGTTAGGTAACAAATATACAAACTGCAAAATATAGGTCAAGTCCCTGTTCGGGCGCCAAATTGTAATATAAATAAAATTAAATTTTTAAATTGGTTGTAACGTTATATGGTTATATGTGCGTGTAGGCCAAGGGCCGCCCTACACCAAAAAGTTGCACCGGAATAGAACATTGGACTATAGAAAAAATTTATTTATATTACAATGGGGTTCGCTTGGAAAAAGTAAACCGCATGAAATTTTAATAACAAATATTTATTACTATCAAAAACAAATATTTAACAATTCTTTAATTTTGTATTTTTCCAAAATCTTAATAAATTTAATTTATAATTATCCAAATATTTTATTTCAATTTATCCAACTTACTATCTAAATTACAATTTTGTAGATCTATATGCAAGCCAAAGGGTTAATTTTGAATTTAGGAATTGTTAATAGAGAAAAAAATGTATTTAATTAATAATTTCGGGCGCCTGGATGGCTTAATCCATCCTAAAAGTTAAATTGGAAAATTAACATTCAAAATTTATAACAATTTACTAATAATAAACCGACTTAAAATTAACTAGAGTAAGTAACCGAGTCTTAAAATAAATCGTACTTAAATATACGTAAAATTAAGTTGAATGCCCAGTTCCTGAGTTTGTAATGAAAATGTAATTACATACCAGGACGTCGCGATCCAAACTATAAGTTATATGTAAAAACGCGGTTGTAAAAACATCGGTTGTTAGAAAACCTTGTTGAAAAAACAGGCGATTAAACATTGTTCATAAGCGTGTTGAAAAAACAGGTTGTTAAAAAAACCCTTGTTGAAAAAACATTGTTGTTGAAAAAAACATTGTTGAAAAAACATTGTTGTTGAAAAAAAACACTGTAACAAAGAGAAATACTACGTTAATACTGGATACTAAGCAAGTATCTATTAAATTTTCGAATTTGAAGTCTCAAAAAAGTCTGACAACTCACCCGGTCAATCCGGTGTTTTTCACAAAATAATCCATTAGTTACGCAGAAAGGTATTTAATTGGAATCCTGTAAGACAACGATCACTATAAGAAATATGATTTCAACCAAAATTTAATTCGAGACGAAAAAGTTCTTACAAAACTTACCATGAGGCAAAATTAATCGCACATTATTTGGCGAATCGTCGAAGAATATTACAAATTATTTAAGAATAACAGCATAACTGTTTTTAAATGGAAGTTTTGTCACATTATTTGACCAAAAAGGTAAGAAAAGTTATAAAAAAGCAAATTAAATCACAGCTTCATTTTGTGATCGTTTGACAATCCGACAGGAAAGTAATTTTCCATCGCCGATCCAATACTCGTAAAAATTCGAAAGAAAAATGTAGACAAAGACATAGAGACATTCAGCCAAAATCCAAGGACCATGGAACCAAATACTGGATCCCACGTTAAACTGCATTGAACTGAAGCTTACTGAATTTGAATCGCTCAGTAGCGCCACCAATAGTTGATTTTTTGGAACTAATATTTATTATAGAGGCTCAGTGGCAAACGTCAAGTGACAGCTTGTCAAAGATAATTCAAAATGACAGCCCAAACAAATGTCAAATGAATGAAATTAATGTTTATAAGTTGTGAGGTTAAGTATGAATGTAAACAAACAATGGGTATGATACAATTTTGTGTAAAAAGGTTTGAAAAACGATTTATTCAACACTAGGCCACGCATGTAACGTAAAATACGTTACAACATTACTAACACTATTAACATCACCGATGCGCTGCCGAAAAAGATAGAAGGAAAGAATTGGCTCTCAAGCTTCCAGCTGGAACACGATGAGTCGGTTGGCTGGCTCAGCAAGAAGGCGATAGTAAGCCAGGCAGGCTGTACGGAAAGCTAATAATACTGGTAATAATACGTCTACTACATTATTGGTATGCTTGAACAATATCTGTCTTCCAGGTTCGCGATCAATCTCCAATGCGGTCCCAATACCGACCCTCGGGACGACATTGCCCTCCACCTGAACTTCCGCTTCGTTGAGATGTGCGTGGTGAGGAACCACCTGACCGCCATGAGCTGGGGCATGGAGGAGACGAATGGAGGCATGCCGCTGCAGAGGGGGGAGTCGTTTGAGGCCCTCGTGCTGTGTGATCCCCAGAGCTTGAAGGTGATTATTAAAAATGACCTAAATAATATTCAGTTTATGAGTTACATGGTGTATGGGTTTCCTTGATATGTCCAGTCAAATCGCACTGGATTTGAATTGTGTTTTACCTTATAGTAATCCGCCGAAATATGCATTCACAAATACCAGAGTGCGTGACGTCACCACTTACGACCGTTCTCAATGTTATACCCATAATGAATAATCCTCTAGTCTGTTTCCTAACAACTGTCTAAAAGTATCAAAATTATAGAGTTATTAAGAGTTGGCGCTTTGCTTCTGAGAGACAGACGAACGGACGGACAAGACGACACTATAGGGGTTCCGATTTTACTTCGGAAGCCTAAAAAGGGTACAAAGTTTATTTACTTTATTATTTGTTCATGTTTTAATAAATTCATTTGCTTCCAACTACATCCTCGACATTGTAGTAGTTAAGTCACGCCTAGTATATCTCTATTTTATGAGTCTAGTGTTTATTTACATTGACGTGAAGTAATGACACGTGACACGTGGCATCTGGTAGGTCAACCGCTAAGCTTTCTCCAGTTTCAGTTTGTCGTACTACTTTTGGAACAACCTGTATATAAAACACAAAAATTGTTTCTACCTCTGTCTGTTATAGACTTTGAAACCATCCAACCGAAGATTGTTTTATACCACTAAAACGATGCATTAGGCACATTTGGTAGATTAATTATGATAATTATCTAGGAAAAATGACATGAAAATATGTACATGTACAAAATATCTGCTCGTCCGGCAGGTGGCGTTGAACGGCGTTCACTTCTGCGAGTTCCCGCATCGGCTGCCCTTCCAGAGGATCTCGCACCTGACGGTGGACGGTGACGTCATGCTGCAGTTCATCGGCTTCGAGGGCGCGCAGCCGCCGCCCACGCAACAGATGTACATGGTAATTACAGCACTATCACCCTTCCGGCTTGCGACTGTATTATATACTTTTTTTTCTCTACCCAAAGGTCGCCTGGAAGAGATCGCTACATGAGCGATAAGGTCGCCCTTTGTATACCTTACATTATTTTAATATGACTGTTTTTATTATTGTATTTGGTGTACAAATAAAGAGTATTTGTATTGTATTGTATATACCAAATAGTGCGTCCACATTGCAGTTTCTTTCTGAGCAATATTATCAACACCGATATGGACATCTACAACGTACCTTCGTGGATCCAGGGGTATTGGGCTAGGCTCCATTGTAGTATGTGCCGTTATCGTGTCAAATCAGCTACCACACCAACTATTTAGAATTAAACTGATTTTATTTTGTTTTCGATTTCCAGCAGACAGAACCTCCCGCCTATGGCGCCTACGGTGCTCCGCCCCCGGCCTATGGAGCCCCCGGCTACGGCGCACCTCAAGGTAATATTTATTGCTTACGAAAATACAATTGACCATAAAAAACACATTTTTCTTTCTTCAATCTTCTAAATTGTAACATATTCAATTTGTATAGAATGTCGCAAAACATCTATTTCTAAAAAGACGGACCGAATTATGATCGTGACCGGAATTAGAAAACTACAATTTCGTCACCTCCTTAAATAGCGAGAAGTTTTGTGCTGACCTGGAGGTCAACCGATTGTTATGCTCAGTCGCGCGCCTCGTTGTGTAGAAATATTGTAATCTTAGGGCCTACTTTGAATAAAAATGCCTAGGCATTCCGTGCCGACAGTCGGCGCAGACTCTTACGAATACCTGTTACATTCATGTAAAAAATTAACTTTAATAATAATGAAAATGTAATCAGATAATGGGTGTTTTTAGTTGGTATAAATGTTAATATTTTTTAAGGCAATCTGAATTAAATTCACATTACATTATCAGTTTCGCGTCAGTATTGCGTATAAATCGATGAGTTCTTTAAAGTTGTCTCGTCTGTTCGGATTTATTATTCCTGTTTTACCGAACACTAAAAAGCCTAAAACAAAAACATCTATATATCCATGATACAATTTAGTTATTTTAGTTCCTTCAAAAATCTTTATACATCGATCTATTATGGATTACTAATATTACTAACGAGCTAACCCAAGTAATGCTTTTGATATAGCAATTAACTGTATCCAATAAGGCCGCTGCACATTACAACGATTGTATCAGAAACATTTTATTTATCTCGAAACGTCGACACGTTTTTATGATACGACACTACTTACCATGCCAATGATAGTTAAGTAATCAGACCACAATAGTGTGTGGTGAGAATAGGCAGGGGACATCTGCCCGTTGTACACTTGTACATACTCTCTCTTGTTTGAAATGGAAATTAAGTCAAATATTTGTAAAATTGAGTGAATAGTTGCTTAGTGGAAATTCAGTACAAATGAAGTAATTTTGAGCCACAGGAGATTGAATTTACTTTAATTAAAATTTATTTGAATGGTTTCGTTGTAATGTGCAACAGGTTGAACAGGTATTAAATGAGCTTTATTATGATTTTGTTAATAAAATTAAGTTGTTAAATTTAAATTTATTGGTGTACTACACCTACACATGAAATTTTAAATAAATAAGTAATAAAATATTGTTATACTATACATAGCTTAATGCATGGCATTGCAAATGGTGGGTTTGTGAATCCACTCTGGGTTTAAAGGTTATACTTATAAGGGTTTCTGCCGTATTAAGACAAGTTTTATGAAGTGTAAATAAGCACAATATATTCATGATGAATTAATATTATGAAATATATTCATCTAATTAAGCTTTATTTTTTTAATATATTAATATACAATTTTTTTTATTATTATACAAATACTTTTTTTATCATGTTTATTTACCCACCTTAAAACCAATTGTAAAGTTTTTATTTTTGAAATAATAAAAAGTTTTGTTTAAATTTGTTGTAACGCGAGTGTGTCAAATGGATGTTGAAAGTAAAGTTTTTTGAAATAATAATATTATAAGGTAAGTACAATTATGGTGTGCTTTACTTCAATTTAATATCTTATATTGTATTTATATGTATAGTATTATTTATTTACTAATATTATATCACTGCATAGCCATTGCTTTACTTTTTCTATCATCGTATTTTCTGTTTGTTGTGTTGATTAATAAACCATAATAATGTATGGCATTGTAGTTAAATGGTTGTTGTACTAAACACCTACATTAAAGTTATGGAACACCTGCACATTTGGATGTGTGATTTGTAATGAAATGGCACATGTATGAAACGAAAGTTCTCTACGACAGTTTTTTTAGGGTTCCGTAGCCAAATGGCAAAAAACGGAACCCTTATAGATTCGTCATGTCTGTCTGTCTGTCTGTCCGTCCGTATGTCACAGCCACTTTTCTCCGAAACTATAAGAACTACACTGTTGAAACTTGGTAAGTAGATGTATTCTGTAAACCGCATTAAGATTTTCACACAAAAATAGAAAAAAAACAATAAATTTTGGGGGTTGCCCATACTTAGAACTGAAACTCAAAATTTTTTTTTTCATCAAACCCATACATGTGGGGTATCTATGAATAGGTCTTTAAAAATGATATTGAGGTTTCTAATATCATTTTTTTCTAAACTGAATAGTTTGCGCGAGAGACACTTCCAAAGTGGAAAAATGTGTCCCCCCCCCCCCCCGTAAATTCTAAAATAAGAGAATGATAAAACTAAAAAAAATATATGATGTATATTACCATGCAAACTTCCAACGAAAATTGGTTTGAACGAGATCTAGTAACTAGTTTTTTTTTAATACGTCATAAATCGTAAACCGCAATTTACCTCGATCAAAGTTACAACGAACTTCAAGAACTTATATATTATGTTACTTGCTGCTACGGAACCCTTCATGGGCGAGTCCGACTCGCACTTGGCCGCTTTTGAACTTTATTTTTCTTCATTTTAACTGAATCTTCAGTCGTGATGGTACAATATTAAAAGAAAATGTTGCAAGAAAACCTTACTTTTTGTTATCCCGTCTAATAGACGTAGTTGTAGAGGTATGTATTACCACCGAAGACATAATAGTACTAATGTATTACTTCAATAAATAATAATAAATCTTAGACAGATTTTGTAAAGACAGCGAGATTTTTGGATTTACCAGTGGCCTCAATTAGTTCACAATGTAACAGCGCGGGGGCGTTCGCTTCGATACCCATACCTTGTAGTGTTCCATTGACATTCGCAAATGAAAAGAAAAAGACAAAGAAGAAAAAAAAAAGTAAAAGTAAGACGTTTAAAATAAATAAAACAAAAATGCATTACGCAACCAATATGAGGTTACCGACCAACCAATAATACAGATGGTATTGTCATGAATATTATTATACTGTTTGTTTAGTCACTAATAAAATATCGAATTATATTTATGAGTAGGAGTTTGTAGTAAGAAAATTTATTTAGTGTAAGATGTATGAAAATTATCTCCATTCAATAAAATCCATAACTGGCACTTTTATGGGCATTACATACATACATACATAAATACATTTTCAAATGATGAAATCAATGAGTACTTGTACACCCCACTGGCTAAGGTTCTTCCCACAGGTTCTTCCTATTTGTGTTGACACAGAATCTGCTTAAAGTAGCTGGAAAACAGCTTTATTTCAATGTCGTGAGCGATTCTCACGAGGCACTATTGGTTTTCTCACGGTATTTCATACGCTTCTGGTAAACTAATATCTTAAATTGACTAAAGTTAGTACCTAAGTATCTTAACTGAGATGATATGAGTAGAAAACGAATTTTTACTTACTGATGTAATGCTTTATTTGTACTGTACACCTCATTTATTGTATTAAGGCTATTATGTGCAATTGTTTGTTTTTACGCTAATTCCACCCACATTTGAAATCGTTATTCACAACTTTTATAATTTTATTTGAACTGACGCTGATGTGGGTAGTTGTTTCATGTCAGCGGGTAGATGGCGCTAGCTAAATAGTTGTATTGTTGTTTTTCTTTTGATTTATTATTTTATGTTACCGCAGGCTTCTACTGATGGCTTCTATAGACTAGCGGGGAATGCAGGCGACCACCAAGTAGGTATGCTTTTTTTTTTTTTTTTTTTTTTTAAATTGCGTAATGAAATCCGAATCCGATTATGATTCCCAAATTGAAATGATTCTTTAATTTATAAATACAATTAAACCCAATTTTTTGTATATCCAATATTTACTTAATTGAACATAATCTGAATTTTACCAAGAAAAAAATAACCGACTTCAAAATAACTCAAAAATACTCGTCAGATCTAGCTTAAATTTAAGTGGGACCACATGACAAGCACCAGCTTTCGATTAAAAAAGAATCATCAAAATCGGTTCACCCAGTCGAAAGTTCTGAGGTAACAAACATAAAAAATACAGTCGAATTGTATACCTCCTCCTTTTTTGAAGTCAGTTAAAAAATTATTAATGAGAATTATTTTGAAATGATTAAACTTTTTAAACAATTTTGTAATTAGTTACTGAATAAGATGTTAATGTTAGTTTAATTTGTTTTCAGGTGCCTTGTGAAGGAACGCGCTTAGTTAGCATGAAGAAGTAGCATTTAATGAATCTTTATTATTGTTAATAGATTATCCCAAAAGATAAAAATATACGATGAATCTTTGCTTATCTTAAAGTAAAAAAAAAAAATACTATTGTAATTGTGGAATAGATATTCTGATTTTTTTTATGGATATATAGAAAAAGGATTATAATATCTAGGTGTGAATAATTATCAGTGTAGACTATCACTGATATCAATGATTATTTAACTAGCTATAAATAAATGTATGAACGGAATAATATGTATTAATACTCGATATAAAATTTGTAAATTACTTTTTTTCTGATGTAGATCTATTCCACATATTTCCGGCTTAGTAATTTTATTATTATATTATTTTTATCACATCACATCATTAGTATTGTTGCTATTATACAATATTTCATTGTTAAATGTCCTTCAACCACTAGATAATATTTTGAAACTTATATAATTTTATTATAATGAATATTTTACTCGTACATATTGTATTTGCAAAACTTTTAACCTAAAATATATTTATAATTTTTGGAGAAAAAAATTATGTTTTGCAAATATGGCTTACACATAGATTTAAGACCTATTTCTTGTAGACTTTTTATGTGAATTACGTATGAATTAGTTAAATATAAATGATTTGATAATAATGAAAAATCATTCATTTTGTTAGCAGCCTAAAACTGTTCGACCAATTCTAACAAAATTATACACTTGTAAGTGGATAATTATATTTTTCGGTATTTATTTATTGATTTATAAATAATTATGATTATTGGCATTTAAATTTTATGTATGAAATAAATCGATTCTCCTTGTATCATTAAATATTAATAAACTTTGTAATTAATAATAATAATTGTTGTATTGTTTAGTTGCTTGTAAGCGTGTGAAGCAGTATTTTTTCGTATAGTCGTTACTGTAATCATTGATTATATTTCCCTTTATTTCATTGATGTTTAATAAAAATATTATAAAAAAATAGCATTCAGTTTATTATTATGCCCTAATATTAACACTGCATGAGTTGATTTCCGGATCAGTTACGTAACATTTAGAAAAAAATACTGGCCAATAGCTTGTTTTTTGATTTGTTGGTGATGTTGATAATTATAATAAATAAAATAAATAAATCCTCCAAAAGATAGACATTAATACTGCAGATGGGTCTCCGCCGAAGGGACCTTTGTGGATAAAATATACCTAACATATCCTAAATATGACACCATAACTTAACATATTAACATAGTGAAATAATACTATACAGAAACCTTGGTGTCTGAAGCAGCGTTGTCATCAATATTGCACATCGAGTTTTTAAAGTAGCTTCGACTTCGGATATGGTTCCATGTAGCTACCGCTATTTTTTTTAATCAACCAGCTTTTCGCAAAGGTGCTTTGTCATGGAGGAGAAGAAAAGTCGAAAGAAACTCCTCCGCACATCTTTTAAAAATAAAATACATTTATTACAAAAAAGTATCACTAGCCTGTACGGAACTGGTTGCAGATCTGTGCGTCTTTGTCATTTATGTACTCATCAACAGTATAGTAGCCTTAAAGTTGAGATTTTACATGTTTCTTAAACAATTCCACTGGCAAATCACGTATTAACTTTGGGATTTTATTATAGAACTGTACACCAAGGCCCATAAAAGATCGCTGCACTTTAGAAAGACGGTAAGATGGCGTTACTAACTGGTGCATTATTCTTGTTTGACGATTGTTGATATCACAGTTTTGTTTATACGCGCTTATATCATTCCGTATAAAAACCACATTACTATAAATATATTATGAGGCTACTGTAAGTATACCTATTTCTTTGAACTTGTCACGCAAAGTTTCCCAAGATCTAAGTTTATAATGGGGCGACGGCCTAGGGCCGCTAGGGCGCCAAATTTGGAGGGGCGCCACATTTGGGGTGGGGAGCAAAAAAAAAAATATAAAAAAAACGTTCCCATTGGTTTAGTCAAAAAATTTTCAAACAAAAAAGCTCGATTTTTATATTCATATGTGGGTGCCACAATATTCTGGCCTAGGTCGTCAGTGGCTCTAACGCCGGCAGTGACTATATTCCTCCTCATACCTATTGTGAGAGGAGAGTCGAGCCCAGTTGAGGGACATTTGTGGGTTTGAGTGTTGATGGGAATCAGTTATTTGTCATATTGTTGCAATATAACCCTCACGTGCTCAGTTTCTCACTAAAAGGTTTCCCACTATAGGTATGCTTGTTCACTGCTGAACACCGGACGGGACTATGATGACCACATGAATAAATAAATAACGACTAGGGCCCTGTTTAATAAACGTTACAATTCGACAATTTTGTAAATAAGTGACATATTTGTTAAGTTGTATGATAATTGCTGTTTAATAAACCTTACAATTATGTAAGAATTTTACATATAAAAATCTTACAAATATTAGAATTGTAAATGCTGTTTAATAAACGTTTACAAGTGTAGAAAACGCCTGTAGATTTCGATAAAATATTGTATCTACAAATTTGTAGTTTAATGTAAAATGTAATTTTTTTTATAAGAAATTTACGATAGTAGATGTAAAAAAATTTAAAATATTCAGAATTTGGTTTTACCAATTAGTTTACAGACTGCGTTTCTATTTGTTTGATTTTTAACGAAACTCATGGAACATATTAACAAAATTAGGATTTTATTTATAATATACCTTTAATTTGACATTGACGTGTTGTTTTCCAAGTCATGGAGCACAATAATAAAATCATGATTTTGTCTTTAATATACGAGAATAAAGATGTTTTATTCGGTTCCTTTAGTTACACCATGCGTATCAGCTAAAACTCGCCGTCGCCGTTCACTTATACGAATATATTCATCATCACTACTATCACTACCACTACTACTACTTGTTAGAACCATTTTTTTGTGTATAACAATTAAATTTCTTTAGTTATTAGGTTGAGGCACTAAACTGTAAAATTCTGACACAAGACAAGTCCACCTGTCGGAATTGTACTACAATTTTACAAAATATGTAAACTTGTAATTACAATTATTGTTCAATAAAACAGTTTTCCTTACAAATATGTTAATTGTCACATGTAAAGAGAAAATGTTTATTAAACAGAAATATGTAAAATTGTAGGTACAATTTTACAATTTTGTACATTTTCCACCATGGTAAACTTGTAAGTTGTATTCTTTATTAAACAGAAACTTGTAGATTTGTAACCTGTAAAATACAATTACAATTTACAATTTGTAACGTTTATTAAACAGGGCCTAGGCCTTACTTGCATAATGTTGGGGAATTTCACGATCTCATCTACTTAGCTTCCATACAATTGATACGTGTTTCGGTTGTAGTATTAGACATTCGGTGCCTATGTGGTTCGATTATTAATACTTACGTAGTAGCATACTAGACATAATAGTACATAATTGTAGTAGTATTATTAAGCAGTCCTAGTAAAAACCTGGTGACTATTCATAAGAACCGGACGAATTTAAACTAGGTACCTAGCCTACGCGTCAAAAATTGTTTCTGTTTTCTGTATTTTTTTCAAAATTTTAGCCTTTCAATAGTACCTTTTAACTCATTTGGCCAGTAGTTTCGGAGCAAATTGTCTATGAGTTATGAAAGACGGACGGACGGACACGAGTGATCCTATATGGGTTCCGTTTTTTCGTACGGAACCCTAAAATTAAAATTATTGCGCTTTTTATCAAACCTTTTCCTTGTTTCAGGTTATTCAGCTGTACCGGCAGTAAGTATTATATAACAAGATATAACTACATAAGTTTGAAAAGTAAAACTTCACTTTGTAAAAATCGCGCTCTGAAAAGCTAAACGAGTCATTTTATTTGCTAAACAACATGGCACTTTGACGTTTTGTATTTATGATATATTTTTTATATATAAGTATTCACATTGAATCCAGTGAGATGTCACATAATTATTATATTTTAGTCCATTTGTTTCGACGAGTCCTATTTGGTAAACAATGTTAGTGTCTTTTGAACCATGGAGGATAGCAACCCTCCATGTTTTCAACGTAGGGTGGGTGTGCCGGTCCCAAACCAGTTAAGGACAAAATTTACTTTGAAATGTTCTGAACTGGTTTATTGTAGTTTTAACATTAGAACTTTATATAAAATGTTGTCTATTATTTACTAAAGCTGCAATATATTAAAAGAAATGGAACCTAAATATTTAAGTTTTTTATATATTTTATGAATAATACCAAAAACGGGAATGTGCCTTTGTTTGACCAGTGCGCTCTAATAAATGACCACTTTTCAGTGTTGCCAACTCTCAAAAATATTTACCCCCTAAAACTAGTTCAAAAACCCCTAAAATCGCCCCAATTACATGAAAATCCCCCTAAAAAAAATTTTAATATTAAATATATGTATATACATTAATAAAACTGTATTTTTTGTCTGTCTGTGCGTTTGTTCTGGCTAATCTCAGGAACGGCTCAACCCGTTTAGATGCCGTTTTCCCTGATGTATTGTAATGAGTTTGGATTAATATTTAGTGTTTTCACTATTTCAATCGGTTCAAAAATAAAAAAAAAACTTATGCCAATATTTACCTACTGTTGCCAGTCACCCCACCACTGAGTTGTTGCGTAGTGTAGTATTATATCTTTTTTTTATAATTGTATGCAAATTACATTATTTTTATGTATGTTTTGCTGTTTTGTTAGGGCAGATAAATATGTTTTTGTAAGATTATTAAGTTTGTTTTACAAGTAAACAACAATCGACATACTTAATTATGTATGTATTTTATGTAAGCATCATATTTATTAGGTACAATGGCCCAGGTTACACATACATTAAAATTAAGATGGATGTCATTTGTACGAACCCAGGCTACAGTGGATTTCACATAAGTCCGCACTTGAAGTAAAAATTGCCAACATGATAAGCGAAATGCAGACTTAAGTGAAACCCACTGAAGTTCCTACAAATGACATGCATCGCAACACGTCATAATTTGAAGTATCGAAAATTGTCAGTAAAATTATTGTACGTGTACCTAACCTGGGCCACTAACCGCCAAACCGTCAGCGAGCGGCTCCGTCGGCCCTCCAGTCACAGAGTAGTTGGAATATAATTACACTAGATGTCACTAAGTCCGACTTCGCTTCTGAATTCACAGATAAGTTGGAGGCACTGTAGTTCAAAATCAAAATATAATACGAGTAATATATGCTAGTTTGGACTGTCTCAGAGCCTATACTTTTACATCTTTATTTTTCTCAATTATTAAAAAATAAAATAAAAAATGACAAAAAAAAACCCTAAAAATACCCCTAAACATATAACACCCCTAAAAAAATCCCAACTCACTTAATTTCCCCCTAAATTTGGGGGGAAAACCCCTAAGTTGGCAACCATGCCACTTTTGCACCAATAGTTGACCACTAAAAAACTAACAGATTCTATAGCTTCTATAGCTAATTGAAAATAAAACATTATATTTTTATACAAATTGACTATCATATATTATTAATTAAAACTTTATCCTGACTTACAACTAATTTTTAAAGGCACAGTCGGAGGTAGGTAGTACCTACCTTATTAGAATACAAACAAGTAATTGCCGCCGTATTGGGGCGGCTTAGAATACTAACCCCAATCCCACGCCGGATGGGCGTCTAAATCCTACCCGCCGACTAAATCCGGCCCGCTGGTGGTAGGGCCCTTCGAGGGATAATATTGGTAATATTGATTTTAATTGTTAATTAATACCATTATTACTATCATTATTTCTCCATGGGGTTCGCCTGGATAGCTACCAGCCTCAAGCATGAGTCAGCCGCCAAACGACTCGTCGTGTTCCGGCTGGGAGCTTGAGAGCCAGTTCTTTCTTTCTTTCTTTTTCTTCTCTCTTTCTTGGCCGGAAACGCATCAGTGATGCCTTTGGTGTTGCTGATGTTCATGGGCGACGATAGCCACTTACCACCAGGTGGATCGTCAGCTCGTTTGCCGGCTATATCCATAAAAAAAGTAAATTAGAACATTACTTCCCGAGCTACTTATGCTTACTAGTTATGCTTTCTTTTTCCCTATCCTAAATTTCGTAAAAAGTGGGCATGCTTTTAGGACCCAAAACCAAATCTGATGTAGGACAGATATTGAAACCAGATTCATCAGCATTTACATATAATTATGTCAGGATCCTCAAGTACCTATTATCTTCGGCATATTAGAATTCTCTTAAATCAGAGTGCCATTTTCTTAGGCTTTCTTCTGTTACAAGTTAAAAAATGACTTTTTGGGGGATCTTTAATCTAAAATAACGAAAAATAAAGTCAAAACTGTAATCTGGTCATCCATAGGAACCTCTTTTTAACTACTGTGTACCGATAGCAAACCGGTGGTCAATTACTAGAGCACACGACTTAAAACGATTTTAATGATAGACTTAAAGCTGTAAATTATCAAGCAAAACCATCACTACAAAAAAAATAGAAAAATGAGAGAACAGTATATAGAACCAGTTGCAAACCAGTTGGTCAACAATAGGAACCCAGTACAATGTGTGTTCCAGTAAGGTAACCACCATAAAAATACTTAAAATTGTCATTTTTTATTAAAAATAATAGTATTTAGCTCTTAAGTAGACACTATATCTCCAAAATTATACAACTTGGTAACAGTAATTGGGAAATAATAGGTGATTTTAAATGTTTTAACTTAACACGTCGATGTGCATTTCTAACTGTAATGGCGGCCGGAAGGCAAGTGATGGAGACACTAGTCAGACAAAAAGAGCAATGCAGCGATATTTTCTCTTTTACTCTTGCAAAAATATGTTCGAAAGCTTGGTAACAGACTAGGCAACATAACAAAACAATTGAATTCGTCAAAAATGCCCGCCATTTCTTATTTTATTAAATTGAACATGCGAGTGGTCAACCACTGGTACCTGGTTTGGGACCGGCACACCCACCCTAATTTGTTATTTAAAAATAAAGAAGGCACAAAATGAAAATATGAAATTTTAAGATGCATACTATTAAGGCACATAACGGTATTATTAACGATAATTATAGCTTTATATTCGTTTTTGTAAATATGAGTCAACTGTATTATTATGATTATATTTATTTTAAACTAATTGTAAGTTTTTGGTAGTACGAGTCTCCAACGTCAAAGAAGTTTTACTTAAATCGCGCGAAAGATTACACGCACACATTTATTTTTATATTTATTTCTATTTTAAACTGTAAATTAAATTAAACTGTTTAAACCAAATAAGTCTCGTCTAAGAAAACTATACAGTACCATTACATTTATTTGTCTGTAGGGTTACGATTCCCAGTATATGGCGCAGTCGCAGCAGCGGCGTGGGCTGGGCACCGGCGCAGCGGTGGGGCTGGGCGTGGGCGCTCTGGCAGCGGGTGGGCTGGCCGGCTACGCGTTGGGTGGCGGGTTTAGTAGCAGCACCGAAACTCCTCCTGATCCTGTGAGTAGCTCGTGTAGAGTGGCAGAGATAGATTAAGGAAACGAGTAAAGTTGTCGTTGAGTGTAATTTTAATCGATTGGCCGACGAGATCTAAATCGATCGAATTTAGTTATGTCAAGTTTTTGCATGAATGACAAATGAGTATCGGGGTCATCTGATGATGAGTGGTTATTTTCGTCCCTGGACCCCCTTTACTTCAAAGCTGCCTTGCCCTCAGGCAAGAAGGAAGTTAAACTCCAAATAATACCGACTCTCTGAAACTTTTAGCTTTGACTTGATCCTAGAAAGAGGTTGATTAAGCCCAGGCGTGCACAACGGTTTTTTGCCGCTGCGGTAAATTGACGCAACTCAGTAATAATTAATGTGTTTTCTCGCCGCACAATATTCGTAATGCAATTCAAAACTATCTATTTACGTGTAGCAAAACCTACGGCGGCGGCGCGGCAAATCGCCGCGACGGCGAAATACCGTAGTGCGCGCCTGGGGCCCTGGGCTAACAACTTCTCGATATTTTATCTACTTATCCATAATTCTTAAACCGAACTACACTATACTATTTAATTTTCAATGTATTATTTCATTTTCTTAAATATCTACTTGTCAGGTACAAGTGGTGGATTTCGCAGAAAGTGCAGATTTTGGTGGCGACGACTGGATGGATTGAGTGCACGGTGCCACCAGCTTGTAGCTTTTAAGAGTGCCATTTATTGACAGTTGCCTTGTTTTACGACTACTATAATAATGCCGATCAGAAAAATGTAAATAGAGAGAGAACGAGGACGAGCGAGCGAGACAGCTATGTACAGTAATCCTAGAGACTGTTAAGTTTTGTTAGCGATAACGAAATCTGAAAAAATAATTAAATGTTGGTTTTATGACCCACATGTCGTTTCATTTTATGTTAACGCATTTCGTTATTGTTAACAAAATATATTTTATCTATGTCCTCAGTAAATAGCTAAGCCATATCCAAGTAGGTAATGTAGGTATACGGAGATAATATATCGGTCTTTTCTTGTACCGGATGCATTGAAGTTAAATTGACACGGTGATTAGTATTCAAGATAGCTTTTTTAGCGCTGATAACATAACACGAACACAACTTATAAATCCAGTAGCGAACTGTAATTAATAATTTTTTGAAAAAAGCATGATTGTCACGCATACCGGTATTTTTCGGTGTTAACCGGTAGCATACAAATGCCGGTTAATGTCATAACTCCTATTATTATTTGTACTGCCATCTGGTATAGTTATAGGAGTCGTATGTTGAAAATGTATTAATAAATTATTATGCCCACGGTCCATCTTCGTTATTTGAAAATATTTATATTCATTTTGAAACAGTCTCAGTTTGGGGTTCTGTAACTTGACCATTAGGTATATTTATTAAAAAATAATAAAATTTTGAAACGATTTATTTTTAGTGGAAGGTTGCTAATATATTTTTGAAATTTAAAAAATTGTACAAAAAGATTTGAATTATAATAAATTTTGTATTTCAAAAATTAGACATTGGTGAAGTTACAGATCGCCTATACAAGTGATTTAAATACAGAAGTGAAGTCAAATTGGTTTAATAATTTCTCGTTTTATATGTGAATTTCAAACAAAGATTGCCAATGATAATCATCAATTTTAGAGATTTGGGCTCAGTATTTATTAATGAGACTTGCAATGAAAACTATATATTTAACAACGTTCAGCCTTAAAAAGCCTTTATAAATAGATATTATATTGAATAGATCTTTAGTCATACCGATTTTAGCTTTACTTACAAATAAATATGTGTATTTATTTGGATTTTAGCTGTATTTTTGTCACAAATTATAGAATAAATAAATTTAATAACTTAAAAAATCATATTATAATACTGTTTTCACTGTCATTGAATTATCAGCATTGGCTTTTAGTATACATTCACATTGAATGATACCTGCTATTTTAAATAATCCTTAAAATTTAAAAATAGTAAAAAGTTTAATAAATCGTTTATTCGTAAGACAAATCACATTTTATGTACTAAATTTCTAATAGAATCCGCATTCTGATGTGAGTTCAAGAATAAAAAGTAGAATACGATATTTCATGAAGCTTTACGAATTAAAAGCTATGGAGCAAAATTTACGCGCACCTGTAACGCGTTAGGTAGCTAAACATTTCCATAGGCAAAGCGTCCACAGTTCTGCATTACGCAACAGATTTTAGTATTCTTTGTATAGAAATACTTACTACTGTATTCACTGATTCGCAACGTACAGACAGCACGCGATGTGATGATGGAACTATGGACCCTTAGCTTTAGTCTATTTTAACAATGGACTATTATTTTATTTAAAGCCAATAAACTTAATATAAACAATTTACCATAACGTAAGAAAAAACTTTTATATATTGTTAATTAAAATAAAATATAAATATTATCACTTGAAAACATTATTATTTATAAGAAAAAATATTTTATATATTAAATTGTTATTGAATTATTATAAAATTAAGCACTTTTGTACACCTTCCTTTTTGATAATTTGTACATTGTCACGTGTGGTCACTATATAAATAACACAAATATAATTTATAAAGCTGATTTAATAATTGTTACGTTTTGCCGTTTCACAAATTGATTTTAAATGTTTGACATAACTGGCAAAATAAATGCCATTGTGTTCGCGCGACGCATCGGCGGCCTTAGAATATTTGTTTACAGTGTTATGAGTGTTCTCAGCTTCTTCTCCTTTTAAGGCAGCCTTTGTAGAAAGTAGTAATGCCTCAAAGTGCTTCATTGATGTATACTGAAATAGATACGATCCAGCAGATCAATTCAGTTTTGGATTTGCAGTTACTTAAATTGAAATAAATTTGCCAAATGAAAACTTAACAACTTCTCTGGATCGAGTCTATATCTAATTTCGTGTAAAGTAGCTGTTATACATGACTATAGTGCGTCCAACGAAACGAGATAAAACTATCCTGTACTCGTGTAACGACAGCTTACGACATTGCGACAGTATTTGACAGTATCTTTACTCACAAACTTTTTCTTTTTTATTGTTTATTATTATGGTACTTCATGGTGAAATTTCGAATTTCATTTCTAACAGTAAGTGAAGAATTGTAAGAAAATTTTAGCTTTTACACATATTTTTTATCCCCTACATTACGACATTAAAAATGGAATAGTCATGCAAAAAATAAAATAATTGTGGCCTGTAGCTTTATTACATAATTATTTAGAATTACAAAATGTATTATTTTTATTATTATTTAGAGATGTTTATGCAATCATGGTTGATTGTTTAATTTTTGATTGAATCAATAAACACATTATTAAAAAACATTGTTTTTTATGTATCTCGTGAATGTCATTTGCCAATCGACTTACAAAAACCTTATCTTTCTGTACCATGTCTGGTTACCTGTAAAACGTAGTGATTAAGTACTCTGTGGTTACCTGAGTGTCCAATCCACTGAAAAGGAAGAAAAGTTAAATTAATTTAAAGTTCAGATTTTATATATTAACGAGAAACGGTAACCCCGCAATGAGGTGCTCCGTCGTCATCTTCGACGTAGCAAAATTATTAGGACATTTAGCATTATTATTGCACAGTACGGCCGACGTATCTTGGCGCGTCTGAATCACAGAACACATTTATTATACCCTAGAGGGGTCTGAGCTTCGCGCAGAAGGCTGCGCAGTAACAATTCGGCAATGGTCGGTACGCGGCGTATTATGTCTCTGTCACATGTTAGCATGTTCGTGTTGCTATCTCTGTTTTACTTGTGCTAAAGTTCGCAGAGACTGACTATTCAGACGTGCCAAATTACGTCGGCCGTACTGTACAGTGCGGCCGCTGTATCTTGGCGCGTCTGCAGATAGGCTTTGCGAACTTTTGCGCATGTAAGATCTGTCTTACATCTCTGGATGGCAACACGAACAAGCTAACGTATGACAGACATAATACACCGCGTATCGAGTGTTGGCGAATTATGTTACTGCGCAGCCTTCTGTGCGAAGTTCAGACGCGCCAAGATACAGCGGCTGAACTGTACGTAGAATTAAAGTTTCCGAAATAATAAGTGGACGCGTCTACATTATAATGGAGATTGGAGATTAACCTCTATTATAGGTAGATACTTCACATATCCTACACGCACGTTTACTATAAATATATTATACAACTAGCTGTTGCCCGCAGCTTCGCATACGGAAATTATGTTTTACTTTATTTGTACCTCTTGTAGAAGGAAATTTAAAAAACGGTGAATTTATATTGAAGTACTTATATTTAGTAATTTATATACTGAAACCCACGATAAATTCACAAA
Source organism: Thymelicus sylvestris (assembly GCA_911387775.1). NCBI lineage: Eukaryota > Metazoa > Arthropoda > Insecta > Lepidoptera > Hesperiidae > Thymelicus > Thymelicus sylvestris. The sequence goes on along the minus strand of OU426887.1, from coordinate 12,438,881 downwards.
GGATTCCTCCAGGAACGGGTTTTGAAAAATAAGCAATATTCACATTAATTTGTATTGTTTTCTTTTTTTTTGCAAAATTTTGAAAAATTGAAAAATATGGGTTCCATAAATTTAAGCAAGAAATATTTGATGCAAATTTGAAGCAAATCGGTTGATGTTTTAAAAATATTCCAGACAAACTTTCATCCCGTTTCCCGGGGAAACCTTTTAATTTTCCGGTATAAAAAGTATCTTAAAATATGACCCGGAGTATTAGTAACAACTTTACCAATTTTCATCGAAATCCGTTCAAGGGTTTTCATGTGATGCCCGGACAGACAGACAGACAGACAATAATTCTAAAAAAAATATTTTTGTACTCTAACACGTTATTGAAGTGCCCCCTAATCAAAATTTTTAAAAATATTCAATGTACAGTAAATTTGCCCTTTGAGTTTTATTATAGTACTAGCTGCCCGGACAGACTTCGTTCTGTCAAAAGTTTTTTTTACTTTGAGATGTAAGCTATCCTATCTTTCAAGTTAGATCAAACTGCACACGGTGTGCAAATTTGATTAAAATCGGTTAAGTAGTTTAGGAGTCCATCGCGGACAAACAACGTGACACGTAATTTATATATATTAAGATAGAAGATGGTTTGTATCGGAGGCGTGCTCGCTCGTGCGCGCACCCCATAAAAGTAAAATGAAATTAAAGGTACAAGTTAATGGTACAAATAAACTGTCTTAATACAAGAAACATGTGATTTTTTTATAAATATAGGTTTTATTTTATAATACTACCTTCTGTGGCCATCCATTTCAGTCATTATAGTCAATTAGTTGACAAACTAATACCGGTATCAGTAGCTTAAAAAGAGGTTAGTAAGCGTTTACGATAACATGTTGTTAGACAAAGATCGGTTTTTGTACCGTACATGGTACAATATCGGTTAAAGGCCGCACTATGGCAAGCCATCAATCGGCGGCCATTTTGGCTCGACAAATGTTGTTTCCGCCATTTGTACAATTTGGGTGTCGGTTCGGTTTTAGGAAATAAAAATAACCAGGCATGACGAACTAACCAAGTGCTTAAGTGGAAAAATATTGACTTTACACGAAATGGAAGAGGAATTTATGGAAACACAAGACTGTGCTTTGGGTGATGTGAATCGTAGTGATGCTGAAAATGCTATTGATATCGGAAAAGAACTCTGTGATTCTTTAGGCTTAGAAGATAATCCTGAAGACGAAGAATCTGGTGGAAATTTTAGAGGCAGAGGTCGAGGAGGAGTATTCAGGTACATTATTTTATCTTGGAAGTAACTAACAACAGACTGCACATTACCTATAACTACAATGTTTAATCAATGCCTTGGCGGTTCCCTTTAGACATGTGTAGATAGCGCCGTGCCGAAAATAATGAATATTTTACTTGCCTAAAAATATATGCCTTCTACTAATGCATTATGTTGCCTTGAAGGAGCTTATGAGAATGTCTAATTGGTTTTTATACAAAGCTGGAGTGTATAAACACAATTTGTATTTGACCTATACATACCTGACCATTTTTTTTTCTTTCTTTTTCTTTTTTCTATCACTGAAAGCAGGACATGTACAAAAAAGGTCATTGGGCGCCTTCGTGTCAAAGCGGGACTCCTACGGAATTTTGTATACAATAATAGCTAAAAAAAGGTCGTCGGGTGTTCGTTTGTCTACAATCAGTAGCATTTATAGCTAAGAAAAATTGGGCATAATCTTGTAGTTTCAACGAATTTCATGACCACAAGTAAAGCAGTACATTTGGTACAAAGCGGGACTCTTTTGATCTCACGGGGGACAGTGGGACAGACAGCCTCAAAGCGGGACAATCCTGTCCAAAGCGGGACGTATGGTCACCTTACCTATACATAACTATTGAAAGGAGACCCGCCACTTTAGTATGGGAATTGGTATCAAGTTGTACAGTGATAAAACTTACACTATTTTTTAGGTTAATGTTTTAGATCAACGATGAATTTTATTTGACTTTGCTACCTAGTAGGGTTTATGAGATATGTTAGTTTAAAGATTACTCAACACCACAGTGTTGCCAGGTCAAAAAACTGGCATACGGTATTTCTTTTATGAAATTAAAAGGTTTATTTTAATAAAACGGTAGATTCCATTACATTTGTTTTATTATATTCTGTTTTTGTAAGGATTAAAATAAGGTTAGGTATATTCTAAAAACATTACTTACGGTAGACGGTAAATCGAAGCTGAATGTACCATATTCATACTACAGTTAAAGCCTACCTTAATTATGTGGTTCATTAAGCAAGACATGAAAGGGCTATCGACCAAATGGGATGTTGGAAGCTGGCTCTTTTTATCCTCGAGTCCAAGCCAACTTCATCTGGGTACACTAGTTAGAACCCAGGCGAGTGGCCTGTTGGAGGCCGCAGGACATCCAATTTAATTCCGACTGCACTTAAGCAAAAGTGGTAACTCCTGCATGTTTTATGCTGTCTTTGGTGTTCATGGGCAACATTTATCAAGATGTGTTGAGTCTACTTGTTTAAGGACTAGGTAAATACATAAAAAAAATATTATATTTCAAACAATTTATTCATTTTCTATATCTTCTCTTACTAGTATATTATCCAGAAACGTGGCCGGTGCATTTATATTACTTTGGTGCCGTGCCCACCCTAAATACCATACTAATGTCATTATGTGGGCACAGCAACCAACAGTCCGCTTACCAACAATACAATTACAATAATATTGTTCAATTAAATCGATGGGTTCAACTGTGGTAGAACTGGCTAGAGTTAATAAAATATAAACAAAATATATTTTTCCTGTATGATGTCTTGACTGTATCCGTCCTCGTATCAAAATATCATTAGCATTATTAATATTATTATCAAGTGCAATGTGCCCAATTCTTTCAATGTTCTGACACACTTCCACATTGTAACTGCCATTTTCACGAATATGCTCACCATAGTAAGAACGGGCTTGCTTAATTTGATATGTTCCCAATGCAAATAATATTAGATTTTCCATTGTTAGCATTGGGAACATATCTAATTGTGGCAAATTCCCATTGATGGGCGTGAATAAGGCTCTTCGCCTATTTAAATTATATCGCTCTACAAAATGAGCTAATTCATTGGGCACATTAAATCTACAATATATACGGTTCAGAATTGCTGCTGCATCAATTCGATCTGTTATTGTTATATGAAATGAATTTATCAATGCAGCAGCAATTCTAAAATCAATCAAGACATTCCTACAGGTATTATTAAAATATTTTTGTCTTATTAACTTATAATCTCTTTTGAATCTGCCATTTACCACCTCAATCACCCATCTACATATAGTTACACATCTAGACTTATTTGCACGTATTGTTGGTAATTGTGTTTCTCCTTCTTCCAATGACTCAGGTTTATGAGGTACATAATTGTATCTTCGTAAATCATCTATCGCATCTCTAAAGCCACGGTCTAAGATGAACACATCGCCGTCTCTAAAATATCTCCTAAGGGGTCCATTCTCATTGGCAAATAACTCCTTCATAATGACTGCATCCGATACAGTTGCAGAATAAGGACCCCACACATCTAATATATAGCCATTAGTGGCAACTAATAAAAATGGCTTTACCAAATTCTGGTATTTGTGTAGGCTGTATGTCTTTTTTTGAAACAGATAATTCGAGCTTTTTTCAATGTATACATATGTGGCATCAGCTATTACAATTGCCTTATTTTCTTCTATACCACCGAACAAACCATTAGGTATCAATAAGTTTTTATTTATTAATTCATTTCGTGGTAGGGATTCTAATCCCAAATGTAATGGAACAAATTCATTAGTTAAAATATCACGGGCTTTTTTAAGGCGTCGCCTTATAGTACTGGTTGATTCTTGTAGTAGAGCCCCAAGTCTTTCGTTGGAGTCTCCAGTTCTCAGTTTTAATAAATATGTCCCAACAATGGACTTAGCTTTTTGGAGGCTCCATAATGATGGACATGCCCTAATAACTTCATCGATTTGAGCTGCAGAATGTCCCAGCCAATAATGAACAATCTGTGGGTTCCAATTATCAATTGTTTCTAAATTCATTTTAGTAGAACTTTGCTCATTATTTTGGAGATGTAACATATCTTCAATTTGCTCCGGATTGAATGTATGGAAAAACACAGTTTGTTCAACTACTTCGTCCCAGTTAAAAAGTTGCTTGTGTTCAGTGCAGATGCGTGCTGAAATTGGGATATATAATTTATACATACGCAACATCCTGATTCTCATTACCTTGGGCACACAATGTCTTTCCATACTATTGCACCCAGGATACATGCAGTGATTTGTAGTTCCAGCTGTACGCCTAAAGTTAGGTAATCTTATGGTATGTGAGACTTCCTGGGCCTCTTCCTGGATTATTGGGATTTGCCTCTCTTCAATATCTTGAGCTCTAGTTGTAATGCCACTAGTCGAAGGGCTACTTGCTGGAAGGCCACTTGTTGAAGGGCTACTTGCTGGAAAGCCACTTGTTGAAGGGCTACTTGCTGGAAGGCCACTTGTTGAAGGGCTACTTGCTGAATGGCCACTTGTCGAAGGGCTGCTGATCCAAGGGCCACTAGTCGAGTAGCTGCTTATTGATGGACCACTTTCTTCTGCCCTAAAAGTATCTGCAGTAGCTTGACGCTGAATGCTCCTTTTTGTAGACACCCAACATGCATAACACACACGGGGTTCTTCTGGCAACTAAAATAAAACAAAATATTGTTGTAATACTATATTCATAATTATATATATTGTACATTGTATTTAATTATCATAATATTGCCCATTAACAATATTGAATTACTGCTAAAATTGATTCCAGGTGATGTTGTGTTGTGACATATTTCAACTTTTTGCACTAGCAAGCATGATGAACTCTAGCCTGAATCATCTTACATGGTAGGTTGATGCTCGGTGCTGGGACAATAATGGACTGATGCATATTGGTTTGATTAATTTGAGAAAAACATAGTAGATATAAATATTTACCTGCCGTGGGGCAATTCTTTGCTCAATAAATTGTCTCTCTGGAGTGTTAATGCGGAGTGCATTGCTTCTTATTCTTAAAATGGATTTACCACAGCAAACACAAACACGCTGGTGACCAACTTGTCTAGATGTAATTGAGTGTTCATCCAGACTTCTTTGTACAGCAATCAAACAATGGTTGCAGATATAGTCTTCATTAGATAACTTAAAATAAATAATTAAATGATTAGTAACATTACAATCAACAATATATAAAAAATTGTGGGTAAATATAAATTCATTATTACATTATCATTGACCACAGTTCCACAGTTGTACGTAAATTCTAAAATAGTTACTGATGTTAGTGATCGAATTAAATATAATATAATAATAAAAATACCTGTCTTTGTGGAAGCCACTCATTTAAACGTAGTAATATTTCTTGGCCGAGATCGGCTATCATGCAGCGCCTTTCTCGATGCGATGACAATCCACAATTGCAACAAGCAGCATTCATGATGCCTGCAAAGTACAATTATAATTAATACATTTTGTCTCTAATATGACTTGAACCAATAATTCAAAATCATTGTCAATAAATACGTTGAAACTTACCAATAGTAGTTAATACACGAATCCGAAAAGCAAAACAAGGTCCGTTAATCGTAGCAAATGTTCGTCGTTATATCCAAGTTATCCAGTCGTCGTTATCCAAATCGTAAGGGCAAATCAAAATCCGTTTTTCAAGCATAAAATCCAGTAATAACTTTATAACACACAGAACACAGAACGCTAACAGTCAGTACCCAACGAGCAGATGCAAGTGAGTGAGGTTTGTGACTTTGACAGAATGACAATTGACATTAGAATGGAAAGAACCACAGACTGTGGAAAGAACCAACAGCCATCAAATAATATCGATTTTCATAATTTACATCGAATCATTCATCGCATTGTGTTTTTTTAGCAAAAAGAAGAATAATATTGCAAGCAATGTATTTATTCAACCGATTTTGTTTTATACTGCATTTAAAATCTTTCAGGTAGTTGCCATTTAAAAGTAAAAGTATTTTTATTGCATTTAAAAATATCGATTTTTTTACTTAAATCATTCACAACTGCACTTGGGCACGTTCCTTTTCACGTAAACTATTACGGCGAATATTAAGGATAGGAAATTGTAGAATACAATAAAAAATACTTTTCAACTAGCTACAACTCTAAGTTATGTATCATAATAAAGCGCATAATATGACTAATAAAATCATATAACACTTATTAGTGTACAACCTGGTACCACTTTGTCGGACCTCCTTTGATAATTATTGACATGTTGATGCCCTAAATATTTTGTTTGTTTTATAAATTTTAATACAACTAATGGATGGAAAAAGAACTGCTAAGCTGTATTTATAAATGTTTGCTCTACAAAAATTGTTTCAATTATTTATGAAAACAAAACATTGATATCATAAACCAACAAAAAATTATGATAATAATCTAACTACATCAAATTGAGCTATGTGATCTGATATGATATTAAAAATAATTAATATTTTTATACAAATTGGTTGTATGTATAATAAATTACAGTAATTTTTTTAACTTTCCAAGTTATGACTATTTCTGTAATAAATTCAGCAAAAAATGTGGTAAGAAGGCTGTATAAACTTAATTCTTAGATGCTCTGCGCAAATATGTACAAATATAAGTAGAGCTGACTTAGTTATCACTATTTGGTGTGTGTAATGGGCTTGATTAGTACTAGATTCTAAGCCATCCTTCTCCTCTTTTTAGGGTTGTGAAGTAAAATCAGAACCCTTATAGTTTCATCATGTCCGTCCGTCTGTCTGTCAGTCTGTCCGAAGCAAAGAGCGAAGACCCTTAGTGCTAGAAAGCTGTAATTTGGGATGGATATACATATTTGTTAAAACTCCAGGATGATACAAGAAAATATTGAAAAAAAATTCTTTTCGTTAAGTTTAGGGGTCCGTCGCGGACAAACAACTTGACACATAATATATATCTTAATATATATAAATTACGTGTCACATTGTTTGTCCGCGATGGACTCCTAAACTACTTAACCGATTTTAATCAAATTTGCACACCGTGTGCAGTTTGATCCAACTTGAAAGATAGGATAGCTTACATCTCAAAATAAAAAAAAACTTTTGACAGAACGAAGTCTGTCCGTGCAGCTAGTATATATATATTAAGATAACTGAGACCGAAAACTGAGCGATCACTAACGCAACGCATCCCAACATGGAATGTCGTTCGTTCGTTATTTAAAAATTATTAATTCAAGCAAGCCAAGGATTTTTGGTTGCGACTCAAGGCCAACCAAAACTCACATGCAAACAATGCTCAGATAAAAAAAGGTTTAGTGCTTGTTCACACTGAACGCGCGGGCGGATTCGTGTTCACACTGGCCGCCAGGCGTTTGCGCGATTGTGACATGTTGTCAGAGGTTGAAAACATGGACGACGATCTTTTTTTAACCGAAAATTCATGCCTAAAGTTTCATTTAGGTACATACTCACCCTCCATATCAGGAAACAATTCAGCAATTTCCTTCCATAGTTTATTAAGAATGTTTCTGTTCATAAGATGCCTGTGTTTACTCTGCCAAATCTGAGTTCAAATCAAATCAGTTCTAGCCTGAATAGTACTAATAAACTCTTCTGTATTGAAGGACATGATCTTAGATGAAAGAACAACCCTTTATTCTGGGGACATAATGAATTCATGTGCTATCCGTTTCTAGCGACAAGTTCAAAATGGTTGAACTTACCTGACATCGCGAGTGAATCGCGCGCTCCGCCGCTAGTTCAGTGTGAACACACTCATACATTCTCATGCGTTTGATATTGCCGCTAGCGGGCCGCGCGCGCTTGTCGCTAGCGTGCCCGCTACTTACACCGCACGTGCGTTTTGTATGTGAACACTTTCATAGTAGTTCATATGTTTGATATTTCGCGACCGCGCCCGCGAGTCAGTATGAACAAGCACTTACAATCCCTAAGGACGGCGGCCATTGCATCTGTGCGAGTGAGACGCAATATATTTACGCGTGAGTGACAGACAGGTAATAACAGTAGCTCGAGCACGAATATTTGCGAGAAAGTATTCCTCCAGCGTAATGCGTACTACGGAATGTGCATAAAAATATTTAATAAACTGCCAACAAGTGCGAAAACAATGCCTGAAAGGCTGCTTAAAATTAAATTAAAGCATTTTCTATTAAAATCTGCATTTTATGACATTAACGAATTCTTGAATTGTAATAATATAATATTGTAAATTAATTAATATAATAGTGACTTAATAAAATAAAATTATATTAACATGTATAAATAAATTAATATATTATATAGACTATAATGTAAAAATGGAATATTGACAGATATAAACGTAAATTATTGCTAAGTATAGTGAAATTTGCATGCCTTATATGGTGGAATGTGGAGGATATAATGTTATGATTATTTAAGACCTTGTACCCACTTTCGAGCAAATAAATGAATTTGAATTTGAAAGTATTCGTATGGTTAACGTAAGCAATTTGTATGGCATTTTTTCAAAAGCGCCCCTATCGTACGTAAATTGTACTAAAATTCCATACAAATTTGACAAATTGCTTACGTTAACCATACGAATACTTTCTCGCAAATATTCGTGCTCGAGCTACAGGTCAATGTACGAAATTCTACCCGCTTCGTACTTTAGTTTAGTTGACTGACACTGATAAAACATTTCTTAATTCATTATGGAGGAAATAATTTGTCATCAAAATATATATATATGTAGTATGAACTAGGAACTATCATAAATAAAATACATTGCGTTTGATATTTCTTTTTAACCGACTTCAAAAAAAGGAGGAGGTTCTCAATTCGACTGTATTTTTTTTTTTTTTTTTTTTTATGTTTGTATTGGGCTCGGCCCAATGAAACGACGATATCCAAAAGCTATTTTATTATACTTTTCTGCAAGATAATCTTAACACTAAAATTAGGTTCTAATATTACTAACTTCCAGAGAGACATAACTTTTGCAACCGACTGTTCAGCCCAAATGTCGAAAGACGAATGCCCCGCGTTCGGTGCTCTTTGCTAAACGTAATCAATAGTGACTGGCGTTGGATCAATACATCACTACGCCTGACGGAGACTGATGACAGTAGGCTGCACAAGTCAATTACCATACTGATATTCATAATAGTTATACAAAGAAATGTAATTATATATTAGCACGCTAACAGCTCGGCCATCTGACTTTGCGTACGTCCTCGTACGCGATCTCAAAAATTCGATGAAATTGTACAGTCGTCAAATCTTCGTAGTAGTATTATAACGATATTACGATATGTTAATTCCTTTATCTACATCATTAATACATTCATCTCTGTTCTAAGATACCCCTGTCATTTATAACATTTTTCTATCTATCTTAAATAATTGCATGAATACAAATTTTGATTATTAAAGTTATGCACTTGCAGTAATAATAATACAATGACAATTTCTATGTCTTTAAAGTAAACATTACTCGTGTTAAAATTTTACAGTCCTCAAATCTTCATAGTAGTATTATTTCATATTAGTATTATTACGATGTTACGATATGTTAATGAACTTCCTTTATCTACATCATTAATACATTCATCTCTGTTCTAAGATACCTCTGTTATTTATAATATTTTTCTATCTATCTTAAATAATTGCATGAATACGAATTTTGATTATTAAAGTTATGCACTTGCAGTAATAATAATACAATGACAATTTCTATATCTTAAAGTAAATATTACTCGTGTTAAAAATCATTTTACATTTTTTTTCAGGTCAGCATTATCCCAATAATATCAATATAATATATCCAAATATTTTAAGCAGGTGTATACAATAGTCTTCCAGTTACTAAGTTAGGGTAATCACAATCAATTATTTCAATTATGTCGATATCATTCATTTTCAATAACAAAAATTTTCCTCAAGTCAGTTTAATGCCCATCAGTTAAATTATTGAAATGGAAATTCCACCGCGTAAACTTTTCATCTACAAATGGGCGTTAATAACAGTATAAATGTTTAAAAATTGTTTTAAATTTATATCAAATTTTTTTTTTAATAGATACAATATGAGGCAAGCATACGTTTTACGTATTAATGCGAGCAGGTAATTACGATTTGTATAATGTTAAATATGGCCATACCAAGGCTATATACTCGTATTACTCTTTGGATTGTGACTACCCGAACCAGCAAAACCATCTTTTACATCAGTAATTACATCTATAAATTGCCTAATGTCACGATAGACAGTATCTAACTTATCATCGGCTTTAAGAGAAAAATACATTATACTTAGTCTATGTAAGTTAGGGTAGGCCAGGAGAAAAAAGCCGGAGGAAAAAAACTCCCAGAACTCTTTTAAAAAAAAGGTCAATAGTAATAAAGGTCGAAAACAGATTTATCATACCCAGACGGTCCCGGGTCGTGTTTAAATCATCAGCTACCTTGCTGCGTGGCGCGTCTTGAACATCTGCTACTTCTTCCATTGTCCTTTTCTCCAATCAGTTACATCTCTTGCCTCATACTTGGCCGTGATCGGAGAGTGTTGCTCGAGCTCTCCACCACGTCCATCACGACCAAGCTTTTGGTCCACTAGGTCCGTAGCTCATTCTTATTCTCATCGCTCGGACCGTCTTTTGACAATCCTTCAGCCGTCGCTCTAGCTCGCCGTCCGAAGAATTTAGTGGGCCATTTAGATTCACGGATCGGTCGTCATCCAAGCTCACCGCCCGAACCGTGTATCTTCACTCTCGTGACTTACAACTTACAACCTTTTCAGTCGTGGTTTTCTCTCAACAGTGGCATTTGTGTATCTACCTCCAGGCGCTGATGTATCCACATTGAATCTGAAACTTATTACTGTATTAGTGTGGATTCATACTTCAAGACAAAAGACCAAGATTACATGACATGAATGATGATGAAGATAATATTGTCGCGTTATTATTAAGATGCTAATGTTGCTAGGGATCAATTAATGGAATTATTTTCACATTTTCATAACAATGTACTGCGATGACTGCAAGTTCTTTGAGTTTGTTTATCTAAACTAGCGACTGAATGCGGCTACGCTCGCATGGATTTTTGTCGCTGAAATAAAGCAGTTTAAATGCAATAATAATGTATCAGAAGCAGAATCGGCGCGAAGATTGATAAGGAGAGGAATGGGTAAAAGATGATAAAACGACGGTTGACATTTCATGGAGCGACTACACCTTCCTTCAATAAAATTTTAATTAGTTGTTACAAACATTATTATAAAAGCGATTAAGAATTATTCAATTATACCTTACTTCTTCTCATTGTCGTCATATGGGTCAATCGTCATTACCTTATTCATAAACGCTTAATAACATACTTTAGCTATTGTAAATTTTTTTCATCTCAAAAGTTTTTCCTAAGAGTGAAAGAAATAAAACACTTTATAAGCCATGTATAACTTTGCTTGTTTTTATAAGTTAGGAGAGATAGTTTAGTCACAGTTCAAAGTCATAGTTCAGAGTCATAATTCACATTCATAATTCACAGTCATAATTCGTAGTCATAGTTGACATAGATGTACATACATACATAGGCTTTATAATATACTTGATCTTATCTTTTACCATAATATGCTCCAAAATAAGTGTGTTATATCAATAATAAAATAAACTTTTCTCAAATAATTTTTTATCATTGTTGTGATGTTATGATGAGTCAGTCAGTCGGATAGAGCGAATGTTTTGTTTGTATGTAAAATATAATATAAATATAAAACAAACGACATTTAAAAATTTCATTAACACCGTGCTCAAAAGGGACTATTTCCAATAATCTGGAGACCTTATTTATAATCCATATCCAGTGCGATGGTTTTCGATGATTAATGACTCAGTACTCTGTATTCCTTTGACGTTTTAGAACGATCGCTTCATTCTATTATAGTTAACGCGAACTATAAGGCGACAAGTGACACTAGAGATATACAAAAAAAGGCTCACGAAAGAATCAAATTGTAAGACCCATCAATCCATTCGCTAATCAAATTGTAACTCCAAAAACTGCAATATTAGGACACTTCTATTGAGCTACCACTTCGATTGAGCTCCCTTGAGCTACCTCGCACCGCGCATTCCCAATACGCATCTACGACTCCAATATGGACTCCTAAGCTACTAAACTTAACCGAGTTTAATAAATTTGCACATCGTGTGCAATTTGATCCAAGTTGAAGGATAGGATAGCTAAAATCTCAAAATAATAAAAAAACTTTGGCAGAACGAAGTCTTTCCGGGCAGCTAGTTACATATAATTATATGCGGTTACTGTTCATGGATGGCGAAGTGCCCATACATAATGGAAAATGTCCCTTGTAAGCGTCCAACCCGTCGTGGCACCCCTGCGCACCTAATTTTGAATTCAAATGCAAGTAAAACATTCTTAACAATGTAATTACTTAAATCAATTTACATTCTCAAATTTCGATTATAGTAATGTATCGATTATGAATCTCTTCACGAACGGCCTCAAGCCGTCATATCGCTTTATTAAATCATTTTTCATTAATCTTGCATAAACTATGATGCGATGGAATCTTTACTAGATTTTATCGTAAGTATACTATCTAAACGTTTTTTTTTATTTTGATTTGGTTGATTGATTGGTTAATTTATAATAAACGCCAATGAAAACGAGTAGGAATTTCCTAACAAATTCTGTCAAAATCCCTTGTCCGTAAGTATCCAACTATTAATATAAAAGTAAATAAAGTAAGTAAGTAATAATAAATGTTTATTCCATTTCGCTCAAAGATGCCCATACGAGGCTAGTTCATATTAATAAAATGGTAGCCATCATCATGTCCAATCCGTGTAAATAATTTTCAGTATATGGGAAAGTAACTCTCAAACTTTCCAAAGAGGCCCGTCCACCCGGGCAGCAGTCTACGACCGGTAAACAGCCAAGTAATATCACCAAGGTGTTACATACATCCTCATCGCAAGGGAAAGGATGTCTGAATGACATCCTCTACTCTGAACCATCTTTAGATTGTTTTTAATCGCTAAAGCATATTCAATAAAACTTGCCCCGTGATGAACCCCTCATCAACAAGAAGACAACAATCACATTTACTAAATATTAATGAACATTATGTAGGTATTCCCATCCATTCAATAATGGCTCTGAAGTCAGTTTGATACTTTGAAGTTTTCACACCACATACAATTACACACGTGATAGACACACATGCCATACATACATCATATCACACATACAGATCACCAATTTTTATATAGCTACAGGAAGGGTTATGTGGAATTCGTTAAACTCGTAATAATGACGCTTCATCATGTAATAGTTTGGTGCTATATATCAGGCCCACTATGTTATATCAGTCTATAGTTTGCCTGATGCCTCAGTGAATCGCAACATCGCCACTCATCATGTCAAAACTCTTCTAGTTAAAACCTGGAACTAATCACAAATTCACAGAATTTTATTTAACTCTAATATTAATATCATGTTTAAGTGTGTGTGCCCAGATGAATTTGTATTGCAAGAACAGTGACTAAATTTTACTTGTATGTTTGTCGACAAAAATTTTTTTTTTTTTACTAGCTGCATTGACTGCAACACACAATATATTACCTACTTAGCCGCCTATTTTCATTTACCATCCTGAAAAATCGCTTTACTCCAGAGATCTAGTCCTAATTCCTTAGTTTACTAATGAAACTAACTAAACCTAAGGTATTATAAATATATCGCGTTTTAAGGGTTTTTAATACAAGGTTAGGTACATTTATGTTTCACAGTGAACAACTTCTTGATAAAAGATTCTAACTGTTTAGCTGAAATCAGATACTCGAGCTTCAGCATTATGTTCATTATCATATCATGATCATAATATTATGTCATACCTACCACATCATTATATCACATCATATCGTCATCATTATTATACACGTAAAGATTGGATTAACATCTAGTGTTTGTTTTATTACAATCGGTTCACTCACTCCAAAATATACCGGTCAACCTTTAAAAAAAATACCGTCCATACATTTAACTCTAGTTTGGTTACCGAACCGACTCTAAAAAGGGCTCCTCCCTTTTATCAATTCGTCGCGAATATACATAATTCACCATATTTTAACTATCACGAATATTTAAAATATAAAAAAAACAGACATTCGTTTCTAAGATTTCTAAAATTTATATATAAGACTAGCAAACCAGCCGTTCGGAGCAATTAGTACTTGTCCCGAAGTGAACTTATAGTACCTACCTCCTAACGAATCTAGTTAATTTATAAGATAATTCGGATGATATAACTTACAATGGTGGAAGAATTTTTCAAATAGGTGTCGTAATCATCAGTAGGTAATCATGCTCACAAAATTCTTTTTCTTCCCTTAGCAAAAATTTACATATTCTAACCTAACCAAATCTACAAGTGAAGTAATATTCAAAAGAAGTTCAGGAGTTGCAGAGATTACTTCTCACGACAAACTCGCGAACCCAAGAAACTCACGAATTTTACTCTTTATAATATATTTTGTATTCCGATCGTATAGCGTGTCGCGTATTTGTGTATTGCACCGCTGCAACGTGCAATGCTGATAAGTTAGGAATAAGCCCGCTTTCCAAGGTGATGTGAATGTCGCATCTACCGTAAGCAAATAACAAAGTAATATTAATCGCGTACTAAAAAGATGGATCTTTATTTTACGGATTAGCCGTTCATTGTTTACGTTCAGCCTCAATGTTAAACAATCCCTGAAGAAATAAATTACAGCAGAATCCCGACCGCAGAACAGGAGTCGCATGCCTTAATAAAATCTTATCTGTAGTACCTACTTATAATAATCTGCTCATCATCATGATCCTCTCACACACTGTCACTAGTCAACGGTTTAGGTTCGTTCCGATTAGTCTGTCCGTTTCAATTATACATAATATATGTACTAATATATGTATGTGCTTAACTCTAATACAGTTTAATAATTTCATTATCATTACTAGTAACAACATCAACAGAAATAAGAAGAAATATTCCGAAGTAGCCGTCTGATACCGTTATAGGCAATAAGTTATTGTCCAACATAAACCTCAATTCAAATTCAATAAAACAGTTGTAACCTCAAACATTTCAAGTAGTCCTCTAAACTCACATACTAAAAAAAAAATCATAAATCTTACCAGTTTTAAGCTTCTATTTAGTTTTACCTGTCCGGTGTCTGTAATCAGATTCTAGTCAATTGACTCTCTTCTCCGTATCCAATCGATCTGAAATGTGGCGCACATTTTGGGTTATTACAACAATGTATTTTTATGGTAAAGATGTCCTGACTAGGCCCTACACTCTCAATTGGCTCCAGGAGGAGCTCCATAATGAGTAATATCACATTAAATTTCACATGCACATCCTGGTTGGCCTCAACAGTAGAACTACACAACGTTGAATACACATATAAAAGTGTTTTTTTTTAGCACAATTATTATTTTTACCTACTTCTAATATCCAATTTACGTCACCAGGTAAGTTTAATGTATGGAACTTAAAGTTTTGGACTCAATTATTTTCAATACAATAAAATTGAACTATTAATTTTAAGTCATGGTCTACCGCTCAATAGATATACAATGGACACTATGGAGTGGCTATGTCGGTAGATACGATCGTAAAAATATTTTTATGTTACTACCTGCACTGAATTTACTTATAAAATGTAACAAATTATTGCATAGGTTTAATGAATTCTAGTGTGACGAATTATGTGTGACGTATAAAAAACTTGTGGATACCCGGCGTTTGCAACAACACTAAAAAATTTGTACGGTAAAGTCAAAAATCGACTTTATGAATGGACTGCATCATCATGGACCATCTTCGCATCATTGCCTTTCAGTTCCTAGCATATCGTTTGGATGGTTTCAGAGTCCAAAAAGGACATCACCACTATATTTCTTGTTTTACATACAGAAAAAGTTTATAAACCAAAATATCGGAGAACTCTCCAATACTAAGCAAATTCGCACTCGAAGAGGCTCGTAATAACAGCAGAATAATTCCTCTGTCCCTTGATCTGTCTCTTTATCCCGTCATCAGTCCATCGTAATCAAGCCGAAACTGCCATACCGTTGTATTGCGATGGGTGACCTGCAGTTCTACATGCTGAAAAGACTTACATTAAATGTGATCAAAGGAATAATACGATTATAGTGTCAGTCTAAATAGAACGGTCTAAAATAAAATTGCAGCATTATTATTCAAACATACAGACAATTTATATGGACCAACGCAATGTTGTAACACTCTACGGAATCACCACACAATATTTTCGAATATTTCAATAATAAATATAGGTACAATGAATAAATTTCCTGTGAAACAATTGGTGTTTTATTTAATCTTCAGTTTTCAATTCTCGTACATTAATTTCATTACAGCATTCGCGGGTAGTCGTTTTCAGTAGGTATTGGTGTTTTCGTTGCTGGCCCTGAAGGAACTTAACCCTCATTATGAAAATAAAAACCCTATGAATATCCACATCTTTGCAACTTAAATTTAAACATACTCGTTTACTTAATTTCCTTTCCTTAGGACAAGGATGACCATATAAGTATACCTAATGTCCTAATAATAACTTCAGTTTAGTACCCATACATTTACGATTTAAAAACGTATATTTTCTTAAAAGATTTTACAAAAAAATCACTTACTGAGAAATTATAGTTATAATATACAATAATTCATAAGCCAATTCAATGAACAACATTAGTTAGATATGGAGGGTAAGTGTGAAAAATGTTTGCTAGTGATCAGTTCAAGTTAGAAAAACTGGAAGCGGCGTAAATGAATTTTTTTCTTAAGCCCATGCTTTAATATATTTCTTCTAGGTTATACGGTCAACTGTGCTCAGCAAACCCTTTACGATGTCGTAGCTACTTAATATCAGTTCTCGGGTAGACAGAGGTTGAAGCGCAAGCAGAATAAGAAAAGAAAAGAGAGAAAGAGAAAAAAAAAATCATCGAATCTTTTTCGTATTTCAGCACTTGTCTTGGCACGTGGCAATTAGCACGTAGCATCAAGCAGAGAAGAGAAAAAAATATATGCATATACTCACTTTCCTTGGGGCGTGGCGTTTATGTCACTTCTGAGATATTGGGCTCGGCCCAATGAAACGACGATATCCAAAATGTAACGCCACGCCATCTGCCGAGCCAAAGCCAAAGCCACGCCGTGACAGTTCAACGCCGGAACTGTCCGCCATGCCAACGCTATGGGTGTACGTCACATCCAATTGGCAGCCAGAAGACTATAAATGCCCTCGCCGCTCATTTGGACGACAGTCAGTCGCGAACACGAGCGTTAGGCGAAACTCTGCCCAACTGCTTATAGATCGTAATTAATGTAGTGATTATTATTGAAATATTGAGATTGTAGTGTTAAAAAGTGTTGTGTTAAATAAAGTGTGATTAAGTGTGTAGTGCTCTTATTCAACCTTGCCCCTTCTGTTTCACTCAGAAGTGGGATATGAAGAGAAATCGCCCTAATAAGTCTGCTGGCAGTGGAGTCCGCCCGTCTGGGTGGTACGACCAAGGTCATGATTGTACCAGCGAAAATGAAGTATGCCCGTCACCTCCTGCAAGAAAATTATTGAAACGTTTGTTAGAAAATGAAGTCGATAGGGCGGTGCACGAACTGGACGAAGAAACCTTGCCGCTCAGCCATTTTAAAGGCCACCGTGCGGCGTCACTTATACCGGAATTTGATCCTGAAGGAGAAGATTGCACGGTGTCGGTATGGCTGAAGAAAATTGACCAGTTGGGAGACATACACGGTTGGAGCGACAAGGTAAAAGCGTTTCACCTGCAAGATAAACTTCGTGGTCAAGCCCGTAAGTGGTACAACCGACTCGACGAATATAATTATCCTTGGGACGAATGGAAACGCATGTTGATGAGAGCATTTCCCAAACATCGTGATTACAGTGCATTATTAGACGAAATGATGAATAGGAAGAAGATGCCGAACGAAACAATGACGAAATATTATCAGGACAAAAACGCCATGTGCTTTCGTTGTAACCTATCGGATGCCGCTAGTGTTTCGTGCATAATCAGAGGCCTACCACCTTCATTACAACCAAACGCGCGTGCATTTCAGTGCCAGCGTCCAGATGAACTGTACGAAGCCTTCCTCTGCGCGCTGGATGATTATCGCCCTCCCACGTTCGAAGCGCGTGACAAACAGAATAGGGAGGCTAGGCCGCCACCGAACCCAGATAAGAAGGTCAACCCGGAAATTGATCCATGCCCGCGTTGCAAAAAAACTGGCCACATTTTACGAAATTGCTCAGTACCTGACCAGCGGATTTGTTTCAAATGTGGTCTACAGGGTCATATTGCCACTCGATGCCTTAACTCCTCAAACACGCATGCCAAACTTTCGAATGAATCGAACAGCAATATAAAAGAAATCAAATTGGTGCAAAATTACAACGAGATTTATAAAAAGATCGTGAAGGTAAATGGAATTTTTCTAAAATCCTATATAGATACTGGAAGCCAAGTGAATGTTATGAATACTCAAATTGTGAGTCTTTTAGCGCTCAACGCAACGCCTACGAGTACAATATTAAAAGGATTTTCAGGCGGTTTACTAACGAGTCGCGGCGTAGTTGAATTCGATTTGGAAGTTGATGACATTCAGGTGCGATGTACCGCACACGTAACAGAAATCGACATGCAGGACATTCATTTATTAATTGGCCAGCCAGTTATTAATGCTGATCACGTGTCACTTGTGGTAAGCAATGGAGCGGCCACATTACGACGAGTTCCTGAACCTTTTGGGGAGCTTCAGGTAGTCGAGGAGGTCCATAAGTTTAGAGTAGTGACATCAAGCAAGGAATCCCTGCCGCCTGGTACCTCTGTTATTAAAGTACGAGTGCTGGGCAATCCTAAAGGGAATGATGTCTGCACGGCGCCGCGTCATTACGAACTACAAGGAGTTTCCTACTCGTTGCCAGCTACGTTGCTCCAAGGCGAGGAGGGCTACATGAAAGTTGTCAACACTGGGACCGAAAACGTCGATTGGGAAGCTGGTGAAGTTCTTGTGCGAGCCGACAGCTGTGACGAATCTGCCATTCAGCCAAGCCAAGTAAGTTCAGCCAAACCATTATCTAACTTGCCTATTATTTTGCCAAATAAGTCAAATTGCCTAGTGACTACAGCATCTACAGCGTCCGACTCACTTAACCTTACAAGTCCGTTCATATGCACCTTAATTGCGAACCAAATCAATAATCATAACATAGGCGGGGTACCTGTAACCGATATTAGTATGGGGAATTTGAATGAAAACGAGCGTAATAGTTTAATAAATTTATTGTTACAATATAAACACACCTTTGCAGATAACACGAATGATCTCGGTTGTACAAATTTATTACACATGAAAATAAAACTTACCACGCAGCAGCCAATATATCGCCAACCTTATAGATTGTCACATACGGAACAACAAGTAGTTAACTCCAAAGTTCGCGAATTATTGGATGCCGGTATTATTAAAGAATCCGAGTCGGATTATGCCTCGCCAGTCATCCTAGTAAAGAAAAAGAACGGGGATAGTCGGTTATGTGTCGATTATCGTGCTCTTAACGCGATCACTGTAAAAGATAGATTATATCCGTTACCAAACATTGACGATCAGGTTTCGAAGTTAGCTGGAAAGAAATATTTTACGAGTCTGGATATGGCCCAAAGTTATCACCAATTGTTAATTGCACCTGAAGACACACATAAAACAGCTTTTATTACACCTCAAGGTCACTTTGAATATTTGCGCGTTCCGTTTGGATTAGCCAACGCCCCCTCAGTGTTTATGCGAATGGTCAACAAAATTGTCGATACAATACGTTATTCACAGACAGGACAATCCGACGGCACTGACAGCTCAAATAATGAAATTCTTGCCTTCTTGGATGATTTGTTACTACCCTCTGTTGACTTCGATTCCGGTATAAAAATGTTAAAATCCGTGCTGCAAAAGTTTCAATCAGAAAATTTAAAATTGAATATGAAAAAGTGTTCCTTTCTACAAGACAAAGTAACTTATTTGGGTCATGAAATTTCTTCTGAAGGGGTACGGCCGGCAGAGCACAAGTTAATTGCAGTTTCACATTTTCCTGTACCCACAAATGTACATGAAGTGCGTCAGTTTATAGGCCTTTGTAGTTATTTCCGAAAATTTATATACAAATTCGCGGTAATAGCTCGCCCTTTGACGGAATTGACTAAGAAAAATGTGCCTTGGGTGTGGACCGATAAACAAGTAAATAGTTTTGATGAGTTAAAAAAATGTTTGTGCTCTAAACCAATGCTAGCTTTGTATGATCCTACATTAAATATAGAAATACATACCGATGCATGCAAACTAGGTATAGCGGGTATACTATTACAACAGCAGTCCGACGGTACCTTGCGTCCCGTTATGTATTTCAGTCGAGTGACGTCTAGGGAGGAAAGTATGTACCATAGCTATGAGCTAGAAACACTGGCTGTTGTAGAATCATTGCGTAAATTCCGGGTGTATGTAGTAGGTAAACACGTAAAGGTAGTCACAGACTGTACCGCCGTTCGAGCCACACTTACCAAACGCGATGTCATACCTCGTATTGCAAGATGGTGGTTATTAATACAAGAGTACGACTTAAGTGTAGAATATAGACCCGGCGAGCGCATGAAACATGTCGACGCGCTAAGTAGAAATCCGATTGACCCTGTTAATATTAATCGACTTGAAGTCGCCGATTGGTTTTACACGATTCAATATCAGGATGAAAAACTAAAAAATATTATCGATCAGCTGAAGGCCGGGTCGGCTGGACGCGATATAGTAAATAATTATGTACTGTTAGATGATAGGTTGTACAGAAAGACGCTTGGTGGTAATCGCCTCGTAGTGCCTGGAGCAGCGAGGTGGAAAATTGTTCAAATGCATCATGATCAAATAGGACACATAGGATTGAAACGTTGTAGTGATCTGATTAAAAGTGATTTTTGGTTCCCTAAAATGACGCGGTTCATACAAAAGTACGTTACATCTTGCTTGAATTGTGCTTACGGGAAGGGGGAATATGGTAAAAAGGAAGGCAAGTTGCATCCTATTCCTAAGCCAAATGAACCTTTTAAAATGATACATGTCGACCATTTAGGACCATTCTGTAGGACGAAGAAAGGATATCAATATATTTTGGTTATAACCGACGCATTTTCGAAGTTTGTCGTCGCTGAGTCTACTCGGACAGTTAATTCAATAGAAACAATTAGAGTTCTCAAAAGAATATTTTCATTATTTGGGTACCCGGATAGGGTAATAACTGATCATGGCAAAGCTTTTACTAGTAGGTATTTTAAGAAATTTGCTGCGGATAAACAATTTAGACACACACTGAATGCAATTGCGTGCCCACGCGCCAACGGGCAAGTTGAACGTACAAATCGTACTATATTAAATGCCCTACGTGCTACTGACCCTAGTGAAGCAGCTAATAATTGGTCTAACTCGTTGCCTGATGTAATTTGGGGTATAAATAATACTTTAAATGACACTACCGGTTTTAAGCCATATGATTTGATGTTTGCGCGTAATGGTAGGTCGGTGTGCGATGTAACTATTCCGGACCGCGTATCTGAACCGACCCAGTCAAAACGTAATAAGGCTGCTGCGCGTATCAATAAAGCCAGTGCAAGGATGAAGCGTAATTTCGACAAACGTCGTAAAAGTAGTCAGATTTATAAAAAAGGGGACTTGGTTCTATGGAGACGAGCACCAACAAGTACTGGCAGGGTTAATACCAAATTAGATGATTTGTATTCGGGCCCCTACATAGTAATTAAGGTGGTTGGCAATGACAGATATAAAATCAGGAGCATAAAGGGTTTAAGGGGTTACAAAAGCTTTACGGGTCTGGTTTCTGCCGACTCACTGCGCCCTTATCGTAGCGTAGCTCCTGTATCTGACAGTGCCAGCAGCACTGATGACCAACTAGAGACAGAAGACCTTATTGATCTATTGGAAAGCTAATCGATATTATGTGCTCCATTGCGGGAGCAATTGTTGCAGGATGGCCGACTGTAACGCCACGCCATCTGCCGAGCCAAAGCCAAAGCCACGCCGTGACAGTTCAACGCCGGAACTGTCCGCCATGCCAACGCTATGGGTGTACGTCACATCCAATTGGCAGCCAGAAGACTATAAATGCCCTCGCCGCTCATTTGGACGACAGTCAGTCGCGAACACGAGCGTTAGGCGAAACTCTGCCCAACTGCTTATAGATCGTAATTAATGTAGTGATTATTATTGAAATATTGAGATTGTAGTGTTAAAAAGTGTTGTGTTAAATAAAGTGTGATTAAGTGTGTAGTGCTCTTATTCAACCTTGCCCCTTCTGTTTCAAAAAGCTATTTTATTATACTTTTCTGCAAGATAATCTTAACACTAAAATTAGGTTCTAATATTACTAACTTCCAGAGAGACATAACTTTTGCAACCGACTGTTCAGCCCAAATGTCGAAAGACGAATGCCCCGCGTTCGGTGCTCTTTGCTAAACGTAATCAATAGTGACTGGCGTTGGATCAATACATCACTACGCCTGACGGAGACTGATGACAGTAGGCTGCACAAGTCAATTACCATACTGATATTCATAATAGTTATACAAAGAAATGTAATTATATATTAGCACGCTAACATTTGTTACCTCAGAACTTTGGACTGTGCGAACCGATTTTGATGATTCTTTTTTTAATCGAAAGCTGATGGCTGTCATGTGGTCCCACATAAATTTTATTGAGATCTGACAATGGCATCCATGAGAAAACTACATAAGTCGTAAATTTGTGTTAAGATGTGCGCGACAAATTGACGAATAACTCAATATCACGTCAACCGATTTCGATGATTCTTTTTTTAATAGAAAGCTGGTGCTTGTCATATGGTCCCACATAAATTTGAACGAGATCTGACAAGTAGTTTTTGAGAATTTGAAGTCGGTTATTTTTTGTTAGTAAAATTTAGATTATATCAGTTTTCATATCTATACAGAAACACAATAACAATCAAAACAGGAAGAACGATCTATCAATATTAAAATGTACTGTATCTGATCTAATAATATCTTTTGTAAATTTTTCTTATAATATACAGAAACATAACAGAAATCAAAACAGGAAAAACAATTTTAAAAACTGAGATTGCACAGGAAAACCACCCTCTTGCTTGTGTCAGCTGCCAAAGGACTCAACATGTTCCGGTTGGGGGTTTGAGAGCTAGTTCTTTCTTTCTTTTCCTTCTCTCTTTCCTGGCTGGCAATGCATCAGTGATTCTTTTCGTGTTTGCTGACTTGCTGATGTCCATGGGCGACGATTGTCAGCTAGTTTGCCAGCTATTTCCATAAAAAAAATACTACAAAAAACCTAGCATTTGTTTGATCACATCACACTAATAGGTCACTACATACATGTTTAAAGCAAGCTAACTAGTGCTTAGTAGATTGTGCTTGCTTTCCTGCACAAATCAGGGTGATCTGGGTACAAATCCTCCAAGGATTACAAAATTTTCAAAGCTATGTGCATATTTGCAATTATAAGAAAACTTCATGAAACCTGCATACCTACTTGGAGTTGTTCACATAGTTCAGTGTTTATGAAGGGCCTGCAATGATAAGATAATAGCCATAAATTAATATACTACTAACTCTAAGGACAGGTAGACAGGGTAAGTAATGAACGCTTCAAGATGGAAAATTAAATAAATAACACTATACACACATAGCCGCTCACTAGGGATCACTATGTCGTGAGTGCCGTGGACAACACACAAAGACAAGGACACACACCCAGATCGAGAACAGATATTCAAAGTCATCATTCATATTTCTGCCTCCCTGGGAATCAAACTTGGGGACCCTTGGTGGTCTGTCAAATAGCAGCACATGTTGGAACAACTAGTTTAGCTTAACTTCTTAATTAATTACTACATAATCATAACTTTTTGTCTATTTAGGGGCAGAGGAAGGGGTCCCCCACCGGGACCGTGGATGAACGGGCCTCCGCCGCCTATGCGATTTCGTGGACGAGGCTACGGACCAGGAGGACCACCGATGCGCGGCAGGGGATTCTTCCGAGGCCGAGGGGGGCCTCGGTTCAACAATGGACCTAATTACGATAATAATTGGGGCCCTATGGGGCCTCCGCCACCTGGTATGATGGGCGGGCCTCCGCCATTCGGGCCCCCGCCGGGCATGATGCCGCCCGGTGGACCTATGGGGCCCCCGCCGAATATGATGGGCCAACCGCCCCCATTCGGAGGACCTCCGGGAATGCCTCCGCCAAATATGGTAAATATTGCGAGCATTTTTTTATTTTAAAATTAAAATGATTAATGATATCATAATATAATAGTAATACCTAGGCATAAACTTTAGTTTTTTTAGTTTCTATAAAAATATTTCTTTCATAACATAACCCTTTGATGCACAATATTTGTTACGGCAGCCGGCGCCCGAGTTGTGGGTGGAAACGAAATCCGAGGAGGGCAAGTCATACTACTACCACTCGAGAACTCGAGAGACGACCTGGACCAGGCCCCAGGAGGGTCCTACTTGCAAGGTCATCACCCAGGCTGAGGTGGAAGCAATGGCTAACAGTATGTATTATTTTTTATTTATTTTAAGAGAATTGTTTACATGGATTATAATTTCCTTTTTGCAACAAAAAGCCTGCATTTACATTTAAAACTTCTTTAACTGGAATCAATTAATAAATAAAATCAATTAATTAATAATAAATGAATAAGTGATAATTTGCTTCAGTAGAAGAAAATGTAAGACATACCTTATTTAATTATTGGTACACACATCATAAGAGAAGACCCTGTCTGGAAAGGAAGTCTGGTGTTTAGACAGTTTTGGTTCTTATGATATTTTCTAGTGGGTGTTGACCTATCCTTTAAGTTTAGTAATTAAAGAAAAGTTTCAAATATAATTGAATTCCCCAGGTCCCTACGCCCCATCCCAAGCAATGTCGATGCCGGGTGGACCCATGGGTGGGCCTCCAATGGGCGGGCCGCCCATGGGTATGATGCCAAACGGCATGATGGGTGGGATGATGCCCCCTGGTGTCGGCCCGCAGCCCACCCCCGCCGCAGGCGCTGTGCCTCCCTACATGTCGCAGCCTCCGCCTTGGGTCAATAAGGATGGTGAGTTTTGTCATTGTAGCACTACTTGTACTGTGCTATGTGTTCTATCCCAATTTTATTGTTGAATGAATATGAGAAGTGAGGGCTGCAGCAACATTTTATACAGACCACCACGGTTAAGTTTGTCACAGAATGCTAAAGGTATTATTACTTCTGAGGCAGAGTTGGAACTCTTCCGAAAATATTAAGTTTTTGATGAAAGTATAGAGTCGCCCATGGACATCAGCAATACCAAAAGCAAGCCCGATACATTGCCGACCAATAAATAAGAGAGAAAGAAAGAAGATATATACAATTGTTACAGCGAGCGCCAGCAACCCAATGGGCGGGGCTGGAGGAGACAATACAGTGAAGACAGACGATAAGCCGCAAAAAGAAGATGGCGGCCCGCCCGAGCGTGATGCAGCCACCTCACGCGCTCTCCGGCTCGCAAAGAGTGAGTGTCTAACATAGATGTCTAATGTGTGATAAAGAAGATTCGAGGATATTTTAATCCTTTATTAAACACTATCCAGAAGGAATGCAATCTAAGCACAATCATTTATCCTATTTGCAAAACAATTACAAAGGTAAGCAAAGAAGTTTTGTTAAAATGAAAGCTTTCGTCTTTATTACTGACCGTCCACCGTTGTTGCAGTCAACAAAGTGAGCGGTAGGACGGGGATCGCTCCCACTATCATCGCATCGGGCGTGCCGGTGCCCGCCACCACTGCCATGCCACCCAATCCCGTCGTGATGGGTATGTTATGGAGATTATGCAAACAGCTTGATGACCCGTGTGGCGCAATGGTCACCATGTCGGACCATGGTGCCAAGGGTCCTGGGTTCGATTCCCAGCGAGGCAGAAATTTTAATGATGAATTTGAATTTCTGTTCTCGGTCTGGGTGTCTGTGTTCTTTTCCGTGTGTGGTGTCCATAGCACCCACGACACGGAATCCTAGTGTGGGGCTTAGATGTGAAGCATTATTATTATAAAAAAAGTTTTATAAATTCCCAGAAAATGAACTCGAAGTGAGTCTATTTATTTAAGGGTTGGTTACTTATGTCCAAGGGCTGGCATGGACATACACCACCACACACTACAAGTGTATTGTATAATATTCATATAAGACTTCTACAAAACTTATTATAAATATTGCAGGTGCTCCAGTCATGAGTGCAGGGCCCGCTCTCACTGGCGGTCCGGCCGCGATGGCGCCGGGTGCTGGTGCGATGGGCCCCGGGCCGATGGGTCTCGGGCCCGGTGGCATGGGGCCGGTACCAGGCGCTATGGGACCGGGCGCGATGGGCCCCGGGCCAGGCGCGATGGGCCCCGGACCTATGGGTCCGGGTGCAGCAGGAGCCCCGGGGATGGGTCCCCGTGGACCATGGGGCTGGGGATGGGCGCCGCCCATAGCAGCCCAACCTTCAGCTAGAACAGCAGCTGCTTTGCCTGACGCGGGTAAATTTTGTATTCAATTTTGTAATTTAATTCTACTGGGTTTCTTGAGCCAAGTGTTTCAAATCTAAATGATTAAGATGATCCTTGATTATAATACTAATGTCTATTGATATATGTATCTATGAATGCAAAAACAATTCTCGGAAAATATTATATTGATTATTTTTGCTAGTTCTTCTCAGACTGAACCGTTAGCATCGACGTTAGCTTTATACTGTGTGCTATTGATGTATAGAAGATCGGTAGTACTTTTATAATTAGAAAATGCTCTAATGTAATCGATTCTTTGATAATCAATATGTTTTATGTTTGGTGGCAGGCGCGGCGACCCAGCAAGCTGTGACCAAAGACAACGACAAGCCGGCCACATCCAAAGCGTTTGACGAAACTGTGAGTACAATAATTTATCCATCAACCTTTAGGAGCCTGGTCCAGAGATATAGTTTTATGTTAAAACAAATTATGTATTGATTTACTAAATGTTGCTAAAAATATGTGTTATTGGCAAAAAGAGGGTTTTTGAAAGGGCCCTCCCCTTTCAAAATTTGTTTTGAAAAGGACGACCTGTATGTTTTGAGAAACATTTACATATTCTGTATTTGTGTTACGCTATATAATTACATTAATAAACTCTTGTATACCACATAATATGCAAAGAAGTTCAACAAACATTTTTGTACATACAGCTATAACACCAGAGTATTTTACTATTGGCGTTACAATGTAAGTGAAAATGGGCAACATTGAACTTGTAATAAGGTGGCTAACTGGCGGCACAGTGTTTGGGAATTTTTATAGAAATGGAAAAGAAATATTATGCCTTAATTGTATGAAGTTAAGGTTGAAAGTTAAGTTGGGCACAGCAGCAGCTCTGTTTTTGTCGCTACGACGAACTTAATTGAAATTTCAACTTTATAGTCATACAGTTATGTATTTTTCTTTTCGTTGCCTAATGCCTAACAGGCTCTAAATTGTCGATTAATTAATAGCTTAATTGAAATTTCAACCTTATCGTAATACAGTAAGGTATATTTCATTTTACGCATTGTCGTGGGTTCAGCGCATCCCGAGCGAGCTGGCGGCGCTGGCGGCGGAGTGGACGACGCACATGGCGCCGGACGGCCGCACCTACTACTATCACGCGGGCCGCCAGGAGAGCGTCTGGGAGAAACCCAGCAGTCTGCAGGAGCTCGAGGGTAAGAGAGCGACTTTAATGTTGTTATACCTTGTTCGATATCGGCCGTTTTTTCAGTGGATGACGCGACAGTGACAGATAATATTGTATAGAATAAGTAAACGCTAACACAATCATACCCCCGCGGTATTACCTGTGATGCGGGTGGCATGGACGACACAATATGTAACACGTCACAATCACACCCATGATCCGAGTACAAATATTTATCTGTCACATAAATATCCGTCCGGGAATCGAACCCTCGCTTCGCTGGCAGGGTCGCTACCAACTTGACTACAGGGTCGTCAACACACACTATAAGTAATGTTTAAAGCATAGTGTAGCAGTATAATAACATGTATTTAAGCTCCACACCATTCGCACGCACACATGAGAGTTTACGTGTCTACAACACAAGATTATAACACGTAATTATAACATGACATTCAACGAACTGGACGTTCAATCATTTTGAATTTTTTTTTAATGTGTTAATTATATTTTGCTTCTAGTGCTAAAATGCATCAATAGGTATTTTGAGAAGACCTAGATAATGTTAAGGTCGAAATTCAAATTAATTTAAATTTGTTCTAGATTACTTAACAAATATAGCTGTGTCTAAGCCAGAGATAAAGGATGAAAAATTGCAAATCAAAGAAGAACCGGCGGTAGAAGGTAAATTGATACATTATTTTGTTAATTGTGAGTTAAAATTTTTTGGTTATCTAAATAGTGCAGTGTTTATGTACTTTGCGCTAAATACTTCATGCTTTCTTCATGAAATTCCTCTGCGGTTGATAAGTGAAGTTGATTTTTCATAAGAATTAAATATAGAATATGGGTGATGTAAAATATCGGTAACAGATAATTTATTATTGTTGTATTTTTCACCTGTCCCCAATAATAGTATTTTTTTAAATAGTTTGATTGGTTAGAACTTATGAGGCACACTTTATTTTACCAAAATGCGCATTCGTCTCTTACACAATAGTCAACTATAATTCAAAACAATTTAATCACATAGATTTTTTGTCAATACACTTTCGAAAGTTACGAACTTCATATAAAGCATATTCTAGCACATCCTAATCTGTTATTCAAGTAGTGGACGTAGAGGCGCACGCACAAGCGGCGGCGGAGCGAGAGGCGGCAGCGGAGGTGGCGGCTCAGGCGGAACGCGAGCGGCTGGAGAAAGAGCGTGTGGAGAAGGAGAGGGCGGAGAAGGAGCGCGCGGAGAAGGAGAGGCTGGAGAAGGAGAAGGAGGCCAAGGAGAAGGCTCTCGCGGACCGCTCCAGGCCCAAGACTAGCATGCCAATATCTGGGACACCTTGGTGAGTTGAACGTGATATATAATTATGGGCCAGTACCCCATGTTACTTTTTAGGAAAGTGTAAAAAGTTTCATGCTTCTAAGGCCATCGATTTAGTTAGTTCTATCAGTGAAAGTTAGCATTTTATTTGGTAACAATAATGAAGAGTGTGTTCCTGACAAGCGTTCATCTGCCACATAATAGTGGCGCTGTCGCTTCGCAACACATTATATTATAATAAATATAAATATTCGATTTGGCCCCTAAAGATGAAGCTACTAAACTGCGTTTGTTCACTGCAGAGGTGTAGTGGTTCGATAGTAACTTGTATCTTTAAAGTGTTAAACTAAACAATACGTACGTACGGTCGTCAGGTGCGTCGTGTGGACGGGCGACGGGCGCGTGTTCTTCTACAACCCGACGGCGAACTCGTCGGTGTGGGAGCGGCCCGCGCAGCTGGTGGGCCGCGCGGACGTCGACAAGGCGGTCTCGCAGCCGCCGGACGCACTGCTCGAGCTACAGGTATGAATTTAAATGAATTTATTTGTAATAGTATAGGTACATTGTATACACCGTGTTCCTGACTTTGTGCACAAACTTCGGCCTGATATTCAGCCCATTAAATTGGTCATCTTTCGTTATGGATTCATTATTGAAATTTTTATTTTTTTATTTTTCATTTTCATACAAACTAAATACTTGAACGTAAATTGCCTAATGTGTAATCTCTTTACGCAAGCTGGCAACGTCGCATTATGATTGATATGAAACTTTGACATGAGTAAACTTTTCTTGACGTCAACAATACTTATTTCTCATCGACTTCGTTCTGTGCGGCCTTCTTCTGAAATCTGAATCTGAATCTGGCGGATCTTTTGAAAACCAAATAGGTAATAATACGGGTTCAAAAAGTTTTACCATGTTTGTTTACTTTAAGGTCCATTTAGACGGAGACTTTCTAGTATCTATCGTACACTACTATCACTAGTAATAATCGCCATAACATTACCGTATCAAATGTTTACATACAGGAAAGAACTAAATTCTCACCTACGATTATCTCATATAACATTCGTAACTTATCGATCAAGGCGATAAATTCCTACGTCTATTTAGGTACACATTGTGCGTAAGATTACTTACGACAATCTCGACTTGTATTCGACTTACATTTTTCAAATTCATACGTGTATCATACAAGACGGTTGAAAAAGTTTTGAGTGCGAGATTTGTCATTAGAGTTAAGTTTACAATCAATATTCCATTGCGAGGAAATTGTCGTCAAATTGTCGTCAAGAGGTGTAAATGTAAGAAAGATTTTTTTATAAATTCGATCGTGGCTTCTTCGAGACGAGAAGCTCTCCGTCTAAATGGGCCTTTATTGACAAGTCAAGCCAATAATGACATGACATTTAAAATGAAACAAGTACAGTTTAAATGATTATGACCGTACTGAGCGGCAACATAGCACAAATAAAGACCCTTTTACAATGTACACCCATATTAAATGGAATTACCAATAACTTAAAAACTAAGCTTTATAATGCACTAGTACATGTATAACATATGTTTAGTAAATGCTATAGAATCATTTGGTAAAGTTTGTGCACAACCTCAAAAAAACCCTGTATAAAGGATACAACATTAAAATTGGATAATAAATTATTAAATCGATATAAATTATTAAATTAAATACAAATGTCAACAATAATAAATCTAAATAAATAACAAATTCAGTATGCGATTAAATTATTATATTTTCAAAATTAAAACGTCTTATCATTTAAATATTCTTTAATACTATAATATTGCAAATAAGGCCGCGGGTAGCATGGACGATACATAATTATAACCACAGACATGTGTACATATCACAATAATACCTATGACCCGAGTACAAATATTTATCTGTCACATAAATATCTTCGCAGGCAGGGTCGTTACCAACTAGGATACAGGGTTTTCCAATGGACAACTGTTGCCGTTGGCCCTGGCGGCCTTTACAGCTTCCGGCGTCCATACCACGGTGAACTACTACCACTAATATCAACACAACTTGATGTGTCATTAATTGAGCAACTAGTTACAAAAAAAATGTTTGTTACATTATTTAGGTGAGCACCAGGCCTTAGAGTTGTACATGTTCGGTCGAATACTATATGAGAGCGTATTTCCGTAGAAAATCGATATAATTGGGCTCATAAATTACTCATCTTATTATAAAGCAAACTTTAGTTCGTGGGCGTGAGTAATGTTTCTGTGTTCATCTATCCGCAGAAGAAGGAGAACCCGGGCACGACTGCTCAGGCCAAGAACACCAACGGGGAGTTGAAGCGCCCGAACGAATCCTCTGATGATTCGGATATGGAGCCTGCAAAGAAATCAAAGCCAATTGACAGTTAGTATTTAATTTAATATTCCAGATAGTATTAATTTGATTCAGATTATTTGTTTTTGTCTATTATTTTATTTACTGAAAGTCTTTCAAACATTTGCGTCTGTTATAATATAAATTAATTGATTTATTTATTGTAATTCCTACAAAACCTCGTCATTTTGTTGCAAAAAAGTTATTTTTTGTTAAAAAAATAACATGTTTCAAATTCTACAATCTACATCATCAAATACGAAGTTGCTATGGCTCTGTTACCTAATCCCATTACCGCAGAGGAAGCAGCGGCAAACGCAGCGGCGAACGCGGCCGTCGCAGCAGCTAAGAAGGCGGCGGCGGCCATCGACGCCGGCAAGGACGCGGCCATCGAGGCGGAGATCAGGGCCGCGCGCGTGCGCGCCGTGGTGCCATTCGAGCAGCGCGTGCGCAGCTTCCTGCAGCTGCTGCACGAAAGCGACGTGTCAGCCTTCAGCCCCTGGGAGAAGGAGCTGCACAAGATCGTCTTCGATAGCAGCTACCTCCTGCTCAATACCAAGGAGCGCAAGCAGGTTGGTATGTGGGGGTGACTCGAGGGAACTCCTCAATTTTAAATGGCACGCGTGTAGCGATTGAAGCATTGTATTGATTGGTGTAAGCAACTCCTGCTGTGTGGGGTGACAATAGGCAGGCTTAAGGATGGCAAAAGGAAAAATCAGTGACATATTGTAATATGTAGTGTAATTGTTTCGTTGCAATAAAACATCAAAATCGTTAAATAAAAAAGGAATGAAATTTCTATAACACTATAAATTATACATTATGTTGTAATTGTTAACAGGTGTTCGACCGATACGTGCGCGAGCGAGCCGAAGAGGAGCGCAAGGAGAAGAACAACCGGCTGCAGCAGAAGAAGAACGACTTCCGCACCCTCATGGAAGAAGCTAAGCTGCATTCCAAGTTAGTACTGGTCTGCCTAGTAATGAATACTTGCAAGTACACTCACACACCAGTTCAAACACATACTGTGCATACATATGCATGCACTACACTTAAAGATAGAGTTTACGCATTGGTAATTAATCATTCCGAAGGATCGTTCCGTGAAGAGTGTTTCTATCATTTGCACTGTTTTAAGATACATAATTAAGTTGTGGTATTATGATTACATTTTACTTTACAACTTTGGGTAATACTCCGCTTACAATAGCACAATGGCAGATTAGCATTCCCTTAGAATGATCGCAACTACTCATGCAGTTTCGTTGACCCCTTTTACCATTTCAGTTTGAACATGTAGCGAGATCATACACTCAGTATTAATTTTATTTCATTTTCTTTGTCTCAGGTCTTCTTTCACCGACTTCTCATCAAAGTACGGGCGGGACGAGCGGTTCAAGGGCATCGAGAAACTCCGCGACCGCAAGACCTACTTCAACGAGTTCATCGCCGAGCTGCGCAAGAAGGAGAAGGAAGATAAGGACAGAAAGAGGGATCAGGTGAGACGCTCAAGCGACTTGTATGCGACTCGCGAATGTCGAACTTTCGGTAGATTTGGTATTGCGTTATTGATCACCTAAGAAGAGGGTGGGATGAATATGGAGGAAAAATTATTATAATTGGAACATGATTTTGGCACCCTGTTTACTAAAATATATTGTTTTAAGTGTGAATGAATTAAAAGACTTCAGTTCCATTGACACGTAGATTCCATTTTAACCGTGGTGATGACATTATCTGCATTGTAACAGGCATTAAAACTTCACTAACAAGGGATTGATAAAATTTGATCAGCAGGTAACAGATGGTAGAAACACTTCTTCTTCATAATAGCTTAAACTACAAACCTGTTTTTCCTGTGAAACTATAAAATGGTCTGAGTTATAGTCAGAAGTATGTTAAAGTGTTGTTCATTTTATTCGAACTTGAGAGTTTTGAACACTTTGGGTGGTCCAAATCTCTTTCATTATGAAGAGACACTAGTAATGGCTGGCACTTAAGCGGACCACCGCACACAGTTAATATAACAAAAACAATAGCCAGTATGCATGTGGTTCCCCTTTAAACTTTCATATTTATCCCACTCCTCTGAACATTAGGTACTTGTGGTTGTCATAGAATAAGGATATAAGGAAGTGTCATGCATTGAATTTATTACCGTTTCGGTTTTGCTCAAGTTATAGCAATAGTCCGTATTGGGGCGGCTTAGAATGATAACCCCAATCCAACGCCGGATGAGTGTCGTAAGAGGCGACTAAATCCGGTCCGCCGGTGGTAGGGCCCCCCGAGGGATTATATTGGTAATATTTATTTATATGTTTGTTATATTGATTTTAATTATTGTTTATTAATACCATTATTACTATTATTATTTCTCCATGGGGTTGGTCTTGATAGCTACCACCCTTGAGCTTGAGTCAACCGCCAAACTACTCGTGTTCCGGTTGGGGGCTTGAGAGCCAGTTCTTTCTTTCTTTTTCTTCTCTCTTTCTTGGCCGGCAACGCATCAGTGATGCCTTTAGTGTTGCTGATGTCTATGGGCAATGATAGCCACTTACCATCAGGTGGATCGTCAGCTCGTTTTCCGACTATTGCCATAAAAAAAAGACATAGTGATCCTGACACTATTCTATGAATATCCTCTTTCTATGAATAAAACCAAATGCTATGCAAATGTTGGCAAATGCGTTATCATGTAAAAATTACTTGAAAAAATATTTATGAAGAAGTACTATCAAGATTAGTCATGAGATTACGTAATAATATTGGTTTTTTTTTTTAAAATAAAGTCAAACTAGTTTGAGATAATTTCTAGTTCAAGTTCCCTAAGTGGCTTTTTTAAAAATCTTGAATTTAGATATTGAAAGTAATTTGCCAATTAGGAGCAATGGTATGGTGATGTTGGCTGTGAAGTAATTTTCACCTCATGCAGGATATTATAGTTGCCTCTTATAATATGTTTAAAAGGTGGTTATATGGTGTTTTATCTCAGGCCATACGCATTTGTAACTAATATCTTGAGGGACTGCACTATAAATGAGTTTGGTTATAGATTGGTTCATAAAAATAAAACTTTTACGATTTTAATATGATTTGAAATGGACATTTTCTCATCTTCTTTTCGTCTTCTCCCTTTTTGAAGATGGTTAAAAAAATCGACTCTATTTGAGGTTGATTAGATCAAAATAAAGTCCATAATGATAGCGATATCCGATTACATTTCTACCCTCTTATTACAAAACAAAATCTACCCTCAAATTTAAACAATCTATTTAGAAATGATTATGACTGTGTTGCATGGCATCCCTTGTACAATACAAATAGTATATAGTCTAGTATTTAGCTTTGGTTATAGATGTCTCCTTGATAAGAAGTTGATGATTTGGACAGGGTAAACTAACCCAAATCACCAGACTTTGTGTGGCACTTGTTAAAAATAATTAATTTTAAAAATAACACAAACTATTGTACTTGCCCTTAAAACAGAACTGTGTTGAAGTGACTTAAAATCCAAACGACGACGACGACTCGTGTGGCGCAATGGTTACCATGCCGGATCGCAGCACCGAGGGTCCTGGGTTCTATTCCCAGCGAGGCGGAAATTTGAATGATGAGTTTGAATTTCTGTTCTCGGTCTGGGTGTGAATGTCCTTGTCTAATGTGTTGTCCATGGCGCCCACGACACAGGGAATCCTAGTGTGGGGCTATGAGTGTGCGTTATTTATTAAAAAAAAACCATTCTGGCGAGTGTCGTAAGAGGCGACAGAAGTATTATTAAACGATTTTATTTAGCTTTCCCTGTTTGTTTTTGAGTCAAATCTTGCAAGCCTAATGTCTCCTACATCCACTTATCCTAAGGAGTTGAATCACATATTGTTTTTTTTCTGATGACAATGCATTTTTGTGATAACTTATCACTGATAAGCATGACCTGATACTACTCCCAGGTTCGACTCCAGCTGTGGGAACTCCTTAATGGTTAACAGCACAGTTTCAGTTTTTTCTTCTAAATTGATGATATAAAACCATGTATTTAGTTATTTAAAGTATTAACTTGTTTTTACAATATTGTTATCAGCCGCCAAACGACTCGTGTTGCGGCGGGGGCTTGAGAGACAGTTCTTTTTCTCTTTTTTTCCCCGCAACTCATTAGTGATGCCTTATTAACTCAACTCTAAAAATATATATCTATAAATAACTTATGATGGGCAACAGAGACCACTTACCATCAGTTTGTCGGCTAGCTACATTAAATAAACTCACATGTCATGGTCAAATAGTTTTCTAGTGGGGTTCGATTCCCTTCACAATTCAAAGTTTTCTTTAAACGTACATAACTCGGTTGTTGTCCCTATTATAATAAAGTTACATTACTAATACATTGCTTTGAATAACTACTAATCAAATTAATGATTTGATTTAAAATTTCAGGACCATTAATATCCGAAATAATTAATAGTTTCAATAATTTAATTTTTGTCAACTGAAAGCCAGTTTCTTTTCATTGCTGGCGTCATTGAGTGACCACACGTTGTATTCCTCTGATCGTATGTAAAAAATACGTAGTACACACTCATGGTAATTTAGCATGAGTTTGAGTTTAACAATATTTTTTAATATAATCAAGAAAATATAATAACAATGATTTATTATGAAAATTTTGACATTATTTTTTGGTTCATTTTTTCAATTCATAGAAAAGTTTTTTTTTTAATTAACATTTTTAAGCAAAAGTTAATTATAATTATGGGTCTAATATTTATAAAATATTGGAGTTTGAAGGTCTATTACATTTAAAATCTATCAAGCTACTGCGTTTTTACGGCCGATTAAGGTCATTAATTACATTATTAACTGGATAATCAATATTATAATTCTTGTCACGTAATAGTCGCCATTGCGTATGCGACTCACTATCAAGTCGCCACAACTTCGATATTTTAACAGTTGTTTTATTGCTGAAGCGAATTGAAATATTCATTTTTGTATTATAAATTTAAGATCTTTTGACTTTTAACTTTTTGATATTCCCATTTTGAGTATTTTTGGTCATAATGTATTTAAAGAATTTGTTAAATCATTCTGTCGGTTTCAAATGCAATAAAATGAATTAAGTAAAACTTAAATTCTTATTACATTATGAACAAAAATATAGTAACAGTATTGATACATAATTTGACTTTGATTATTTTGCCACAATTTTTACGTATTACAAAATGGTAAAATTGTAAATATTTCAGTTTATTGTGTACTAATAATAGAATGTTACAAATATTACAATTGTTTTATAAAAACAAATTTGCCATTTTGTAAATGTTATTTAGCGAAATTTTATGTGATTAACTTAAACTGTTACTGAAATTTAAATGTTTTTAATATTTTATGTGTTTTTTAACGCGTTCGTGATACGTGACTGTGCTGATGACTATTTAAAGTAACGTAAAGAAATTTTATTAAAATATTTCTCTAAATAACCCTGTCGTGAATTGACAAGTCACAATTTTATACCACTTAAAAAACTATAATTTGTATTACATTGACATTGATCGTTGCATCGGCGCCGTTACGCGTACACGGTAGCGTACAGTACGCAAAGTGCGGCTCTAGATGCTATATAACGAATTCAGCCACTACAGTACATCTAGACATCTAGGTACAGCTCAAGCAGGTGTATCGGTGGCATTACCGGCGTTTCTTGTGGTGTCGTAGAGCGGCGTGAGCGGCGCGTGCGGCCGGCGGCGGCGGGGGTGGCCACTCGATGACCTAACTAATACGTAGATCTCGCCCGCCCTATACGGAAACAAATACGACGATACCTCGTAATTTGCTTTGACCTTGGATTTTGTTAGGCAATGTGAGTGTTATTGCACCGTTTATATAGTACATTAATTGGTTTTATCATTTATATTTGAAACGGAAAGTTCGATAGTTAGGTTACGATATTTTCAAATCAATGTAATTTTTTTTTTGAGTTATCGATGACATTGTTTGGAAAACAATTACATGAATATTTTTTAGGGAATAATTTTCTATAGGTTTGGAACCTTCACTTAATAAGAAATGAAATATTCTTTCATTTTAATTGTCTCGAACTGGAATGTTATTATTGAGGTTGTGTTATAGGGTTTGACCAGCTAAGAAGATAATTAATTACTATGACCTTTCATATGATTGATTCGTAAATATTGTATTACATAATGTTAGTAATTTCAAATCAATAGTTATTAATTTATCTATCAAATGACTTATGTCCATATTGTGTTTATTTCATATCATCTAGTGGCCACCCCGGTTCGGGAAAATACATAAGGTTAGAAATAAATTTAAGACAGTACAACTACATTTACCTCCTAAAAACTTGGCTTTGGCCCATTTTAAAATGGTGAGTCTGCAGTATAATATTCCACCAACAACTTCAAAATATACAAACTTGCATGACTTTCGTAAAATGTTAAAGATCGCTTTGTAATCGATTTTGGGTGATGGGTTGTCTAAAACGAAGAACTTTTGACGCGTCTTGAAATTTTTTAGTAAATATATAAAGATTTTCTTTTAAAGATGAAATGTTTCATGTATAAATAAATTCTAAAAACTTGGTTCGAATATTGATATTTAATTTAATTCAAAAGTAAATTTTTAAGAAAGAAATTAGTCAAAGCGATTATATAAAATTGTTATAGTGACAACTAATAATCCTTTTTCTTTCAGGTGTTTATTTTATGTATATTTATGTCAACAAAGATTTTTTGAATGATATTTCAATTAATCCGTCTAGGATTAATTAAGTCTGAAATGTAATAAAAACTACTGGACCAATTTATAATTGTGTTTGAGAGTTGATTTTATTCGCCTTTAAAATTGTAGAGAATATTATAAGTTAAATTTTAATAATATAATGATTATAGTTATTAAAAAAATCTTTGTTGACTAAGCTTTGAGAGTTAGATTTAAAGTTTTTGCTTCTGAATATCAGAAAATTATATAAAAATAAAGTTAAAATGAACAATACACAATGAAGCATTAATTTGAACAAGTTCATGTCAGTAAAATTGTAGAATTTCAATAGAGTTGCCAAGACTTACAATATAGTTTTTAAATGTTTAATTGAAATCAGTAATGAATAAATATTTTGTAAATAAAAGACGATTAAATGAAAATAGATTTCACGGGTGAAATTTGTGTAGCAAGTAAGTCAATTAATTGTAATCATAAGTAGTTTTAACTTAATACAATTTATTAATGATATTTAAATTTTCATAACACTGGTGCATAGACATTCTAACCGTTAGCCCCGTCTATTATCAAGCTATATGAGGAAAAAGGGTTCCGGGTTCGATTCCCGGCTGAACGGTTTGTGATATCAAAATTGTGTGAGTGGGTCACGTGATAGTATGTGGTCACTGTCGAACATACACAGACGTTGGACAGACAATAAGATGTGATGCTGGCTAAACATACGTTCTCTTTTCCAACATTGCAACCGAAACACATTGAAAACACTCGATGATTATTTTTTTAAGAACCTTAGGCCAGTATTAATAAATCGATCGCGGCTCAACAGAGCGATCTCAGATCTTATCTTTAAATCTTACAGATCTTATAAATGTCAAATTTTACATATGTACACAAACATATTTTAGCACCTCAACCGAATCTTAATCAGTATATTAATACGGGCCTTAGTGTAAGTATGTCATAGTGTCTAATGATCTCCAAGAGAAGGGAAGTGTTGAGTGCACCATGAGACGGCTGGTGCTGCTATGGACTCATCCTTGGAAAGAGCTCTTACCAAAATATAGCACCCATAAATATTATAAATTTGAATCTTCTTTAGATGCGTTGTTTTGCGAGCAAACTAGCTGTTGAAATATATGCACGATTGATAATGACATTGTTATCTTTTTCTGTTTTATAGTTTTGACAGAGTTCCAACTGTCCTTGGGAGCAGCTACTTATATGTAACCGGATCCGACATACATCTGTTAAAAATGTGTTTTTGTTTTCTTTATTAATTGCTACGTAAGTCTACTTGTTTCTATCGCATATTGTTTTATTAAAACATGTCACCCGTTAGGTCTGTTTTCTCTTTTGCCTGCGAATTAATTTTTATAGTCATATATTGAAACAAAGGAGATATTTTTCCAAATGACAAACGGAGGTAGAGGCATTGTAAAAGTAAAAATTAATAAATCTGTTACATTGCGGATATACATTTTATTGGTCGTCTAATTGACTTTCTGATCTTTGACCTTAATAAAAAAAAACTAAATGCTTGTAAACAGAATCAAATTTAACAGTTTTATCTTTAGAATAAAACTTCATAAGGAGCGATTGGAACAAAATCTTGCAACAAAACATAACTTGTCCATAGGCCGTGGCCACTTACCATCAGGTGGATCTTTCAAGGTCAATCCTCTTCCTCCGGTCTTCGAAACTAATCAATATTGCCTTTCAGGGTCTAATCATTTGTTTCCTTCCACAGGCTATAATCAATGTTTCTTATTTTTAGCGTGTATTATTTGTTTATTTGCCGGCGAAAGCGTTAGGGGGCGTTGCAGTCCGCGTCGTGGTTCAGTAGCGTTTTTATGTTAATTAATTAATAATTTAAATAAACATACAGTTTTGAGCGTTAATTATTGTTTTCATGAACCAAGTTTCCTATTGGACTCAACTTTTTTATCTATTTGAAGTTTTTCTACTTTTATTGAAAATTTATGCTTGGAGTAGATTTAAAATAAAAAGAAAAAGTTGTGACAAATGATTGGAAAGATTCATTGAAGAAGTTTGTTTTATTTTGTTGATAATTATTTGTAAATAAGCAAATCGATTTTAATAACAATCGAATATTTTACTGAACACGTCATCATATAGAAAAGAAACTCATTCGCAACCTCTAATGTGACGACTTTAATTGCTACTTACTATCTTTATTCTTTGGCCAAACGTGATTTAACGCTCAAAATGTATAATAACTATTAACTATTTAATTTATTACTGATAGTCATAAACACTCTTAAACGATCGTCGCGGCTGCTGCACACCTCTTCTGAGCGCGCCAAATTAAACTCCCTCTCAACTCTCTCTATCTCCTTCTAGGTCAAGACTGACTTCATAGCTCTGCTGAAGGAGAAGGCGGTAGACCGCCACGCCCGCTGGGCTGACATCAAGAAGAAAGTAGACGGTGACGCGAGGTACAAAGCCGTGGAGAGTAGTACGCTAAGAGAGGACTATTTTAGAGAATACTGCAAGTTGGTCAAGGAAGAGAGGAAAAAGGACAAAGACGGAAAAGAGAAGGGTGAGTGGAAGGGGTTTAGTAGGAGAACGTTTGTTTATACTTGGAGGTTTAAGGGAGAGCTAAGCCAATTAAGCTTTAAAGACCTTTTTAAGGGTTAATCTTTTTATAATCTGTTGGTAGATCCTGATGGGGTGTAGTTTTTCATATATCTAAAGGTTTATCCGCCATCGCTGATCGTAACATATTTACTTTTATAGAACGCGATCGAACAGTGAGTAAAAAGGAAAAGAAGGAAAAAGACAAAGACAAGGACAAGGAGAAGGAAAAGGACCAAGACATGGAAAAAGAGAAGGAGGGAAAGAAGGAAGGAAAGAAGGAGAAGAAGAAAGACAAGGCGGAGGTGAGTACTGTAAGGATAATTTAGATACTTTTTTAGCTTCGGAGCGAGGTGATGGTATTGGGCAGTCTGGTAGAATAAAAAAAAGATATCACTTTTTTTAACAGACAAGAATGCAAACATGGCTCTTCCTAGCTTATGCGTAACATTAAAGCTGTTCATTTCTGTAGGTAGCAATCAAGTTTTATTTTATATAACGACAAAATTTTCGAAACAGCAAGTGATCGACGATTTAAAAGAAAAGTTTTAAAGCCATTTTAAGTCTTATTGTGCATACAAGGCATACCCAAAAACGGGATACTGTAAAACACTTCTATATATCAACCCTATTGTTGGAGTATTATTGTGAATTGTAAATTAGTAGAGAAACAGGTACTTACAATTTCATACTGCGATATGCAATCATAATTATTTTCTAACCGCTACGTAGTTGAGGAAATATGGGTTATTGACAATTTTGATGTTAATCTTTTGCAACTTTAATTAACTAAAAATTTTGATAATTTTGTTATGAGGGTTCCGAATTAAAATTATTTCATTTGTGTTTTAATTATATTATCATTGTAACGAGGGTTTTTGTTGTTCTCTTTGGTTGTTAAGTTTAACGTAAAATAATATTAGGATTGTGTTTTGTCTAAATTGGCCTAGTTTATGAAAAAAAAAATTATTCAGTCTGTTATATACATTTAAGTTATTCAGTTGATGAAGCAACTTAGTAAGCATAAAAAAAATATACTTGTGGCAGGATGCTCCACTCTTCCTTAACACAAACGTTACATAGTTATAATAGACTG
Organism: Thymelicus sylvestris; assembly: GCA_911387775.1. Taxonomy (NCBI): domain Eukaryota; kingdom Metazoa; phylum Arthropoda; class Insecta; order Lepidoptera; family Hesperiidae; genus Thymelicus; species Thymelicus sylvestris. Next base: position 12,396,812 of record OU426887.1, on the reverse strand, counting down.
CAAAAACGAAAAATAAATTTCTAATGCAACAATGTACTAATGACAGTAAGTAAATGAAGAAAGTGACTATCATACTAACAAAAAAATATTGTGTAATAAATTAAAACAATGCTACATGAAAGATATTTGAAATTGAGTGCAAACATGTTGGGTATTCAATGCCGTATTAATTTGTTTTGTTTTAAGGATGCGACTGTTTATAAATATGTTTTACTTTGTGTTTTTAGTAGTATTTGGAAACGGTGTAATTATGTTGATGTTGGTTCTGTGAGCGTACCTGCGCGGGACACGAATGTATTTCATATTTTTCTACGATTTTCAGTTATTTTTGTTAATTCACACTATAGGTACACGCTTTGCGCACGTGGGAGTAAGGTGGGGTTTGGTTTTGGATTTTGTGATTCATCAAGTGGAATAAAAAATACGTTTTTAGTTATGATGTTACGAGTAAGTTTATTTTATTGAATAACAGCAATGTGCAACCACTGATCAAAACCATTGCAAAACCGGACATACTGAAATACATTGGAGTTGAAAGAATGTATCGGATGTAATAGGAGTATAATGTTTGAGTTTCCTGTTCTCGCTTTGGGTTCAGTTAACTATTCCGTTGCATATAGTAGTATAGTGTAGGTTTTCCGAGTCTACACAGGTATGCAATGTGTTAGACCCCGCCTCTAGTTAAAAAGTTACAAAATTTATTAATTTGATGTAGCATTGACATAAAACAACTCTTTATGTGCATTACGTTTAAATAAAATGCGTTTTACTTGCTTTGGGAAAGGTAAATGTTTTTACATGTCGACGAAACCTTTTTGGAAATTCTTTATTTTATTGTTGTAACTGAATTTTGCGCCAGTTGGCACTGGATTAGTATGAAGTATTGCTTTAACTTATTTCAGTCCCACTCAAGAGTTTAGCTTTGAATGCACAGAATGTGTCAAATGTGTATTCTTATGCAGAAGGGTGTGTTTGATCCTATTTGCTGTGTTTCGGTTCGATCTATGGCAGGTTTTATTATAGATATGTATTGGCTGTATTATATAACCAATTTATAAATTTTTGACTTGTTCCGGTTGGAATGTGGACTGCAATATTCAGGGGCTGGTAAATACTAGAAGTAAATGTGAGCGTCAGTAATGCTGAAACCCAATCGACATTGATTTTGCTCAATTATAAGCGGGTGCATGTATGACAAATGAATATCAGAGTAACGTGCCCCAATCATCACAGCGGCGCCTATGAAATTTTATCACTAACGGTCATACTAACTGTAGCTGATGTTCGAAATTCAAACTTTGAATACTACTCTATTATACTTGTCTTCTGTTCGAGTTAAAGTTGCTGTTTTCTTCCACCATTTGCTATTTACACAAAACTTGTAAGGCTACGAGAGGCACGTATTCGTACACATAATTGCGTGCACTTACGTACATTCACGTACAGAAACCCCAGTATAGCCTTGCTCCTGCGCGCAAACGACCCGATGACAATTGGTATTTGATTTTGTTTTGCATGATTGCCTTGTTAGTTGACAAAATTTCGTTTTGCGACGGACTGTCTTACTGTCATAATCTGCGGGGGTCGTTAGCTACCCCACGCATGGAAAAGAAAAAAAAAACAGACAAATACAGTGGAAAAGTTTCAGTGTGTGGTTTTGCAGCGTGTTTGTTTAGTGCGACGGGACGACGAATGGAGTGATTTTTATACACGGTGAGATTTTTGTTCAGTATTTGCGACACAGACATAGTTTAAATGTAGCGGCTATTATTTCACCTGAATGTCTGTGTGACGGCGAACCTACATCGGATCGGATCGGATAGTGCGTAGACTAGCTCACCCGCAGAATATGACAGGGGTTAGGGCGCGGTCACATCGTGCGGTATCACGAATTAAGAAAATACCTTAAAAAAAATTACTTTTGGTGTAATTGTTGTTTATGACCTCACTTTGCATTTAATGTTTGTCGACAGAAACGTCAAGGAGTTGAGTTTTGGTGAAGACATCCGCTGGTGGCAGAGTATTATTTTCGTTTGACTTAGTCACGCCCCCACACGTATTATATTTGTAAATTTATATTTCCCCTGTTAGACATGTCACCAATCGCGTGGCGCCACCTATAGCCAATTTCACATCTGTATTTTATATTTTTTCTTGCTATCTCTCTCATGTTTAATAACCAATCGGAACGGACTGTTGTCTTTGTCGAGTATCAATAAAATAATCAATAATGAAATTTAAAGAGCTCACCGCGCTTCACTTGACGTTTTCACTCCGCACATTTTGTGCGACGGCTATTCTAGAAACAAGCAGTGTGTGGTACGATCATGCGCCGTCAAGCTGAATCGCCACGAAAGCTACGTTAGTATGTGGCCTCTACTATACCACAGACACGCCTTGCCATGCTCTCGGTCTCACAAGGCCTGTACAATTTAAATTAACTCTGAAATCATTACCGCGTATAACTAATACAGAGAGATGTGTTTAACTCAGAATTTACCACGTATAGACATTACCTCTATATTGATTGTCGCTAAATTTGGGAAATAAATATAAAAAAGCAAGAAAGAGAGTGATAATAATAATAACATTTTTTATTAAAACCTGCGGATGTCTTGACCTTCACAACAACACTCCTTTTTGAACCTGATTTCCTAACATTTATAAATTATTAATGACACAGAAATATATATTTAACAAACAAAAATTACTAGATGTGGCTGTTGCCTTCTGTAGAAACGTCAACATTTTATCGAAACTCAACATGTTTCGTTTGGTGTTTCCTTCCTGATCAATATCAACATTGAATAATATCTTGCAATAAACTTGACAGTCAAATAGTAATATGTTGACATTTTTACATGCCGTATGTATATATTTTATATTAAAATCCATAAATTTTCTAACACTAGTATAATAATATTTAGATTCTCACAACATGTAATATTGATATTTTAATTTTTATACGGTTTATAGAATGCTTTCTATCGATAACTTTACGCCAATTTAACTTCGTTTTAACTTTAAATTTGGCAAGTCTTTACTGTAATATGCAGATTCTGGAAGCGTAATATTTTAATAGAATACGGTTCCTTACTAACACATGTAGTTCAACGCAGTCATTTTGCTTTATTCATATTTAAGATTTTTTTAACATAATTCTTGATCTCTATAATATTTCAAACTATCTGTGGGTATTTCATATATTTGTACATTTTTGATACTCAAAAATATATTTGTTTCATATAATTAATAAAGAAAATAAACTGGAAGTAGCGGTATCACCACACCACACTATCCATAGATTTTTTTAAATCTATAAGTCTTTAGTTTCAAGTCAGTTTTTTGCGTTGTAACCCACGTTCTAAGTTGTAATAATTTTTGTAGGATAACACTGCTATTTAAACACTTATCTCCATTTTATTCATGGTTTTGAACAACGCACCATTATAAAGCTCGAGCTCCTGCGACAGAATAATACTATTATTTATGTGTATTTCATGCAATATTTTTTTAGGTTGGAATATGCTGCGACCATTAATAACCAACGACCAGTAAAATAACAAAACCAACGACCAGTAAAATAACAAAAATATGCCAAAAATAGAAATATTTTAGCACTACTTATTTATTGATTAACGGGTTCGTATAATAGATATATTTTATGGTAATATTTTGCCATTTATCGAGAGAGGTTACAAAAGAATCATGATTTCTCAAAGTATTTTTTTTTTCTAAAACTTTGCTGTACTGCATGACACTAAAGGTTGAAACATAACACATTACGTTGTGACGCCAACCGTGCTTGCGTGGGTGCGTGTGCGTGCGTGCGTGCGTGCGTGCGTGCGTGCGTGCGCGCGTGACGATACGATGCCGTGTCGTAGATTTCCATGAAACGCATCGTTTCGCGATAATGTGCTAAGTGTTAGATTGCGACGTCTTACCAATTTACTATCATCAGAATTCTTATATCAGTAATAGATGTATGTATGTTTGCAATAAATCAACTAAATATATCTGTCGTATGTACTCGTTAATCACTTAAGACAAATAATTTATTATCATGATTCATGGCATTTTATTTAACAATACAAGAGAAATGTGTCAAAATTTCGTAAATTAAAATGGCTCAAAATTTTACCATATTTTTGAATTGAAGTATTAAACATGCTGTATATATTATCACTCATCATATTATTTACAGACGTCATCGTTTCATCTGCGTAGTTTAAACCAGATATATGTCCTACATGTATCAAAATATTTTATTTAATTCAACATAACCCACTTAGTTTAGTCGGTATGATGATGTTTCGAACACTAGACGATGTGTCCGGTGCAGGTTCGCTTTCAAATACACTTTAGGATGTATAATAGTTGTTACACCATTAAAAAAATAAAGGCTGAGGCACTAACGAGTTCTTTTGTTTAAAAATGTTTCTTTTTTCGTCAGTAGTTTGTGCTCATCACGACCTATTACTATCTTTCACGTCACCTTTTGTACGTCAGTCACATATCTTGGTGTCTAAAGGCATTAATTCAATGAGTAAAATAATTTATATTTGTTTTGTTACAAGTCTTTTCTACTACTTGTGTAGTAAGCAAATAAATAACGACTATTATTCTAATAGAAGTTTAATTTCTTTGATTAATTTAGTCCCTCGGCCTTGAGGAGTTGAGCTGCGTAAAATTTGACAGACAAAAATGAAAATTGTTGATTTAGTCATAATGTTTTGTTAAAGAAGTCAATTAAGTTTTATGCAATCATTACCATTTTGACATACTCAGGCGTTACTTTGCAGAAATCCATTGATCTTAAATGACTTAAAAATATTTTGAAACAATACTTATTATCCAGTATTATGATATGAATAAAGATAGTCACGAACGGAGAACGCGATATATTTATTCGTGGATTGTTGCAAAGCAGTGTATAAGAGTTCTTAGCATCATCGTGCTGCGATATCTGTTTAACGCTCCGTTTATTCCCACAGAAGGCGGAACCGGAAGACGTGAAGAAACAGCCAACGCCGCCGCCCGACCAGTGGGCGGACATCCTTGGCATACCCGGCGAGGAGGAGAATGACTCCAAATCGGGCAAATCCTCGAAAAACTCCAAGGACAAGCGGAGCGAGTCCACCGAACCCGAAGCTAACTCCACGTCATCCAGATCAGCTACCCCCGAAAACGTGTGCTCGCCGAAGCAACTCAGATCCTCCAAGAAGGAATTACCCACACCGGAGAAGAAGTCCCCGATAAAATCGCCTCCCAAGAAACGCAAGCAAGAGGAGTTCAAATCCCCCGAGCCGGAGAAGAAGGGGAAGAAGAAGGCTGATAAGACAGAGAAGAAGAAAAGAAAGAAATCTGAGAAGGATTAGTGTTTGCTGTACGTGTTCCTCAAGAGGGCGCAGCGCGCGCCCCCTAGCGCTAGGAACGATTGACAGTCAGTGTTAAGTTCGTTTGTATGATTTTTTGTGTTCTTGCGGGTAGACATTTTAAACAAGCGATTTTAAACGAATTTTTCAACTGCTACCCTGCCGGATTGGGGAACAGCTCAAAATTTTTTTCATGTTTTATTGCGAACGGAACTAACTGATTTTAATGTTAGTTAAAACTATTGTGTGCTTTTAAGTGTGTGACTTTCCCACTAGGAAACAAACATATTGGTACCGAAAAACGTGATCATGAAAAATGTGATCATTAAATGTGATTAACAATGACATGTGGTGTTATAAGCAAGTCATATTATATTACCGTGGAATTGAATTTGCTGTAATTTTTTTTATATATTTTTTATTACACACCAACAGCGTTTCACACAGTTCTTCATAATATATGTTTTGTACAAGTACATATAAGCATACTGGCATGTGTGCATGCCAATTACAGGCGTGAACACCATTAAATGCAGAGTTATTAGCTTACAGACTTGCAGTGTTGAGATATTAACGTGACAGAATAAGTACTTTTAGATAAAAATAAAAGAGATTAACTAATGTATATATCAATTGCTGAGACTGTTTTCGAAAATATTATTTTTTACTAATATTTGATTGAACAATTAAAAAATATTATAATTTCAATAGTTATATGATTACTTCCAGTATCCATTTTTACTCTTAAAAACCTTTTTATATTATTGAATTAGACTCTTCATGTATCTAATTTCATATTATCTCAGATAGACACATTTTGACAGAATAACCGATTCAATTCCATGGTATGTATTATATATATAGGTATGTCTTTGCATGTTTATGCGCACATATACAGAAGTATTTCTCACCGATATCGATATAGTCGTATTGTAAAATATGGCGTACATATAAAGTATGATAGATTTTTTTTTCATTTGAGAGTAATCTGAGTTCATGTTCACCACGATGTTAATAACTCTAGACTGTCAGACGTTGTATAATTGCTATTTAGGATTGTGAAAAAGGGACGTAACTTCATTCAAAAAGTAGAGGGACACATTGTATGTGTAGTTAAGGTTATGATAGAAGGAAGAAGTGTAAATATAACGTTGCAGAACCTAACAATACATTTATTTATTATTCACAGTGAGTGTTACACGGTTGCATTATTCAAGTTATTATATAAGTTCTAGTCGCAAAGTTCATACACATCAACCTTATAAACATTTGCCACAAGCCATTTTGCTTCTATTGATTTGAATATTTTATACACAGAAAGTTCTCATAATCATACTGTTTTAATTTTTGGCTTTTTTAATGGCTAAAATCGGAATTTAAGGTTGCTCAGCTTTAAGTCTAGAGTAAATACAAAGATAAAATAATAATTTAATGACAATGGATTTCCGCAATATGCTGCTTGATAATATTTACTAAATTACTTATTAATAAAATTAACTTGTTCTATAAATACTATTAAAAACTATGATCTAGTTTTAAATATAACAATCGTGCCTTATACGTTTATAATAGAAGGCCCAAGATATCTATCACTAGATATAATATTTCTAGAGATATAATCTGCCTTAGATTGTCGCGGTATCACTTTACATTATGTTAGGTCGCGTAATGTGTTTCCCTGTTACATAGACCCACATCAATTGTCACAGAATTAAGCAATGCTTTGAGTTTTACTTACAATACTTATGCATTCATGATGAACACATCATCACATCGAGCACCTTTTCTTTTTTGCTATAAGAATGTAAATAAAAGGGCACTAACACAGATTGAAGCCTTTGGTATTTGTAACAACGTTTAACATCGTAAAATTATTTTATAGCAATTACGATGTTAATCCTTCTTCACTACCGGTTCTGCAGCGCTCTCTCTATAAACGTATGCAGCACGCACACGTAATAAATACAGAGAAATTATAAAACTTCGGAATCGGCAACGAATCTATAAGTAGTACACGGATGCTATTTTAGTGGATAATTACTCTCACCTGGATTATTACATTGTATGCAACAAAAATGATTTGCATGAAACTCCTTAGGAACACGTCAGTACAGCATTTATTCTACGCAATCATAATGAATACAAGCGTTTAAGATTGCTCAATTTACCTAAAAGATAAATTGGCTAGCATATATTGAGCATAATTATTAAATCACAACCTTTATATGGTTTATGAGGTAGGTATATATTTTTATATGTAGCAGTCAAGTATATTAATATTAATAAAAATATACTAGTGAGTTATAAAACAATAAATTATAACTTATAATAACGATTAGCTTATCATAAAATGTCAAACAGTACATTTTAAATAAAAATAAGAGTATTATAAAATTGTATAGGATTTGTGTGTACATTAGAATTATGTATGTAAAGAGAAATAATATTATGGAAATTCTCGTTATAAGAATAACAAAAACGTCGTCCGTTCGCTCGTACGTGTACAATACTGTATCGATTTTATCTATTTACATAGGCGAATAAGTGGTTGTCAAAAGTAGGATATTACACTTTACTACTGAAATCTTAATTAGGTTACTAATATTAATTAACACGAAATACGGTATTCGAATATTAAATTAAATATACTTTCTAGATTTAACTACAAAACAGCTTATCAAATAAGATTCACTTTGGAATGTTTCTTTTCTCTTGCCAGTCCTTACTGACGTAACGGGAATTGTAAATATTTATAGAAAGTATGTATATGAAATATGAATATACATATTATATTGCGACATTTTCTAAACCTTCTTATAACCCGGGTTCGTGTCTTCCAGAAAATTTTAAGGTAATCAACATTTTATCAATGTTTCGAGCGTCACAATTTATTATTTGATTAAATTATAAATCATCAAATAAGTATCGTTTTTTTTCATTTGACTCGTGCTTTAAATATTAGATCTGGCAACACTGTACAACATACCTTAAAAGCTAGAGTGTCACGACGGAAATTTAATTGACATTGTATTTAATGTGTAATTGTAAATATATGAACATAAATTAAAATTTCTAGGATATAACTCCTACGCCAGGTTAGTTGAAATTAAAATTTGTACGACGCTGACAAAAAATTGTATATAAATGTTGACGTTTTTCGAGTCTGTTAAGTATCATTTTACAAATACTTAAAAAAATGTACAATAGCTAAATTATTCTTCTGATTAATTTAAACGATGGATTGAATATTAACTTTGATTGAATGTCATGATTCTTATAAAACAGTATTTATCAACACATTTGGTTGCTTACGCCCCAACTCAGTCACTAACGGTTACTTTAATCGCTCCTTAGTAAAGAATCAACATACAAATTCTGTACTAAGGAGCGATTTAAGTAACCGTTAGTGACTCTGAGTTGGGGCGTTAGAGGAATAAGTAAACAAATTAGAATTAATATTAGTGTGTAAAATCATTTTGGTGTTGAATGTGTAAATTTATACAAATAATTAAGGTATTTTTATGGAAACGATATGTAGGTAATTACGATTGGAAATTGTATTAAAATAATAAATTAATTTTATTAATGGTACGATGATCGTTTTGATTACAAAGTTAATTGGTTGTAATAGTAATATGTATGTTATAAAGGAATAGCGGCTACAACATTGGTGTTATTCAATTGTCACGCTTGTCATTGTTTGTAGCAGGATACCGAATGTAAATAAAGATTGGTAAGCATTGTCAACTTTATGTTCTATGGTATAAGGTTGAGATTTATTCAACCTCTGGAATGTTAGCGTTATATGCCATAAAGTACGTTAAAATTCCGTGCGTCTCAATACCACGAGTTGTGGATGATTAAATAATTTTTTTATGTATTATTAATCTGTTTTAGTATGCGTTATTGTACATTGATAAATATATGTATATTAATTCAAAAATATTTTATGATAACTAATTGATCTTGCATAGCTTCGTACCACCATTTTGACAAACCAAATATATTGTAAGTAATCGGTCAATCCCTTAGAAGTAATTGGTGCGCTATCTGTACCAGGCCTGGCGCACTCCACACTTTTGGCATGATATTACAAGTACGTGCTGCGTTCGACGTATCGAGCCAATTTCGGAAGGGCTGCCACGCGTCGCAGCGCCTTGCCGGTCGTGTCATACATTCGTAATCTATCACACATGTCATCACAAAAAAAACCCTGAAGTTGTCAGTGAGGATAAGAGTTATGATTAGAAAGAGATGCAAGGTCTGTTGAAGGTCTAGATGTTAACGTCTGTTGACGATTAGCGCTGTGCGACCTGAATTACACTTCATTGTGTCGGAGCAAGAGTCGCTATTTATTTAAATGATTTTGCGGAGTGACTCTTCTGTACTAATAGATACTATTATTGTATTATGTGTCTATCTTACTATAATAAAATTCAAAGGACAAAGTCACGTAAGCGAAATTGTTGGAGCCTTCATCAAATACAATGAGTGCGTGTCTGTGTGCATGTTTGTTCCTCTGTTGGATCTAACGAAGAGTTGGTAATATTTGGCTGTTTAAATTTAAATTAACTAGAAAGCCCGAGTTTCGCATCTTTCGAATTTTTCTCTACTTCAGTTAGGGTATATAGGTATTACAAGGCGTGAATAAGTTGGCAAGTCTACAGTGGGAACTAACATACACGTCTTCATATTATGAACACATTGTTCAATGGTTTCGCTTCTAAATGTCTTTTTATGACATATTTAAGTACTTAGTTTTATAAGTTTTCTAATGATCTATCTATTGAAAGTAGATAAACAATATTTGTTATGACTCGTAGATATAATGCATATCTTCGTAATATACAAGATTGTAAATATTTAAATTAACTTTTAATCTATATTCCTAGTTTGTAAATATATATATTGTTTGAATGTACTAGGCATAGTAATTAATTGTGTATGTTTAATTGATAAATAAATGTATTTGTGTCAAATTTTTTGTTTGTCTATTTCGTATAATTTCAGGCATTTTGGAATTTAGTTTCCCTTATAAAGTACAATTCAGGACCCGACAAAGTTTTTGCTTTTTATCGTTGAGTGCAAAAAAAATAGAATTACTTGATTTGTTATTTTCGTGCTTGTTCCAAATTGAAAACAGGTCTGATTACATAATTTGAAAGCGAACGATTTATTCTTTATTTTACTTTTACGCCATGTGTAAGGTGTGCATCAAACTGCTTAATAATATTTAAAGTTCATCGGTGAAGTGTCGAGTATAAAGTTGTGATGCTTGTTGGACTGGGTAGTTAAATGTTCACAGGATTAAAAACTTTCGAATTTGCATACATTGCATTCGAAAGTTTACGTTTTGCTTCGATTTTATGCTCCATTTAATTATGTATACGAAATAATGCTTAAATATCTTTAGGTTACCTTATCTCCACTGGGTGGATAGGAAATGTTTGATAAATGTTGCTTATGCACGTCTCCGCTCCTCACTGGATACCACGACGACAAGTATCTACAGACTGTATTACTTGAAATATAATATATAATAATATTAATTAAATTAGAACGTTTTATTATCGGTTCTATAAGTCGACATCTACGATTGTATTGAACCAACTTTGACATTTTATTTCACTGAGTCTGACTAGTAATTTGTTAATATAAAATGTTATTCATTGTTACATCTTAATGACAAATTTTTCAATACATATTTGAATATTAAATAAATAGCTAAATGTGAGATGTAAAATACACCATAATGTAGCACATTTACTGCAAATAGATGATTATGTTTAATGCAATCAACAGCCGGAGCCGACTACCGAGCCGGAAGCGACGCACAGTTCGGACGAGGCAGCGGATGAGGCGGCAGACGAGGCGATGGACGAGGTGGCAGACGAGGCGATGGACGAGGAGGCGCGGCGGGAACGCGAGGCGCGCGCGGCCGCCTCCATCAAGGAGCGCGAGAAGCAGGTGCAGCTGGCGCTCGCGTCCAGCCTGCGGGACAGGGACAAGGAGCGGGAGTATCACAAGCGGGACGAGGCGGTGCAGGTATTTGATGGATTTATCGTCGTTGCAACTTTAATGGTGGGCATACACGCAACGAGAAATCGTTACGATCAGACTGTATAGTTCGAGCGATACAGTTTATCGTATGCCATGCATACAAGCTATACACGCTACGAGAAATCATTACGATCAGACGGAACAATAAACGGTGCCGACACACACGTGTCAGCGATGGCTTCGACGGACGACGTTTTAGCAGTTGTTGGATTAATATTCGCTCTGAAGGAAAAAAAAAGTGAAGCGGAAAAATCGTATTATCTGGTACAAAGAATGGCTAATGAAAAGAAGAGTTCATTCTCATGTCAATTCCAAAGACAAGGTTCACTGCGATATCTCAATAAATTGTTCTAGCCAATCGCGATTAGTTTGAGACGCCATGACACGTCCACCCGAACTGCGACTGACGACAAAACTGAACGAGCGCATACACGTTACGATCAGTCGGCACAATTCTTTCGATTCCGTTAATCAATTGAAATTTTCGTACTGTTTCGTTCGACTGCACAGTCTTAAAAATCGGACGAAACTGTACAGTTTTATAACATACATGTAGCGATTTATTGGTACGGTTCGAACGGTACAGTCTGATCGTAACGATTTCTCGTAGCGTGTATGCCCACCATAAGACCTCTTATATGTTATGTGCCACTTTTGGCAAAATCACTTTTTTACGTCAAATGATTTTACATTTTGAATTCAAAAACTCTCATGTGTCTACGACGTTTCCATCGTAATTTATTCACCCAATTCAAAATCACCTATGTGCTTGCTAAACAAAACTTTATCGATTGCCTCAAAAAGCTGATTTTTTACACTTATAGGTCTTAAAGTCGCAACGAGGTTATGCTACTATTTATGAGTCTATTTATTGTTTTCACCTTTATTTTGAACGTATGTCTTCGCAGTTATCCGTCTCACTGGGTCGACTGGTATATGATGTTAATAGACATTAAGTTCGGCATTTTGGATAGGTTATAGATTATATACCAACCAGCCAATCCAATGTGACGGAGAGAACTGCGGAGCAGACGTACATACCAAATTAAAGATAAGTAGTAAAAGACAGATTTTTTTAATAATTATAATATTTTAATCTTATGCTTTATTAGGATTCTTCTTGATAATATAAATATTTGATTGGTGTACGTGCCGTTTAAATAAATTAAATAACGTTGTTTTTTCAGCACTTCAACGCCCTCCTAGCGGACCTGGTGCGCAACCCGGACCTGACGTGGCGCGAGGCTAAGAAGCAGCTGAAGAAGGACCATCGGTACGCGCTCGCCAAGCCGCTCACTAAGGAGGACATGGTGCGTATGACCCTGTATAATAAAGGTGGTGTCATATAAACCATCATATGTCTATCGATGGAGGAGGAAAGGAAAAATTCTTGTGTGGAAAATAATTAAATTAATATACAGCATTATAAATCTTCTATATCGACGTTGTGGAGACAAGGTAACAAAAACTTAATGCCTGAATGCCTGATGGCATTATCCACCAATCAAACCGGTTGGTTAAAACAACAAAAAGATAATTTATGTCGATTTCACTTCGTACGCCTTTACAAGCGGACACTTTACCCGAATGCAAGGAGAGGTATGCTTTTGTCGCATATCTTGTATGTTTGTAATATTCTTTATTACCTCATTATCTTCCAAATCTTTGGACTTATTTATATAAATATCGTTACATGTGTCCTAAAAGCACAAGTGTTCCTATATAAGATAAAATTATATGAAATTAGAAAAACAAATATGGTGGCTGTGAGATGCCAGAGTATGAAGTATCAAAATAATAAAAAAATATAATACTGCAACATGGGTATTAAATTAAAGTGCTCGTCATAAGGATTTCAAAAAGTTATATCATGTTTTCTATGCAGTCGGGTGTTTTTATTTTTCTTAATGTATACTACTTCCCGAAGTATTTTAACCATGTGTGTGTGTGTGTGTGTGTGTGTGGTGTCGGCAGGAGCGGCTGTTCACGCAGCACACGAGCGCGCTGTCGTCGAAGCGGCGCGAGCGGCTGCGCACGCTGCTGGCCGAGCTGGGCGTGTCGTGCACGGCCACGTGGCGCGACGTGCGCAAGCAGCTCGACGGACACCCCACTGCGCCCGCGTACGCTAGCGCTGTGCAGGTGAGTCGCGGATGTCGTACGTACACGTACTACTACAGGATCCGAATTGGCTATTTGACAGTTGTCACGGTAAAATATGAAATGTGTTAAATATGGTTGCATATTGGTTAACATTAATTAAACAATACATTTTTTGCATGAAAATAAATTGTAAATATTTTTATTTTTGAAAAATAGATTTGAGTTTTTTTACCTGTGGACACGAGAATCGAAACGCGGGCGGCCATGATTGAGCATGCTATGACGTCACACTTCCAAAAATATAGCGTTGTGTACTACTAACTACATCGATTATCGTGTGCAATTTACTGAGAAAATTAATAATATATATTTTGATTTGTGCTTTTGAGAGGTTTTGTAAAATGGAGTCAGGCTATATAAAAGCTGACAGTGCAAATTTGCCTAAAGTTGATTCACTGATGGTCGCAAATTTCTTTGCGTGTAACCCTGACTTTTACTCTGCCGAGTTTCTGAATGCAAAAACCTCCGTGTAAGTACTGAAATTAATAAAGTAAAATTGGTCAGTCTTGCTAAGTGGTCACAGGGGGATTTTTTTGTAAGATTTTCCTCAACGTCCCCTTAACGACACCATATTACTAATGATTTTAAATTACTTATAGGTTATGTTTATGAACAATATTAGGTTAGGTTTAATTTGTTTTTTTAGTAAATCAGAGGCTAAGGTGATTTCTTCCAAATACTTACATCAAAGTGGTCCTCGCAAAAGAATATTGCAGATTTATCAGATGTTAACTGTTGGTCTCGACGTGCTAATTGTAACCACTGTTTTCGACGTTGAAGGCATTTAGGAACGTGTATAAACAATTTGTTAGGAAATTTAATTGTAGTACTTCTACACATAGGTACTGCACATGTCTTGTAGCTTGTCATTTTCACAATTCCAGTGAAAAAGGTGTAAGTTTTTCACATAAAATATCTTCAGAGTTAGAGCATAAACTGTTGTTATTTGAAATGTGACGTCACAGCCAGCAAGTGACAGATTTTTATTCCTACTAAATAACACTTTTTTGAAAAAATAAATATTGTAAGAGGTATAAAATAAACCTACGAAAATTTTAAAATATTTTTCCAAAAATTGTCTAATAGCCAATTAGAGGCGTTTCTGCACCCATCTGCTTACCGGATAAAAATTGAATTTTATCAAATATCATAATGTAGTATCGCGAATGGGTTGCCTAAAAAATATGTTCGTCGAATAGTTTGTCTGTTATTTCCATAAAAAAAAACTAAATGACCACTTAATTCAGAGCTAGTAACATCTTTCCATAGGGTTCATTAAGAAATTATGTTACGATAGCCAAATAATTATAGCATTTTCTCACGCGCTTTACGCAAATCGCTGGTATTAGCTAGAGTTGCACTTAATAAAATGAAAAGCTAACACAACCACGGGTACATCAGATGGAGCGCGAGTTCCGCGACTACCAGCGCGACAAGCAGACGGCGGCGAAGAGCGCGTTCCGGCAGCTGCTGCTGGAGACGCGCACGCTGACGCACCGCACGCTCGCCGGGGTGAGGGGGCAGCCCGCCGCCATGCAGGCGCTGCTCGCCACGCTGCAGCATGACGCCAGGTACGACTTACATTAAGGAAAAACCTTTTTTTCCACAACACACAATTTCAATTTTGTATTTCCATACCAATTCGGATACACCCGCGGTGATGACTTTGGAGTGTTTCCTCATTTTTAACTGACTTCAAAAAAGGGAGGAGGTTCTCAATTCGACTTTATTTTTTTATATTTGTTACCTCAGAACTTTCGACTGGGTGAACCGATTTTGATGATTATTTTTTTTATCGAAAGCTGGTGCTTGTCATGTGGTCCCACTTACATTTGAACTAGATCTGACTAGTAGTTTTTTATTTATATTGAAGTAGGTTATTTTTGTGTTGGTAATATTCAGATAACTCATTTTGTGACACGACAATTATAGTTAATAATCCAGGTGGTGCTGCCACGCTGCAGTTATTAAATGTTATAAGACATTACTTAACAACATTTACTGATGTAGCAGCCCTGCACGCAGTCTCATTTTACGACAACGGCACCGATACGGTCCGCTATAGTGCGTTTCACATGAGAGTTCTCCTCGCTACACTATTTGTAAACCAAAATGTCCACGACTGTACGGACTATAGAATAAATCATAAATACTATCGACATCATGATCTTTATTTATGAGACACCTCTAGCGCACTCCTGCGTTCAAGCAGTGAATTACAGGCGAGTTATCCTATTATCTTTATTTTTTTTATGTTGATTTCTGTTTTGTGTCCAAACATGCGACTGGTTCAAGTAGTGAATGTTTTGTGTCCAAACATTGACTGTCCCTGGTGTCGTCAGGTACACTGCTCTAGACCACCTGGCGGAGCAGCGCGAGTCGATCTTGACGAGCTACCTGGAGGAGCTGCAGAGCAAGGGCCCGCCGCCGCCGCCCACGGCCAGCGAGCCCGCGCGCCGCGCCAAGATCTGAACGGGACGCGGTACGTACAGAGTGAGGGAGACCGTTGATTATATGAAGTGAGTTTGACATGTACTGTACGGCCGTTGTATCTTGGCGCGTCTGAACATAGGCTTTGCGAACTTTAGCGCATGTAAGACAGATGGCAACACGAACATGCTAACGTATGACTGAGACATAATACACCGCGTATCGAGTATGGGCGAATTATGTTACTGCGCAGCCTTCTGCGCGAAGTTCAGACGCGTTAAGATACAGCGGCCGTACTGTACGCCCGATACGAACATACGCATGCACATACGTAATCAGACAACTGGTTTGATCTCGCCGAGATCTGAACGTTACGTACTTTGTGTACGCAGTACATATGTATATCATGTACGTACGAGTTGTACCCAAAGGAGAGAGACCGTTGACAATAAGGTGGTATACGATTATACTTTCACACGCGTACGCCCGATACAAAAATACGCATGCACTTATGTCATCTTACGACTAGTTTCTATGAGAGTTAAATCTAATACATAAAAATCTCGTGTCACGGTTTTTGTGGTCGCACTCCTCCGAAACGGCTCGAATTTTTATGAATGAATTTTTTTGTGTATATTATTTGGTAGGTATGAGATTAGGTCGTAAAGTACATTTCAAACCGCTAGGTGATTAGGGTGTCCCTATCCAGAATTTTTTTGGCAGAATTACGTCTGATGCTTCTAGTATTCTATATTATATAAAAACTGTAAATAAATTTTCTGAAAATATTGTTTTTTTCTGTTTCAGTTGTTTGACGAATGACATCAGCGCGGTTTGGGGCGTAGGGAGGCGCGAAGCTGTCGATATTTTTAACTTGTGAATAAAGACATTGTAATTATTTCTATGAAATAAATAGACGTGTGGACAAACATTGTTTCATTTCTTATTTTAATTCGTCGTGTAGAACCACAATCCTTGAGACAAACTATCTCGAGTCCGTTCAACCGTGTCTTTAGGGATTCTGATGCAGGAAGTTAATTAAGACCTTGTCCAGAAGGGGCGAATTCGCCGCGAAACGTTTCGCGCGAATTCATTCGCGCGTTAGCGAGATACTAGGCGCCAGTACATCGCGTCCACAAGCATCGCGCGAATTCAAAATACGCGCGTAAATCGCGTGCACTTCGCCAGACTCTCGACTCGCGCGGGATTCGCGCGTATTGCGCGCGAGTCGAGATACTAGAGACGCCTTGTTGCGTCCAGGTTAACGCGCGAACAAGTCGAACAACAGAGTGAGGTGCACGTATCAAGGGAAATGGAGCGCCTAAATTTTCGTGCGTTGGCAGGCTCCTTCTGGACGCAACGTTCGCGCGTGATACGCACGAAAGGATCGCGGCGAATTCGTCCCTTCTGGACAAGGTCTTAGAAACCTCATTCAACCACACACACGCACACGCGCATACTCGCACAAAACAAATAATAAAGGTATACTAATACTGTTACCTTAAATCTGTCCGCGGGACGCGGGCGTTAGTGACCTGTAACTCAGGTTCTTCGGATACCTACTTCAGACACCAAGCTCTCACAAGGTAGATCTTTTGGGTATGAGGCCTTTGTTTTGTAATTTTAGTTTACCAAGATCATGTGAGAGTACAGATAGGTATGTGGTCTGTGTGTGAAAGCAAGTAAAAATATTTTATATATTTATTCTTTGTAACACAAAAAGGGAAATTTAAAATAGCATTTGTTCACACTTGCATCATATAACTCATTAGGAATAATTCGTTTATATGAAAAGCTTTTCCTTTTTCGGTGGTTCTACTAATTGGTTCTACTGGTAATATGTACTATCAATTCCATTGGTCCTTAAACAATTACCTACTAACACATTCTGTTATATTAGTTCGTAGTCGTTAGTAGTCTTATCTTATACTATCAACTCTCATGCTATTCATATTTTAAGCAGCTCTAAAATACATAGAATTCTAAAATTAATGATTCTATCAACGTCACGCGATTACTAGATTTGCAAAAGTGTACATAAAAAACAGCGTAATAAATCAGTCTTGTAGTACTTTATTGCAACAAGTTCATAAAATTAAAACATAGTCGAGAGAACCTAAGGCCCGGCACCTTTTGCAAACAGCTGACACGTAATCGCCCGTAACTGCCACTAAAATCCTGCATTCCACGTAACTGAATAGTGTAGCGTACAGTGAAACCAACTTATCTGTGAATTGAAGGAGAGCGCTGTCGGACGTTGGACCAATCATTGGACGCAATTCGAAAGGTAGTAAATGACAAATGAATGAGCAGAAAGAACTTATGAATGAAGCGGCATTAGTTCCAATTTTCGCCACTTCACAGATAAGTTGGTGGCACTGTAGGTTAGTAGCGTGGCGTGGCGGGTGGCCTGACACGATTTGATGTACCATTTAGCGTGTTACTGCGTGTGCGTGACACGACAAAATCGTTTCTGTCACGTAATTTAGGTGAGCACCGGACCTAATAGCAGCGTTCAGCAGATGTCGAGGTCCCGGTAGGACAGGCGGGCTCGCGCCGGCAGCTCCCACACCAGCACGCGGCCCGCCGCGTCGCCGGCCGCCACGCGACACGACCTGGGATAGATCATAGAACATATTAATACGATAATAGTGTTTACTTCTGGCCAGGGTGGTGGACCTCCACATCTTGTTTTTTTCGTCCACGAGAAACAATGCAGAATTTTGTTATAGACCATGGATATGAAAATTACCCCCCTCGCCCTTCTCAGTAATCGTAACCGTATACCTACATAATACGAAGGAAAATAAACCGAAAAAAATCTTATTTAAGATGGTTGAACTCTGACATGACTGGACTATAGATAATGTTTTTGTGTTAACTGGTAAACAACGTATGCACTCACCCGCTATGATTGACACTCAGGCAAGTGACAGTTCCTTCACCACCGAGCCCGTCCACAGGCACTTCCCGGCCCGTGGCCATATTGTACACCTTGAGCATACCCTGGTGCTCTCGCTCCACGCCCGCCAGCCCTACCGCCACGCACGGGTGCTGCAGCCAGCCCATGCAGGATATTGCTATGTCCAAACAGAGGACCTGCAAAGAACAATCAGCGACGCATTCATTTAGTTGCGCCTAGACCTATCCATTCTGGATCGGCTTAAAACGGATCCAATCCAAACCGTGCGCTTCTGTAGCGCGCGATCCGGGTGCGATGAATCGTCCTGAGTAGACCTGGCTATTGGTTATTTTACTGGTAAAATGTAGGTACATTAATTTCTCAACATATTGTTTTAGTTTGGATCTCTTTGAGAATCATTCCGTTATTTGGTTTAGCAACAACTCGCTGTTCTGACATCAGAATGTACTTGTGTTAATATAACCTAGAATTTGATTAACATGATTATCAGGCCCGAACTACCTAGCTTTGATAGGTATGTAATTACAAAATTTTATCTTTGCTAGGTATGCACTTTGTGACTGAGTACAGTGAATGGACTTAAAATTACCTTCAAAGGTCCGGCTTGCTGAACATCGTAAACACGCAGTTCCGAATCCATCGACACGGATACAAAGATGCCAGGCTTCTGGAATCCAAAAGCGACATCCAAAACGCAGGTCGCATGGCCCTCTAGAACTTCGTATACTGGATCCATATCATGATCATAATTCTTTACGTTGCAAAGATATAGTTTCCCCGACTTTGTGCCGACTACGAAAATCTCCTCGTTCAGGACCTTATCATCGGCTGGCCGTAGAGGATGGTTCTTTACGAAGTCGAAGCAGCTCAAGTCTGGAGCCGGGAGCTTCTTGGAACCGTTAATATTGTATGAGATAACATTTTCGAAGACCTTAAAATTAGCGTTGACTTGCCAAACATTGAGTGAGCCGTCACTGCCTGCAGAAATGAGTATTTGATCTGACGCACCTCGTCTTTTTCCTTTGTTATTTATTTGCATCATTAAAAATATGTTGGCTAGCCGCGAGTCAGCCCACTGTAGGGCGGAGACCCGTCGGGCGCCGTGACAACCGGACGGTGAAGTCAGCTGAGTGCCTTCCTCGAGATTCCCATTCCGAAGATCGCAAAGGACGACTTCTCCAGACGTCGTCCCATAAGCTAATAACGCAGCTACAGTAGGATGATATTTCAGAACAGTTACACAATTCTTCTCAGAAATATCCATTTCATGAACAAATTTGTCTCCTTCGCTGCGCCTTACCGTGAAAACTTGTATCAACCCCGGATTTTCGCACCAGGTCTCGTGCTGCGACTGACCTATGGAAACTGCGAAGGAGTTGCCAGCGCTGCTCCATGTTATGCACAGAATAGAATTATGATGATCTCCGGCGCCCAATCCGTCGCTTTTAAGCTTGATTTCTTGTAATAATTTCGCTGGAATCGTCTCTTCTTCGTCGGAATCGGACGAATTGTACAATAACTCCTTGTCGTTTTGTTCCAGCTGCTCCATCATGGATGGGACGACTTTTCTGAGGAATTCGTTCAGCCCCGGTGGAGGGTATTCTCTCAGGACGTCATCTTCTGCGTTAATGTCCTCGGGGTAGACCATGCAGCCGATGTCTTTGGAGGCATTCGTTTGTGAAGCCACACCACATTCGCTGTACTCCGATGTCTGTGTCGAAGAACTAGCTTCTGGCCTTTTGTCTTGCGCCACGCAGTCAAAGCCACTTACCTCGCTGTCGTAACCGCTTAGTGAAGACATCGATATGGTTTTTAAATATTTATTTGCTTGAAATTATTTATTTTGTGAAACCAATGACAGGTTTTTTTCACTACTGACAAGCATACGTTTTGTTTACGATTCTCGTTTGTTTGTGAGTGTCGTCATGGTAACGTATTATCGATAGTTACTTACCTATAGTTTTTTACTGATGCTCACACTTACAAGGAGTCTTTTACATTAATTTGTACCTACTTATATTTATAAAAGTTTTTTCTATTTGTTTGAAAAGCAGTAAAGCGCTCTCCACACTCGCGCGAGAATCTCGCGAGAAGGCGAGAAAAACACGAGAAACGTGAATGTGGAACCGATTCACATAATTTTCGCAGGTTCTTTTTTCAGGCGCCGAGATTCTCGGCGAGATTCTCGCGTGAGTGTGGAGCGCGCATAAGCTCTGGTACTGAAAGTCGATTTTCGAAAAATATTTTTGATCGCAATGGTCCCATTCGCAAAACGTAAATGAGAGTGTTGTAAGAGGCGACAAAAGCCGGCCTACTTGATGATAAGGGTTCACATAAGGATTGTATTATAAATATTACTATATTATTACTGGTATAATATTATTTTTCCGTAAATTAAGCCTACTTTTGCTATGGTTGCTATCTGTTGCAGAAAATTAATAGTGAGGGGTAAGTATCGATATTTCAGTGTCGACGCTGGATTCACCGAGAAAGTGAGTGGTGAAAAAACGTTTTGTTTAGGCATGCAATGGAAAACCTTTAATGTCGTTGATAAAATAGCTTTTTCGATTGTGTTTATACTTCTGATCTAATTAGGATATCTTCCGTTTAATGATTTGATGCCAGCTAAAATCAATAAAGATAAATTGTATTTAATTAAAACAAAATTAATTTACATTTTTAATACGAAAAATGCATTAAGAATGATTAAGATAGAGTCAATTTGATTTTAAAAGTCACGCAAAATATCGACTCTGTACTAAGGAGCGATTTAAGTAACCGTTAAGAGACTCTGAGTGCGGTTGTTAGACTGTAAATTCACTGTAAATGGATAGCCATAATGTAATCGTGGTCAAACGATAATAAAATTATATCAAGAAAAAAAATCAAAGTATTAGCACAGAAGAAATAATAGTACTTTTATTAAGTATTTTTTTATTATGTATTAGGGATATTTGATAATTTAATTTTATTATTTCTGTGAATTGTGCATTTTGCAAAGTGGAGTTTTTGTGAATTGGACGTTGGTCTAGCTAGGCGCAAAATGTCCAATTCGCAAAATTTCCAATTCACAGAAATAATAACATTAGCGAACTATTTACTAGTGCGTGAACTCATAGCAGACATGGCATTTGAGACAGGTCAACTTTGCGACTAAACCGTATCAATATCATAATATCAAAACAGTAGTAAAACGCCTTTGCATTGCATTGTCAGTGCGTGTGTTTGTGTCCCGCAAGCTTAATTCTGTTCAATGTTTTAATTGCTAGTCAGGATTTACTTTTAACCAAAAACGGAATCTTTATTCAATTTTTATTTCATAAACGTTTTTGGCAATAAACATGTAAGAAAAATATTTTCCTAAATTTAAGTAGTTACTTGCTTCCGTAAAATGCATTATATATTTTTTCCATAATGATTAGTTCCATTTCACCGACATTCGTGCCACAAATTTCGGGGCAAGGGAGGAGGCGAGGGGCATTTGTAAGCTGGAGTATTCGAGTAGCTGAAACAGTTGGGCGGGATACAGGGCTGGTCTCTCTCCTCCTTCGTCGGTATATACCGTGGTGCCATGAGTGGTGGGCAGAGAAGTCTTCGATGTTTGCAGCAGCACCAGGGATTATTGCAGTACGTGCCAAAGTTATTCAGCTTGACGGCGATAACGTCCTTTCTCAATTTATTCTTTGCGATCGTTGTAAAAAACCGAACCTGTAACTGTTTGCCAGCAATCGCGCTCAGATGAAGCTTCGACATGGGTTCAAAGATATTTGCAGCGTTACGCAGACTAGGGTGTATATTGACCTGCGCTGGAGCAGTCAGTGGCCCGGTAGCCCCTGTGTCGTCAGAGGCGGAAGTAGTATTGCACGGATTTCTGTCATTATCCTTGTAACAGCAGGGCAACTCGTCGAGGTTGTCAGATTCATTATTAGAAGGGTAGAAACAGCATTTAGAACCAAGTTCCAGAGGGTTTGACATTAATCTTGGGCCACATGGACCATCGGGTCTAACGGGGCCATTCACTTGAATAGGCGTGCAGGGGATGTTATAGCAGGGACCGCATGGTCCATTGCAGATGTTGAAAGCGCCACATGATCCACAAGGAGCCCATGGGGGAAGACTGTCACAAGATAAGCCACAAGGTCCAAATACACCGCAGCATGAGGGCCATGGAGCGCATGATCTACAAGGCCCACAAGGGCCACATACTCCACAAGGTCCACAGGGCCCACATGGTCCACAAGGTCTAAAAGGTCCACAGCCGCAAGCACCGTAGGGTCCGCATGTTCCACAGCCGCAAGCACCGAAGGGTCCGCAAGGTCCACACCCGCAAGGCCCACAACCATAAGGCCCACAGGGTCCACATGGCCCGCAAGCGCCACAGGGTCCGTAGGGGCCACATGGCCTGCAAGGTCCACAAGGTCCACAAGGTCCGCAGGGCCCACAAGGTCCGCAAGGCCCACAAGGTCCGCAAGGCCCACAAGGTCCACGACAGGGTCCACATGCTCCACAACGTGCGCCAGGTCCACACATCACAACGCCTGCGGGCCCACATGGTCCACCAGGATTGGGTGGCGCAGGTCCACAAGGTCCACCAGGTTGTACTGGCCCAGCGCAAGGTCCACAAGGTCCAGTTTGAATGTGGTACGGTCCACAAAACCACGTGCCATAGGGATAGTAGTAATAACCTGTTACATTTTGTAGGCACCGGGCAGGTGTGTTGCAAGGCGGAGGTAGACTGCAAGTTGGTGGACAAACGCAAACGCTACATGCTTCCTTGATTTCATTTGAAATATCAGGACTTGGAAGAGCAACCAAGGTACTATTACATCTCTGTTGACACCAGAACCACCGAAGAAAGTGTTTGCATTTGGTCAAAGGTTTTTCATTGACGAAGGTAAGCGATCGTGTCCTCGAGACCATGGCCATTTCAAAACCGTTTCCCTTGGAGAAACATGGGCAGGAGAAGCTTTTGTGCACTGCACGGCGTTTCCAGAGTTCTTCCTTCTGCTGCACCATAGTCTTCACGCCAATCAGCTGGATATCTGGCACCACTTTCTGTGGTTGCTCCCGCATGGGCCTCAACGTGGCAGCCTTGGCTGAAATATTATTGTTCACTGTAGATAATTTTATTGTCAATGTGTTGTGGTGTAGTATTGATATTTAGTGGTATAATATACGGTACAATTGTAAGGTAATAGAAGGATAATAATTGTGATACTACATGCAAATAAATAATACAAGGTATTTTATTCTTATAAAGTTTATTACGTCTTGAGCAGTGTTTAAATGTCAGATTTAGGTTTTGATATTATTACAGTTTTTTTCATTGATTTAAGTCTTAGTCTATTTATAAATCGTATGCTTTAAAACCAAGATCTACGTAAGGTCGGGGCCCAGAACATTTACGGGTGGGAATGGAAATATTATCATAGGTTCCTGTGGAAACACTTGGTCCGTTCCAACACTCCGAAGACAGAAGAGAATTTGGTTTATCAGATGGCGAGCACATTTGGCAAATGTACCGATGTCGCTTATGACGAATTGGGCTCCTGCTACCCTTTTGTCTAAGGCCAAATTCAGTCTTCACACAGGAATTGGACCATTTGTCATGGTTGTTAGACAACTGGGGAGACAATTTAGAATAGGGTCGCGATTGTATGGCTGTAGGATCCTTATTCAGCGTACCCGAAGCCTGTGTGCTATAGGGCCAAAAAGACGTAGATTTGTATGATGGCCTTTTTTCTTTTGACTCTACTTTCATATTATTATTTGGATTCATGGCAGTCGTGGCCGCATTGAACGGGAAAAATTTTGAAATTCCAGCTCGGGGAGGTTGTTTAGCCGGATTTTTTGGAGTGTTAAAAGGACTGCTGATAGGCGAATTTACTGGATGATTTATAAACGGCATTTGATTGGGTTTTGGCATCTGATTGAGGGGTGATGCGGATGGAGTCATTATAGCCGCCGCCGCGGGACAAACACAAGCTGGGGCGGGGACACATTTGGGGCAGGCGCAAGGTCCACATGGTCCGCAACCAGGAGCTACAGGATAGCAGGTCCCGGTCACATGATACGGTCCACAGAACCAAGTCCCATACGGGTAATAGTAATAGCCTGTGATGTATTGCAAACAGCGAGGGGGCTGATTGCAAGGAGGTGGAAGGCATCCACACCCTCCCGGACAGCCGTAGGGGCCGCATGGAGCTGGACAGGGACATTTGCAAGCGCAAGTGTACGCTCGCGTTGATCCAGCTATGCTGGATTTGATTTTCAGCAGGTCCGAGTGGCCGACTAGATGTGGCATAGAGTGTATGGGGACAAAATCATTTGCACATATAGGCCTAGGTGGTGGGCTGAAATGTCTCGGCCTTGGCCGATGGCGGATTCTCGACTGGGGGATGAGATTTGGACACGACATGCAGTATCGGACTGAGGCAGTCTTGTTGGCGACCTTCGTCTTCCCAAAGGGGAGCAGCTGCTTTGCCTTCTCCATGTTCAAGCTTCGTATAGGCACCGCCCGGTTCTTCAAACTTCGGCATGGCACGGCTGAGGCTGCAAAGTTTATTGATGTATATGTATCGCCAGGTGGTTCCTTTAAACGGTTCAACCGAGGACCACTAGGTTAAATGATACAGTAAACGAGGCATATACTTCATGTCATATATAAGTGAAGAACTAAACAATGAGGGCAGTGGTACAGTTTGAAGCTAGTGTGAAAACCTTGCAATGACCACTTACCAGGTGGATTACGACGCTGAATAATAATAAAAATTGTGTGTAAGTAACAGTTTATTGAACATAAATCACATCAAAACATGTATTATAATACATTAAATGAATTTATTAGTCTAACAAAAATTTGATAGTCCGTGGTATTCTCAAGATAGATTGAATATTTCACTCAAGATACTGGATTTAATTTGGGAGCACCGGCTCGAGTAGATATTTTTGCCTTGGGTTGTTCCGGCTTCATATTGATGGGTGGATGTGGAATCCCTGGAGGCATGGGTACTCCAGACTGCGCAGTAGAAGGCGCTGCTGCAGCAGCCGCTGCCGCCACGTTGGCTGCCGCAGCAGAGACTGCAGTCCCCACAACCGGCGCCTCGCATCCAGGACATCCACCACACACGCATTTTTTCGGTGGAGCCTTTGCTGGACAGGGGCACGGGCAGGGGCAGCAGGGGCCGCAAGGGCCGCAGGGTCCACATGGGCCAGGGCATCTGCAGGGTCCACAAGGCCCGCACGGGCCGCAGGGACCACAGGGGCCGCAAGGTCCACATGGGCCGCAAGGACCACAAGGGCCGCAGGGTCCGCAGGGTCCACAGGGTCCGGGGCATCTACAAGGTCCACAAGGTCCGCATGGTCCGCAAGGCCCACAGGGCCCGCAGGGTCCACATGGGCAAGGTCCACACGGCCCGCAAGGGCAGCAGGGTCCGCAGGGCCCACACGGACATGCGCAAGCCGGTGTAATGTTCGCGCAAGAGCAGCCCTGGCAGCCTTCGTTCTTCGGTTCATCCTTGCTATCGGCGAAGTGACGCCAAGAGACGAACTGATCTCCACAACACATTGGCATGTAACGCTCACTGAACCAGTGGCCGAAGGTACACGCGTTCCGGACAGCTACTGCAACAAAGGATATCCTGTTATAATACTCAGTTATAGTACTCAGCGAAAGGCCGGTAGCTGGTGCTATTCAGAGGAACGAACGGCCGGGCTCGAGTATTATAACGGGGACATCCTTCGGCAGTGGCCACCGTTCTCCGAAATAACACAAACCAGCGGCAAAATACGGTAATGACGCGCGAATCAAATTTTGATTTGGTAACTCGTTACTACTGGAAAGCAACTAGCCCAAAGTAGATTAGAGTGGCTTTCGAGAACATTATCAGATAGGGGGTCTTTGACTATAATTTTAAATGAGTGTCAAATACTGACAGCTTATTTTGACGCTCCTAACGACCTTTGATAAAAATGATAAATATGTACTGTAGGCTATGTGACTATGATGACTAATTTCTTTTCTCAAGCATTTCACCACTACAGTAAAAATAACTACGATTACCATATTAGTAACAACTGATACATAGTATGAATGTCTTGCATAGTTAATGCCTTTTTATAACGGATTACTTTTTATAGCAAAAAGAGTTCAATTAGGTAGTAATAATTTAGATAGGTACTAAGTGTGACTATTATCTAATTAATTACTAATATCCTCAATGTTACTTGGCAAAATGTTTTTTAATGTGTTTAATAACATGAATACTTACAAATTGGTGCTGCATTTTTCTTATTTGTGGCTGTCGCTAACGGACGACCTTTGAGACATTTGAGAAAAGATGCATTTTTAGGTAAAACCGCTTTTCTTAAAACTAGAGCCATCGTTTGCAACGGTTTATGGATGGGTTTTGTTTATTTTTCCTGATAATCCACTTAAAATTTTAAAATATTGTTCAGTCACTTAAAATTTTGGGCCATGGTAATGGTAGATGAGTGAGTATGACTTGTCAAAACAAAAGCCGATGGAAGAGTATCGAAATTTGAATTTTGTATTCTTCTAAATTCGTTCTTTATTACCTTTAAAAATAGGTTGAATTTGCAAGGATAGATACCGGACGAATATATCCGGTATCGGACCAATGAAGGGATTAATAATTTTCAGATGCCTAATATTGTAAATTCCCGACTAATAATAATGTAATAATTATTTTCATGCGATTATCCACGAAATAAAATTAATTCAACATCATTTAATCGCACTACTTATAATTTATTACTTAGGTATCATATTACATTATTTTATCTAATATAATACAGTGGAATACCTTCATGGGCGGCTACGTAAATTAACATCATTTTTAGTTTTAATATTGTATCTTATTTTAAAGGATTAATAAAAGTTTATTTTCGAACTTGGCGGAATAGAATGCGATTTTTTTTTGTATTAAGTACAGGATTTAATATATCTCTCCCTGGTCTGTGGGCTTTATTTTCTAAGGACGTTTGAAGAAAAAGCGTTCTTGTAATTTACCACGATAAGATGGATATTCTATTAGGTACGTAATTTATCGAGTTTCGTAATACAAAATTGAAACGATTTGATATCGGGAATAAAATTTTATCCGTTACCGTAACCGGATCCGTTAATATTTAAATAATTTAGAATTATTACTTTCCTGTAAATTTTATTTTTGCAATCTATCTTTGTAAAGTTCTACTTCTGGGAGCTGTCATGGTAAAAATATGGTGCTGCCACATGCATGGAGGATACACTCTATACTCATGACATAGCACAGTGCTTAACAAGCTAGTTTAGTACACATGCATAAATATTGAAATACATACACAAACACACACGCTCTAATCAAGCCCCTTTCCACCCGCACCGGACAAGTAGCGGATTGCAATGCGCGTGCTCATGTGCTACAACCTACAATACAAACTAGCATGTGTACTATCATATCCAAAAGGTTTTCTGTGGTCCTAACTAACAAAAAATTACATAATCACTTGTCCTAATTCTAGTTGAAGTCACAAACTTGCGTCGAAGTTTTCATCATCATGATGATCATGATGAAAGGGTTTCAAAAAATGGTAAAAACAATGGTAGGTTCTATACATGTCCACAGAAAACAGTTTTTACGTAAGTAAATATAACCGTTTTCCCCCCGAAGGGAAGAAAACGAATATTTAGGTTTCAGCCGAAGCTTGACCCACTTGTGAGATTACCCCCCCGAATTTTGCCTAGTTGCAGTGTGTTTCTACCCTCGAATAGCTAGTATTCTATGACGTCACGCACGCGGAGCCTGTTACCGCCGACGCCATCGCCGGTTGGATGGTTGTTCGTCAGTACTCTCACAAGCCGGCAAGAAATGTAAATTTTAGTGGGTCAAGCTTCGGCTGAAACCTAAATATTCGTTTTCTTCCCTTCGGGGGGAAAACGGTTATATTTAGGTGTTCGAGCCTTCGCTTGACCCACTTGTGAGAAGTGTTTATATTCTGCCGGCGATGGCAAGGCGTACTGTGATCAGTGTTAAGAGGAATGAAACGAGAAGAAATTGTTTAAAGATGTATTTTTAGGAAAATCAGACATTTAACACGTTCGCTGCGTTACGGCAAGTATTTTGCCGTATTTGACTTTCGGCCAGTGCGGCAGCTTGTTGTCCTAGTTTTGCCCACGGTGCGGGGGTGATCTAACTATGTTCCTTTACGTGTAGATAAGAGACAGTGATAATTTCGATATTGTAGCTTTTAATATAATAATATTATGCACTAATATAATACGGCAAAATAGTTGCCGTAACGCACAGTAGGATAAATATTTTTATTCAGTGCGATACGGCAACTATCTTGCCGTACCCCCCCCCCAACCCCGCGCCTCACTGCATGCGTCCGCGCGGCATCTTAGTTTGCGTTAGTGCTGGCCGTACGTAAAGCACTCGATAATTTTTATGCTATGCAGTAGCAATCTAAAAAGATTAAAAATCTATAATCTAAAAAGTTTAAAATAAAAAATATATACGTGTCGAATTGAGAACTTCCTCCTTTGTTTTCGTCGGTTAAAAAGCAGGCATTACAGGCAGTCTTACAAGTATTGCCAATTATATAAATATTTTATACTAATTATGTTGACTAATTAAGAAGTTAAGTTTTGTTCATTAATACACTGTCAAATTTTAATGTTATGTCTTCAATAAAGAATATCTTTAAAGTATCGATTGTCATTTTAAAAGTAAACCCCCCACCCCTAGCATTTTTTCACTTCTATGCTATACGGCAAATATATTGCCGTAAATGACTTATTTTGAAAAATCCCTGTATCTTTTAAAATATCGAACAGAACCCCAGACTGCCGCAGCTAGGTATACACAAGGATGTAGCCTATCGACTCGTTAAAAAAAAACAATTGGTATGGGGCGTTTCCACGTCTGTATGGACTTTGAAAGTCAGGTGCTGGTACGGCAAAATAGAGGTCGTAACGCATATCAGGAAATATAGATACGGGCAGTATTTGTCTCGTACCGCACTAGCAGAAGGTTTAGATCTAATGCTGCCGCAGCGAACGTGTTAAATAACAAATTATAGGTTTAATTAATTATTATTTAAAGTAACAAACATAGCAAATATTAGGAACAAAATTACATATTCTGGTTAACAATGAAATGTGATATTTATATTAAATGATAATAGATGCAACAGTATTAATAATTTATAATTAAAGAGGTGTGAATGAATCACTTAAGCGGGGCTGATTTTCTTTGGAGACACTTTGAGGAACCAATATAAAGTAATGTTTAATAAATGTATGTTTGGTTCTCCAATTTCCTCGACAAAGGACTTCGTCCAGGTTAAGATTTTTGTTGGACCAGTTGTCAGTATTTACAGCTGCCCTAAAGCTGCCTGGTGAGGCTGTTATATTTGCGGCTTTAACACGTTCACTGCGTCAACACTTTCAAAAAACTTTCAGCCTGTGCTATGGGGACCTCAAAAACCCCTTAACTAAACTTTCCTGTGGTGCGTTAGGGACCTCTTCAGCCCCCTAAAATAGCAGTTTTGAAAATAATTAATATCTTCGTCAAAACTAATGATATATTTATGAATTTTTTGTGGCTTAAACATAGGCTATGACTCTATCTTTTGGTAGGTTCGCACGCAGTTCTGACATTAGGGTAAATCGCTATTACAAAAAGAAAATTAGGGATCTGTTGTATCCCATTCCGCAACAGATGTTAGTTCAATATGTGTAGCTACTAGTGATGGGAATAAAATAAAATCCCAGTTGTCGATAGGTAAAAAAGTTTTATTACAAAAAATGGTTGTCTGTAAAGTCAGTTTACGGACGGTAGTTTAACGTGACAACGTCATGACAAAGCTCCGCTCCGCTCCGCCCCGCTCCGCTCCACTCAACTACGATCGCCTATGACATCGGCTACGATACGCCGATCGTCCGATCGCCCGTCACGTCAAAAAAAATGGTACATATGAATAATTTAATATTTAAAAAAAGTGTTATAAAGAAAAGGTTTTTGAAGTTATACTGCTTTAGGCGCGTTGTGAAATAAATGGAAAAAATAATGAGAGTGAAATTTTAAGATTTGTAACACGGACGGTGACACAAAAACGACGGTCACAAAAAACGTCACGTGCGTTTTTAAAAACGCTCGTTTTGAAAAATTATTATTATTATATTGTTTTTTTAATATTGTTAAAATATTATTTTTTAATATTGGTTTTTTTATATTGGTTTTTTGATGCCATAGAAGTATAACTTCGCACGCGCGTACGTAAGTACACGTTTATGTTATTTTTTTCTTACCAGGACGATTAAACATCTCATAATCCGAATCACTATCACGGGCCACTGGCGGGATATTTGTATGTTTTGCAAAATTTTTATTTTAACATCCGATGTATACGTTCCTGTATAATCCGACGTTGACTTATTTACATACTTCCCGCACTTTTTAGGGTTCCGTACGAAAAAACGAAAAACGGAACCCTTATATCACTCGTGCGTTTGGGCGACCGCCGTTCACAGCCAATTTACTCCGATAGAACTGGACCAAATGAGTTGAAATTTGGTACTCATGTACATTTTTGTGACCTAAAGACGAAGGTATAAAGTAAACAACTGAATTATGAAAAAAAAAATTAACAAATCTGTTTTGCGAACCGTATCGCGTTGCATGTCAAATAAAAGGGCTTGTTGTAATGATCTCATACATATTTTTTATAGTTTTACAATGGATAGTTTTAAAGTTATTAAAGAAAGAACGAAAATTACTTAAATATTATATATACTTATACATATAATATATACTTAAATATTACAGGAAAACCTATAAGAAGTCTTAAAAAATGACAAAAATTAATATAATAGAAAAATAACGGTAAATACATAAAATCAACGTACGGAATTCTCTCCAAGCGAGTTTAACTCGCACTTGTCAAGTTTTTTCATTTTAAAATAACTCATTGTTCGTATTTACGAGCGTAATAATTTGATATCGAAGCGCGAACTTAACGATCGATACATGAACATCCCTAAAACAAAACTTGTGGTGCTCGTGCCTCCAACTCTCCCGTCCTTGCGGCTACGGGGCTCACGATTCACGGGTATCAAAGGAAACCCCCAACGCAAGGATTGAATATATTTTCACTTCTGTGCGGTAGGGACCTCGTCGACCCCTAAAATATTTTATTACACCATTGATTCAAAATTTAAGCGGGAAGCAAATATGTATATTTGTCTTTATCATACACATAGAACTTTAGATGTTATAGCCTCCCGCACAGAGTGAAAGAACACGATTTTTGACGCCGCACAGTATGAAAGTTCTGCACGGGATCTCGTAGAGATCCCTAACGCACCGAACGTGTTAAATAAACTTCGAATCCATCCTGAGATGACAGTTCGTGAAGCTGCTTTTACTTGGTTCCTGGTCGTGATGAATAGTCGAAGTGTTTTGTTTGCACGTCGATTTTTACTTAAATGAATCAAATGATTAATCCAATGTACTAAATTTAACTTTTGAATATTATTTGGTGTGATCTTCCATCCTGATTGTCTAAGTTTTATGCAGTCTGTTTTTGATCCAAATTGTGGCCAGAATATCATGTAACTATCATGTGTTTCGAAAGCGTCAGGACCGATATCCAGCAGGTTCAAATCGTGTATTCTGCGTCCAGATGCTAGAAGTAATAGAGCGGCTACGTGCCGAGAGACTTGAAACAAGCTACTTTCGTCTAAGTTATAGTGTTTTAGGTGTCCAACCAGATGTCCAATGTCCCATGTTAAGGGTTTCGAAATCGGTGGTTTACTCATAAAGACTCCTTTCAGAGTTTGTTTAACTAGCGGGTGACCACCTAGTGTATGACTATTTCCCGGGTTAGCGAATGTTGTAACCACTGATTTATGTAGAGCGATAGATCTTGCAGCTAGTTTGACTTCTTGATGAAGATAGCAAATATATTGGGCGATATTTTCAGGTAAAGGGTCATTTATTTTAACATTGTTTTGATGAGCCCAAGATACCCAGCGGTTCCAAGCTGGTTTATAAGTTTTTAAGGTAGAACTGCGCCATGCCATTTCCAGGAGACGGCAGCTCTCTTCTGGCCAGGACTCTATTAAATTGGACCAGCCCGTATTTTCCAGACCTGCAAACACATGTCTTTTATTGCTGGAGGCGGTCTCCCTGTTCTGTGGTCGAACAAGTTCTCCTGCAGGTTGGGAATTGTTAATGGAACGCACAGTGCCCTCTGCCTCAATTCTGTTTTCCAAAAGGTTCTCTCCCATCGTGGAGCTACAAGAAGGTAGGTTCCTCTGCATCGCGTCAGGTGCCTCAGCACGCGCGGGATTAGTGCTGGTGGGGGAAATAGCCAACCGAGATTGAAATTCCAAGGTTGGCTGAAGGCATCGACAAACAAGCATTTTTTGTCCCTCGCGTCTTCGCTGATGTATGTCCGTGTTATAGCTGATCGTGTGGTCGCAAATAGATCTACGGTGGGGGTTCCCATTCTCTTGAAGATTACTTGAAGAATACGAGGGTTCAGGGACCACTCTGGTAGGTTCGTCGAACGTGACAGGCTGTCTGCAATGACATTGTATCTCCCCGGGATGAATCGTGCTATTATGATTATTTGATGGCGGTTGGCACAGTTTAGGATTCTGCGGGTTATCTGCAAGAGCTTCAGGGATTTTGTGCCTCCTTTTTTGGTTATGTAGGCCACCACTGACTTGTTGTCTGACTGTACCATCACAGTTTGACCTCGTAGTTGAGGCCCTTTTTCTTTGAGGACTTCCAGAATTGCCCACAGCTCTTTGTGGTTGCTGTGCCAGTTTCGCTGATTTTCTTTCCAGATGCCGTTTATCTTCTGGCTTCCTATGGTAGCCCCCCACCCTTCTTTTGTAGCGTCGGTCGTGATGAAAACAGAGGCTTCTCGTTGATGAATTGGCGAGGACTGTGTTATGTTTCCCAGCCACCACTTCAGATCCTCCGAGACGATGGGTGGTAACGGAAACTTTCTGTGTCTCTGTTCCATTGGCAGTTTGTTCGCTGCGACCTGCACTCTGCGACAGTATAGTCTTCCTAGGGGAACTACGAAGGCCGCGAAATTTAGATTTCCCAGTAATACTTTTGCTGTCCACCAAGACCACCAATGAGTTTTTAGTAAATTTTTTATTAAGGTGATACATTTTTGAATTTTTTCCTCTGGCAATTGTTTGAGATTTATTTGTGTGTTCCAAATTATGCCAAGATATTCGACTATGCGGGACGGTGACAGGGTGGATTTCTGATAATTTATGCACCAGCCCATGTCTATCAAGATTTCTTGGACATATTGACTTTGTTGTAAGAGAATGTCTGCATCGCGGTGCAATATCAGGAAATCGTCTAAGTATACAATGACTCGGATTCCTTTCTCCCTGAAAAAATTTGCTACCCAATTAGTAATTTTGGCAAATATATATGGAGCGGTTGCGAGACCGAAAGGTAGGCAGGTCATCTGGTATACTGCATTAATAAAGTTAAATGCCAAGAATCGTCTGTGAGATTTTATAATAGGGATGTGGAAGTAAGCTTGTGATAGGTCTATTTTAATCATAAAATCTAAATAATTCAAACATGTGGATATTTTGTTATGGTTTATTAACCTAAATTTCGGAGGCCTAAGATATTGGTTCAGTAGTTTAAGATTAAATATAGGCCTATAACTACCGTCCGATTTTTCTCTTACGAACATTGGGGATAGGAATCCCGAGTCACTTGAGCAGATTTCGATTGCCTTACAGTCTGACATTTTTTGAATCTCTAATGACAACTTACTAGAGGGTTTCGTTGAAAATCGTTCGCAGGACTTGAATTTCCTTAGGGGTGGTTTTTGTATGAAAGGTATTTTGTAACCTGATAAGACTGATAATAATGTACTTGGGGCACCAAAGCATCTCCAAGCTTCAATATGATCGCTTACCTGTCCTGCTTTAAATCTAATACTTTTATTACGGTTTTGGTTTTCCCTCGTATCTCGATCTTTTCGGTTTCCCTGCGGTGAACGTTGTGCTCAGCAAATCCGTTGTAAGCATCAATTGGATGGATCTTCTTCATAGTTGCGAGAGGTGAGTAAATAAGGGCCCTACCTATTGGCCAGGTTATTAAAATTCTTTTTATAATTTTAAATCGGCGCTCGCTCAGAGATGGTTGCGGGCTAGCGTAGCTAGCGGGGTAGCGTAAGCCAGGCGGACCGTTGGTATCGCGAATCGTAAACGATTCTCGTCATCAGAAGATATTTTTGTGCCAAATAAGTCTTCGTAGGATAACTCATTGATTTCCCACGACCTCCAGTTGTCGGGGTAATATTCATCGATGATTTCGATGATACGTTTATAAAATCGTTCTTGATCAGGTGGCGGTGCCCAGTTAGCCACTTCACCGAGAGTTGTTTGATTCATGATCTGAAAGAGATTCAAACCATAAATTATATAAACTGCATAAACGTTCACGTAGGAACAGTTTAGTTTGTCGTCCCATAAGACGGCTAACGAGCCGACGGGTGTTTATGTTCAGCCGACACGACTGATGTATAGCCGACATGGCGGCTGCGGCTGGGCGATTAGCGATAGTGATTAGCTAGCGTCTGCATAGCCGACATGGCGGCTGAGTGGAGGACTGACGTCCGTATAGACGACGCGACGGCTGACGCAGGGACAAGACAGCGTATGACGGCTGTTTACCATCTTTTGTCGTTTGCTTTTCACAGTGTACTGTGATTTTTGAAGCGAGTCTGCCGTCCGGAGAGCGGGCATTCGCTGAAGCAAGACACGACATCATGCGGTAATCCGCATGGTTTTGCCATTTTGGTATCATACCATTAATGTAAAACTGAACGTTGCGTACCTTAGATTTTCTTCACGACGTACTAAATGACTCTAATTTTTAAACGAAGAACGTGTTCCGTGACTTATTTTGAAAACACACTGCACTGTTCAAAATTCGAAGACGTACTGACGAACAACCATCCAACCGGCGATGGCGTCGGCGGTAACAGGCTCCGCGTGCGTGACGTCATAGAATACTAGCTATTCGAGGGTAGAAACACACTGCAACTAGGCAAAATTCGGGGGGGTAATCTCACAAGTGGGTCAAGCGAAGGCTCGAACACCTAAATAGCCTGCAAGCGAGCTGACGACCCATCAGTTGGAAATTGATCACCGTTGCCGTCGCCGCATTATACCACCGAGAAACGCCCATTCATTCCGGCTCTTGGACAATGCGATTGTTGGTCGATAGCTGTCGATTTTAGAAGGAAGTGATTGCTAGCTAGCCAGATTGATTGAAAGATAAATGTATTGAAAACATACGACATTATTTTTATAATAGGTATAATTTATTTAAAGTCGTACAAAATACACAAATATTGATTGATTGCTATAAAAATAACTAAAGTTTTTTTATTGCGGGTAGGTATGTTGAACCGTAAAAATCATATTATTAAAATATTATTCACCACTTACCACCAACACGAATTCCATCAGGTGGGAGGAATTTGTTTCAAATTTATTTCTATATGACGTCTTTTAAAAACGTCAATCGTTAGTACCTAAATAAGTACTTAATAGCAGCACAAGAAAAAACAATGAGTTCTTATTCATATTTCACACAGGAAAAGACATCGGCGCGCAACTTTACCACACGCCACGTTTGCACCAAGACCGACACGCTATGTGTTCTGTGCGCTATACTCTCTTCTGCGCGTTACTTGCGACAGCTCACTTTTTGCCTGAGTCTGCCTCAAATAATTGCGCCAACATTTGCCCAACCATTAGTGGAATCACGTTACAATTAATCGGATGTTGCAACGCTTGAATTCTAACTGACGCTAATCTTCATCTGCTGGGATGGTTGGTGGGTGTACTGAAACTGTTTCGGTTGTGCCATCGAAGATGCCGCCCCCGCCATTGACTGAGGGCGGGTGGACACCGACTGAGGGCGGCAGGCCACCGTCTGGGGGCGGCAAACCACCGCCTGGGGGCGGCAGGACGCCGCCCGAACCGTCACCACCTGAACCCCCGAGGAGAGACAGGCAACAGTTGATACAGGAACCCACCAGGCAAGTGAGACAGGCCGAACACGAGGCAAGACTCGCTGTGAGTCCCAAAGTCCCTGGAGAAGAGTAAAATTTTATATGAGTGGCAACCGGTCTCCTCGTAGCTGAATAGACTTAGAGCATACTTCACCACGCTGCTCCAATGTGATTTGTGGCAGGGTCGGATTTAGGGGAGGGCAACCGGGGCTACAGCCCCGGGCCTCCAAAAATGAGGGGCCCCCATAATAGACTTTGGAAAAAAAATCTTTCAATTTCTGACTAGTAAATAACATTTCCTTCGATATATTTTTTTCGCTGTTTTACCTTTACCTGTTCTACCTACAGTACTTTGTACAAACATGGTTACAAAAGAGCTCGGAAGGTTCCGTTCGTTAACGCTAACATTTAATTTCAAATAATTCATGTTTCCGATTATATTTATACATGTTTGTTAAATACTAAAATAATCTAAGTACTTGGTTTCACAATAAATTATTTTTTGAAAAGCTCGACTGAAAAAAAATTGTTTTTTTATTTGGAAAATAATTTGAGGCCATGGTGCCTCCACTCCTTTGTTGCCCCGAGGCCTCTAGACCTCTAAATCCGGCCCTGAGGGGTGGCAGCCAGCACTCTTCGCGCTGTTGCTTATCTCCGTAGATAGTGAGTCGAATCCAAGATAAAATGACAGAATGTACAATGTACATGTAGTGCTTTTTTTTTTGTACAAGTTTTTGTTCCTATTCTCCTTTCCTCTTTGTATGTAATATTAAGTATGTAGTTTAGAAACTAATAAAAATAACAGAAAATTGCTATGACATTGCATTTATGTTACATTTGAAAATTATTATATCTGACCTTGAGGAGCGAAGCCATGTGGAGGATGTCCCTGGGGAGGACATCCTTGTGGAGGATATCCTTGCTGAGGATATCCTTGATGAGGATATCCTTGGTGAGGATATCCTTCATGAGGGTATCCTTGTTGAGCATATCCTTGCTGATGATATCCTTGCCGAGGATATCCTTGTTGAGGATATTCTTGCTGAGTATATCCTGGCTGATGATACCCTTGCCCATGATATCCTTGCTGAGGATATTCTTGCTGAGTATATCCTTGCTGTTGATATCCTTGCCGAAAATATTCTTGCTGAGGTGACCCTGACAGACAATACGTTTGTAGTACTTGATTCGGATGACCCAGAACCCCTTGTTCATATTTCTATAAAAGCAAACGATTTTTTTATATAAAATACTCGTAACAACAGAACGTCGTAAAGTACCTAGTTACATGGAGAATAGCATAACAATGTTAATGTGAAAAAAGCGGCCAAGTGCGAGTCTGACTCGCCCATGAAGGGTTCCGTAGCAGCAAGTAACTTAATATAAAAGTTCTTGTACTTCATTGTAACTTTGATCGATGTTTTTTGCGGTATACGATTTAAGACGTGTTAAAAAAAACTACTTACTAGATCTCGTTCAAATCAATTTTCGTTGGAAGTTTGTACGGTAATGTACATCATATATTTTTTTTAGTTTTATCATTCTCTTATTTTAGAAGTTACAGGGGGGGGGGGACACACATTTTACCACTTTGGAAGTGTCTCTCGCGCAAACTATCCAATTTAGAAAAAAAGCGGCCAAGTGCGAGTCGGACTCGCCCAGGAAGGGTTCCGTAGCAGCAAGTAACATAATATAAAAGTTCTTGAAGTTCATTGTAACTTTGATCGAGGTAAATTGCGGTTTACGATTTATGACGTATTAAAAAAAAACTACTTACTAGATCACGTTGAAACCAATTTTCGTTGGAAGTTTGCATGGTAATGTACATCATATTTTTTCATTCTCTTATTTTACAAGTTACGGGGGGGACGGGGGGACGCACATTTTACCACTTTGGAAGTGTCTCTCGCGCAAACTGTTCAGTTTAGAAAAAAATGATATTAGAAACCTCAATATCATTTTTGAAGACCTATTCATAGATACCCCACACGTATGGGTTTGATGAAAAAAAAATTTTTGAGTTTCAGTTGTAAGTATGGGGAACCCCCAAAATTTATTGTTTTTTTTTCTATTTTTGTGTGAAAATCTTAATGCGGTTTACAGAATACATCTACTTACCAAGTTTCAACAGTATAGTTCCTATAGTTTCGGAAAAAAGTGGCTGTGACATACGGACGGACGAACAGACAGACAGACAGACATGACGAATCTATAAGGGTTCCGTTTTTTGCCATTTGGCTACGGAACCCTAAAAAAA
The DNA here is from genome assembly GCA_911387775.1 of Thymelicus sylvestris. Taxonomy (NCBI): domain Eukaryota; kingdom Metazoa; phylum Arthropoda; class Insecta; order Lepidoptera; family Hesperiidae; genus Thymelicus; species Thymelicus sylvestris. The sequence continues at coordinate 12,357,526 of OU426887.1, read as the reverse complement.
GATATGAGAAACCTCAATATCATTTTTGAAGACCTATCCACATTCCATAGATATTGATGAAAAAAAAGTTTCAGTTTCAGTTCTATGTATGAGGAACCCCCAAAATTTATTGTTTTTTTTTTCAATTTTTGTGTGAAAATCTTAACGCGGTTTACGGTATACATCTACTGACCAAGTTTCAACAGTATAGTTCTTAATTTCTTATAGTTTCGGAGAAAAGTGGCTGTGACATACGGACGGACAGACAGACAGACAGACAGACAGACATGACGAATTTATATATATAATATAAAACCTTTGAGAAAATGAATTACGGTCGAATTTGGATCATAGTGAGAGCAGGGGCGTAGCTGCCGCCGTATTCTTGCCATATTATAGTGCTCTTCAATTAAATCTGCACTTGCCTCTATTTTTATAATATCATTGGCACTTGGACATAATGTTGGTAGCATTGAAATAAGTGTATTTTAGTTGAAGAGCACTATAGCCATATCAAATAAGTAAATACGGGCCCCCTAGCGTTATAAATATCCTAGCCTATAGAAGCCCCTACTAAATGCTTAATGGCTCCCCTTATAGTGGCAAACCAAGCGCCCTGTAATCGACGTACTTCACTAGATTTCAAAATGTGGCGCCCTGCTAAAAAAAGCTCGCCAGCTTCCTAAAACCGCTACAGTTGGCGCCCTTTTTATATTACTATATTGGACAGATAACGTTCGAGCGGGGACCCCTCAAAAAATATTGATATGGGGCCTCGTTATGGCTAGCTACGCCACTGAGTGGGAAATACTACTTAGTTACCATAAAATGTTACGTATTTACCGGCTCTAATGGCGGTGGAGTTACGTTGGCACGTAGCGATATTAATTCCTGATTTATAGACCCCAGCTTAGGGGGATCTGGGAGTGGTTGTTGAGTTGCCCGAAAATCATTCGTCCGTGTCTTTGACCTCGAAGGAAGATTCAACGAGTCTGGAATGATAAGCATCATTTTACATACACACATTAGTTGCAGCATGTGTTATTTGACAACACTAGATCCGATCTGTGGCTTGGGAACTGTTGGAAGTTACGCTGCCGGCCTATTGAACAAAATAGTTCGGTTTCGATTTTTGACGAAGATAGACGTTTATACATATACCAGATACGTGATTACCAAGTGATTTTTACTATTGTTGTGATGCTTAACTGAGATATGAAATTATGAACTATCGAAATCTTCGTGGGTCTCGTGAGAATTCCTACTGAGAATCTATCGGGATGTGGATGCGATGTGGTGTTTCATTCCACGACGCCAGGAAAATAATGTGATCCTATTGGTAGATTTTTTCTCCTACGTCACCTGACTACCTCATAATAATACATTAAACATCCCGATTCCCGATTCATTCTTAGCGGTCTGAACATAGGCGGATCGTGAATTTGTGGGGCCCTGGGCTGATACAATTTAGGGGCCTACCAAATTACTCAACTAATAGCCATTTTGTCAAAAAACTGTTTTCGATAGTGATGTAGATAGGTAGGTATATAGAAAAAATAGGACAATAAAATAAATTGATTTATTTAATGTGACTTACGGCCGGTCTCAATAATGTACTAACAGATGGAAGACTGTGGATAGGGCTACTATTAGTATGTCTTCTGTCATATTTGTAAATTTTTCAGACGCAAAAATTGACAAATATGACAGTTGACATACCAATGGTAGCCCTATCCACAGTCTTCCATCTGTTAGTACATTATTGAGACCGGCCGTTAGTGTTTTTGTATACAGATTACAGACAGCAACTGTACAACATTATTGCAAAATAATTCTGTGCCTCCTGTGATAAGTGATACGAGTGAAAAATCGACACTTTACAGTAGGACGAAAACAAGTTCAAAAAATTTTAGTTCATAAACTAAGTGAGCTTGGTGTAACATGAGTACACCTTCTTTTGTAGATAAAAACATTTACTGTCACCATACATTTAGTTTTTTGTAGTAAATATTATAATATTAAAGTAATTCATCAAAAACCTGTGAGTTGTACCTTTTTCATTTCAAATGTGGGCTAATATTACGTGTTAAATGATACAAGTAGAGTATGCAGGCGGTGTCCGTGGTCCACCTGCTTAGTCCACCTGGGTGGACCACGGACAATTTTTTTTGCCCGTGGTCCACCTTAGTACACCTAGGTGAACCACGGACACTTTTTTTTGCCCGTGGTCCACCTTAGTGCACCTAGGTGAACACCTAAAAGAAAGAACAAATGAAAAAATTGTGTGTTAGCTCCGACGCATGACTGGAGTTTAACGCCATAGTGATGATGATGATGATGATGTTTTACATCATCAGAATAGGTTCCCAAGATTATTATTATCGTTAGATTGCGTTGTTACTGATCAGCCATCCTACGCCAACTACATCCTGTGTTACGATTTACGAATTACAAACATAACGCATAAAGCATAACGTAACGGAAAAAGTTTTATTTTACTCCTCATTAAATCTCATACTGCGGGCTTAAAATATGAAATCGATTGATACAAAAAAGAAGAAAAAGACAATCAACGTAACTTTTCCAAAGCGATTCCAACAGAAATTTCTTTGTTTAATAATCCTAATTGTATTTCTGTTATGTCATCATCATCATTTATGTATTTGGTTTTCCAGAAATAAATTTAACAGGATGTTACTATCATTGGAGTAGAGCAATATGGAAAAGGGCCAAAAAGTTATAGCTGGAGAGCTATTGAACCATTTGACTATCCCACTTCCCACAAAGCTAGAAATTTATTAAATGATATTTTATTATCAGTCAATTAAGAAAGTACCGTTCTGGCAGGCATCTCGCGGGTGCGTCATGGCCCATTAAATTTTTGAAAATGCAAAAAATATATTTTTTTTATCCCACTCCCACAAGGCTACAATTTTAATATGTTATAATTTACATATGTTTAAGTGTAAAAAAAAATTGCCAGAACATTTTGAGGGTTGCAAGTATGTGCCAGAACAGAGCAAAGTTGTCTTCGGGATTGCAATTCTATCTTTCTATGTATAATTTCAGGCTCTAGTCTGATTTGATATCATTCAAATGTATAAGGCGATTGTTGGTTCTCACAGATAGTACACATTGGTGGAAATAAATTTCAGTACTGCCATACAAAAAAAAAAAAAATCATACAAATGTATCCTTCTATTCATAAATTCAAGCTACTCTTGCTATTCAACTATTCTTGGATCTTACAGATCGTACACTTTGGTGAAAATAAATTTCAGTATTGCCATACAAAAAATAATAATTTTCATACATATGTATCCTTCTATGCATAATTTCAAGCTCTAGCCTGCTTTTGATGTCATTTAAATGTATAGGACTACTCTTGGATCTTACAGATAGTACACTTTGGTGGAAAGAAATTTCGGTATTGCCATACAAAAAATAATAATGTTCATACAAATGTATCCTTCTAAGCATAATTTCAAGCTCTAGCCTGCTTTTGATGTCATTTAAATGTATGGGACTATTGTTGGATCTTACAGATCGTACACTTTGGTGAAAATAAATTTCAGTATTGCCATACAAAAAATAATAATTTTCATACAAATGTATCCTTCTATGCATAATTTCAAGCTCTAGCCTGCTTTTGATGTCATTTAAATGTATAGGATTATTCTTGGATCTTAAAGATAGTACAATTTGGTGGAAAGAAATTTCGGTATTGCCATACAAAAAATAATAATTTTCATACAAATGTATCCTTCTATGCATAATTTCAAGCTCTAGCCTGCTTTTGATGTCATTTAAATGTATAGGATTATTCTTGGATCTTAAAGATAGTACAATTTGGTGGAAAGAAATTTCGGTATTGCCATACAAAAAATAATAATTTTCATACAAATGTATCCTTCTATGCATAATTTCAAGCTCTAGCCTGCTTCTGATGTCATTTAAATGTACAGGACTATTGTTGGATCTTACAGATCGTACACTTTGGTGGAAATAAATTTCAGTATTGCCATACAAAAAATAATAATTTTCATACAAATGTATCCTTCTATGCATAATTTCAAGCTCTAGCCTGCTTTTGATGTCATTTAAATGTACAGGACTATCGTTGGATCTCACAGGTTGTACACTTTGGTGGAAGGAGCAGTGTTACCCTACAAAAAAAAAATCATGAGGCAAAATCAGCGGGTTTGATTCCTGGCTAATAATATTGATTTTTCAAAAATCTAATTATGCCGTTTTGGTTTTCGTCAAAATCAGCCCTGAGACTCCTTTGACCACTTTTCGCTATTCCTCATAGTTTTGAATTTGTCCATCCACGCTCACTTGAAAAATTCACCCTGTATACTCTTCTGGCAGATACTTGCAACCGCTAGAATGTTCTGGCTGTTTACATATATTTTTTAAACAATTGAAAGAATGTTCCCTGAAAATTTGAGCCTTGTGCGAGTAGGTTATGAATTGCTCTCCCGATGACAACTTTGCTATGTTCTGGCACATACTTGCAACCCTAAAAATGTTCTGGCAATTTTTTTTTACACTTAAACATATGTAAATTGCAACATATTAAAATTGTAGCCTTGTGGGAGTGGGATGAAAAAAAAATATTTTTTGCATTTTCAAAAATTTAAGGGACCATGACGCAACCGCGAGATGCCTGCCAGAACGGTACTTTCTTAAATGACTGATAATAAAATATCATTTAATAAATTTCTAGCGTTGTGGGAAGTGGGATAGTCAAATGGTTCGGTAGCTCTGGGGCTATTAAAACTCAAAGGTAAAAAGGAAAGAAGGCTGGTAGGTCTGACTGCAGTTCTACCACTTTTACCGGCTGAAAACATGACTGAAGGTTTGAACTACATAAAATCGGAAGGCAGAAATAAAGATTACATGATTCCGTTTTTCAAATACCTAGACGGATTTTGGATGTCCAAAAATTTTGTTTATAATATATTATCTGTGTTTGGTGAAAGACACCGCACAAATAATGTTAATCTTTTCATTCAAAACTGAATAAACACGTAAAGAAAAACCATACTACCATTTTGCGGCTTATAACTGAATTGAATAGAATTAAATCCAGATCTTCCAACAAAAGGAAAACCAAATACATAAATGATGATGATGACATAACAGAAATACAATTAGGATTATTAAACAAAGAAATTTCTGTTGGAATCGCTTTGGAGAAGTTACGTTGATTGTCTTTTTCTTCTTTTTTGTATCAATCGATTTCATATTTTAAGCCCGCAGTATGAGATTTAATGAGGAGTAAAATAAAACTTTTTCCGTTACGTTATGCTTTATGCGTTATGTTTGTAATTCGTAAATCGTAACACAGGATGTAGTTGGCGTAGGATGGCTGATCAGTAACAACGCAATCTAATGATAATAATAATCTTGGGAACCTATTCTGATGATGTAAAACATCATCATCATCATCATCACCATGGCGTTAAACTCCAGTCGTGCGTCGGAGCTAACACACAATTTTTTCATTTGTTCTTTCTTTTAGGTGGACCACGGCCCATATATTTTTTGATTTGCATATTACTCATCATTAAGGTGGACCACCGACAAAAAAAAGTGTCCATGGTCCACCCAGGTGGACTAAACAGGTGGACCACGACCAACGCCTGAGAGTATGTTGCACCCATAAGCTGTCTTTGTGTTAACTGATATATATGTATAATATAACTGATTAGGGTACAATTCTACAGTGTGTTAGGGATCCGATTTCCGATATTTTACCCACGTATTGTACGTCTAATTTTATCGACAAAAAACTATACAAAGGGGGGTCGCACTCCTCACCCCTCTGAATGGGAGTCATTTTAAAATTTAATATCTCGTATTTTTACGAGTTCATTGAAACTCTTTTTTTGATGAGCTTATGTTATCCACATACTTGAAAGTCACCTTAGTTTAAAGATGATGAAATTTGCTATCATTTAAAACCAAAGATAAAAATTTACAAAGAATAATAATTTAAAACCTTTAGTTTAGATCAAAAACATGGTAATTTTTGTTGCTTTTTTTTAGTTATTAAGCTCTACCTAAAAAACCAGGTCCTTAACCTATCGTTTTTTTTCTTCTAAATTGTTTGCAGTAAGCTGTGCTAATAAATAAACCTCAAATTATTACTGGTATTCACGCAAATAATTTAAAAACGGGGCCTAACAACAAGAGTCAAAATTGAGAAATAATGACTCATTCATACAGCTGGTAGCATTCCATTGTTTGTTGATGAAATTCTGTGGTTGATTGACGACCCGCGCCTAAGTACAAGACTCGGACACTAAGGACAAGAAGATCGGAGGCTCGGTTTATCACATTGGCCGGTGTGGAAAGTTTTAAAAAATGAAGGTTTACACGCTTTCCATTTTAGGAAAGTACAAAATCTCATTAGTTTAGTGCATGGATCAACAGAAGAATTCGTCAGGATGTGATACGTCGAATCTTCTGGACTGATGAGGTGAAATTCACCAGAGCCGGTATAATAAACCACAGAAATTACCACTTGTGGATGACTAAAAACCCACACGTTATTATGCCTGGTCAATTCCAACACGAATTTTCGATAAACGTGTGGGTAGGTTTATTGAATGACCAGCTAATTGGTCCTATAAGTCCTATTGTCTTGCCCGACCACATAAACAGTGAGATTTTAGGAGTTTCTTCAAAATTATTTTATGGAAGAGGCTCCGTTGATGTTCAGGCAGCGCGGGCGCCAGCAGCGGCGGCCTTTTTATCTGCAAATGGACGGAGCGCCGGCACATTTCTCCCGAAATGTGAGGGCACATGTTCATGATAAGTATACGCCATGGATTGGACGAGGCGGAACGATCGCCTGGCCGTCTCGTTCACCAGACTTAACTCCTCTGGACTTCTTTTTATGGGTAGCAATGAAATAGAGAGTTTATCGGGAAGTTTCAAACACCAGAGAGGAGCTCCTTCAAAGGATTATGACCACAGCTGATGACATGAGAAACGAACGAGAAATGTTGATGAGAGCAACTCAACAGGTTGGATTGAGGGCAATCGCATGCCTTCAAAGTAATGGCGGCCACTTTGGACAATTTTTGTAAACTTGTCTTTTTTTTTAGTAAATAAAACTAAGTTTTTTAATTAAATGTTGTTGTTTTAATTTTACATAATGTGTAGTTTTAGGCTCACACTCACTTTCTTATCGTAAAAATATTTTTCTCACTCACAATCGAATGCTACGTGCTGTATGAATGAGTCATTATTTCTCAATTTTGACTCTTGTTGTTAGGCCCCGTTTTTAAATTATTTGCGTGAATACCAGTAATAATTTGAGGTTTATTTATTTGCACAGCTTACTGCAAACAATTTAGAAGAAAAATAACGATAGGTTAAGGACCTGGTTTTTAGGTAGAGCTTAATAACTAAAAAAAAGCAACAAAAATTACCAAGTTTTTGATCTAAACTAAAGGTTTTAAATTATTATTCTTTGTAAATTTTGATCAAATTTGATTTTAAATGATAGCAAATTTCATCATCTTTAAAATAAGGTGACTTTCAAGTATGTGGATAACATAAGCTCATAAAAAAAAGAGTTTCAATGAACTCGTAAAAATACAAGATATGAAATTTTAAAATGACTCCCATTCAGAGGGGTGAGGAGTACGACTCCCCTTTGTATGGTTTTTTGTCGATAAAATTAGACGTACAATACGTGGGTAAAATATCGGAAATCGGATCCCTAACACACTGTATATAGATTCATACAGAATTGTACCCTAATCAGTATTGGTTTATAGTGATATAACTCTAAATAAAACAATATTCACGATAAATATATTGAAAAATAAAATTTGTAAATTATTATAATCGCAGTTATAGCACGAAGCACAAAAAAACTATCTGTAGAGCAATAATTTATATGGGTTACAACTTTAGATATATCCATATTCACGGTTTTTTGCCAAAACCTGTGCAGTTATATCAGTTTGCACAAAATTATTAACCGACTTCAAAAAAGGAGGAGGTTCTCAATTCGACTGTTTTTTTTTATGTTTGTTACCTCAGAACTTTGGACTGGGCGAACCGATTTTGATGATTCTTTTTTCAATCGAAAGCTGGTGGCTGTCATGTGGTCCCACATAAATTTTATTGAGATCTGACAACGGCATCCATGAGAAAAGTACATAAGTCGTAAATTTGTGTTAAGATGTGCGCGACAAATTGACGAATAACTCAATATCACGCCAACCGATTTCGATGATTCTTTTTTTAATTGAAAGCAGGCGCTTGTCATGTGGTCTCACATAAATTTAAACGAGATCTGACAACTATGTAGTTTTTGAGACTTTGAAGTCGGTTATTTTTTGTTAGTAAAATTTAGATTATTTCCAAAACTATAGCAGATAGAAGAACGTGAGTTAGACCAAAAAAAAATCGTATTTTTGTCTTATACATCTCTATGTTAAAATCACAAAAAGGGTACAACAACTCGACTTAGATCACTTATCACAGGAGGCACAGATTTGTTTTCTATATATGCCATCCACATAATAGACGCGAAAAAATACACTGAGCAAAGACAAACGACGGGGAATTCCCCGTTCCGTAGGTACGATAGACGTGAATTGATTGATCTCAGAGTTGCCAACCTTATGATATATTTTTTTAAATTTTTTCTTTTAATTTGAAACATATTTTTAATTCAAAATATCGCCTATTGTTTTTAGTGGGGGCTGGGGGCCCTTTGTATCCACGGGGCCCTGGGCTGCAGCCCAATTAGCCTATATGTAGATCCGCCCCTGGGTCTGAAGTCTCGTACTTACCTCGCACATACATATGTAGTAGAATCCTAGCCTAATACTAGCTCAATTGTATAGTCGTGTTAATGTCGTGACGTCGATGCCTATACCGTCTTATCTATCGATATAGTTTCAGGACTTAATATTGTATCAAATCGATATTATTGATAGAACAGTCGTTAAAGAACTACCTACCGGTTGGAGAAGCATCCATTAATCCGTGATATTAAGGTGAATAATTTGGAAATCCATCACGCGCGCACGTTCGAACTCTATTCTTTGTCTTATTAAACTCCGTAGTAATTACTAATATTAAATTAATAAAATTATTTTCATTTTAAATTGCTTCAATAAAAGACATTGTCAAGTCTGTTGATGTGTTTCTCAAGTTACTCTATGGTGTTTCTTTCCGAACACAGAGTACTTAAACATTACGCTTGATTCAGTATTCAGCACGGACCTAAAAAAATTCAGTAATTAAATCTGACGAAAAATCACAAGCGAAATAGTATGTAAGAGAAAAATCCTATAGAAATATCTAGGAAATATGAAAATCGAACTTCAGTCCTTTTAGGGTGTTTCCCCTAACCCGGTGTGTGGTGTGCCATATAAGGATATGTACATTGTACGTGGCCCAATTTAATTTATCTACTTAGGTACCCGAAATCTTCAGTAGCACAAAGCCATACGAGTGTTATAATGAAGAAGCATAATTTGTAAACACGTTAATTTGATTATGATTAATTACGGCGATATTTTATGGGACTTGGTGAGCAAATCTATAAAAAATTCCGCAACTTTTCAAGTTCTGCAACCGGGTTCTGCTCACAGTATATAGATTATTTTTCTCTAAACAATTCATTCCATTGTAAACATCATTATTTTTGATTGAGGAGTTTCTTTCGCCATTTCTTCTCCTCCATTACCTCCATGACAAAGCAGCCTTTCGTAACGGTGGTAGATTAGAAAAATAAGAAGAATACTTTTAGCATTAAGTCCGCCTTTTACATTGTTGTAAGGTTTATAGGTAAAAATTTTAATTATACTTAAGTATCAGTGAAGCCGAATTGAATAAATTATTTTGACTTATGTAAGTAATATAAATCATTATTTTTTACCCGAAAGCTGTAGAAAAAAGAACGCAAAATTCCTATATCTCCGCTGACAAGACAACAGCAACCAAGGCCGTCTTTAATCTATTGGAGGCCCTGGGCATATTAGGATAATGGGGCCCCTATGACTTTGACAGAAAACTATTTTGTTAGAATAAACATAGAAAGTAGATAAGCATGCCTTTAGATTTATGCAAATGCTAATAAGCAAACTGGTATTGTAGTCAGTAATTTAGGTTCGATTTATTCGAATTATCACTATCACTATAATGGGCACTTGCCCAGAGTGCCCAGTGGGAAAGAGGGGTCTGACAGCAACTAACATTCGAAAAAAAATAGTATGGGAGGTTGACTTGACCTTGAATGAATTATGGATAAAAACCGGTAAAGCCACATTAATTGCATATTCAAAAATCGTATCTTAAATCTATATTCAATCACGATATAAGATATATTATGGCGCAGGCGCTGAGGCTGAGACACCGTGGAAAAGTTGAAGACCTTAGATTCCTCCGCTCGATAAACCAAAATGATCAAGGTTGCAAATAATTTTTCCGCCGATACAGTCATAGTGTGCTCATATGTAATTTACGTAACGCAGTGCAATTCACACTTAAGGTACACTTTGACGTCTGCGATTTTGCGACTATTAAAGAAAAGTTTGTTTTAATTTTTGACTTGCTTAATGAAATATTATTTTATGAAGTATTTTTTAATAATTATCAATTTAGTCAGCTATCACGTGGCTCCTGCAATATACTGTGCAATCTGCAATATTTAATAAAATAAGAGGACAGGAATGACGGGATACAATTAAGAACGTTTATAATTGCCATTCAAAACATTAAATATCATGTTGATTGAAGAAACACTTAAATTAAAAACCATTTCATTTTAATTGTTATGAGGGGAGATTCAACTTTAAGTTGATTGGTGAAAAAATGGAAATAGACGAAAATATGATAGTTACATTTGAAAACATGTAGTTATCAGCTAATTGCCGAACTATGGACTAAAGCGTTAAACCATGAGGGAAAACGGAAAAGTCTTCAAAAAGTAGTTAGTCGTGTTGTAGTAAAATCGCATTTGCGAAAGCTGAGCTTAATGCTTGTCGATAAAAATAAGGGCTGGCACTAGAGACGAGTCAGTAGCACTCTGTTCTCTGCGAGAGTTAGATGTGAGAGGTTTAAATATTATATTATAACAATCGCGTGCTTAACAGTTCAACTATATTATTTATTTTATTTTCCGACAACATGTCAGTGCCAGTTATTGTGTTAAACAATGGACACAGCTGCCCAGTATTCGGACTTGGGACGTGGAAGGTAAGTGAACTACTTAAAGATCTACTCGTATTTAATTTTAGTATACCTATTAAGTAACTAGGGATTCGCTCATAATTTAAAGCCGCCTTTGCATGTGTGGAAAATTATTATAATGAAGTTGTCAATTAATTGTTTAAGTAAGTACTTAGTGCTTAACATTGTTAGGACTAGAAATATTAAAGTAGGTACTAGATACTTTAAATACTGTAAATAAATACTGTAAAGTTTAAAATTACATAAAATTTTATTGTCTTCATTTTAATTTAATTGATTTAAATTTTAATGATTATTAAAAATTCAGATAAAATACGGATAATAAAATCGCTATGGAATTAAGTTTTTGTGATTTTTTTACACAATTTTTGAAGTGATATGTCTTTAGGCGCGTTAAGAAATACATGGAAAAAATGATGAGAGTGTTAAGACTTGTAACACGGACGGTGACACAAAAACGACGGTCACGATAAACATCACGAGCGTTTTTAAAAACGCGCGTTAAGATAAAATGATTATTAATATATTTATTATATTGTTTTTTTTTAATATTGATAGAATATTGTTTTTGAATATTGTTTTTTTTTTTATTGTTTATTTCCAATATTGTTTTTTATATTTTTACGTGTCCTGTAAAAATATTTTTGTACTTTTATGCAATAAATTAATTATTATTATTATGGTTTTTTTTTTAATTGTTTGTTTTTTGAATATTGTTTTCAATATTGTTTTTTTTTAATTTTTTGAAATACTATTTTTGAATTATTTTTTTTGAATTTTTTTTCATGCCAAAGAAGTATAACTTCTCAAGCGCGTACATAAGTACACGTTTGTTTTTTTAACCGACATCAAAAAAAGGAGGAGGTTCTCAATTCGACTGTATTTTTTTATGTTTGTTACCTCAGAACTTTGGACTGGGCGAACCGATTTTGATGATTCTTTTTTAATCGAAAGCAGGTGCTTGTCATATGGGCCCACATAAATTTGAACGTGATCTAACAAAGTGGTTTTTGAGTAACTTTGAAATCGGTTATTTTTTGTTAGTAAATTTATAAACACTTCAAAATAGTGGTGAGCGGAGGCAAAATTATTATTAGTAAATTATTAAATTAATTATCTCGGTAAGTCTCACGTATTTTTTTTTCTCGAAAATCAAAAAAAGTGCCCGAAAATAGTGTTTAATTAATTAAAGCATGTTCCTTAACAAAAATGTCAACACTGGTAATTACTGCGCGTCCAAAACAAAGTGTAGAAAATTAAAGTATAATAAAGAAACATTTTGATTTTTTCGAACGTGAACCGTTGGACACAAGAAACACATTTTGATTTGGAGGTCTAGCCAAATCTCACGAGTTTCACGACATACCAGTGAGGAGGGGGAGGGTGTCTAAAAATCGTTAAAAATGCCTCACATAATTAATGACGCCCCCCTACTCACAGTAACATACAATAGGTACTATACTACTTATTACACGTCATAGATTACCTCCAATAATCTATGTTACACGTACATGTTCTTACACAATTAGAATAAAATTACCTATATCAATTCAACCTATCTTACCTACTTGAAACAAAAAAAAAATTATTCATATCAAAATTCAAATTCAAAATCATTTATTGCCAGAATGTATGTTTTATATAGGTGGTACATGTCATAGAAGTCCAATACATTCAACCATGTATGGTATGCAATAGTAAATTATAAAATTATTATTAAATTACTTAACTTATTAAATTACTTTTAAAATTATTAGAATTAACAATGTTTTACACCACAATTTTCCTATTTCATATATATCAAGTAAGTTTACATTAGATTTCAATTATATATTGTCATTTTATTCCTACTTGTTTAGAAAATTATGTTCCTAGTTCCTACCTTATAATTTAAACGGTGTGCTGAGGAGTTTCTTTTCCTATTTCTTCACCTCAACGATAAAGCACTTTTCCAAAACGGCGATTGTATCTATTGAAAAATGATGTGCCCATGCATGTATATTGATAATACCCATAATGAATAATTTAAATTTTGAATATGAATTAGGCACTGCCAACGAAGATTTCAATATTATTGATCAAATAATACGTCGCTCAAGGCCTAGCCCATTCATTTATTATTCATGACAATACTACTAAAGTTTTCATTAGAGCACCATGAAGTCCATGAACAAATGTAGAAATCGTTACGTAATGGCAAATATAGGTTTCATGTCGTTTTATCATCATCACAAACGAAACTATCCGATTTAAGGATATTTTCCCGATGAAAATAGTTTTGAAAATCATTGTATTGAGTCCCATTTCCAAAATTTATTTTTTTTGGTTCATAGCAAAAATTTTATCATTATTTTCGTTAGAATAAATTTTATTCGCTTTTCAAAAAAGGTCTCTAAACTTATGGATATTTTAATGGGTGTTTTATTTTGAAATTGATTTGAACTGTTCCAATAAATGTGTGGACGTTTGAACTATATTATATTCCGATTAGCTAATATAAATGAGACAATATAATGGCCTAGCTGATTTTAATTGATATAAAGGAAGTATCAAAACAATGAACGTTATAAATCCTAAATCTAATCAAAATCTAATCGGGTTTAATTAAAATTCTTAACTTTATTTAAAAAACTACGTTAAGACTTGAAACGGACTTGAAAAAGACTTAGGTAAAGACGGGACAAAACATTCACACTAATTTGTTCATATTCAGATATTTATTTCATTTTGAGTTGTAGGATTTTAAATATTAAATTTCATGTATTTTTAGTCATTGATTGACATTTGCAAACAAAAGGGAATAGGACTTCAGACCAAGATTTTATGGTCCTTCGAGCTATCAAAAATTCGGGTAATTCGAGTAAATCGAATCGGGCTCGTTCTGAGTTCTCGAACGAAAAATTCGAGTAAACATAGTACTCGCAAATCGCAATGTTACATGTCTTGTCTCTTCCAGTCTCAGCCAGGGGAGGTGACGCAAGCAGTGAAGGATGCCATCGACGTGGGCTACCGGCACATCGACTGCGCACATGTTTACGGCAATGAGAAAGAAGTTGGTGCCGCCCTGAAAGAAAAGATGGACGAGGGAGTCATTAAAAGGTATGTATAGGTATCTGTATGTACACCCTTACATACTCTTCAAATAATAACAGGTTATTAGTAGTAGGTAGGTTAGCTAGTTAATTTGATCTCGGCAGCTGAACAAAAGTACAGCCCTCCCAATTGCAAATTAAATAATTAATAAAATATTGAAGATCTACATTGCATGTAGGTAAGCCAGGCCGTGTTATTGTTTAAAATATATTAAAGGTCGCTGCATATGTAACGTGGACGGGACGGGGACGGGGCATAAATATACACGACGTGTGTCACGCGCGTGCCCCGTTCCCGTCCCGTCCGTGCCTCCGTTGCCGTTGCGTATGTGCTATCGTTTACACTCGTTTACATTTTCTATGAAACGATGTTTCCAAAACTTCACAACCCGTCCCGTCCCCGTCCCGTCCACGTTACGTATGCATCGACCTTAAACAGAGCACAGTCTACAATGTAGTTAACTGTGCTGTGGCAGTATGACTTAATGCTTGTCCTAATTCTGATGCACATTAACCCCACTGTGCTAAACAGTAAGGCAACTTGGTAGGTACCTATCTATAATTATACTTAATGGTGTTCTTTACCGAAGCAAAAGATGCATGCTGCATGCAAGAGAGCGACATTCAATCCATTAGGCCCTCAATGCATTTATTTGATTGACATCTGGTTACAAAACAATAGCTAATTTCCGTTACAATGTAATTGAATCCGTTTTTTATGACTGGATTATCTGATTTGAAATGAAAATCTTAAAAGAAGCTGTGTAACATTAACCACAATTCCCTTTAATCAATTTATCGACTCGAAGTATGGACATAAACAATAAATGGTTAACGATTGTGCATTGCATATATTCGAGTAGATTATGATGAATGATGATGAAACAGCTGTGTTTAATTAAAAAAAAGCTGTAAAATTTTTTATCTCTAAAAGCTGTTGAAATGTAAGTCCATAAATCGCTCCTTTTCGTCCTTATGCCGAGGCAGCTACCGCGCTACGTAATTTTTCTTCGGCGTAATTTTCTTCCGCAATCATTAATTTTTTGATAATCACACGCCTTATCGCTTAGAAGCAACTTCCTGTAAACAATTCCAAGGAATGTTAGGTAAACAAGTTAAACAACTAGGTAAACACTACGTAGGTACAAAGGAATGGCACGCAACGTAAGTTTATTCGCTCTACCTCAAACATATAATAATACCTACATAATATATTTTGAGGTCTTTTCTATTTCGAAAGAGAGATCATAATTCAAAACTCGGAGAGAAACAAGCGCTAAATACCTAGTTACCTAAAAGTTAATACAAAAGAGCCGAACGAAGAAGTGGACTAAATCCAAAATGTTTGGTGTGTTCTCAGGGAAGATATCTTCATAACGTCAAAGTTGTGGTGCACATACCACAGGCCAGACCTGGTGGAAGGCGCCATCCGAACCACACTGGAGAACCTTGGACTGGACTACCTGGATCTGTACCTTATCCATTGGCCGCAGGCGTATAAGGTATATAATTTTTTAACATGGAAAATTAGATTTATTACATGAATACCTAAATATTTGCTTTTTACAATTACTATTAGGTACCTATAATGAAGTAAAAAACAAGTAAAAAACATAAAGTATTTGAAAATTCAAGAATATTAAACAAATACTTAATTGTTTATAAAGAAAGACCTTTTGAAGCTAAGTTTTGAAGTATTTCTAACCGAGTTAAACGACTGAGTTTTAGAAGACTACTTGCGTTGATAGGTTCTTCTTTATACAATCTTATTTTCCCAGGAAGGAGATGACCTCTTCCCAAAGGACGAGTCCGGGAAAGCTGCAGCCTCGAACGTGGACTACCTAGACACCTGGAAGGCTATGGAGCAGCTTGTGGACAAGGGCCTCACGAAGAGCATTGGTCTCTCAAACTTCAACAGTAACCAGATCGAAAGGGTCTTGTCTGATTGCAGGATCAGGCCGGCTATGAACCAGGTTAGCTTAATAGATCATTTAAATGGGGAAAGTGTAATATACCAGATTTACCTATCTATAAAAACGACACACGTGCAGTCTACTCAGTGACGGATTAACCCTTAATCAAATTAAGCAATTGCCTAGGGCATCCCGTCTGGGGGGGCACCAGAAGAAGCACAAAAAGCACAAAAAATTGCGGATTGCTTAGGGCATCAAGTAGTCTTAATCCGTCACTGAGTCTACTCCTATCTTCTCATTATCTACCTATATCGTTGTTTAAAGTCAGTAACAGATACTAAACTAAGACGCAGGAGAGCAGAGGCAGGTTGATCAAAAGGTATTTCAATCAACAGGTTTAAGGCCTTATTTCGGTTGGCAGTTTTTATAAAAAGCCTTTGCGCGTAAGAACTTCAGACACGTTTTTTTAATTAAATATTTTATGAACAGATGAACAGACCACCCACTGGAAACCGTTTACCTGAGGTCACCTTTAGTCTATTAAATTTTGGTATTCAGAGCCTATTCAATCGGGGGAAAGTACCTTATGCCTAGTTGGTTCTACTAAACACTGTTGGCTCTCCGATATGTGCCAAAACATACTACGGAGCTACGGAGGATACGCAGATCTGCGCCTAAATAGACCAGAGGAAGGGTGATAGATAAAAAAAGGAACAGACCATTTATTAGCTGCAAATCCTCTTTTTTCTCTCTTCTTTGACTGACAATTTAACGCATCGATGATGTCTATGAGCTTTGGTGTTACTGACTGCACCATCAATTTTATCAGTTATTCACATAAAAATCAAATCTCTTCCAGATCGAGGTCCATCCATACCTAAACCAGCAGAAGTTGATCGATTACTGCAAACTGAACGGTATAGCGGTGACGGCGTACTCCCCGCTGGGCTCGCCCGACAGGCCGTGGGCCAAGCCGGGAGACCCCAGCCTGCTGCAGGACCCGCGGCTCCAGACCCTCGCCGACAGATACAGCAAGAGCGCTGCGCAAATTCTTATCAGGTAATTTGACTATACCAATCTGTACTCTAGCAGCGTGGTGGAGGATGCTCTAACCTTCCTCAAGTGAAGAGACCCGTGCTCAGTAGGAATTGAAGCCAACGTTGACTAAGTTATAAAGTCCGTAAGAACGTGCTCAAATCCTTATTACTATCCTTATTGTAATATTATCCTTATCCTTATTGTATATTATTATTATCCTATCCTTATCCTTATTACTATTATTATCCCTACAAAATTTTCACCTTTTTATGAAATAATCTTAAAATTCGTGAAAACTCCAATTAATTTCTGAATCTGAAAATAGTAGCTTCAATACTGACCAGTCACGTTTTTATCTTGTTTTTATATTCATTCATGGTTGGTTATTAAATTAATAATCCCTTTTCGATCTACCTACTGTGAAGGCTATCAATAAGAAATAACCTCTTGCCTCTTGGTACTCAAAAACAATGAAATCGTTCAAGAGTACGATAACCCCTACGTCGCATAGAAAACGCGTTGTTAGACGTATCTGCAGATAATTATTATTATTAGACGTGCATAATATTAGCATCTGTTTCAGTTCAAAACTTATACGGCATCATTCATATCAGTAGGTACCTCATTAATGAATATGAAGAATGAGTATTTTACACAAAAACATTTAAAAAATTCCAATGACTATCAGGAGACACAATAGTGTCTAGGCACAAGTACACACACACACACACGCCTGTCGCCTACACTCACAACATTATGTGTCTTGACGCTATTAGTCTCTTTTCGCTAAACCCACTGTGACGTTACGAAACAAGCCGTCACGAAATTTTTTATTACAGATACGCAATCGACCGTGGCCTGATAGTGATCCCGAAGTCAGTGAACAAAGCCCGCATCGCCCAGAACTTCCAGGTGTTCGACTTTCAGCTGTCACCTGAAGACATGGAGGTAATCGCCACGCTGGAGTGCAACGGCCGGCTCTGCACTATGGGAGAGTAAGTAGCCCAAAGTAAAAATAATAATTTATTACTTTTGGCTTTTCTAATAGAAAAATAAAAACTTTTTACGGTAATTTATTTACGTACTACGTACAGTACGGCCGACGTATCTTGACGTATTATGTTTAGCAGGGGCGTAACTACCGCCGTATCAGTTGTATCATTTATACGGGGCTCCCACTAATACTCGTAAAAAAAGCTCGCCAGCGGCCTAAGAACGCTACAGTTAGCACTCCTTTTATATTTGACAGCTATCGTCGAGGGGGCCCTAGAACAAATATTGATACGGGGCCTCCTTAGGGCTACGCTACTACGCCACTGCAATGATGTTTAGTGTAAATAAAAGTTTCGGGCGTTCTTTAAATTTAACAATTTATAGTTATTTATTTACTAACATGTAAACTAAGTGAATTATAATTGTTAAATGAAGTTTTTATTCTTTTCAGCACCCACCATCCAGACTATCCATTCCACGATGAGTTTTAAGTCCTGCAAATTTCTGCTATAAAGTGAACATGTTCTCACCATCACCCTGGGCGGGCTGGTAGAGAATGGCAATAGGCATTAATTCCGCCGTTTGTAAGCCTATGTTTAGGATATTGCAATAAAGATTTAATAAATAATTAAACATATTTATAATTGTTTTTGCACATAATGTGTGATTGTACAAGTTAACTAATAATAACAATATTTGTTGTATTTAACTTGTTTTCTTTTTCTCTTATATAAGCTTTTTTCGAAGTTTAAATGAACATTGAATCTCGAAAAATCCCATTTTTTTCTTGCAAATCACTCTGCAAAACCGGGCTGGATTTCTAGCACTAAATAAAACACTAGGTACTTTATAAAAATAGCTTTAATTCTACGCATTATGAAAAAGACTTTTAGCTTTTTTCTCTTTCTTTTTCTTTTCAATTCTTCTTTTCTGCTTTTCTGTCTTCTTAAGCAGTTGTTTGATGGCGTCTTCATCCTCTATGATTGGTTCTTCTTCAGCCGAGGCTACTTTCTTTCTCTTGGCTTCTTTACTCACTGTTACTTCTTTATGCTTCCTGGTGTTGTCACTGTTTGCAGAAAATAATGTTGTAAAGATAAGGGAACTTTGAGATCGATAAGTATCGATCGATAAATCTGCCTTAGGGCATGCGAATATTTATAACATAAAACTGACAAAGGAATTTAAGACAGACAAAAACTTCCCAACGTAAACCTGCCAACATAAACCTCCCAGTATAACTCACCCAACAGTCTCCATGCCCTCGAAGATATCGTCCAGGTCCTCTGCGACCTCCTTCTCATCCTCCACCTCGTCCTTGACGTCTGTCTCCGGGAGGTTGCGCAGCGGCGTGCGCGTCGCCGTCTGCACCAGCAGACACGATATCTTGGAGGTCAGATAATGCTGGGAGAAAAGAAATATTTTTACGATTACCACCCAATTGCAATTATTTCATTGGTTAAAGGGAAACATCTTCAGTGATATCGGTGAAAAAACTTTTTTCACCTTTTTCTAATTTTGAAAATGAAAGAACAGTAGCTGCACGAGTTGAATGCAGAGTGATTATATGTGGCTAGATACAAAAACTCTGCATTCAACTCGCGCGGCTACCGTACTATTATTATTCGACGTCATAAATACATACTCAAAATCCAAAATCAAATCCTGCTGAAAATCGAACCCAGGACCTTCAACTTAGCAAGCATTAACACTACCAACTGGACTAGATAACTGATAAACCAAATAAATAGCTTCTGCTAAGATGAAAGTTGATGAAAATCGTTATTCTACTTGACCGTCCCTGTCAATATTGTTTCATTGATTTGTCATCAAAAATTCCAAATATCAATCATGAACCTTGGCAACCTGATTTAATAATCACGGGTACAGCTATATGTATAATACGTGGATTTGGTCACAGTGGCCATTAAAATCAACACCCTCATCCATACTGCAAATAATTCTAACCTCTTTTTTTTAATTCGGTAAAAAAATACAAAGTTGTCTTCTCGAGCCGCTAGCTAGCGCTACCTTCTATATCAATATTCACAAAGAACTACATCTGAAGACAGACCATGTGACATTGGCTGAACAATTTGACCAATCATAAACCTGATTGACATTGACCTTAAGACTCGTAGCCATTCATAGAGAATCATTGTGTAACTTCGACCAATGATAAGGCGCAGTCATTCATCCAACGTCACGTGATCCTTCTTCAGGTACCTCATCGAAGCCTGCAGTCCAGATGTATAAATAAAGTTCTTGGTATCCACTCACCTTATACACCAGTTCCTTAGTATCATAGTTGTGCACCCGCAAATGCCTGTCGAGCCCTGCGCTGACCAGGAGCTGGCCACTGCACCCCACGGCGCTGACTGCGCCCGTCGCGCCCTTGTAGCCCTTGTCCAGCCGCCCCCGCCTCAGGTCTACCAGGTGCAGCTGACCGCGCCCGAAGCCTACCACCACCTGCCTAGGAATACGTTGGAATAGTTAAATGCTATTAGTACTCTGTGTTCTTGTTTTTTTATTTTGTTTTCCGTCGCTTACTTGTCTTTGGCTGTGTGTATTAACGCCTTTGCCATGGAAGAAAAAAATTAAAATAAAATGTGTGCAATTCACACGTGGTAGAAGTGAAACCTTAGACGAATGTAAAACTTCGGGAAGATGATAATTGTAGGTTTTACTACTCCACTCCACTCAACTCCACTCAACTCCACTCAACTCTACTCAACTCAACTCCCCTACCCCTGTACAATGCTTCCTATCTCACTTTAGAATTTATGTGTCTGTCTCTTTTTACTGGACAGTTTCATTTCATCGAATTTCAAATCACCCCCGTACTAAAGAAGTTTTCACTTCAAAAGAATCTATGATCTTTATTTCTGGATTGTATTTATTGAATCTTTGACAAAGTATAATCTGTACTTCACATAAGAAAAATAAACTGTTCACTTCCTGCTTTTTGTCATCAGGAGCTACAGATAATAGGGTTTCATTTTGCTTACTTGACAGATAGAATATTGACCGCTAACAGGGTTATTTTCTGTAGCATTTACTTTTAGAGAACCAATTAAAACCTAGTGATTAAGTACTCTGTGGAACCAATGACATACCGTTCGTCCTTTGCAGGAGACATGCATGTGGCTGCCATGGAGGTGTCCACATTGCACACAGGCCTCCTTTGAGCCCTCGTGTCATACAATCTGTAAACAAAATAAAACAATAAAGTAATTATCTTAGAATAATGGTTGTAGTTTCAGTAGTCAACTTCGTAACTGCCCATAGATATTACAATTATTATATCGGAATTCTTCAACAAATGTTTCATTTTTCTACTGGTAACTGTCGAATAACTCTTTACAAGGAAAGAAGTAAACAGAATTATGTTTTTTTTTACGCCATGACTTGATCGTAATTGGTCACCGTCGCCCATGGACATGGTATTTCTTACAAAGCGCATTACCGATACGTTGTGACCAAGAAAGAACTGGCTCATTTAGTCTCATTACCTGACATATCCATGCCTGGAGCACACCGCGAGTGTAGTTTCATCCAAGAAGCACAGGTCGGACACCCACACCGGCTGCCGTAGCTGCAGCCAGTCATGGGGAAGATTCTTTGCTGAGAAAACTGGCTCTTGAACACCTACATTCCATACTTTCAAGTCGTTTTCTTCACCACCTGTTGAAAATGGTAACAATTTATTGGACTTATTGATTGACTGCAAGTGTCCATTCACACTGAAATGAAACCGGCAGCTTGCTACGTCTTGCTATGGAGCTGTATGTTTATTTGTCACTTGCATCAAATGCTTATATGCCCGCACATTTCACAATACAGTATAATACGATACTGTAGCATAGTACTTTTTATATGGAAATAGCCGGCAAACGAGCTGACAATCTACTTAATAATAAGTGGCTGTCGGCGTCCATGGACACCAGCAACACCAAAGGCATTGTTGATGCGTTGCCGGGCAAGAAAGAAAGAACTGGCTCTCAAGCCCCCAGCCGGAACACGACAAATCGTTTGTGGCCGACTCATGCTCAGGGGTGGTAGATATCCAGGCAAACTCCATGGACTAGTACTTAACAATGTTATTCTGTTAGCAAAAAATCTTACCAGTAGTACCTACTTAAAAATAATAGCAATAATAAATTATATAATATCTTACCAGTAGCAAGCAGTTCCTCTCCATGCACCCTCATACAGTCAATTTTCCCCGCAACTGGCAATAACACCTCTTCTTTCTTGCCCCAAACCTTCACCGTGCCAGTGGAAAGTCCTGCCACCAGTCTTCGCTTGAGCCGACCTAGCCCCACTATATGACCAGAGCCAAAGTCGGCTGTATAGGACTTTGTGAAACCTTGGATTGTGTCATACACCTGGATCTGGCAGACAATGAAAGAAATTAGTGGGAATTTAAGTTAATAGTGTATTTTTGTTTTGAATACAATTAGTATGTGACTAAAACAGAGTCCTAATGTAGGGTTAGAGTATGTGCTGTGCATGATTTATGATTTACATTCTATTAAACATATTGTCATTGTGAAATGAATGTCACTAAGCAGTCTTTTTAGGGTTCCCAAGTAAAATCGGAACCCTTATAAACTATAAGTCATGTCCATACGTTCATCCGCCTGTCCGAAGCAAAGAGTCAAGACCCTTAGTGCTAGAAAGCTGAAAAATCGTAGAATAAAATATTGAAAAACATTTTTTTTTTCAGGGTACCTCCCCTACAGGTAACTTAAGGATGATTTTTTTTATTTGTCACATACCCTATAGTGTGGGATATCTTTGAAAAGGTCTTTCAAAAATATAATGGGTCCTCTAAGACCAGTTTTGGAATTAGGGGTCCATTTGGGAAATATTTGGCTTTAAAATGCTAATTTTAGTTACAGTCAAATGTCCCCCCTCACCCTGCTGGCTAAACAGTTGGCCTCAAAAAATTCTCAAAAATAGGTTATATTATGATGAATTTACAAGGAAAACTATCATGGCTATATTAGCATAAGTAGTTAATGAGTAATAGGCGATAAACTTACTACTTCAGAACCCTACTTTGCGCATGGCCTGAGATAAACTCGCTTGGTTTATTATAATTATGATATTATAATAATGATAATTTGGTTAGTCTTATGTTGAAATATTGAAATCTGATAAAAATAAACTTTTCAATAGTCATTTAACGACAAAAAAAATTATACTTTTTTGTCACAAATCAAAAAATATTCAAATAGGAACTGGTGAACTTAAAAACCTTTATTTTTATTTTCAATAGATACCTGTTGATTCTGCTTCCCGATGAGAATTTCTGTCTGTTCTACGTTACCCCATGCCATGGATTTGATGGAGTCATCTTTTTGAAGATTCTTAACTTCCACTAGGTTTTCAATGCATTTCTTATTATTTTTAGAGACATCACTGTAGTACTTTATGTCTGCAAATATAATTGAAAAATTAAGAAATAAAGCCAGTATATAGTATTTTAAATTCTTTCTTAGTTAGTTCCTTAGTAGATACACTTTGTAGAACAATGTTTTCATACCTATTTGTTCTATTCTAACCACAATATTTTATTTAAAGTAAATTACTTATTACATGAAATACTAACGTTTGAATGATCCAATCTTGCTACCTACAAATATATCAACCTCTTTATCTTGCGGTAATAACATTATTTTAAAATTAATTGGAAATCTTAGAAAATAAACATTAAAAACGTGATACCATGTTGTTCACACAGGTTGTTCGGTGTTTTTAATTAACTTTTTACTTTTTCTAATTTTTTTGACGTTACGTCACGTCACGTTACGTTTGTCACAATTGACAAAGACATAAATTTTTGACATTGACGCATATATCACAGACAATCATAGGATTCATTGTCTGTGACCTGAGATGATCTCTTTTGTTTTGTTGTATTCTTTATCTGTGCTGTGTTAAGTGTTATCTGTCGAAACGTAAGTCGCAAATGTCGTCGTAATGTCATTTTGTTGTGTATCTTGTAAGAACAATCATAATTACAAGTTTATTCAACATATTTCTGTAATTTACTTAAGTTTTGATAACATTTAAAGCACAAAAGATCACGCTGATGTAATGTTTTATGGCAATGCAATATATGCTGTGAGCCGTAGCTCGTATCCTAAACAACGTTAAGGTTAATGGACGAGCAACAAACACAAAAATGGATTTGATGTCGGTTTGTCGCACATGTATGAGTAGTTCATCGTTAAATCCAATTTTTCCGCTACCGGAAGTACACGAAAAATTTTCAGATGCCATTTACCTTATAACTGGTATAAAAGTAAGTACCTGAAAGTGTATCTTTTAAAATCATCTATTAAATGCATCTATATGTATATGTTTACTCTTCTACGTCACGTTAGGATAGTCACATCTCGGTCAAGTAAAGAAAGCAATTATATTTGAAGCAGTGTTTTGTCTTAATACTTTTATTGTATAAATATGTATAAATAAATCATTAAATTCTCTAAAGTAACAATAGGGTATTTGACAACATTGATAATATACTACAAATTGTTATTATTCTATCAGATAGTACCACTAAAAAACATATTTCACTTTATTTTCAAGTAAATCACGTACATTTTTGCAAATAACACGAAATTAAAATACTGTAATTTTAGGAAATTTTACCAGTGACCGAAACGCCCTGTGATTGGTGACAACTTTGATGACGTCACACGCTAGTAAAAAATCAGATCTTTCCTATAAAGAATCTTAATAGATACTTGCGTGTGACGTCACACATATCA